>OZ012715.1:36544651-37950640 GCA_963942605.1 Poecilus cupreus | reverse complement strand
CAAAATGCTGTTTTCATGTATTTAAACTGTAATATTCATGTTTCTGTCATGTTGGTGAAATCAAAATAAAATTGCTGTTTTAAGCATGCAAAAGCATACAAAACAACGTTTTCAAGTATTTAAACTGTCATATTCATGTATATGTCGTGTGTAATGGCTTATGTTTGCAAAATCAAGATAAAACTGTATTTTTCAGCTTGCAAAAAAATACAAAATGCTGTTTTCAAGTATTTAAACTGTCTTATTCATGTTTCTGTCTTGTATAATGGCTAATGTTGGTGATATCAAGATAAAATTGCTGTTTTAAGCATGCAAAAGCATACGAAACACCGTTTTCAAGTATTTGAACTATCATATTCAAGTATATGTCGTGTGTAATGGCTTATGTTTGCAAAATCAAGATAAAATAGCTGTTTTCAGCTTGCAAAACATACAAAATGCTGTTTTCAAGTATTTAAACTGTCATATTCATGTTTCTGTCGTGTATAATGGCTAATGTTGGTGATATCAAGATAAAATTGATGTTTTAAGCATGCAAAAGCAAACAAAACACCGTTTTCAAGTATTTAAACTGTCATATTCATGTATATGTCGTGTGTAATGGCTTATGTTTGCAAAATAAAGATAAAATAGTTGTTTTCAGCTTGCAAAAACATACAAAATGCTGTTTTCAAGTATTTAAACTGTCATATTCATGTTTCTGTCGTGTATAATGGCTAATGTTGGTGAAAGCAAGATAAAATTGTTGTTTTAAGCATGCAAAAGCATACAAAACACCGTTTTCAAGTACCTATTTAAACTGTCATATTCATGTATATGTCGTGCGTAATGGCGTATGTTTGCAAAATCAAGATAAAATAGCTGTTTTCAGCTTTCAAAAACATACAAAATGCTGTTTTCATGTATTTAAACTGTAATATTCATGTTTCTGTCATGTTGGTGAAATCAAGATAAAATTGCTGTTTTAAGCATACAAAACACCTTTTTCAAGTATTTAAACTGTCATATTCATGTATATGTCGTGTGTAATGGCTTATGTTTGAAAAATCAAGATAAAATTGCTGTTGTCAGCTTTCAAAACATACAAAATGCTGTATTCAAGTATTTAAACTGTCATATTCATGTTTCTGTCGTGTATAATGGCTAATGTTGGTGCAATCAAGATAAAATTGCTGTTTTAAGCATGCAAAAGCATACAAAACACCGTTTTCAAGTATTTAAACTGTCATATTCATGTATATGTCGTGTGTAATGGCTTATGTTTGCAAAATCAAGATAAAATAGCTGTTTTCAGCTTGCAAAAACATACAAAATGCTGTTTTCAAGTATTTAAACTGTCATATTCATGTTTCTGTCGTGTATAAAGGCTAATGTTGGTGATATCAAGATAAAATTGATGTTTTAAGCATGCAAAAGCAAACAAAACACCGTTTTCAAGTATTAAAACTGTCATATTCATGTATCTGTCGTGTGTAATGGCTTATGTTTGCAAAATCAAAATAAAACTGTATTTTTCAGCTTGCAAAAATATACAAAATGCTGTTTTCATGTATTTAAACAATCATATTCATGTTTCTGTCGTGTATAATGGCTAATGTTGGTGAAATCAAGATAAAATTGTGGTTTTAAGCATGCAAAAGCAAACAAAACACCGTTTTCAAGTATTTAAACTGTCATATTCATGTATATGTCGTGTGTAATGGCTTATGTTTGCAAAATTAAGATAAAATTGCTGTTTTCAGCTTACAAAACATACAAAATGCTGTATTCAAGTATTTAAACTGTCATATTCATGTTTCTGTCGTGTATAATGGCTAATGTTGGTGCAATCAAGATAAAATTGCTGTTTTAGGCATGCAAAAGCATACAAAACACCGTTTTCAAGTATTTAAACTGTCATATTCATGTATATGTCGTGTGTAATGGCTTATGTTGGTGAAAGCAAGATAAAATTGTTGTTTTAAGCATGCAAAAGCATACAAAACACCGTTTTCAAGTATTTAAACTGTCATATTCTTGTATATGTCGTGCGTAATGGCGTATGTTTGCAAAATCAAGATAAAATAGCTGTTTTCAGCTTTCAAAAACATACAAAATGCTGTTTTCATGTATTTAAACTGTAATATTCATGTTTCTGTCATGTTGGTGAAATCAAGATAAAATTGCTGTTTTAAGCATACAAAACACCTTTTTCAAGTATTTAAACTGTCATATTCATGTATATGTCGTGTGTAATGGCTTATGTTTGCAAAATCAAGATAAAATAGCTGTTTTCAGCTTGCAAAAACATACAAAATGCTGTTTTCAAGTATTTAAACTGTCATATTCATGTTTCTGTCGTGTATAATGGCTAATGTTGATGCTATCAAGATAAAATTGCTGTTTTAGGCATGCAAAAGCATACAAAACACCGTGTTCAAGTATTTAATCTGGCATATTCATGTATATGTCGTGTGTAATGGCTTATGTTTGCAAAATCCTGATAAAACTGTTGCTTTCAGCTTGCAAAAATATACAAAATGCTGTATTTAAGTATTGAAACTGTCATATTCATGTTTCTGTCGTGTATAATGGCTAATGTTGGTGAAATCAAGATAAAATTGCTGTTTTAAGCATGCAAAAGCATACAAAACACCGTTTTTAAGTATTTAAACTGTCATATTCATGTATATGTCGTGTGTAATGGCTTATGGTTGCAAAATCAAGATAAAATAGCTGTTTTCAGCTTGCAAAAACATACAAAATGCTGTTTTCAAGTATTTAAACTGTCATATACATGTATATGTCGTGTGTAATGGCGTATGTTTGCAAACTCAAGATAAAGTAGCTGTTTTCAGCTTGCAAAAACATACAAAATACTGTTTTCATGTACTTAAACTGTCATATTTATGTTTCTGTCGTGTATAATGGCTAATGTTGGTGCAATCAAGATAAAATTGCTGTTTTAAGCATGCAAAAGCATACAAAACACCGTTTTCAAGTATTTAAACTGTCATATTCATGTATATGTCGTGTGTAATGGCTTATGTTTGCAAAATCAAGATAAAATAGCTGTTTTCAGCTTGCAAAAACATACAAAATGCTGTTTTCAAGTATATAAACAGTCATATTCATGTTTCTGTCGTGTATAATGGCTAATGTTGGTGAAATCAAGATAAAATTGTTGTTTTAAGCATGCAAAAGCATACAAAACACCGTTTTCAAGTATTTAAACTGTCATATTCTTGTATATGTCGTGTGTAATGGCTTATGTTTGCAAAATCAAGATAAAATAGCTGTTTTAAGCTTGCAAAAACATACAAAATGCTGTTTTTAAGTATTTAAACTGTCATATTCATATTTCTGTCGTGTATAATGGCTAATGTTGGTGAAATCAAGATAAAATTGTTGTTTTAAGCAAGCAAAAGCATACAAAACACCGTATTCAAGTATTTAAACTGTCATATTCATGTACATGTCGTGTGTAATAGCTAAAGTTTGCAAAATCAAGATAAAATAGCTGTTTTTAACTTGCAAAAACATACAAAATGCTGTATTCAAGTATTTAAACTGCCATATTCATGTTTTTGTCGTGTATAATGGCAAATGTTGGTAAAATCAAGATAAAATTGCTGTTTTAAGCATGCAAAAGCATACAAAACGCCGTTTTCAAGTATTTAAACTGTCATATTCATGTATATGTCGTGTGTAATGGCTTATGTTTGCAAAATCAAGATAAAATACCTGTTTTCAGCTTGCAAAAACATACAAAATGCTGTTTTCATGTATTTGAACTGTAATATTCATGTTTCTGTCATGTTGGTGAAATCAAGATAAAATTGCTGTTTTAAGCATACAAAACACCGTTTTCAAGTATTTAAACTGACATATTCATGTATATGTCGTGTGTAATGGCTTATGTTTGAAAAATCAAGATAAAATTGCTGTTGTCAGCTTTCAAAACATACAAAATGCTGTATTCAAGTATTTAAACTGTCATATTCATGTTTCTGTCGTGTATAATGGCTAATGTTGGTGCAATCAAGATAAAATTGCTGTTTTAGGCATGCAAAAGCATACAAAACACCGTTTTCAAGTATTTAAACTGTCATATTCATGTTTATGTCGTGCGTAAAAACGTATGTTTGCAAAATCAAGATAAAATAGCTGTTTTCAGCTTTCAAAAACATACAAAATGCTGTTTTCATGTATTTAAACTGTAATATTCATGTTTCTGTCATGTTGGTGAAATCAAAATAAAATTGCTGTTTTAAGCATGCAAAAGCATACAAAACAACGTTTTCAAGTATTTAAACTGTCATATTCATGTATATGTCGTGTGTAATGGCTTATGTTTGCAAAATCAAGATAAAACTGTATTTTTCAGCTTGCAAAAAAATACAAAATGCTGTTTTCAAGTATTTAAACTGTCTTATTCATGTTTCTGTCTTGTATAATGGCTAATGTTGGTGATATCAAGATAAAATTGCTGTTTTAAGCATGCAAAAGCATACGAAACACCGTTTTCAAGTATTTGAACTATCATATTCAAGTATATGTCGTGTGTAATGGCTTATGTTTGCAAAATCAAGATAAAATAGCTGTTTTCAGCTTGCAAAACATACAAAATGCTGTTTTCAAGTATTTAAACTGTCATATTCATGTCTCTGTCGTGTATAATGGCTAATGTTGGTGATATCAAGATAAAATTGATGTTTTAAGCATGCAAAAGCAAACAAAACACCGTTTTCAAGTATTTAAACTGTCATATTCATGTATATGTCGTGTGTAATGGCTTATGTTTGCAAAATAAAGATAAAATAGTTGTTTTCAGCTTGCAAAAACATACAAAATGCTGTTTTCAAGTATTTAAACTGTCATATTCATGTTTCTGTCGTGTATAATGGCTAATGTTGGTGAAAGCAAGATAAAATTGTTGTTTTAAGCATGCAAAAGCATACAAAACACCGTTTTCAAGTACCTATTTAAACTGTCATATTCATGTATATGTCGTGCGTAATGGCGTATGTTTGCAAAATCAAGATAAAGTAGCTGTTTTCAGCTTTCAAAAACATACAAAATGCTGTTTTCATGTATTTAAACTGTAATATTCATGTTTCTGTCATGTTGGTGAAATCAAGATAAAATTGCTGTTTTAAGCATACAAAACACCTTTTTCAAGTATTTAAACTGTCATATTCATGTTTCTGTCGTGTATAATGGCTAATGTTGGTGCAATCAAGATAAAATTGCTGTTTTAAGCATGCAAAAGCATACAAAACACCGTTTTCAAGTATTTAAACTGTCATATTCATGTATATGTCGTGTGTAATGGCTTATGTTTGCAAAATCAAGATAAAATAGCTGTTTTCAGCTTGCAAAAACATACAAAATGCTGTTTTCAAGTATTAAACTGTCATATTCATGTTTCTGTCGTGTATAAAGGCTAATGTTGGTGATATCAAGATAAAATTGATGTTTTAAGCATGCAAAAGCAAACAAAACACCGTTTTCAAGTATTAAAACTGTCATATTCATGTATCTGTCGTGTGTAATGGCTTATGTTTGCAAAATCAAAATAAAACTGTATTTTTCAGCTTGCAAAAATATACAAAATGCTGTTTTCATGTATTTAAACAATCATATTCATGTTTCTGTCGTGTATAATGGCTAATGTTGGTGAAATCAAGATAAAATTGTGGTTTTAAGCATGCAAAAGCAAACAAAACACCGTTTTCAAGTATTTAAATTGTCATATTCATGTATATGTCGTGTGTAATGGCTTATGTTTGCAAAATCAAGATAAAATAGCTGTTTTCAGCTTGCAAAAACATACAAAATGCTGTTTTCAAGTATTTAAACTGTCTTATTAATGTTTCTGTCGTGTATAATAACTAATGTTGGTGATATCAAGATAAAATTGATGTTTTAAGCATGCAAAAGCATACAAAAACCGTTTTCAAGTATTTAAACTGTCATATTCATGTATATGTCGTGTGTAATGGCGTATGTTTGCAAAATCAAGATAAAATAGCTTTTTTCAGCTTGCAAAAACATACAAAATGCTGTTTTCATGTATTTAAACTGTCATTTACATGTTTCTGTCGTGTATAATAGCTAATGTTGGTCAAATCAAGATAAAATTGCTGTTTTAAGCATGCAAAAGCATACAAAACACCGTTTTCAAGTATTTGAACTATCATATTCATGTATATGTCGTGTGTAATGGCTTATGTTTGCAAAATCAAGATAAAATAGCTGTTTTCAGCTTGCAAAAACATACAAAATGCTGTTTTCAAGTATTTAAACTGTCATATTCATGTATATGTCGTGTGTAATGGCGTATGTTTACAAAATCGAGATAAAGTAGCTGTTTTCAGCTTGCAAAAACATACAAAATGCTGTTTTCAAGTATTTAAACTGTCATATTTATGTATATGTCGTGTGTAATAGCTTTTGTTTGCAAAATCAAGATAAAATAGCGGTTTTCAGCTTGCAAAAATATGCTAAATGCTGTTTTCAAGTATTTAAACTGTAATATTCATGTTTCTGTCGTGTATAATGGCTAATGTTGGTGAAATCAAGATAAAATTGTTGTTTTAAGCATGCAAAAGCATACAAAACACCGTTTTCAAGTATTTAAACTGTCATATTCATGTACTAGTCGTGTGTAATAGCTAAAGTTTGCAAAATCAAGATAAAATAGCTGTTTTTAACTTGCAAAAACATAAAAATGCTGTATTCAAGTATTTAAACTGCCATATTCATGTTTTTGTCGTGTATAATGGCAAATGTTTGTTACCCTGTAAAACCGTGGTGGTTATGCAGGCGTAACTTTGCTCCTTGATGGAGGCAGCTAGCTAAATAGATCAGTGGAGATGGGTGTGGGTCGATTTTTGGTTCTAGGAAATCGATAACAACGGTAATATTAGAGAGGGCGCCACGCGGTCGCTTTACAGCCAGCGGTACCCAACCGCGAAGGTACCAGGAGCAGAAACAATAATCTAGGCGCGCAGGAAGGTAACGGATACAGCGTAAGGAAATGTGGTGTACGAGGAGTGCATCCGCTGCGCAACCGTCAGCAGCAACCAAGATGTTGGAGACCTGTTCAAATAAAAACACGACAAAACAAATAACACTAAATAAATATATATAACAATACCAGCGTGCTCAGTAACTCATCATACTTACCGTGATTTGTGTATCACAGAACGAGATAATAATGATAAAGTAACACTCACTTTGTCACCACTGATTGATTGGGTAGGTTGGGTAAGTTTCCTTACATTCAAACACAGAAAAGTTAAAGTAAAAATATTTACTGCGTTGATGAAAATGTAATAAACAAAAAAATAAACAAAAGAAACTACGCACTGTGTAGGGGTGACGCGAGGAAGAACAGCCAATGCTGCTTTGAGTAAATGACGTGAATGAAATACCGTAACGTTTATACACTGCCCGCAAATAAAGTACAAAAGTTCTAAAACATAAGACCCTAGGTCGATCGACGTCGGTTTACAACAATGGGGTTGAGCGTATAAGACGTATAAGAACAATAAAACAATTCTCGGATTACCCCAGACAAGGCGTTGCGAAATCAACAGTAAATAATAATTGAAATTATAATAATTGAAATTACAATAATTTATAAATGAAAATGTTTAATTTACATAAAGCAACATGTAATAATATTAATAACTAAACCAATCAAAGTGTTTCTGATAATAATTAAAACTGATAGAATAAATGAGACAACAATCGTAAAAACTGACCAATCTCCATCGGCAACAATGAGATGGCAAATGGTTGCACAAATACACAAAATCAGGGCGATAAAATTCGCGGGAGAAATAACAAGTAGCTAACAGTTATAATAATTCACTTAGCTGTACGACGAGCCACTACTGGCCGCTGGAGTACCCCTTGCCCCTCGCTCCGCGCTCTTATGGGCCGCCAATATCTGGATCACTGGATCTGGCTCGCGGCGGGTGCACTTTGGCGGTCTGGGCTGAGACGCAGGACACCGAAGGCTGTTGGTCGGGTACCAAGGAAGCTAGGTATGCGCTGCCTGAGTTTGAGCGCACTCACGAGGCGTGAAGGTGGAACAATGGCGGTCGCCGACCGTTTATTTTAAATCCTCAACAACTGAGCTATTCCGGAGAGTGCAAACGAAATATCACACAAACACTGCTCCCGAAACTACGTTTGGTGATTACCCAAGATCCCCAAAACTGGGTATTGCAGAAACAATATTAGTAAACAACCAAAACTTATAAACGACGGTACGACTTCAACTGTTCTCGCTTCGTGTCTTTCTTTCTCAACTTCCCACTGACTTGTGTAAAATTTTTAATTTTAAGAAAGAGAGTCATGGACAAGGACAGCTATACGAATTTAAGAAGAAAACAAAGAAAGTGTCAGAACACTAGCGACAAACAATAAAAACAGCAACTAAAGGCATGTATACAATGCATAATCTCGCAGAAAAGGCAGGCAAACAAGGGAATTAAATGTGAAAGGTAGTTTAAGGGTTATTATTAATAATCGAGGATGTACTGTAGTTTATGTTTATAACGAGAATAAAGGTCTAAATATTTAAACTAAGTTTTATCAAATACGCAGCGCTATAGCTGCGCCTTTACACACTAATGACGCCTGCGCGTTTAAACAATTCTAAAGTGTCAACAAGATATCAACAAATAAGTCCTTGGAGGGAAAAAGGGAAATAATTCTAATATGTGGCAACTAAAGCACGGCAATAAATCAAATTTAACTATGTAAATCATTACAGGTAAGTGTAAAATCAGAAATTATTAAGTTACATTGATCAATTCTTTAACTACACAATTTTTCTTTTAGGTTAGTAGAGGAAAGGAAACCAATAAATTAATGAGAAAGGATCTAAGGATATGAACAAAAAAAAGGAATGGGATACGAAACTGACACGTAACAAATCCCCCTTCTACTTCCTTGAGGTTTAATTCCGAAGGAATTAAATCTCACAACGAGACGCGAAAAAGGAAGAAGAATAGTCGCTCACGAGAAATATAGAATTGTATTGCACTTAAACAACAAGAACTGGAAGTGAATTAAGAGGTAAGAAAGAACAAAACATATATTATATCAATGGAACCATAATTAAAATAAATTATTTGCATCTTCTGCAGAGTTTCGATCTGGCCCAGGCTTTAAATCTTTCACATGCCAAGTCCCACATAAACTTCCGTCGTTATCCTCCAGTTCATAAACGTAATTCGAGACTTTCTTACGCACTTTAAAAGGTCCAACGTATTTAGCTGCAAGCTTACTTGCATAGTTCTCGGCAGCATTTGATAATTTAAAGTTCCTTCGCCAGACGACCTGTCCTACAACATATTCCACGGGTCGACGTCGAAGATCATAACGGACTTTACTTCGAGCGTGAGCCTGATCTAAACGTTTTCGTATTTCGGTGCAGATCTTGACTAACTGAGCAGGCTTTTTCTCTTTCACATCGCCGCGGTCTACATCGATCGTGCCATCCTGATTCACGGCGTCTATCACGTAATCCGTGCCTGTCAAAATTTGCTCTCGTCCGAAATTGGCAAAGTAAGGGGTGCAACCGGTAGCTTCATGTACTTGGGTGCGTATGGCGCAGCTAACCGAAGGCAAGTATAGATCCCACTTTTTTTGGTTTTCATTAACGTAAGACGACAGCATTGTTTTTACCACCCTATTTACCCGTTCCGTGGGGTTGTTCTGCGCGTGGTACAGAGCATTAAACAATATGGTAACTCCATACTTTGCACACATCTGACGGAAAACTTCACTCCGATATTGCACTCCATTGTCGCAGATTAGATATTGTGGAACGCCAAATAAAAGGAAAACATCATTTTCGATGCGTTGGATAACTGCTTGACTAGTGGCACTCCGCAAAGGAAAGGTAAGCACGAATTTGCTAAAATAATCGCAAACTAATAAGATATACCGAAAATTTTTAGAACTGGGAGGAAGTGGACCAATTAAATCCGTGCTAATTAATTGAAATGGCCGGAAAACTCGAGGACGTGAACCCATCAAACCCGGAGTACTTTTCTGCTCAACTTTATGTTCCGCGCACACCACACAACGGTTTACATAAGCCTTCACGTCGTCCATCATTTTCGGCCAATAATAACGTGTACGCAGCCTGTGGTAGGTTTTATTTATTCCAGGGTGACCGGAAACTGGTGAATCATGGACTATTTTTAGGATTTGACGCCGTTGCTCTTGAGGAATGATACGTTTCCATGAATCTTGTTCGTCCATTAAATTTGAAGCAGAAGAACGAACATACTTAAACAACACGTTACCTTCGACTCTCCAAGCAGGAAATTTGTGTGGCTTGTCTACCACATGACTCAACATCTTGTTGTACCAGGTGTCGGTGACAGTTTGGGCTGCCAAAGGGGCAATGAAAGCACTTTCTACAGATGGAACGGATCTGGATAGGCAATCAGGTACGACATTTTCTTTACCTCTTCTATGCACTATGTCAAACTCATATTGTTGCAGCTTGACGCTCCAACGGCACAGTCTGCCTGACGGATCCTTTAAGTTGTTGAGCCATACTAAAGAGTGGTGATCCGTCACTACCGTAAAATGCGTGCCTTCTAAATATGGACGCAGTTTATCCAGGGCCCACACAACTGCCAAGCATTCCCTTTCTGTCGTCGTATAGTTCTTTTCATTTCTTGTCAACGATCTGCTGAGAAAACACACGACTCGCTCGCCATCATCGAAGACTTGCGAGAGAACGGCTCCTAACCCAAAACCACTGGCGTCGGTTTGGACGGTAAATGGACGAGAAAAGTCAGGACATGACAAAATAGGAGCCGTAACCAGACACTCTTTTAATCTATTAAAAGCTTCCTGACATTCTCCAGTCCAATGCCATTTATTTTTCCGTTTCAACAAACTAGTGAGTGGAGAACTTATAGAAGAGAAGTCCTTCACAAACCGACGGTACCATGATGCCATCCCCAAGAAGCTTCTCACGTCAGATACACAGGTGGGTGTCGGGATATTTAATATCGCACTCACCTTATCCGGGTCTACCCTTAATCCCTGCTTATCAACCACATAACCCAAGTAACGTAATTCAGGGCGGCAGAACTTACATTTCTCCCGACTTAAGGTGAGGCCCGCAGCCGAAACACGTTCAAAAATCTTTTTCAAAACGTCTAAATGGTGTTCAAAACTGTCTGAGATGACGATGACGTCATCTAAATAAACAAAAACATAAGGTTCAAGGTCGGGCCCTAACACGCGATCAATGAGTCTTTGCCACGTAGCCGGCGCGTTCGTAAGGCCAAATGGCATACGTTTAAACTGAAAGAGACCTCTATTTGGCACTGTAAAAGCTGTATATTCACGGCTACTTTCACTCATCGGTATTTGCCAATATGCCGATTTAATATCCAGCGAGCTCAAAAACTTGGCACCTCGCAACCGATCTAAAATACTTGACACGTATGGAATCGGGTATGCATCTTTTTTCGTAACTTTGTTGACTTTTCTAAAGTCAACGCAGAACCGAAAGTCGCCATCTTTTTTTGGAACCATGAGTATTGGGGAAGCCCATGGGCTTGAAGAAGGTTCAATAATATCATCTGCCAGCATTTGATCTAGTTCCTTGTCAATATGACGTTGCATGGCCGGAGAAACAGGGTAGTAACGCTGTTTGATCGGTTCCGAATCTGTCACAATTTTGTGTTCGACCAAGGTGGTGCACCCGATTTTTCTACTAGTCGTATTCCAATAACTCTCTATCAGGACACTTAACTGTTTCTGCTGCTCTGACGACAACTCTGACATCATACCGTTTTCAATGTTCACCGAAGATACTGCCGAAAAATTCCACACATCGTTACGAAGATCGGGCACGATGCCCATCGTACACCAAAAATCCATACCCAAAATAATAGACGTGGTGACGTTTGGAACAACTAAAAACTTAATCAATTTAATTTGATTCATCAGACGAACTGGCACCGTTATAGACCCTAAGCTGGAACATTCTTTACCATCCGCTACTCTGCAAACAGGAGCATCTTTTTCGTCAAGTGTTAATCCCATGAGCATCAAAA
Source organism: Poecilus cupreus (assembly GCA_963942605.1). Taxonomy (NCBI): domain Eukaryota; kingdom Metazoa; phylum Arthropoda; class Insecta; order Coleoptera; family Carabidae; genus Poecilus; species Poecilus cupreus. Next base: position 37,938,551 of record OZ012715.1, on the reverse strand, counting down.
TTTCCCAACCATTCTTACCTAAGATTGACCTACTAGCTCCCGAATCAAGAAGACCTAAAAACTTATGCTCGAATATTGAAATTTGCAGGTATGGACGTTGATCATCACCCAAGTGCGAAATGATGAAATTGACAACTGCTAAATTCCGCTCATACTCGACTTGTTTGGCCGAAAGAGGAGTAACGGAAGACACAACCCGGCCATCTAGTGCCTCCCTTGACCGTTTCCCGAGCACCGTGGGCAGTTTCGCAAAATAACGCCAGCTCTACCACAACCAAAACAATGCTGACGAAAAGGTTCGGTGCATTCTTGTGCCTTATGACCTACACAGCGACAATTCCAACAAGTAAAGACTCTTTTTGGAGCCGAAGAAGAGGGAACTTCAGTGGCATGGACTGGGGCTGCTCGAGCACGTCCATGATAGGCTAAATCTGGTTCTAATAAATTTTTCCGATTACTTGGCGGAGGAGTAAACTTTTCAGCCATCAGTCGGTTAACTTCCAGCTGTTTACAGACACGAAGAAGCTTCTCAACAGACTCAACTGGTTCCAATCCAATGCCCTGGATTAAATATGGCAGAATGTTGCGACGCAATACTTGCAACTTCTCATTTTCCGATGGTGATGCTGGTAGTCTGCTAAAAAGATTAGCCATGCAGGACACATAAGTGCCGATGGGTTCGTCTGCGCCCTGCGTACGATTACGAATCTCGTTCCAAAGGTCCGCCTCATAGTCAAAAGGCTCATATTCCTCACGCACCAGCTTCACAAAATCCCTCCAATTTTTAATTTGACTACGTACTGACCTATACCAAATGAGAGCTCGACCTTTCAGCAGTTCAATAATGGAATCACATAATTCGCTCTCAGACGCCATGCGAGATATCCGATAGTCTTCAATACGTTCGAGAAATGCATTGACGCTTATCTCACCCTCCCCAGAGAAAGATATATCCCATCTTGCTATTGGAATTTGTTTTCTAGCTACTACTGGCTCTGGAGGTACTTCATGTTTAGGTTCTTTGAGTTGATCATCAGCTGTGTCGGCGATCTCCATAAGTTTATCTTCCGCTTCCTGAATGCGATTCTGTAACTGCGCAACAGCTGCTGTAACGTCGGCATTATCACTATGAATTCTAGCCAATCTGGAGATAAGATGTTGCATTTTAGTGGTAATCTTAAGAAAGGCAACACTTGTCGACGTGCCGGAAAACTCGTCAATTAGTCCCTGCAATAAAATAATCTTTTCCGTACATATATCCACTTCGGTGTTAGAATCAAGTGGGATAGCCGGAGTATTCGGAAGGTCTTCTATATCCTCGGTGGCAAGCCGTTTCAGCAGTTCTTTCCGTAGGCTCATAACCGTCTGACGATTACTATTAGCAACTCCTCGAACCCTAAGTTCGTATTCTAGTTCGTCTTTCAATAAGCGGTTTGGTTCCATAATAAAGACAAGAGAAAATAAAGCATAAAAACAAAAATTTATTATAACAATCCAAGACAATCTATGTATCTACCCTAATATTTATCAACAGAAAAGAGAAGTAAAAACAGGCCTCGTAGTTGGTCGTCAAATTTGTTAGGTTGTCCCACGTTTAGGGCGCCAATTTGTTACCCTGTAAAACCGTGGTGGTTATGCAGGCGTAACTTTGCTCCTTGATGGAGGCAGCTAGCTAAATAGATCAGTGGAGATGGGTGTGGGTCGATTTTTGGTTCTAGGAAATCGATAACAACGGTAATATTAGAGAGGGCGCCACGCGGTCGCTTTACAGCCAGCGGTACCCAACCGCGAAGGTACCAGGAGCAGAAACAATAATCTAGGCGCGCAGGAAGGTAACGGATACAGCGTAAGGAAATGTGGTGTACGAGGAGTGCATCCGCTGCGCAACCGTCAGCAGCAACCAAGATGTTGGAGACCTGTTCAAATAAAAACACGACAAAACAAATAACACTAAATAAATATATATAACAATACCAGCGTGCTCAGTAACTCATCATACTTACCGTGATTTGTGTATCACAGAACGAGATAATAATGATAAAGTAACACTCACTTTGTCACCACTGATTGATTGGGTAGGTTGGGTAAGTTTCCTTACATTCAAACACAGAAAAGTTAAAGTAAAAATATTTACTGCGTTGATGAAAATGTAATAAACAAAAAATAAACAAAAGAAACTACGCACTGTGTAGGGGTGACGCGAGGAAGAACAGCCAATGCTGCTTTGAGTAAATGACGTGAATGAAATACCGTAACGTTTATACACTGCCCGCAAATAAAGTACAAAAGTTCTAAAACATAAGACCCTAGGTCGATCGACGTCGGTTTACAACAATGGGGTTGAGCGTATAAGACGTATAAGAACAATAAAACAATTCTCGGATTACCCCAGACAAGGCGTTGCGAAATCAACAGTAAATAATAATTGAAATTATAATAATTGAAATTACAATAATTTATAAATGAAAATGTTTAATTTACATAAAGCAACATGTAATAATATTAATAACTAAACCAATCAAAGTGTTTCTGATAATAATTAAAACTGATAGAATAAATGAGACAACAATCGTAAAAACTGACCAATCTCCATCGGCAACAATGAGATGGCAAATGGTTGCACAAATACACAAAATCAGGGCGATAAAATTCGCGGGAGAAATAACAAGTAGCTAACAGTTATAATAATTCACTTAGCTGTACGACGAGCCACTACTGGCCGCTGGAGTACCCCTTGCCCCTCGCTCCGCGCTCTTATGGGCCGCCAATATCTGGATCACTGGATCTGGCTCGCGGCGGGTGCACTTTGGCGGTCTGGGCTGAGACGCAGGACACCGAAGGCTGTTGGTCGGGTACCAAGGAAGCTAGGTATGCGCTGCCTGAGTTTGAGCGCACTCACGAGGCGTGAAGGTGGAACAATGGCGGTCGCCGACCGTTTATTTTAAATCCTCAACAACTGAGCTATTCCGGAGAGTGCAAACGAAATATCACACAAACACTGCTCCCGAAACTACGTTTGGTGATTACCCAAGATCCCCAAAACTGGGTATTGCAGAAACAATATTAGTAAACAACCAAAACTTATAAACGACGGTACGACTTCAACTGTTCTCGCTTCGTGTCTTTCTTTCTCAACTTCCCACTGACTTGTGTAAAATTTTTAATTTTAAGAAAGAGAGTCATGGACAAGGACAGCTATACGAATTTAAGAAGAAAACAAAGAAAGTGTCAGAACACTAGCGACAAACAATAAAAACAGCAACTAAAGGCATGTATACAATGCATAATCTCGCAGAAAAGGCAGGCAAACAAGGGAATTAAATGTGAAAGGTAGTTTAAGGGTTATTATTAATAATCGAGGATGTACTGTAGTTTATGTTTATAACGAGAATAAAGGTCTAAATATTTAAACTAAGTTTTATCAAATACGCAGCGCTATAGCTGCGCCTTTACACACTAATGACGCCTGCGCGTTTAAACAATTCTAAAGTGTCAACAAGATATCAACAAATAAGTCCTTGGAGGGAAAAAGGGAAATAATTCTAATATGTGGCAACTAAAGCACGGCAATAAATCAAATTTAACTATGTAAATCATTACAGGTAAGTGTAAAATCAGAAATTATTAAGTTACATTGATCAATTCTTTAACTACACAATTTTTCTTTTAGGTTAGTAGAGGAAAGGAAACCAATAAATTAATGAGAAAGGATCTAAGGATATGAACAAAAAAAAGGAATGGGATACGAAACTGACACGTAACATGTTGGTAAAATCAAGATATAATTGCTGTTTTAAGCATGCAAAAGCATACAAAACGCCGTTTTCAAGTATTTAAATTGTCATATTCATGTATATGTCGTGTGTAATGGCTTATGTTTGCAAATTCAAGATAAAATAGCTGTTTTCAGCTTGCAAAAATATACAAAATGCTGTTTTCAAGTACTTAAACTGTCATATTCATGCATTTGTCTTCTGTAATGGCGTATGTTTGCAAAATAAAGATAAAATAGCTGTTTTCAGCTTGCAAAAATATACAATATGCTGTTTTCATGTATTTAAACTGTCATAATTATGTTTCTGTCGTGTATAATGGCTAATGTTGATGCAATCAAGATAAAATTGCTGTTTTAAGCATGCAAAAGCATACAAAACACCGTTTTCAAGTATATAAACTGTCATATTCATGTATATGTCGTGTGTAATAGCTTATTTTTGCAAAATCAAGATAAAATATCTGTTTTCAGCTTGCAAAAACATACCAAATGCTGCATTCAAGTATTTAAACTGTCATATTCATGTTTCTGTCGTGTATAATGGATAATGTTGGTAAAATCAAGATAAAATTGCTGTTTTAAGCATGCAAAAGCATACAAAACACCGTTTTCAAGTATATAAACTGTCATATTCATGTATATGTCGTGTGTAATAGCTTATTTTTGCAAAATCAAGATAAAATAGCTGTTTTAAGCATGCAAAAACATACAAAATGCTGTATTCAAGTATTTGAACTGTCATATTCATGTATATGTCGTGTGTAATGGCTTATGTTTGCAAAATCAAGATAAAATAGCTGTTTTCAGCTTGCAAAAACATACAAAATGCTGTTTTCAAATATTTAAACTGTCATATTCATGTTTCTGTCGTGTTTCATGGCTAATGTTGGTGAAATTAAGATAAAATTGTTGTTTTAAGCCTGCAAAAGCATACAAAACACCGTTTTTAAGTATTTAAACAGTCATATTCATGTATATGTCGTGTGTAATGGCTTATGTTTGCCAAATCAAGATAAAAGAGCTGTTTTCAGCTTACAAAACATACAAAATGCTGTATTCAAGTATTTAAACTGTCATATTCATGTTTCTGTCGTGTATAATGGCTAATGTTGGTGAAATTAAGTTAAAATTGCTGTTTCAAGCATGCAAAATCATACAAAACACCGTTTTCAAGTATTTAAACTGTCATATTCATGTATATGTCATGCGTAATGGTTTATATTTGCAAAATCAAGCTATAATAGCTGTTTTCAGCTTGCAAAAACATAAAAAACGCTGTTTTCAAGTATTTAGACTGTCATATTCTTCTGTCGTGTATAATGGGTAATGTTGGTGAAATCAAGATAAAATTGCTGTTCTAAGCATGCAAAAGCATACAAAACGCCGTTTTCAAGTATTTAAACGGTCATATTCATGTATATGTCGTGTGTAATGGCTTATGTTTGCAAAATCAAGATAAAATAGCTGTTTTCAGCTTGCAAAAACATACAAAATGCTGTTTTCAAGTATTTTAACTGTCATATTCTTGTTTCTGTCGTGTATAATGGCTAATGTTGGTGAAATCAATATAAAATTGCTGTTTTAAGCCTGCAAAAGTTAACAAAACACCGTTTTCAAGTATTTAAACTGTCATATTCATGTATATGTAGTGTGTAATGGCTTATGTTTGCAAATTCAAGATAAAATAGCTGTTTTCAGCTTTAAAAAACATACAAAATGCTGTTTTCAAGTAATTAAACTGTCATATTCATGTATATGTCGTGTGTAATGGCGTATGTTTGCAAAATCAAGATAAAAGAGCTGTTTTCAGCTTTAAAAAACATACAAAATGCTGTTTTCAAGTATTAAACTGTCATATTCATGTATATGTCGTGTGTAATGGCGTATGTTTGCAAAATCAAGATAAAATAGCTGTTTTAAGCTTGCAAAAACATACAAAACGCTTCTTTCAAGTATGTAAACTGTCATATTTATGTTTCTGTCGTGTATAATGGCTAATGTTGGAGAAATCAATATAAAATTGCTATTTTAAGCTTGCAAAAGCATACAAAACACCGTTTATAAGTATTTAGACTGTCATATTCATTTATATGTCGTGTGTAATGGCTTATGTTTGCAAAATCAAGATAAAATAGCTGTTTTCAGCTTGCAATAACATACAAAATGCTGTTTTCAAGTATTTAAACTGTCATATTCATGTTTCTGTCGTGTATAATGGCTAATGTTGGTGAAATCAAGATAAAATTGCTGTTCTACGCATGCAATAGCATACAAAACACAGTTTTCAAGTATTTAAACTGTCATATTCATATATATGTCGTGTGTAATGGCTTATGTTTGCATAATCAAGATAAAAAAGCTGTTTTCAGCTTTCAAAAACACACAAAATGCTGTTTTCATGTATTTAAACTGTAATATTCATGTTTCTGTCATGTTGGTGAAATCAAGATAAAATTGCTGTTTTAAGCATACAAAACACCGTTTTCAAGTATTTAAACTGTCATATTCATGTATATGTCGTGTGTAATGGCTTATGTTTGCAAAATTAAGTTAAAATTGCTGTTTTCAGCTTACAAAACATACAAAATGCTGTATTCAAGTATTGAAACTGTCATATTCATGTTTCTGTCGTGTATAATGGCTAATGTTGGTGAAATCAAGATAAAATTGCTGTTTTAAGCATGCAAAAGCATACAAATCACCGTTTTCAAGTATTTAAACTGTCATATTCATGTATATGTCGTGTGTAATGGCTTATGTTTGCAAAATCAAGATAAAACTGTATTTTTCAGCTTGTAAAAATATACAAAATGCTGTTTTCAAGTATTTAAACTGTCATATTCATGTTTCTGTCCTGTATAATGGCTAATGTTGGTGATATCTAGATAAAATTGCTGTTTTAAGCATGCAAAAGCATACGAAACACCGTTTTCAAGTATTTGAACTATCATATTCATGTATATGTCGTGTGTAATTTCTTATGTTTGCAAAATCAAGATAAAATAGCTGTTTTCAGCTGGCAAAAACATACAAAATGCTGTTTTCAAGTATTTAAACTGTCATATTCATGTTTCTGTCGTGTATAATGGCTAATGTTGGTGATACCAAGATAAAATTGATGTTTTTAGCATGCAAAAGCAAACAAAACACCGTTTTCAAGTATTTAAACTGTCATATTCATGTATCTGTCGTGTGTAATGGCTTATGTTTGCAAAATTAAGATAAAACTGTATTTTTCAGCTTGCAAAAATATACAAAATGCTGTTTTCATGTATTTAAACTGTCATATTCATGTTTCTGTCGTGTATAATGGCTAATGTTGGTGAAATCAAGATAAAATTGTGGTTTTAAGCATGCAAAAGCAAACAAAACACCGTTATCAAGTATTTAAACTGTCATATTCATATATATGTCGTGTGTAATGGCTTATGTAAAATCAAGATACAATTGCTGTGTTAAGCATGCAAAAGCATACAAAACGCCGTTTTCAAGTATATAAACTGTCATATTCATGTATAAGTCGTGTGTAATGGCTTATGTTTGCAAATTCAAGATAAAATAGCTGTTTTCAGCTTGCAAAAATATACAAAATGCTGTTTTCAAGTATTTAAACTGTCATATTCATGCATATGTCTTCTGTAATGGCGTATGTTTGCAAAATCAAGTTAAAATAGCTGTTTTTAACTTGCAAAAACATACAAAATGCTGTATTCAAGTATTTAAATTGTCATATTCATATTTCTGTCGTGTATAATGGCTAATGTTGGTGAAATCAAGATAAAATTGTGGTTTTAAGCATGCAAAAGCAAACAAAACACCGTTTTCAAGTATTAAAACTGCCATATTCATGTATATGTCGTGTGTAATGGCGTATGTTTGCAAAATCAAGATGAAATAGCTGTTTTCAGCTTGCAAAAACATACAAAATGCTGTTTTCAAGTATTTAAACTGTCATATACATGTATATGTCGTGTGTAATGGCGTATGTTTGCAAAATCAAGATAAAGTAGCTGTTTTCAGCTTGCAAAAACATACAAAATGCTGTTTTCATGTACTTAAACTGTCATATTTATGTTTCTGTCGTGTATAATGGCTAATGTTGGTGCAATAAAGATAAAATTGCTGTTTTAAGCATGCAAAAGCATACAAAACACCGTTTTCAAGTATTTAAACTGTCAAATTCATGTATATGTCGTGTGTAATGGTTTATGTTTGCAAAATCAAGATAAAATAGCTGTTTTCAGCTTGCAAAAACATACAAAATGCTGTTTTCAAGTATTTAAACTGTCATATTCATGTTTCTGTCGTGTATAATGGCTAATGTTGGTGAAATCAAGATAAAATTGTTGTTTTAAGCATGCAAAAGCATACAAAACACCGTTTTTAAGTATTTAAACTGTCATATTCATGTTTCTGTCGTGTATAATGGCAAATGTTGGTGAAATCAAGATAAAATTGTGGTTTTAAGCATGCAAAAGCAAACAAAACACCGTTTTCAAGTATTTAAACTGTCATATTCATGTATATGTCGTGTGTAATGGCTTATGTTTGCAAAATCAAGATAAAATAGCTGTTTTCAGCTTGCAAAAACATACAAAATGCTGTTTTCAAGTATTTAAACTGTCATATTCATGTTTCTGTCATGTATAAAGGCTAATGTTGGTGATATCAAGATAAAATTGATGTTTTAAGCATGCAAAAGCAAACAAAACACCGTTTTCAAGTATTAAAACTGTCATATTCATGTATCTGTCGTGTGTAATGGCTTATGTTTGCAAAATCAAAATAAAACTGTATTTTTCAGCTTGCAAAAATATACAAAATGCTGTTTTCATGTATTTAAACTGTCATATTCATGTTTCTGTCGTGCATAATGGCTAATGTTGGTAAAATCAAGATAAAATTGCTGTTTTAAGCATGCAAAAGCATACAAAACACCGTTTTCAAGTATATAAACTGTCATATTCATGTATATGTCGTGTGTAATAGCTTATTTTTGCAAAATCAAGATAAAATAGCTGTTTTAAGCATGCAAAAACATACAAAATGCTGTATTCAAGTATTTGAACTGTCATATTCATGTATATGTCGTGTGTAATGGCTTATGTTTGCAAAATCAAGATAAAATAGCTGTTTTCAGCTTGCAAAAACATACAAAATGCTGTTTTCAAATATTTAAACTGTCATATTCATGTTTCTGTCGTGTTTCATGGCTAATGTTGGTGAAATTAAGATAAAATTGTTGTTTTAAGCCTGCAAAAGCATACAAAACACCGTTTTTAAGTATTTAAACAGTCATATTCATGTATATGTCGTGTGTAATGGCTTATGTTTGCCAAATCAAGATAAAAGAGCTGTTTTCAGCTTACAAAACATACAAAATGCTGTATTCAAGTATTTAAACTGTCATATTCATGTTTCTGTCGTGTATAATGGCTAATGTTGGTGAAATTAAGTTAAAATTGCTGTTTCAAGCATGCAAAATCATACAAAACACCGTTTTCAAGTATTTAAACTGTCATATTCATGTATATGTCATGCGTAATGGTTTATATTTGCAAAATCAAGCTATAATAGCTGTTTTCAGCTTGCAAAAACATAAAAAACGCTGTTTTCAAGTATTTAGACTGTCATATTCTTCTGTCGTGTATAATGGGTAATGTTGGTGAAATCAAGATAAAATTGCTGTTCTAAGCATGCAAAAGCATACAAAACGCCGTTTTCAAGTATTTAAACGGTCATATTCATGTATATGTCGTGTGTAATGGCTTATGTTTGCAAAATCAAGATAAAATAGCTGTTTTCAGCTTGCAAAAACATACAAAATGCTGTTTTCAAGTATTTTAACTGTCATATTCTTGTTTCTGTCGTGTATAATGGCTAATGTTGGTGAAATCAATATAAAATTGCTGTTTTAAGCCTGCAAAAGTTAACAAAACACCGTTTTCAAGTATTTAAACTGTCATATTCATGTATATGTAGTGTGTAATGGCTTATGTTTGCAAATTCAAGATAAAATAGCTGTTTTCAGCTTTAAAAAACATACAAAATGCTGTTTTCAAGTAATTAAACTGTCATATTCATGTATATGTCGTGTGTAATGGCGTATGTTTGCAAAATCAAGATAAAAGAGCTGTTTTCAGCTTTAAAAAACATACAAAATGCTGTTTTCAAGTATTAAACTGTCATATTCATGTATATGTCGTGTGTAATGGCGTATGTTTGCAAAATCAAGATAAAATAGCTGTTTTAAGCTTGCAAAAACATACAAAACGCTTCTTTCAAGTATGTAAACTGTCATATTTATGTTTCTGTCGTGTATAATGGCTAATGTTGGTGAAATCAATATAAAATTGCTATTTTAAGCTTGCAAAAGCATACAAAACACCGTTTATAAGTATTTAGACTGTCATATTCATTTATATGTCGTGTGTAATGGCTTATGTTTGCAAAATCAAGATAAAATAGCTGTTTTAAGCTTGCAATAACATACAAAATGCTGTTTTCAAGTATTTAAACTGTCATATTCATGTTTCTGTCGTGTATAATGGCTAATGTTGGTGAAATCAAGATAAAATTGCTGTTCTACGCATGCAATAGCATACAAAACACAGTTTTCAAGTATTTAAACTGTCATATTCATATATATGTCGTGTGTAATGGCTTATGTTTGCATAATCAAGATAAAATAGCTGTTTTCAGCTTTCAAAAACACACAAAATGCTGTTTTCATGTATTTAAACTGTAATATTCATGTTTCTGTCATGTTGGTGAAATCAAGATAAAATTGCTGTTTTAAGCATACAAAACACCGTTTTCAAGTATTTAAACTGTCATATTCATGTATATGTCGTGTGTAATGGCTTATGTTTGCAAAATTAAGATAAAATTGCTGTTTTCAGCTTACAAAACATACAAAATGCTGTATTCAAGTATTGAAACTGTCATATTCATGTTTCTGTCGTGTATAATGGCTAATGTTGGTGAAATCAAGATAAAATTGCTGTTTTAAGCATGCAAAAGCATACAAATCACCGTTTTCAAGTATTTAAACTGTCATATTCATGTATATGTCATGTGTAATGGCTTATGTTTGCAAAATCAAGATAAAACTGTATTTTTCAGCTTGTAAAAATATACAAAATGCTGTTTTCAAGTATTTAAACTGTCATATTCATGTTTCTGTCCTGTATAATGGCTAATGTTGGTGATATCTAGATAAAATTGCTGTTTTAAGCATGCAAAAGCATACGAAACACCGTTTTCAAGTATTTGAACTATCATATTCATGTATATGTCGTGTGTAATTTCTTATGTTTGCAAAATCAAGATAAAATAGCTGTTTTCAGCTGGCAAAAACATACAAAATGCTGTTTTCAAGTATTTAAACTGTCATATTCATGTTTCTGTCGTGTATAATGGCTAATGTTGGTGATACCAAGATTAAATTGATGTTTTTAGCATGCAAAAGCAAACAAAACACCGTTTTCAAGTATTTAAACTGTCATATTCATGTATCTGTCGTGTGTAATGGCTTATGTTTGCAAAATTAAGATAAAACTGTATTTTTCAGCTTGCAAAAATATACAAAATGCTGTTTTCATGTATTTAAACTGTCATATTCATGTTTCTGTCGTGTATAATGGCTAATGTTGGTGAAATCAAGATAAAATTGTGGTTTTAAGCATGCAAAAGCAAACAAAACACCGTTATCAAGTATTTAAACTGTCATATTCATATATATGTCGTGTGTAATGGCTTATGTAAAATCAAGATACAATTGCTGTGTTAAGCATGCAAAAGCATACAAAACGCCGTTTTCAAGTATATAAACTGTCATATTCATGTATAAGTCGTGTGTAATGGCTTATGTTTGCAAATTCAAGATAAAATATCTGTTTTCAGCTTGCAAAAATATACAAAATGCTGTTTTCAAGTATTTAAACTGTCATATTCATGCATATGTCTTCTGTAATGGCGTATGTTTGCAAAATCAAGTTAAAATAGCTGTTTTTAACTTGCAAAAACATACAAAATGCTGTATTCAAGTATTTAAATTGTCATATTCATGTTTCTGTCGTGTATAATGGCTAATGTTGGTGAAATCAAGATAAAATTGTGGTTTTAAGCATGCAAAAGCAAACAAAACACCGTTTTCAAGTATTAAAACTGCCATATTCATGTATATGTCGTGTGTAATGGCGTATGTTTGCAAAATCAAGATGAAATAGCTGTTTTCAGCTTGCAAAAACATACAAAATGCTGTTTTCAAGTATTTAAACTGTCATATACATGTATATGTCGTGTGTAATGGCGTATGTTTGCAAAATCAAGATAAAGTAGCTGTTTTCAGCTTGCAAAAACATACAAAATGCTGTTTTCATGTACTTAAACTGTCATATTTATGTTTCTGTCGTGTATAATGGCTAATGTTGGTGCAATCAAGATAAAATTGCTGTTTTAAGCATGCAAAAGCATACAAAACACCGTTTTCAAGTATTTAAACTGTCAAATTCATGTATATGTCGTGTGTAATGGTTTATGTTTGCAAAATCAAGATAAAATAGCTGTTTTCAGCTTGCAAAAACATACAAAATGCTGTTTTCAAGTATTTAAACTGTCATATTCATGTTTCTGTCGTGTATAATGGCTAATGTTGGTGAAATCAAGATAAAATTGTTGTTTTAAGCATGCAAAAGCATACAAAACACCGTTTTTAAGTATTTAAACTGTCATATTCATGTTTCTGTCGTGTATAATGGCAAATGTTGGTGAAATCAAGATATAATTGTGGTTTTAAGCATGCAAAAGCAAACAAAACACCGTTTTCAAGTATTTAAACTGTCATATTCATGTATATGTCGTGTGTAATGGCTTATGTTTGCAAAATCAAGATAAAATAGCTGTTTTCAGCTTGCAAAAACATACAAAATGCTGTTTTCAAGTATTTAAACTGTCATATTCATGTTTCTGTCATGTATAAAGGCTAATGTTGGTGATATCAAGATAAAATTGATGTTTTAAGCATGCAAAAGCAAACAAAACACCGTTTTCAAGTATTAAAACTGTCATATTCATGTATCTGTCGTGTGTAATGGCTTATGTTTGCAAAATCAAAATAAAACTGTATTTTTCAGCTTGCAAAAATATACAAAATGCTGTTTTCATGTATTTAAACTGTCATATTCATGTTTCTGTCGTGTATAATGGCTAATGTTGGTGAAATCAAGATAAAATTGTGGTTTTAAGCATGCAAAAGCAAACAAAACACCGTTTTCAAGTATTTAAATTGTCATATTCATGTATATGTCGTGTGTAATGGCTTATGTTTGCAAAATCAAGATAAAATAGCTGTTTTCAGCTTGCAAAAACATACAAAATGCTGTTTTCAAGTATTTAAACTGTCTTATTAATGTTTCTGTCGTGTATAATAACTAATGTTGGTGATATCAAGATAAAATTGATGTTTTAAGCATGCAAAAGAATACAAAAACCGTTTTCAAGTATTTAAACTGTCATATTCATGTATATGTCGTGTGTAATGGCGTATGTTTGCAAAATCAAGATAAAATAGCTTTTTTCAGCTTGCAAAAACATACAAAATGCTGTTTTCATGTATTTAAACTGTCATTTACATGTTTCTGTCGTGTATAATAGCTAATGTTGGTCAAATCAAGATAAAATTGCTGTTTCAAGCATGCAAAAGCATACAAAACACCGTTTTCAAGTATTTGAACTATCATATTCATGTATATGTCGTGTGTAATGGCTTATGTTTGCAAAATCAAGATAAAATAGCTGTTTTCAGCTTGCAAAACATACAAAATGCTGTTTTCAAGTATTTAAACCTGTCATATTCATGTATATGTCGTGTGTAATGGCGTATGTTTGCAAAATCAAGATAAAGTAGCTGTTTTCAGCTTGCAAAAACATACAAAATGCTGTTTTCAAGTATTTAAACTGTCATATTCATGTATATGTCGTGTGTTATAGCTTTTGTTTGCAAAATCAAGATAAAATAGCGGTTTCAGCTTGCAAAAAATATGCTAAATGCTGGTTTCAAGTATTTAAACTGTCATATTCATGTTTCTGTCGTGTATAATTGCTAATGTTGGTGAAATCAAGATAAAATTGTTGTTTTAAGCATGCAAAAGCATACAAAACACCGTTTTCAAGTATTTAAACTGTCATATTCATGTACATGTCGTGTGTAATAGCTAAAGTTTGCAAAATCAAGATAAATAGCTGTTTTTAACTTGCAGAAACATAAAAATGCTGTATTCAAGTATTTAAACTGCCATATTCATGTTTTTGTCGTGTATAATGGCAAATGTTGGTAAAATCCAAGATAAAATTGCTGTTTTAAGCATGCAAAAGCATACAAAACGCCGTTTTCAAGTATATAAACTGTCATATTCATGTATAAGTCGTGTGTAATGGCTTATGTTTGCAAATTCAAGATAAAATAGCTGTTTTCAGCTTGCAAAAATATACAAAATGCTGTTTTCAAGTATTTAAACTGTCATATTCATGCATATGTCTTCTGTAATGGCGTATGTTTGCAAATCAAGTTAAAATAGCTGTTTTTAACTTGCAAAAACATACAAAATGCTGTATTCAAGTATTTAAATTGTCATATTCATGTTTCTGTCGTGTATAATGGCTAATGTTGGTGAAATCAAGATAAATTGTGGTTTAAGCATGCAAAGGCAAACAAAACACCGTTTTCAAGTATTAAAACTGCCATATTCATGTATATGTCGTGTGTAATGGCGTATGTTTGCAAAATCAAGATGAAATAGCTGTTTTCAGCTTGAAAAAAAAAAAAAATGCTGTTTTCAAGTATTTAAACTGTCATATACATGTATATGTCGTGTGTAATGGCGTATGTTTGCAAAATCAAGATAAAGTAGCTGTTTTCAGCTTGCAAAAACATACAAATGCTGTTTTCATGTACTTAAACTGTCATATTTATGTTTCTGTCGTGTATAATGGCTAATGTTGGTGCAATCAAGATAAAATTGCTGTTTTAAGCATGCAAAAGCATACAAAACACCGTTTTCAAGTATTTAAACTGTCATATTCATATATATGTCGTGTGTAATGGCTGTATGTTTGCAAAATCAAGATAAAATAGCTGTTTTCAGCTTGCAAAAACATACAAAATGCTGTTTTCAAGTATTTAAACTGTCATATTCATGTTTCTGTCCTGTATAATGGCTAATGTTGGTGAAATCAAGATAAAATTGTTGTTTTTAAGCATGCAAAAGCATACAAAACACCGTTTTTAAGTATTTAACTGTCATATTCATGTTTCTGTCGTGTATAATGGCTAATGTTGGTGAAATCAAGATAAATTGTGGTTTTAAGCATGCAAAAGCAAACAAAACACCGTTTTCAAGTATTTAAACTGTCATATTCATGTATATGTCGTGTGTAATGGCTTATGTTTGCAAAATCAAGATAAAATAGCTGTTTTCAGCTTGCAAAAACATACAAAATGCTGTTTTCAAGTATTTAAACTGTCATATTCATGTTTCTGTCGTGTATAAAGGCTAATGTTGGTGATATCAAGATAAAATTGATGTTTTAAGCATGCAAAAGCAAACAAAACACCGTTTTCAAGTATTAAAACTGTCATATTCATGTATCTGTCGTGTGTAATGGCTTATGTTTGAAAATCAAATAAAACTGTTTTTTCAGCTTGCAAAAAATATACAAAATGCTGTTTTCATGTATTTAAACTGTCATATTCATGGTTCTGTCGTGTATAATGGCTAATGTTGGTGAAATCAAGATAAAATTGTGGTTTTAAGCATGCAAAAGCAAACAAAACACCGTTTTCAAGTATTTAAATTGTCATATTCATGTATATGTCGTGTGTAATGGCTTATGTTTGCAAAATCAAGATAAAATAGCTGTTTTCAGCTTGCAAAAACATACAAAATGCTGTTTTCAAGTATTTAAACTGTCTTATTAATGTTTCTGTCGTGTATAATAACTAATGTTGGTGATATCAAGATAAAATTGATGTTTTAAGCATGCAAAAGAATACAAAAACCGTTTTCAAGTATTTAAACTGTCATATTCATGTATATGTCGTGTGTAATGGCGTATGTTTGCAAAATCAAGATAAAATAGCTTTTTTCAGCTTGCAAAAACATACAAAATGCTGTTTTCATGTATTTAAACTGTCATTTACATGTTTCTGTCGTGTATAATAGCTAATGTTGGTCAAATCAACGATAAAATTGCTGTTTCAAGCATGCAAAAGCATACAAAACACCGTTTTCAAGTATTTGAACTATCATATTCATGTATATGTCGTGTGTAATGGCTTATGTTTGCAAAATCAAGATAAAATAGCTGTTTTCAGCTTGCAAAAACATACAAAATGCTGTTTTCAAGTATTTAAACTGTCATATTCATGTATATGTCGTGTGTAATGGCGTATGTTTGCAAAATCAAGATAAAGTAGCTGTTTTCAGCTTGCAAAAACATACAAAATGCTGTTTTCAAGTATTTAAACTGTCATATTCATGTATATGTCGTGTGTTATAGCTTTTGTTTGCAAAATCAAGATAATAAGCGGTTTTTCAGCTTGCAAAAATATGCTAAATGCTGTTTTCAAGTATTTAAACTGTCATATTCATGTTTCTGTCGTGTATAATTGCTAATGTTGGTGAAATCAAGATAAAATTGTTGTTTTAAGCATGCAAAAGCATACAAAACACCGTTTTCAAGTATTTAAACTGTCATATTCATGTACATGTCGTGTGTAATAGCTAAAGTTTGCAAATCAAGATAAAATAGCTGTTTTTAACTTGCAGAAACATAAAAATGCTGTATTCAAGTATTTAAACTGCCATATTCATGTTTTTGTCGTGTATAATGGCAAATGTTGGTAAAATCAAGATAAAATTGCTGTTTTAAGCATGCAAAAGCATACAAAACGCCGTTTTCAAGTATATAAACTGTCATATTCATGTATAAGTCGTGTGTAATGGCTTATGTTTGCAAATTCAAGATAAAATAGCTGTTTTCAGCTTGCAAAAATATACAAAATGCTGTTTTCAAGTATTTAAACTGTCATATTCATGCATATGTCTTCTGTAATGGCGTATGTTTGCAAAATCAAGTTAAAATAGCTGTTTTTAACTTGCAAAAACATACAAAATGCTGTATTCAAGTATTTAAATTGTCATATTCATGTTTCTGTCGTGTATAATGGCTAATGTTGGTGAAATCAAGATAAAATTGTGGTTTTAAGCATGCAAAAGCAAACAAAACACCGTTTTCAAGTATTAAAACTGCCATATTCATGTATATGTCGTGTGTAATGGCGTATGTTTGCAAAATCAAGATGAAATAGCTGTTTTCAGCTTGCAAAAACATACAAAATGCTGTTTTCAAGTATTTAAACTGTCATATACATGTATATGTCGTGTGTAATGGCGTATGTTTGCAAAATCAAGATAAAGTAGCTGTTTTCAGCTTGCAAAAACATACAAAATGCTGTTTTCATGTACTTAAACTGTCATATTTATGTTTCTGTCGTGTATAATGGCTAATGTTGGTGCAATCAAGATAAAATTGCTGTTTTAAGCATGCAAAAGCATACAAAACACCGTTTTCAAGTATTTAAACTGTCATATTCATGTATATGTCGTGTGTAATGGCTTATGTTTGCAAAATCAAGATAAAATAGCTGTTTTCAGCTTGCAAAAACATACAAAATGCTGTTTTCAAGTATTTAAACTGTCATATTCATGTTTCTGTCCTGTATAATGGCTAATGTTGGTGAAATCAAGATAAAATTGTTGTTTTAAGCATGCAAAAGCATACAAAACACCGTTTTTAAGTATTTAAACTGTCATATTCATGTTTCTGTCGTGTATAATGGCTAATGTTGGTGAAATCAAGATAAAATTGTGGTTTTAAGCATGCAAAAGCAAACAAAACACCGTTTTCAAGTATTTAAACTGTCATATTCAAGTATATGTCGTGTGTAATGGCTTATGTTTGCAAAATCAAGATAAAATAGCTGTTTTCAGCTTGCAAAAACATACAAAATGCTGTTTTCAAGTATTTAAACTGTCATATTCATGTTTCTGTCGTGTATAAAGGCTAATGTTGGTGATATCAAGATAAAATTGATGTTTTAAGCATGCAAAAGCAAACAAAACACCGTTTTCAAGTATTAAAACTGTCATATTCATGTATCTGTCGTGTGTAATGGCTTATGTTTGCAAAATCAAAATAAAACTGTATTTTTCAGCTTGCAAAAATATACAAAATGCTGTTTTCATGTATTTAAACTGTCATATTCATGTTTCTGTCGTGTATAATGGCTAATGTTGGTGAAATCAAGATAAAATTGTGGTTTTAAGCATGCAAAAGCAAACAAAACACCGTTTTCAAGTATTTAAATTGTCATATTCATGTATATGTCGTGTGTAATGGCTTATGTTTGCAAAATCAAGATAAAATAGCTGTTTTCAGCTTGCAAAAACATACAAAATGCTGTTTTCAAGTATTTAAACTGTCTTATTAATGTTTCTGTCGTGTATAATAACTAATGTTGGTGATATCAAGATAAAATTGATGTTTTAAGCATGCAAAAGCATACAAAACACCGTTTTCAAGTATATAAACTGTCATATTCATGTATATGTCGTGTGTAATAGCTTATTTTTGCAAAATCAAGATAAAATATCTGTTTTCAGCTTGCAAAAACATACCAAATGCTGTATTCAAGTATTTAAACTGTCATATTCATGTTTCTGTCGTGTATAATGGATAATGTTGGTAAAATCAAGATAAAATTGCTGTTTTAAGCATGCAAAAGCATACAAAACACCGTTTTCAAGTATATAAACTGTCATATTCATGTATATGTCGTGTGTAATAGCTTATTTTTGCAAAATCAAGATAAAATAGCTGTTTTAAGCATGCAAAAACATACAAAATGCTGTATTCAAGTATTGAAACTGTCATATTCATGTTTCTGTCGTGTTTCATGGCTAATGTTGGTGAAATTAAGATAAAATTGTTGTTTTAAGCCTGCAAAAGCATACAAAACACCGTTTTTAAGTATTTAAACAGTCATATTCATGTATGTGTCGTGTGTAATGGCTTATGTTTGCTAAATCAAGATAAAAGAGCTGTTTTCAGCTTACAAAACATACAGAATGCTGTATTCAAGTATTTAAACTGTCATATTCATGTTTCTGTCGTGTATAATGGCTAATGTTGGTGATACCAAGATAAAATTGAAGTTTTTAGCATGCAAAAGCAAACAAAACACCGTTTTCAAGTATTTAAACTGTCATATTCATGTATCTGTCGTGTGTAATGGCTTATGTTTGCAAAATTAAGATAAAACTGTATTTTTCAGCTTGCAAAAATATACAAAATGCTGTTTTCATGTATTTAAACTGTCATATTCATGTTTCTGTCGTGTATAATGGCTAATGTTGGTGAAATCAAGATAAAATTGTGGTTTTAAGCATGCAAAAGCAAACAAAACACCATTATCAAGTATTTAAACTGTCATATTCATATATATGTCGTGTGTAATGGCTTATGTAAAATCAAGATACAATTGCTGTGTTAAGCATGCAAAAGCATACAAAACGCCGTTTTCAAGTATATAAACTGTCATATTCATGTATAAGTCGTGTGTAATGGCTTATGTTTGCAAATTCAAGATAAAATAGCTGTTTTCAGCTTGCAAAAATATACAAAATGCTGTTTTCAAGTATTTAAACTGTCATATTCATGCATATGTCTTCTGTAATGGCGTATGTTTGCAAAATCAAGATAAAATAGCTGTTTTTAACTTGCAAAAACATACAAAATGCTGTATTCAAGTATTTAAACTGTCATATACATGTATATGTCGTGTGTAATGGCGTATGTTTGCAAAATCAAGATAAAATAGCTGTTTTCAGCTTGCAAAACATACAAAATGCTTTTTTCAAGTATTTAAACTGTCATATTCATGTTTCTGTCGTGTATAATGGCTAATGTTGGTGATATCAAGATAAAATTGATGTTTTAAGCATGCAAAAGCAAACAAAACACCGTTTTCAAGTATTTAAACTGTCATATTCATGTATATGTCGTGTGTAATGGCTTATGTTTGCAAAATCCTGATAAAACTGTTGCTTTCAGCTTGCAAAAATATACAAAATGCTGTATTCAAGTATTGAAACTGTCATATTCATGTTTCTGTCGTGTATAATGGCTAATGTTGGTGAAATCAAGATAAAATTGCTGTTTTAAGCATGCAAAAGCATACAAAACACCGTTTTCAAGTATTTAAACTGTCATATTCTGATATGAACTGTTGTGCGGAATAGACGTGTTGAAGAAGGCTCTGAATTAAAATTTTGAATTAAAGAAACTAACACTAACTCTGCCATTTGATCTCGTTTCTTGAGTTGTGCTATTAAATAAAAACTTCAATAATGAGTAGTACACGTAACACGAACATTGCTACCATCGTCCAGGAAGCAGTCACCAAGTTCCTGGAAGATGAAAATATCATCTCCATGTTCGCTGAAAAAATATTTGCTAAAGTAAAGGCCCAGCTTGACGCACAACGAGACCACTATGAGAAGATTATTGAGGGTATGGCTCATGAAAACAAGGTATTGCAAGACCAACTTGACCAACAGGAACAATACTCCAGAAGAAATTGTATACGAATTTTTGTTCTGCCGGAGGACTCGAATAATGAAAGTGCTGAAAAAACAGAATTCAAGGTATGTGCAGTGTTTAAAACTAACTTATCACTTGCTGTTAATTCATCGGACATTGATCGTTGTCACCGTGTTGGAAAAATATCTAAGAACTCAAAGAAACCTCGCCCAATAATAGTTAAATTTGTTTCCTACAAATCTCGGGATTTAGTTATTAAATCTCGGAAACTACTAAAAGGCACTAAAATATCTATTAAGGAAGATTTAACTAAAAAACGAGTGAAAATTGTAACGGCTGCTGCCGAAAAATATGGTTTCAAAAATGTGTGGACACATGACGGAAATATATTTGTTAACGCAGGTGACGGTAATAAGCCGATAAAAATCACATCTGTCAGTGATCTAAACATCTAAGTGTATTTTTTTTCTGCTGATTAATCTTTATTTATATAAACCAGAGCTGCTTCAATTTAAACCTATTCGTTGTATATTCTACTGTACCAATTCTTTTGTGTACCAAAGTGTTCATTTACTTCTTTTAGTTAATCAAACCTCATTCAACCTGCATCTTGCCACTTACTCAGCTGGTTACTTAGTTTGAATGACGTTTGTTAATTAAAATCAACTGTTTATTTGAAGGTTACGCTAAAATCTGAACCTTTGTGTTTATACGTATATTTCTTTTGTTATATTTTATTTACAAATAATATATGAATTATTTCAGTTTTGTACATATTAATGTTAGATCTTTATTCACTGAGTTTGATGTATTAAAATATCATATTCTCCAATATAATTATGATGTGATCGGTATAACGGAAACGTGGTTAAGTAGTATTATTGACTCTGATGCTGTGTGTATACAAAATTATTCTTTAATACGCTGTGACAGAGAGACACGCGGTGGAGGCGTGGCCATTTATATTAAATCTTCACTGAAGTATAGTTTAATTCATAGTGGTATCTCTAATAATTTTGAACAACTTTGGATCACATTAAAAATAAAAAATTTATCTTTTGCCTTTGGTGTTATATACAGGCCACCTAAAGGCAACTGTCTCTCATTTCTTGATGAACTCGAAACTCAATACTCTTCAGTGTTAGTCAACCATGACTATATAGTTACAGCTGGAGATGTAAATATAAATATGCTTAAAGCAGAGAATAATATTGTATCAAAATTTAATGAAATATTAGAGAGTTTTTCTTTAAAACAGATAATAAATGAACCTACTAGAATAACTAATAACAGCATTAGCCTACTTGACGTTATTATAACAAATTGTAATATAATTCATTCTCACGGTACTCTTAATTTACATATATCAGATCACTGTCTTGTTTACTTGTATATTAAAGTATCCAAATGTCCCGAACCTCCCAAATTCATAACTTTCCGTGATTTTAAGAATTTTGATTTCAGTATATTTTCTCTTGATTTAATGTCTTTAAATTTAGACTACATATACAATCTTAACACCGTTGATGAGAAAGTAAATTATTTAACAAGTTGTTTGTTGGATTTATTTAATTATCATGCACCTTTAAAAACAATTAAAGCTAGACCCAAGAAAGTACCATGGATTACTGATACTATAAAAGAAATGATGAAATTACGTGATAATGCTTTATTGAGATATAAAAACAGTAAACTTATATCGCATTGGGATTATTATAAGGAGCTACGTAATTACACCACTGCAGCTATACGTCGCGAAAAGAAAGCATTCTTAGAGCATAAATTTCATTCATCTAGTAGCCGAAATACATGGTCGAATTTGCGTCATCTGGGCATTCATCCTAAGACGAATACAGCTATTCCTAGTCAACTCGGTGATGCTGAGCTAATAAATAACTACTTCACACAACAATTTACCATTGATAGACCACCACCTGAATTATTAGATTTTTATAATAATACTAGAATTACTGATGGCAATCCTGAATTCTCCTTTAATCTATGCGATGAATCAGAGGTTGATAAAATAATCCATTCTCTTAAAAGCAAGGCAGTTGGCATTGATGGGCTGTCCATCACAATGATTAATTTATGTACTCCCTTCATTACTCCTTTCCTTGTCCACATCTTCAACTTTTGTCTAC
This sequence comes from Poecilus cupreus, assembly GCA_963942605.1. Taxonomy (NCBI): domain Eukaryota; kingdom Metazoa; phylum Arthropoda; class Insecta; order Coleoptera; family Carabidae; genus Poecilus; species Poecilus cupreus. The sequence goes on along the minus strand of OZ012715.1, from coordinate 37,915,967 downwards.
TTCATTCTACAGTACCATTACAATGGAAAATATCACTCATATCTCCTATTCCCAAAAACAAATCACCATCATCTCTTAGTGATCTTAGACCTATCAGCATCCTTCCTGTGTTTTCCAAAATATTCGAGAAACTATTACACGCTCGATTGCTGGCATTTTGTGATTCTTTGCTGCCTGCCACGCAATCTGGGTTTAGGAAAGGCTATAGTACTACAACTGCTCTTACTCATCTAACCAATGATATTATGTTAGCTAATGATTCTGGCAAACTTACCACTTTAGTTCTTCTCGATTATAGTAAAGCCTTTGATACTATTAGCCATTCTCTCTTGACTGCAAAGCTTCATTATTTTAATTTTAGCAATAATGCAATCACACTGTTAAATTCATATTTTAGTAATAGGCAACAAGCAGTGAAATTAAAAAACCTCACTTCCTCTTTACTTCCCGTCACCTCGGGTGTTCCTCAAGGATCTATCCTTGGTCCTCTACTCTACTCCCTTTATACTTCTGACCTCCATAACGTGCTAAATTATTGTTCTGTTCATTTTTATGCAGACGATACACAACTATATATCTCTTGTCCACCTGGTGATATAGTTCAGACTGTCAACTTAATTAACATAGATTTAAATAATTTAATTGAACTATCACACCAACATTCTCTGCGCATTAATCCTTCTAAGTCCTCTGTTATGTTGTTTGGTCCTAAAGATGCGCGGCTTGCAGCAGAAAAATATATAAATGTCAAAATTAATGATTCACCGCTATCATTAACCCACAGTTCTAAAAATCTAGGTCTTCTTATAGATAACGATTTACGTTTCTCTGAAAACACTACCTTCCTTATCCAAAATTCTTTCTCCATCCTAAAATCCCTTTGGCAGCACCGAGATTATTTAAATACAAACCTAAAATCTATGCTTGTCAACTCCCTCATACTTTCTCGTTTTGATTACTGTGATGTTGTTTATGGTTCACATTTGGATCATTTTCAGAAGCAACGTATTCAAAAGGTCCAAAATGCTTGCATTCGCTTCATTTTTAATTTACGTAAATACGACCATGTTTCTGCCAAAATTAAACAACTTGGGTGGTTAAATATGTCCAACAGACGTCAACTACATTTTTTATGTTTTGTTCATAAAATATTGACTTCAAAAACTCCTCCATATCTCTTACGTCATCTGAAATATCATGGTTCCTTACATTCTCTCAACATGCGTTCTAAGTCCATCTTACATACTCCCAAATTTTCCACCTCCCGCTTTAAGTCTAGCTTTTCCTATACCGCTCCTAAATTGTATAATGCTGTACCTGAAAATATAAAAAACTCAAATTTGCCTACATTTAAGCGCATCCTGAAGAATGAATTATATAAACACCAATTGTAACAGAAATATATCTCTCTGTTAATTTTGATTATGTTTCCTTCAATTGTATTTGATTTTGATTTTGAACACTAATTTGATTTTATGTAATCCATGCACAAATTATATATTAAGTTATTATGCATTGTAATGGTTAAGTGTAAGACCAGCTTTAAGCTGAACTTCGCCATTAATAAAAAGGAATTTATTATTATTATTATTATTATATTCATGTATATGTCGTGTTTAATGGCTTATGGTTGCAAAATCAAGATAAAACTGTATTTTTCAGCTTGCAAAAATATACAAAATGCTGTTTTCAAGTATTTAAACTGTCATATTCATGTTTCTGTCCTGTATAATGGCTAATGTTGGTGATATCTAGATAAAATTGCTGTATTAAGCATGCAAAAGCATACGAAACACCGTTTTCAAGTATTTGAACTATCATATTCATGTATATGTCGTGTGTAATGGCTTATGTTTGCAAAATCAAGATAAAATAGCTGTTTTCAGCTGGCAAAAACATACTAAATGCTGTTTTCAAGTATTTAAAACGGTCATATTCATGTTTCTGTCGTGTATAATGGCTAATGTTGGTGAAATCAAGATAAAATTGTTGTTTTAAGCATGCAAAAGCTTACAAAACACCGTTTTCAAGTATTTAAACTGTCATATTCATGTATATGTCGTGCGTAATGGCGTATATTTGCAAAATCAAGATAAAATAGCTGTTTTAAGCTTTCAAAAACATACAAAATGCTGTTTTCATGTATTTAAACTGTAATATTCATGTTTCTGTCATGTTGGTGAAATCAAGATAAAATTGCTGTTTTAAGCATGCAAAAGCATACAAAACAACGTTTTCAAGTATTTAAACTGTCATATTCATGTATATGTCGTATGTAATGGCTTATGTTTGCAAAATCAAGATAAAATAGCTGTTTTCAGCTTGCAAAAACATACAAAATGCTGTTTTCAAGTATTTAAACTGTCATATTCATGTTTCTGTCATGTATAATGGCTAATGTTGGTGAAATCAAGATAAAATTGTGGTTTTAAGCATGCAAAAGCAAACAAAACACCATTATCAAGTATTTAAACTGTCATATTCATATATATGTCGTGTGTAATGGCTTATGTAAAATCAAGATACAATTGCTGTGTTAAGCATGCAAAAGCATACAAAACGCCGTTTTCAAGTATATAAACTGTCATATTCATGTATAAGTCGTGTGTAATGGCTTATGTTTGCAAATTCAAGATAAAATAGCTGTTTTCAGCTTGCAAAAATATACAAAATGCTGTTTTCAAGTATTTAAAACTGTCATATTCATGCATATGTCTTCTGTAATGGCGTATGTTTGCAAAATCAAGATAAAATAGCTGTTTTTAACTTGCAAAAACATACAAAATGCTGTATTCAAGTATTTAAACTGTCATATACATGTATATGTCGTGTGTAATGGCGTATGTTGCAAAATCAAGATAAAATAGCTGTTTTCAGCTTGCAAAACATACAAAATGCTTTTTTCAAGTATTTAAACTGTCATATTCATGTTTCTGTCGTGTATAATGGCTAATGTTGGTGATATCAAGATAAAATTGATGTTTTAAGCATGCAAAAGCAAACAAAACACCGTTTTCAAGTATTTAAACTGTCATATTCATGTATATGTCGTGTGTAATGGCTTATGTTTGCAAAATCCTGATAAAACTGTTGCTTTCAGCTTGCAAAAATATACAAAATGCTGTATTCAAGTATTGAAACTGTCATATTCATGTTTCTGTCGTGTATAATGGCTAATGTTGGTGAAATCAAGATAAAATTGCTGTTTTAAGCATGCAAAAGCATACAAAACACCGTTTTCAAGTATTTAAACTGTCATATTCTGATATGAACTGTTGTGCGGAATAGACGTGTTGAAGAAGGCTCTGAATTAAAATTTTGAATTAAAGAAACTAACACTAACTCTGCCATTTGATCTCGTTTCTTGAGTTGTGCTATTAAATAAAAACTTCAATAATGAGTAGTACACGTAACACGAACATTGCTACCATCGTCCAGGAAGCAGTCACCAAGTTCCTGGAAGATGAAAATATCATCTCCATGTTCGCTGAAAAAATATTTGCTAAAGTAAAGGCCCAGCTTGACGCACAACGAGACCACTATGAGAAGATTATTGAGGGTATGGCTCATGAAAACAAGGTATTGCAAGACCAACTTGACCAACAGGAACAATACTCCAGAAGAAATTGTATACGAATTTTTGTTCTGCCGGAGGACTCGAATAATGAAAGTGCTGAAAAAACAGAATTCAAGGTATGTGCAGTGTTTAAAACTAACTTATCACTTGCTGTTAATTCATCGGACATTGATCGTTGTCACCGTGTTGGAAAAATATCTAAGAACTCAAAGAAACCTCGCCCAATAATAGTTAAATTTGTTTCCTACAAATCTCGGGATTTAGTTATTAAATCTCGGAAACTACTAAAAGGCACTAAAATATCTATTAAGGAAGATTTAACTAAAAAACGAGTGAAAATTGTAACGGCTGCTGCCGAAAAATATGGTTTCAAAAATGTGTGGACACATGACGGAAATATATTTGTTAACGCAGGTGACGGTAATAAGCCGATAAAAATCACATCTGTCAGTGATCTAAACATCTAAGTGTATTTTTTTTCTGCTGATTAATCTTTATTTATATAAACCAGAGCTGCTTCAATTTAAACCTATTCGTTGTATATTCTACTGTACCAATTCTTTTGTGTACCAAAGTGTTCATTTACTTCTTTTAGTTAATCAAACCTCATTCAACCTGCATCTTGCCACTTACTCAGCTGGTTACTTAGTTTGAATGACGTTTGTTAATTAAAATCAACTGTTTATTTGAAGGTTACGCTAAAATCTGAACCTTTGTGTTTATACGTATATTTCTTTTGTTATATTTTATTTACAAATAATATATGAATTATTTCAGTTTTGTACATATTAATGTTAGATCTTTATTCACTGAGTTTGATGTATTAAAATATCATATTCTCCAATATAATTATGATGTGATCGGTATAACGGAAACGTGGTTAAGTAGTATTATTGACTCTGATGCTGTGTGTATACAAAATTATTCTTTAATACGCTGTGACAGAGAGACACGCGGTGGAGGCGTGGCCATTTATATTAAATCTTCACTGAAGTATAGTTTAATTCATAGTGGTATCTCTAATAATTTTGAACAACTTTGGATCACATTAAAAATAAAAAATTTATCTTTTGCCTTTGGTGTTATATACAGGCCACCTAAAGGCAACTGTCTCTCATTTCTTGATGAACTCGAAACTCAATACTCTTCAGTGTTAGTCAACCATGACTATATAGTTACAGCTGGAGATGTAAATATAAATATGCTTAAAGCAGAGAATAATATTGTATCAAAATTTAATGAAATATTAGAGAGTTTTTCTTTAAAACAGATAATAAATGAACCTACTAGAATAACTAATAACAGCATTAGCCTACTTGACGTTATTATAACAAATTGTAATATAATTCATTCTCACGGTACTCTTAATTTACATATATCAGATCACTGTCTTGTTTACTTGTATATTAAAGTATCCAAATGTCCCGAACCTCCCAAATTCATAACTTTCCGTGATTTTAAGAATTTTGATTTCAGTATATTTTCTCTTGATTTAATGTCTTTAAATTTAGACTACATATACAATCTTAACACCGTTGATGAGAAAGTAAATTATTTAACAAGTTGTTTGTTGGATTTATTTAATTATCATGCACCTTTAAAAACAATTAAAGCTAGACCCAAGAAAGTACCATGGATTACTGATACTATAAAAGAAATGATGAAATTACGTGATAATGCTTTATTGAGATATAAAAACAGTAAACTTATATCGCATTGGGATTATTATAAGGAGCTACGTAATTACACCACTGCAGCTATACGTCGCGAAAAGAAAGCATTCTTAGAGCATAAATTTCATTCATCTAGTAGCCGAAATACATGGTCGAATTTGCGTCATCTGGGCATTCATCCTAAGACGAATACAGCTATTCCTAGTCAACTCGGTGATGCTGAGCTAATAAATAACTACTTCACACAACAATTTACCATTGATAGACCACCACCTGAATTATTAGATTTTTATAATAATACTAGAATTACTGATGGCAATCCTGAATTCTCCTTTAATCTATGCGATGAATCAGAGGTTGATAAAATAATCCATTCTCTTAAAAGCAAGGCAGTTGGCATTGATGGGCTGTCCATCACAATGATTAATTTATGTACTCCCTTCATTACTCCTTTCCTTGTCCACATCTTCAACTTTTGTCTACTTCATTCTACAGTACCATTACAATGGAAAATATCACTCATATCTCCTATTCCCAAAAACAAATCACCATCATCTCTTAGTGATCTTAGACCTATCAGCATCCTTCCTGTGTTTTCCAAAATATTCGAGAAACTATTACACGCTCGATTGCTGGCATTTTGTGATTCTTTGCTGCCTGCCACGCAATCTGGGTTTAGGAAAGGCTATAGTACTACAACTGCTCTTACTCATCTAACCAATGATATTATGTTAGCTAATGATTCTGGCAAACTTACCACTTTAGTTCTTCTCGATTATAGTAAAGCCTTTGATACTATTAGCCATTCTCTCTTGACTGCAAAGCTTCATTATTTTAATTTTAGCAATAATGCAATCACACTGTTAAATTCATATTTTAGTAATAGGCAACAAGCAGTGAAATTAAAAAACCTCACTTCCTCTTTACTTCCCGTCACCTCGGGTGTTCCTCAAGGATCTATCCTTGGTCCTCTACTCTACTCCCTTTATACTTCTGACCTCCATAACGTGCTAAATTATTGTTCTGTTCATTTTTATGCAGACGATACACAACTATATATCTCTTGTCCACCTGGTGATATAGTTCAGACTGTCAACTTAATTAACATAGATTTAAATAATTTAATTGAACTATCACACCAACATTCTCTGCGCATTAATCCTTCTAAGTCCTCTGTTATGTTGTTTGGTCCTAAAGATGCGCGGCTTGCAGCAGAAAAATATATAAATGTCAAAATTAATGATTCACCGCTATCATTAACCCACAGTTCTAAAAATCTAGGTCTTCTTATAGATAACGATTTACGTTTCTCTGAAAACACTACCTTCCTTATCCAAAATTCTTTCTCCATCCTAAAATCCCTTTGGCAGCACCGAGATTATTTAAATACAAACCTAAAATCTATGCTTGTCAACTCCCTCATACTTTCTCGTTTTGATTACTGTGATGTTGTTTATGGTTCACATTTGGATCATTTTCAGAAGCAACGTATTCAAAAGGTCCAAAATGCTTGCATTCGCTTCATTTTTAATTTACGTAAATACGACCATGTTTCTGCCAAAATTAAATAACTTGGGTGGTTAAATATGTCCAACAGACGTCAACTACATTTTTTATGTTTTGTTCATAAAATATTGACTTCAAAAACTCCTCCATATCTCTTACGTCATCTGAAATATCGTGGTTCCTTACATTCTCTCAACATGCGTTCTAAGTCCATCTTACATACTCCCAAATTTTCCACCTCCCGCTTTAAGTCTAGCTTTTCCTATACCGCTCCTAAATTGTATAATGCTGTACCTGAAAATATAAAAAACTCAAATTTGCCTACATTTAAGCGCATCCTGAAGAATGAATTATATAAACACCAATTGTAACAGAAATATATCTCTCTGTTAATTTTGATTATGTTTCCTTCAATTGTATTTGATTTTGATTTTGAACACTAATTTGATTTTATGTAATCCATGCACAAATTATATATTAAGTTATTATGCATTGTAATGGTTAAGTGTAAGACCAGCTTTAAGCTGAACTTCGCCATTAATAAAAAGGAATTTATTATTATTATTATTATTATATTCATGTATATGTCGTGTTTAATGGCTTATGGTTGCAAAATCAAGATAAAACTGTATTTTTCAGCTTGCAAAAATATACAAAATGCTGTTTTCAAGTATTTAAACTGTCATATTCATGTTTCTGTCCTGTATAATGGCTAATGTTGGTGATATCTAGATAAAATTGCTGTATTAAGCATGCAAAAGCATACGAAACACCGTTTTCAAGTATTTGAACTATCATATTCATGTATATGTCGTGTGTAATGGCTTATGTTTGCAAAATCAAGATAAAATAGCTGTTTTCAGCTGGCAAAAACATACAAAATGCTGTTTTCAAGTATTTAAACGGTCATATTCATGTTTCTGTCGTGTATAATGGCTAATGTTGGTGAAATCAAGATAAAATTGTTGTTTTAAGCATGCAAAAGCTTACAAAACACCGTTTTCAAGTATTTAAACTGTCATATTCATGTATATGTCGTGCGTAATGGCGTATATTTGCAAAATCAAGATAAAATAGCTGTTTTAAGCTTTCAAAAACATACAAAATGCTGTTTTCATGTATTTAAACTGTAATATTCATGTTTCTGTCATGTTGGTGAAATCAAGATAAAATTGCTGTTTTAAGCATGCAAAAGCATACAAAACAACGTTTTCAAGTATTTAAACTGTCATATTCATGTATATGTCGTATGTAATGGCTTATGTTTGCAAAATCAAGATAAAATAGCTGTTTTCAGCTTGCAAAAACATACAAAATGCTGTTTTCAAGTATTTAAACTGTCATATTCATGTTTCTGTCGTGTATAATGGCTAATGTTGGTGAAAGCAAGATAAAATTGTTGTTTTAAGCATGCAAAAGCATACAAAACACCGTTTTCAAGTACCTATTTAAACTGTCATATTCATGTATATGTCGTGCGTAATGGCGTATGTTTGCAAAATCAAGATAAAATAGCTGTTTTCAGTTTTCAAAAACATACCAAATGCTGTTTTCATGTATTTAAACTGTAATATTCATGTTTCTGTCATGTTAGTGAAATCAAAATAAAATTGCTGTTTTAAGCATACAAAACACCTTTTTCAAGTATTTAAACTGTCATATTCATGTATATGTCGTGTGTAATGGCTTATGTTTGCAAAATCAAGATAAAATTGCTGTTGTTAGCTTTCAAAACATACAAAATGCTGTAATCAAGTATTTAAACTGTCATATTCATGTTTCTGTCGTGTATAATGACTAATGTTGGTGCAATCAAGATAAAATTGCTGTTTTAGGCATGCAAAAGCATACAAAACACCGTTTTCAAGTATTTAAACTGTCATATTCATGTATATGTCGTGTGTAATGGCTTATGTTGGTTAAAGTAAGATAAAATTGTTGTTTTAAGCATGCAAAAGCATACAAAACACCGTTTTCAAGTATTTAAACTGTCATATTCATGTATATGTCGTGCGTAATGGCGTATGTTTGCAAAATCAAGATAAAATAGCTGTTTTCAGCTTTCAAAAACATACAAAATGCTGTTTTCATGTATTTAAACTGTAATATTCATGTTTCTGTCATGTTGGTGAAATCAAGATAAAATTGCTGTTTTAAGCATACAAAACACCTTTTTCAAGTATTTAAACTGTCATATTCATGTATATGTCGTGTGTAATGGCTTATGTTTGAAAAATCAAGATAAAATTGCTGTTGTCAGCTTTCAAAACATACAAAATGATGTATTCAAGTATTTAAACTGTCATATTCATGTTTCTGTCGTGTATAATGGCTAATGTTGGTGCAATCAAGATAAAATTGCTGTTTTAGGCATGCAAAAGCATACAAAACACCGTTTTCAAGTATTTAAACTGTCATATTCATGTATATGTCGTGTGTAATGGCTTATGTTTGCAAAATCAAGATAAAATAGCTGTTTTCAGCTTTCAAAAACATACAAAATGCTGTTTTCAAGTATTTAAACTGTCATATTTATGTTTCTGTCGTGTATAAAGGCTAATGTTGGTGATATCAAGATAAAATTGATGTTTTAAGCATGCAAAAGCAAACAAAACACCGTTTTCAAGTATTAAAACTGTCATATTCATGTATCTGTCGTGTGTAATGGCTTATGTTTGAAAAATTAAGATAAAACTGTACTTTTCAGCTTGCAAAAATATACAAAATGCTGTTTTCATGTATTTAAACTGTCATATTCATGTTTCTGTCGTGTATAATGGCTAATGTTGGTGAAATCAAGATAAAATTGTGGTTTTAAGCATGCAAAAGCAAACAAAACACCGTTATCAAGTATATAAACTGTCATATTCATGTATAAGTCGTGTGTAATGGCTTATGTTTGCAAATTCAAGATAAAATAGCTGTTTTCAGCTTGCAAAAATATACAAAATGCTGTTTTCAAGTATTTAAACTGTCATATTCATGCATATGTCTTCTGTAATGGCGTATGTTTGCAAAATCAATATAAAATAGCTGTTTTTAACTTGCAAAAACATACAAAATGCTGTATTCAAGTATTTAAATTGTCATATTCATGTTTCTGTCGTGTATAATGGCTTATGTTGGTGAAATCAAGATAAAATTGTGGTTTTAAGCATGCAAAAGCAAACAAAACACCGTTTTCAAGTATTAAAACTGTCATATTCATGTATATGTCGTGTGTAATGGCGTATGTTTGCAAAATCAAGATAAAATAGCTGTTTTCAGCTTGCAAAAACATACAAAATGCTGTTTTCAAGTATTTAAACTGTCATATACATGTATATGTCGTGTGTAATGGCGTATGTTTGCAAAATCAAGATAAAGTAGCTGTTTTCAGCTTGCAAAAACATACAAAATGCTGTTTTCATGTACTTAAACTGTCATATTTATGTTTCTGTCGTGTATAATGGCTAATGTTGATGCAATCAAGATAAAATTGCTGTTTTAAGCATGCAAAAGCATACAAAACACCGTTTTCAAGTATGTAAACTGTCAAATTCATGTTTCTGTCGTGTATAATGGCTAATGTTGGTGAAATCAAGATAAAATTGCTGTTTTAAGCATGCAAAAGCATACAAAAACACCGTTTTCAAGTATTTATACTGTCATATTTATGTATATGTCGTGTGTAATGGCTTATGTTTGCAAAATCAAGATATAACTGTTGTTTTCAGCTTGCAAAAATATACAAAATGCTGTTTTCAAGTATATATCCTGTCATATTCATGTTTCTGTCGTGTATAATGGCTAATGTTGGTGAAATCAAGATAAAATTGTTGTTTTAAGCATGCAAAAGCATACAAAACACCGTATTCAAGTATTTAAACTGTCATATTCATGTACATGTCGTGTGTAATAGCTAAAGTTTGCAAAATCAAGATAAAATAGCTGTTTTTAACTTGCAAAAACATACAAAATGCTGTATTCAAGTATTTAAACTGCCATATTCATGTTTTTGTCGTGTATAATGGAAAATGTTGGTAAAATTGCTGTTTTACGCATGCAAAAGCATACAAAACGCCGTTTTCAAGTATTTAAACTGTCATATTCATGTATATGTCGTGTGTAATGGCTTATGTTTGCAAATTCAAGATAAAATATCTGTTTTCAGCTTGCAAAAATATACAAAATGCTGTTTTCAAATATTTAAACTGTCATATTCATGCATTTGTCTTCTGTAATGGCGTATGTTTGCAAAATAAAGATAAAATAGCTGTTTTCAGCTTGCAAAAATATACAAAATGCTGTTTTCATGTATTTAAACTGTCATAATTATGTTTCTGTCGTGTATAATGGCTAATGTTGATGCAATCAAGATAAAATTGCTGTTTTAAGCATGCAAAAGCATACAAAACACCGTTTTCAAGTATATAAACTGTCATATTCATGTATATGTCGTGTGTAATAGCTTATGTTTGCAAAATCAAGATAAAATAGTTGTTTTTAACTTGCAAAAACATACAAAATGATGTTTTCAAGTATTTAAACTGTCATATTCATGTTTCTGTCTTGTATAATGGCTAATGTTGGTGATATCAAGATAAAATTGATGTTTTAAGCATGCAAAAGCAAACAAAACACCGTTTTCAAGTATTTAAACTGTCATATTAATGTATCTGTCGTGTGTAATGGCTTATGTTTGCAAAATCAAGATAAAATAGCTGTTTTCAGCTTGCAAAAACATACAAAATGCTGTTTTCAAGTATTTAAACTGTCATATTCATGTTTCTGTCGTGTATAATAACTAATGTTGGTGAAATCAAGATAAAATTGCTGTTTTAAACACGCAAAAGCATACAAAACGCCGTTTTCAAGTATTTAAACTGTCATATTCATGTATATGTCGCGTGTAATGACTTATGTTTGCAAAATCAAGATAAAATAGCTGTTTTCAGCTTGCAAAAACATACAAAATGAGGTTTTCAAGTATTTAAACTGTCATATTCACGTTTCTGTCCTGTATAATGGCTAATGTTAGTGATATCAAGATAAAATTGATGTTTTAAGCTTGCAAAAGCATACAAAAAAAGTTTTCAAGTATTTAAACTGTCATATTCATGTATATGTGGTGTGTAATGGCTTATGTTAGCAAAATCAAGATAAAATAGCTGTTTTCAGCTTGTAAAAACATACAAAATGCTGTTTTCAATTATTTAAACTGTCATATTCATGTATATGTCGTGTTTAATGGCTTATGTTTGCAAAATCAAGATAATATAGCTGTTTTCAACTTACAAAAATATACAAAATGCTGTATTAAAGTATATAAACTGTCATATTCATGTTTCTGTCGTGTATAATGGCTAATGTTGGTGACATCAAGATAAAATTGCTGTTTTAAGCATGCAAAAGCATACAAAACACAGTTTTAAAGTATTTAAACTGTCATATTTATGTATATGTCGTGTGTAATGGCTTATGTTTGCAAAATCAAGATAAAATAGCTGTTTTTAGCTTGCAAACACATACAAAATGCTGTTTTCAAGTATTTAAACTGTCATTTTCATATTTCTGTCGTGTATAATGGCTAATTTTAGTAAAATCAAGATAAAATTGCTGTTTTAAGCATGCAAAAGAAAACAATACACGGTTTTCAAGTATTTAAACCGTCATGTTCATGTATATGTCGTGTGTAAAGGCTTATGTTTGCAAAATCAAGATAAAACTGTTGTTTTCAGCTTGCAAAATATACAAAATGCTGTTTTCATGTATTTAAACTGTAATATTCATGTTGGTAAAATCAAGATAAAATTGCTGTTTTAAGCATACAAAACATCGTTTTCAAGTATTTAAACTGTCATATTCATGTATATGTCGTGTGTAATGGCTTATGTTTGCAAAATCCAGATAAAACTGTTGTTTTCAGCTTGCAAAAATATACAAAATGCTGTATTCAAGTATTGAAACTGTCATATTCATGTTTCTGTCGTGTATAATGGCTAATGTTGGTAAAATCAAGATAAAATTGCTGTTTTAAGCATGCACAAGCATACAAAACACCGTTTTCAAGTATTTGAACTATCATATTCATGTATATGTCGTGTGTAATGGCTTATGTTTGCAAAATCAAAATAAAACTGTATTTTTCAGCTTGCAAAAATATACAAAATGCTGATTTCATGTATTTAAACTGTCATATTCATGTTTCTGTCGTGTATAATGGCTAATGTTGGTGAAATCAAGATAAAATTGTGGTTTTAAGCATGCAAAAGCAAACAAAACACCGTTTTCAAGTATTTAAATTGTCATATTCATGTATATGTCGTGTGTAATGGCTTATGTTTGCAAAATCAAGATAAAATAGCTGTTTTCAGCTTGCAAAAACATACAAAATGCTGTTTTCAAATATTTAAACTGTCTTATTCATGTTTCTGTCGTGTATAATAACTAATGTTGGTGATATCAAGATAAAATTGATGTTTTAAGCATGCAAAAGCATACAAAAACCGTTTTCAAGTATTTAAACTGTCATATTCATGTATATATCGTGTGTAATGGCGTATGTTTGCAAAATCAAGATAAAATAGCTGTTTTCAGCTTGCAAAAACATACAAAATGCTGTTTTCATGTATTTAAACTGTCATTTTCATGTTTCTGTCGTGTATAATGGCTAATGTTGGTGAAATCAAGATAAAATTGTTGTTTTAAGCATGCAAAAGCATACAAAACACCGTTTTCAAGTATTTAAACTGTCATATTCATGTACATGTCGTGTGTAATAGCTAAAGTTTGCAAAATCAAGATAAAATAGCTGTTTTTAACTTGCAAAAACATAAAAATGCTGTATTCAAGTATTTAAACTGCCATATTCATGTTTTTGTCGTGTATAATGGCAAATGTTGGTAAATTCAAGATAAAATTGCTGTTTTAAGCATGCAAAAGCATACAAAACCCGGTTTCAAGTATTTAAACTGTCATATTCATGTATATGTCGTGTGTAATGGCTTATGTTTGCAAATTCAAGATAAAATAGCTGTTTTCAGCTTGCAAAAATATACAAAATGCTGTTTTCAAGTACTTAAACTGTCATATTCATGCATTTGTCTTCTGTAATGGCGTATGTTTGCAAAATAAAGATAAAATAGCTGTTTTCAGCTTGCAAAAATATACAATATGCTGTTTTCATGTATTTAAACTGTCATAATTATGTTTCTGTCGTGTATAATGGCTAATGTTGATGCAATCAAGATAAAATTGCTGTTTTAAGCATGCAAAACATACAAAACACCGTTTTCAAGAATATAAACTGTCATATTCATGTATATGTCATGCGTAATGGTTTATGTTTGCAAAATCAAGATAAAATAGCTGTTTTCAGCTTGCAAAAACATACAAAATGCTGTTTTCAAGTATTTAAACTGTCATATTCTTGTTTCTGTCGTGTATAATGGCTAATGTTGGTGAAATCAATATAAAATTGCTGTTTTAAGCGTGCAAAAGCATACAGAACGCCGTTTTCAAGTATTTAAACGGTCATATTCATGTATATGTCGTGTGTAATGGCTTATGTTTGCTAAATCAAGATAAAATAGCTGTTTTCAGCTTGCAAAAACATACAAAATGCTGTTTTCAAGTATTTAAACTGTCATATTTTTGTTTCTGTCGTGTATAATTGCTAATGTTGGTGAAATCAATATAAATTTGCTGTTTTAAGCGTGCAAAAGCATACAAATACAATTTTCAAGTATTTAAACTGTCATATTCATGTATATGTCGTGCGTAATGGCTTATGTTTGCAAAATCAAGCTAGAATAGCTGTTTTCAGCTTGCAAAAATATACAAAACGCTGTTTTCAAGTATTTAAACTGTCATATTCATGTTTCTGTCGTGTATAATGGCTAATGTTGGTGAAATTAAGTTAAAATTGCTGTTTCAAGCATGCAAAATCATACAAAATGCTGTTTTTAAGTATTTAAACTGTCATATTCATGTATATGTCGTGTGTAATGGCTTATGTTTGCAAAATCAAGATAAAATAGCTGTTTTCAGCTTGCAAAAACATACCAAATGCTGTTTACAAGTATTTAAACTGTCATATTCATGAATATGTCGTGTGTAATGGCTTATGTTTGCAAAATCAAGATAAAATAGCTGTTTTTAGCTTGCAAAAATATACAAAATGCTGTTTTTAAGTATTTAAACTGTCATATTCAGGTCTCTGTCGTGAATAATGGCTAATGTTGGTGAAACCAAGATAAATTTGCTGTTTTAAGCATGCAAAAGTATACAAAACACCGTTTTCAAGTATTTAAACTGTCATATTCATGTATATGTAGCGTATAATGGCTTATGTTTGCAAAATCAAGATAAAATAGCTGTTTTCAGCTTGCAAAAACATAAAAAACGCTGTTTTCAAGTATTTAAACTGTCATATTCATATTTATGTCGTGTGTAATGGCTAATGTTGGTGAAATCAAGATAAAATTGCTGTTTTAAGCACGCAAAAGTATACAAAACACCGTTTTCAAGTATTTAAACTGTCATATTCATGTATATGTAGTGTATAATGGCTTATGTTTGCAAAATCAAGATTAAATAGCTGTTTTCAGCTTGCAAAAACATAAAAAATGCTGTTTTCAAGTATTTAAACTGTCATATTCATGTTTCTGTCGTGTGCAATGGCTAATGTTGGTAAAATTAAGTTAGAATTGCTTTTTTAAGCATTCAAAAGCATACAAATTGCCGTTTTCAAGTATTTAAACTGTCATAATCATGTATATGTCGTAGACAAACATATATATGACAGTTTAAATACATCGTATTTGAACTGTCATGTTCATGTATATGTCGTGTGTAATGGCTTATGTTTGCAAAATCAAGCTAGAATAGCTGTCTTCAGCTTGCAAAAACATACAAAACGCTGTTTTCAAGTATTTAAACTGTCATATTCATGTTTCTGTCGTGTATAATGGCTAATGTTGGCGAAATCAAGATAAAAGTGCTGTTTTAAGCTTGCAAAAGCATACAAAATACCGTTTTTAAATATATAAATTGTCATATTCATGTATATGTAGTGTATAATGGCTTATGTTTGCAAAATCAAGATAAAATAGCTGTTTTCAGCTTGCAAAAACATACCAAATGCTGTTTTCAAGTATTTAAACTGTCATATTCATGTTTCTGTCTTGTTTCATGGCTAATGTTGGTGAAATCAAGATAAAATTGCTGTACTAAGCATGCAAAAGCATACAAAACGCCGTTTTCAAGTATTTAAACGGTCATATTCATGTATATGTCGTGTGTAAAGGCTTATGTTTGCAAAATCAAGATAAAATAGCTGTTTTCAGCTTGCGAAAACATACAAAATGCTGTTTTCAAGTATTCAAACTGTCATATTTATGTATATGTCGTGTGTAATGGCTTATGTTTGCAAAATCAAGATAAAATAGCTGTTTTCAGCTTGCAAAAACATACAAAATGCTGTTTTCAAGTATTTTAACTGTCATATTCATGTTTCTGTCGTGTTTCATAGCTAATGTTGGTGAAATCAAGTTAAAATTGCTGTTTTAAGCCTGCAAAAGCATACAAAACACCGTTTTCAAGTATTTAAACTGTCAAATTCATGTATATGTCGTGTGTAATGGCTTATGTTTGCAAAATCAAGATAAAATAGCTGTTTTCAACTTGCAAAAACATACCAAATGCAGTTTTCAAGTATTTGAACTGTCATATTCATGTTTCTGTCGTGTTTCATGGCTAATGATGGTGAAATCAAGATAAAATTGATGTTTTAAGCCTGCAAAAGCATACAAAACGAAGTTTACAAGTTCTTAATTTGTCATATTCATGAATATGTCGTGTGTAATGGCTTATGTTTGCAAAATCAAGATAAAATAGCTGTTTTTAGCTTGCAAAAATATACAAAATGCTGTTTTCAAGTATTTAAACTGTCATATTCATGTCTCTGTCGTGAATAATGGCTAATGTTGGTGAAACCAAGATAAAATTGCTGTTTTAAGCATGCAAAAGTATACAAAACACCGTTTTCAAGTATTTAAACTGTCATATTCATGTTTCTGTCGTGTGTTATGGCTAATGTTGGTGAAATTAAGTTAGAATTGCTGTTTAAAGCATTCAAAAGCATACAAATGGCCGTTTTCAAGTATTTAAGCTGTCATAATCATGTATATGTCGTAAACAAACATATATATGACAGTTTAAATACATCGTATTTAAACTGTCATGTTCATGTATTTGTCGTGTGTAATGGCTTATGTTTGCAAAATCAAGCTAGAATTGCTGTCTTCAGCTTACAAAAACATACAAAACGCTGTTTTCAAGTATTTAAACTGTCATATTCATGTTTCTGTCGTGTATAATGGCTAATGTTGGTGAAATCAAGATAATATTGCTGTTTTAAACATGCAAAAGCATACGAAACACCGTTTTCAAGTATTTAAACTGTCATATTCATGTATATGTCGGGTGTAATAGCTTAAGTTTGCAAAATCAACATAAAATAGCTGTATTTAACTTGCAAAAACATACAAAATGCTGTATTCAAGTATTTAAACTGCCATATTCATGTTTCTGTCGTGTATAATGGCTAATGTTGGTGAAATCAAGATAAAATTGTTGTTTTAAGCATGCAAAAGCATACAAAACACCGTTTTCAAGTATTTAAACTGTCATATTCACGTATATGTCGTGTGTAATGGCTTTTGTTTGCAAAATCAAGATAAAATTGCTGTTTTCAGCTTGCAAAAACATACAAAATGCTGTTTTCAAGTATTTAAACTGTCATATTCAAGTTTCTGTCGTGTATAATGGATAATGTTGGTAAAATCAAGATAAAATTTCTGTTTTAAGCATGCAAAAGCATACAAAACACCGTTTTCAAGTATATAAACTGTCATATTCATGTATATGTCGTGTGTAATGCTTATGTTTGCAAAATCAATATAAAATAGCTGTTTTCAGCTTGCAAAAACATACAAAATGCTGTTATCAAATATTTAAACTGTCATATTCATGTATATGTCATGTGTAATGGCGTATGTTTGCAAAATCAAGAAAAAGTAGCTGTTTTCAGCTTGCAAAAACATACAAAATGCTGTTTTCATGTACTTAAACTGTCATATTTATGTTTCTGTCGTGTATAATGGCTAATGTTGGTGCAATCCAGATAAAATTGCTGTTTTAAGCATGCAAAAGCATACAAAACACCGTTTTCAAGTATTTAAACTGTCATATTCATGTATATGTCGTGTGTAATGGCTTTTGTTTGCAAAATCAAGATAAAATAGTGGTTTTCAGCTTGCAAAAACATGCTAAATGCTGTTTTCAAGTATTTAAACTGTCATATTCATGTTTCTGTCGTGTGTAATGGCTTATGTTTGAAAAATCAAGATAAAATAGCTGTTTTCAGCTTGCAAAAACATACAAAATTCTGTTTTCAAGTATTTAAACTGTCATATTCATGTTTCTGTGGTGTGTAATGGCTTATGTTTGCAAAATCAATATAAAATAGCTGTTTTCAGCTTGCAAAAGCATACAAAACACCGTTTTCAAGTATATAAACTGTCATATTCATGTATATGTCGTGTGTAATAGCTTATGCTTGCAAAAACATACAAAATGCTGTATTCAAGTATTTAAACTGTCATATTCATGTTTTTGTCGTGTATAATGGATAATGTTGGTAAAATCAAGATAAAATTGCTGTTCTAAGCATGCAAAAGCATACAAAACACCGTTTTCAAGTATATAAACTGTCATATTAATGTATATGTTGTGTGTAATGGCTTATGTTTGCAAAATCAATATAAAATAGCTGTTTTCAGCTTGCAAAAACATACAAAATGCTGTTTTCAAGTATGTAAACTGTCATATTCATGTTTCTGTCGTGTATAATGGATAATGTTGGTGAAATTAAGATAAAATTCCTGTTTTAAGCATGCAAAAGCATACAAAACACAATTTTCAAGTATTTATACTGTCATATTCATGTATATGTCGTGTGTAATGGCTTATGTTTGCAAAATCAAGATAAAACTGTTGTTTTCAGCTTGCAAAAGTATACAAAATGCTGCTTACAAGTATATATCCTGTCATATTCATGTTTCTGTCATGTATAATGGCTAATGTTGGTGAAATCAAGATAAAATTGCTGTTTTAAGCATGCAAAAGCATACAAAACACCGTTTTCAAGTATATAAACTGTCATATTCATGTATATGTCGTGTGTAATAGCTTATGTTTGCAAAATCAAGATAAAATAGCTGTTTTTAACTTGCAAAAACATAAAAAATGCTGTTTTCAAGTATTTAAACTGTCATATTCATGTTTCTGTCGTGTATAATGGATAATGTTGGTAAAATCAAGATAAAATTGCTGTTTTATGCATGCAAAAGCATACAAAACACCGTTTTCAAGTATATAAACTGTCATATTAATGTATATGTCGTGTGTAATGGCTTATGTTTGCAAAATCAATATAAAATAGCTGTTTTCAGCTTGCAAAAACATACAAAATGCTGTTATCAAGTATTTAAACTGTCATATTCATGTATATGTCGTGTGTAATGGCGTATGTTTGCAAAATCAAGATAAAGTAGCTGTTTTCAGCTTGCAAAAACATACAAAATGCTGTTTTCATGTACTTAAACTGTCATTTTTATGTTTCTGTCGTGTATAATGGCAAATGTTGGTGCAATCCAGATAAAATTGCTGTTTTAAGCATGCAAAAGCATACAAAACACCGTTTTCAAGTATTTGAACTATCATATTCATGTATACGTCGTGTGTAATGGCTTTTGTTTGCAAAATCAAGATAAAATTGCTGTTTTCAGCTTGCAAAAACATACAAAATGCTGTTTTTAAGCATGCAAAAGCATACAAAACACCGTTTCAAGTACTTAAACTGTCATATTCATGTATGTGTCGTGTGCAATGGCTTTTGTTTGCAAAATCAAAATAAAATAGCGGTTTTCAGCTTGCAAAAACATACAAAATGCTGTTTTCAAGTATTTAAACTGTCATATTCATGTATATGTCGTGTATAATCGCTAATGTTGGTAAAATCAAGATAAAATAGCTGTTTTTAACTTGCAAAAACATACAAAATGCAGTATTCAAGTATTTAAACTGTCATATTTATGTGCCTGTCGTGTATAATGGCTAATGTTGGTGAAATCAAGTTAAAATTGCTGTTTTAGGCCTGCAAAAGCATACAAAACACCGTTCTCAAGTATTTAAACTGTCATATTTATGTATATGTCGTGTGTAATGGCTTATGTTTGCAAAATCAATATAAAATAGCTGTTTTCAGCTTGCAAAAACATACAAAATGCTGTTTTCATGTATTTAAACTGCCATATTCATGTTTCTGTCGTGTATAATAGCTAATTTTGGTGAAATCAAGATAAAATTGCTGTTTTAAGCATGCAAAAGCATACAAAACACCGTTTTCAAGTATTTGAACTATCATATTCATGTATACGTCGTGTGTAATGGCTTATGTTTGCAAAATCAAAATAAAATAGCGGTTTTCAGCTAGCAAAAACATACAAAATGCTGTTTTCAAGTATTTCAACTGTCATATTATTGTTTCTGTCGTGTATAATGGCTAATGTTGGTGAAATCAAGATAAAATTGCTGTTATAAGCATGCAAAAGCATACAAAACGCCGATTTCAAGTATTTAAACTGTCATGTTCATGTATATGTCGTGTGTAATGGCTTATGTTTGCAAAATCAAGCTAGAATAGCTGTCTTCAGCTTGCAAAAACATACAAAACGCTGTTTTCAAGTATTTAAACTGTCATATTCATGTTTCTGTCGTGTATAATGGATAATGTTGGTGAAATCAAGATAAAATTGCTGTTTTAAGCATGCAAAAGCATACAAAACACCGTTTTCAAGTATTTAAACTGTCATATTCATGTATATGTCGTGTGTAATAGCTTAAGTTTGCAAACTCAAGATAAAATAGCTGTTTTTAACTTGCAAAAACATACAAAATGCTGTATTCAAGTATTTAAACTGTCATATTCCTGTTTCTGTCGTGTATAATGGATAATATTGGTAAAATAAAGATTAAATATCTGTTTTAAGCATGCAAAAGCATACAAAACACCGTTTTCAAGTATATAAACTGTCATATTCATGTATATGTCGTGTGTAATGGCTTATGTTTGCAAAATCAATAGAAAATAGCGGTTCTCAGCTTGCAAAAACATACAAAATGCTGTTTTCATGTATTTAAACTGCAATATTCATGTTTCTGTCGTGCATAATAGCTAATGTTGGTGAAATCAAGATAAAATTGCTGTTTAAACATGCAAAAGCATACAAAACACCGTTTTCAAGTATTTAAACTGGCATGTTCATGTATATATCGTGTGTAATGGCGTATGTTTGCAAAATCAAGATAAAATAGCTGTTTTCAGCTTGCAAAAACATACAAAATGCTGTTTTCAAGTATTTGAACGGTCATATTCATGTTTCTGTCGTGTATAATGGCTAATGTTGGTGAAATCAAGATAAAATTGTTGTTTTAAGCATGCAAACGCATACAAAATACCGTTTGCAAGAATTTAACTTAAAATCAAGATAAAATGGCTGTTTTCCGCTTGCAAAAACATACAAAATGCTGTTTTCAAGTATGTAAACTGTCATATTCATGTTTCTGTCGTGTATAATGGCTAATGTTGGTAAAATCAAGATAAAATTGTTGTTTTAAGCATGCAAAAGCATACAAAACACCGTTTTCAAGTATTTAAACTGTCATATTCATGTATATGTCGTGTGTAATAGCTTAAGTTTGAAAAATCAAGTTAAAATAGCTGTTTTTAACTTGCAAAAACATACAAAATGCTGTATTCAAGTATTTAAACTGTCATATTCATGTTTTTGTCGTGTATAATGGATAATGTTGGTAAAATCAAGATAAAATTGCTGTTTTAAGCATGCAAAAGCATACAAAACACCGTTTTCAAGTATTTAAACTGTCATATTCATGTATATGTCGTGTGTAATGGCTTATAATTGCAAAATCAATATAAAATAGCTGTTTTCAGCTTGAAAAAACATACAAAATGCTGTTTTCAAGTATATATCCTATCATATTCTTGTTTCTGTCGTGTATAATGGCTAATGTTGGTGAAATCAAGATAAAATTGTTGTTTTAAGCATGCAAAAGCAAACAAAACACCGTTTTCAAGTATTTAAACTGTCATATTCATGTTTCTGTCGTGTAAAAAGGTTAATGTTGGTCAAATCAAGATAAAATTGCTGTTTTAAGCACGCAAAACCATACAAAACGCCGTTTTCAAGTATTTAAACCGTCATATTCATGTATATGTCATGTGTAATGGTTTATGTTTGAAAAATCAAGATAAAATAGCTTTTTTCAGCTAGCAAAAACATACAAAATGCTGTTTTCAAGTATGTAAACTGTCATATTCATGTTTCTGTCGTGTATAATGGCTAATGTTGGTGAAATTAAGTTAAAATTGCTGTTTAAAGCATGCAAAAGCATACAAAACACCGTTTTCAAGTATTTAAACTGTCATATTCATGTATATGTCGTGTGTAATGGCTTATGTTTGCAAAATCAAGATAAAATAGCTGTTCTCAGCTGGCAAAAACATACTAAATGCTGCTTTCAAGTACGTAATCTGTCTTATTTATGTTTCTATCGTGTATAATGGCTAATGTTTGTGAAATCAAGATAAAATTGCTGTTCTAAGCATGCAAAAGCATACAAAACGCCGTTTTCAAGTATTTAAACGGTCATATTCATGTATATGTCGTGTGTAATGGCTTATGTTTGCAAAATCAAGATAAAATAGCTGTTTTCAGCTTACAAAAACATACAAAATGCTGTTTTCAAGTATTCAAACTGTCATATTCATATTTCTGTCGTAAAATGGCTAATGTTGGTGAAATCAAGATAAAATTGCTGTTTTAAGCGTGCAAAAGCATACAAAACACAGTTTTCAAGTATTTAAACGGTCATATTCATGTATATGTCGTGCGTAATGGCTTATGTTTGCAAAATCAAGATAAAATAGCTGTTTTCAGCTTGCAAAAACATACAAAATGCTGTTTTCAAGTATTTAAACTGTCATATTCATGTTTCTGTCGTGTATAATGGCTAATGTTGGTGAAATCAAGATAAAATTGCTGTTCTAAGCATGCAAAAGCATACAAAACGCCGTTTTCAAGTATTTAAACTGTCATATTCATGCATATGTCTTCTGTAATGGCGTATGTTTGCAAAATCAAGATAAAATAGCTATTTTCAGCTTGCAAACACATACAAAATGCTGTTTTCAAGTATTTAAACTGTCATATTCATGTTTCTGTCGTGTTTCATGGCTAATGTTGGTGAAATCAAGATATAATTGCAGTTTTAAGCCTGCAAAAGCATACAAAACACCGTTTTCAAGTATTTAAACTGTCATATTCACGTATATGTCTTGTGTAATGGCTTATGTTTGCAAAATCAAGATAAAATAGCTGTTTTCAGCTTGCAAAAACATACAAAACGCTGTTTTAAAATTTTTAAACTGTCATATTCATGTTTTTGTCGTGTATAATGGCTAATGTTGGTGAAATCAAAATAAAAATGGTGTTTTAAGCTTGCAAAAGCATACTAAACACCGTTTTCAAGTATTTAAAAAGTCATATTCATGTATATGTCATGTGTAATGGCATATGTTTGCAAAATCAAGATAAAATAGCTGTTTTTTGCTTGCAAAAACATACAAAATGCTGTTTTCAAGTATTCAAACTGTCATATTCATGTATATGTCGTGTGTAATGGCTTATGCTTGCAAAATCAAGATAAAATAGCTGTTTTCAGCTTGCAAAAACATACAAAATGCTGTTTTTAAGTATTTAAACTGTCATATTCATGTTTCTGTCGTGTATAATGGCTAATGTTGGTGAAATCAAGATAAAATTGTTGTTTTAAGCATGCAAAAGCATACAAAACACCGTTTTCAAGTATTTATTCTGTCATATTCATGTATATGTCGTGTGTAATGGCTTATGTTTGCAAAATCATGATAAAATTGCTGTTTTTAGCTTGCAAAACCATTCAAAACGTTGTTTTCAAGTATTTAAACTGTCATATTAATTGTAACAAGGCGAACATTCAGAATACGATTTATTGTTTTTACTATCAAAGCGATTTTAAAATATCAAGTTTCAAACTGCGTTTGGGACGTGAACGCATCGAAAATCGCTTTGACAGGAGTTCTTGTTTTCTTGAGGTTAATTTATGGCTACACATGTGTGTTAGAATTTAGTTATTATAAATAGTCATTTGAGTTTATCGCGGCAAATATTCTGAAATATCGGCTTGAGATGCCATCTGGGGTTGACAGATTTACAGATCCTGGTCCAACCCTAGATTAAGTTTTAGTTTTTAGGTAATGTCTGTGCTAGATCTGTGGGAAACGTTTCCTTCTCTGCCCCGCGTACCCGTTTATGGGGTAGATGCATATGTTGGCTAGCACAAGACAGGGAGTTAGTTGTTGGTTGTTAAACAGAGCAGACGTGTTCTCACGTCTGCTGTACTCTACAAGATGTAGAATTTCAGTAAATTTTGTTTTGCTAAATATGTTTTGGTAATTGCAACTTTTAAACATATTCATACGTTGTCGTCGTTGTTAATATTTGTATTTGTTTCTAATATTGTTAAACTCACCGTTTTATCATTTTATTAAATATTCATTTTTATCACCTTTAAAAGTGTTTGTGTTTTAGTTTAATTTGTCAACCTAAGTTCAGTAAAAGCCCGCCGTGCTACATTGGCAACAGTCGGTAGTATACCGCGTTAAAGAGTTTTAATTTCGGTTTAAAATTCGCGCGGTATAAAAAGTTCATACGTTCCCGTTCGTGTAAAGTGTTTTTGTTCGCGATGATCAGTGTTTAGTGTAATCAATCGTGATTACTGGCGCAGTCATTTTGCTTAAGTCATTTTGTTTTTAGTAATTTTGTGTTAAAGTCACTTTATATTTTGTTCTGTCATTTAGTTTTGATTCGTTTTGCGTTTTAGTAATATTGTTTTGTTCGTTTTGTATTTTCGTTTTTTTTTCGTGTTCAGCGACGCAACGTACTGAATATGTTGGTTCAGTTACCAAAAATATTTAGTTCAGTGTGTTAGTAAAAATGTACGGGAGTCCGAGTGTTGTTGTGCCGCCACATCCGCTTGTAACCATGTTTCCAAACCTCGGTTACGAGTTGGATCATACCTTGCCTGGGTACGACAGGTATTTGCCCTTTCCATTGTTAAACTCACCGTTTTATCATTTTATTAAATATTCATTTTTATCACCTTTAAAAGTGTTTGTATTTTAGTTTAATTTGTCAACCTAAGTTCAGTAAAAGCCCGCCGTGCTACATAATGTTTCTGTCGTGTATAATGGCTAAAGTTGGTGAAATCAAGATAAAATTGCTGTTCTAAACATGCAAAAGCATACAAAACGAGGTCCGTGAAGTTAGAGGTACCACTTTTGAATATCGGTGTAAAAAATATGCTATAATTTTTTGCTAATTTATTGCTAATTTTTGCCGTATAACGCAAATTTATTGCTATTGTAGTAACAGAGTTAATTAATAACATGTAGTGGTACCTCCAACTTCACGCTGGCGGTATCACATCGCCAAAACAAAAAAACTATGGCACAATAATTTTTTTCTAATTTATTGCTAATTATTGCCGTATAACGCAAATTTATTGCTATTGTAGTAACAGAGTTAATTAATAATATGTAGTGGTACCTCCAACTTCACGCTGGCGGTACCACATCGCCAAAACAAAAAAACTATGGTACAGTAATTTTTTGCTAATTTATTGCTAATTATTGCCGTATAACGCAAATTTATTGCTATTGTAGTAACAGAGTTAATTAATAATATGTAGTGGTACCTCCAACTTCACGCTGGCGGTACCACATCGCCAAAACAAAAAAACTATGACACAGTAATTTTTTGCTAATTTATTGCTAATTATTGCCGTATAACGCAAATTTATTGCCATTGTTGTAACAGAGATAATTAATCATTTGTAGTGGTACCTCCAAGTTCACGCTGGCGGCACCACATTACCAAACCAAAGAAACTGCTACTCAGTAATTTAGTGCTATTTTATTGCTAATTATTGCCGTATGTTTAAAATTTATTGCTATTGTTTTAACAGATTATTAATAATTTGTAGAGATACTTCTAAGTTTACGCTGGCGGTTTCACATCACAAAAAAATATTACAATGTAATTTACTGCTAATTTATTGCTAATAATTGCCGTATTGCAAAAATTTATTTCTAATTTTATCTAATATTTATAATTTATTATTGTAGCTACTTCTAAATTCGCTTTGGTGTGTAATAAAGATAAATAATTTATTATTTTACCTTACTCTGGATGAAGTTATGAATTTATTGTGTAGACACAAATAAGACATTAAAAAGTACGTAATATAACAAATATATACTAAAATTACAACAATGAAAAAAAAAACTTTTACAAAACGTAACTAAATGAATTACAATATCAAAACAAAATTATTGCAATACAATATTAAATTACAAGTTAGATACAGCTGGTAAAAAATATTAACTAACAAACGTATAAATTTAGAAAAAGAGTCTGCAAATATATCTATATCAATTTTAGCAGTTGCATCATTGAAAATAGCACATAATTGACGGATTGGAGATTTCATTTCATAATTTCTTCGAGCAAGAGTAAACTTAAACATTACTTTATTACGTGAAGATGTGCATGGTACTATGAGAACTAGAAAAAAAATTAGAATATGAAGCAAAATATTGAAATGGAAAAAATATTGTCCAATAGTAGATAAATTTGTAGTAAATTTCACATTAAAATTATTCAATGTTACGCATATCTGTATTAACAAAAAATTATTTCCCATTTTCTGATCGATTTCAGTGCTGTACCGCACAGTACTCGTTTTAAATATTAATAGCAATAATTTATTACTATTATTATTTTTCATATATTGTGTAAATTTGAAGAATATTTATCCACACGTTTTTACATGTCCAGGTGTTATATATTTAGTGAATAAATAAAAACATATATTATGTTCTCTTAACACAAATATAAAGTTTTCAGTTTAAAATTACTATGTCAAATTTTTTTATCAAGTATTGTACAAAATATGACGATCTAAAAATACATATTCCCAAAAGTATTCATAGTTAAATCTATGTTTGTACGACTTTTCTTTCTGCTTTTACTTAAATTTTTAATTAGAAAAATAATTAAAAACAAAACATAATTAATAGTACGTTATTGCTTAATTAATTTTCAAGCTTCTTATACAAATAAAACCAATTGAACACGTATGACTTGTTCCTTGCGTTTACATTATTTTGACAATTATTTGATATATAGATGTTACCTGTTTTTTGTTCTCATTGTAACTATGAATTTATTTTAAAATAGAAATCAATTAATATCTAGTCTTCAAAACTAATAATACAAATGTTACTTTTATAATATTTCACTAGACATATTTTTTTGACACTTCACAATTATTTGACATGTTTGACACATAGATATTAAAAATGTTTCAGTTTTTGTTCCCATTGTAACTAAGATTATTGAAATATATTCTTAAATATATACAGTGTTCATTTTAAGTGGTACACTATTGCTATTTCGAGAACTATAAGAGCTACGATGTCGGTTGAATTAGTAAACAATTTCTATATTATAAGACAATAAAATGAGCGAAACAAGAATTTTTTTAGCCCAGTGGTTCTCAAAATGCGGGGTGCAACTTTCTTCTTTTAAATGGAAACTTATTTCTTTATTTGCTTATTCGATTCAGTATTTTTTTTTTTATTCAACGATATCCACATGTTATAATCTAATATTATAAAATATTTAAGAAAAATACAAAATTAAATATGTATAATATTTATTTAAATATTGCCATGGAAGAAAACAAATAAATCAAATCCAGAAATAATTGCAAAATCTCTAATAATATTCTTTAATTTGTGAATAATTATTAGTTAATAAACAAGATACAATATGAAGACAAATAATTTATAAAAATTGTTAATAATTCCCACGATTGTCATGAATACAAAGTTCTATTGTTTTTGAAAAACTATTTCTTACTAATCGCAGTGTTCTTCCGTCAACATTATTAAGAACAAATTCAATACTATTTTTTAATTCTTTTTAATTATTGTAAATGGTATCATACATTTTATACTTTAAATATCCCCATAAGTAAAAATTTTATGGGCTTAAATCAGGAAATCTGGCAGGCCACGAAATAGGACCGTTAGCACCTATCCATTTGTCAGAAAACATTTCGTTGAGATATTCCGTAACCTGAATTGTGTGCAGGTACTCCGTCTTGTCGAAAGTGAATATCTCTTAGAAGGTCCATTGGTAAATCATCTAAAATGTTCTGTATAGAATAGAATAGAGTAGCTGCATTAGAATTTTTTCTACATAAAATGTATACTTCATACATGTCTACCTTCTCATTATGGGAATAATTATTCATTTCGTTGTTACAATCCAGAAATACAGAAGTACACTTCAAAAACCTAATATTAACAATTGTTTGAT
Source organism: Poecilus cupreus (assembly GCA_963942605.1). NCBI lineage: Eukaryota > Metazoa > Arthropoda > Insecta > Coleoptera > Carabidae > Poecilus > Poecilus cupreus. The sequence continues at coordinate 37,887,597 of OZ012715.1, read as the reverse complement.
TTATTTGTTTTCTTCCAAGGTAATCTTTGTATAGGTATATTTAATTAAAAATTGTACATTTTTAATTTTGCATTTTCTCTAATATTTTATAATATTTAGGTTATTAGATGTGAATATCGTTGAATTCAGAAAAAAAATCTGAATCGAATGAGCAAATAAAAAAAAGGTTGCCATTTAAAATAAGAAAGTTGCACCCCACATTTTGAGAACCAGTGGTCTAAAAAAATTATTGTTTCGCTCATTTTAATTATCTTATAATATAGAAATTGTTTACTAATTTAACCGACATCGTTGCTCTTATAGTTCTCGAAATAGCAATAGTGTACCACTTAAAATGAACACTCTGTATATATTTAAGAATATTTTTTTTTTTTTTAATGTATATTTTATTTACAATCTATCTACATAAATAAGATAATAAGTAAATGTTTTGGCTTTTTAAATAGCATGAGGGAGAAGAGTCCATTAACTCGTCTCCTTTGATAATTAGATTATTTAAATCTATATGGTAGATCTAACACATTTTCTTTTTTAAGTCTATATGTACTATTGCTGTTATCTAATAGATTAACAGCACTGTTGTTAGGGTGGTTGTCCAGTTTTTTCAGGTACTTTTCACTAGAGATTTTTATTTCTTCCCTTACTGTTCGTATATTGAGATCCTGGTGTAAGGTGGCATTTGAGACATACCATGGGGCGTTTACTATTACTCGTAGTACTTTAGATTGGAATCTCTGGATAATGTTTATATTGGATTTGCTGGCAGTTCCCCAGATTTGTATCCCGTAGGTCCATATGGGCTTTAGTATGGTTTTGTATATTAATAATTTGTTGTCCACAGTTAGTTTGGAGTTTTTACCTAACATCCAGTATAGTTTTCTAAATTTTTCTCCAAGATGTTTTCTTTTTGTTTTTAGATGTTTGGCCCATGTTCCTTGTCTATCAAGGTGTAGTCCAAGGTATTTTGTGGAGTCTGATTGCGGGAGAGGTTTATCATTTAGTAATACCGGTGGGCATGTTTCTCTCCGGGTTGTAAAGGTTACATGTGTTGACTTGGTTTCGTTTGCTTTTATGTTCCACATACTCATCCAGTTTTGTACTGCCATCAAATGTTCTTGGAGAGCGTTGCTTGCTGTTTGTGGGTCGTCGCTAGTTGCTAGTATTGCAGTGTCATCTGCGAATGTGGCAATTGTTGTATTGTCTGATGTGGGTAGGTCGGCTGTGTATATTAAGTATAATACGGGTCCAAGGACACTTCCTTGTGGTACTCCAGATTTTATTGGACGCAAATCGGAAAATTCACCGTTATGTTTTATTTGGAAGTATCTATTTGTCAGGTATGACTTTAAAAGTTGATAGAAATTATTTGGGAGGGTCTTCTTCATTTTATACAGCAGTCCGACGTGCCAGACCTTGTCGAAGGCCTGGGTTATATCTAGGAATGCTGCTGAACAATATTTTTTGTCTTCATAAGTCTTGTGCATAATATTTACTATCCTGTGTATTTGTTCATTTGTAGAGTGTTTCTCTCTAAACCCATATTGATAATCTGGTATAAGGTTTTCTTTTTCGATTATTTTTCTCAGTCGTTTTAATATGAGTTTCTCGAATATTTTGGAGAGAATTGGTAATAAACTTATAGGTCTGTATGAGGCTGTTTCCTCGGGTGGCTTACCTGGTTTGGGGATGAGAATAATTTGAGCAATTTTCCATTGTGATGGGTAATGACTAAGTCGAATTATAGCATTGAATATAAATGTAGTTAGTTTGAAACATTTTTCCGAAAGTTCTGCTAGCACTTTACCAGTTATAAGGTCATAACCTGGGGCTTTTTTTGGATTACTACTTTTTATGACGCTCATAACTTCGCTTAGGCTTATATTTTTCATTAAGGGGGAAAGCTGATCTGGTGTTTCTAGGAAGTTGGTAACTCTTTCCTCTTGCTCTCTGTTTTCAGTGGGGTACGGTTGAAATACTTGTTCAAGGTGATCTGCAAATGCTTTACATTTTTCTTTATTGTTTCGTGCCCAGTTATTATCCGTTGTTCTGATGGGTGGTATACGTGTGTTGGCGTTTTTAAGATATTTCGTAGCTTTCCATATAGAGTAGTCTGTGCTTTGTGTGTTTCTGAGGTTGCTAAGGTGTTCCTGAATATTATTATTTTTCCATTCATTGAGTAGGTTTGTCACTTTTCTTTGTTCTTGATTAAGTTTGGTTTTATTTAGTGGGTTGCGATCATTCTGCCAGATTCTACGACATCGTCTTTTTGCGGCAATTGCTTGTTTAATGTATGTTGGATAATCTAAGGATACGCTTTTATCTGTTAATGTTGGTGTAGATTGCCATGCTGCTTTTTGTATACTTTGAGTAAGGTGTTCAGCAGCATTATCGATATCTGCTACTGTTTTTAGAGGAATTTTTAGGTTTATTTCTTTGTCAAGTATTTGTCTAAATAGTTCCCAGTCCGTGTGTTTATTATGTAAGGTAGGGGGTTTCGGTATGTTTTTTATAGTGGTGCTTAGTGATATAATTACTGGTGTATGATCAGAGGATAAATCTAGGTTTGAAGTGGAGTGGATAAAATTTTGGGATATGTTTTTAGTAATTGCAAAATCTAGTTGGTCTGGTATTTTGCATCTGTCTGTGGGCCAGTAAGTGGGTTCCCTTGTTGTAGTGTAGGAGAGGTTATTTTTTTGTAGTGTTTTTAGTAATTCATTTCCACGGGGGTTAACAATTCTAGATCCCCATTCAGTATGTTTGGAGTTATAATCTCCTCCAGCTATAAATTTATTTCCGAGTGTTTGGAAAAATGTTTCAAATTCATCCATTTTAATGTTGTGCTTTGGTGGGCAGTATATTGCTGAGATCGTTAGTGGCCCATTCCAATCTTCTACAACAAGTGAAGTAGCTTGCAGGTGGTCCATCATGTATTCTGGTAATTCATAGTGTTGTAATGACTGTTTGATGATTATGGCTGTACCACCGTGGGCTGTACCATCGGGGTGATTGGTGTTGTATATTTTGTAGTGTGGTATTTTTATGTATGATATATTTGTGAAATGGGTTTCAGAAATTAACATGATGTCTATTTGATGATTAATAAGAAAAAATTTTAACTCTTGGCTACGTTGAGCCAAGCCATTGGCATTCCATATTGCGAGTTTTATTATTTGTTGCATTTTGTAATAGTGGAAACGAGTGTTGTTAGGAGGTTTAACATGGTTTCAAATCTTTCCATCATTTTAATCATCAGTTGTTCTAGTCTGTCATTGGTTTGAGTTGGTGAATTGGTCTGTGCTGCATTTGTATCTGTAACTGATTTCGTTACTTGTGCGTATGATATGTTTGGGTTTGTAGTGTTGTAGGCGTTGCTGTAGACGACGGTGTTTCTCTCTCTGGGACTGGGGAATTTTCTTTTTTGAATTTCTTTGTAGACCGTACAGCCTTTATAGTTTGCCGGGTGATTTCCTTGGCATAGTGCACATATTATTGGTGTGTTTTCATTTTTGCAGTCTTTAGAGAAATGATTTTCGCCGCATTTAACACAGCGTTCCTGACGTGCGCAGTAGGCTTTGGTATGGCCATACCTCTGGCATCTAGCGCATTGCGGGATTTCTTTTTTTGGTCTTGGTGCTTCAATTATGACTTTAGTGTACTGTAAGTACTGTATATCATAAATATCTTTGTTGTTTTTATCTTGCTTTATTTCAACTATAAACATGGATAATGGGGTTTTTGTAATTCTATGTTTCATATTGTATATGTTAATTACTTCATGTCCCTTTTCGGTGAGTTCTAATTTTAAATCATCGATGTTTGTGGAGTGGTGTAAATTTTTTACTATAACGCGATATGTGCGTTCACTTTTAATTTGGTAAGTGTGGAATTTTAGGTTATTTTCGCTCAACTTATGTATAAGTGTTCTATAATTTTCTATTGTACTCGATTGTAATTTGATTTGGTCGTTACTTACAGCTTTTATAAAATAGTTGTTGCCTATTGCTGCTTCAATAAAACTTTGCAGAGATTTAACATCACTTACGTCTGGAATGAATATTGGTGGTGGTTTAGGCACCTTCGCTGTTGTTTCTTGGGTGCTTGAATTGTTTCCTTGGCTGGAGTTTATTAGACTAAGGGGATGGAAGCGGTTTTGTAGCTTTATGTTTGGATGAGGTGTTACATTTAGTACATTAGATATTTTTATTTGTTTAACATTTCGTGGTGTCTCTTCTTCAGATCTTTTAGTTTTTCCTGGGCCGGTCCTTTGCCAGTTTATTTCCATATTTAATTTAAAGTAGGTGGCCCGAAGGACCACTTACTTTTGTTAGTTGTGTTAGTTAGATTTTATTCACTAAACTGTATAGCACTTGTGTAACACTGAGGACTAAATTGTTTGTGTAATTAATTTGTTGTTTGATTACGCACACTACTTGATACCGACACGTCCGTTCACCGTGAGCGTTGAACAACGACTGAAATTTAATATATTTAAGAATATATTTCAATAATCTTAGTTACAATGGGAACAAAAACTGAAACATTTAATGCATGTACAAGGAAAGTGCAATAACATTTTAACATTTTTGCTAACATCTTTCATATGAATTTTTTTCTCACAGCTGATTCTATTTTTTTAAAAAATGGAATTTATTGTTTTGTGTGTAGTAAACTGCCTCTTCTGGTTTTTCAATTTCATTCAAAATCAACTCAGCTCTTCATATTTTCATGAAACTTATAAATTCTAAGTTTTGTTTACATATCTTGTCTCGTTTATGAGATATTGCGCACACGGACATCCATCCATCCATCCATCCATCCTCACACATAGACATCATTGAGAAATTGGTCTTAACGGATTCAGTGGACGTCAAAATATGTATTTCCGCAAAAATCTCGCCAATGATTTTTTTCGTGATTCCAATACTTCTATACTTTGTATAAGAAAGTAAAAAGATATGAACTACACAAAAGTTTAATAAGCAATATGTCAGTTCAGATGAAAATCAATAAACCATTCAAATCATTAGTTACAAAGTTTTTATATAAGCAAAACACAATGTTGCGTGATGATAATAATTGAAAAAAAAAAGTACTAAATCTTATGCTTTAGCTTGTTACAGATCCGTTTAGTGTGACTACGTTGGGGACACTGGGTTGATATGGTAGTTGTTATGCTAGTCGATAAAACAGTTAGGTTTGATGTATAAAAATAATGTATTATAAATTTAAGTGTTATTAATTGTTTCTAATACTTATTATTGTTAAACAGCAAACGATAAACCTGTCTGTTTCATCGACTAGCATAGCAACCGCATTAGCAACGAGTGCCCATTTTCTTTTTTGAAACCAAAGTGATGTCATAACAAATCGGTTATATTACATATGATAATAAAAATCCTAAGAGACTAATTAATCAGATTAATATATTTTAATTGAAATATAATTATCATAGCTCAAAAAATCCTACTGTAATGCCTACAATATGTATTTATAATACCTTTGTAAATTTTAGAGTCAACAAGGGTATAAAAATGTTGAAAAAAATGATGATCCTGAACATGTAACTGAGCATAAGGTAGGTACCTGTTATTTTATTGTTTATTTAGTTTTTTTAATTTTTTTTTGTATATTTTAGATTCAGTCACAGTTTAAAAATGTAGAAAATAAAGAAGATAATGAAGATGCGACTGACCAAAAGGTATACAAATATACCTAATTATGATTTATTTGTTGTACGTAACTAATTTATTTTCCTCTTGTTTATTTTAGAATCAAACACGGTTAACAAATGCTGAAAATAATGATGCAGTTATTCAAAAGGTATGGAATGATGTTATAAGTACGAATAACATCTACTTAAAAAAACAAATTAAAATATAGAATATGAAATATGTATATAATTTATACGTACAGGTGATTCGCGATATTCCGGAACCAGTAGTATTACGTTTATTTTTAATGACTTTTTATTAGCAATCACTTTCAAATGATTAGTGTAAATTAATATTAACAAAATTATATTGTGGTTTTGTTGTAAAGCTAATTTTATTTATAATCCGAAATAAAAGTACCGATTTATCATGCTATAATCTAACTGAATATCTAATTTTAAACTCTACACTGGAACTAAAATATGATTTAAACTCTGTTAGATTACCTACTCGTGTATTATGCCATTGGTTAAAAACTATATTTTTTGACGTGGATATAATGCTTTTTTTTTTAATTTTATCATTGATATTTTTAGAACTTTGTTGATTCCAATCCCAACCAAACTGAAATGAATTATTTAGATATATGGAAACGGAAAACTAAGAAAAATAAACAAAGTTTATATCTAAATCCTCAAGCCGAATGGGCAACCAAAGGTTCTTCTCCTGAACGTAAACCAGTAAAAGTTACTTTATTAAAAAATGGTGGTAATATAACTACTCCTGTAACTCGTCAGCAATCAAGAGTAATAAGTTTGGCAAACACATGTGCTTTTGATAGCATTGCTCACACCTTGGCAACAACTTACTGCGATAGTAAGAAATTTAGGGAATCTGTTGAACAAGATTCTCATTTACCTATAATAAATTTGGCTATAAAAATGAGCAATAAATTATCTAATAAAGAAATATACAATTTACGAAGAGACGTATTATTTGATATATTTGATCATAGTGATTCAGGAAACACAATCATTCGTGTTAATTGTGAAACAACAATTACAAACATGGTGATCAAATTAAACTTAAAGTCCTATGTTGAGAAAACTACATGCGAAAATTGCAGTTTCAATTCTGAAGTAGCATTTGCCACAATTCCTACCAATACACATATTTTAGATACTGGCATAGAGAATTTAGAAAAGGCAATATTAGAAAATAGGATAATTTCATCGAATCTAAACTGTCAATTTTCAAATTGCAATGGACTACTTCAGAGAACTACTCATTATTATGACAGTATTTTTGTAGATTATTCCATATCATCAAGTACTTATTTCGTTTCCTTAGACGAAATCCCTAAAGTACTACATCTTGGGAATAAATCGTTTCATTTAAGGGCTGCAATTGAATTTAAACCACCAGCTATAAATGATGCATTGGGACATTTTATAACTTATGCTAGAAGAAATAATTGGTCATGGCAACTCTTCAATGATTTAGAACATAAAGTTGTAAATGTTTCCCCATAGAGCTGCATTAACCTGTGTATTATTATATTTTCTATTTAATTATTTTATTTCGTACGAAATATATATTTTATGTATGTACAAATGAATTATATTTTTTGGATTTGTTGATATTTTCTACAGTTTATAAATATAATAGCTATTAATTTTTCTATTACAAAATAAAGATATTATTTATACAAGTTTTAGTTTTTTATGTTAACACTTGAAAAATATTAATCATAAATTTTAATAAACAATTATAAATACAGGCTGTTAAAAAATATGTGTTCTTAATAATTTGATTTATAATATTTTTTTTCAAAATAATATTTATTCATATCAACAACTAATATTAATATTTCAAGCAAAATATTTAATAATAAATATATATTATTGCTAAGAAATAAATATACTCGTACACGTATTGTTATAGTAAGTTATATAAATTGCTTTCACTATACGTAAGATAAATATTGGTATGGTAGCTACATTGTTTTATTATGAATCAAGACTATGTAATATATTTATATAATATAAAAAAATATAATAATATATCATCACGCTTTATGGATGTGACACTCTATATACGCAGATCTTGGTAAGTGATATACTTTTGCTTATAAAATGCGGTTACCAGCCGTCAAGTCATAGCCCCCAAAGTTGTTACTTATATATATATATATATATATATATATATATATATATATATATATATATATATATATATATATATATATATATATATATAACTTAAAGTTTTATTTATAGTCGCTGTGTATTTAAAAAGTTTATTTTGTTACTAGTATACTACAATTTAGAATTCAGATGTTTCCAGCTTAACAATCCAACTAAGACTAACTGTTTTTGATATTTAAAATAACTACATTCACAAAGGGATCGGGTATTTAAAAAAATGGAATGCATTAATTAAAACAAAAACGATATTGTAACTTTTTGACCGGAGGTAAATTTTCTTGATCGATTAATGTTGAAAACATACTATAAAATGAAGCCCATTTCTCGATGGTTCCATCAAAGGTTGGTAGTGTTATTGCAGGTAAAGTAACTGTGGTTTTTAGCGGAGTTGGTAATTGATTTTCTGGTTTCGTGTTTTGTGTAGGTACATTTTCATCGAATAACCGTAAAACTCGCGCTTTTTCTAAGTTGTAACATTCTATAAATTCCATACGACGGTACTTCATTCTCATCTAGATCTTCCAGTTTATCTTGTATATCTTCAAAATTTTCGAACGCCTTTTGAGCAGTTTCATACGATGTTTTTATACGATAAATGTCGCGATCTGAAGGACTCTGGTTCCAAGAATTTAAAATGTTTCTTAAACTGGTAATTGTAGCCATGATATGACCACGTTGTCTTCTTAATTTAGTTTCAGCCATATTAAATAATGAAAGGATTGATTTATGCAAAAAATCGAAAGGATTGTATTTGAGCAGATGAGTAAAAAGGTAATAATTGACTTACGGAAACGCTGTTTCGATGATGAGCAATATGTTGACTGGTTTGCTGTGGAATGTTGTGCCTCAACGAAAGGGTGACCGGCGGTCGCCTTGCTGTTTCGGTTTGGAAGCGGTTGCAGAATCGTTGCGGTGATGATTCTCTGGGTATGATGCCTTGGTTGCACAACACTACACTTCGTTTGATCACTTAAAATCCGGCTCGAAGGACCAAAAAATGTTTTTGATATTTAAAATAACTACATTCACAAAGGGATCGGGTATTGAAAAAAATGGAATGCATTAATTAAATCAAAAACGAGTTTGATAATTTCTAATTAAAGGAACTATCAATGTTTATTAAGAAAAATGGAAACGATTTATACACAACACGAAAAATTAAACTAAACTTAGACGATCTATAGAAACAAAATCGATACAACTTATGCGAGCAAAACGGTTTGGTTGGTACAAAGGTTTGAACTAGACTCCCTTGTCTGCGAACTGATTACTGTTTAAGAACACTTTTCACCCACCCCTATTTGTACAAATTTTTGGAAGGGCACCAATCAGTCGCTATAATTTTCACAAAGGAAAGACCTAACGGTAAATACATATCTTTCTGACAAATTTCTCGGACTCTGCCTACCCTTTAGTTGTAAAATAATAAAATTATAAAATTTCCAAAATAGATCCAATTGGTAAAGCCGCCGTACTTCTAAGAAATGGATAAACCTTTATTATCGGCTTAACATTCTCTCCCCGTTGAGCGAACAAATTCAGTCAACACTTATAGATACTCATGTCGTTATGTCCTTAATTCTACACCAACACTTTCACTAACTGGTAAAATAACTAGTTTTTTCACATTGCGTTTTAAAATGTTATTTTGGGTTTTCACTAACACAACACCATCACTACCTGGATAACACTCCACGATGCGTCCCATGGCCCATTGTGCTGGTGGTAAGTTGTCCTCTCGTAGAAGAACGATCGTGTCCACGGTGATGCTTGGTTCCGCCTTATCCCATTTTGTACGAGTAGTCAGCTCATTCCGGTATTCCTTGTTCCAGCGAGTCCAAAAATGTTGTTTTACCTTTTGAATGTGTTGCCAGGTGGATAAGGAGTTATCGGATGTGGTGGTATAATTTTGATCGCGTAAATTGGTCAAGGAATCCCCGATTAAAAAATGACCAGGAGTTAAAACTATGGGATCATTAGGATCTGAAGAAAGGGGTGTGAGTGGTCTCGAGTTTAATATGGCTTCGATTTCGATAATAAGGGTATTAAATTGTTCGTATGTGAATAACATTTCACGGCTCGCGACGTGTTTTAAATGTTTTTTGAAAGATTTTACAGCTGCTTCCCACAAGCCGCCAACATGTGGCGCTTGCGGTGGTATGAAATGCCACTGTATGTTTCTTCTCGTTAAGTAAGCTTGAATTTCTTCTTGATTTGGTTTATTAATTATGTCCTTTAATTCCTTTAACCAATTATTAGCGCCTACAAAATTTCTAGCATTATCGCTGTAGATATCTTGACAAGTACCACGTCGGGATATAAAACGACGAAGTGCCGAAATAAAACCTTCTGTGGTCAGATCGGTTACCAGCTCTAAATGAACCGCCTTAATCGATAAACATACAAAAACTGCTACGTATGCCTTAATGCCAGTTTTATTCCTGAATTTCTTTTCCTTTAGAATAAATGGTCCGCAGTAGTCAATTCCCACTTGGTTGAATGGTGGTGCTTGAGTGACTCTTGATTTCGGAAGATTGCCCATAATATAATTTGTTGGTTTGGGGTTCACTTTAGAGCATTGTACGCAATTTTTAATTATTTTCCATACTTGGCTCCTTCCGTCGATAGGCCAATATCTTCTTCGTAATAAATATAAAGTTTGTTGTACTCCTGTATGGAAATGGCGTTTGTGTTCCCTTTCAATTAGCAACATGGTACAATACAATATGTTTATTTGTTTTAAGAAAAATCTTATACAAAGGTTGATAACATTGATGAGTATATATTTACAGTTTAATTTTGATTAATGACATTAATATTTATATATTTAGAGCAAATGCTCTGAGTTTGAGCGCAGTGTTTACATAGTTGAAAATATCGTATACAATATATTCTGTTAGGTCTGCTAACAAAGTTTTATTTAAATTATTTGGTTCAGCATTGGCAATGTGTTTCTGTAAGTATACTTTTCTTGGTTCCTTGTAGAAGGGGCATTTGAACAGGAAGTGGTCTAGATCGTCTAGTTGAAAAGTATTGCAGATTGTGCAGGATTCCTGATAATTGAACCTGTAAATTATTCCGTTTAGTAGTAAGGAGGGATTTTTTGTATTTAGTGTTCTCAGTTGACTAACAAGTTTCAGGATTCTGAAAGGAATTTCGGACATTTGGAAAATATTGTTGTATATATAGTATTTAAAGTTTGGATTGGAGGACGAGTTAATAATCCTTTTGATATCAATATCATACAAGTATTGGTTGTAAGCATTTAGTATATTTGAGGTTTCTGTTTTAACATGTAGAAAATTCTGTTCCTCCCATACTTTCGTGAAATTAATCTTTTGGAGTATATTTTGAATTCCTCTGACCCAGTTATATTTCGATTGTTTAATGTCTGATATTGTGTTTTTGTTGTTTAACTGGTATAATTTATCATAGCAGATTCTAACGTATCTGCTGTTTGATGAAAGAAGTATCTTGTACCACCAATTTACCATACTCTTCACAATTAGTAATTCTGCTTTGTCCTGGTTTGTCTCTCTTCGTACTATATAGTTCGGAGTTGAAGGTTGCCATTGTAATACAATTTTGAAAAAATTAGTTTGACCTTTTTCAAGTAAATCACTTTGGTTTAGGGCCCAAATTTCCGAGGCGTATAATAAAGTTGGAATTACTGTGGAGTTATATAATTTAATTAAGGTATTCCAATTGTATATTTTTTCTTGTGTTAAAATATTTTTAATTTTTCCGGTAGCTTGTCTTGATTTGACTATGAAGTTATTGGCATTTTTATTAAACGTACCTGAGGTGGAGAATGTTACTCCTAGGTAAGTATATGTGTTAGTGTATTCTATTTCCTTTTGTTGGCATTTGAATCTAACTTTTTGTTTTCGTGGCCGCCCCATGTGAAAATGTACAACTTTTGTCTTTTCTGAATTAATTTTTAGGCCTACGCTATTACAATAGCTTTCAAGTGCTTCAAATTTTTTCTGAACATCCCTTTCAGAGGTGGCTAAAATAGCTAAATCATCTGCGTATTGCAGAGTTAAGATGTCAGTGTTATGACTCATGTAAATGCCCTCTAGATTGTTAGATCTAAGTATAGATTCTAAATCTGATATGTATAGTGCGAACAGCAAGGGACTCGTGCATTCCCCTTGCAACACGCCTTTTGTTACATTTATTGGCTCCGTGAGGTCATTACTACATTTAACTTGAACCGTTGCTTGGTTGTACATATTCATCAGTATTCTTATAATTTTTCCACTTATTCCGAGTTGAAATAGTTTTGGCCATAAAAGATTATGTGGGACTGAGTCAAATGCTTTCTGTATGTCTACAAATATTGTGTAAAGGTCATCTTTTGTTGTTAGAAGGCGGGTTTGTATGACTGAATTCAATATAAATAAGTTGTCAGCACAGGATCGTTTTTTCCGAAAGCCAGACTGCGCTTCCGGAAGTATATTGTTGCTTTCTACCCATATTTGTAGTCTGGAGTTGATTATATAGGTAAACAGTTTAGTAATACTATTGATTAGGGCTATGGCTCTGTAGTTGCTTGTATTCATTTGATCTCCTTTTTTATAAATCATGGTAAGTTTTAGTTTTGTGAGTTCTTCTGGTATTGTTTCTTTGTTCCATATATTATTTAGGAGATTTTTTGTATGTATCAGTCCGGTCTGAGGAAGACATCGAAGCTGTTCATTGATGATGCCATCTATACCTGGAGACTTATTCGATTTTAGGTTTTTTATTGCCATTTTTATCTCTGTCATAGTTATTTCTTCGTCTAAATATGGGTGTGTTACATTAAAAAAGTCTATGTCTAATATTATTCTTGTTCCATACCATTCTCTGAAATGTTGTGCCCAGTCTGCTGTATCTATATTATTTCCGATAGTTTTCTTAGGTGTTAGAGACTTGATAGTTTTCCAGAATTCAGTTTGGTTTGTAACATTCTCCAATTTTTGTTTGACGCTTTTTTTATGAGCAGTTTTTTCTTTAAGTATTACGTTTTTATATTCCTTCTTTGAGGTCAAGTATTTGTTAAGGTGGTCTTGATTAAAGTTGTGTAATTTGCACAATCGGAGATTCTTTTGCATCTCTCTTTTGTTATCCCTGCATTCTTGAGTATACCATATTTTGTGTTGTTTATTTTTGCGTGAAGTTGATGTTGTAAATTCTTTGCTCATTTCTAGTTCTTCGGATGCTCTTTTGATTGCGTTGATTATTTGTTCGTATTCTAATACAGGACAGGTTGTGTTAGTTATTGGCTGCAAATATTGTTCTATTAGACTCTGATAGTTTGGAATTTTATCGTTATTCCAGGATAGTTTTGTGTATTTTTGTTGAATGTTTGATTTTTGTGGTATTTTTGTTTGTGAAGTCCATATGTTGGAGATGGTAAGTCTACATATCATGTGATCAGATACAAGTATTGTTTTGTCTATTGTAAAATCATTTATGAGGTGTAACGCATTTGTATCAATCCATATCAGATCTATTGTACTTCTGCCCCTTGCACTTATAAATGTAAAATCAGCTGGTGAGTCGCTAATAGATCTTCCGTTTATTAAAAACATATTTTCGTTTTCCATGGCCGTTACTAGATCTTTCCCCTTTTTATTTATTGTGTTGTCTTGTGTGGATCGGATGTATGTCAAATTGGTGTTTGAAAAGAGTATTTCCTTGCATTGGTTTAAGTTACCAACTCTCGAGTTGTAGTCTCCTCCAATTATGAATGCATGTGTACTGTGTCTTTCTTTAATTGCTTGTAATGTAACTGTAAAAGATTCAAGTAGGCTTTGTCTTTCGTATGAAGGTGAAAAGTATACGTTGCCTAGTATTAGTTTTTGCTGTGAGGTAGAGATTTCTACAAAAATCCAATGTAGGTCTTTGTCGATCAGATTTATTTCTTGTTTTTCAGTTTTAATTAATATAAGTAGCCCGCCTATTGCCCTTCCTAAGCTTGCTTCTTTGTTGGCAGTTTGTTGGATTATCGTGTAATCTTCTAGGAATTTTGGAGGGTGCTTAAGTTCATTATTAAGCCATGTTTCGTTTAGACAAATAATATGATGAGTTTGTAGGAGAGTTTCATCTTCTTGGTTTAGGTTATATATATTATTAAAGCCTTGTATATTCCAGTATAGTATATGTGCGTCATTGTCAATCTGTCTATTTAATGTTTTCCTTCTGAGTTTTTTGGAGTGCCATGAGAGCGAAGTCTGGTTGAGATGTGTTTGTCTAATGGTCCTGTGATGTTTTTGCCATTTTTCTTATTTTCTGTATTAGTATTCTGTATTGCTTGAATAGAGACTTCTTTTGGCGTGTTTATAGTCTGGATGTCTACTTTGTTATGTGTTTTTCTGATGTTTGCTTCTTGGATCTTTTCTCTTTCATTTTCTTTTGGTTTTTCAGTGTAGTTTACTTCAGTTAATTGTTGTTCCGGTAGTGATGTTGATAGTCTCCTTCTTATATTTTCAAGGTTACTAGTGTTTTCTTCAGCGGGAGATTCGGTTTCTGTTATGCATTCATTGTTTTCCAAGTCAGAGGAGGTGTACACTGTACCATTGATAACTATTTTATCGTATTTTAAGTATGCTTTAAATCCTTGTTTATTTGCATTAATTAGATGCGTCCTCAAGAGTTTTCTTTCATTTAGTACTTTTTTCGGGAAATCCTCTTCAATGTATATATGCGAGCCTTTGAGTAGTTTTACATTATATAAAATTGCTTTTTTTAATTTTTTTGTCATGAACTCTACAATGATTGGTCTCGGTTTATTATTTTCTCTACGTTTTCCCATTCTTCTAGCGTCTTCAATATCATTTTTATATACATTTGTAATTTTCAACTCGTCTTTTATTATAGAAGTTATGACATTATCAAGGATTTCATTAGATTCCTCTTTTATACCATAGAACACTAGGTTTTTCTCTTTTAATTTTCTTTCTAGATTTTCTATAGTTTTCTCTTTTTCTTCCAGTTTATTTTCTAATCTTTTTTGAATTTTCATCCACTATTTTTTTGGTATTCAATGCTATACTTTGGTATTTTTCTATATTGCTGATTTTTTGTTCAATTGGCTCTAATAACTTCTTGATGTCGTCTATTGTTGCCATATTAATGAGGTTTTGAAATATATTATTTATTTATTGTTACTACAGTTGACAACATTGACAATTAAAAATTGTTTAAACTGGACGGCGCGCGAGTTCGTTAGTTACTCAGCTACTTGTCTGTGACCTTGATGACGTTTTAACTTTTATATCACTGTTTCTGGCACGAGTTTATAATATATATGTTTCGAAATTATGTCAAAATGACAGTAATTTGTTATTTTAATCACTGTTTGCAAAACTATATTAATTTAACAAAGATTTTATGGTTTAACTATAGATTTCGTTAAGCACTACTTGACACACACCTTGATCATTCAAAAGCAATGTTACCAACCCAATTAGCAACATGGTGATATGTTGATTTTTTGGTAGAATGATCGGGTGTTTAGAATTGTAAGGTAGATTAGAGAACGACAAACGGCCACCAACTCTCAATAGTCCATCGCGGTCCAAAAACGGATTTAATTTTGTGACTTGTGTTCGGGTCTTTAACGAGGAACCTTGTTTAATAGCCTTTATTTCTTCTGAAAAATAGTCAGATTGTATGGTTCTGATTATGAAATTTAATGAATATTCTAATTCTTTAACGATCAAAGGTCCTTTGAGTTTCGTTCGTTTTAAAAATCTAAAACAATAGGCATAAATGCGTATGATTCGGTCTATTGACGAAATATTGTTAAACACAGTACCTTTTTTCTGAACCGTTTCAGTAATCAAGCAGAGCGATTGACGTTGTTCTGGTAATTTTTCTAATGTTGATACTTGAAATTGTGGCCATTCAGTTTCAGGTTTTAATAACCATGATGGTCCACATTTCCATAGTTGAGAATTTATTAATTCGTTTGGGAACGGTCCTCTTGAAACTAGATCGGCTGGGTTATCCTTTGTTCTCACATGGTTCCAGTTTTTTATGTTTGTTTTATTTTGTATGTCAGCTACACGGTTGGAAACGAATGTTTTTAATTGGTGGGGTGATGCATTTAACCAGTGTAAAACAATAGTAGAATCTGTCCAATAACATATTTTGTCAAAGTCTATTTTGATACCAGAAATAACTGTTTGAACTAGTGACGCGAGAATTTGAGCGCCACATAATTCTAACCTTGGTATGGTCTGGGTCTTTAAAGGAGCCACTCGCGATTTTGAACAGAGAAGTTGAACTGTAACGTGTTCCTGTTCATCAACAATTCTTAAATAAACACATGCGCCATATGCCTTTTCGCTAGCATCTGAAAACCCATGAATTTGTATAATTTTTTGTTTATTTGTAAATATGGTACGTGGAAAGGTGAAGTTATTTAGATTTTGTAGCTGACGATAGTAATTTAGCCATTCAGTATGGATATAATTAGGAAGAGATTCGTCCCAGTGTACTTTAAGGCTCCATAATTTTTGCAAAATGATTTTCGCAATTACGATGAGTGGTGATAGAAGTCCTAATGGGTCGAAAATTCTTGCAATTTCAGTTAAAATATGACGTTTAGTTAATTTGATTGGGTCCTCTGTCAGTTTTACTGTGTAAGTAATGGTGTCGGTTTTTGAGTTCCGAAAAACTCCTAACGTTTTTATAGTACAAGTATCTTCCAGTTGTAGCTGAAGATGAATATTTTCCTTTGGAATGTTTTCCAATACTGTGGAGTCGCTTGAAGCCCACTGACGAATGGATAAACCTGCCTTTGAAAGGATATTTGTCAATTTTATCCTAAGTTGTATGGCTTCTTCTTGGGTGTTAGCACCAGTGAGCACGTCATCCACATAAAAATCTTCCTTTAAAGCTTGTGCAGCCTTGAGATATGGTTGTCCTTCATCATCTGCTAGTTGGTGAAGAAATCGAATTGCTAAATACGGTGCACATGAAAGACCAAATGTAACCGTATTTAACTCGTACGTTTTTATTTCGTTATTTTCTCCTTTCCATAGAATCCGTTGAAATTTTTTATCTTCATCTCTAATGAGAAATTGCCGGTACATCTTTTCTATGTCGCCGGTTAAGACAATTGGATGTATTCGAAAGCGTATTAATAATGAAAAGAGATCTGATTGAATAGCGGGACCAACACATAACAGGTCGTTGAGGGAAATTCCTGTAGAGGTTTTTGCAGATCCGTCAAAAACGACTCTAATCTTTGTTGTCATGCTAGATTCCTTTATAACCGCATGGTGTGGTAAATAATAAGCTTTGCAAGGATCTGTATCCCTTGTAACAGGTGACATATGGCCCAAAGTTTAATTTTCATTTAAGACTGCATTATATTCCCTTTTAAGATTTGAGTCTCGATTAAATCTACGTTCAATGTTTTCTAATCTTTTTAGAGCATGGTGGTAAGAATCGCCGAGGCCTGAATGGTCTGATTTAAATGGTAATGCTACGACGTATCTACCCTCAGGTGTTCTGGTGACATGGCTTCGAAAATTATTTTCACAAATATTTTCTTCATCGGCAAATTTATTTTCACGTTGCAGTTCTTCTATTTCCCAAAATTTGCTTAGATGGAATTCTAAGGTTTTAGTGGTGTGACAAACACGACGGCTTTGTGATGACTCATTGGATGGTGCTGCACCTCCAACAATCCATCCAAGTACAGTTTTTTGTAAAAACAGTTCTTGATTTTCTGGTAAACTAATTCGAATTTGACCAACAGATAATAAGGATAATGTGGTTCCTACGCCTAATAAAAAGTCAACTGGTGCTGGTTGGTAAAAATTTGGATCTGCTAATTTAATGTTTTTTGGAATATCAATGGTTTCTATGTTGATTTGTCGATCTGGTATAATATGTGAAATTGTAGGTATGATCAAAAAAGTTAAAATTTTTTCGTAATTGTTGATGCGGGATTTAATGGTTGCTGTTACTAATTCCTTTGAAAATGTCGTCAACGAGTTTAAAGCCCCTACGGGGATATTACAGGGTTTTTTCTCCAAGCATAATACATTTGCTAGGTTTTCAGTCATAAAATTAATTGTGGAGCAGGTATCAAGAAGTCCCCGGCATTGAATAGGTCTTTTGTTCGAATCAAGTATTTGAAGAACAGCAGTAACAATAATTTCATTAGGCACAGCATGAGTTAAGAAACTGAATTGTTCATTTTCAATAGAATTTGAATTAACCTGTTCTAGTCATAATTGTGAATCTGATGAATTAGAGGTACTTGGTTGTGGTTTTTTATTGTTCCTTTGTTCTTCAGGTTCAAAATGTAACAACGTATTATGTCGTTTAGAGCATTTTTGACACGATGATGAAGATTTACACTGAGCGACTCCGTGATTTTTTCCAAGGCAATTAAAACATAGAGAATGACTGTTAATTGCCTTACGCCTTTCTTCAACAGTTAATTCCCGAAATTTGTTACATGTATATAATCGATGATATTCATTACAGATTGGACATAACGGTAAATTGGAATTTGAATGGATTAGATTTTCCTTACTACTTGATTTGTTCTCAGGTCGATAGGTTGTTATAAATGTTTGAGGACGATTAAGATACTGTGTTCCATTATTTTTTCGCTGATTTTCATTTTCAATCCGACTAGTTTTGAAATTTGTATTTTCTAATGATACGCTGTCTGCGCAACTTGCACGTTTTTCAAGAAATTTTAACAGTTCCTTATAAGATGGTATTTTGTCGTCCGATAAAGATAATTCCCATTGCCAAATAGTATTAGACCGGAGCCTTAAGGTTTTCCAATGCTCTTGTGTGTTGATGAAAAGTGTCTACTAAATTATTAATTGCCGATGGCGTATCTTTTCCTAATCGCGGATATTCACGCAAAATAACCCAATGTCGGTGTAATGTTCGTCTAACACATTCGTATTTGTCTTTTAGAAGAGCAAGTGCTACAGCATAATTTTCATCCGTAGTTTCTAAAGATTCTATTACGTTCGCGGCCTTTCCAATCAATGATAAGCGAAGATATTGTAACTTTTTGACCGGAGGTAAATTTTCTTGATCGATTAATGTTGAAAACATACTATAAAATGAAGCCCATTTCTCGATGGTTCCATCAAAGGTTGGTAGTGTTATTGCAGGTAAAGTAACTGTGGTTTTTAGCGGAGTTGGTAATTGATTTTCTGGTTTCGTGTTTTGTGTAGGTACATTTTCATCGAATAACCGTAAAACTCGCGCTTTTTCTAAGTTGTAACATTCTATAAATTCCATACGACGGTTTAATTCATTCTCATCTAGATCTTCCAGTTTATCTTGTATATCTTCAAAATTTTCGAACGCCTTTTGAGCAGTTTCATACGATGTTTTTATACGATAAATGTCGCGATCTGAAGGACTCTGGTTCCAAGAATTTAAAATGTTTCTTAAACTGGTAATTGTAGCCATGATATGACCGCGTTGTCTTCTTAATTTAGTTTCAGCCATATTAAATAATGAAAGGATTGATTTATGCAAAAAATCGAAAGGATTGTATTTGAGCAGATGGGTAAAAAGGTAATAATTGACTTACGGAAACGCTGTTTCGATGATGAGCAATATGTTGACTGGTTTGTTGTGGAATGTTGTGCCTCAATGAAAGGGTGACCGGCGGTCGCCTTGCTGTTTCGGTTTGGAAGCGGTTGCAGAATCGTTGCGGTGATGATTCTCTGGGTATGATGCCTTGGTTGCACAACACTACACTTCGTTTGATCACTTAAAATCCGGCTCGAAGGACCAAAAAATGTTTTTGATATTTAAAATAACTACATTCACAAAGGGATCGGGTATTTAAAAAAATGGAATGCATTAATTAAATCAAAAACGAGTTTGATAATTTCTAATTAAAGGAACTATCAATGTTTATTAAGAAAAATGGAAACGATTTATACACAACACGAAAAATTAAACTAAACTTAGACGATCTATAGAAACAAAATCGATACAACTTATGCGAGCAAAACGGTTTGGTTGGTACAAAGGTTTGAACTAGACTCCCTTGTCTGCGAACTGATTACTGTTTAAGAACACTTTTCACCCACCCCTATTTGTACAAATTTTTGGAAGGGCACCAATCAGTCGCTATAATTTTCACAAAGGAAAGACCTAACGGTAAATACATATCTTTCTGACAAATTTCTCGGACTCTGCCTACCCTTAAGTTGTAAAATAATAAAAACATAAAATTTCCAAAATAGATCCAATTGGTAAAGCCGCCGTACTTCTAAGAAATGGATAAACCTTTATTATCGGCTTAACACTAACTACAACATGAAATATACTACAACCTAATCTAAGTCTTCAAAAAGGGTGTCGTGTTGCACCGTGGGGCGATGTAACTTATATATAATAAAACCCCTTGTAACTATGGTAAGGTGTTCATTCTTCCTGTATTCTCTCTTCTCAACACATGTAACCTTGTTGTGAAAATAAAATAAATTTTTTCAAATAATTCTAACGAAATTATTTAATAAGCTACAAACCACTGTACTAAATCCCATTCAGAAAACATCTTTTTGGACTTATAAAAACTAAACTAATGCCTATGGCACACTGACCGATGAGCGTCGGTGAGCATCGATGCTCATTGATGAAACAATAGAACGAACCCGTCATTGACGAAAAATAGAGGTTCCTCTATTTTTCGTCGATGAGCATCGAGGAAACAAACGGGTCTCAATTCGGACGTATCTTTGTGTCTCATTTCATGTTAACATTTTTTGTCACTGAGAAATTCCCTGTCTTCGTCATTGAAGACATTAAAAATCTTGAAAGGTGGGTTCGTTCTGTAGTTTTATCAAAGGGCTCATTGATGCTCATCGACGCTCATCGATCAGTGTGCTATAGGCATAACAGGTAGAGCTGCCGAATTACTTTCTGAAAATAAATTCACAAATTGGACAGATTTATTTTACTACAAATTTCTGTGATAAAAGCACAGCCGAAACAATTTTATTAGAAATTTTGCAAATAAAAAATGGATCTAGTACATATGAAACCTTAGAAGTCATCTCTAAAAATTCTCACAATATAAATCTAAAATATTATTAAAAGAATATATTCAATTACTAAAATATGCAATAATAAGAGAAAATCTAAAATTAGTAGTTTCATATTTTATAACTCCCTTACCCTTATCAGTGAGAGAATCATTTATTGTTAAACAACTTAGTACATTAACCTAACCAGAAACACATGCGTTGGAAAATAGAATTAAATGAGTATAATTTTGATATAGAATATTTACAAGGCAAAATGAATGTAATAGAAAATAATATTTCTCGCCAACGTGACAAAACACAATAAAATCGGTGACGTAACAGAAACCCAAATATTCGCTCATTGTATTTAAGAAGATTTAGAAATGAGTCAAGGATTAGCAGAAAAAGTTAATAGAAAATTTGATAGTAGAAATATTTGTAAAAATATAAATGTAATAAACAAACATATTATTATTCAAAATTGTAATAATAAAAGAATTATCCACTTAATTATAAAAAAAACTTTTTATGAGAAACCATCAATTAAAGACTTTGAGAAACCATTAAAGGAACTCCAAGATTATCTCACTCTTAATGAAATTTTTGAAATTTATATAGCACTCTTAGGATGTGGCAGAGATAAATTAAAATGGAATCAAGTATCGAAAAAAATATTTAAAATATTTGAAGACACAAATATACAAATAAATAAATCAAAATTACGGTCCACTCAGATCCAGAAAATTTAGTAAACGGAATTAAATATATAGAAGATAGAATAAATATAGCCGATTATCAATTAATATTTGAAATTCATAATTTTGAAACAGAAATAGAAATAACAAAATTATTTGAGAATAAAAAACAACGAATTTACTGTAAATTAAATAAACAAAATCTTGAAGATGAAATATTAAACTTTCTTCTTCTCTCAATATATAATAAAAAAAAACCTAGCAATTTTTAATGAAAAGGACCTTAGACTTAAAATTCTCAAAAATTATAAAAGAAAACTTTGAATTTAATACCATTAATATAATCGCTTGTAAGAAAATAGTCGTAGACGTAGAAAATGAAGAGGAACAAATAGAAATAATCCGCGACTTCCATATAGGCTTAACTAACCGTAGAGGAATAATCGCAACATTCAATGCTTTAAAAGAAAAATATTTTTGGCCTAAAATGATTAGTAATATCACTGAATATATAAATAGATGTGAACTTTGTAAATTAAACAAA
This sequence comes from Poecilus cupreus, assembly GCA_963942605.1. Classification (NCBI taxonomy): domain Eukaryota; kingdom Metazoa; phylum Arthropoda; class Insecta; order Coleoptera; family Carabidae; genus Poecilus; species Poecilus cupreus. Next base: position 37,865,478 of record OZ012715.1, on the reverse strand, counting down.
TATAATAGAAACCAATTCCGGCAATATATAATCTTACACCCACACCTTTAACCATTTGATATAGTAAATATTGACGTACTTTGTTTAAATAAAAATAATTTTCTTACAAATTTTTATCAATTCTCTAAACATGGCCAAGTTTATCCGTTAGAAAATAAAAGTTCTAATAATATATTACAGAAATTAATAAATTATTTCCAAATTTATACTATACCAAATAAAATAATTATGGACGCAGGGTATGAATTTAAAAGTAGTGTTTTACAAGATTTATTCTAACTCAGAAATATAGAAAGTCATATAATTTGCATAAACAATCCCAAAAGCAACGCTGTTGAAAGATTTCATTCAACGCTTATAGAACATCTTAGACTCCTTGAAAATAACAATCGCTTCAAGAATAAAACATTTCTAGAAAAACTAGACTTAGCATACTATAACAAAATTAACCCCAAGTGAAATACTATTGGGTAAAAATAATCAAATTCCATTAAATTACAATCCCACTTATCAATGAAGAAATTATACAAAAATATCAAATAGAACAGGAAGAATTATTCAAAATTATAAATGATAAAATAAAAATTGAGAAACAAAAACGTTATAAAGAAAATGATAATTTCTTAGAAATAAAAGATACTATTTATGTTAAAGAAAATCCAAGATTAATAAAAAAATTTAAAAAAACCTGATTTAGAAAGTATAGAGTTCAGCATTATAACCCTATACTCGGCAAAGTAAAAATAAGAGATCAAATAGGCGAAAAACATGTCCGAATAAATATAATTAACAATACAATAAACTGTTGTATCAGATGTACTGCTCAACTTACAGACATCTCAAATGATAATGGATTACATTTATTTAAACTAGGTAAAACATTGATAAAAACTTCGGAACAAATAATTTACTTTTATAATACTACCCCGATTCATAATGAATTTATAAAAATAAAAACATTGAAAGAAATCATTTTATTCCAAATTAAAGATTCAAAAGAAATATTTCAAGATTACATTAATATCTTAATATATAATTTTAATGATTAAGAAAATGAAATCAATAAATTATTTCATAAAATTTCAAAACGCGGTTTAATAAACGGAGTAGGAAATATTATTAAATCAATTAAGGAAATTTAGACGCTTACGATGGGGAACGCTATGACAAAATTCTTGAAGAAATAAAAAATAACGAAAAATTATTACGGGATCAAACTAATCAAAATTTAAAAATTTGTAAAGAAATGTTTGATAAATTCAATAATCAAATCAAAAATATTATAATTAATGAAAACAGACTAAAAACGCAATTAGACAAAATTCAAGAAACCTTAGAGAAAGATATCAGATGGGTAGGAAAAATTGACGTTGAAAATAAATTTCAAAAATTATTATTTATTGTTTAAATGATCTTACTAAACAAATAGAAATTAGTTTAACCTTTTGTAACTTGATAAAATTACACACAAGTATTATTGACCCGAATAATATTTAAAAAATTACACAAAACAAAGACATTTGGCAATTATACGAAATTATAGAAACTTACTGTCAACACGACAATGAACAGATATACTATTTTCATTTTAAACTGGAGAGATGGGCATAAAACGATTAAACGTCCCTGTCCCATACAACTCGCAAATCGCTTAACGATGGTCACAACAGGTAGATTTTCAAGGGTCATATTCAGCCAAAAATTACTCTTACTTTTTTCCTATGTTGGCAAATTTATAAATTACTAATCCGGATTAAATTAACCAATTATCAGTTATGTTACTTATTGTTCAATAATAAGATTAAATATCCTGTTATAATAACATATATTTCCCGTATATAAAGGGCACATTATTATGTACAGCCATTTGTACCTACTCCCGTGATAGTAAGGACAAATATACTTAAAAAATAAAAATCATGTGACAACCATATTCGTGAATTGGACGAAATTTTGTTATCTAAGTGCAATTCCGAAGAAGATACTACGGGTCAAAATCAAGAAGCCGCACGTTCTTCATTGAAGTAGCCATTTTCTCGTATCACGTCTGCACTCTACGTACACTAACAAAACTGCAAGAGAAAAAGGAACCAAACTAGTCACTGTCGGGTTACGCCGCCTGGCAGGATGACTCAGAAGATGTCCCACAACAGCCCTCTGGCGGTGCAACCTGGTACTAAAATTACACGATGCGTAGCTTTACAATTCAGGTTATTTCTGGGTCCCCCCTCGTATATGTTTAGATTATGTTTGTATATAATATTTACTTGTATCGTATGAATAAGGAAATATACTTATTTAAAGATTATAATTTTCTTGTTTTTGTTTTTTTTATACTTACACGTACCGGCGAATAGGCCCGTACAACCCTGTGCCAACCTTGTGGAATCAGTTATAACGGGTCATATTTTGAGTTCCTTTGTAAACGTAATTGCGGTGCATTTTATCGTTTTATGACGTACCCTCCGGGTTAAAATGAAAATAGTATACACTACCTTATTAATATCCCAATTTTTTTACCAATCCTATGATTTATATCAATTTACACCCCTACCTTTTATAAAAAATAATACAATTCTTCAATTGAATGTAAAACAAACTATGTATTATATAAATAATAATAACAATAATGTTAAAATAAATAACTGTATTTTAGTTAATTAGATATATTATTGTAAAACTGAGTATATTGGTTTAAATAAATGTATATTTAATATTTTAAATATTCAAAAGAACGATAATTGTAAATATCATACTCTGGAATTAGAAAATACTTGGGAAAAGATTCAAAACACAAACGAATTTATTATAATAAGCCCCAGGGAACAACAAATTCAAATTAATTGTGTAGGTAATACCTATAATAAAAAAATTAAAGGTATATTTAAATTAAAACTTATTAATAAATGTGTGGTAAATAATTTTAAGTTTGATACTATTCAAGAAACATATAAAGAAATAATATTTGAAAATTTAAATTTCAATGATACGTTTCCACACTTAAATTCAATGAAATTAAATAAAATTAGTGAAGTAAATATAACAATTAAAGACTTACCACAGATATAGGAATTAAATTTAGAAAATTATAACAATCATCACTTTTATGTTATTAATATTTTGTTATCTTTAATAATTTGTGTTGTCTTATTATATAAGATTGGAAGTAAGGTTTTAAAAATTTGTAAAAGAAATAAAAAATTGAATGGTAATAATGAACCTATTGTAGAATTAAGTATTATTGCATAATAATTATTGTAAAATCTCTGAAGGGAGGAATTATGTATTGTTGTATTCCTATTCTACAATAATTGTTATTATGTCAGCAGTAGGTACTTTTCCATTATGATGTGCTTTGTAATAAAACCCCTTGTAACTAAGGTAAGGTGTTCATTCTTTCTATATTCTCTCGTCTCAACACATGTAACCTTGTGAAAATAAAATTAATTTTTTTCAATTAATTCAAACGAAATTATTTAATTTATATATATATATATATATATATATATATATATATATAAGTTTTAAACATTATTTAAAATACCCTGTATAATTAATATTTGAACAAAGATATTTTAAAGAGTAGCGTGCATGGGCGGATGTTTCGGAATTCATAGTTTCATAATATTTGTGAGTATAATGCTGTTGTACATCCAGAAATCCAGAACGACGTAAAATTAAATTTTTTATAACGTACCAACGTGAATTTCGAGGTAGGTACTCTTTCTTAAAACAGTAAGAATAAATTTGTGTTATGCAGCTATAATTAGCAATAAAATAACACTAAATTACTACATAATAGTTTTTTGGTTTGGTGCTGTGGCATCGCCATCGTGAACTTGACGGTACTCCTACAAATTATTAATTATCTCTGTGAAAACTATAGCAATAAATTTAAGTTATACGGCAATAATTAGCAAAAAATTACATATTTTTTACACCGATATTCAAAAGTGGTACCTCTAACTTCACGGACCTTAATTTGGCTGTAGAGAATTTTTATGCTATACTATATGATATATTTGAAAAATGTATTCCGAAGGTTCACAAAAAGAGTATTAAACATAAATACCCATGTTGGTTCAATGCGGAGCTGATTAACTTAATCAAAATGAAAGATCATTATTATAAACTTTATAAAAAGCATACATCAATGTACTATTACAACAAATTTAAAGATACAAGGAAAAAGGTTAAAATAACTTCAAAATATTTACATAATAATTATTTAAGAAATATTGAATCTGACCTCTCAGAAAATCCGAATAATTTCTGGTCTTATGTTAAAAGTAAAAGTAACAGCAATGGTATTCCATTAACTTTAAATGATGATGATAAAAGTTACACTTGCGAAGAAGAAATTGCTGAAGCTTTTGCTAACTATTTTAAAAGTGTATTTTTAAATGAACCAGTAAATTTCTGCGCTTCTGATTGTAATCAGCATATTAACAGTTACATTGCCAATGATAACATACCTCAGGATGTCAATCATTTTGTACATATTGACAACATAGGAATAGAAGAAATACTATTGTCCATTAAAAAACAACGTAATAGTAAATCTTGCGGTCCTGACGGTATTCCAATTTTTATTATTGAAGGCTGTTCAGAAAGTTTATCTACACCACTCTTCTATATTTTTAATTTGTGTTTGGATACTATGACTTTTCCTAATTTGTGGAAGGAAGCAAAAATCTGCCCCATTTTTAAGTCTGGCAACCGAAATAATATAAAAAATTACAGACCAATATCTTGCTTAAACTGGTTTGCAAAGATTTTTGAACTCACTTTGTTTAATGAAATACAATATCAAACATAAAATATATCACTCCACTACATGGTTTTGTACGTAATCGTTCAACAATAACCAATCTACTTAGTTTCGTTGATTTCACCTCCAATGCTTTGGAAAAAAATTTCCAAGTAGATGTCATTTACACAGACTTCTCCAAGGCATTTGATAAGGTTTCCCATTTAATACTTGTTCAAAAACTACAATTAATAGGATTCTCAGAGAAACTATTGCACTGAATTACTTCTTATTTATGCAATAGAATTCAGTATGTTAAAGTTAACGGTTTTCAGTCAAATTATTTTATTGCATCATCTGGTGTGCCTCAGGGCTCAGTTTTAGGGCCGTTACTTTTCTTATTATTTGTCAACGACATAGTATTTCAAATTAAATATTCCAGATGTTTGCTTTTTGCCGATGATTTTAAAATATTTCTCACAGTTTCTTCAATTGCTGATTGTTTAAAATTGCAATATGATATTACCAATATATATCAATGGTCGTTGAATAACAAATTATATTTTAATATCGACAAATGCCATGTCATGAGTATCTCCAGGAAAATGTCACTACTTACCTATAACTATACTATGGATAACACCTCATTAAATCGTGTAACAACCATTAAAGATTTAGGTATATATTTTAATAATAAATTTTCACCTAGACTACATATTGATAAAATAGTGTCAGAAGCATGTAAAAATATGGGTTTCATACTACGCAATACATATTACTTTAGTAACATTAATACTTTGCGTACACTTTTTATTTCATTTATCCGTAGTAAGCTTGAATATGGATGTGTATTATGGAATCCATATTACAAAAATTTAATAATCACAATTGAAAATGTGCAAAAGAAATTTTGTAAACTATGTTATTTCAGAACATTTAAAACTTGGCCGAACTCAGAATGCAGCGAGTTATTACATTTATTTAATTTGGAGCCGTTAGAAGAACGGCGTATGCAACTGCTTATTGTATATCTATATAAGATTGTCAATAATCTCATTGATGATATGTCATTAGTTAGCAGTTTGAACTTTTATATTCGTCCTTGTAATAATCGTAACTTTGCAATGTTTCATTGTAAATTTGCTCGGACAAATGCTTATTTTCATTCGTCAATTAACTCAATGTGCCGTAATTTTAACAAGATTTGCGCTGAAATTGATTTTTCTGATAGTCTCACTGTATTCCGAGACAAGTTGAAAGCTAATGTTTCTGAACTGTGTCTAACAAAAACTTAATTTGGTGTAAAATTATGTAATTCATTTTTTTTCTCCTTTACATGTGTTAAATATTGTTATTTAATTGTATTAATAATTATGTTATCAACCACATCTTTTCATTGTTATGTAATTTGTAAAATTTATTCTACTATTAGGATGTAAAATCCTGTTGAATAAATAAATAAAATATAATATAATATATAATAAAATATAATAATATAGTACGAAAAACAATATTATATATTGACTCGTGTACTATAGTCTTATGAATTTAAAGTTTAACTAATTAACCTAAATGGGAACGGAAGGAGGTCAAAAAGAAAACTCTTGAATAAAATACCTATATGCATTAAGCAATATTGTAAATCTAATAAATATAGAATAAAGAGAAGATTTAAGCCTTAAGAGGAATCTCTGGCTAGCCGCTCAGTGATTCTCGTACATATATACCTTCCGATTCAATAATATACATACGTTACGCGAATCGTCAATGCGTCGTATGAGTGATAATAGAAGATAGTAGAACGATTCGCCACCGTGCAGGCAATAAATTAACGAAAAAAGAAGTTCACAATTTATTAAAATAAACGGTTTAAGAATTTATTTTTTGTAAAAAATTATGACTTGCAGTTAAACTTTCGTGCGGATAAGACGTGCGCGGTTCCTCGTTCGTGCGAGATGTCGAAATAGTTTACGCAGCAATTTAATAGTGAAACGAGTTTTCATTGTGAAATAAAACAAAGTGCAATCACCACATTAACAACTAACGCAACGTATCTGGATTATCATGAAAGATGAACTAATTGTAACACCCCCCCCCCCCCCTAAAACAGGGTACATTATAAAACAGGTCTGTCGAGACTGGAGAAATAAAAAACGAACTTCGTGGATTCACTTACATACACTTTTTTTAACTCTCGCAATAATCAACTTACTCTACAACTTACTGTACTCTACAGTACTACTATACTACCTTTTTCTAACATATGTAATACATATATATTTCTACAAGTCCTAAGCCAGCAAAATAAGTATCACAAGTAAACAATATTATTGAGACTATCTGACCTAATTACTTAATCATTGCGTGTACTATAATGTGCTGACTAAGACTTGTTACATAATCAAAATTGCAAACGTATTACAAATATCGGATGGCAGTATTTATCCTAAGTTCTACCACAGGGAAAGAATTACCAGAAATTTTACGTCAATTTAAAATCGTAACGTACGCTATAAATACATTAACTCAACGAGTCAAATTAACCCAGCAGCACCCTCAACGAGCCAAATGGATCCCGCAAAACCTCAACCACTGCCCGTAACTCCAACAAGGAAAGCGTTTGAGCAGACAATATATATATATATATATATATATATATATATATATATATATATATATATATATATATATATATATATATACACTAAAAATGACTGGCTTCCTGCACCTAGTAATAAAAGAAACTGAAATAGTCCACAAGAAGAATAAAACTTAATTAAAAAACACTTAAAGACTACTGGCTCGGAGCACCAACACAAAATCCTTTCCTAAACATCTCAACCGATAATGAATTCGAACCAGAAAAGAAAGAAATACCACAATGCACTATATGCCAGCGTTATGGCCAAATAAAAAGCTTCTGCTACAGAAGTGCTCGATGGTTTAAATGTGCTGGAGATCATCACACCTCAAAATGTAAATGGATAGAATAAAGAACAAGAACATAAAGTGTTCTCTGCAATGAGAACAACCCTGCTAATTACAAAGGTTGTGCTGTCATCCCACCCCTTCGCCCAAAACACCAAGAAACAAATAATGAATCAAGGAACCAAATTCAAACCAAAACGGTGCATGCTGGCAAATCTTTTGCTCAAGCTGTACAGCAAAATAATACCAAAAAAGATGAAAACGAAACCGTTAGCAATGTAACTGTAAGCCTTCTGAGAGTGTGAAATATAAAAGTGGTCCTGTAGAGGCTGGGAGTCAGCAGAAATGAGAGACTGCATCCGGAACTAACTTACATGATCTTTATGAAAACTCTTAATAATCAACGTATTCTATAACCAAACTTACTGTACTGTCTCTAACTTACATCCTAATATTTATACAAGTTCTACATCAACAAAATAAGTGTAAACTAAATAATATTACTCAAACAATGTAACCTAATTACTCAATAATTAATATCTCTGACGATGCTAAGTCAGCAAACATGACATATATTACCAGTTTAAATTTCGACAATAGGCTCTTCAACCACCTTAAAATTTAGCATATTTGGAACAAATTTTCAATAATACGCTTGAAAACAATGTCAAAAAAATATAACAATTTATTTTAAAAAATAAATATTACGCCTGTAATCAATTATTAAAAGTCCGTCCAATTCAAATGTGACGTCTTAACGACGAATGACAGGTAGAGATTGCGCGTCAGGGACAAATAATCTACTACGTTGCGCGTGTATAATCTTGGCGTTGAGTGTTGTGATCTGTCAGTCAGCTGTCAGTTGTGTTTTTGAGGTTATCTGTTGAAATATTTATAAATGGTTATAAAGTATTGCTTTGTGCCAAGTTATGAAAACAACAGCAACAAGGATTCAAAATTATTAATCAAATACCAAACAATTCACAACGTACAGCTGTCATGTATCAACTTGTGCAAAAGTTAAATTGAATAATTCTGCTATTCTACACGGGCGGCGCTGTTCTGTCGTTCGTCAGTATGTCGTCACACGGTTCAATATAGAATCTTTAGTAACTAACTACTGGCTTAATTTTATTACAATATATATATATATATATATATATATATATATATATATATATATATATATAAGTTACAGTGTGCCAATAACCCCTAAAAGTGCTGATAACAGACAATTTCCCGAACGTGACATTCCGTAGTTATAATATTATATATAGTTGTGGTTAGAGATGAGAGCGCTAGTTTAGACTCGTTATTCAAACTCAGTTCACATTGTAGTTTATAGAATAAACATATTAAATATAATAAATTGTATTACTTGCAATAAATATTTTTTAAAAACTGACTTGTTGGTTGAAGAAAGTTAAGTGGCGCAGTCGGTAGGATTGTCAATACAATTTAGCAAAAATAAATTGGTTCACACTAGTGATTTAATTGACAATCGAAGAAAGAAAAATCATACTTCTCCGAACCACATCAGTCAGAGGCAGCTGAGTGTACATCAGACGCCAAGATCCGACATCCTTTATCTGAGCGAACATCAGAAGAACTTTGGCCGTGATCTACAACCCCGTGGACGACTTCTGGGCAAATGAAGCGGACACTAATATTTGTGTAAGTCATACATGTCATTTAGAGATAATATTCTCATTAATTCAGAGTCTAGCTCAAATTCTGAGTCTGAACCAGATCTTGAAGATCATTTAGAAAATTTATTTAATACAAATCCGCAAATTACATTAAGACAATCCCCATTAACAATGGCAGTCCCAGTTCTCAAGAAAGAATATCTTGATATGGTTCCCGAATTTAACGGTGAACGCGAATTACTTCCCCGGTTTATTGAAATTTGCGAGAAACTTGTAACTAAATTTTATAATGCCACTGATGCAAATGATTTTCAGAATGACTATTTGATGAATAGTATTATTACAAAAATTAAAGGCGATGCAGCGATTAATATCGCAAGCTGTGCAATTAAAACATGGCAAGAATTTAAAAAGGCATTGTTAAACGCATTCGCAGATAAACGCGACTGGTTTACTTTAAATATCGAAATGACTGAATTAAAACAAAATCACAATGAAAATGTTTTTGATTTTTATGGAAGATTACAGCATATTTTAAATTTACAAATTTCATATATTTCTACCCATGCTACACCGCAAGTAGCTGTCGTAATGAATGATTATTTTCAAAATTATGCTCTACGCATTTTATTGCGCGGGTTAAAAGAACCCATTGGACAACTTATGAAGGCGAAAAACCCAACAGATTTAAATTCCGCGTTAGGCATGTTAGCCAACGATTTTCAATTTGAACTCAAACCATCTAGGAGCACGAACTCAAACACTTTCAAACAAAACAACAAACGACCTACACACAATATAAAACAATTTTCTCCTAGACCAACATATTTTACAAATAACTTTCCTAATAATTATTACAACACACCCAACAGAACAATGATACGTCCCAACAATCAAAAAACCGTTGTAACACGAAATAATGTACAACACAATAATCCAGGCCCATCCACTAGCCAAAATTTTCCAAAACCCATACCAATGAGTATTTCTACTCGTAATACTCAACAGTATATTCCTGGAACTTCTCCATCATACCAAAGACAAACTCCATTCGGACAAAACCGAAGCCGACAAAACCAATTCTTTAGAAATAACGTCACATCAGGTGAATTATATAACATTGAAGATACAGAACAAATTACTAATTCTGAAAACGATAATTTTGATGAATACGAACAAATAAATGAACAAAATTGTGTAAACGATGATAACAATCCTGAGCAATCCGATAACTGTTTTTTAGAACAAATAGCCTCGGATGTAGACCAAATACAACCATTGAATTATTAAACCTTACAAATCATCAAAGTAAACTTCCTTTTATTGTTACTCCAGAAAATAATTTAAAAATCCTCATTGACACTGGAAGTACAAAATCTTTCATTAAACCAGACGTAGCATATAAATATTACAAGAATTCCATTCGCGACGACTCGTTTCAAATAAGCACAGCTCACGGCACGTCCACAGAGCTACTCAGTACAACAGTTCCTATTTCAAAATTGTTTAATAATAAAAATAAAAAATTGTCACATCTTAAGTATCATCTTTTTAAATTCCATGAAGAATTTGATTTACTTTTAGGAATTGATAATTTAAAAATTTTAAAAATCATAATCGATACACAAAATGATTTAATTATAACACCAAATGCAAAAATTAAAATACAATATCATAATTCCTCAAATAACTCTAATACAAATAATCTTTCATTTATAAAAAAAAATGTCGTAGAACCAAATTCCGAAAAATAATACAAATTAAAGTAGATATTAAACAAGGAACCGTATTAATTCCACAAATAAAAACGGAACATCTGAGAATATCAGAATGTGTTACGGTTGCAGAAAATTATCATGCATTATGTTCAGTCGTTAACACAAGCGACAAAGAAATAAATTTTAATCTTTAGAAACCTATTAAAGCAGAAAAGATTAATAATTATGAAACTTATAGTAGTCCAAATTTAAATATGACACACGTTGAAAAAACTCATTTTGATTTTTCTAAAATAAGAACCTCACACATGAATTATGAAGAACAAAATGCTATTCTAAATTTACTTAAAGATTACCCCGATATATTTTATTCAGACGATCAAAAGTTAACCTTTACAAACCAAATAAAACATACCATAAAAACACAAGACGAAATACCCATATATACTAAATCATACAGATATCCCAACGTACACAGAGAAGAAGTAAGAAACCAAGTTGATAAAATGCTTGATCAAAACATTATTAGGCCTTCTAATTCCCCGTGGTCCTCCCCAATTTGGGTAGTACCAAAAAAGATTGATGCATCCGGACAAAAGAAATGGCGCATTGTTATAGACTATCGGAAATTGAACGAAAAAACAATTGGCGACAAGTACCCATTACCGAACATTACTGACCTTTTGGACAAACTCGGACGTTGTCAATACTTTACGACCCTTGACTTAGCATCTGGATTCCACCAGATTGAAATGAACGAACAAGACATACCTAAGACCGCATTTAATACAGAAGACGGACATTACGAATTTTTACGTATGCCATTCGGACTAAAAAACGCACCAGCGACATTTCAACGAGTGATGGATAATATTTTACGCGGATTAACCCACGATAAATGTCTCGTCTATCTCGATGACATAATTGTTTTTAGTACTAGCCTACAAGAACATTTGCAAAATTTAAAATTAGTATTTGAAAGACTTCGGCAAGCAAATTTTAAAATTCAAGTTGATAAGTCGGAATTTCTGAAAAAAGAAGTAGCTTATCTTGGGCATATCGTAACACCTGAAGGCGTGAAGCCGAACCCAGATAAAATATCCGATACCCAAAACTAGTAAACAAAGACTTTGCAAAATTAACCAAACCCCTTACAAAATGTTTAAAAAAAGATGCAGTTATTGACATAAACAACCCAGAGTACAGACAATGCTTTGAACTCTGTAAAAATTTACTGACAAATGAACCATTACTCCAATACCCGGACTTCGAGAAAGAATTTAACTTGACATGTGACGCCAGCAACGTAGCGATAGGTGCCGTCTTATCACAAGGCAGCCTTAGCAATGACCTGCCTGTAGCATACGCAAGCAGAACACTCAACGAGACTGAGACAAATTATTCGACAATAGAGAAAGAGCTTTTAGCCATCGTTTGGGCTACTCAATACTTCAGACCATACATTTTCGGACGAAAATTCAAAATTTATATGGACCATAGACCATTACAGTGGCTAATGTCACTAAAACAATGCAGCCAAAAATTAATTCGTTGGCGCCTCAAACTCGAAGAATACCACTACGAAATAGTTTACAAAAAAGGCAAACTAAACACCAATGCCGATGCACTTAGCCGTATTCCACAAAATGACGAAAATAAACCCCAAAATGCACCCAAAATTTTAGATAATGATACACCCTTGGCTATATATCAAGATTATTTAAATAATAAAAATCAAAACTTTAATTACAGTAAAATAATAGAGGTAACAGGCGATTTATTTAATGCACCACTCGACTCTAGCTTAGCTCATTGCGTGAGCAAAGACTTAGAAATGTCAGATGGAATAGCTGAAAAATTTAAAAATAAATTCAATAACGTTGATAAATTACAAGCACAAAATCCAAAACTTCATAATCTAGTCTATTTGAAACATAGAAATAGATACCTGATTTACTTGATAACGTAAGAACGTTGTTTTAATAAACCCACAAAACAAGGATTATTTTACACACTTTTAAAATTAAAAGAATTTTGCTTAAAACAGAATATAAAAAATTTGAGTATACCTAAAATAGCTTGTGGTTTAGATGAATTAAATTGGAGCGACGTCAGATCAATGTTAGAATACATATTTTTTAATACTGACGTAATGATAACAGTTTTTACACTACCTGAAATTGAGTTAAATATAAATGATTCAGATAATTTGGAACATTTTAATAAGTATATGAACGATTTTTACAAGAAACTAGAAAAGAATAAAGATAATAATAATGACGATAAAATTCAATCCCTAGCGGTTGAGGTAGGTGATGCAGAACCTAGCGAAATAAACGACGATGACTCACCAAGTGACACTGATATCACAGTGCACTCTAACAGAGAACACCCTATTATTGGAATACCAATTGTAGAATGCCCCGTTAATTATGGCAAAAATCAAATAATAGTGTCAGAGGTTGAATTCAATCCTAAACCTCCTAAATTAATTAAATTATATAATAATAGAAAACAAAGAATTTTAGTTGAATTTTCAAAAAATAACTGTAAAAATGAAATGATAACATTTCTTAAAGAATATATTGTTCCTAAAGTAAAATATTACATTTATTTTGAAAATGAATTATACGTTAAATTAAGTTTAATACTTCAGAATTATTTCAAAAATTCTCAGATAAATTTCGTAAAATGTACAAAGTATTTAACCGATGTTACAGAAGAAGAAGAAATTATACAAATAATAAATAACCACCATACTGGCAAAACTAATCATAGAGGAATTGACGAAACAGAGACACGTATTAAACAACGTTACTATTGGCCTAAATTACGAAAATCTATTCAAACATTTATTAATAGTTGCGAAACTTGCCAAATAACAAAATACGATAGGAAACCTTTAAAATTAACTTTAAATATAACACCCACACCAACAAAACCTTTTCAAATCTTACATATTGACAGTATTACTTTGGAACAAGCAAAATTTTTAACTATTGTGGACTCATTTTCGAAGTACGCACAAGCGTATAAATTAAACTCCGGACAAGGAATAGACGTCGTGAATAAATTGATACAATACTTCACACATCACTGTATACCAGAGCAAATTATTTCAGATAATGGATTAGAATTTAAGAACTTAGTCGTAAAAGAATTATTACCGTTTTCACAAAATAGACATTCATTTTATAAGTTCACAATACCCAGACTCAAATGATATTGTCGAACGTTTCCATTCCACTCTCATAGAACACATTAGATTATTTAATAACCAAGATGAATATAAAACTGAACCTATCGAATTTAAAGTAAATTACGCTCTTCTAGCATATAATAATTCAATTCATTCCATAACAAAATTAAAACCATGTGAGATTATCACTGGACATCTGGATATGAAATCACCTTTTAATATGGATTTAGAAAAACAAATTATAAATAATTATGTAGAAAATCATAAAAATAAAACAAAATTGCTTTATGAAACAATTCGTGATAAATTAGTACAAAATAAAGAAAAGGTGATCGGTAAATGTAACGAAGTAAGAGAAGAATTACCAGAAATATCGAATACAGTATACGTTAAAAATAAACAGAAACAGCAAAAAACTAAAAACAAATATAAACGTGAAAAATTAACGAAACTAAATAAAAAACTTAAAACCGGCAAAATTAAACCCACTCACGGTAATACAGTAGAAAAAATACATATGTCTAATATAAAACGTCCTCGACAAAAAACTTACAAATAAGAATCACTTCCAGGTTGTTCGCATTGGGGCGAGGAACAATCATAAGAAATATAACAGAAAACGTTGGAATCCTTCCCATCAACCTTGGTCCCGCCAAACTTGCAAAGACCACACACACATTCATATATTATTATAATCTTAAACCTCTCCTTGATCAGTACAACAGTTTAAACATACAATACACAACACTAAAAACAACAATATTCAACAATACAGAGTATCTTCATGAACTTATTAACTACGACAAAATATTGGAGTTCATTCAAACCAACATAGACACAAAAATCACTAATATCGGAATTCATGCTAATTACAGAAATAAACGTGGCCTCATAGATGGATTGGGGACAATTTTTAAATCTTTAACTGGAAATTTAGATGCCGAAGACGGCAAAAGATATAATAAAATGCTTGCACACATGCAAGAGAATGAGCATAATTTAGAAAATCAAATTAAATTGTCATATTCAGTAAATCATCAAATAATTGCAAATTTTAATAAAACAATCCTTGATATACAATATAACGAAGAAATTTTAAAATAAAAAATTATACAGCTTTCTGAAATAATAAATAAAATGCACTTTCAAGATATTCTTTACGCAAAGAACATTTATGATCAATTAATTATATTATATAATTCTATTCTTAATATTTTACAAGACGTAGAGAATTCTATTACTTTCTGTAAATTGAGAACATTACACCCGAGTATAATACACCCTCTAGAACTATTATCAGAGTTAAAGAAAATTTCTAAAATTTATCATGCACAACTGCCATTTGAACCCAGACAAGAAAACTTAATTGATTTTGAATCCTTATTAAAAATTAATTGTAAAGTGAAAAATTCACAAATAATTTACTTTATATCTACCCCTATTAATTTTGAAAAAGATTTTGAATTATTTTATTTGTATCCAATTCCAACTAAATATGGTTTAGACTTTGTCACAATTATTCCAAATTCAAAATATATTTTAAAATCTGACAAGGAAATCGTCCCTCTGAATGACATGTGTGTACGAGCAAAAATATTTCAATGTCCCAACCAATATCACGCCCACTTCTCTGCAAGCTGCGAAGAAGAAGTATTCCAAGAGCAGACATGAACCCACTGCCATTACACTAAAATAAACTTAATTAAAAATCACGTTGAAGTCATTCCAGAACTCAACAAATACCTGGCCGTCTTTCCTAACGAAGAAAGAGTCGTAATCAAGTGCCAAGAAGAAACCAGCGTCAAGCCACTAGTAGGAATCTACTTAATAAACAACGAGAACAATTGTGAAGTTTATTTTAATAAACAAAAATTAATATTTGCAAGCAAAAACCAAGGACATCCATTATTATTACCAAAATTAGATTTTGAAATTCAAACGCAACATATTACAAATTTCTCTATTAACCTTAATCCTTTAAAACTCAACGATATCTCCATTAATCCAATTGTACCAATAAAAGAAGAAATCACAAACATTCACATTCCTAGTATTTGGTCCATACTACTTTACATCGTCCTTACAATCATCGGCCTTTACCTTCTAATCAAATGGGTAAAGACCAAAAGAATAAGAAGATTGGCATTCAAGAAGAACACGCCCGAAATCCAGACAGAAGACATCGAACTTCAACTTCCAGGAGGGGCTCATTTCTAAGGAGGGAGGAGTTACAGTGTGCCAATAACCCCTAAAAGTGCTGATAACAGACAATTCCCCGAACGTGACATTCCGTAGTTATAATATTATATATAGTTGTGGTTAGAGATGAGAGCGCCAGTTTAGACTCGTTATTCAAACTCAGTTCACATTGTAGTTTATAGAATAAACATATTAAATATAATAAATTGTATTACTTGCAATAAATAAATAAAAAGTTAAGTTATATATATATATATATATATATATATATATATAATTTTTAATTCCTAAATTTTCCAAATCATTTTCGACTTCGTCCAGCCATCTTTTTTTGGTCTGCCTCGCTTCTTCTTTCCATCTTGTTTCCGATTTATAATCTTCTTTGGTACTCTTTCTTCTACTAACCTTTCGACGTGTCCCAGCCATCGTATCCTTTGCATATTTATTCGGGTTGTAATATTTGGTTCTCCATATATCTCTTCTATTTCTTTGTTTGTCCTCCTTATCCACTGATTCTCTTCTTTCACGCCTCCATATATTCGTCTTAGTAACTTTCGTTCCCATACTTCTAGTGTTTATTCTTCTTGTTTTGTTAGAACCCAAGTTTCACATCCATATGTTAAAGTCGGTTTCAAAACTGTATTGTATATTTGTCTTTTTAGGTTTATTGATAGTTCTTTTTTTGTGAATAATTTGTATAACGCTCCTGAAGTTTTATTCGCTTTGGCCAACCTTTCTTTAATTTCCTCACTCATTTCGTGTATTTCAGAGATTTTTGCGCCTAAATATATAAAAGTTTGGACTCGTTCGAAACGAAATTCTTGTCCTTGTTCGATGCGGACCACTAATTGATTTTTATTGTTGAGCGTTTTACCCATTCTCATGTATTTGGATTTTTCTGTACTTATGTTTAGCCCCATTTGTCTAGCTTCCTCAATCAGCCTTTTAGTGATTCGCTTTAGTTCTCCTTCTGTTCGAGTTATCAGAGTTACGTCATCAGCAAACGCCGCATTGGTGCCTTCTGTCGTATATTAATCCTTGTCTGTTTATTCCGCTTCTTCTTATAATAACCTCCAAAACCAGATTGAATAAAGTAGTTAATAGTGGGTCTCCTTGCCTAAGTCATGTTCTTACACTGAATGGTTTCGATTTGTGCCCATTGACCTTTATTTTGCTTTTAGTGTCCTCTATCATAACTCTTGTCATGCGTATCAGTTTTCTGGGAATTTGGAGTTCATCCATAGCTTTAAATAATTCCTTTCTATTTACTGTGTCATATGCCTGTTTGAAATCAATAAACAGCATATACATATATATATATATATATATATATATATATATATATATATATATATATATATATATATATATATAGTGGCTTAACACTCCCTACGGGAGTAGCGCCGCTTCTTGTGAAGCTTTCTAAATCCGTTTATCGGAGGGGATCAGTCTCCATACTCTTCATCTCGTTGTCTTTCTCTTTTATCTTTTTTACTATTTCATTCCATTTTTTCCTGTCCTTTGCATCTTTTTTCCAATTTTTGCTTCCGGCTTCTTTTAAATCCTCTTCTACCTCTTTTATCCATGTTAGTCTTGGTCTTCCTCTTTTCCTTCTTCTTCCTGGGTTCCATTCTAGAATAGATTTTATAGGGTCTTGTTCCTTTGCTCTTTGTACGTGTCCCAGCCATTTTGCCCTTTGCTGTTTAATTTTCCTAACTATATTATCTCCTTCTATTTCTTGCTCAATTTCGTAATTCATTCTTATTCTGTACTCGTTGTTATCTGTCTTTATTGTCCCTAATATTTCTCTTAATATTTTTCTTTCCATTATTCTTAAATCCTCCTCATTTTTTTTGGTCATTGTTATTGTTTCTGCTGCGTACAACGTTCCTGGTCTAATTAGTGTTTTGTATATTCTCATTTTGGTGTTTCTGGTTATGTCTTTGCTCTTCAGTAATTTTTTATTAGCATAAAATGCTCTATTCGTTGCTGCTATTCTCTCCTTTATTTCTGCATCTCTGTCACCTCTGTTTGTCAACATTACCCCTAGGTACTTAAAGCTATCTACTTGTTGGAAGTTACACTCGCCTATTTTAATATCCTCTTTCTCTTTGTTCGCTCCGATAATCATCATCTTCGTCTTGTTTTTGTTTATTTCTAATCCTATCTTTGCCCCTTCCTTTATTATTTCTTCTAATGTTTCTTTCATTAGCTTTCTGTTTTTTGTTATTACTGCGATGTCATCGGCGTACGCTATTATTTGCCTCCCTTTTGTTCTTAAAGTTCCTTTTTCTATATTCCTCAGTATATACTCTATTGTTAAGTTGAAAAGTGATGCTGACAGCGCGTCTCCTTGCTTCACTCCTTTGTTTATTACAAACTCTTCGGTTTCACCTCTTTGTGTCTTAATATTTATTACTGTTTTCCTCATTGTCATTGCTATCAGTCTTCTCAGTTTTCCTGGTGTTCCTAGCACTTTAAGTATTGTAATAAGTTTTTCTCTTTTTATGGAGTCAAAAGCTTGCTTAAAATCAATAAATAATATGTCTATATCTATGTTAAAGTCTATGGATTTATCTATTATTTGTTTGATTGTATGTATGGCGTCTGTTGTAGATCTTCCCTTTACGAAACCATACTGGTATTGTCCGATGATGTTTTCTGTTGACTTTGTTAATCTCCTCTGTACTACCGTAGACATTATTTTGTAAGCTGTGTTTAGTAGTGTAATTCCCCTGTAATTCTGGCATATTTTCTGGTCTCCTTTCTTGTGGATTGTCACAATTTGTCCTACTTTCTCCATCTATTATTATTTTTTGGTATCCTATTTTCACCTTCTTTCCTTGTGCCTTTTGCTCCTTTGAGATTCTGGCCAAGTGCTTTTGTATTTTTCTCTCTTCCATTGTTAAGTCATTGTTTATGTATACTTTTTCCTCTCTCAATTTTGCTTTGTTTGTCATAATTTTTACCTTTTCTTCCCATGACTTCACTGTTGCTATTATTTTTTTTTTTTTCTTGGTTTAGTGTTGCTGCCGATGTAATATTAATTTTAATTTCTAACTTCTTATTTATAAACTCTTCAACCTGACTGCTTGTTTCAATATTGTCGCTCTTCATTTCCAGTCCTATTATGATTATGTTATTTCTTCTTTTCTCTTTTTCTAATTGCTCTATTTTATTTTCCATTACTTTCATCGTCTCCAGTATATTTGTCGTATTTTCGTCTCCTATTTTATTCATTTCTTCCTTGTTTTCTAGTTTCTCTGTTCTTTCTTCTATTCTTACGTTTTGTTTTTGACGCTCTGTATCTTTTTGCTTTAATTCTTGTAAATCGTCATTTATTCTATCTATATCTCCTTTTATTTCTTTAAAGAAATCTCCTATTTCTTTCCTCATTTCCTCGTTTCCTTTCTTTGCTTCTCCCTTACCTTCTTCTACATCTTTTTTTACGCGTTCCACGTTTTCAGATAGTTTTTTAAGTGACTCTTGTATTTGTTTTAGTATCTCTTCCATTTCTTGTTCTTCTGTATTACTTTTTTGCGTATTTGTCTTTTCGGGTGTTCTTAGTAGTAGTGCACTTTTTTTGAATACTCTATTTACTTCCTCTGCTTCTTCTGTCTCTTCTCTTTTCCTGGTTTTATTAGTATTCCTACTGTTTTCCCTGTTCATTTATTTTCTCGGTTCACCTTGTCTGTCTTACACCCACTTCGCACTGGTGTTATGTTGGTTGCTGTTTTACTGTTTTGATATAGTTTTGTATAAGCCGCTAACTTCACTTATATTTAATTAGTGTTCCTTAAATTCTACCTAAAATCTAAAGTCACATCTATCTTCTGCACCTGCTATGTGCTTATTTCTTCTTTGCTGGTTTATTTCCTTTCTTCCCTACTATTTCCTCCGACGTTGGTGTTCATAGGTATATGAAACAGAAAATTTGAGGTTATGCCCTGGAGTTTCCTTTATGCTTTCTCCTACCAGGAATATATCCCAGGAAAATAGGCTTCTCTGGGTTTATTAGCGTTTATGTACTCTGTTCTTCTCAGGAACCTCAAACTCCTCAATATTTACCGCTTATTTTGAGTTTAGACTTCACTCAGTTGACACTTCGACTGAGCATATACATGTCTAAGCATTTTTCATGGTGTTCTGCTTAAAGTTCTTTCAGGACAAAAATCTGATCTATCGTTGACATGTTTCTTCTAAACCCTGCCTGATATTCTCCGACCGTAGCTTCCATTTTTTATTATTATTATTATTATTATTACGATGATGGGAGGCAGACTAACTAATGAATGAATTTGTGTGAACACAAACGACCATGCTCTTCAGTGGGATTCGAACCCACGACCTCTGGCGTGCTAGACTAGTGACATAGCCACTGCGCCACCGAGATCGGCAGCTTCCATTTTATTTTTGATTTTATTATTTATCCACGTCGCCATTATTTTATACACTACATCTAGTAGAGCTATTCCTCTGTAGTTTTCGCATTTTGTTTTTTTCTCCTTTTTTTGTAGATCGGACAGAGTATTGCTTCTTTCCAAGTTTCTAGTATATGTAACCGGTTGGTTACTAAAAAAACTATGTTCAAAAACTTGTGGAGGAACGGGAGAGTCAATTTTAAATCAGACAATAAATAAATTTAACTATATAAATATTTAATAAAGATAGAAGGTAATATGTTTAAAATGTACAAAGATATAAAAGAAAGAGTTAGCAAATTATTAACACAGATACAATTCTATTCAAACACAAAGAGTATAAGCCACTTATATAAATAACCTACAATATTTTACAAAGTTACGCCGTGGTCTCGGTTATACAAATAGATATGTTTATTCTTAAGTAGATAAGCGTCAGACAATTTACTTACAGTTATACATCTTTCAGTCCGCTTCAGCGGGGAAGTCGGCTCTCAATTTTCAGCTTTGGAATAGAAAAAAAATAACTTTCACAATAAACTATACTGTTAAACGTTCGCTACACCACCGGAACCCGACTTAGCACTTTTTATGTTGGTTTTATGAAACGCGGAAAACGACTGACTGAAGCTTAAAAGTTATGTCAAAAACGTAAGTTTTTCGTCGTTCCCTTTCCAAAATGCAAGGGAATCGGCCTGCCCCTTTTTAAGTAAAAATAACCAATACCATAAGTTTAAAACCAGCCCCAAAGACCGGACACCAATACGGCCAAGTGCAAAATCGGTTCCAAACCAGAAGATCGCTACGCCCCCGGAGGAGCGAAGAGAAATTCTAGCTTGACCTTCAGCGACAAATACCGCTGAAGGTCGGATCCAAACGCCGCCGGTTCAAAGGGACCTCAATAAAAAAGGGACTAGCGCTCCAACCATAAAACCCATAACCGGAATACTTTCTAAATAAGGATAGTGAATTCTTACATCGAAAAAGTAAATTTAGAAATTTTGGGACTGAAGGTCCAATAAACTTTACTCGTCAAATAAAAATGAATCCGCCGACAGTAGTGACATTTACAGAACGACGGAACAATTTGAAAGCCTTAACAAAAATACGCTTGTTACATATAGATTCTTCTCTCCAGATGTCTGCAACTAGTTTGTGTATTGCTCGTGTAAGTTCTTCTCCTCCGTATTTAATTAATTCGATGGCAATTTCGTTTTCTCCCGGGCTTTTGTTGTTCTTCAAGTTCTTTATTATAGTTCTATTTCCTCTAGCTCTGGTTCTGTTAGTAGTTCCCTTTCTGATTCGCGGTCTTCGTAGGTTTCTGTATCTTGGGTTAATTCGTTAGCGTTCAATAGCTCTTCGAAGAAATCTGCCCATCTAGTTGTTCTTGCTACATCATCTCCTATTAGATTTCCTTCTTTGTCTCGACAAAATAACACTTTCGGTACAAAACCTTTTTTTTTTCTTCTTTAACCTTCTGATAGAAGTTACTTAATTCTTTTCTATTGTAAGTTTCTTGCAGCTCCTGAACTTGTTCTCTTAATATGACTCGCTTTTTTGTCCTGCATATTTTCTTATAGATTCTTCTTTGTTTTTGATATACAATTTGGTCATTTTGGGTTCCCCTTGTGATGAACATTATCCTAGCTTCTCTTCCTTCCTCTAAAACTTGTCTACATTCTTCGTCAAACCAGTTGTTTCTTGTTCTATTCGTTTTTTTTTTTTTTAATCTTAATATTTCTTCTGCTGCTGTCTTTATGTTATTTTGTAGTGTCGTCCATCTTTTTTCTATTGTTTCTTCTTGTTGTAATGTATATACGCTTCTCTGTATTAAGTTTTCTAGTTTTGCTGTGTACTTATTCGCTAAGTCTTCAATTTTTTGGCTCTCCATGTTAAATCCTTTCTGTAGCTTTTCGTACTTTTTGACTTTCGGTTTTTCTTCTTTCATTTCTGCTCTTACTAGAATGTGGTCTAAGTTTGCTTCTGCTCCTCTATAGCTCCTGACATTTGCAATCAATTCTGAGCGTTTTTTTCCCAATTAGGACGTGGTCTACTTGATTTATATTTTTCCCATTTGAATGTTTCCAAGTGCCTTTATGGATCTCCTTGTGTTTAAAATAAGTGTTTTTAATTAATAGTTCATTTTGTGTTGCGAATTCTATAAGTTTTTCTCCGTTTTGATTAGTCTGTTCATGTTTGCTTTCGTTTCCTATTGTAGGTTTGTATTTGTCTTCTTTTACGATCTTCGCATTTGCATCGCCTAGTACTATTTTAATATCGTATTTTGGTAGTCCCTGATATACTCTTTCTAATTGGTCGTAGTATTCCGCTTTTTCTTCTAAATCTGTTTCTTCTGATGGAGCATGAATGTTAGCAATACTAAGCTTTCTGTACCTTGTTCTGATTCTTTAAACTTCATTAATGCTCCTTTTAGGGTTTTATTAATGAAGAATCTAGTTCCTTACATTCTATCTTCTCCACCGCTGTTAAATAAAATACAGTATTCCACTTCAATAATGCTATTTTCTTTTTGTTTTGTTTCTTGAAGAGCTGTAATATCTATTTTGTACTTTCTCGTCTCCAGTGCTACTTGCTTTAGTGCTCCTTCGTTGAACGTCCCTCTCACGTTCCATGTGCCTAATCTAATTGTTTTTCCTTGGTTTTGCGTATCATTATTCCTTCTCGATTCCTTTGACATTGCCTGATCCGTTTCATTTTTTGATCGGTTTATTACACTACACTGAGAAAAAGATTTGTTTGTGACTATGCAGGTTTATTGAATGTTAATAAATGATTTTTTGAAATATGGCGAAACAAATATATATTTATCAGTAATAAATAATATATTTAAACAAAAATGATAATAATAAATAAGTTTTTTTTTTTAATATTAGTAAATATATTAATGGTTAACAAATCATTATTTTAAATGTTACTTAAGTCAATTTATATTTAATCAGCTTTTATTAACATAAATATAGCAATATTTTTCCTGAACTAGTTGTTTGTTTATAGTAAAAACAAAGCTTTATTATTAATGTACAAGTTTTAAATATAAAACGAAAATAATGTAAATAATACCATACTAATTTTGTAGTAAATTAATTTAAAGAAAAGATGATAACATTTAATATTGAATTTACTTATTTAACTGTACTATAGCATATTTATTAACCAAATATTAACAATTATTGATGCTTGGGTAAATAATGTAATTTATTTAAATAAATAGAATCGTTTATCGTTTAATCTAATTATTACAAAATTAACCCTTTTTTACATAAATACCTACTTAACCATGAACTTCCTAATATAAATAATAGAGTCGGGAAAAACAAACTTTATAGAAAACATTTTTTGAAATACTACATTGAGAAAAAGATTTGTTTGTCACTATGCAGGTTTATTGAATGTTAATAAATGATTTTTTGAAATATGGCGAAACAAATATATATTTATCAGTAATAAATAATATATTTAAGCAAAAATGATAATAATAAATAAGTTTTATTTAATATTAGTAAATATATTAATAGTTAACAAATCATTGTTTTAAATGTTACTTAAGTTTTTTTTTTAATATTAGTAAATATATTAATGGTTAACAAATCATTATTTTAAATGTTACTTAAGTCAATTTATATTTAATCAGCTTTTATTAACATAAATATAGCAATATTTTTCCTGAACTAGTTGTTTGTTTATAGTAAAAACAAAGCTTTATTATTAATGTACAAGTTTTAAATATAAAACGAAAATAATGTAAATAATACCATACTAATTTTGTAGTAAATTAATTTAAAGAAAAGATGATAACATTTAATATTGAATTTACTTATTTAACTGTACTATAGCATATTTATTAACCAAATATTAACAATTATTGATGCTTGGGTAAATAATGTAATTTATTTAAATAAATAGAATCGTTTATCGTTTAATCTAATTATTACAAAATTAACCCTTTTTTACATAAATACCTACTTAACCATGAACTTCCTAATATAAATAATAGAGTCGGGAAAAACAAACTTTATAGAAAACATTTTTTGAAATACTACATTGAGAAAAAGATTTGTTTGTCACTATGCAGGTTTATTGAATGTTAATAAATGATTTTTTGAAATATGGCGAAACAAATATATATTTATCAGTAATAAATAATATATTTAAGCAAAAATGATAATAATAAATAAGTTTTATTTAATATTAGTAAATATATTAATAGTTAACAAATCATTGTTTTAAATGTTACTTAAGTCAATTTATATTTAATCAGTATTTATTAACATAAATATCGCAATATTTTTCCTGAACTAGTTGTTTATTTATAGTAAAAAAGAAGCTTTATTATTAATGTACAAATTTTAAATATAAAACTAAAATAATGTAAATAATACCTAATTTTGTTGTAAATTAATGGAATATTTAAAGATAATATGATAACATTTAATATTGAATTTACTTATTTAACTGTACTATAGCACATTTATGAACCAAATATTAACAATTATTGAATACAATCGTGTATCGTTTAATATAATTATTACAAAATTTACCCTTATTTACATAAATACCTACTTAACCATGAACCTACTAATATAAATAATTGAGTCGGGAAAAACTAACTTTATAGATAACATTTTTTGAAGAACTACTTATATATATATATATATATATATATATATATATATATATATATATATATATATATATATATATATATAATTATATAATTCAAATTTATTTTTAAAAAGTTTATTTGAAGCGGGAACAACGTTACAAGCTTGTCTAACATATGAAGACTGAGTTATCAGTGCATTCTACAGGGCTTATATTACTTTGTGTAAAGTTTATAACTGAATCAGCTTTTTAAAGATAATTCCATTTCATAATTCCTCCCCAGCACAAGATTTACAAATCTTCAGCTATTTTATCTAAATTCTTTAAATTTTTATTAATTTTCAAACGCTTTACCATATAATATTTAAAAACAATTCTTACAATTATTACAGATATTATTACAGCAAGTATAACATATATTATATAATAATGATGAGTGTTACTTTCGGGGTTTCGAATTTCTTTTATTTTTTCTAATTGAGAAAATGATATATTTAATTCTTGTAATAGTTTCAAATTAATCTTATTTATTTTTATATCAAATTTTTGAAGTTGCACATTATCAAATTCTAATTCCTTATAAGCCTTAGATAATTCATTAAATGACCATTGATTAATTTTACAATCTCCATAATTAATAAGTTTAAAAATTCCTTGAAAGTTTTTCTTTATAAATTTATTTGTGCAATTTATTATTAATTCTTGATTAATTGGAGAAACAATTATTATATTATTAGTGTTTGGAATTTGCACAACACTATTTTTATTATATTTTTCAACTATTTCACAGTCATCATTATTTTCACTTAATACTATATTATTAATACAATTACTAACTTCTATTCCTTTTGTTTGACAAAAGTTTACGTTATTAGATTCTTTATTGAATCTTTCTATCAATATATTTTTATTTCCTCTATTTATAAAATATGTAGGCGGTTCCATAAATTCATATAGTTTATTATGGTGGATAAAAGGGATTGGATAGAGTTGATGCAATGGGTAAGAATTCTTTGAAAGTTCTGGCTCAATTAGCAGTATGTGGATTTGATCGTTTTCGTGTCGGCAGTATGTAGTTATTTCGTTTATTTGTGACCAAATATCAGTTTTACCTGTGATTTGAATTAAGTCGTCGTGGTCTATGATAGTGGTATCTAATTTATTTAATGAACAAATTATTAATGTCAATTCTATGTGTTTACAGAATTCTTTTAAATTTTATAATCAATAATTGATTAATTTTTACTTCTGCCTCCATTAGGCTTACCCAGTTTTGTTCTTCATGAAGTATTTGTATTATACTATCAAGAGTTTTTGATATTTTAATTTCATTTAATTTTATTTGTTCTAACTTTGAATTAAATTTATTTGTCAAATATTTTTCGTTCTTTATTATTTGTTTATTTTGATTTTGAAGAATCTTTTGATTATCTTTTAATTGATTTATTAAATTATCGTATTTTTCCGCGTCATTCTGGTCTAAGTTGCCTGTGATTGACTTAATTATATTTCCTAATCCGTTTATCAGGCCGCGTTTAGTTCTTTTACTATTAAAGAGTTTTTGAATTTGTTGCGTCAAGTCGTCAAGAAAATAAGACAATGCTTTATTTTGTTCTTCGAAATGAGGATTATTTTGAATTTGTTTTATAACATTAATTGTAATATTTTTTTATTTTGAATATTCTTTATAAATTGGGGTGATATTATAATTAAAGTAATGTATTATTTCTCCTTCTTTTAATTTACAATTTCCGATCCCAAATAAGAGAAATCCGTTATTATTCGAGATGTTCATCAACTGAGCGGTGGTAAAAGCCCTGAAATCAAAAGTTGATTTTATCGAGTTTGAATTTTCGAACATGTCTTTTATTTTTTATTTCTACTGTTCCTAATATGGGGTTATAATTTTCAACTATAACCCGTTTAAATATGGGTTTTTTATATTTATGCATTAATCTATTATTTTGTTTAACATAAACTTTATCTGGTAGTTTTAACGGTAATTCATTTTCTTTTACTCTTTTTGTTTTATCTTTTTCAATCAATTTATTAATTATTTTATTTGTATCAGATTTATTAATGAAGTAATCGTTTATGATTTCTTCTTCAGCTTTTTGTTCTCTATAATATTTATTATGTTCATTTTGTCCGAAAAGTATTTCACAAGGAGTTAATTTTGTTATAAAATGTTTAGTATTATTATACGCTATTATTGCTTTATTTAAAATGGTTTGAAGGTCTTTATTTTTTCTTGTTGAATGTAATATTCGTAAATGTTCTATTAATACGGAATGAAATCTTTCTACTGCGTTTGATTTTGGGTTTGCTATACTAGTTAAGTGTAATTTTATATGATGATTATTACAGTAGTTTGTTACTAAAGCATTATTAAATTCTGGTCCGTGATCGGCGATGATCATTTTTGGTTTTTTATAAGTTTTTATGAAATCTTCTATTATTAACATTGTTTCTTTTCCTGTTTTGTTAAAAGTGGGGTGGATAAAACCAAATTTAGAAAATTGATCAAATATAGTCAGGAAGCATTCTTTATTTAATGTAAGGAGATCTATATTTATAATTTCAAAAGGGGTTTGTGGTGTAGGTGTTAAGTTGTCATGTAATTGTATTGGGTGTCGGTCATATTTGTTTTCTTTACATATTCTGCATTGATTGATAATTTCTGTAATATCTTTAACCATATTTGGCCAAAAATATTTTTCTTTAAGTTCATTGTATGTCGCCATTATTCCTCTATGATTTAGGTAACCATTATGACAGTCAAATATAATTTGAGTTTGTTTTTCTTCATCCTCGACATCTTCTACAAGTTTATTACATTTTATTAAATTTATTGTATTTATTTCAAATTTGCTTTGAATTATTTGATTCAATGTTTGTTCGTATTGTTTAGGTATTAATATTAAATATTTAATTTTTGGTACCACATAATTTTTTAACAGTTCTAATAATTGTTCTTCTTTTTTATCTATATTAATATTAATAATAAATCGTTGTTTTTGATAATTAAATCACTTTTTTATTTTTATTTCAAATGGGTTGTTTGAGAAATGAAGTATAATTTGATTTTTGGCGGTATTCAATCTATTATCGACAAATCTTAATCCATTAATTGGATTCTCATTAGAACTATGAATCGTGTTTCCTGAATCTGAGCTATTTGCGATTATACTTTGTTGTTCGTTATTCTCATTACCATAAATTGTGGTTAATGTTTCATTTACAATTTGATCTAATTCATCTGTTTCCAAACTAAAATTTTCTAGCAATTCATATAAATTTATTTTTATTTGAGTATTATTAAATATATTTTCCAAGATTTTTATTAATTCCGATTTTTCTAATCTATCTAATCCACATGATAAGTAAGGGATATTAATTTCGTATATATCATTTTTAATTAAATAATCT
The DNA here is from genome assembly GCA_963942605.1 of Poecilus cupreus. NCBI lineage: Eukaryota > Metazoa > Arthropoda > Insecta > Coleoptera > Carabidae > Poecilus > Poecilus cupreus. The sequence goes on along the minus strand of OZ012715.1, from coordinate 37,836,562 downwards.
CGTAATTCGGTAAGTGTTTTCTTAAAATATTTTCTATTTACGTTTTCTAAATGATTTTCTTTTGTAATTAAATGAAAACTTATTTTATTTTCTACATTTTGAATTATGATATTTTTATTAGTTACATTTCTTTCACAATAATTTTTACTATCAAATTTAGAGTTTATTTGTCTAGCAAGGCCTTTTCCAAATTTTAAATCTTTTGATATGCAATGTGCAAAAATATCAGTATTCGTTACGTCTCCTATTCTTTTCTCTATTTTGAAATTATCTCTTTGTCTTGATAAGAAATCTGCTATTTTGTTTGTTTTTCCTGGTAAATATTCAATATCAAAGTTGTATTCGCCTAATTCTACCTTCCATCGCATTAGTTTTTGATTCGCGTTTTTCATGGTAAATAACCACGTGAGGGGTTTATGATCAGTACGGATAGTAAACTTTCTTCCAAATAAGTATGGTTTAAAATTATCTATTGACCAAATGATTGATTTTAATTCTTTTTCTATGGTACTATAATTTTGTTCTGCGGCATTAAATGTTTTTGATGCGTAAGCGATTGGTTTTTCTTGTCCGTTTATGACTTGGGAGAGTACAGATCCCATAGCAAAGTCGGATGCGTCTGTAGTGAGAATGAATTTTTTTGAAAAATCAGGAAATTCTAAAATTGGTGGGTTACTTATTAATTCTTTAGCAGTTTTAAATGAATCTTGATATTCTTTATTAGTTATGTCTATTTGATTTCCCTTTTTGAGGCACTGCGTAAAAGGTTTGGTGAGTTTAGCCAGGTTAGGAATAAAACGTCTGTACCAGGAGAGTTTACCTAAAAAGGATTTTATTTCCTTTACTGTTTTTGGAATCATTATTTTTTCAATTGCCTCGATTTTATTCTTATTAGGCTTAAGTCCTTCTTTTGATATTATAAAACCTAAGTACTCTGTTTCGGTTTTTAAAAATTCCGATTTATCTATTTGAATTTTAAGGTTCGCATCTTGTAATTTTGAAAATATTTTTTCTATATTTTGTAAATGTTCGTCCAAAGTATTTCCGAATTTTATTATGTCATCCATATAAACTAAGCAAATTTTATTAATATATTCTGATAAGATCTCGTTCATCATTCTTTGAAAGGTCGCGGGGGCATTAATTAATCCAAAGGGCATCCGGACAAATTTGCAATGTCCTGAGGCAGTAGAGAAGGCTGTTTTCGGTCTATCTTTTTCTTCTATTAATATTTGATGGAAGCCAGAATGCAAATCTAAAGTTGTAAAAAATTTTGGATTCCCAATATGATCTAATAATGTGTCAATGTTTGGCAGAGGGAATTTATCTTTTCGAGTTTAATTTTCTAAAATCGATTACTAATCTTGTCTTGCGTTTTCCCGAGGCGTCCATTTTTTTTGGAACAATCCATATGGGTGAATTATATGGACTTTTTGAATTTTGAATCACGCCTGATTTTAATAAATTTTGAACATGTTCTTCTATATCTTTTTCGTAAATTTGAGGGAGTCTATAATTTTTTTTGAAATACCGGTGTATCGTCTGTTGTACGAATTTTGTGAGTAGTTACGTTTGTAGCAGATAATTCTTCGTCTGACTTTGGGAATAAAATTGAATATTTTTCTATCAAATTTTGTATTTTTTCCTTTTGACCATACGTGAGATGTTCGTGTCTAAATTGAACAAAAGAATTATTTAATGTTTCTGATGATAATAATTTAAACTTTTTATTTCCAAGTGTTATAACTTTATTTTTAAAATCCATTAATGCATTACAATGTTCTAATATTTTTACGCCGAATAACATGTTACTTTCTTTGTGAAAATCATGTATAAAGAACTCAAAATTTTTATTTTGAATTTTAATTTCAACACATTTTTTACATTTTACTTTTCCTTGAGCTGTTTAAAGGTAATTAGTTTATCAATAATTTTTAAATTTCTTTGTTTAACAATATTTGGAGATATTAGATTTATATCAGAGCCTGAATCGATTAATATAAGGTAATCATTATATTTTATTAGGGGAATAGATTTTAATTTTGATGTCATTACGTATTTTGTTCTATCGTGTCTGGGCCTACCTCTAAAAAAGAATCGGTATTGTTTTCATTTTCTGTTCCGCATTTTGATAGTTTATTTTGACATTTATGGATTCATTATCTCTGATGATGTAGGAACTTTCGAGGAACAAGACTTTGTTAATGTTGGATTCGGATGGAGAATTTAAAAATTGTTCATGTCTAACTTATAACAAAATAAATGTCGTCTAAATAATAAAAACTTAAATCCATACATCTACAAACACGTTCTTGTAAACACAAATTATTATAATTATTAAACAACACAAAATGGCGAACACTAGTTGGAACATAACATACAGTTTATAGAATGAAAAGCATACCTTCAAATATTGGGATTAAAAAAGCAAATCCCCAGTTTTTTACATTATTTTTATGCTATTTTAATATAAACGAAAATATTTTTATCACACCAATCACAAGACATATAGTGTATCGCGAGGTTGCAATTAGTAAGAACAAACAATAATGAACCAACTACGCAATATGCATCATCTGTGAGTGAAACTGAGTTCATATAATATAAAGTTTGTTAACTGTTAATAAATGTATTTATAGTCAACAAAATCTAGTTACTGTTAACAAATATATCATTGCAGAAAATATTTCGTTCAATTCATAAATAAAGAAAGAAATTAACTATTAACAAATTTACAATTGCCTAGAAACGTAATATTCTAAATATAAATATACATTCTTTATATGTAAAAAAATGCAGATTTAATAAAAATAGTATATTTGTTATCAATTATATCAGCATATTTTAATTAATTATAAAGTATTTTATTTTATATTAAACAAAGAATATTTAATGCTAATAAATCTAACGTCAATAAATTATTCGTTTCAGAGGAAACGTTGGTATTTATGTGTTTGTTATTAAAGAACAAATATTTATTTGATTTAATATTATGTAGTTTTATGTCAACGAATCCTACGTTAATAAAGGATTAGTTTACTATTAGTAGGTCTTTTTTCTCAGTGTACTTACATGAATATATAAGTATGTGTATATACAAGTAATATAGGGACGCCACCCTGTATTTCATAATTATTATTGAGGATTGCATCAGCCATAAAAGGCAAGTTAGCAAATTATTATCTAATTCTAAGAGAAATGATAATCTTTGTATAAGTTTAGCTTTCAGTTAGAGAAGTAGGCATTCTTGTAGCAACCGTTGTACTAGTAACATTGTTCTGCATTCATTTGTGTTAATAAAATAAATTTTTTAAAAATAATTTTGTCGAGTCCAAAATTATTACTGGCGCAGTCGGTAGGATCACCGAATAAGGTTGCAGATTCGGAAATTCGTAAAAAGAATTTAATCCGTTCATAATCAACAACCGTCACTGTCAAGTGTTTAAAGTCGGTAACGAACAAAGTGAACTTGTTCACCTAAAGAACACAAGCAGACAGAAGAGATCAAGTCGTCGCCCGATAGTACTCCGATCATCCAGAGAGAGAGCCGAGAGTCAATCGATAGTCAGAACTTCGATCATCTTCCGACTACAAGAATCGCGAGTCAACATCCCCGAGTGAACATCGAGGAAACCAACTCAACCCAATCTACCTTCAACATCGCTGAGGGAACATCAGCAAGAAGGCATCACCATATTATGTTTAAAACAGTGGTACTGTCACTGTAAGTAGAATTTTTATAATACTTTTATAATAATTACTATCCAACTGGATTCCATAATCGAACAGTTAGGAAATCTTAATATAAATTCATCCAACATGACGACCGAACCGGGTCCTGTTAACGTATTCTCAAGCTTAAATAATGAAATACTCAAAATGCTAGATTTAGCCCCAACTTTTGAAGGAGACGTTAAATCTCTGTCCAATTTTATAAATACAATCGATGCCATGTGCATGCTAATAAATCAAACAAATTCGTCTGAAATCACAAGAATAATTGTGTTAATGACATTGAAAAACAAAATTAAAGGCAAAGCAGCACAAAATTTAAATATGAGCTCCATCAAAAACTGGAGAGAACTTAAAGCACATTTATTACAAAATTTCTCAGATACTAGATCTGAACATATTATTATGTACGAAGCAAGTCACTTCAAACAAGTGAAAGAAAATATTCTTGACTATTTTAATAAATTTAATGATTTATTTTTAATTTATAAATCTAAAATCGAATGTAAATTCGACCCAATCCAAAGTAAAACTATTATTGAGAACTCATTACAATACCTTGTACAGTGTTTCATAAACAACTGTAAAGAACCTTTCCGAAGCCAATTATCTGCCCGAAACCCAACTAAACTAACAGAAATATTAAACCTAATAACAAATGACCTCCAATATATCCACGTCCAACAAAAAGTTACCCAAAACCAATATCAAAATCAAAATCCGATTCCTAGAAATCAAACTTCTTTCAACCCCCCTAGATATCAATCTCCCATGCATAAATTTCCTACTCAGCAACAACCAAAACCATTTGCACCGTCTGCAAACATCCGAAACGCAGCACACAGAAACCCTACTCCCATGAGCATACAAACTAGACAAATGTCACGGCAAAATTTTAACCAACCACGTCAACAATTTATTAACGAAGAATTATATACTCAAGATTCAGAAAATGAATCTCAAAATCAAAACGAATTCCCTGAAACCGAACAAAATTTTGAAAACGAAAATGAAAACGAATACATTGAAACTGTTGAAAATGAAAATTTTCACATAGTCGAGTCACCCATATTGAATATTTAACAAATAACTTTAGTAAACTACCGTTTATTCAAGTATCCCAATTTAAAATTCTTTTAGATACAGGCTCCACTCAGAACTACATCCACCCCAAATTATTAAAATCGAACACCACAAAATTCCCTGAATCTTTCACTATCCATACCTGTAACGGTAAATCATCCGGTTCAGAATTTACATTTTTTAAATATAAAAATTATGACTTAAAATGTTATATATTTAACTTCCACAAAGACTTCGACATATTACTCGGTGTACCAGGAATAGAAATATTAAAATCAAAATTTAACTTTGAAAAGGGAGAAGTAACCTTTTTAAATAAGTATAAATATAAATTTGAATACTTAAACCAGCAAAATAAGACCAATTTTAATATGGAAATTAATAAGCAAATAATACGAGACGAACATTTAACAAAACATGAAAACCAAGAATTAGCTAAAACTTTAACTAAATATAAAGATTTAATTTTGCGAGATAATCAAAAATTAACCTTTACTAATAAAATAAAACATCAAATTAAAACGACAGATAACATCCCAATATATTCGAAACAATATAAATATCCTGAAACTTATAAAACGGAAGTTCAAAATCAAATAGAAACAATGTTAAAAGATAACATAATTTAACATTCTTATTCGCCATGGTCGTCACCTATATGGGTTGTCCCGAAAAAACTAGATGCTTCTGGCAAACAAAAATTTAGAGTCGTGATCGACTATCGTAAATTAAACGAGAAGACTATAGATGATAAATTCCCAATACCCGACATAACAGATATCCTTGAAAAATTAGGAAAATCCAATTATTTTACTACCATCGACCTCACGTCCGGATTCCACCAAATCGAAGTACATCCCGATGATATTCCTAAAACCGCCTTTTCCACAAACTCTGGTCATTATGAATTTAAAAGAATGCCCTTTGGCCTCAAAAATGCACCGTCAACCTTCCAAAGATTGATGAATTTCGTCTTAAAAGATTTAATTAATAAAATTTGTTTTGTCTACCTTGATGATATTGTAATACTAGGAACTTCTCTTCAAGAACACCTAGAGAATATAGAAAAAGTTTTTCAAAAATTGCGTGAAGCAAATTTAAAAATACAATTAGACAAGTGCGAATTCCTACGTAAGGAAGTAGCATACCTTGGTCATATTATTACTACTGAAGGCATTAAGCCAAACCCAGATAAAATTCAAGCTATAAAAAATTTTACCATCCCAAAAACCCCGAAAGAAATCAAATCTTTCCTTGGACTCCTGGGCTATTATAGACGCTTTATTGATAACTTTTCAAAAATTACCAAACCACCAACGAACTGTTTAAAGAAAAATCATAAAATAGACATAAATAATAAAGAGTACAGAGAATGCTTTGAAAAATGTAAAACGCTTTTATCTAACGATCCCATTCTCCAATACCCCGACTTTTCCAGAGACTTCATACTCACAACAGACGCTAGCAACTACGCCATTGGCGCAGTTCTATCTCAAAAAGATAAAAACAACAAAGACCTTCCTATCGCGTACATATCACGTACCTTAAATAATCATGAAATTAACTACAGTACAATAGAAAAAGAACTTTTGAGTATTGTTTGGGCCACAAAACAATTTCGGCCATATTTGTTAGGCCATAAATTTAAAATCATTACCGATCACCGTCCACTCGTTTGGCTAAATTCTTTAAAAGAGCCAAACCAAAAATTAATACGTTGGCGACTGAAACTAGAAGAATTCAATTATACCATCGAATATAAGAAAGGTTGCCAAAATTACGTAGCTGACGCACTCTCAAGAATCAAACCTCAATTTGAAATTAAATATCATGACTCTGACATTTTTCAATCCAATAATCCCTTAGTACACTGTGTCTCGAAAGATTTAAAACTATCCCAAGGTTTCGCTAAATAAGTAAAATTAAAATATCCTATTGAAAAATTATTTAACTTAGATAATTAAATATTTATTCAAAAACAGCCAAGATTAATATTACACTTAATTACAAAAGACCTGCATAAAGAAAAACCTTCTTATCAAAGAATAAAGAAATGTTTGGAGAAATTATTACAATATTGTATACAGAATGATATCAACCAATTAGACCTACCCCGTATATGTTCGGGATTAGATAGGAAACAATGGATAAAAATTGAAAATTTAATAAACGAAATTTTTGGAAATACTTCCATTATTTTTAATATTTATAACGAACCAAAAGATTTAGAATTGAACCTAAACTCAGACGCTAGTTCAGTCTTAGTTGAAACCGGATCCGATAATGAAACAACAGATACGGCACACTCGGACGACGAGAGGCCAGTAAACGGATTATCTTATCTAGACTCTTCTATTAATACGTGCAAAAATCAAATTGTAGTCAAAGAAACCAACAGTAAAACTGAAATTAAAATAAATAAATTATTTGACAATAAAACACAACGTATTTATATTTACCTTAATAAAATAAACTGTAACCAAACTATAATGAATTTTATAAAAACTTATTTGCAACCCGGTATAACATATTATTGTTTAATTCCCGATAAATTCAAATTAAATTTCAACGCAGTACTCCAAACATTTTTTGACGCAGGAAGCTATAAACTTGTCTCTTGTAAGAACGCAGTTAATGATATAGAAAATAAAGAAGAGCAACAATTAACAATACGAAATTACCACGAAGGAAAGACAAACCATCGAGGCATAACAGAGACTTATAATAAATTAAAATTATCATACTATTGGCCCAATATGCTAAAAGATATACAATATTACATTAATAAATGTAGTGTTTGCTTAACCACCAAATATGAACGTAACCCAAAACAAATTCCGAATATCTTAACACCAACTGCAGAGAAACCCTTCGAAAAAATACACATTGACTTCTTGTCACTGGAACAAATTAAAATCCTAACCATAGTAGATTCCTTCTCTAAATTCGCAATCGCTTATATTATTAAAGATAAAAATGCAATAACAATATTAAATAAATTAATAAAATATTTTACCCATTTTATCATCCCAAAAGAAATTGTCTCAGATAACGGATTAGAATTTAACAACAAAACTATTCAAAATTATTTAGCTCTGAGAAATATTAATATCCATTATATTTCAATAGACAATCCAAAAAGTAACGGAATCGTTGAACGTTTTCATTCCTCATTGATAGAACACATGAGAGTAATAAATCAAAATCCCCTTATTAAAACATTAAAATTAAAAGAGCGATTAAATTACGCATTATTAGCCTATAATAACAGCATTCATTCCGTCACGAAACGAACCCCATTAGAAATAATATATGGTCAAAACTTTGAACAAAATTTAAAACCGGAAGAAATATTAGTAGATGAATACTTGCAAAAACATGTAGAAACTTTGAAAGAAATAAATCAACAAGTAAAGAATAATATTGAAAAGAAAAAACTAAAATATTCTGCAGTACAAGAAAATCAGTTTACGATCCCCGAACAAGTACACGTCAAAATTCATAAACGTAATTCCGGAAAAATAGCGAAACCAAAATTCAAACAAATAAACGTAAAAGCAGTTATACACGAAAGAGGCCAAATATTAGACGATCAGAACAAGAAACATAAATTGTCACAACTTAAAAAACCCCGCATTGTTCCAGATTAATTTCACTAGGATACTCCCAAATAATACGTGATGAAAGAAATCCCGGCATCAATATACTCGAACTCGGAACTGTCCATATTCAGGTAAACACCCAAATAATCACTCTCAAAATATCGCTTGAAAAATTATTCGAACAACAGAATATATTAGAAAATAATATGGGTATGTTATATCAAAATTTAGAAAAGTATAAATTTAATAATAAATTGACAAATTATAAGAATATTTTAAATTCTCTTATAAATCATATTAAAGAAAAGACTAAATTATTAAATGTTAAAAGAACTAAACGTGGTTTAATAAATGGATTAGGATCAATTATAAAAAGTATTACAGGAAACCTCGATTCAGAAGATAAAGAGAAATATGATCAAATAATACAAAATTTAAATAATAATGAAAAGATAATTTTAAATAAAGTTAATACCTTAATAAAAATTAATAATAACATTACGGCTCAGTTTAATGATAAAATTAACATTATTAATGAAAATAATAATTTATTAAATACGAAATTAAATAATATTCAAAAAGATATTGGTAAAATATTAGATGAAATAGATGTTATTAAAGCACAAAATTTAATAAATGAATTCATACAAGTCGGCCAAGACTTATATTTTTCAATGATTCAGTTAGAAGAAACACTAACCTTTTGTAACCGGTTAATATAAATATTACATCTTAAACCTACTTAACTAAGGTTTGGACGATCCTCTCTCAGGAGCCAGGTATGCGTTGGTTTCGGTATCACGAAGCGTCGCCTCCTTGGTGGTTTCAAAGGCAGATACTTGGTTGTGCTTTTCTCATTGGCCACAGGTGCATACACTCCGGCAGGAATTCGCTGTTTTTGGTTGTTGGTGCAACGAGTACCTTGCACGCAGTAGGAGTGACAAGCGCCGAACCTTGATTCGCCACCCTTCCGGCAACGGGGCGCTGAGGTCGACTTCGCAAAGTCGGCGAACACGTGATACCCTTGGTCGTATCGGCTTCCTGTAGAGGGATCGAACGTTCCCTCGTTATAGTGGCTTGGAGGATACGCTGTAACAAAAGGCCAACAGCAGTAACTGGATTCTTATTTAATTTCTACTCGTAGCCTAAGTCTTTCTATCGGTATTTTATTTTAGACTGTATTCTCAAATATGAATTTATTAACGGAGAACTCTGAATATTATTAATGCTATAGTAAAACTAAACTAAAATGGAAATTGAAACCTATTCTAACGACTAAACTATCCAAACCTACGAACTCAATGAGATTACAATTATATTCTTAGTAACTAGCTAACCTAATCACTTGAGAATTAGAACCGCTAGTTAATAACTGTGCAATTCTGGGTCTAACTCTCAAGTTGGCTACCGTGGGACAGGAGCGCCAAATTCCTGAGTGACTTTATAATAAAAATCACCTGGCATCCGCCGTAATTTACTAAAATTGTACCTAATGTAACAATGAAAACAGTCAAATTAATCATAATAAAATTAAGCGGATTTTCCGAGCATTAAGTTCAAGTATTGATTTTCGGGGGAAGCACGACTGACATAAGGGTTATTTGGAGCTAGTTCACTGGAACTAGGTTTCTGGATTATTAACATATAAATCTCTTTGAAAATTAGGTAAACAACCGGTTTTAAACTGTTTTATTAATCTTTTTTCTAAACAATTTTGTCTATATTCTTTTAAATTTCCATCCTCAGTTTCTTCATATAACAAATTTCCTAGCGTTCTTAATCGTTCAGAATATTCTTCTATTTTCTCATCTCTTCGTTGATAACAATTTGTAAATAAGTTTTCATTGCATTCATAATCTTGTACAGGCCTAAATCTCTTTAATAAATTTTCTTTAATCTCTTCCCATTTGCGTAAATTATAAACAGTCGGATTTGATATTAAAAACGTCTTAGCCTTACCTCTTAATTTAATTAGTAATACGTTTCTTGTAAATTCGTCTGTCCACGAGAATATTGATCTATGTACTTCAAAATCTGTTAAAAATTCGTTTATTGACTCTCCTGGTTCACCGTTGAACTCTCTAATATTATTACTCAAGCCAACTACTGATAAAAGTTGCGAGGAATTTGGATTAACAAGGTTGGCTGTGGTAGCGCCAGCATCGCCTAAATTTGGATTGGTAGTCATTTTCTTTTATAAATAAACAACTAATGAAACAAAATTTACAGTCTCAAAGTTAAGTAATGATTGGACTTACAATAATTTAGTGTTACACTAAAATAAATTGGAAGAGCACAAAACAAGGTATATAAATAAAATTAACAATTAAAATTACAAAAGCACAAGATTAAAAATATTACGAGCGGTTAGGGTTACTGGAAATCGTTCAATCCCACCGCTGCCACCAAAGTTGTAACCGGTTGGTTACTAAAAACTATGTTCAAAAAACTTGTGGAGGAACGGGAGAGTCAATTTAAAATCAGACAATAAATAAATTTAACTATATAAATATTTAATAGAGATAGAACGCAATATGTTTAAAATGTATAAAAATATAAAAAGAAAGAATTAGCAAATGATTAACACATATACAATTATATTCAAACACAAAGAGAATAAGCCACTTATATAAACTACCCACAATATTTTACAAAGTTACTGCGTGGTCTTGGTTATACAAATAGATATGTTTATTCTTAAGTAGATAAGCGACAGACAATTTACTTACAGTTATACATCTTTCAGTCCGCTTCAGCAGGGAAGTCGGCTCTCAATTTTCAGCTTTGAGTAGAAGAAAATAACTTTCACAATAAACTATACAGTTAAACGTTCGCTACACCACCGGGACCCGACTTAGCACTTTTTATGTTGGTTTTACGAAACGCGGAGAACGACTGACTGAAGCTTGAAAGTTATGTCAAAAACGTAAGTTTTTCGTCGTTCCCTTTCCAAAATGCAAGGGAATCGGCCTGCCCCTTTTTAAGTAAAAATAACCAATACCACAAGTTTAAAACCACCCCCAAAGACCGGACACCAATACGGCCAAGTGCAAAATCGGTCCCAAACCAGAAGATCGCTACGCCCCCGAAGGAGCGAAGAGAAATTCTAGCTTGACCTTCAGCGACAAATACCGCTGAAGGTCAGATCAAAACGCCGCCGGTTCAAAGGAACCTCAATAAAAATGGGACTAGCGCTCCAACCATAAAACCCATAACCGGAATACTTTCTAAATAAGGATAGTAAATTCTTACATCGAAAAAGTAAATTTAGAAATTTTGGGACTGAAGGTCCAATAAACTTTACTCGTCAAATAAAAATGAATCCGCCGACAGTACGTGACATTCACAGAACGACAGAACAATTTGAAAGCCTTAACAAAAATACGCTTGTTACACTTTTGTAAATTAAATACTTTACATGTTGGAATAATAAACTACGAACAACTCCTGTATGAGTTGAATAAAATAGATGATAAATACTTGCGATCAATTATAATAAATAACATACAAAATAATGATATCTTGAAAATGTACTGTTCTTACGAAAATCCAAACTTAATAATACTCATTGAATCCCCATCCAACACACGGGTGGAAGAATTAATCCAAGTAACTTCAATTCCCACCAAAGTACATGTAGTTTATGAAACAATAAATATAGTAAATGGACTATACTCGAAAAACAACTGTAAAATCAGATTGTTAAATAAATGCACTCAGCTTAGTAAAGCTGAATATTATTGTACGTTAGAAAATAAGGATTATGATAAGTGTTTAGATAATGTTGTATGTTACAGAGACTTCCAATTCTGTGATTATAATGAAATATCACCGGTAAACTCTATTGTTAAAATAAAATATTCAAAATTAAATTACTTATTCTTCCCAAATAAAGTAGAAATGAAATATAATTGTAATAATAATATAAAGATACAAGAATTAGAAGGAATTTATTATACAGAAAATTGCATTGTTAATAATGAAATTGAATTAATAAATAATTTCGGAAAATTGATTGATTTAAAAAATAATATGCAAACGATTCATTTGGATAATAAAATAAAAAATATATCCGAATTTAAAATTAAAGAAATTAATGATGTTGAATTGGAGTCTATTTATAATAATGTTAGAGTTAATTATATTAATTATGTAATTATTTATAGTATAATAATACTTGTAATAATTATTATTATACTATGTAATATTAAGAAATGTAAATGCAAAGATTATCTTGAAAAGAAAAAGGAACCTAAATTAAAAAATAGATTTGAAGATATTGAAATGAAAGAAATTTAGTAGTAAAACTTAACTTTTGAAGAGTAAAGTTTTCCTCTTAAGGGTGGAGGAGTAATATAGGGACGCCACCCTGTATTTCATAATTATTATTGAGGATTGCATCAGCCATAAAAGGCAAGTTAGCAAATTATTATCTAATTCTAAGAGAAATGATAATCTTTGTATAAGTTTAGCTTTCAGTTAGAGAAGTAGGCATTCTTGTAGCAACCGTTGTACTAGTAACATTGTTCTGCATTCATTTGTGTTAATAAAATAATTTTTTTTTAAATAATTTTGTCGAGACCAAAATTATTACTTACATAATAATATCAATAATACAGCTTACATTATTTGAATTTTGATAGTTTGTTTTGATATTTATAGATTCATTATCTCTGATGATATAGGAACTTTCGTGGAACAAGACATTGTTAATGTTGGATTCGGATGGAGGATTTAAAAATTATTCATGTCTAACTAATAACAAAATAAATGTCATTTAAATAATAAAAACTTAAAGCCATACATCCAAAAACACGTTCTTGTGTACACAAATTATTATAATTATTACAATTACAACACAAAATGGCGAACACTAGTTGCAACATAATCTATAGTTTATAGAATGATAAGCATACCTTCAAATATTGGGATTAAAAAAGCAAATCCCCAGTTTTTTACATTATTTTTATGCTATTTTAATATAAACGAAAATATTTTTTCACACCAATCACAGGACATATAGTGTATCGCGAGGTTGCAGTTAGCAAGAACAAACAATAATGAGCCAACTACCCAATATGCATCATCTGTGAGTGAATCTGTGTTCATATTATATAAAGTTTGTTAACTGTTAATAAATGTATTTATAGTCAACAAAATCTAGTTACTGTTAACAAATATGTCATTGCATATTATTTAGTTCAATTCATAAATAAAGAAAGAAATTAACTATTAATAAATTTTCAATTGCCTAGAAACGTAATATTCTAAATATAAATATACGTTCTTTATATGTAAAAAATGCAGATAATAAAAATCGTATATTTGTTATCAATTATATCAGCATATTTGAATTAATTGTAAAGTATTTTATTTTATATTAAACAAAGAATATTTAATGTCAATAAATCTAACGTCAATAAATTACTTGTTTCAGAAGAAACGTTGGTATTTATGTGTTTGTTATTAAAGAACAAATATTTATTTGATTTAATATTATCTAGTTTCATGTCAATAAATCCTACGTTTATTATATACGATGTTATACTTGCTGTAATAATATTTGTAATAATTGTAAGAATTGTTTTTAAATATTATATGTTAAAGCGTTTGAAAATTAATAGAAATTTAAAGAATTTAGATAAAATAGCTGTAGATTTGTAAATCTTGTGCAAAGTTTAAACTTGCTGGGGAGGAATTATGAAATGCAATTATCTTAAAAAAGCTGATTCAGTTATAAACTTTACACAAGGTAATATAAGCCCTGTAGAATGCACTGATAAGTCAGTCTTCACATATTAGACAAGCTTGTAACGTTGTTCCCGCTTCAAATAAACTTTTTTTTAAATAAATACAGCGATTTGAATTATATAATTTATATATATATATATATATATATATATATATATATATATATATATATATATATATATATATATATATATATATATATAAGTTAGATGACCACATCCAGTGGGACCCGCTGACGCTAGCAGTCTCCCAGATACTCTTGTTACATTTGTTATCTGTAGTATATAAGATTAGAATAAGAAAATTGTAGTCAGTTATACTGTAAACATTGAACAATAAACATCTGTTAAATGAATCTACCTTCGTTGTAATAAACAAATAAATTTTTTTAAGCGAACCTAAAGTACGGTTACTTAACTGGCGCAGTCGGTAGGATTCCCAGACGAATTAATAAATTTAAATAATCCGTTTCGTTTTAACGATTTACTGGGAATCACAACGAAGTGATCGCAGAGACTACTAAATCGCGAGTGCATATCGCGCATCACCGTAGATCTCCAGCCCTGCTGAACACAGAGCTGCCAGGCGATACCCAAGACTCCTGTCACGCTGAATACGTCGCAGAAGCCCATGGACAAGCTGATGATAGTCCTGTAAGTACTACATGTCGTTTAGAGATATCATTCAGCCAAATTCAGATTCAGAGAACACAGACACCGATTCAATTGTTTCTTGTAACTCGCCAACAAATAATACTTTTCCTTTTTCATTTGAAGACGTAATTGAAGAAATAAGTAACTTAAATATAACAAATATGGCAACTCCCGTATTGAAAAAAGAGTACCTAGATATGGTGCCAGATTTTTATGGAGATGCAAAATTATTAGCTCGCTTCATTGAAATTTGCGAAAAGTTAGTTACAAAATTTTATAATAGAATTGATCCCGAAGACTTTCAGAATGAATATCTGATGTCAAGTATACTATCGAAAATTAAGGGCGAAGCCGCCACTAATATTGCAAGCTGCACAATTAATAGTTGGGCAGATTTAAAGAAATCGTTAATTAATACGTATTCAGACAAGCGCGATTGTTACACATTGAATATAGAAATGACGGAATTGAAACAAGGAAACGAATCCGCATTTCAGTTTTATAATAGAGTACAAGATATTCTAAATTTACAAATCGCGTACATAACAACCCACATTGATGCAACAGAAGCACCCATTTTAATTGGTTATTTCCAAAAATACGCTGTTAGAATTTTATTAAGAGGACTAAAAGATCCCCTTGGTAATTTAATGCGCACTAAAAACCCTGTAGATATGAACTCTGCACTTAATATGTTGACCAACGATTTTCAACTGGAAAATCATTCACGTACACAAAATAAATATAATACCAAATTAACTAGGAACATTTCGCAACCACAATATCGACCCATGCAAAATCTTCCTAACAATCAACTAATGTACCGTCCAACACCTAACAATCAACTTATGTACCGATCGTCACAAAACTTTCCCATAAAAAACCAACCTCAAACTTCCCAATTTAACGCATTCAAGCCAAATCCAAATCAAAAATTCACCAAGCCTACTCCCATGAGTATCAGCACAAAACAGACAAACGCAACCAGACCAGGCCCATCCAATTTTAATATGTCTCAACAACAACAATTTAACCAAAGACTACCACAAATACGACAAAATTACATTGCGGAAGAACTGTATAATACAGAAACAAGTGACATAAACGACGAAAATATTGTTATTCAAGAACCGGAATCAGAAACTGAATATATTGAACCCGAACATGATGAAAACTATTTTTTAGAGTTAGAAGCCTCGGAAACCATATCGAATTGTTAAATTTATCAGATAATCAAAGTGAACTACCTTTTGTTATTTTGCCTGAATATAATTTAAAAGCATTAATCGACACAGGTAGCACACGATCTTTTATAAAACCAGAAATTGCAAGTAAATTTTATAATAATAAAATTAAAAGTGACCCATATAAAATTACAACAGCTCATGGTACCACTGTAGAAAAATTTAGCTTATCTTTACCGTGTTCAAAATTATTTAATAAACCTAACACTCTTTTAAAATATTATTTATTTGATTTTCATAGTCAATTTGATATTTTAATAGGTTTAGATAATTTAAAAATTTTAGAAGCCATTATTGACCTTACACGAGACATTATTATTACTCCAACACGTGAAATAAAAATGCAGTATCACAAAATTTCATCAAAACCACATTATGTCAATATTCCACCTAATTCTGAAACAATTGTACAATTTCATATTAATAATATTGAAAATGGTGACATATTTGTAAAACAAACCCAAATTGAAAATCTAGTAATTCCCGAAGGTATTGCAAATATTAAAAATTACAAAATTTATTATCCTATCATTAATACCAGTGATAAGGAATGTGTCATCGACACAACAAATAAAATTGTTTCTGAACCATTACATAAATTTGAGATAAATAATTTAAATTTCTTTCAAAATTCAAAAAATAATTTTGACTTTTCTAAAATTCGTACAGAACACATGAACCCTGAAGAAAAAATAGCTATTACAAAATTGATAAAAGAATACTCGGACATTTTTCATACAGACGATAACACTCTCACATTCACGAACAAAATAAAACACCAGATAAGAACAAAAGACGAACTCCCTATCTACACTAAGACATACAGATACCCCGAAGTTCATAGAAAAGAAGTTCAAGATCAAATTTTAAAAATGTTAAGTCAAAAAATTATTAGACCCTCGCATTCACCATGGTCATCCCCTGTGTGGATAGTACCGAAAAAGTTAGATGCGTCCGGTAAAAAGAAATGGCGCATTGTTATTGATTATAGAAAACTCAACGAAAAAACAATTGATGATAAATATCCAATCCCGAATATTAACACCTTATTAGACAAACTTGGAAGATGCCAATATTTTACAACATTAGATTTAGCGTCGGGATTCCATCAAATTGAAATGTCCAAAGATGATATTCCAAAAACCGCATTTAGCACAGAAAACGGGCACTATGAATTTCTTAGAATGCCTTTCGGCTTAAAAAACGCCCCTGCTACATTCCAGCGCGTTATGGACAATGTTTTGCGTAGTTTAATAAATGACATTTGCCTTGTATATCTTGATGACGTAATTATCTTTAGCACAAGTTTACAAGAGCATATCGAAAGTTTACGTGCCGTGTTTGAAAGACTGAAAAAAGCAAATCTGAAAATTCAATTAGACAAGTCTGAATTCTTTAAAAGAGAAGTCGCTTATTTAGGACATGTCGTTACCCCCGAAGGTGTCAAGCCTAACCCGGACAAAGTCGAAGCAATAAAATCTTACCCAATACCCAAAACAACCAAACAAATAAAAGCTTTTCTCGGACTACTCGGTTATTACCGAAAATTTATCAAAAACTTTGCACAATTAACTAAACCTTTGACAAAATGCCTTAAGAAAGGCGCGGAAATAAAATTAAATGATCCGGAATATGTTGAATGTTTCAACACATGTAAAAACGTTCTTGTCAACGAACCAATACTTCAATACCCAAATTTCGAAAAACCGTTTAACCTCACAACGGATGCCAGTAACCACGCTATCGGTGCCATTTTATCACAAGGACCGATTGGTTCCGATTTACCAATTGCATATGCAAGTAGGACTCTTAATGAGTCTGAACAAAATTATTCAACGATAGAAAAAGAACTTCTTGCTATTGTGTGGGCAACGAAATATTTTAGGCCTTATCTATTTGGCAGAAAATTTAAAATCATTACTGATCATAAACCATTGCAATGGTTATTTTCATTGAAGGAACCAAATTCAAAATTAGTAAGATGGAGGTTAAAATTAGAAGAGTTTGATTATGAGATCGTTTATAAAAAAGGGAAATTAAATACGAATGCAGATGCACTGAGCCGAATCCCTTGTAAAAATTTAAATATTATTCAAACCGACCCTGAAATTATAGAAAGTCAGCCCCTGATAACTCAATATAAAACTTATTTGGAAAATAAAAACACAGCCTCAGATAATAATTATAAAATCATTGAAGTTGAAGGAAACATCTTTAATGCACCTTCAAATGAAAGCCTTGCACATTGTGTCAGTAGAGACTTACAAATGTCTCGAGGTATAGCGGAACAATTTAAAAGAAAATTTAAAAATGTAGATAAATTAAAAAATCAAAATCCTAAATTACATCATTTGGTTTATTTACGGAATAAAGATAAATTCATTATTTACCTTATAACCAAAGAAATTTATGATGATAAACCTTCGTATCAAGATCTGTTTTATGCCTTAATAAATTTAAAGATGTTTTGTTTGAAAAATAATATTAAAATATTAAATATTCCAAAATTAGGTTGTGGTAAAGATTTACTTTTATGGACTGACGTTAAACATATGATAGAATATGTTTTTAAAAATACGAATATAGAAATTACTGTTTTTAAATTACCTGAAGAAAACCTTCCCAATTATGAAATAAATGCGAACGAAAATGACGAAACTACTTGTGATGCCTTTTTTAAGTATATGGATAATTTTAATAGACAATTTGAAAATAATGACAATCAAAATTATAGTGAATCTCTCGTAGTGGAGACAGATGATAAGACACGAAACGATGATTACTCGGAATCAGATGATAGCGACGCGACCATTCACTCAAACCCAGAGTATCCGATAACCGGCATACCTATCAGTGAATCACCTGTTAATGTAGGGAAAAATCAAATAATAATTAGTGAAGTAATTCATTCTCCTTCTACACCAAAAATAACAAAACTTCATACAGATAAAATGAGAATAAATGTTCAAATTTCACAAAATAATTTCGAAAATGATGTTATAGATTTTGTTAAAAATTACATAGTACCTAAAGTAAAATATTACTTGTATTTTGAACAACCAGTATATGAAAAATTTAGTAATGTTATTCAAAAATATTTCAAAAATTCAGAATTACATCTTGTTAAAAGTAATAGTAAACTGATAGACGTAGAACGTGACGACGACATTTCTGACACGATAAAAAATTATCACGAAAGTAAGACTAACCACCGCGGTATTCAAGAAACGCATTATCAATTAAAAAGAATTTATTATTGGCCAAATCAAGTAAAAACAATTTCTAATTATATTAATCAATGTGAAGTTTGCTTGAAATCAAAATATGAGCGCAACCCAATTAAACCGAAATATAATATAACACCTACCCCGAATAAACCTTTTGACACCATTCATATTGACACTTTAAGTTTAGAAAATTGTAAATTTCTTACAATAATAGACGCTTTTTCCAAATATGCCCAAGCGTATAAAGTAAAAACAACTAATGCCATTGAAATTGTTAATCAACTGACAAAGTTCTTTTCACATAATGGTATTCCAAAATTAATAATATCAGATAACGGCTTAGAATTCAAAAATACTGTTTTGAAGGAAATGTTAATGTTACACAAAATTGATATCCATTTCATATGTTCACAACATCCAAATTCTAATGGACTTGTTGAACGTTTTCATTCGACCCTCGTGGAGCATATTCGATTATTTAATGAACAAGAACATTTTAAGAATGAAATAATAGAAAATAAAGTACACTATGCTCTTCTCGCTTATAATAATACCACACACAAATCAACCGGACTAAAACCTATAGAAATTATTAACGGACATTTTGAAACAAATTCTCCCTTTGATGTGGAATTAGAGAAACAAGTAACACAGGACTACGTACAAAATCACAGAGAAAAAACTAAACTGGCATATAAAAATATAAACGAACGTGTAAGAAATAATAAAGAAAAATTAATGGATAAATTAAATCAAAATCGTTAAGATTCACCAAAAATTCCTGAAACTGTTTACGTACATAACAAACAAAGAGTAAACAAAACGAAACATAGCAAATTTAAAAAGGAAAAAATTAAAGCAGTAAATAAAAATTTGAAAACTGCAGAAATTAAAACAGACCCAAAAGATAGTAGAAAACAATCTAAAATTCACCTATCAAATATAAAAAGACCGAGAAAAATTAATAAAGTCTCCGATCTTCCAGGTCCCTGTACTTCACGTACACCCTCGGACTAGACATCAAGAACATTACTCACAACCCCGAACTGTTAACACTGAATCTAGGACCAGCAAAACTGCAAAGATCCCGTCATACTTTCCTTCACTCTTATGAGATACAACCTATTATCCAACAATACAATAACTTGAAAATACAACACCTTAACTTGAAACAAACTATCGAAACAAACCATATTAACGTAACAAAATTTGTGAATAATGATAGAATAATTAATTATATTCAAAATTTAATAGATGAAAAAATTAGTCATTTATTTATTAATCATGAGAAGTTTAGACAGAAACGAGGTTTAATAGACGGCTTAGGATCCATAATAAAATCAATTACTGGAAATCTAGATGCCGAAGATGAAAAACGATATAAGAAAATATTATATATAAACGAACAATTAAAGAAACAATATTCTTTTAACCATCAATTAGTTGATAAATTTAATAAAACTATTGAAACAATTAAATATAATGAATTAGAATTAAAAGTAAAAATTGAGCAGTTGTTGCGTATTATTGTTGATGGAACCCCTAATTTGATTAAGTTCAGTATCCTTGACATTTACGGTCAGTTAAATACTCTGTTTAACATATTATTATCTATATTGCAAGATATTGAAAACTCGCTAACTTTTTGCAAATTACACGTGATGCACCCAAGTATTATAAAAATAAATGATCTCCATTTTGAATTAAATAGGATTTATAAAAATTATAAAAATAGTTTCCCCTTAGAACCGACATTCGAAAATATACCCGAAATTGAAAAATTAATTACAGTAAATTGTAAATTATATTCAGATAAAATTACTTACTTTTTAGAAATTCCAATTAATTATGATATAGACATTGAATTATATCGTCTTATACCTGTCCCAAGTAAACATGATATTGAATTTGTGACTGTTGTTCCAAATAAAGAATACTTTTTAAGATCTTCTGATGATGAAATTAAATCTCTAAACGCCATATGTACTAAAGGAACTATTTATCATTGCCCAAACAAGATAGAGGAAGTAGACGACAAATCCTGTGAAAAGAGCATCATCTTACATAACGATAACAAGAACTGTCAATATACGAAGATCACTTTGAAAAGAAACCATGTAGAAACCATTGAAGAAATAAACCAATTTCTCATTGTATTTCCAATTCAAGAAACCCTCCATGCATCATGCGAACGCGGCGATGAAATTAGAACACTGCAAGGAATATTCCTCATTAAAGAAGATGATTGTCAAATAAAATTTAGAAATCAAAACCTAAATTTTAGAGAAGGAACATTTGGAAAGCCAATAATATTAGAAGATTACAAATTCCAACTAACCGAAGACCAAATACCAAAAATGACCGTTGAACTGAACAACATTCAATATCTCAAACTACCAATTAACAAGTTTGAAGACGTCGAAGACTACAACGCCGCCGACGCTACAGATTACTCGATAGCAACATTATATGTTATCTTGTTAGTCATTGCTATTGTTTTGCTTGTTATTTTCCTCAGGAAAAAATTCCAAAACCCAAAGAATCCTGCAAGAACTTCGAACCAGGACATAGAACTTCAGCCAAGCTGTTCAACCCATCCTGAGCGACCCCAGCTGAACTTACCCGGTGACGCTCAATTTTAAGGAGGGAGGAGTTAGATGACCACATCCAGTGGGACCCGCTGACGCTAGCAGTCTCCCAGATACTCTTGTTACATTTGTTATCTGTAGTATATAAGATTAGAATAAGAAAATTGTAGTCAGTTATACTGTAAACATTGAACAATAAACATCTGTTAAATGAATCTACCTTCGTTGTAATAAACAAATAAATTTTTTTAAGCGAACCTAAAGTACGGTTACTTAACTTATATATATATATATATATATATATATATATATATATATATATATATATATATATATATATATATATCTTCTTGTTTTTTCTTTCTTCTGCTTTTCGGTTAACCGTTTGATACGAAACCAGTTTCACTAGACGCGGAAATCGCCCGAAAAAAAAATCCGTTATGGCTGCGCCAGTTATATTTGTAGATACTTTGAAGATTTTTTCAAAATAATTTTATTATTGCGCAACAAAAATTAATTTCATTAATCTTTTTATGTCACGAGCACAGTTTTAATTTGATAATGATTATATTTAATTAGTTACTGCTTTACTATATGAGAGTTCTCTACTGACTGTACACAAAAACTTTCCTTAACATCTACGTGAAAAGAGGACACCAAGGTGTCAGGTTCAATGTTGGGAACCATCGCATCAGCAGTAAGGGCTATGGTAACTCCTCCTTCAATATAATTTGGTTTCATCGGGTAGATTCATCGCTGATTTGGGGGTAGAAGTACTCGGTTGAAGTTAAATATCTTCAATCTCGGAGTTTTCCTTGATTTTACTGCCAGGAATTTTTTCTTTAGGTAAACTGTAATAATAATAATGGCAGCAATAATATATATATATATATATATATATATATATATATATATATATATATATATATATAGTGCTATATTTTTGTATAGGGAGTCATCGACCTTGTTGATTGAGTTGTAACAAGGCGAACATTCAGAATACGATTTATAGTATTTCTGTCAAAACGATTTTAAAATATCAAGTTTCAAACTGCGTTTGGACTTAAATGCATCGAAAATCGTCTTGACAGGAGTTCTTGAGTTAAAATTGCCACACATGTTTGTGAGAAATTTAGTTATAATGTTAAGTTTTCATAGTCATTTGAGATTATCGCGGCAAATATTCTAAAATATCGGCTTGAGATGCCATCTGGAGTTGACAGATTTACAGATCCTGGTCAAGACTTTACTTTAAGTGTTCTAGTTTTTTTTTGGTAATCTTTAGTTGGCCGAAATGTTTCCCATACCCGGCATCACCCCGAACAGGGTAGTTTTATGCGTTTGGCTAACTAAAAACAGACAGTTGGTTTTCAAAGTTTAAAATTAGCAGACGTCTTCTCACGTCTGCAGTGCTCTACAAGATGTAGAATTTTAAATAAATTCGTTGTTACATATGTTTTGGTAACTGCAACTATAAGTTAACATATTCATACGTTGTCGTCATTTGTAATATTTGTATTTGTTTGTCATTCTGTGTAATTAATTAATCGTTTTAGCATTTAATTAAATATCACTTTTATCATCTCCTAAAAATGTTTGTTTTGTTTGTTATCCCCTAATTTTCAGTCTCCGGCCCCCGTGCTATAGACTTTAGTTCGCTTATTGAATTCAGTTCAATTACCATGAATAAAATAACAGATAACTTGTCATCTGCGTTTTGCAAGCAAAAAGGGCTGAGAATTATATACAAAGGAATAAAATATTCCTTAAATGCAGAATCTCTTTGTTCAGTTTGCATTATGCAAATGCCAGTGGATTTATTACATTTCTTTGTCGAAAGCCCAGTATTAAACCCATTACGAATTAGTTATATTACTAAGTAAAACCTAATCAATTTAACCAGAGAAAATATAAATCAACTTAAATAAGGAAAAAATTAACTATCTATTCTACTATGTAATATCTGCCTTTAAACTAAAAGCTTCATGTTGCATGATAAAACATTATCTATTAAATACATACTTTGTTAATATTAAATATAATTAATATGTTCACATATTTTAAACTCCGTGAATCTGGCCCCCCAAATTAAAGCACTAAATTTAAAATTATATCAAATAAATAGTGCTAAATTAGGGGGTGGAGTGGCTACACTAATTTGATGAGAACGTATCTTAACCGTAAAATATTAATTCTGTGAAATATAACATTTAAACAGCGAAATAAACAGAGTACATAGGATTTCTTTTACTGCAGTGCTCTAAATTAAGCGTTAGTAATTTTTGTTACTTCTAATAACACACACAATATATTCGAACACAATCTAAAACATATTTCGCTTAACCTTAGAAATATCTACTTAACTAATTAATCTTACTCAGCGCGTCTCAGTCAAGCAGTGTAGTAAAACCAAGAAACACAAAATTGTATATCGTTCTCAGTGTTGCCAAACTTAGCAGAAAAAAAGTAATAACAAAAAACAAAATAATCAAAATTCATAACACTACAAATACACTACAACCTAAATACACAATGACGGACAATACAGAATTAATTTTAAAAAGAATTCAAGAAAACAAAACCGAAACAATGAATGCTATTAATGACTCCAAATTAGAAATACTTCTTTCAATCGAGCAAACAAATGAGAAAGTAGCGGCTATTGAGAAAGATATAATAATACTGAAGGCAGAAAATAAAGAACTTAAATTGGCCCTAGGAGAAAAAGATAAAAAAATTAAACATCTTGAAAAATTTATTAAAACAAAAAATCTGGTCTTCCACGGTATTCCAGAGCATGAAAACAAGACAAATTCCAAGCTCCGAGAACGTATAATTAATTTAATTCAAACCAATCTAAAAATAGGGATAAAAAATGAAGATGGTCACAATATAGACAGAATAGGATCAAGAAATACTTATAACACTTTGTAACCAAAACATGAAAACCGAAATATTAAGACATAAAAAACTACTAAAGGGTACAAATATATACATCGAGAAGGAACTTACTAAAAGACAGATAATTATATGGAATAAATTACAGCCTCACCTCAAAGTAGCACGGAAAGCATATATCAAAGATTCCTACCTATATATAAATAGCAAAAAATTCACGCCGGATCAACTCGAAGACAATATTCATATAACCATGCAGGAGGAAAATCGTAACGTAATCAGAATGCACAAGAAAATACGGAAATTAAATCAAATAGAAATAATAGCAATTCACAACACGATAAAAGAACGAAACCAGATAAAACAAAGAAGGTCCAAAAAAAGATCGAAGGACCAATGGACAGACTTTTACGCCCAAGAGTAGAAGCAACTCCTTCATTAGTACTAAATTAGTGCTTTTCGGAATATGAAGAATAAAAATTAGTGCTCTTCTAGGTTTAATAGTTCTTATATGGGGGAGGAGCAGACTTCTCGGTAGACCCCTATTAGCAAGCACTAAATTTTAAATAAACTTGATAAATAGTGCTAAATTAGTGCTTTTTCATATTATAAGAATGAAAATTAGTGCTCTACTAGAAATTTGTAATTTTAATATTTTCAATACTGATTGGCTGATGTTTCAGCCACAACAGTTAATAATACTACCGGTGTGAAGTTAGCAACGAAAATCCAGCAACAAAAAATGTTCATAATTTTCAAATTGGCAATAAACATCAATTACTATTGAATATTAATAATAAACGGATTTTATAAGTTGCATCATGAATATTGAACTTCGTCTCCAAAAACGTTGCTACTACCTATACACATTTCTTGGGTTGTCAGAAAACAACTTTAAATAAGTATTAAGTATTTGAATTTGGCTTTGGCGTAGGTAAATATCTTTTAATTAGGCTACCTTTAGCGCATCGGACTGATGGAAATAACAACAATAACTTTTATCACACTGAAACAACCCCTGCAGATTCCTTTCCATAAATAACTTTGGGAGCCGTGATTCTATATTTTACCGACATCTGCTACAAACAGAGTGCTACACCCAGAAATGAGTAAGTGGTGTCAATATATATTTATTTACATATTATTTTTTTCGTTTAAATGAATGTTTATACCGAAATCATTAGTAAAAATTTTTATCACCATAGCACAGCAATCTTAAAATATATCTCTATATTTTGCACATTGTTCTAAATTAATAGACTTTTACTTGCAATAATGAGGGTGTATTTACGTGAAAATCCTCTGCTGATTTAACCCTGTGTATATTATGTAATAATAATTTTAAAAGTAGTAGTACCTAATTTATTTACAAGAAAGAAATAATGTACATGCTTTGAAGAAATAATTAAAATATAAGAAAACAAAACTTATAAAAATATTTTTTCTGTTATATAAAAATTGTAATTTCATATTAATAAATATATATGAATTCATCCGTAGTAGTTCGACTGGATTTCTTTTTAGTTAATGCATAAAAATGTACTTTGGATTGGATTGTTCAAAATAAGATACACTTGTCACTTAGTTCGATCAATATTTAACTATTTTAAATACTTGTGTTTATCTTCTCGCAATGCTCAGATTGTCACACGGCAACTCAAAAGTACTAAACTCATGAAATATAAAATTGATTTAGTTACTCTCATCATTACAGATGACATAGATGTCGCGTGTACAAAAATTGAAAAAAATATAAATATAGAATAATGTCACTTCAACTTTTAGCTTCGAATATTTCGAAACGACATTTTTTTGAACTGGCCCACGCTCCCACAGCTACAATTTTTAGTTGATTGTTCTGAAACTAAATTATGTAGAGAAATACATGTTGGTTTTCGATTAGTCAATTATTTTAATTGTTACAAGCAAATTTATGTTCAAAGGGTTTCACAGGATAAGATAGTCAAAATTGCCCTTGATACGAACGTCATGACGCCACTGTCCACATATTTAGGATTAAAAAAATATATTTTTTATCTACTTAATTACCGCTTATCGCCCCGCCCCCTTAAATAAGCAAAAAAAACTATTTTTTTAGAAATAAATTTTTGTATTGTGAATATGCAATCGGATCCTCTTCTAAATACTTCGTGACAGTCAAATGACCGCAAAGACATCTAAATTATTTTTTTTCGATCAAAACAGAACTACTTCATTACGAAGAAAGCCTGATTTTTCGAAAAAATAAAACATTTCACGAAAATACAATTTTGCTGAAGTAGCCGATGAGATAGGACAGCTCCTATTTCGATATTGCTTGCATCTGTATCCAGTAGGAAATTTTCATCAGGTAGCGAATAACTTAGGACTAGCGCTGTAGTTAATGCTCGCTTCAGGTTGTCGAAAACGTCTTGGCAGTCCTCTTCCCAGGTAAATTTCCGACCTTCTTCAGTGAATCGCGCCAGTGGCTTAGCGATGTTGGCAAATCCAGCGACATACCGTCGATAATACGTTCAGAGACCCAGAAATCTTCGTAATTTGTTTTTATTATTGAGTACTGTCTATTCTTCTAGAGACTTTACTTTTTTGTTTATCTACGGCAATTCCATTCCTGGAAACGACATGCTGTACTTCTTGCCGGAAAAGATGACACTCAGTCCGCTTCATCACAGAACTTCGTAATCTGAGTAGAACTTGCCAACCACGATGATGTCATCGAAATACACCAAACAAGTACCATTCTAGCCTTTGTAGTACAGTATCCATAAGTCGTTCAAAGATAACAGGGGCATGCAGAGTCCAAACGGCATCACATGAATTGCCATAGCCCAGCAGCAACGGAAAGCGCAGTTTTCTCCTTATCTTTTGGTGCTACGTCAATTTGCCAGTACTCGCTCTTCAAGTCCAGCGTCGAGAAAATTTTCGCTCCGGCCAGTGTGTCCAACATATCGTCTATTCGGGGTCGGGGATAGCTGTGTTTCTTCGTCACGTTGTTGAGTTGACGATAATCCACGCAGAACCATGTTGATCTATCCTTCTTTTCCACTAGTACCACTGGTGGAGCCCTCGGACTACTGGAGGTTTCGATGACTCCCTCTTCTTCCATGCTTCGAATTATTTTGTCCACCTCTTCTCGCTTGGCCAGTGGTAGTCCTCTCGGAGATTGACGGATAGGTTTAGATTTCCGCTGGTGTTTTCTTCCTTTCTCCAGGGCAGCGGCTTCGTACATGTCCCAACTCCTGGCAGTTCCTGCATCGAATTTGTCTTCTACTTGGAAGTAGCTTTTCCATCATGCGTTGTACAACTGCCTCTAGTCTAGAGACTAGCTGCGCTCTTCTGTGTCGTTTCCTATGACGCGACCTGTCGTTTCGAAGCAAGATCCGCCGCTTCAACTTCCAAGGCGCTAGCCAGGGCATCAGTCAAGGTGCTAGGGTGAGCCAGAATCATTATCCGCTTAATGTCTATCTCGTAGCCCATCGATGAATGCTTGGACAGCCAAACGCTCTAGTACGTTGTTCGGGGTTGCAGGTCTCACTAGGTTTCTGCTATCTGTTCTTCAGCTGCGAGTGGTACACATGCTGAAGGTACGCTTGCCCAAAGTGCATTTCTAAACGTTGTATCAATAACTGGTAGTCATTCTGTTCTTCAGCAGTAATCGTCTGTAGTATATCCACCGCGTCACCGCGCAGTGCAACAATTTTCTCTGTTGATGACCAACCATTAGCTCTCGGAGTAGCTCCGAATTGCCCGTAATAATTATGCCATGATATCTTACCCTCGAACTGTGGTGGTTTTACATTAATTCTTATCTTTGATCCTGTTGCCTCTGATGTTGCATCTTCATCCATTCTTTCTTTATTTGATTGTTGCTGACTTCACGCAGGCGACTCCAGTGTTGGTCTCTTAATTTCTCTTTAACTTTCTTCTAACTTGCCTTGAATTCTTCTGCTAATGTTCTAGAATTTTCTTGTAACTTGCCTTGAAACTCCTCTGCTAATATTCTAGAGTTTTTTTCTACATTCTCCAACTTCTTATTAACATCTTCTAATTTTGCGTCTAATTTATCTTTTAAACATTTAGAGATTTCATCTAATTTTGCTTCAAATTCTTCTACGAGGCTTCTAGAATTTTTTCATAAATTAGTCCGTACATCTTGTAATTTATCCTTCAATGCTTTGGACCTTTCTTCAAATTTGTGTTCCATTGATCTTTCTTCTAACTTGATTTTCAAATATTCCATAGTTCTAGAACTTTCTTTTAATTTGCTTTCCATAGTTCTGGAACTTTCTTCTAATTTGTTTTCCAGAGTTCAAGAACTTTCTTCTAATTTTTTCAGGATAGCGCATATCATGCAAGATGGCTACCAGTAGTGGTGCACCGGCAGATTCAGTACATAAAAAAATACGATCCCAGAATCATATTATTTGGCCCAGTTAAAGTCATAAAAAAGAAATTTGTTTAATTCACCATATTTATATCTAAAATTCTATCATTTTTACATTCCGCACATACATATATGTAATGGAGGTATTGTTTATGTTACGAATTAACTAAATTTTGGAAATAATTCATCAACAATAAAGCCTATCAGGGTTTTTGGGCTTATCTTAATAAATAAATGAGATAGAGAAAATTTTATTGAAATCAAAATGATGTAGAATAATATTACTTACAATTTTTATTTGAAATTATTTTGTGAATTTTATTGTCATCAGATGTAAAAACAGTGTTTGTGATTTCAGTCATTACCTTTGGGTCAAATTGTAGATTTGATATTATTTTAGTTGTTATTATTGCTTAAAATATTCTTAAATATAACAGAAATTATGATATAAATAAATTTAGTACAATAAATTTTCCCTTTGTTAGATCAGAACTATTTTTAATGCTATTCTAAAAGTGTTAATTATGCCAAGTCATATGATTCTGGTAAGATGTAAGATCTGTAAAAGATATTGTATAATAAATTGAAATGCGAGATTAGTGGTATTGATCTACTGTTGTGAAAAAAAGAATTTAAAAATCTGTGACAATACAACAAGATATTTGTGAAGATGAATTTATGGATGCTGATGAGTGATGATCATGTGGTGCAAAGTGACATCGAAATTCCAACGACAATTCCTCAGCTGGAATTGATAATAAAACTACTAAAAAAAATATTCAAGAAAAAGAAAGCATTATTAAAGATAAGTGCGTAATTATTAACGATAAAGAGTATATTATTAAATTATTAATCGCACAATTAAATGACAAGTGTAACAAAAAGACTGCAACTCCATCTATGCCTTAAAAGGCCATCAATAAGAAAAAAATAAAAACATAAAATCTGACATTGACTTAAAATTGACCGGTAACGTGTCGCTACCACAGGCAACTTCTGTAAACAAATTAATAAACAATGACAAACAAAAAAATGAGGTTGTACAAAACAATTCTGATAAAATGCCAAACAAGGAATTAAATAAAACCAGTGTCGAAGACAGTGCAAATAATACAGAAAGCTGGACAGAAATTGTGAAAAAGAAAACTAAAAAGACAAGTAATAAAACAGCGATAATTGGTACCTCAAAACAAATTTCAATTTTAGAAACCGCTCCAAAGAAGTCATTTGTGTACGTATCTAGACTAAAACCTGGTACAAACTATGATAATCTACTAAATTTTGTGCAAAAAGGTTTTCCAGAAATAGTTAGCGAAGAAATTCCATTCAAATTACCCCAGTTTTACACCTCTTTCAAATTAATTGTACATAGACATAATTATGAAAAATTAATGGATGCTGAACTCCCCAGGTTCCTACGTGTCAAGGTTTTTTCACAGGAAACAAACGAACAAACCTGTGACTTAAAATCTACAATATAATATAAGTATAAAAGAGGTGGTGTCGGAATCTGATGTCGCCAGAATTTAGATGTCAAACGGCTTGATCTTAAGGATCATTGTATTGAAAAACATTTGAAATTTGTGGTATTATTTGGAAATCATATTCTGACACAGCCAACGTTATTTGAATATTCTATAGATCGCCATGTGGTGACATTAATTTGTTCTGTGATAAAATTTCTCTTATTCTTGATCAAATTTTTAAACCTTCAATTAATATAGTTTTGTTAGGAGATTTTAATATTGATCCCTCCAGAAGTACTAGAGCATATGAGAAATTAACTAATATATTACTTACTTATAGGTTAACAAATATTGTTGAAATTCCAACAAGAGAAAATAGAATTTTGGATCATATTTACATAAACTTGACCTCAACTATTATATCTGTGCAATCCAATATCGGATCATAGAAGCATTCTTTTTACAAGTAAAATTCCTATAGATAAATCTTTTCAAAGTACTCAAAAGGTTGGACGGGTGTTCAGTGATAATAATATTGGTAAGTTTTATGAAACTTTATCAAATGAATGTTGGTTGAATATCTATAACCAAAATGACCGTAATAAAGCATATAAATTTTTTTATAATGCTTTTTTAGGATATTTTAATTTACATTTACAATTTCAAAAATTAAATAAGAAATCACATCAAGATTGGGTAAATAAAGGAATTAAAATATCAAGTAATAAATTAAAATCATTATACTATCTTAAATTAAGATTCACTGAACTTGAACCACTTTATAATAGAATGAAAAATTTCACTCAATCTTAGTTTCTAACACAAAAAAATCCTTTTATCAAAACAAAATCTGCCACTCAGATAATACATCTAATAGTGCCTGGGCGCTAATTAATAAATTAAGTAATAAAGATACCGAAAAAAAGTAATATAAGCATAATGCATAATGATACTATTACAGACGATCCGTATATAGTAGCTAACAACTCTAATAATTTCTTCAGGGATGCCCTACTGGATATATTGAAAATGATACAAATATTTCAACTACACCATCTTCTCAAAGTATAAATAATGAATTTTTTTCCCTTTCCCTTTTTGTGAAATAGGAATAGAGAAGGTAATAAAAAATAAAATAAAAAATCAGCAGGGCATGATTCGGTACTTAGCTTTTTAATAAAAATAGTATATTCTGTCATATGTAAACCTTTAACTTATTTGATTAATCTTTTTCTCAGAAAAACTAAAATAAATAAAATCATTCCTATTCACAAAAAGGAAAATAGAAATGATTTTAACAATTATAGGCCTGTAACTTTAACATCTGTATTCTCTAAACTTTTTGAATATTGCTATTTACAATG
Organism: Poecilus cupreus; assembly: GCA_963942605.1. Lineage (NCBI taxonomy): Eukaryota > Metazoa > Arthropoda > Insecta > Coleoptera > Carabidae > Poecilus > Poecilus cupreus. The sequence goes on along the minus strand of OZ012715.1, from coordinate 37,804,570 downwards.
ATTAGATTCGTTCATAAAAAAAAAACTAACATTTTAGATAAAAATCAATTCGGTTTTCAAGCTAACTCGTCCACACTGGACGCAATTCAACATTTTTATGAAGAATTGGTTCATGCTTTAGAGAACGGTGAATGCCCCGTCGGGGTGTTTTGCGATTTGAGCAAAGCCTTCGATTGCGTAAATCATGATCGTCTTTTCGTCTTTTGGCTAAACTCGAATGTATGGGTATTCGTGGAGCACCCCTGAAGTGGTTTCCAATCTTCTTACAAAATAGATTACAATATGTATCGTTTGATTTTACTTGCAAGAATATAAATAAGCTTAAATTTGTCTCATCTAATTATCTCACAAGTAGTGTTGGTTTGCCCCAAGGAACAGTTCTAGCTCCTATTCTTAAATACCATTCTGCATTATCGTTTTACGCTAATGATACATCAATTGTTGTTTCAGACAAAGATAATATAATAATATATTTATTTATACTGAAAATATACAGGTAAACCTAATTACATATTTACAGTGACATATTATTTACAAATTGTTTCTTTAAAGTATTTTTGTTATAATAAAATATATCAACATTATTATCTATATCATTTAGTTTATTAACTATACGAAAGCATGCATATATTGGCGAAATTGATTCTTTAATATTAAATATTGTACATCTAGGTCTTAATTTTATGTTAGGCACATAAATTGGTAACATCGATAATAAGTCAGGTACATCAATTATATGTATTACATTCCAAATAAATAATATCATAGCAAGTTCACGTCTAGATTGAAGTGTACACATGTGAAATAATTTTATTTGTGTTATATATGAAACATACATAGGTGATATATTATACTGTTTGAAATATAAGTATCTTACAAACCTTTTTTGTACTTTTTCTATGAAATTTGTCGCTACATCGGTACTTGGATGCCATATAATACAACCATATTCTAAAATAGATCTGACTAGTGAATAAAATAGAGTTATTAATGTATCTACACTAAAATTTTTGCCTGCCCTAAGTATAAAACTCGCTGTTTTATAAGATTTTTCAACTACCATTTCATATTGTTTTTCAAATTTAAAATTACTTTGAAATAGTATTCCCAAGTCCTTAAATAATATCACTCTATCCAACTTTTCATTACATATGAAATAAGTATGATGATAATTAACCATTTTTCGAGAATAAGTCATGATTTTACATTTCTTTATGTTAAAATTTATATTGTTATTTTTGCACCATTCCCCTAACAGGTTAATATCATTTTGTAATAGAACTGCGTCGTCAGTATTACTAATTTCTCTGAATAATTTTAAATCGTCTGCATATAACAAACATTTAGAGTTACTTAATACTTGGGGTAAATCATTAATAAATAGTGTAAACAATAATGGGCCAAGCAAGGATCCCTGGGGTACCCCAGAAGTAGGTGTGAACTCGTTGGAATGTACACTGTTATATTTTACAAATTGTATTCTATTACATAAATATGATTTGAAAAATAACAATGTATTATTATCCATACCAAAGAGGCTTAACTTATATAGTAATATTGCATGTGATACTCGATCAAAAGCCTTGCTTAAATCTGTATATATAACGTCTAATTGGTTTCCGGCATCTATAGTAGACGAAATTTGGCTAGACATTACACATAAATTTGTTATTGTTGACCTGTTTCTAACAAACCCATGCTGTTCCTGCGCCAGTACAATCCTTACATGGTCATATAATCTGTTATATATAATTTTTTCAAAGACCTTTGAAATGACTGGCAGAATTGTTATTGGCCGATAATTTTCAATATTTCTAGGATTGCCAGACTTGAATATTGGACAAATACTTCCTATCTTTAATTTTTCAGGAAATTTATTATTATCCAATGAACAATTAAAAATGTCAGCTAAGGGTTTACTTAGCAAATTACTACAACCTTTAATTATAAAAGCAGGTATTAAATCACTCCCCGATGCAGCTTTAACATTTAGAGAATTAATTGCCGTAACAGTTTCATCCTCTGTAATATTATTCATGGAAAATGTGTCTAAATTGTATTCATTGATATAATCACTACATGAAATACTATTTTCATCATCTTGATTATAAACAGAGTTGAAGTATGTAGCGAAAGCATTAACTATATCTTTATCAGCAGTTAGTTTTTCGTTATTGTATATAAACATTGATTCCATGCAGTTATTTTTGCGCAAATTGTTCATATGTGACCAAAATGATTTTGGATTATTTTTTAAGTTCATGTCTATTTGATGCAAGTACTGTTTATGTGCTTGTTGAATAAGGTTTTTAACTTCTGATCTTAATAATTTATATTTTTGTTGATATTCTTGTTGCTGTAGTGAATACTTTTTAGATTTTTTATGGAATTTATTTTTTAATTTTAATTTATTTATTATTTCAGCTGTAAACCACTGAGGGTACTGCGCATTTTTAACATGAGAACTATACTTGGGTACAGTTATATCAAATATTTCATACAATTTGTTATAAAAAATTTCTAATTTAGTATCTACATTAATATCATTTTCTAAATTAGTCCAGTCACATTCGGCAAGTAAACTATATATATAATTGTAATCTGCCTTGTTCCATTTATACTTTGTTATTTTATTTTCTATATTATTGATAGTAGATTTAATACGGGTGACAGTAATATCTATATGTAAGGGTGGATGATGTTTATCCACAGGTACTAGGTGACTATCACTTTTGTATATATCAACGTTTACAGAAGAACATAGAACTAAATCTAATGTTACTGAATTTTGATTTAAACAATTATTTAATGAATATAGAAAGAATTTTGTGATAAACTCATAGACAACTTTTGATTTAGAACATCCATTTGCAAAATTGTACAAAACTCCATTTACACTACTAATATTAAAGTCTCCAAAGACAAGAATATTTTCACTTTCAATTAATGATGTTATAGAGTCCATTTTTTCGACAAAGGCGATATATTCTTCTACTTTTGAGGAGGGTGGAAAATATACGCAAATTATTATTATATTAGTATTAGATATTAGGGCTTGAACACAAATCCAGTCACTTGAACTTACTTCGTCACTGTTACTTACTAATATTGGTTTTACACTTTCTTTCGCAGCAACTAGCACACCTCCACCACGAGATTTATTTGATGAAACAGGATCTCTGTCTTTCCGAAACACTTTATACCTATGGTCAAATAGTTCATTGTTGTTTATGTTGGAGTGTAACCAGGTCTCTGTAATAACTATAAAGTCATAATTTTCACTTAGTACATTGTTATAAAATTCTAGTAATTTTGTCCTCAAACCACGCACATTTTGATAATAATATCTGATATCTTTCGATATATTTTCATCTGTACTCGCTAGTCGCCCTTTGTTGCTCCCTGACGTGGGTGAAAAAAACGACGAACTCGTACTTCCTCTGGCCAAAATGCTGGATCGTATACTTCATCTTTTATGCTCATTGGGAAACCAATTTTGAACGACGTATAATCTCCCCTGGCCTTTAGTTTTTCACAAGTAAATTTAATTTCCGGTTTCATATCATTAAGATATTTTTCCACTTGTTCATTTGTAGTATCCTCGGATAATCGATATACATGGAGCCAACCGGTTTTCGGATTAGCCTTCAATGCATCGTTCTTTTTATTACCAATAAGAGCAGTTTTATTTTGGGAGTTTTGGAGTTTAGATTTTATCTTTTTTTGGTGATATTTAGGAGTTTTAAATTCCTCTTCTTCATTGTTTTGTATTTGGCTTGGACAGTTGTTTTGTTTATTTACTTCATAATTAATCAGTTCCGTACTCGCATTGCCGTTCATCTCCAAGGTTGGTTGTGTTTTAGATTTATCAATCGGGTGATCGATTGCTACCTTCAGCGCCACCTCTTTGTTAATTTTGGTTTTTTCTTGACTGTTTCCAACATTTGCTTCATTAGTTTGTTGTTTTTTTTGGTTTGAAACCTCGCTAACTTTTGACAGTGACAATTCTTGCCTCAGTTTATCAACTTTACGAGTTAATTCTTCGTTTTTCGTTTCCATATCTTTATATAATTGTTTGTAAGTCTCACACTCACCTTTTAACAGGAAGTATGCTCGTTCAATTTCTTCACATCTGATTTCCAACATTGATATCGGGGTGGATTTGTCACCACAACTCAAACAGGTCCAGTTTATCTCTTCAGAAGATCCAGTAATATTTCCACATTTGTTGTGAAATGCCGAATCGCAAGATGCACATTGCACCCCTTTTTTAACTTTTTTCTTACACTTTTCGCATTTAAAAACACTTATAAAATTAAGAATAGCATTTGCACTACTACTGCAATCCGCCATATTTTTTCATGAGAAAATAATGAGAAACTTTAACAAAAATTTAATAATTGTGTACTTATTATTGTGATTTGGTGTAATGACATTTTTCTATTTCTTAATAAGATTAAAACTATTTTTGTTCAATTTCATAATTATCTTTATTTTTTTTTTTTATTGGATTTGTATTTACAACTGGCCTTGTTCAGGCCAACTAGCAAATAGGATACATTTAGTTACATATCATGCGTGAGGTGAACCCCCAGCGGGATTTCCTCTATTGTTTTACATTTTATGTTAACTTAATTTCCTGCTAATAAGAAAATTAATGTACAAATTATTACATGATACATTTTATTATATATTATATATATATATATATATATATATATATATATATATATATATATATATATTTGAGGTCCAATGGTTTTGTTCTTTGCAGGCGTCTGGGGTCAACTGCGTTGTTTAGGAGATTTATGGCTAATTCGTTGTGGTGGTTGTTTAATTTTTCTTCGTGTTTTGTGGCAATGTTTCTTATTTGTTCGTGGACATATTTAATTTTTAGATCCTTATGTAATGTATGGTTGTTCACATACCATGGGACTTGTGCTATCATTCTAAGTATTTTGTTTTGAGATATTTGTATTATACACTGCTCAAAAATAAAATCGAACCACTTGACCGAACCAAGAAAATGACTGTTTTTAAAATGTGGGGCATTTCTTTCAGGGACATGTTAACCAAAATCTGGAAATTCCCTCTGGAGATACATTCCTCCTCTACGTTCTCCAAAAATCCCGAAGAGATTCGCTCCCCCGACCCCCCGAAAAATCGCTTTATGTGATGTCATGTTTGAGCAATGAAAAATCTCAAAGTTTGAAGGCTTGTCATAAAGTCCTGTCAATTTCCTTTTCAGAGCTGAAAATTTCGTACTCATCGGTGAAGAATTGAGTGAGTGATCGCGTTATATATATATATATATATATATATATATATATATATATATATATATATATATATATATATTGTGACAAACCAGATTTGTCACCTTTCTTTTCTTCCTACAAAAATAAACATTTGTATAGGTTATAAACATTTTACATTTAAGCAACTAACTTACCTCAAAGTAATTACTGTATTGTAAATGTTTACTTTTATTATTGATGTTCATATTCAATTCCTATTGCCTCAACTTATGTAAATATGTTGTTACTTAGGTTAATTAATTAAGAAAAGGATCTGAAATTTAAATTGTCACACAAACACATTCACTTAACCATACTTTATGTCCACACGTCAAATCTGACAGTTACTTTATTGCGAAAGAAAGGTCGAACTTCCAAAATGCGGCCGTTTCCCAACAGATGGCTCGCACCGTCTTTAATTACCTCTCGTGGACACTTACCAATGCTGAATTAATAACTCTGCATAAAAGGTTCAAATAAAAGGTCATTTCTTGTGTCGAAGATAGACCATCTTAATAACTCGACTTGTCCGTCAGTTATTAAATAATATTTTTGTCTTTTCTTGTGTCGAAAGACCAGGGTTCAATAATTAATAGCTCGACTTGTCCGTCAGTTATTAATTAATATTTTTCTCAAATATGTCGAATGCTAAAGTTGTAGTGTTCACCTGATTCAAGAGCTCGACTTGCCTGTCAGTTTTTTTATAATCATCTTTGTTCTCCAGATCATATTCGTCTAGACTTGCACTGTCAGACGAATTGTGAAAGTTTTTTTTACCCAAAGAAACAAATCAAGTCACCTACACATATTCGCGATTCACCTAGACTTGCACTGTCAGGTGAATCTCCTCTACATATCCAAGGTATTTCCTTACATCCTCACCATATTACAGATTCACTGCAAAATGTTCAAATAAATTTAAGCTAACCTTAAAATTGTAACTTACCTTTTTGAACAATAATAATCAATTTTATTTACCATTATTAAACCCAATGTCTTTATTTCACTAAAAACTCGTTCACGGAGAGACCGGACCCTAGTCAGGATAGTTGATTTTACATTCACTCAGATTAGTTACAAATGGCGCCCGAAGAATCTACATAATCAGCTGTCAGTGAAGTTTAGTTTTGTTCTATCATTGAGAAATCATCCGTTGGCAAATTCAAATCTCCCCAGTTTTAATTTTTATCGGCGGGAATTTTAAATCTACAAAAATTTAAATACTTACCTGCTGCTTTTCTCACATGTCACAATTTTAGTATTTTCATATTACAAAATGGCGCCCGAACAGGGACGCTAGTATTTTAGTATTTTGTTAGTATTTTAAAATATTATTATCACAAAATGGCGCCCGAACAGGGACGCTAGTATTTTAGTATTTTGTTAGTATTTTAAAATATTATTATTACAATATATATATATATATATATATATATATATATATATATATATATATATATATATGACTGGTGTATTATTTGATGATAAGTCATAGCATGGGTCAACACTTACATAATTTTGGCAGATATCTTTTCCAATAAAGAAATCGAGCAGGTCTGGAAGTTTGTTGGGGTCAGTAGGCCAGTACGTGGGTTGCCCTGTACTAAAGTGTGTAACCTTTTGCTAGTATTTCTTTCCGCAGTTCTGTGCCTTTGGGGTTGATTAGTCTTGACCCCCCAGTGAGGGTGTTTTGAGTTATAATCCCCACCTGATATAAACTTGCTTCCTAGAGTGTTGAAGTATTCTTCAAATTCGTTCTTTTTGATTGAATGTCTGGGCGGGCAATATACAGCGGATATTGTTAGCATGCCGTGTATGCCCGCTATATTTATGTTCGTGGCCTGTAGGTGTTCTTTTCTGAATTGTTTTAATTCACAGTTTTTTATTTTTTCTTTTATTATTATTGCCGTACAACCGTGTGCGGTACCGTCCGGGTGGTTAGTATGGTATGTTTTGTAGTATGGTATTCTAAAGTAGGTTTTGTCGGTAAAATGTGTCTCGCTTATAAGAATTATGTCTATTCTTTGCTGTTTTAGAAATATTTGTAGTTCATCCTGATGTTGTGCCAATCCATTGGCATTCCAGAGAGCTATTCTTATTGCGTCAGTCATTTTTTGTTGAGAAGAGCTGTGAGAAGGGTTATTATTGATGAGTTTTGTTGTATCAGTTGGTTGATCATCGTTTCAAATCTGTTCATGAATTTTAAAATAAATGTGTTGTCTAGAGTTTGAGGTGAATGTTCTTCGCAGTCTTGACGGGTGCTATTGTTTGTTGCTTGTGCATAGCTGACATTTTCCCTTGTTTGGGAGTAGTTTTTGTTCGCAACATAATATGTATTTTGAGTATTCTGTTGGGTAGATTTATTTCTTAAATTTTGTAGTTCTTTATAAACACTACAGCCTTTATAATTGGCTGGGTGAGGTCCTGAGCAGTTGATGCATATCGCAGGCGTATCTTTGTTTTTATTGCATTCCTTGTTTGGATGATTTTTTGCGCATTTTACGCAATATTATGGTTTTCTACAATATGTTTTTGTATGTCCATATGCCTGACAACGCATACATTGTGGAATTTCTTTTTTCTTTCTTGGCGCTTCGACAGTGACTTTGGTACCTAGAATGTGACTTAGTTCGTATATTGTTTTATTTTTTCACCCGGCTCTTGGTCAACAAAAAACATGGGGGGTTCCTTGCTTTTCCAGCTTTTTATGCTGGTTACATTTCTTATCTCATAACCTTTTTCTTCTAGGGCCTCTTTTAATTCTTCAGGTGTTATTGAGTGATGTAAGTTTTTTATGACCGCTCTATATGCTCTTTCTTCTTTCGGTTGGTATGTATGATGCGCTATATTGTTGTATTCTAAAAGGTGTATCAGTTTTCTATATGCATTAGATGAGTTTGTGTTAACTTTAACACAATTATTTGCGAGAGTTTTGCAGCTAAACTCGTTGGTTCCTAATACTGTTTCTATGCTCAGTAACATGAGCCGATAATTCGTAACATCTTGTATGAAGACCGGTGGAGGTTTAGGATCTTTTTTTTTTGTTTGCGTATTCGAAGGTTCGTCAGCTAAGGGGGCGAATCTGTTTGTATTAAAGATAGTACTTATACCTGGTTGATGGATGTTGTAGCTTCGTTTGTTCACTTGTGGTTGATTTGTTTCCTTTTCTCGGTTTCTTTTTTCTGGTCTTCTGTTCAAGATTGTTTGCCATTTCAAGCGATCGCTGTCATTGGATTGTGGGGATGCTGGTGATAGTGGAAAATTATCTACTGGCATTTCTTGGATGTATACTATGGGCGTGAGCGGGCATTGTTGGATATAGGTGTATGGTGAGAATCCAGATATTGTGCTAGTTATTGGTGTTACCTGGGTTGTTGTCATTATTAGTTGACTGTGTTGTGATGACATTGCTCGCGTTGTCGTTATATTTGTTAGCGTGTGGGTTACCAGATTGAGTCCACCGCTTGTCCCTTGCATAGTTGGTATTTTGGTTTGTCACTTGTTTATTAAACTTTCACTGAATTTATTGTTCACACTTTACTGTTAGCACTTTAAATTTGATTCACTTACACGGTATATCTTTCCTGAAAGGAATAGTTATGATGATTTAAGAATAACTATTTAATTAATAACTAATTCGGAATAAATTGATTGCTCAATCACTCCTATATAGCACTGTGGTTATACGTCCGTACGCTATGACTGTCAGAGACAGACTGACATAATTATCAAAAGAGAAATATTTCTGATTTGAATAATTCTGGTTATGATTATAGATTACATAGATCTCAAAATACTAAAATTTTAGGTTTGACAATAGACGAAAATCTTAACTGGAAATCTCAATGTAAGGAAATCGTTGCCTCTCTTAACAGTACTTGTTTTAAATTAGACATTTAAAATGTTTCTTAACTGAACAACAATTACTAAAGTTTAATTGTGCTACAGTAGAATCTAAATTAAGATACGGTGTATGTTTTTGGGGTAAGTCTTCAGAGGCCCATGATGTATTTTTAGTTAAAAAAAACACACAGATGTATAGCTGATGCTAGCCTAACTCAGAGTTGCAGAGATTTGTTTAAGAATTTTGGTATTCTTTTTATTACTAGCATTCTCATATTAGAATTATGCTGTTTTATTTACAAAAACAAATTTAAATTTGCATTACAAAATGAGTTTCATTCAATAAATACGAGAACGAAAGACAACTTTTGAATACCATTTGGTTTAACTAGAATAGGACAAATGTCTCCTCATTTTCTTGGGTTGCACATTTATAATTTATTACCACAAGAAATTAAATCTGTGAACTCTTTCAATCGCTTTAAAAATAACTTAAAACGTTTCCTTGTTCTAATTTTTTTTTATAATTTGAACGAATATTGTTCTCACACATTGTTCTCAAAGTCTCTAGAAATAAACATGATTATTATTATTATTAAAATCACCAGAAATTTCAAACTGAAATTCATCGGAATTCACCAACTTCTCTCAACGACTGACGAAGACGAACAACTTGCAACAAACTTTTCTTCTCTGTAATGGCCAAATCTCGTTCTTCCAGTTATTTCTTGAGATCCGTAACTCTTAATTCATTTAAAGAAACTTTTCTTGAATCCATTTTGATTTTATTTCAAATTTAAACTTCACATTTTATTTATTAACACAACCCGTACACCTGATACCAATTGTTACATTTATAACTGACGGGTTCGATGAGTTTATTGATCAACAATTAAAACAAATAATCAAAGTCACAAAGAGTTTATTTATTAACACTTATATTTATTTGAACTACTTATTTATTTTTAAATAGTTATTAATAAACACAAAATAACAACAAATCAATAATAAACTAAGAACATTGCACAAGAAACATTTATTTACACTATTTATATTTACTATGCAAACGTTTTATTTATTTCCACTTTATTCGATATTTCCTGAATAGCATGTCGGAGTAGAATGAATCTCCTTTGGATAGGTTAGCGCCTACCTGATCATAGGTCCTATAGTGATTGCTTTTTTACAATTGGATAAAGCGTCAACTTCTTGCTACAGAAAACAAACAATGATTGGTTAAGACTAAAAAACGTACACGCAGATATGAATATGCTAAAATCTGATTTATACAAACTAGTTTTGCAAAATAAAGCACGGTATAATAAATAGGTAATCGACGAAATTTTAAATAAATTTGGCTATAATGTTTAGACATCAATGAAACTATATGTTGCCAATAAAATGTTACATTCAAATTGGCCAAAGTAACGAAATGATGTCCAGAAATTTTAAATAATTTCCCTGTAGAAGGTCAACAATCGCATTTTGATCATGCAAAAAAAGTTGAAGGAGAATTTCTGGCTAGAGAAGACAAGGAAGGACGAAGTGATTGAACAATTTTTTTGCGAATATTGGAAGCGGACTAATTGCTTCGGTCATATACCGCCTCATGAATGGATGAATTGTGAATTATGTGAACATCACAAACGACCATGCTCTTCTGTTGAGTTGAGCAGTATGCCTCTGCAATCTCAAAATATCGTTATAAGAACTTTCTCAGCAGAAAGACAGGTAGGCGTGCATGGGTCTTATTTTGCGGTGACGCTCGGCCATCGGAAATTGTTTGTGCCAGTCGTAGACTTGGGTCCTCGAAAACCTTTTTTTCAGTTAGTCGACGCAAAATTTTGGCAGATTTTATGCCCTCCGTCGACAAAAATTTAATAATAATGCATTGCTCAACAGACGTTGTGTTTTAATAAAAATGTTGTTGTTTAAAAAACATGAAAACATCACATTTCGTGTACGAACCTACCACTGCCACCAGAGTTGTAAAACACGTATAATCTAGCATATAGTTGAAGAAATCGCTGTAAAACCTTGAAATGTGCAATAATATTCAAAAATGAATATTTTTAAAAGCATTTTTTAATACAAATAGTTAAATACTAATAACTTTTAGTCCAATTAGTGATATAATTAAAAAAAAGATTCATTCAGAAGAATTAATAATTTTTTTTTTAATCATGATTCCTGCCCACCCGAAGACTTTATTTCTACTTCTATTTGTTATTATCGTTTTTAATTTTGTTTTTTTTTTATATGTTGCAGTTGACTCCACAAAACACTTATCGATTCAGCTGCAGCTGAAACGTCAGATTTCCTGTTACTCATGGACAAGTTGTTCGACAGTGTCAATGGCAGCTCTCTATTTCCAGTGCATTAAAAATTATAGAATCAGTCAGGTTTGTGTGTCCGAAAACAAAAAGATTCGTTGTTATTCCGTCCGTCACGAACTGGATCCAGAATATAAAATGTTTTAAACACATTAAAGACAAATTATTGCAACAAGGGATTCAGTTCATATATATGAGAGCCTTTAACCAAGACCCAATTGAAAATTATTTTGGGCAAATAAGAAGCCATGGTGTTCGGCACACAAACCCTACAGCTAGTTGTTTTAGAACTTCCTTCAAAGCACTGTTGCTGAATAATTTTTTGTCTGCACATTCCGTCGGTGCAAACTGTGAGCAGGATACTGATGGTGATCTGGACACACTGCAAATAAACATTCAAAACAAAAAATGTCGTCGATGAGGATGAGGGTATTGCAGGAGGAAGTATTGCCGTAGCGGATGTGGAACGAGGGGCAGAAGAATTTTAAAATATTTTATCAAAAGAGACGAGCCTGTATGTGGCCGGATACGTAGCCAAGAAAGTGTTGGTGAATAAAAAATGTAATACGTGTAAAAATAATATAACCGGGTAACGAAATACAAATTCGTTAATTGCAGCTTAAGAATATTCCCAAAATAGTTTATTTTCTCCAAACGACGAATTTGCTGCCTTCGTAGATGAAGAGAAAGAGCTCTTAATGTAGTTGTATAAAAAAAAAATTTGATATCTCTGATTTCTTGTCTTGTCATATCTAAAAGTTTACATTCATATGTATTAAGCAATGCAACCCGCACGCTTTTTCACCTCGTAATTCTTGGCGCGACCGCTATGGCGCTTACGTTGTAACTCGATTTCATAAACTGTCGCCTTTTATACAGAGACTGTGCTTTTTATCTACTTATTTGTTCTATGCGTGTGCCTTATGAATTAAAACTTGAGAATTGCGTTTTTAAAAACAAACTTTATTTGCTAAGACAAATATTACATGAATGTTACAATAAGGACTTGACAAAGAAGACTCCGTTCTCTAACCAAGAACTATCTCCATGCAAAATACAAGATACAGCATTATTCTCTCTGAACTGATCACTATCTTTACTTAGAACAAGGAGTCTTGATAATTATGACATATAACTCCTCCATCCCTAAATTGAAGCTTCTCCTGGAAGATTCACACTGGTTAAATTTAAATTTCTTTGTTCCTCAATTTTATTACAAAATATCTCTTTATATTTTTTAATAATTATTACAACAATTACAAAACCAAGTAATACATTTATAAAAATATTATGATAATTTATTTTATTTATATCATTATTTTCAAAGTTTATTTCTGATTGACGAGGAATATGAATTTCTTGCAATGTTTTTAAATTAATAGTTAGATTATCTCTTATATGTATTTCATGATCTTGTAATTTTACATTCTTAAATAAAATAGTTCTACTTTCCTTATTTTTTTTTAAATAATTGTTTATTAATTTCCTTTTACCATAAAAACACCTTATAATTGTGAATTCTGTTCTTTATTACCACATTTAATATTATACAATTTATTTTGAGGGGAAAATATATATATATATATATATATATATATATATATATATATATATATATATATATATTAAATCTGAATGTGGAATATTAAAATTGTCACTTTGTTCTATTACATTCATCATTTTCACTATTTTCATGGTAATATTCTCTATCTTGTAATTTTATACAATGTTCAACATAAAATATTTCCTTTCCGTCAACTATATAAGTTCCCTGAGTAATTGCCAAAGTTACATATTTATTATTTAATTTAGTAGGTATAAGAGTAAATTTCAATATCTTATTTTCAATATTTGCTGCGATAAGAATATTAATAATAAATTTCAATTCTTTATTTAATAATTTTCAATATGTTTTGATTAATCCATTATTTTCCCAGTTATTTATTACGAGTTGTTTTATAAGTTTATTTTCAAAATTTTCGATTGGTTTGAATAAGTCCTCTCTGTCAATTAATCCATAATACAAAGTATTTAAACTACAGAACGTAAATGTTTACTTTAAGTTACTTGGAATTATTAATACATTATTTAATAATAACGGTAACTGATTAAATATATCTTTAACATAAAGTATATCGAGATCATCTTCCCTTTTATTCAAATTTCTTTCTATTAATGAGATACGAGATTTTAATACCAGTTCGTTATGTTGTACGGTATTAAATTGTTAATTAAATTTTGATATTATTTCTTCATTAATTATAATATTTTTATTCAATCCGTCCTTCAATTAATTTTGATTTTCTGTTAATGTATGAATTAATTCATCATATATCTCATCCGCGTCTAAATTTCCAGATAATTGTTTTATAATAGAACCGATACCATTTATTAAACCCCGTTTCTTACGATTCTGATTAATATTTTAAAATTTTAAAAGTTTATTTTCTATTTGTTCAAATATGGTATTTGAAATATTTATATTTGTTTGCAATTCTCGATATACAATTTCTCGTTTTTTATTTATTTCGTTTAATAAATTATCTTTATGTCCTTTAATAACTTCATACTGAGTAAATATAGGGCTTATATTAAAATATATATATAAATATAATTTGAATAAGTATGAGTATAAGTTTCTCCTAAATCTACTAGGTTAATACCTATATTTTCAGTTTCATTCATTACGTTGAATCCGTCGCTGAGGAGGATTCCGAGGCACCTGAAACATTTATTCGAGGTCGTTTAATCTAATCAACTCGAATTTTTTTGTCTGTGTTTAGTTTAATAACTCCCAATTTGGGATTATACTGTTGTACATTTCCTTTTTTATATTTGGGGTTTTCGCATTTACCCGCGAGTCGTTTATGTTGTTTAACAAGAATTTCTGATGGTATTTTTTCTGGGTTTTTAACTTCTGTTACGTACTTCTGTTTTGTTTTTTCTATCTTATCACCTACGTTTTTATATAAATTTTGCATTCTATTTTTGTGTTCTTCAACGTAATTTTGACATATTCTAAAATTTTCCTCTATTTCTATAGATTTATCTTTAAAATGACCAAACAAAATATCATATGGCTTAATCTGTGTTATATTAAGAATAGATGAATAATTATAAGCTATAATTCCGTTTAAAACTTTTTATTTTATTACTAAATTAAGAAATTCTGTACTATGAAATCGTTCAATTATGCCGTTCGATTTAGGGTTATCCACACTAGTCATATGTATTTGAATTTTATGAAGAGCTAATAATTCTTTTATAATTTTATTATTAAATTCGCCGTCATTATCAGTTATAATTTTATTCGGTATTCCGCAATGAGCGAAGTATTTAATTAATTTATCAACTATATTTATTGCATTTAAACTATTTACTTTATATGCTTGTGCGAATTTAGAAAAACTATCTACTATTGTTAAAAATGTAGTTTTTTCAATAGTAACAGTATCTAAATGAATTATTTCTAACGGTCTTTCTGCAGTAGGTGTTAAGTTTATATTTGCTGGGTATGGTTTTCGTTCATATTTGTTCAAAAGATATATATCATAATGGTTAGTAAAATTTGTAATATCTTTTCCCATATTTGGTCAATAACAATTTTTCTTTAATGAATTATAGGTTTCTGTGATACCGCGATGATTTGTTCATATTTACTTTGAATATCCCTTACCATATTATAACATTTAATTAATTTAAAAGAATTATATTTCAAATATTTTTGTAAAATATCATTAAAATTTAACTCCAAGTTATCATCAAATATACAACAATAATTTTGTTTTGGAAATAAATATTCTTTTATAAATTTACAGATTTCATTATTTAAATTTTACGTATCAATGTTTAAATAAATTCTCTGAATTGTATTGCCAAATAATTTTTCTACTCTAATTTGTGTTTCGCTTTTTAATACATTTACGATAATTTGATTACTGCCAATATTAATTGGTGAATCAATATATGTTATTCCATTTACTGGATTTTCATCAGCTGAATGGATTGTTTGTAAGTCTGAATTGTCATTTATTGTTGCTAAGCTATCCAAGTCATTGTGTTGAATTACTATAAGGTTATCTGGTTCATTATAAATATTAATTTTTATATGTGTCTTTTTAAATGATTCAATAATAATTTTTTCTATCGTTTGCCAGTTTTTATTATCTATCCCGGAACAAATTTTTGGCATATTAATTTCTTTAATTTTGTAACCCCCTTAAACAAGGGTACATTATAAAAAGGGGTCCTGTCGAGACTGGGAGTCAGTAGAAATAAAACGACTGGATTTCGTCGACTAACTTACATGATCTTTATTAAACGATAATCAATGATGAACGTACTCTACTGTACTTACTTACTTGATTACATAGTATATATATATATATATATATATATATATATATATATATATATATATATATTAGGGTGGGTCGAAAAAAATAGATTTCGTTCTCTAGGGTCTAAAATGAAAGAGTTCCATCTAAAAAGTTGTGGAGATGTGCTGAAACATTTTTCTGATGAATACCCAGGCAACACGGAGCACCTAAAAACGCCGTTTTTTGCACTTTTTTTAAATTCAGGCCAATAACTTTTTTCAGTTTGCTTCAAATTGGCTGAATTTTTTTTCTGGTATTCCCAGATCAATACCGAATAAGTCAATATAACCGACATTGGGGTTTACCCTTTCCTAAAGGCGAAGAAAAAATCCTCAAAGTAATATATATATATATATATATATATATATATATATATATACAGGGTGTTAATACTAAGTCGTTACACCCGAAAATGGTAGATAGAACGCATTAAAACAAACAACTTTTTTTAGCTCAAATTTTTTATTTGGAGCCCCATTTCATAGTTATTGGCGTTCTCTTGTTTTTCGAAAAATCGTCATAACTCCCTTATTTTAAGGAATATTTAAGAAATACAAAAACTTTAAGCATTTGCTTTCGGTTCTCTAAAATACTTGTATTTACAATTATTTTCTATTTCATCAAATAACAAAATGGCGACCAATCAAAAATTTCTAAACAAGATATTTTGAAAACCACCCCATCGATTTTCAAAAATAAAACATTTTTAAAATCCTTAAACTTTCTATTACAATATTTGTCTGAAACATTTTTTTCTATCTGGCCAACAAAAGTTTTTATTGAAATTGAATTGCAAGATAAATTTTAACAAACTGCAACAATCATTTAAAACAAAATAGGCTTGCTGCCATTAAACAAGAAAAACAAGAAACAAACATGAAAAATAAAACAATAAACAATGAATCAACAAGGGTTGGACTAAATATTATTTTCAAAGTGGCCACCATTCGCAGCAACGCAAGCTCGGCAGCGTGCTTTGATGTTGGTGGAGACCTTCGCAAGGACTGCCTGCTTCTCTTTTATATCTTCTGCTGCAGCCACGATTCTAGCCACTAGTTCTAACCCTGTGTTCACCGGTGTCTCGTAAACAGAGGTCTTCATCTGACCCCAAAAAAAGAAATCTAGTGGAGTTAGGTCGGGGCTCCGGGCTGGCCACGCAACTGGACCTCTCCTCCCAATCCACTTATTCGGGTATTTTCTATTTAACAATGCGGTGAATTCTCGCGTTGTGTGAGCCGGTGCCACATCATGCTGAAACCAAAGTCTCCGCCTTATGTTTAGTGGCAAGTCTTCAAGTAGTTCCGGCAGCACAGTATCCAAGAAAATAAAATCATTTTCCCCATTCAAACGGTTTGGGAGAACGTAAGGTCCAATAACGTACTCCCCTATAATTCCAGCCTCTTCAAATCTAGGGGTTCGACGTACCCTGTTGGCGTTTCCACCAGTTGTTGGGTAGAAACAACCAGTTTCTAACAAACGCCTACAAATTTTTCTGAAGAGTTGGCTACTTGGTTGTTGACGATTCGGGTATCTTTCCCGATAAATTCTTCGAGCTTCCTGTGCATTACCTACGCCTTGCCTCCCCAAAAACCAGAAGCATGTCAAGAAGTTCAACTTTTTCATAATGATGCATGTTTACGTATAAATTATGCAAAATACAAACATACAAACGGGCATACACGTGCGCTAAATTTCAAGTAACTTGTTTTTGAGTACTTGTCAAATCTAATCTCTTTTTTGTTTCATTGTTTTAAGCAGCTTCTTCGTTTTAAATGCTTTTTTTTTAGTTTGTTAATACTTATGTAAGCCAAGTAAGTGAACAAAAACTTTTGTTTTTGCCAGATAGAAAAAAATGTTTCAGACAAATATTGTAATAGAAAGTTTAAGGAATTTAAAAATGTTTTATTTTCGAAAATCGTTGGGGTGGTTTTCAAAATATTTTGTTTAGAAATTATTGATTGGTCGCCATTTTGTTATTTGATGAAATAGAAAATAATTGTAAATACAAGTGTTTTAGAGAACCGAAAGCAAATGCTTAAAGTTTTTGTATTTCTTAAATATTCCTTAAAATAAGGGAGTTATGACGATTATTCGAAAAGCAAGAGAACGCCAATAACTATGAAATGGGGCTCCAAATAAAAAATTTGAACTAAAAAAAGTTGTTTGTTTTAATGAGTTCTATCTACCATTTTCGGGTGTAACGACTTAGTATTAACACCCTGTATATATATATATATATATATATATATATATATATATATATATATATATATATATATATATATATATATATATATTTGTACAAGTCCTAAGTCAGAAAAATAAGTGTCACAAATAAACAATAGCTGACCTACTTACTTAATCATTGCGTGAACTATAATGTGCTGACTTAAGACTTGTTACAATTTCATTTAAGACGAGGAATTGTTTAAAATTATTTATAGCTTGTTCTATTGTGCTCAGATCTGGTTCATCAAAATAATTTGTTTTAGTAACTAAATGAAATATTAATTTAAATTGATATTTTTGTACAATATAAGTTCCTAATTTAATATTTTTATTTTTTTAAACATTTTTACTATCATATTTTTCATCTACTTGTTTAGCGAATCCTTTGCCCAATTTTGTGTCTTGTAAAATACAATGAACTAAAGGTTTATTTGAATCAAATATATTATCATTTTTATATTGAATTTGGAATACGGGAAAGAGCATCAGCGTTATTATTTTTTGTGCCTTTTTTATATTCAATTTCATAATTAAACTCTTCTAGCTTCCATTTCCAACGAATAAGTTTCGAATTTGGTTCATTTAATGAGAATAGCCAAGTGAGTGGTTTATAGTCTGTGACGAATGTGAATTTTACTCCATAAATGTATGGTTTGAAATGTTTCGTTGCGCAAATGATGGCGAGAAATTCTTTTTCAGTCGTTGAGTAATTACATTAGTGGTTACTCAATGTCCTACTGGCAAAAGCTATTGGTCGTTCTTTTCCATCAATTCTTTGTGATAAGACTGCACCCTGCACCTAGTGCGTAATCGCTTGCGTCGGTGGTTAGTATAAATCGTTGGCTGAAGTCAGGATACTGCAGAATGGGGTCATTGACTGGTAACTTTTTACAATTTTCAACACAATTTCTATACTTTTCATCTTCTATATTGATAGATTTTCCTTTTTGTAATCAGTTTGTTAATGGTTTAGTTATACGGGCGAAATCTGAGATGAATCTTCGTTAATAACCGAGTAATCCTAAGAAGGACTTCATTTCTTTATTAGTTTTTGGAATGGGATATTCTTTTATCGCCTGGATCTTATCAGGATTTGGTTTAACTCCATTGTTAGTGACGATATGACCAAGGAATTCTTTCCTCAAGAACTCGCTTTTGTCCAATTGGATCTTCAAGTTGGCTTCTTCTAATTTCTTAAATATTTTTCTGGTGTTTTGTATATGTTCTTCTGGCTAGTTCCTAAGATAATGATATCGTCCAGGTACACTATAGTTATTAACATTATACGTGCGGTAAGTTTAGTTTTACAGCGCGAAGTTTTGTATTGAAGCACGACGCGCAGCGGAGTGCTTTAATAAAACTGAGCGATGTATAAAAAACTTAACGCACACATAATGTATTACATTTTCTGGCCGATATTGGCAACGAAAATGACCGATGGCGGCAGCACTGAGTTTTTGCAAATGGCCGACGTCGTAGGTAACGTGCAGTGAATGACATACGGAGAAACATAAATAAAGTTCATATAATTATAGTTATAAATAAAATATGAGCTTATTTGAAGTACGGTATTGTGTAAAGGGAAGTATTTGTGCTTTATTTATTTTAAAAATCACAGTTATACCGTCTCTTTAATATATTTTTAGGCATGGGTAACTTTTACGGTGCTGATAAACAAGTTGGTTTTCGAGAATTATTTAGATGTCTCGAGGCGACGAATTCTACCAGAAATTTTATCGAGGGGGAAGAAATAGATAACAGTAGCTTGTAATTTTTATGTAGAGTTGTGGAGGTAAACTTAAATAAGTGCAAGCCTTTTAGGTTATGTTTGCCGATCAGTGCTCTTACTACAAATCCACATGAGATACATGGAACCATTCATGTTGAAAATATTATGTAACTTGTGAACTGTATCACAAAATACATTTTTATATGTTACCCTAGTTACATATTTGAATAAAACTGCTAGTACAGCAAAAGTAATGTTTAGTTTCATTTCAATAAGTGTGGGTATGATTTTCTCTAGTCGATAATTTGAAAATTTTTATATTAGGATAAGTCTATAATTATTATTCCTTCAAAATTTGGTAAGCCAGTTAAAGTATTTAATTTTTAATCAGTTTGTGTTGTACATTTTGAATTTGGATTTAAAATCCATACTAAGAGCTTTTCAGAAAACTTATGTTACAGAATAATAACAAAACATTAAGGGTATGGAAAAGAAGAAAGAATATATACAAAATAAGACACAAAATAAAAGAAAATAGCACAAAATTAATTCGATAACCACACTATATAACATGTACGCTACAAATGATTACCCAATGCAAAAGTTCATAATTTTGCCACCAGAGGGCCACGAGTTCATTTTCGTTGCCAATCCTACTCCTTGAAAAGAAAAATTTCCATTTATAACCTAAAAATATGACTATTTAATAATTCCCGCATAGACTACATGAGCGATTCAAATTTTACCTATCTTTCTAGATATTCTGTATTACAATTCATTTAATATAATTAAAATAAAATAAATCACCAATTCTCATCAATCCAATCAATCAGTTTTATCTTTTGACATTTTATTAGTTATGTCATATTTACCAACTGTGAAATATCTGTACTTAGTTAGGATAGGTGTTAAGAGATGGCGCTGCTAGCAAATGTCACTTTTATATAAAATTTTTAGTTTTATTTATTTCTATGTTACTTTATTTAACGATTTTCGCGGTAACTAGAGTTTTTTAAATCATTCTTTATTATTACAAAGTTACTTTTTATTTTAATGGCATCAAAAAGCTAAAAAATATCGGTGCGCGTTCCCGCACCGCGGTGTTTCAAAAATTATGAACACTGTAAAATCGTAGTTACCGCAAATCTAAATGATGGTTGTTTGTTATGTTTACAGTTCAGGAGGCCAGAAAACATATTTTTTCTATATGTTCTTCCAAAACGTGATTCATGAGACGTTGAAATGTACTCGGTGCATTTTTTAGCCCAAACGCTATTCGTTTAAATTCGAAATGTCCTTGGTCTGTGCTAACCGCAGTTTTAGGAATATCTTCTTTTCTAAATTTTTTCTGTCCAGAAGCATCTGCTTTCTTCGGTACCACCCATATAGGTGCTGACCATGGGGACTAAGATTTTTTGATGATATCGTTGACTAATAAATTATGGATTTGTTTTTGCACTTCTCCTTTGAATTCTTCCGGGTATCGATAGCTATTTGTATATATCGGGATGTCGTCCGTTGTTTTTATACCGTGTTTGATTTTACTTGTGAATGTTAATTTTTCATCTTTATTAGGGAAAATTTGTTTAAACTCAGTAATTACTTGTTTTAATTTTAATATTTCAATTTCATTTAAATGATCTAATCTTAACTGATTAAAGTCAATTTCAGTATTTATTTCATTAATGTGAGTTTCAATTTTATTACTTTTATTAAAATATTGTAATTTATATTTTTTGTTTAAAACTTTTATTTTGTCATGAACTACATCTAATTGTGCTTGCAGTAATTTTAATGTTTCTAATCCAATTAATATATCAAAATTTTTATGAAAATTATATAAGTACAATTTAACGGGTTTATTTTTAAATGTTATTATTACATATTCATTTCCTTTAGAAGACCCATTAGCTGTATGTAATATAAATTCTTCTTTATATATTTTATAATTATCTTCATTTTTATAAACTAAACTTATATTAATTAATGATTTTGTTGAACCGGTATCTATTAAACAAATAAAATCTTTTAATTTCAGATAAGGTAATTTACTAGTTGTATTACAATTCATCACTTCTCCAATAGTTCGAGGCTGGGATTGTCTAAAAAAGATTCCTCGTCGTTGGATTCAGGTTCATCGACTTGATATTTTATTTCTTCGTCTACTCCGTTGTTTTCTTCTAATTCTGATTCTTAATTAAATAATTCTTCCGAAATAAAATTTTGTTGATAATTTGATTGATTTCTAGTATATTGATAATTTGGACGTGTGAATTGAGTTCTTGGGGTAAAAGTTTGTTTTGTCGAGATGCTCATTGGTGTAAGTTTAGGTAAAATTTGTTTTATATCGGATTTTGGAGTGACGTTTTGTTGTCTGGGATTATTGTATGAATAATTTGGAGTAGGATTTGTTATTTGTCTGTATTGAAATTGTGGTATAAATACAGGTTTATTACTAGGTTTTTGAACGTTTGTTGGTTTACTAGGGCCTTGGCTCTTTTGTACGTCCATTTGAAAAATATTTGTTAGCATATTAAATGCATCATTTAAATTTCTTGGATTACGAGTACGAATTAAAGGACCGACTGGATCTTTCAAATTTAAAATTAATGTTCGTAATGCAAGTTCGTTTCCATTCTTTTTAAAGTCTCGGCTTCAATGGAATTGTCTTTATGAGTGTCAATATAAGATGAATAACAATTTAGTAATTCTTGTAATTTGCCAAAATAATCGAAACATGAAAGATTACCTTGTTTTGAGTCATCTCTTTTATCTGCATATGCATCTAAAAGAGTTTTTTTTAAGTCTTGCCATACTTTAATATTATAATAACTAACTTTTTCTGCAGCGTCTCCATTAATTTTAGATGAAATACTAGTCAACAAATAATCATTTTGAAAATCATTTGGATCTTGCGCATTATAGAAGCGATTGATAAGTTTCTCAGAAATTTGTATAAATTTATGTAATAATTTAGGGTTGCCATCAAAATCTGGCACAATATTTAAATGACATTCTTTAAGTTCTGGTGGAGCCATAATGCAATTTACTTTACAATAAACTTACAAAAAAAATGGAATATTAAATTTAAATAATTATAATATTATTAAATATATAATATCGAATACGCGCACTTCACTTCACTTATAAGAATTTTAAATTCACTTACAGTAATACGATGTGTTTCATCATTTGCGCTGATGTTGAGTTGAGTTCCTTTGTCGTCTTGCTGGAGCTGGAGACCTGGCACTAGACTTGCTGGCACTGCGGACCTCGTCTCCGTGGTTGAACTTGTCGTTGCGTGTGAGGAATCGGGGCTCTCGCTCTGCGGGCTCTGTAGATTATCTTCGTAGTTGTATAACGAATGGTCGACGGCACTAGCTTGGCTGGCACTTGCGATACTTTTCGTTTCACAATTCTAAATTTTTTTTATCGTTCGATCCCAGGAATAAATCGTTAAAACGAACCGTGTTACTTTTCACGTTTCTGGTATTCCTACCGTCTGCGCCACTTATGAATTAAAACTGGAGAATTGCATTTTTTAAAACAAACTTTATTTGCTAAGACAAATATTACATGAATGTTACAATAAGGACCTGACAAAGAAGACTGAGAACTCCGTTCTCTAACCAAGAACTATCTCCATGCAAAATACAAGATACAGCATTATTCTATCTGAACTTATCACTATCACCGATTGGTGATGATGAAGATGGAGGTGTCTGCGTGTAGTCCTCACAGACACCGATTGGTGATGGTGAAGATGGAGGTGTCTGCGTGTAGTCATCACAGACACCGATTGGTGATGATGAAGATGGAGGTGTCTACGTGTAGTCATCACAGACACCGATTTGGTGATAAGTATGGAGGTGTCTGCGTTGTAGTCAATCACAAACACCGATATAATGCCAGCCCAGTCCGGGAATCAAACCCGGGACCTCTGGGTCAGAGCCTAGTAGTCTAAACCACTGAGCCACAGAGGCGGGCAAAAAATAATTTGTACTATACATAAAAAATTAAATAAATAAACGACGAAAATTTGCTTACTAATTATTTTATAAATATTAAATTAATTAAATTTTATATTAATTTTTCGCCGAAATTTATCTATTTTCTTGAAATATTCATTTGCTCTATTTTTTATAATATCTGGTGACTGAATGTTTGTAATTTTGTTATTTAAAATTTGATTCAGAGACTTTGTATATTGAAACAGCAAAAACTTTACAAAAAAAAATTGATATATTCTGAAACAAATTATGTTTGTCACAATAACAATTATGGCTCAGTTTCATTATTTGTAATAAAAATATTTTCGAAATGTCTCATTTATGAGTACATTTCGAAATTTATGTATAAAACAAATATTTAATTTTTTCTAAAAGGTCTGTAACTTCCCTGGTTGGGAGATTCAGAGCATTTGGCACATATTGCCTAGCAGATTTTAAGCTTGCTGGATCCCTATCTTCAATCAGTTGCATTTTGCAAACATTGTACTTAATTTGTTTGATTATTTTCCGTGCAACATATCCTACAACATATTTTGTGGCATCAGTTACGTTCGTCTCCGGCATTTCTACATCTTCTTCCTCTGCTTCCATTATAGCTTGTGCTATTTCCTGCTCATTCGGAATATCTTCAGTTATGAACATCTGCAAATTGTTCAACGCAGCCTCTGTCTCATCCTCTTTGCAATTAGCATCTATAGAGTTTGCCGATATAAAATTATTCAACAGCAGAGCCTTGAACGAAGCTGCTGTTGGGTTCGTGTGTCTAACACCATCGCTCCTAATTTGCCCAAAAAATTTTTCTAGGGGGTCCTGGTTGAATGCTCTTATATTTATAAATTTAAAATCTACAGCAAACAGCTTTTCCGAGAAGGCCTTGAAGCATTTCAACTTAAAAATCAAGTTTTTTATGATCGGAATTTCTGCAGTTTTTTGAGTTTTTGGACACACGAACCTCACAGTTTTCAAAACTTCAAGTGCTTCATGCCAAAATTTAAAGTGCGGAGATTTCTTCGTCACAGCAGCCCTTAAAATCTTCCCGTGTTTGCATAAAATAGAGCTGCCGTTGACGCTGTCGAACAATTTGTCGACGAATAGGAGGAAGTCTGCGTATCTGATGCTGCTGGATCCAAATATTGTTTTGTAAGATCGGTTTCCCTCGCTGAAACAAATTAAAATACATCAATTTACAATCATACATACATTGTAAATTAAAATTTGCAAGCATGAAAATAAAAAAAATACTCACCGGAAAACTCTGCAAGGCGACGGCATGATGCAAGAAACTCGTTGACTCATTACTTGAGCAGCATACGAGAGTTTCATTTTTTTAATTTTATCCTTTACAACATGTTGCTCAGTCAATTTAGGTACCAACTTAAAATCGTTCACAACATTAGTGTCTAAAATATACAAAACTATCACGTGGCTCCATTTAACAATTTTTTTCTTATTTTGCTCCATGAAGGTAACATCTTTAGTAAGTAAATTGTTCCTCGTGCCTTTTAATAAATGAGGAGCGTCATACAAGTGTATTATTTCCTCCTCATCCAATTCAAAACCTAGGCCCGTGTACTCCTGAAGTATTCGGCTTTTATATCGCGTTTAAACGATTTATGGTAGCCATGTTGGTCTGTGCTTGGTCGCAAACTGTCGCTACAATTTTTAAGCCAGCACTTTGTACTGCTCGGATGACTTCCTTTAGAATTCTTGTTAAGTGAATACTATTCATTTCACTTCTTGTGAAGTAGTACGCCACGAGTTGTTTGTATCTTTTTTTTTGCATTTCCTCCCACCATAAATACAAGCACATGATCAGCAAACTCTGCTTTTCTTGCTTCACCTTCCATGTCTTCAAAACCAATTATAGCATCGTTGGTAGCATTGTATTGTAAATGAGCCCCTGTTGACATCTCTTCAAACATACATACACAGTGCCGTTCTCGAGGAGTAAATTTTGACGTCGACTTTTTTAAATAGGTAAAAATCCTCTTATTTATTCCAGTATTAAATGGAATTTTTATCAATAAGGACATCATCGTTTTTCTACATGACAGAGTAATAACCGGGTAGCCTTTACCGCTCTGTTTGTATAAAGCTAATGCCATAACTTTATCCTCGGTTGTGTAGCGGCGTCCTTTCGGTTTCAATTTCTTGTTTCTAATTTGGCACATAATAAATCAACGTATATGTCACTTTATCCACTGACTCCATTAGTTTTATAAAATGCTGATTCAGAAAAAGATTCCGCAGCACTCAATCTTTGTTTGAACGTTTTCCTAATCGTCCGTGTTGCTCCCGTAATTATGTATATGAATATGTATGTCTCGTAGCAAATTTTTTTGGACATTTTCGTCCTAGAAACAAAATGCATGTTATTTAACAATATAAAAAATAAAAAGTTTTAACGTTTTAAAAAATAAGAAAGGATAGTGTATATTATTTAAAGCATGCCGCGATTTAAATGTAAGTAATTTAGTATCTTTTCTTCCATCGTACTCATTTGATAGTTATTTGATAAATAAGAAACAAAATTGAAAAAGGATATGGACAGATATGCCAATAAATACTTACTAGGTATTTCTGCGAAAAATAGAAAAAACATTGCATTATTTGAGCGGGAGGTAAATAAAGATGTTTTTTCCGCAACCCGATATGGTTTAAAATTCTATATTAAACAAGTAATTCTTTATGATTTAGAAAATCGAAATAGCCAATCTGCCCTGGCGAGCCGAACCGATTTACTCCCTTCCACTTTACATCCCAACGCAACATATATCAAGACGTCACATTACTCGCTTCACCTAGGGAGCGTTAAAAAGAAAAGTCCGGTTAATATTTGATTCGCCCTTGTACTTTTGAAGTCTGTACATATGGTAAATGATTGTTTTGGATGTGTTGCGAAAATTTCTGTAGTTTTATTATACTGCGTACATTTCTGCTATGAAGATACTTGTGTTGTCGGGGAGGTGATATTGGTAGGTTTCTTTGCCTTCCATTACGATTGCCATTCCTGTACCTTCTTCTGTCTTCGATCCATCAGTGTAAATAGGTATATTGGGATCTTTTCATTCGTCTTTTAACTTTTGGTATTTGCTTTTGAAAATTTCTGAAACTGTTTCCTTTTTTTTGTATCTGGCTATGTTTAGATTTATATTGGCTTGTTTGAGAAACCAGGGTGGTGGATTTTGATACGATGTTTTTTTTTGACAGGTGTCAGTGTCACATTTATTTAATTTAGATCGCATGACAGGATTTGTGTAGTTGGATATTTTGACGGATGTCGATAGAATCGTCAATATTGTAACGAATACAGACCTGTTGAAACCTGTTGGAGTGACGTCACGCCTGATCAGTACGCGGCAGCGTTTCTCGTTACTTCGAGAGAAGCATAGGACGTTCGAGAACCCGCCATACAGGAGTATATTGTAGAAAATACTATTTTAAACATTATTCTAGAACAAAAATTTACTCTAATCCATAATTTACTGAAATATTTTAAAATAACTTGATAGGGCTTCAAGTAAACTATCATTTCCGGTTATTGTATTACCACAAAGTATCAAAATTTTTAGTTCAGTGTAATTTTTGAGAAAAAATTACTCCAGATTCATACAGACCTGTAGAGAGAGAAATTATAAAAATCATATTATAGGGAGTTGGCAACATTGAGTTAACCGGAGAAGTCGTCTTTCTTACTCAGTGATGTAAAATAAGTTAAATTTCGGTGCCAATAACCAATTCTCGATTTTATGTGAAGAATATGATAGACTCGTGCATCAAAAACTTCTGAGATCAAAGAGTAAGCAGTCTTAAATCGGAAGTGTGCGGTTTAATTAAGTACGCTTAACGTTAGCGCGCTGCCGTATTTGAATATTAATCAACTAAAAGCAGTGTTGCCAAGTATAGAAGAAATTAATTCAGACCTTGGGAAGTGTAGAAGATATTAGATTACTGCTACCTCCGATAAATGATAACATTCAGAAATTACAATCGTCAGTAAATAACTTTAAAATAATCTCCCAGAAAAACGAAATAAGGTATAAAGTAATCCAAGAAGAATTAAAGAATAAAGATAAACAAATTGAAATTTTGAAAAGAAAAATACGCGAGAGAAACTGTTATGCATGGAATACAAGAAGAAAAGAATGAAGTTTTAAAAGAAAAAATAATTAAAATACTACAAGAAAAATTGCACTTGGACATACACAAAAATAGCATTGAAGACCTCAAAAGACTGGGAAAACTCGAGCAAAATAAAATAAGACCAATATTGGTAGAACTCACCTCAAAACAACTTAAGAAAGAAATTCTATCAAACGCGAGATACTTAAGAGGCACAAACATTTTTTTTGCATTGCTGAAGATTACAGTAAAAAAGTCCTGCAAGACCGCAAATTACTAAAACCTCATTATTTTAAAGCAAAAAAGATAGGTCACAAAACCCATTTATACCAAATTGTACTTTATGTTATTGGAGAAGCATTTACAATAAATGACCTAATTAATGAAAAAGAGAAATATAATTGAAGAAGAAATATTGAATAACGAAAATCAAGGGACCCACTACAGAAGACTGTCAATCAGGACGCAGTACAGAACCCGGGCAATTAGAAACCCAGGTAAAAGAAAACGGCTTCCGCGACTAATACATATAAGCCTGAATTAAAAAATGTTGAATCTAAAAGCAACACACCAAATACTAGAAGCCAAAGTAGAACAACTACAACAGATCCAATGGACAAACATGTAAGACCGATTATCGGCTCAGAAACAATGAGAATAAATAGCAACTAAAGGAAAAATTGCAGATAAACCGCCTAGATTATATTGATGCTCGAGACTGCACAATTATATTTTGGAACATACATGGATATAGAAACATATACTACTTGAATACAATGTTACGTTTTCTTTTTTGTTAGCTTCGCCCTTAATTAGGCAACCCTTTTGGCGGAGGTGTATTCTTTGTATCGCGGGACAGACGTCACATATGAGGAGGCCGCCAAGGCTAAAAGTTAATTAACCCTGCGTGACTTTACATGAAATTTGGTTATTCCTTGTTTTGGACATTAACATTGTAAAATTTGGAGGGTGTGGTTGTGTTACCGTTTGATTAAGAATTTTTCGTGGATAAAAATAGTCAAAGTTATTTTGGATGTGTGGTATCACAACCTTTGGGAATTTTAAGATAAATTCAATGGAGTGATCCGGATTTGAGAAACCCTCAACATTTACTACTTCAAAGCCGCCCAAGAACTCAGGTAAAGATAACTAAGTTTGGTATATTTCACCCATTGTAATTTAAATCTAACTTCATTTGGTTATAAACTGATAAAGTAACTTAAATTCTTAAATTTAACTTAAAGTAGATTCAGTTAATAATGTTCATATTCTACCGGCATCTGCGCTAAAGCAGTGGCGGACCTCTCTCATATGTGTATTCTAACCGTCGATATTCTTTTAGGCTTTTTTTTTTCTGTTTGTTTACGTTTACGGTTACGTATTCTCTTGGAGGGCTTGGTTATTTCTTATCTGTCGACCTGTCGGCATACCAAAGGCGATCCCGTCGCCCACGCACTCAGAACTTCGGCAACGTGGTGGCCGGAGCGAGAACCTGTCATCGCCGCCATTGGTAATTCCATCAACGACTCGGCTCCGATCGACGACGTCCGGCGATTCGTATACCACCCGAAGCCA
Organism: Poecilus cupreus; assembly: GCA_963942605.1. Classification (NCBI taxonomy): domain Eukaryota; kingdom Metazoa; phylum Arthropoda; class Insecta; order Coleoptera; family Carabidae; genus Poecilus; species Poecilus cupreus. Next base: position 37,775,053 of record OZ012715.1, on the reverse strand, counting down.
CATCCAGCGTGGAGGGAAGGCGCGCCGGCGATTCAGCAGCTGGCTACCGCCGCTTGCAGATAAGCGATCATTCCCCTTTTGTGTTTTTTTTTTTGTTATGTTTGTTCTTACATTGCCGATATTGTTGTCGCTTCACGACTGAAATGAAGTATTGTTAGGATTTTGAATAACACCTTTTAAGATCTGATCTTACCCCGCTCTAGTTGGGTCCGTTAAGTTGGCCCCCCGAAGTAATATTTTTTAATTTTATAGCAATCCGTTGGATTGTGCTCGTATTGTGCTATTTTGTGCCGCTTATTATTTCGTTTGTGCTAGTTTAGTTAAAAAGTTATCATAAAATAAAGTTCGGGGGGCTAACTTTACGTTTAGCCCCCCGAATGGGTTTTTTGACAACTTTATTTCAGCAGCCGTTTGTGCTCGGTTTGTGCTATATTGTGCTGTATTTTATTTTGTTTGTGCTACTTTTGTTTATAAGTTATTATAAAATAAAGTTCGAGGGGCCAACTTAACGCTTAGCCCCCCGAATGTGTTTTTTAACAATTTTATTTCAGCAATCGTTTGTGCTCGGTTTGTGCTGTATTTTATTTCGTTTGTGCCACTTTTGTTCATAAGTTATTATAAAATAAAATCCGGATGGGCAACTTAACGCTTAGCCCCCCGAATGTGTTTTTTAACAATTTTATTTCAGCAATCGTTTGTGCTCGGTTTGTGCTATATTGTGCTGTATTTTATTTCGTTTGTGCTACTTTTGTTTATAAGTTATTATAAAATAAGTTAGGGGGGGGGGCAACTTAACGCTTAGCCCCCGATTGTGTTTTTTAACAATTTTATTTCAGTAATCGTTTGTGCTCGGTTTGTGCTATATTGTACCGTATTTTAATTTGTTTATTCTACTCTTGTTCATAAGTTGTGACAAAATAAAATACGGAGAATAATTAAACGAATATAGGTACTCACTCTTTCTGCATCTTTATATATTTATTACATTACAATTGCTATTTAATTGCACAAAAACAAAATATATTGTTCTTTATTTTAAAAATGATCGTCACTATTCGCAATTTAATTTAAACAAATTCTATCTGGTGACTAATTTGTGAATCAAAAAACGTGACGTCACAACAGGGATATTTGTGTTATATACTACATAATGCATTTTCTAAATTCTTTATAAACATATTTAGTATATTAGGGTATTTTATTAAAAGTTTCCAATCTCAAAAAACTTAAATAAAGGCGCCAATAATAAAATTAACAGTTCACTAATTTCAGGTTGACAGTTTTAACATCCTAGATTTCAACCGTTTTTTATCAATTAATGACATTTGTTATTGTTGCTAATGAAATAAGATTGACAGTTCGATGAAATAATATTACTCATCCGTTATGTCAAATTCAAACCTTATCTGTCAAAAGAGTAACATCAAAATTAATTTTTTCACATAAAACTAGTTTCCTCATTTCTCATACTTTTATTTTCTTTTTAAGCTTAAACTGTAGCTGAATAATCGGTTCTAAGATTTTCAGCTGAATGTCAAATCGCTTCAAAATTTTGTTACAATAGTACCTAAGCCTAGCGATGGTTACTACTACAATAATACTCACATTTGTCTATGTTGATAAAAAAACCATTTTTTCTACTCCTGAATAAATATTTACGCTTTATTTCAATTTTTTTCGATGAATTATAGTATCCATAATTCACTCTTCCCGACCAATCACAGAGCCAGAAATCTATAATTCACCGTTAATTTAAAAACGTGATGTGGATCACCAATAGTTGACATGTAATCAGTTGTCACTATGTATTTTTATGTTGACGTTTTTCAACGTGTGTGTTTAGACCTCGCTCGCCATCTGTGTGTGAATAGTGAATTCGCTTAGCCTTGTCCCTGGCTTCAATTCATCTTCGCACTGACCAGCCGGTAATTTAGATTTTAATTACTCTTTTCGACACTGTAGGTGTCAAACGCCAGTGACTTCTAGCTCGTCCTTCGAACGAGACGCTCGTACTTTGTTTCACCACGCTTTACAACGAGTTCTTGTGCTCTAATATTACATTTTTACGCTAACTCAGAGTTATTGTAACTCTAGTTTATTCGCTATATAGTTTAAACACTTAATTTTAGTGCTTGAATTGTGTTTTATATGCTTTATGCATCGCTTTAAATTTATTTTAACCTCAACGCGACCACATGGTCATTGTCGCTTATTTCGTGCTTATTTGTGTTTAATTTACTTGCAGCTTTTAGCATCGCTTATAATATTTCTCCACTTGCTGATTTAGTAAATGCATTTTATGATCTGCTGGACATTGAGTTTCCACTGCATGCATTTGATCTAGAACACGCACAGTTGATGCTAAATCTGGTATTCAGGTATCGCACACTATTTTATAACACTACTGGACAATCGTAAGTACTTTGTACTATTTTTACAATCATTTGTACGCTACGCACATCCTTTTGTGCCATCTTAACTTGAGATTGATCTAGTTACGCAATCGATCCAGTTTTATATTTATATCAGTTACATATTGATTATTTGATCTTATTTAATTAATTTACTAGTTTATATATATTTTTTGGGATATATTTTCGCTGCTTTATGCATTTACGCTTTAGTTTATATTTTATTTAAGCTAATTTTTGGTATTTTTACTATATTTATTTTTAGTAATTTGATTAGTTTACTTGCACCTTTGCTGCACGCTTATTCACACTCCCTTGAGTTTGTTATATTATTATTTACGCTGTATTTATTTTTATTTGTGATTTCTGATCATCACGTCGCTTTACCGACTCGTTATTTATATATATTCATCTCGACGTTCACTCTTGCCTTTATTTTTGGTGTTGCCTCACACTTTGCTGTTGTTAGATCTCAGGCTTTTAGCTTCGAATACCTGATTAACATTTGTGGGCCCACCTATTTTTCCTATCTATCCAAGAGCTTTACCTTTGTGTAAGTCCTTGTAGATCGCTCCTACAAGGTGAAGAGTGTCCATACCTACAACATTGATTTATTGTTTCTAGATTCTTCATTTATTCAGTCATTTTTTGGGTCAACTTCGTATCCTCGACACGTCACCACTTCCTATTCGTTATTTACTTTTGCAGTTCATTTATATCAACGCAACGCAACGCACACAGACGCACCACGGTCGTCCGGAACAAATTTACAACTTGTTTTAGACCTGCGTCGCCACAGTGTGTTTTCAAGAATTTCCACCATTTTCAAAAGTTTATTCCGAATTTACAGGAGTAGAAAAAGTATAGTATTATATTCGGGATTAAGGTCATTATTTACTCGAACGATTTACATCACTCGCCTACGGCTCGTAGATAAAGTATAGTACTCTACTCGCATGTAATGGCTATACTCATTCGAATGATTTACATAACTCGTATTCGCTCGCGATACAAATTTAGTTCTCATGAATAATAGCATACCTACATTACATGCTCATTGAATAATATATTATTACCGAAAACGCAAAACAGATTGATGCAAATTTCGAAAATAAACTATAGAAAATGTATGCACCGACTCATGTATCCCCCGAAAAATCCATCACACGAAATTGTAAAAGCCGAAAGTGCGCGCACAAGTAATAGGTTGTTTTAGGCATTGGCCACTAGATGGTATAAGGTGGGGAGCTACGGGTTTTAACGTTGGCTTGGCGTTTGCGTCTCATGGGCGCTTAGTGAACATTCTGCCCTGACTGTGTAGTGTGAATTATTCTAGTTATTTGTTTTTTATTTAAACAGCGGAACAGTAAAATCATTCGGCATATATATTGTTGTCCGGAGGGTATTACACAGTAACACAGTAACAGTAACAGATATTATATTAAGAAATTAATAAATATTGAAAATGATGAAACTGAAAGTATTAATACAGTAAATGAAGGAACACAATCTGAAGACGAAGAAAACCGTTCAAGTAATTTATCCAGCAGTGAAGAAAAAGTTATATTAAAATTTGAAATATGTCTGTCACAGGAAGAACATATAAAAATTATGCCGGTCGAGAAAGTATATAAAGACAGCAATAAATGGTCATCAATCATTGCACATCACTTTTGGGAAGAAACTAAATTACCATGTTGCTTTGTCTTTAAAAGAGCAAAAGTAACCCCTTCAGGGACAAAATATATTGTAATATTTGGCAGATGTAACGAATGCGGTTCCATATTTAATGGCTACGTATCTCAACAATCTGGCAACATGCAATCTAATATAAAAAATGTTTACGTACAATGTGAGTATGAAGGTGTTTTTGAAGCTGCTCATGTACAAAACAAAAAACGTCATCGTGCACAAAATCGGGAAAATGTTGCTAAAAAAATATCAGAAACAAGATTTTCAGCTAGTGCATATAGACGACTAGAAGCTGATAAATTAATGGATTTTGAAGATTGTGAACCAAGTATTTTGCCGAACTTGATCACTTTAAGAGTAACAAAAAGCGAATATATTAATAAGTTAAGATTAAATAAAGAACCTCTACAAGCATTATTATTAGCAAAATATACACCACCTTACCCAAATTTTATCAAAGACCTGGGTTTAGACAGATTTTACATTCATTACTGGAGTTCATTTCAAGTGCAAGTTTACAATTCGTATTGTAAAAAGGTGCAATTTTCAAAAATTAGTATTGACGCAACTGGTGTTGTAAGAAAACTAGAGAGAGACCCGGAAGAATTAAATCAAAAGTAATTTTTCTTTACGATATAGCGGTTCAAGATACAATAACAGGTATGCAATACTCTGTGTGCAATATGCTTTCAGAACGTCGCGATTCGACCAGTATTTATAACTGGTTATCTTTTTGGTTACGTGACGGTGCCATGCTGCCTAAAGAAGTAGTATGCGACATGTCTATTGCCCTTTTATCGGCAATAATAAAAACATTTACAGATTTTCCTTCCTTAGAAATGTATTTACATTCAATATACATATAATTTACTAATAAATAATATTAAAGGTCAATTTCAAGTAAATAGATGCTATATTCGATGTGATGTAGCTCATGTCATGAAATAAATGGCGGGATTTCAATCATTACGAGGAAAATCAAAAAGAATTCGGCACTTCTATTTAAAATCGTTAGGGCAGGTTATATTATCTACAAATATTGAACAAGCGAAAGAGCTATTAACACATATATTTATCGTTGCATTAAGTGAAACGGAAGGTCAGCATATCAATGATGATTCCTAGAGTACAGCGTGCTAAATTTCAAAAAAAGCTTTAAAAATTGCTATTGCTTACGAAAATTTAGAAATTGAAAAATACGTGGATACCGAATATGTTGACATATATTTTAATAATTCTAATAATGATACTAATAATGCAGACTGCAATTCAAATTTTTATACTTGGGGCGTTACAATTGTAGAAAATATCAAAAGCAGCATAGTTGAAGGAGATATTAGGTTTGTTCCAAGTAGTCATTTCTAAAAAGTTTGTGACAAATTTCAGTGCGCCTGCGAAAAATGTAAACAAGTTAACTTTGAAACATTTCTTTTTTGTGGCGAAAAATGTATGAATTTCTTTATTTATACTTATAATTAAGGTTAGCTGTCAAAACAAAATATGAGCATGCACATGCGCTTCATTCCATTCGCCGTTCCAGTCTATGTTTCAAATTTAACTTGTTTACATTTTTCGCAGGCGCACTGAAATTTGTCACAAACATGTCACAAACTTGTCAGAAATGACCACTTGGAACAAACCTAGAGACAATTTGTAATACATTCCTGAAATTGTAACAGATTTATTAAAATTAGTAAAGCTATTACCACTGTCGACTAATATATTGAAAAATTATTTTAAAGTATGTAGCTCAGTGAGATCTAGTGCAGCTGTAGAGAGCAATATAAATGATATAAAAAACAGAATATTTTCGTCCTATAATTTACCAATGAGAATAGATGACTTTATTTTACTACACATAAACTCTCTCAAAGGTACAATGAAACTGGCCACATCGAATTTTCTTCAAAAACAAGAAATACAAACACTAGAAAACGAGGCTTGCTTGACACCTGAAAGAGATAATGTGAGTTAGGCTATTTTCCAACGGAAGTTAATGGATTAAAATGCAATTATTGTAACATACTAATTCACAGTAAACATGGTTGTTCAAAAATTGTAAATGACAATGATTCAGACGGGAAAACGCTAATAGTATGTATAAATTTCTCAAAAAAGTCAAATTTAGAAAAAGCTTTAGATATCGAATTCAGCAAAGAAGAAAATTGGAAAGGAAAAAATATTGCTACTAAAGGAAGAAAGCGTTCATCGTATCTAGAACCTAATGCGGAATGGAATGAATTAATAGATTTAAGTCAGTCGGCTAATTTTATTCCTATTGGATTACTGCGAAACGGTAATTGCACTGGATTAAAACCAATCAGAATAAAAAAACAAAAATATGTTTTGTCAAATACGTGTGGATTTGATGCTGTTGCTCAAATATTGTGTACTTCTTATTGTGATAGTCCAAATTATAAAGCATATATAGAAGAAAATAATAATAACTTAGCTACATTAATTAAAAATATGGAAATCATATTAATAATAAATGTTATACTCTCCGGGCTCAAATTTTAATAAACATTTTTAAACATGATGTATTACCAAATAACATTATACATATATCAACAGATTGCACAATTGAGTATTTATTTAATAAACTCACTGAAATGAATGAATTTGAACACTCTATCATTTACAATGAGACATGTCAAACAATTAATTGTAAGTTTAATATGGAGCATAGAAATTCAGTGTTGGTTGTAGAACTGAAAAATTTAGACGATATGGCAAATTTCCAAATTATTTTGGAATCAAATATTAAACATTATATCAAAAAAGTTAGAAAATGCAGAGATTGTGATAATGGCATAAAATCTACATATACATTAAATAAAAATATAATTTTTATTGAATTAATATACCAAACTGGCTTCGTTCCAGAAGTAAAATTAAGTGCTATACAAAGAAGTATCAGTATCGATAATAATAGTTATTATTTACGAGGTGCCATTGCTTATGTAGGGAATACATCATCGAGTATTATATGTCTTGGACATTTTAAAGCCTACTGTCTACGATTTACTAAATGGGAGTTATATGATGATCCTCTAGATAAAAAAGCAGATTGTAATACTAATGCAAAAATTCAACCCCATTTAATCATATTTAGTGTTTAATTTGTTTTATTGATATATTATATTTTATTTTGTTTAATTTGAGGATATATTTTATTTTGTTTATTATAATAAAATTATAAAACCTATTTAAATACCTATCTACTTTTATTTTATTTACAAATTACCCCTTTTGCTAATATATTTACTTAATTGATGTTTTTATTTCTACCTATTGTTTCAAATTAATATTTAAAAACTAAAATATAATTGTAACGGTTTATTTATTAATTACCCTATCCCAATTCCATTAATTTATATTTATAATTGTACCTATTGCTTACAATAAATATTAAATACATCAAATATAATTATTACCTAAGCTTAATGTTCAATACATGAGAAATATTAGGTACATTAAACGAAAAGGGTACCTATTTAACTAGAGCCATTATGCCGCATGGTGCACGGCAGGTGCGACCATAGGGATTTAACATTAGTTATTAGTTTTGTTCAATTTCCTGTTTTCTTCTTCATTAAGCGCAATATAACACAAATCGAGCAGAATAATGCCTTGCTGAAATAAATAATGAAGCAGTAAGAGAAAGCATTCGTTGAATTAAACTCCGTGTTTTATTTTGTCACAACTTATAAATAAAAACAAAACGAATTAAAATACGGCACAATATAGCACAAACCGAGCACAAACGTTTGATGAAATAAAATTGTTAAAAAACTCATTCGGGGGGCTAAGCGTTAAGTTGGCCTCCTGGACTTTATTTTATAATAACATATAAACAAAAGTAGCACAAACGAAATAAAATGCAGCACAATATAGCACAAACCGAGCACAAACGATTACTGACATAAAATTGTTAAAAAACATATTCGGGGGGCTAAATGTTAAGTTGGCCCCGCGGACTTTATTTTATAATAACTTATAAACAAAAGTGGCACAAACGAAATAATATACGGCACAATATAGCACAAACCGAGCACAAACGATTACTGAAATAAAGTTGTCAAAAAACACATTCGGGGGGCTAAGCGTAAAGTTAGCCCCCCGGACTTTATTTTGTAATAACTTTTTAACTAAACCAGCACAAACAAAATAATAAGCGGCACAAAATAGCACAATACGAGCACAATCCAACGGATTGCTATAAAATTAAAAAATATTACTTCGGGGGGCCAACTTAACGGACCCGCTCTAGTTGGTATAACGTGTTGTTGACTAAATCCGTAGCCGGTAGTTCCATGCTACAGTGTCGTAGGACGACCATCTCACTGACCACTTGTTTAGCGCTTACGAGAACCGTGTGATCGATCACCCGCTCCTGTATTTAAGTTATTGTGCGCTCTCAGTTTTGTTTTCTGAATTAGTAGTACGTCCTCGTTACTCAGCCGCGAACAACTCGCTGCGCGATTCACCTTGCTGTCAATCTACCGCGCAAACCCTGGTGCGATCAGGTTTTACTAGGTCACGTGTACTACAATACTTTATTACTCCGACTCACCATCTCGGTGTACATTTATTTTCTCAATATAGAATTACATTTAAGCCTACATTGCGACTCCTTTTTTTATTGCGACCTATACCCCTTTCGGTTTGTTGACCAACCCATAGGGTTGAACCTAACGGCAGGTCAACTGGCGCCCTCCCTTATCTAACACTCATTAACTCACGCCCATCTCCACTGAGTAAGCCGTGGTTCAACCGGCCTTGCCCCGGGGTCTTGAGGAAACCGTAGCAACAAGCGAAGAACAGCTCATTGCGGGTTACGATGTCATATGTTTAAGTGAAACCTGGGTAAATTATAACATAAAATCCCCACCTAATTTTCTGAGCGAATATGAAATAATTCAAAGTCAAGCTAAAAGAGAGAAACCTCAACAAGCAGAGTTATAGGTGGCTTGATAATATTTATTTTAAAAAATTTGAAATTATAACAATCGAACCACATTGGATCATTTTCAAAATAGAAACAAAAACATATGAAGTAATAGTAGGCTCAGTATATTCCTCTCCTTCATACATTTATAAAACACTCTTAGATCTCTTAAAATATGTACTAGAAGCCATTTCATACAATTCATCTAAAAACATTATCATTGGAGGTGATTTTAACGCCAGAGTAGGAGAACTAAATCAGTTTAATGAAGATCAAGAAGTACATGGACATTTATCTCCTACAAGGATATAACACGATAAACTTGTAAATAAAAAAGGAAAAGACCTAACCGAAATGATGGAAACGCAAGGCTTTTACTTGGTAAATGGAAGAACAATTAACGATCAACCTGACAACTATACTTGGATAAATAACTAAAGAAAGAGTATTATTGATCTAGTATGGGTAAATTTGAACGCAATGAACTTAATTGAAAACTCTTCAGTAGAACACAGTATTATAACATCGGACCACCTAATATATACCCTCACCCTAAAAATGCAATTAAACTGTGAACGCTCGGCATACAGACCAATAAATCCACATAGTGAGTTACACAAGATAAACAAATGGGATGATAATAAAAGTCAACAGTACACAGAACACTTAAGCACAAAAATACTGAATATCAACATTTCTGAATCTCATGGGGAAATGTACGAACAATTAAAACTAGCAATTCAGAATACATCAAAGGAAATATGACTAACGCATATAGTACGTAATCATAAAAACAACAGAAGCATTAACAAACCCTGGTTTGATGGAGAAAGTTATATCCTCAAGAAGGAATCAAGATTGCTGCTAAATGAATGTAAAAAACAAAATTTAACAAGGAAACAACAGAATTATTTATCCAAAAGAAAAATGAAAAGAAGAAAAAACTCAAGGAATTAAAAAAGAACTATTTCATAAACCTAAAAGCTTATATGGAAAATATAACAGATCAACGAGAATTTTGAAAAACAGTCCGTAAACTAAATTCGGGAACATGTCAACCATCCTCATTATCTCTGGAGATAGTAACGGAATATTATAAACAATGGTTTGGCCCTAAAATTAATGCAGACAATATATTAGATGTTCGACACCCTTATCTGGATGAAGAAATTTCCATGCAAGAGATTGAAACAACACTTCGCAACCTAAAGAGAAACAAACCCAGACAACTACCGTGGTATATCATTGTTAAACACCATTTCCAAAATATTAACAAGTATAATTACAAAAAGAGTGGAAATATGGATTGTAAGCTATAACATATTGTAACGGACGCGGCAGCGACAAGTTGAAGCTTGCCGGCCTACGCCGCGCCGGCGAGTGAATGACGTAACGCTAGTGGGTTCGAACAAGTCGTTTGCTTCACAATAGGGAATATTCCCGAAGCTTCCAGAAACAAGGAACGTGGTATATAAAAGGAATCGCCGGCAGCCGTCAGTCAGTCGTTTAATTGGATCGGACTCAGTTAGTCGAGTTGAGTCAGTCAGTAACTTGACTCGGACTCAGTTAGTCGAGTCAGTGAGACTCAGTCAGTCAGTCAGTTGACTCCCGAGCTACGAAGAAGAATTTGTGAACATAAATATATCGCGCGGTCTGAATATAAATTTATCGTCTTAAATAATTATTGCTCGGCTAGTTTATATAAATAATAGTGTTTAATGACAGTAATGATAAGTGTTAGTGTATAAGTTTTTGTATTTGTTATTTTAATTATATAATATATATATATATATATATACCGTGTGTCCCACGTAAATGTTGGCATAGGCAGTTAACATGTAAAATCAGTTTTTTGTAAATAAAAAGTGTCCGGCAAAAAATTATGCATCCAAATTTTATATCACAATACTGTCAATATCCCTACATCTTATTTAATACAGATTACTTTATTTTGATACCGCAATTTAAAGAAATTAATAATAATAATTCCTAATTTTCGCCTACTCTTTTTATTGCTACTGACGTATAGTGCCTGTAATTTGTTTTAAATATTTTAATCTGTCACTGTCAATTTCTGGCGATGGAAATTATTCAGCGTTCATTCCTGTGGTGCATTCAGATATTTGTCTTGCACTGCGCCCCCATAATACATTCTAATAATATTTACACGGTTCTCGACATTTAATGTATTCTTGATGACAGTGACAGATTAAAATATTTAAAACAAATTGCAAACACTACACGTCAGTAGCAATAAAAAGAGTAGGCGGAAAATTAGGAATTATTATTATTAATTTCATTAAATTGCGGTATCAAAATAAAGTAATCTGTATTAAATAAGATGTAGGGATATTGGCATTATTGTGATATAAAATTTAGATGCATAATTTTTTGTCGGACACTTTTTATTTACAAAAAACTGATTTTACATGTTATTTGCCTATGCCAACCTTTACGTGGGACACACGGTATATATATATATATATATATATATATATAATTATTATTATAATAATTATTCATTATTTGTTATTAATAATAGTTTTATTATTTAAATAAAAAGTTTTAAACCCACGAACGTTACAATATTACCTGAAGCTCAATCAGGCTTTAGAAGAAAAAGATCCTGTGTAGATAATATTTTCACATTAACGTCAATTATACAAACAAAAAATTATCTATACGCCATATTTGTCGATTTCAGGAAAGCATTCCACTCAGTTTGTCACCAAATTCTCTGGCAGAAGATTTTCCAAATGGGGGTAAGTGGAAAAATTACAAGATTTTTGAGCTATACCTATCTATGAGAGAGCTTCTATGACTATAAGAATAAATAATCAAATGATAGAAAATATTGATATAAATAAAGCCGTCTTGCAAGGGGAATGTAGTAGGCTAATATTATTTGCTTTGTATATAGTAGACTTAGAAACCTAATTGAGAGAAAAAGGGCTGGAAAAATTTTCATTGATATATGTCCCTGCAATATGCGGACGACATTGTTTTATTTGCCACGTCGATACTTCTTAAAGTTAATGGAATCAAAACCAAAATTCTACATTTTCATCTTAGTAGACCACCAAAGAATCAGGCGTCATACAATTACGTTTGCCAAAATGAAAATATTGAAAAAGTCTAAGAGTTTACCTACCTTGGTATTACATTCACAGCATCAGGACAATTTAATGAAAATACAAAGAACTTCATAAACAAAGCAAATAGAGCAACAGGAGCCATAAAAATACTTTAACGAAAGCAAAATTAATGACCTGGCATACTAAGATCAAATTGTACAACGCAGTAGTAATCCCCACAATGCTTTATGCAGCAGAAGTCTGGGCTCTAACAGCAAGACGGAATACATAGAAAAAGGACAAGTAAACTTTTTTAAATCGATTATGGGTTGGAACAAATAAACGGTGAATTAAATAGTTCGAAGAGAAACAAACTAAGTAAAATTAGAAGCGAAAATATTCGCTAAAGTTCTTGATTAGTGGCAAAAATTATTACTGATGCCAAATCATAGATACGCAAAAATCAGCTTCAACGAACTTGCTAGAATAGCAAATTCCGACAGCTATGAAACAAATAAACTGATAAAGTACAACTGGGCATTTGCACTAAAAACCCAACTTGAGAAACTTAATTTTACAGAACTATGGAATATACAAAATATTATACCTATTAGAAATGAAGTAAAGAATGTATTAAATGTGCCCACACAAGAATTATATGATGCAGACTCTGAAAAAATTATAAATTCTGTCCACAATAATCACTACAAATATCTCTATCTAGATAATTCCTACCTCCTCCTTGAAATCAATTATCCGATAATTAGAATTTTCAGCTAGTTTCGAACCGCAAGAAAATAAAATTTTCAATTTTACATCAATGGGACCCTGCATCAATTCTATACGGAGGAAGCATACACTATCTGCTACACCCATGAACTAGAAACTAGACGACCTGCAACACTTTTTCCTCACTTGCCCAATTATCGCACCTATTCGTGTAACTTTCTTGAATATTGTAATCAAATATTTTCCCCCAAACACTAATTACATAAATATATTTCAGCATCAAAACAAATCAGTCATACTGAATATTTGTAATTACATAACATCGGCTTTCAAACTGAGGGCGTTCGCAATGAATTTGTAAAATACATTTATAAGTTACCACTCCTTTGTAATGAACTGTAACAGTTTGAATACAAATATATACATATTATTATTATTATATTATAGGGACCTAAAACCGTGCTCATTCTCTGAAAATTCACTACCGGTTTTTTTGCATGATTCCTATACCTCCCTCGCAGGATATAAGTTTTTAATTAGTGAAAACCGAAACAAGGCAAATATATAAAAAAAAATTGAAACAATTATTAATTAAATCATATGAAGCTTTATTTTCTGGTTTTGGATTTGGCAAACATTTAAACAATGTTTTCGAACAAGTTTGATAAAAAGACGTTCTCAATAAATAGTATAGAAAGCGCTGCAAATTATTGTTGTCGAAGAGTCAAACGTAAATCATTTTTTACCTTTTTTAATGCTGAAAAAGTTCCCAAGCCCATCCCTTCTCGTCGCGCCCTCTAGAACCGCGCGCACTGCAGGCTTAAGCCTATGTAGCCTATAGAGTTAATCAGGCCTTGGAGTGTATAAATGATTATTCGACATGTGAAGACTCAGTAGACTCAGTGTATGAATTAATGTAGTAATTAGTGTTAAATAAATAAATAAATCATTTTTGTTAATTATAATTAAACTTATGTGTCATTCTTTCAACTTCACCGAACCCGAGTAACGAATAAAACGTTGCAATATTATTCACCATATAACAATTTGCAGGGTTTTTAGGATTTTTAATTAATTTGGTGATATATGAAAGGGTTAGTAGTGAGTTCGTAGATATGTTTCTTCCATGTTCATTTCTTATCTAAGTATTGTAACGTTCGTGGATTTCCAATGTTTTTATTTAAGCAAAAAGAAATATTATTAATAACAAATAATCAATAATTATTATAATAAAAAGTAAAAGTTAATTAACACTAACTATATAACACTAAAATAACGAATACAAAAACTTATACACTAACACTTATCACTACTATAAACAAACACTATTATTTATATAAACTAGCCGAGCGATATTTATTTAAGACGATATATTTATGTTCACAAATTCTACATAGTAGCTTGGGAATGAGTCTGAGTCAACTAACTGACTGACAGAGTCTGAGTCAACTAACTGACTGACTGAGTCTGAGTCAACTAACTGACTGACCGACTAGTCCCGGTGATTCGCTCTTTTATATATCACGTTTCTTGCTTCTAGAAGTGCCTGCCCTGGAATATTCTCCATTGTGACGCTAGCGAACTAGTTTAAACAAGTCACCGCTGCGTCTATTTTTAAACGGCGGCGTATGCAGACAAGTTACAACTTGTCGTTGTCGCGTCCGTTACACTGCCCCCTCCTTATGTCTGTTTCGTCCCGATACCACAGTATAGGTGCTATAAGCAGTAGTCGCACTTCCCGGGTTTTTTTGTAACATGTAAATTTGGCCTTAAAACGATAAGCTCCGCCCTGGGGACTGATAGTTCCAGTATCGACCGCTGTTGTCAGTAACATCGCCTGCTGCCACAATACTTTTCAATTTGAATTTGACATTTATTTAAATTTACCGCTGCGCCGCTCAGTCCGCATAGGATACGCAAGAAAATCTGAAATGTTACAAAACATCAAAGGCGCCGACAGAGAGTGAGACTACTGCTTATAGCACCTATACTGTGCCGATACTTTCCTGTTGCTTTTTCTGGATCTACAGCTACTCCTCTTCCAGAGACAATGTGGCATAGATAATGAGCTTCTTTACGAAACAGGTTACATTTCTTTGGACTTCAGGTTGGCGCTTCTTAACCTCTGGAAAACTTCTTCTATATTCTTCACATGGTCTTCAATTTTTTTATCGACCACAATTATATCATCAAGATATACTAGACAAGTTTTCCAGTATAATCCTTTCAGTACGGATTCCATCATACGTTCAAATATTGCAGAAGCATTACAAAGGCCAAACGGCATTACAGTAAACTGCCAAAGTCCAGATCCAGTAAATTCTGTCTTCTCACGATCCTTTTGCTCCATTCCCAATTGCCACATTTCAAGTCCAAAGTTGAAAAGATTTTCGATCCCGCAAGTGTGTCCAACGTGTCGTCAATCCATTTTTAATCTGTTGGTTTTGTGATCGATGTGACAGTTGAACAATATCCCAGAACTGTACCTTCCTTCAGTACTGCTGGGCAATGGTTGATGTTCCTCAGTCGCACTGACAATCTGGTGTTAGAATAACGCTTTTCGCAACTAACACACCTCGTCCTATTTCTGTGTCTCTGCATTCTGGTTCTAAAACTGCCACTTGCTTATTACACGTATGCTCTTCTGTTCTTCCTTCTACGAGCACTTTACTGCGAAGAGTCACGTCTGCCAGGATTACCCGAGCCCGCACGTCGTCCTTATATTGAAGAACAATTTCTTCGTTGCCGATTTTCAATATTCCGGCTTGCAAGTCCGTCTACAAATTTTTCGATGGCCAGACTCTCACAAATATCGTCTAAACCTTCCGGATATGAAATTCGTACCAGCTGTGCAATATCCGCTTCAAAATCTTGTAGGGACTTGTTCACTTTCTGGAACCGGTTTCTAAGTTGAGAACGGTACATCTGTCCCATGTGTTTCTGACCATATCTCATGTCTAGACGAGCAATCAACTGCATGTAGTTAAGTGTATCTTCCATAGGTATTGCTTAAAGCGTCACCACGTAATGATGTGCTTACCATGGACACTTTAACACTTGAAGTCCAACCATGAACCATGGAAAGTGTCTCGAACAGAGTCAAATATTCTTTCCATGATGATTTTCCGCCGTAAGTTGGTATATCATGACGGCCAGGGACTGTTGTCACTTTCGGTTCTTGCAGCTGGGTTGTTGTATGTTGTATCCAATGACGGTTGATTAACGGCTGGTAAACTGTCAGGTTTGTTTTCGAGAGCTTGCAGCTTCTTTTCCAGTTCTTGTATTTTGCCTCCACGCTGTTGGTCAACCCTTCAAGATCTTCTTCTAAAGTTTTCTCGAGGCTTCTAGAATTATCTTGAATTTTCGTTTCCACACTTCTAGAATGTTCGAGAAATTCATTTTTCATACTTCTGGAACTTTCTTCCAATTTACTTTCCATAGTTCTAGAACTTTCTTCTAAGCTTTCCATAGTTCTCGAACTTTCCTCTAATTTCGTCTCAAGACTTCTAGAATGTATGCATATCATTTTGAACTTGGAAAACATGAGTATTTGGGTTGCACTACCACTGCTCGAAGACGTTCTAGCAACACTGATTTCTTTTCCAGCCGATTCTTCATCTTTCTCTTGAAGCTCTTTTCTTAATTCGTCCACCTTCATGTCCATCACCTTTTCCATTCCACTTCTGACACCAATTGTAACGTTCCTGGGTTTAAAAAGTTTTTTTATTTAAACGAGCGATATATTTATGTCCACGAGTTCTTCATAGTAGCTTCGGACTCGACTGTCAACTGACTGACTGACTGACTCTGAGTCAACTAACTGACAAGTCACCGCAGCGTCTATTTTTAAACGGCGGCGTAAGCCGACAAGTTACAACTTGTCGTTGTCCCGTCCGTTACAGTATACTTCATGACGTCTTAGTTTGCAGAATTTTACAGATCTTGTTTTATTTTGATTAAATGTAAACCCTGTTTGAAGGGCCGGCAACAATTTTTATTTGATTTTTTTTCTATAAATATTCTCCGTTTAATTTTTCGGGAGGTTATGTACCTATATCTTAGCTTTTAGTTATTATGTAGTAACCTGTGATTGTTTTAAGAGAGATCTCAAATTCATACAAAAATACAAACTCAATGTAGAATGTAACTGATTTTATATAATTATTCATTTAACAATTACTATAGTCCATTCACATTAGCAAGAGAACTTGGAACTGACTGTAAACACAGAGCTTGTATTAGTCCGATGTAAAAATTTTAAAGTTGAATGCACAAAATACAAAATCCGACAGCGACTGTCAGTGGTTTGGTCAGTCGGTTCGTTAAGCGTGGATTACACGATGAAGATTTTCTTTTCAAGTGATTTTAAAATGACATTTGATAGCTAATTCGCCTACTAAAAAACAAGCGGTTAGATGGTAGTGCGGTAGAGCAACAATATGCAAGTGTATGGTCAATTTTTAAGGAAATTTCAAAAACAAAGTACCGCACTTTCTGTTTTTTGATTCATCTATCTCTCTTACACTTGCGTAATTGGGCGAGAGAGAAAAAAAAGCCAATTGAAAAGGAAAACTTCATCGTGTATCGCACACTTTAGAAAGTTCAATAGTGAATTTTAGGTGAAGTTAAGTATTGAAAGGCGAAATAAATTCTTCAAAAACAATTTCCCCTCTAAAGAAGCGTACAAAAAATATAAAATATGGTGTATTAAAACTGGTTTCACTAGTTTATTTTAAATTATTTCGCTAACGTGAACGGACTACAGTACAGATATAATAGGCTATTCCACCATAATCAAAAATAGTACAAGTTTATTGAAAATATGAAAGATAAGACTTCAAGGATGTGGAAAAAAATCCACATTTTTATTTATAAATTACTCATTGCAAAACTATACGATACTACTGCTACCAACTATCTAACTTCGAGAATGTCAAAATATTCTTGTAAAGTGAGATAAAAATGAAATAAATTAAGTGCATTAATTTATTTTATTTCTCTAATAATGAAATATAATACTACAATTTAAATATATATTATTTTGTAATTTTCTCAACATTTTTTTTCAAAAGTCTGTGAATCTCCGTTTATTTATTTCTGGTATACCATATTACCTACGTCATCAAGGTATTTTAAAATAAGACCAAAAAAATATCGTGGAATAGCCTATTTATTTCGTCTATCAAATTTTCATATATTTATGTTTCAGCCTTGAATTTTCATTTAATATCATTAGGTATAAGTATTTGTTTCTGGTTTTGAAATAATTACTAACTTAGTGTTAAACTATTTTCTTACATAAACATTTTGTTTTAAAAATCTATATATTTATTACACAATTTCAGTTTATAAAATTTCAATAATGTGAATTAAACAAAACCATGATTTAATTATGAGGTAAGTTACAATTTTTCTGTAAGTTCAGGCACAGCTTTGAACAAATCAGCGACAAGACCATAATCAGAAACTTGGAAGATTGGTGCCTCAGGGTCCTTATTAATGCAAACAATAGTCTTGCTGTCCTTCATACCAGCCAAATGTTGAATAGCACCAGAAATTCCCACTGCGATGTATAGATCCTATAAATAACCAAAAAATCAGTGTGTTAATAAGACATTATAATCATTACATATAATTTGACCCTAGAAAATGTTACTATAACGTGATAAAATAGCAAATTTTAATGCTGAAAATTGTTTAATAGCTTCTTGGTAACAAAACAGACTGAAATGTTCTGTTCATAAGTGGAAAGCTTGTATAACTTTGGGGTGTAGACGTGTATATATATTTCTATTTAAAAAAATATACATCTGTACTCCAATGTTATACATGGTTTTAGGCGAGCATTAGCAGTATATTACTATTATGTATATGATGTCCGATGTCGGGAGATATAACCTATATTTTTCAAGTACATTTCTAATAAAGCGGATAAAACTATAGTTTCCAATAATAGAAAAATATACAAACTAACCTACACCTCTAAATATACAATATATAAAATTACAACAGATGACATGTTTCAAATATGTTCATGTTTCTCCTACCATCATCATCATACATCATGTATCCCTTTCCCTAATTTTTAATATTTAATTTCTCGTAGACTATCGATTTAAAACACCGAAATTTTATTTTCTGATTTAAATTCATATATAATTAAATTAAATTTGATCTCAGGCCCCATTGTTTATAAATATTTTTCTGAAAATTTGTTGGTTATGGAAATTGAACATCTACAGAGCACTGCGTTACCAAGGAGCTCTTTATTTTCTAGAGTTAAATGCTGTTATCTTAAATAATTTCTTATGATTTGACTCACTACTTCAACAGGTTGTATTGATGTTTTTGGACTCAAATAGTACGTTTTGTGCATTTTCTCAAAGGTAATTACAAAATACTCTAGAAGTTAACAGAGTACTGATATAATTTTAATACTATGTTATTACCTAATTACCTAAACATATTTATGAACTCATAAAGATCGCCATGTATCGTTTAATGTTCTCAAACCCCATACGTGCAAGAAATATATTTTGATACTAACCGGAGCAACAATTTTGCCAGTCTGTCCGACTTGCAGGTCATTAGCTACGAACCCGGCATCTACAGCAGCACGAGATGCACCAACAGCGGCTCCCATCTTCTCAGCAAGATCGTACAAGAGTTTGAAGTTGTCACCCGACTTCATTCCACGACCTAGACAATATACAGGGGGTAAATTAATAAATGTAACAAACATCTAGAGGGGTAACATTGCAACACTCGAAAATTCTAACGCTGCCTTATTCATGCACACGTTGCTATCCTCAATCACTGCTTTGTTCAAACACAGCTTCATTCACCATACGAAAATCAATCGTCCTAATGCAGCACAGAAACAAACCTAAATCTGTAATGCCGACAAGATGGTGCGTAGTCTTTGTATCCATAGGTGTCGTACTAATTTATTTGAAATTACTTTTCTGCACTATGAATGTTAAAAACGTTAAAATACAGGAAAATGGCATGAATTTTAAATTATAAACTTTTTTATAATATTTACTATATAATATCATCTTAATATGTCATAGTAATAAAATATTGAAATAACAGTTTTCATTTAATACAGAGATTTAGGTTTGTTTCTGCGCTGCATTAGGACGACGGACTTTCGTACTCACCGTACGTAAAGCGGTGTTAGAAGAAATCGATGTATGAATGAGGCTGTGTTTGAACAACAACATCAACATTTAACAAGGTTTGGTTTCGCTGAGGCTTCGACGGTGTTTTATTACATTGATTCCCATTTTTCTCAAAACAAAATCTAACTGTTCTTAACTTAGTCTAAGATACTCGCGAAATTTGACATCTGTTTTTATTCCTTTTTCCACCTACAAGTAATCTTAGAATAAATCATCGTATTCTTTTTCTTCTAATAAACAGCAATCTTTCTGTCTCAATTTTCTAGTATCTGTACTAAACATTCTACTTTCTTTATACGCAATCAAACACTCAAATGCCGTCAATTGTGGCCGCCTATCTCCCTCAACGAAACCAAATCATTATTAAACAAATGTGTGGAAATGCATCATTTCTGTACCACAGGCTCTTATATAAACCAATTACCTCCACTGATAACAACTTTGGCACTAGTTAATTCCGGGCGGTCAGATTTGCTAAGTTCTTGGCTAAGGAATTCCGTGAGTCCGGTATTGTATTCACCAGCAGGTGCTACTTCGGACTTCGCAGATCCACCTTCCGCAGTGTCAGCTTCGAAACTGGTTCCTCTCACACCCACAACTTTTATAGCATCCTTAGATTTTAAGGTCAGGATAGCGTTACCTAAATAAACATTATTTTAAATATGCAACTTTACTTGTCCTACCGAAAGGTTTCCCATAGTTCCTACTCTAATTTTATCTAATAATTTTCACCTTGAGCTTTTGTAGAAAGCAGTCAAAACACATACCTAAGTTACAAGGAATCTTTTATATGAAATTTCAGTGGCAAAATGTCTAATTATATTACTTGTGTATCTTGTTTTATAAATTATGTCTGCAGATCTGAATATAAAATATCATCAATATTTAAGATATATGGAATTTTAAAATAATTTTACTTATTTAAATAAAATCCACATTTTCTTAATTCTTTGTTGTTTTCAAAATTAGTACAATTTTCCAAAAATAATCCATAAAAATGGACTGGAAAAAATCTGCTATTAGGAAGGTAATATAATTCAAGCAACACACAAAATCTTGAAAATTTGCGAATAGGAAGAGGAAAATATAGTAAAATAATAAATTTTATTCCATACCTGCATAGATGCTGCGAACAAAGGTGTCAGGTGCTTTGATATCAATTACGTCGGAAACAGGTGACACATCTAATTTAGCTGCTACGCGCGGCAATATTGATTTTCCAAAAGCAGTAGCACCAGCAAGAATATGCGTGAAATTGAACTGCTTTTGAGTAGCAACTACAAGAGGAGTAATGTTTTCGGCTGTGAATCCCTTGAAGGCATCTCCTTCAGCTACTATAACTCTTGCTAATCCATTTGCTTTGGCAACTGCTTCAGCAGCCTGAAATACATTTACATTTACTTTGTGCTTACATCAATTTCAAACTAGGACTTACAGGTCCACATTTTGTACCGACAACTAAAACAGACACATCGCCTCCAAGCTTTTTAGCAGCTGTCAATACATTTTTAGTGATTGGATTTAACGTTTCATTGTTGTGTTCTGCTATAATAAGTGTACTTTGAAATCTTTTCAATCCACTAGATAACTGAAAATGAAGTACAATAATATGTTATTTATTAACAACTAACCACAACTCTCGGCATATACCATACCTGTGTATTTAGCTGTCGGGAAAATGCGGAAATCATCTTACTGTCTAAAGAAAATAAATACAAATTAATATGAATAAATATATGCACATGTAGTTCAATTCATCTACCTCAAACTCTGCTGACTGAAGTTATATCATAGATAATTTACTGATTAACTTCTATGGGTTCAAAGTCGACTTACTCGACGGGGCAATGTCAAAATCCACACACCACACCACATCGAAATTTTTACGTCACCGAGACCAAAAATTCTAAAACAGTGGGACCATATTCCAGTGCCCAACAAAATGTTTCATAAGAACACTAAAATTTCCATCAAATGTTACAATTGTACCTAATACATTTATGATTAATAATTTATATAAAAGCATTTGTTCGGAAGGGAGCGTATGACGCGGACGAATATTTTTACGTTGACCATTCAAACGTTGAAAATAATGCGCACGAATCTGTAATGCCTATGGCACACTGGCCGATGAGTGTCGATCGTCGATGAGCATCGATGCTCATTGATGAAACAACAGAACGAACCCGTCATCGACGAAAAATAGAGGCTCCTCTATTTTTCATCGATGTACACAAATATTATTAAATGTTAACATAAGTTTTTAATTTATTTAACATTACTTCTCAATGAATCACAATGGTCTGACAGGTGTGGAAATATTCTTATTTTATGAAAGTTCGACGGGGCCCATCGACGATTTGCAAAAAATACCCGTGTTTTTATACACCCTAATAAATATTTTGGATCGAAAATAAAGTTTGAATAAATTATTACATTCATTTAGTTTCCAATGCTTATGCAACACATTACAATATTAACAAATATTTTTGTAGCAAACATGTATTATCATTTTTCCATATTCCTGTTAATTTTCCTAATATTTTCCTCTATTGATATTCCATTAAATATTTTATTGGAATTTTATACCACCCACTCTTTCATTCAGTAAATACCCATTTCTTACAAAGGAAAGAAAAATTATGATTAATAGATTACTCAAATTGAATTTTTTTTCATTTTTATATGTTCCAATATTTCAGATTCTTTTCCTGTGGAACATTACTACTTTGTATATAGTACTTAATTACCTACAAATATTTCCTGAAACACAACACATTAGAATGATGCAGAGTGAAGGTACATTTTATTTATCTACTCGTATAAAGTATCTAATGATATATTTCATAGTTAGATCCTATTTGCTCATAATGTCAAACAGAGTTAAACATTGTGCGTTGTCAGTACGGTTGCGGCTACAGCTGACTGGCACATTCGCCTCCTGGTTGGGAGTTGCGAGCGAGTGCAGGTACCTAGTATACAAGAGTCCACATTTATGACGGCGACAGAGATGAGATGCAGATGAACCTTATAAACATTATCTGCAATCACGACGCTCTACAGCTTGCTGCTGTTACTGATGATGGTGAGGTAACCTCCCGAACGTAGTGTACATTTGCAAGTATACATCCCATCAATGTTGCTATATATCATTTACTGCACACATATTTTCAATCAATCAATTTTCTTAACGTAAACTCTGTTTAACGCATTACTTATCTGAGTTAAAAAATGCATGAAATCATCACCAGGTCGCACTCGGACATCGATTTTGTTTTATGCATGGTTGCTTCCAACAAGTTCACACCAAATGCCTTTTTGCCCTACTAGTTAAAGTCGTCCACTTAACCACCGCTCTCCATTCTACGATGAAGCTGCTTTGCACCAGTTTATTTATCATTCACCCACACTTATGATACTACAAACATGAAGCATTATAAAACAAATGCGATGTTTCCTGAATAGCAAGTACTAATTACGGTAGTTAGTATCAAATAGATTCATTTCTATTTGACCTACCGTAGTCAAGAATATATCATATTCTGCAATGATAACAAAACAATCCTCAGCGCCGTTAGCAGGAAGGCAATGGCTGGTACCACGAACTCTGTTTTTGGGTGTTTTAAGAGCAGTGTTTTAGGCTTGGTTTTAGCGCTGTACAATGTTCTAAAATTATTTTATAAAAGAAATGCTTCAAATAAAAGTAACAGAAAAATCTACCACTTTTATTTGAAGTAATTTATACCTCCCACCTACCTTAGGTAAGGGAGGTATTGCTTTTGGTTAAAAAATTGGGTAGTAAGTTTTCAATGAAAAAGCACGTTTTAGGGTCCCTACAATACGATTTTACTATTTTCGCCATGATGTATGTATGTATGTGTGTGTGTAGTCTGTGGCAATTTTTTCGTCTCGCTTAACTCAAATACTATTATACCAAAAAATAAAATTTTGTGAATTTTTGCTTCTTATATTTAAATGAAGAGCTGATTAGATTTTGGATAAAATTGGCCCACAGTAAGTAGCAGTTTACTTGAAGCCCTTAACAGTTTTTCGTGAAAAACACGGCTAAATTTCCTTTTTCAACAAGTTATGTTATTTTGAAAGGTGTAGAATATTTAATTTGACATGTGCTTTGATTACACTAATTTTATTAATTTTCAATAGATTTAGAGATAATAAAATATGTATAAAGACATTAGATTTCATAAATCTTGCATTCCTAGTACACTATGGAAACACTTAAAAATTTTCAATTTTTTACTAAATGTGACACATGTCATTTTGATTGTGAAGCTGTTTTCTAAGTCAAAAAATTAAATAAAAATACGAAATAAAATTAAATTTCTCAAATATAAATAGAAAATACATAAATAAGAAGGTATGTTTCAGTATAATCAAAAACTATTTAGTATCGTTTAAGAGTAGCATTAGGCGGGAGGTTATTAAACCGACGAAAAAAAAAATACTGAAAAGCAGAAAATAACCTTTTTAGTCTTAATAACTATGCTCCAAAACTCATATAACTAATTTTGAGTTAGCGTTCGTTGTTTGTTTCTTTGGCGCTGACTCAAAATTAGTTACTTACATTAGTTTAAGAGCTTAGTTATTAAGATTAAAAAAGGTTTATTTTATTTTTCGCTTTTCAGTTTCTTTTTTTTTTATTAACAAAAAAAAGAATTAATTAGTACTCGTAGTTAACGAGAGACAATTCAAATTATGGTGAATGAACTCCAATTTCTCAGCATTTTTCAGGTAATGTTCGACCGGATATCCGGATGCCGGATACCCGCCTTATAGGGTGGCCGGATATTCGGTATTAGGCCAAACAACTATCCGTAACATCTTTAATTTTTTTTTTCAAAATAGTTTAAGAACATTGTACAGCGCTAAAACCGAGGCTAAGACAATGATTTTAAAACGCCCAAAAACAGAACTCGTGGTACCAGCCATTATGTTTTGGGCGTCACCACAAGCAGCTCTAACTAGGATGTACAATTTGTGATATTACGATTTACGATTCCGAATGAGGCAACACATTAATGTAATATACAATTTTTGTTAAACCGACTATGTAAAATATTGTTACTAATATATACATAAATGTTAAAAATATTGATGTATACAAATTATTTTCAAATAAAGTTTTTTAAGGTTACCTTTACATTTAAATATTATGTTTAAATTTATTATTTTTATTTTTCATTGTACACATTTTTTATATAAATACACATATTGTGATGACATATTCGAATTTATGGTATGTTATTTTGTAACACGCGCCTATATCACTACCTACCACATACTTTTTATGATTGGTTAGATTACACATTTTTGTCAGAAATAAGAAACCCTACATACACGATAACCATTTAAAAAAAATAGACGTTATTTTCAGCCTGTATGTTGGACATGTATTTATTAAGGGCCAGGTTAGCCATAAATTTTGACACGAGCTGTATTGTTACTACATGTATTAATGTATGTTATCCGTTGAAATGCACACAGTACGAAATCCGACGATTGCAATTGATCAGTCGGTTCGTTAAATAGTTTAAAAGTGAGTTCTAAGTGCAGTTAAAATATGAAAGGCAGAGCAAGTTCTTTAAAAACAATGGCTGAAACCGCGATCTTCGTTTTTGGAAATTTTAAGAAAAGAGTTTTAGCGTTGTTCAATGTTCTAAACAAATTTTATTAAAAAAATACTTCAGATAAAAGTGGCAGATAATATATTTCTCTTTATAAAATAATTTAGAACATTGTACAGCGCTAAAATACTTCTCTCAAAATACCCAAAAACAGAGCTCGTGATACCAGCCAATACCTGGAACAGAAAAACTTGCGACAGGCCGTCCATTTTAATATTATGTGACATGATAAAAATATAGTGTTGTGTATTAAAGCCGTCTTCTTTTGAATTAGTTTAAATGAAAAATACAAATTATTTCATATCATTATTTAAATTTCGGAGATACTTCACACGTTTTTAACTATATTTATCTCATTCCACGCTAAAAACATTGAATATATTGCACTGCGACACTTAAAATGAATGCTTCTGTCACTAAATTTCGTTGAAATACAAATGCGAGTTAATTTTTCTTAAAACGTATAGATTGACATAATTTTAATGGGCCCATAAACCAATTTTTAAAAAAAATAATTTCGAAATGATATTATGCATGTTTTCAAGCTTTTTTTTATTTATTAGTCATTATTGTAGTGGTATAAATATATACATAAATAAATACACACAGATTTTTTTTATCTTACATTAGATGATATAACAGACAATTTTGATTGCAAATATATACAAGCCTCTCTTTGTTCCATAATTTCTCGCACTAAATCAATTTTCTTAATTTGAAGTATTTTATTTTCTTTGCTTATTAAATCCATAAATTCATCTAACTTATTTGTATCTATATTACAGGAATAAGTGTTTTGAGGCGTCTGTTGTTGATTGTTAGCAATACAATATTTTAAAAGTACAACTTCCGACTTTTCTGCAGCTATTTGAGAGAGCAGAGAATCTTTTAGTTCTATTAGTGCATTATTTTGATGCTGTATTAAACTAATGGCAGCATCTGGTAAATGGGATTTGGCAGGAGTTGAAGACTCTGCACTTTCAGGCTCTAATTGGGCTTTTGCTGGCTTAACAGCTATATGAATTTCAGTAGATGGCGGAGCGATTGCAGCTTCTGCTGGTTTTACTTCATTAGTAAGAGGAATAATCTGGTTATCACCTACGGAATGAGTATCTTCTACAGGAGGAAACTCAATGCTTGAAGTACTTTCAACTGGTTGTTCTTCGATTTGAACTGGGACTGATTTAGCGGCTTGATGTTGTAACGTATCATCGTCAGAACAAGATAATGATTTCGTCATTTTTGATTCTTCCGGAACAGAATATTCTTCAAAACTCTTTTTTGTTAACTCGTTGCATTTTTGGATACTTCTTAGTTTACGCTAAAACAATACATAATTATTTAATTACTAAAATATCTGCATAGCTTTAGAAATCTACAACTAGTTGCATTACCTACAAATTAATGCACTGTTCTAATCTAGTTAACGACATCGTTAAATGTTTATTATACTTTTAAGTACTATTTTAAATGATAAAAATTTAAAGATTAACCGAAAAACCTTGTAAATAGGTAAAAAATGTTCCATTTTACCAAACATTCTAATACTGAAAAGATCAAATTGAAATTAAACTAATAAGTTATCTAACTTACTTTCAGGTTTGTAATCATTCGTTGTACTTCCCACAAGAGCTCTTCCCTCTTCTTGGAAATAAATCCCGAATTCATTTCAGCATGAATTTGGGCTAACAACGATTCTTGTTTACGTAATTCACAAAGGATATCTACACTTTCCTCTGGAAGTTGTATAGTATTTGGTATTAATGGTGGGCAATATCTATAAAATAAAAACAAAAGTTATTTGCAAATTGTGTTGCACTAATAACTTCACATTAGTTTTGACAACTCGGATAAGGCTATAATTTTTTAACTGTTTTTTGAATACATTAAAATTTTCAAAAGCGAAACAAAAAAAAATTATCCTTATGCTAAAAATACAAAACTAAAATAATAAGAACTATATCTACATTACTAAATGATCTGATAATAACATGAAAAACTAAGGAAAAACAACTCAAACTTGTACAATTATCAAGCGCCAAATCAATCGTAGCAACGAATTTGATTCTGTGCGATGAAAATAGCAGCGCTCTTATTTTCATCGTACATCGGATAGAATCATGTTTATGTGACATATGCAGTATGATCTGCGTGAAATAAATATTTTTCTAAGAAAATAATTTGATTCCTTATTGATTTAAACAAACAATAAAATTCAACTAAATGGGATCCCTCACTGAAATAATAAAATTAAATTTTATGACAGAAACAATGAATTTAAAGATTTATTACGATTTAATTCTAAGATCGAGTATTTAAAATGAACCTTACGCTACAAACAGTGCGTTCCGAAACTTAACCACAGCGACCGTGGTACTTTTTTCAGCGAACCGATGAGGTTTCGGAACGCGGTAACTGAATTTTATGGTAATTCTCTAATAACCGTAGGAACAAGCCGGTGCTTGTGGTTAGTTGGTAGCTTTCTCGCCGTTTTAAGTGGTAAATTATTCTAAATGAAATTTCCAGTTTTCTCGTTATCATTTTGATCCTCATTTCGGATATCATAAGCATTGTTTTCAACAATATCAAAAATATTATTATTTAAAATACTAAAATCTAGTATAACCAATTATTAGCATAGAATTAAAAAATAATAATTAAAGTATAAAATTATAATAAATTATTATCACAATGATAAATTATTACAAATGAAATCGTTTTTTAATTCTCAGTTGTTCTTGCATTAGTTGTGTACATTATTTGCATCATTATCATTTTAATCCTAATCTTGGGAATATGAGCATTGTCTCAATTTGAACATATAATATATAATTATTTAAAATAAATAACAAATTTTATTAAAACTATTAATATACAGTTAATATCAGAACTTCGGCTACTGTTTTAATTCAACAATTATAAAATCATATTATTCTCGCAAATGAAATTAATATTTGAATTAAAAAATATACATAATTATAAACTGCAACAAATCCCGTAAGTTATGTATTACAAATGTTAAACAATTTGAAATTCATATATTAATTTATTTGCGAAATTATATTTCAATTGCGAATCATTGTACAAACTTATTTTCAGGATAATCGAATGGTTATAACCAGAGCGTTTCAAATCTTACCCAGACTTTCAGTTATCATTTAGAAACCGGTCACATGGTTACAGTTCCTTTGGTTAAGTTTCCGAACATACTAAAAATTTGGTTCACTTCTCCCTTCGACCACAATATAATTTTTTTTTTTTTAAGTACATCAAAATATAAGACCATTTGTAAAAGTCCGAGTTAAAAATTCCTCCAAATAAGCGAGATATTAAGGTCTGAATATTAAATTACATTGATGACGTAAGTAACCAGAAATAAACAGTGGTTCACAGACTTCCGAAAAAAATATTGAGAAAATTACAAAATAATATATATTTAAATTGTAATATTATATTTCATTATTTGAGAAATAAAATAAATTAATGCACTTAATTTATTTCACTGTTTTCTAATTTTACAAAAACATTTTGACATTCGAAGATAGGTAATTGATGGCGCTAGCATTATCAAGTTTTGCAGACGATTTTGATTTGATTTGGTTCATACTCACAGGGCCAAGGTTCATTTTTTATTTCATTTGGTAATTGGTGGTTGTTTTGAATTGTGTTTATTATTTATACGAATTAACACAATAAAAGTTTTTAAAGTATTTTAAATTGAAATTTTATGCACAAGTTAGATGCATCACTATTTTCTGTATCAGTAGAAATTTCATCAAAAAGACGCTGAAGTCTTTTATGTTCTTCATAAGAGCACGGATCCATTTTCTATTTGGAGTCTTTTAATAATTTGTTGAAATATACATTCATTATGTTAAAGTATTAATTTGTAAACTACATTTTCACTTAGAACAAACAATTACATTTAAACTAACATCGGTCCTTTAGACCGAAAATCCATATATCTCCGACAATAACATACACACAAGACTATTCAATTGATAATGCATGGAATTTAATGAGATATGAAGGTAGAGTGCGTACACGTTAACTTCAAGCCACCAAACCTAACAGATTGATAGGCTTGGTGGTTTGAAGTTAACGTGTACGCACTCTACTTAGTCGGACCAAAATGTATTGGGAAAGATTCGGATAAATCGAAAAAAAAAAAATTCGTAGACATCGGTTTCTAAGACCGCATGTTAGTCCCAGAAGGTTCTCTCTGACACATCTATTCAATTCTAAATTCTCAGTACTTCTCTTATTTTTGAGCTATCAGATTGTCTAAGTGTCAAAATGGTTAAAAATTAATTTGAAGATTTTCAAATAAAGTAATAAAACCAAACCAAATAACACAAATCAAACTTGTTTGAGAATTCGCGCGATAATGAAATCACGTAGTTAGGTCGACACAACGAAATTAAAGACATGTTGAATGACAGGTTAGCAAAATTTATTAGTGATAATAAACCATTTTAACTATAATTTATTTATTTCTTCCTGGAATAAATGGTATTCATGTATATTTTTACTATTTACTACGAAAAGATATTTTAATTTTTCTTAAATAATTTTCTTAACAATAAAATAGAACATTTATGTGACATGTGACTAAAATTATTTAAAATCCCTACTGTTTGAGATCCAAAACTCGGCAACACTGACGTCACAACATTTTAAAAAAAATTAATGCGGCTTAATATGAGCAATTACGCGCTACTGTTCCATTCTCCTTTACACCCCCACCCCCCTTTCTGTTTTTAAATATGAAATGATATTTATATCTCGTTTTAACCTATGAAAACGGAACAAAATAATGACGAAATGCTGTGTACCA
Source organism: Poecilus cupreus (assembly GCA_963942605.1). Lineage (NCBI taxonomy): Eukaryota > Metazoa > Arthropoda > Insecta > Coleoptera > Carabidae > Poecilus > Poecilus cupreus. Next base: position 37,744,530 of record OZ012715.1, on the reverse strand, counting down.
AAATGATTAAATAAAATAGGACATAGCTATCCTCTTAAAGAAGGAATAAAAAGGGCATGCCTAGATGCCATAGGCCGAAAAAAATATTAGTGAAGAAAAACTCTGTTATAAGTTCGAAACATGGGGTAAATAGCTCCGTCGTAACGCATCGAACTGTGGATCATGAGATCCTCAGTTCGAATCCCACAGCTGACAGTTGCCAATTTAAATTTACCCCCGTAATCCCCCTTCCACTAACATCTTTGGGGGCTATGATTTCACAGCTAGTAACCGCACTTCATACGCAAAAATATATCATAATAGGTAAAAGGTGTAATGATATATTTATATTTATTTAACATTTCACACAAAATAGTTACATTAAAGAAAGTTTTGCCTGGCTGCTCCCATTAATAATAATTAAGACTTTTTAAAACTGTGGATAGTCTTCAATTTAGATAGTTTGTATAATTATTATAAAAAATGAAACATACAATGTTTTATACCTACATTTGTAGATAAAAGTCCAAAGTTTTGTAATAAATTTTAAAAAGCTAATTTTGTTTACAAATTATGCATGAATATAATTTTTAAAAAGTAAAATATATGCCACACATTCCCATGAACGACTACAGTAATGAAAATAATTTGTATATTTATAAATATGGTCGTCTAAACATACTAAGTTTATTTTCAATTTGAATTTACAGTTTTTGAGAAACATAAAAATATACCAAAAAACACACTTTTTGGTATATTTTTATTTGTTTCTCAAAAACTGTAAATTCAAATGGAAAATAAACTTACTATGTTATAGACGACCATATTTATAAATATACAAATTATTTTCATTACTGTAGTCGTTCATGGGAATGAGAAATACAGTATCAAAATTCTGAATTTTGACTAACTAGACTTTAACGAATATTTTTTTATAGTTTAATGTTTTAGCTGTCCTTTTCATCCACATATATAAATACTAGAATGTTCAAAGACCTTACTGCAATATTTGTTTTGTTTTTCGATAAGAATATTTAAGAAATAATTTATTCAAATATGAATTTGCAAAACAAAATTCATGGAAGTGAACGAACCCAGCCTGTGAAATGTACTTCATCTGACATTGCAATGTACAAGTCACTGTAAAAAATCCATGAAATTTTGACGGATGGAGGTTGTTGGACCATAAAGAACATGAAAATAAATGGAGATTACAGAATTTTCTGTTTTCTAAAAAAAATAAAGGATTCGTTCTTCGACGCGTATGTTTGACCTTAACTATAAAGTTACGACAAATATTATGAAAATAATGACAATTCTAGACAAGGATAGATATACGCTGTGTAAAGAAAGAAATCGTAGTTAGTTTACACTATGACCGCTGTGGCATCCGACCTCAAAAAGCGCTGCAGACAGCAGTGCGTTAGACGCGCGAAATTTAACAGCGCTGCAATCGCTGTGGGTCCGCCGAATACGCCCATTGTCTTTGTCTAACAGCTATTTCTCTTATTAATGAAATGTTATATTTTTACGGTTATTTTTAAGGTTATTATTTTGTTTACAGGGGACTATATATATTCTTAATTATGTCACATTATTTTAAATTGGAAAATAATGATGGTATCTTTTACATTTAGTAAGTGAGGTTCGGTTAGTTGAAACCAATAAAATGAAAGATATTGCTAAATAATACAGATGATTCATAACATTGATTTATATAATAATAAAAGAGTAACCCATTGTACTTGTACAATTTATAGTTCAAGAAAATATCTACAGCTCCATTTCACGGGAAAGTGGGAGGCTGTATGTTTAAATCTCATTGGTATTAATAATTATTTTTTAATTCGTAAAAGGTGTCTTTAGCTGCACTACTTACTACCGAAAATTACATAAAGAGAACTCCTTAAATAACGAATTTACTCATATGATATATAATTTATATTCATCTTGTATAACGAAATTTATTGAGCTTCTCCCTAATTACAAAAAAATAGATTCATGGGTATCCTCAGTTTGAATCGTGCAAAAAAAATATATACGTTTGAACCCAACTATGAAGCTACCCAATTATCAATTACCATTAACAGATAGAATTAATAGTTGCGCTTTGGTTTATGAGAAGTCCAGATTAAAAAACTAGCAAACTCCAAAATTTCCAGTTTAAATTAGTGGGATAGAGATATCATATCGCCCTTTTCTTCTGTTCAAACGTCAAACAGTATAGAACGTAATAATACATTTATCAAAAAGAAAATTTCTACACATACATCAATTTATTTAAATATATATTTAAATTACTGAATTGGTTTCTGATTACTTCTTCAATATTGCAACTTCCACTAAGTGGTAATTCTATTCTAAGTATAAATTATATTTTAAATCGATAGCTTTAAGACGCCTCAGCCTATTGCTATTATAAGAGATAATTGTAATTGATAATTGAGTCACTCTGAACACCAAGTAAATTAATAATTTAAGAAACTTACTTAAATAATACGGTATCTTTGAATAACGACTTGCAGTGGCACAGCAGAGCAGTAAGAAGTCTGTGACTCATTTGTAAAGTTGGACTTAAAGCCATAGCAATACTTTGGGCATTCATTTTGGTCAATTTTTCCTACAACAAAAGTAATCTTATACCATCTCCAATAATTCATTAGCTACGAACTTACATTATTTGTTATTGTATCTAAATGTAAAATAGTCCAGGCTAAAAGAATCCTATTAAAAGTAGGTAACTTTTCAAGAAGAGACATCAAACTAATTTCTCTTGATCCTACATTCTGAATTGCTGCTGCTTCTTCAAATTGTGTTAGCAAATCGGTAAGAACTGGTTCCGGTAATTCCCTACAAATAATTTTTATTTTTAGTGAAATGTATGTAAGGAAAGTAAATTATACTTTCCTAATTTGTTTTGTCTACCACACAACAATGGTCAGTGAACTTGATTCCAAGTGCAAGTGACATTAAATTGACAAGAAGCAAAACAATATCCAGTATAACATCGAATTATTCTGATTCATTAAAGTATTTGTAAAGAAGGGAACAACTTAGTGAATAATAAACATTGAATGTTGTTTCTTTGATTTACAGAGCAACAATTCAGTTTGTTATTTATAATTATTCCCAAAAGAAAGAACATTATAAAACAACATTCTTACGTGGAAGATTCACAAAGAAATCAACATAATGGAAAAATTACGATTTGACTTTGAAATTAAAAGTGCTCCAGATGGAAAAACAAACGTCATATGCCTAACGTCAATAGGGACACCTGATGGCCGCACTTTTAGCTTACCAGATGAATATCAGCCAATATCTTTACACACAGATCTAACAAAAACACAAACATTTTCTAAAGTTAAGAACACGTTAAAAAAAGAAAGATTACTATTAGAAGTGAGAAAATCAATTGATAAAGGAACCTTGATAGACCTCATCGCAGCTGGCCTGCCAAACTTTATATGTGATTTGATTGATAGGGAAATTCTAGAAGAGACCGAAGATCTTTATAATGAAATAGGCAAGTTGGAGCATCTCGTTAATAAAAGGAAGTTTGAAAGTAAGAAGATTAGAGATTATAACACCAAAGTAACAATTGAAAAATCACCATGTAAAATTTGTAAAGATAAAAATAAAGGCACACGTTATCATCCAGAATCTACATGTTGGTTTAAGGACAAAGATGACAAGATAAAACATGTTAACAACTCCGAGCTGGAAGTAGAACTAAATTGCAAGGACCAAAAAAACTAACAATTCCACCATTAATCAAACTTAAAATACTATTAAATGACACATTTGAAGCGGTTGGGATTTACGATTCGGGCTCAAATGTTTCATTAATAAATTCAAAGATACTTAAATTAAAAAAAGAAGACAAAAATAAGAAAAAAAAAGTTAATTTGAGAACGATTAATGGTGTAAATGAAACGGAAGGGATGATAACAATAAAAGCTAAAATTTTTAATATAGAACAAGAAATAGATGCTTTTATAGTGAACAATAAAAATTTCAATTATGAATTTCTAATTGGATTGGATTGCATAAAAAAATTCAAATTATCACAAAATGAAGATTTAAAAATTGAACAAAGATTTCCAGATTTCACTGGCAAAGAAGAAAAACATAATTCTGAAAAAGAGGAAAAAATTCCTGATAGAGCAGGTATAGATAATTTGATAAATTTTAATGAACATGTGGACGAGAATAACTTCCAAATCTCAATAAACCATATGGATTACGATAAAAAAATTATAATAGAAAATTTAATAGAAAAATATAAAACATTATTTGCCAAAGATAAATACGATATAGGTACAGTAAAAGATTATGAAGCCAGAATAGATCTAATTATAGACAAATATTGTAGCAAAAGGCCATATAGATGTACAATTGAAGACAAGGTAGAAATAGAACAACAAATCTCAGAGTTGTTAAAAAGAAATTTAATAGAAGAATCGTATAGTCCTTTTGCTGCCCCAGTAACACTGGCATACAAAAGAGATGAAAATAAAAGATCAAGATTATGTATAGATTTCAGAGATTTGAATAAAATAATAATCCCGCAATCTCAACCATTTCCACTGATTGAAGATTTAGTTATAAAAACAAGGAACTGCAAATATTTTTCAAAATTCGATATCAACTCGGCATTTTGGTCCATTCCACTGCGAGTTGAAGATAGAAGGAAAACAGGATTTGTCACTCAGGAAGGACACTATCAATGGACCTGCCTACCATTCGGAATGAAGACATCACCGGCTATCTTTCAAAGAATTTTAAGTAGTATAATAAAAAAACATAAACTTTCTGATTTTACAGTAAATTATATAGATGACATTTTAATTTTCTCAAAATCTTTTGAAGAACATATTACCCATTTAACACAATTATTGGAAGCGATAAAGAAAGAAGGTTTTAGGTTAAAATTTTCTAAATGTACTTTTGCTCTAGATTCAGTTACATACTTAGGCCACATAATAAAAAATAATTCAGTTTCCCCAATAAAAGATAATTTGATATCAATACACAACTTTCCAGAGCCAAAAACACAAAAAAATGTTCGACAGTTCCTGGGAAAAATAAATTTCTACAACAATTATGTGCCAAACATTTCAATTACACTAGATCCACTACATAATTTGTTAAGAAAAGGACAGAAATTCATCTGGACGAAAGAATGTCAAGAAGCTTTCGAAAAAATGAAGAACTTCCTCTGTACTCAACCAGTTTTAGCTATTTTCGATCCTGAACTACCAATACACATTTATACAGATGCAAGTTTGCAAGGTGTAGGAGCTGTATTAAAACAACCACAACTAAAGGAAGGCATTGAAAAACCAGTAGCATATTTCTCAAAGAAACTGAACGCAGCTCAAAAGAAGAAGAAAGCAATATACCTAGAATGTCTAGCAATAAAAGAAGCAGTGAAATACTGGCAACACTGGCTAATGGGCAGATCATTTAAAATTTTTTCAGACCACAAACCACTGGAAAAAATGAACATCAAAGCAAGAACGGACGAAGAATTAGGTGACCTAACGTACTATTTGTCACAGTATGACTTTCAAATAAAATACCACCCAGGCAAAAATAATCTAGAGGCGGACTGTTTAAGTAGAAATCCAGTGTTAGAAGCACATGATAATGAAGAGGAGGACATAAAAACAGTGAATTTAATAAAATTAGATGATATTCTTGAAGATCAAGAAAAAAATATAGATTTGCAGGCTAACAAAGAAAAATTTAAATTGAAGAATGGTCTGCACTATAAAAAAGTAAAGAAAAAAGAAAAAATTATATTATCAGAAGAATTTAGCAAAGAATTGTTAAAAAAAACACACAATAATTTTTGTCACATAGGAATAAAACAATTAGAAAACAAATTCAAACCACATTATACGGCAAAAAATTTAACTAAAAATATAAGAAAAATCTGTAAAGATTGTAAGGTTTGTATAAAGAATAAATCAAGAGGACAAAGTAGATTTGGCCTAATGTCCCAACTAGGCCCTGCAGAAAAACCATTCGAAATAATGTCCATTGACACAATAGGTGGTTTTGGTGGTTCACGGTCTACAAAAAAATATTTACACCTCTTAGTGGACCACTTCACACGATTCGGGTATATTGTTACATCAAAAACCCAAAACTCAAATGACTTTATTAAACTTACGCAAAAAGTTCTCGAAAATAATCATATTGGGACGATTTTGACCGATCAATATCCAGGTATAAATTCTAAAGAGTTTAAAAACTTCTTAAATGAAAAAAATATACCACTAATTTTCACAGCAGTAAATGCGCCATTTTCTAATGGTTTGAATGAAAGACTAAATCAGACAATAGTAAATAAAATAAGGTGCATGAGGAATGACGAAAAAAGAAATAAAACAGCATGGACAACCATAGCCCACGAATGTATAAGAAAATACAGTGAAACCGAACATACAGTCACAGGATTTTCCCCAGAATATTTAATGCAAGGTGCAGATTCTTCGATCTTACCAGATGAATTAAAACAAAAAAAGTTAATTGATGATTTAAGACAAGACAGAAAAATTGCTTTACAAAATAGTATAAAGTACCATACTTACAATAAACAAAAATTCGACAAAAATAGAAAAGATTACAAATTCAATGTAGGACAACTAGTGTATGTCGAAAATGGGAATCGCCTGAACAGGAAAAAACTAGACGAATTGAGACTCGGACCATATAAGATCTTAAAACAGATCTCGAATTCAATTTATAAGGTGGATACAGGTCATAAGAAATCAGAATCAAATCTATTTCATATCACCAAACTTATACCAGCGTCGGATTCCGCTACCACACAAGAAGAGGAAGAAGAAGAAGAATATATAGAAAATGATATTGCTATATGAAAATTTTATAAACAAATTTTCTCTTCGAGGAGGGGAGATGTAAGGAAAGTAAATTATACTTTCCTAATTTGTTTTGTCTACCACACAACAATGGTCAGTGAACTTGATTCCAAGTGCAAGTGACATTAAATTGACAAGAAGCAAAACAATATCCAGTATAACATCGAATTATTCTGATTCATTAAAGTATTTGTAAAGAAGGGAACAACTTAGTGAATAATAAACATTGAATGTTGTTTCTTTGATTTACAGAGCAACAATTCAGTTTGTTATTTATAATTATTCCCAAAAGAAAGAACATTATATGTACATAAAATAGAAATGAGTTTGGTTTTTAAATAAAATATAGACTGTTAACCAACTAATTAATAAGAATTAGAGCTGAAAAAAAGTTAAAGTTTGAAAATGATAATCAATAATAATTAAAATGTCATATTAGTACGCCATTTTAGTGATATTTTTGTTTTAAAAAATAATGCACAAGTCACTAGATACAACGAAAATTTACGGTTTTGTTTAACAAATTTAATTGTTCACTAGTTTATATACATGAAAAAAATGTTTCAAATAGAAATGGTGTACACTAATTCCGGCTTTATACTGGATAAAATAATTATCAATTAACTTTTTTGAATAATATAATATTTTTATAGTTAAAAACTAAATTGTTTCAAAATTTGATCCTATTTGTATTTTTTTGAGTAATCACATTTATGAATTTACCCTCTAATTAAAGAGAGTTCTAACCTGAAGAATAACTTGAACACTGAAGTTGCAGTCGGGACATCGTATTCTGACAGATTGACGAACTCCCTTTGGTTATACATTTTTTTAATATGCAGCACTTTAGATTTAATGCCACTAAGCTTATAAACGTTTTCCACTGATACGCCATATTCCTGAATATAATCTATACAATTTCGAACCGGTAGCGGTAAGTCAATATTATCATGACAACGACCACGTTCTACCGCTAATTCTAAACTAACTCCAAAAATAGGTAAAACGTCTGAAAAGACAAATAGTTGTAATATCAATACGTCTACATTTCTATATGTCTTACTTTATTTACCTGAAATATCTACTTTTTCATCATTTACTAATTTAACTTTCTTATCTTTTTTGTCACATTTAACTTTTTCCTTACATTTATCATTCTTTCGGTTATCTTTATCTTTTTTCTTTTCTACATCCTTTTCTTTATCTCTAAATTTGTCCCGCTTTTCTTTATTTTTTGTAGTGAATTTAAACGACTTTGTCTTCTTCGATTTCGAGGGACTTCTGAAACAAGTAATGCATAAGTACATGTACGTGTACAGTGACGAATATTCTGAAAATTACTTTGCTTCAAAATCTTCTTCAGCAGAACTTTCTCCTTCTAAAGCTGCATAACCTCTATCTTTTTTTGAATCTTTTTTATCCTTGCGTTTTCCAATCAGTAAATCTTTTTTGGTACTTTTTTCATTTACATCGTCGCTATCTATAAAAAAAAACATAATTATGTTATATATACAAACAAATGAAAACTACCAAAGCCTACTACTGTCTAAAATTTTATTGATAAATATTACTTACAGTCACTATCATTGCATTTTTTATTCACTTCTGTTGAATACAAGCCTGGGAAATCTTTCATAACGTCTGGACTTTCAAAATCCATTATTGCAAACTAAAATATATTCTTTACATCCACACTTGTCATAGTAAAATATTTCCAATTCCAACTGTCGTAACTGTCAGTGGTCACAAGTGGGATTAAATTCGCGTGACGTCATAGGTTGCCATAGTAACATAATTAAAATATGACGCCTAGATACAAAATAGAAACAAAACTTATTTCAAATAATTAATTATTTTTATAATATAAGTCGTATATAATTTGTTTACTATATTTCTAAGTTATAATAAGTCCGTTAATCTTGAAATATCTTTACACATGACGTGATGATAATGTTTTATATATATATATATATATATATATTTATATATATATATATATTTATTTATTTATTTATTTATTTATTTATTTATATGTATATATTATCTTCAAGTTATTTTATTACTTGAAATATTCAAACTTTTTTTAACGAGCTATACATTCTTTCCAGGAATGCCAATGCCGTGAAGTACGTACAAGCATGCCATGACAATAAACTGCAAATTTCTGACTAGTCGAATCAGCTGCTTTTGCTTCAGTTAGAATGAATTTTTGACGCCATTATTTTGTTGAAACAAAATTTTAGATTGTTATGCCAAAAAAGTAATAGAATTTATTTATTATATTGTAAGAATTTTGTTAAAAGGTTTTTAGTGTTATAACATAGACTACAAAATGAGTCGTCACGAAGGTAAATTTAGAAATGCATTACATGTACTTTTCTGTTTTGCAAAAAAATATAAATGGTGAATAAAATCAGGCAAGTTAATCTTGTACGTTTTAGGTGTTAGCTGCGATTCTTGCCTAAAGGGAAATTTCCGTGGTAAACGTTACAAATGTTTGATATGTTACGATTACGACTTGTGTGCTGCTTGCTATGAAGCCGGGGCTACTACTACTCGACATACGACTGAGCATCCTATGCAATGTATTTTAACTAGAGCCGATTTTGGTAAAAACTGTTATTTTTATTGCTAAATACTGGCTTTACGTTGCATTTTCTCTATACTTTATAGAGCTCTATTATGGGGGTGAGGCCCTAACCTCTGTGGAACAGCCCCAATCTTACACATGCCCATACTGCAACCGTATGGGGTTCACAGAAAGCACCTTACAGGAGCATGTTACTACTGAACATAGTGATATTTCTTTTGAAGTGGTAAGTGCATAATTTTTTTCGATCGCATGTTTTTGTTATTAACTCTAACCATTATGGGTTATATACAAAAATGAAAATAAATTTGTTTAGTAAACTTACATTATTGATTAATCACATATACAGTTGATTTTTAAATAAGATTAGTTCTGCGGCGCTGCCTTTTATTTATTATTAAAGACATTTGTTTAATATTTTTGTTCGATCCGTCTAGATTCTGGAGAAATTTGTAGAAAGAAGGAGTCAGAAAGTTTATTTTAAAATATCTGCGAGCACGCTTTGTTATGAATTAATTAATGCGACATAAGTATGAAGAACCTACTTTCCTCTGGATATCTGTTCTTCTTTCTTTCAGGAAAATTTACTACTTCATTTAGTGGAATGTAGCAGTGTGATATAGGGCGCAGGTTAAATAAATAAATTTTCTATATTGTTGTTTTATTCGGGCAGCTATTGAGAAATAATTTTGATTATTAAATACAATAAATATATGATCACGATGTAAGTGATACCAAAAGATGTAAGTGAAGGAAGAAACAGGGGTAAAGTTAAAGTAGCAATTGTCGGCTGTGGTATTCGAATTGAAAATGTAATTATCCACACTTCGATGTATTCATCTTTGAATTTTAAATGGTTATGATTACGAAAAATGTTTCAAATAGAAATGGTAGTCACCGAATATGACGCCTTTATAGCAATCGTACTAAAATAAATAAATATATCATTACACTATTTACCCATTTTTGGTGTAGCGCTTTACTTGTCAAAACTCGGTGAATAATATATTTATATGTCAAGTGTTGCTACCAGCCGTCGATTCACGACTTCGAAATATTTTAATGGAGAGGAAATCATAAGGGTTAAGTAGTGGAACTTATAATACTGATATTTGATCATGATTTGACCGCAACGTGGCACGACTTATGCGCCACTTGTATATTTGCAATGGACGCCGTGTGGCACAAATGTTGTGTCACAAAGGCGACATTACTAAAACGCTTCGTAGCTTCATGTTTGCTCACGCAAGTTCATACGCGGGTGATGTCGCAATACCAAAGAAGAGATCATGGCACGGTATATGTACCATGCGATGTGAATGAAAAAAAAACCGTAATGCGCCACGTAGCACAAATATAGTACCATTTTGTGTGAAAAAATCATTTTTTGAAACTAAAAATAACATATTTAGACTTAGAAACATGCTACTAAGCTGTTTTTCATAAAATATGATTGTGGCTGGTAACGTGTTAAATATCAACATAACTTAAAACATTGTGTGTATATTTGTATACATAGAAATATTCAAGAGGGTTCAATGCATTATGAAATAATCATTTATATTTTCAATTTATCACTTTTCTAAATCAGCGAAATCAGAGCGCCACAACTAAATAATTGGTAATTGGCGTGATATACTTATTTTATTTTTTTATATTCCGGATTGTAATTTCTTGGTTTTCATTAATTGCAAATTAACAATAATGATGAAATCATAACGTCTGCAGATATGAACAATGTATGAACTTTCGACGAGATTTGGGTTGCAATTCGGAAACACGAACTTCTTTAAGAATGGCATGTTATCTCCGTGGTGAAGGTATTCAAAATTCTTTAGAATTTCTATTTATAGATATTTTGTATTAGGTATGCCCGATATGTGCTTCGGTTCCTGGAGGCGACCCGAACCTCATGACAGATGATTTTGCCGGCCACCTGACGCTGGAGCACAGATCAGGTCCTCGAGACTTGATCTCGTTTCTGGACGAGCCTGTAAGCACTCGGCACAATGTGCGCCGAATCCCGCATACGTCTCGTGGGGTAACAGGCACCCGTTCTCGTAGATCTAATATGCATTTCAGGTAAGTTTCTTTGTCGGATTTTAAAGTACATTTTTATATTTTGCGTTCATAATGAAGCCATTGCGAAACCCAATTACGTATCAAAATAGCCTTTATTTCGATAAGCATTTTTTTTTAACAAGTGGACAGCATTTACATTTTTCTTTTAAAATTATGTTCATAAATCAGAATTGACATTCAAAGAAATGAATATAAAACCAATGTTACTAACTACAGCGTTATACATACAAATTTATCTAAAATAACTCGTTTTAATAAAGCAGATTTTTTTGTAATATGTTAGCATATTGGGATCTGACATGTAGCGACATACCATCTAGCGGATTATTTTCGAACACAAAGTAGGGTGAAGATTCCTTTAGAAATACATTACTTCAAATGGGAATAACGATTTTTAAGATAAAAATGACCAAAATTGTAGTTAAACACTGCGATAAATCGAAAAATATAGTGTTCTGTGCAGTAAAAGTGAGTAGTAAGTCCCGTATAAATCTGGAAGGTACATTCCATTATTTTCCGAAGCTGGACAAACGTTTTATTTATCAAGTAAACCAATTTGCCATTTAATCAATTGTCAAGTATATAAGTTGCGTTCAGCTTCTTTAAAATTTAGTTTGCAGGATTTGTTGTAGCGCATTCACAAATATTATTAATCGTGAGACTCATTTTTTATATTTTATACGCGAACAGTACTAATGTCACATTCGAATCTTCACCCTAATTGACGCCATCTTGGATGGCCATGCCCCCATGTGAGATCCCAATACAGGGCGCAAAATATAAAAATATTATAAAGGACTCATTTTTCACACATGTCAGGGGCCAGGGCTCGTTTTCTAAATTTTGACGCGTGAGAAAAAAACGTATATAACTCGTACTTTAATGTACTATTATTGTAAATAGAGCAATTTTTTTACTATTTGATGCATTGCAAACTGTTGCTGATTAATATGAGTATGTCTTATTATCAATCATATAATGAAATTTTGAAAAAAATAAGTTGCAACTTGTTAAATAATTCATGATTAAAATATTTGCTTTAATGGAAATAGTACTTGTATAAAGGGGGGTTTCCTAGGTATATTTTTTTATATAACTTCATCAGAATTGTAAAGGCATATATTAAGTTTTAATTTTTAACCATGAAGCTATAATAATTTCTTTTAAATTATGTAACGACAAACTAGAATTACATTATGAATATAATAAGGGTTATATTATAATTTTATTCATTAAACTAATATAAAAATAATTTTCGTGACAAAGATTGGATAGTAAATATTTCAATAGAAAAAGTAATAAGAAATAGTAAATGTATAAATAAATCATGATGTAAACAAAACAATAACTCCAAAGTTATCTATCAAGAATGTAACATTTTCACGCTTTGGGAAGTTTTTACATATTTAGAATGTACAAGCGATACTGGTGTACCTTTCTAGGCTGCATTTCGCTGGCCTTTAAATCCATTTGTCGATATAATAATTTAATTGTTTAATACAAAAAAATCTGAATTTACAAAAAAAATCTGAACTCGTTATAGATTCATAATATGACAGCTAACAATGGTTTATCTCATATACCGTGTGTCTGTCAAAGGTGTACATAGGAGATTAACATGGGAAATCAGTTTTTTGCGTGCTGTTGCTCGGTGTTCTAACGGACAACAATGATTGTAGTACCAATCGAAAGATATCATTTTTCTGAATCAAACGATGTAAAATACACTACTATTTAGTAGTAATTTGGTTCCGTAAATTAATTTTTAAATTTTTTAAAATTCTCCGGTTTGTTCAATTTTTATCGTAAATAAATATAGTCACCTATGACTGTTTTGTTTTGATTTCTGTCAAGCTATTTATTTGACGTTTCTGACCTTTGGACTTGTTTAAGACAATTTGTAAAAATGTGGCTAGTTATACTACTAAAGAGCGTATTTTTGTAGTAAAACTATTTTTTGGAGGAAATAGTTATCTCAGAGTGCGAGATCTATTTTTTATTAAGTTTATGAATCGACCGAATCCAAGTGCAACCACAAATGCTGTCCATGGAAAAAACACGTGAGCTTAGTAATTGCAATTTATCAAGAGCAGAAGAACGTGCTTTATTGAAAGAAAGGGTTTTAAGAATGATACATGTAGATCCTTCGTATAGCACTAGATTTTTTGAAAATGATTTGTGTGTACATCATTCATATTTTGAAAAAAAAGTTCTTATTATTCCTACAAAATGCACTGCAATCAAGGTTTTTTCCATTTGACGAAGAAAGTGGAAGAGTATTTTGTGAAGATATACAAAACAGAGCTAATAAAAATGAAATTTTTTGTCATCGATTTAAAAAACTTAACTCTTAATAAATTAATATTATTTAAAGAAAACTGGTTTTTAGACTTTAATTTATTTAATAAAATCTTTACGCAAAAATTATAATAAAACGCTTGTCATTACTGTAAATAACCATATTTTACAAATTGACAGAAACGTCAAATATATCACTTAAAAGAAATCAAAACAAAACAGTCGGTAACTACATTTATTTTAGATAAAAACTGAATAAATCGGAGGATTTTTAAAATTCAAAAATTAATTTACGGAACCAAATTACTACTAAATTGTAATGTATTTTACATCATTTGATTCAGAAAAATGATATCTTTCGATTGATAATACAATCTTTGTTGTCCTGTAGAACACCGAGCAACAGCACGCAAAAAACTGATTTCCCATGTTATTCTCCTATGTACACCTTTAAGACAGACACACGGTATAACATTATGATATAAGGTTAACTAAAAGTCACAAATAGTCACTGTGCGTTTAACATATTTTTATTAGGAAACAGAAAGATTGGGATTTTTAACTACTGATAAACAATATCAGTGGGTGCGATTTTACAAGGGTAAACTTCATTGAATTATAATATTGCAATCAGTTGTGTGTTAGGCATTTTTAAAGATTTGCTAGTCACTTTTATATTGAATAAAGTGACAGAGACCGTAATTTATTTAATTTGGACCAACTTGTAAATAGGTTAAATGGCCAAATTTAAAATATGAATTTAAGTCAACTTACTATACTCTCGCAATGGAGACTTGTAATAAAACGTACATAGCCTGAAATATAAACAAATAGCTGCCATGCCAGTACATCAGAGTTTAACTTATTCGTATACATGTGTCCCAAATTGATTGGGTTAACAATGGGATTTCGGAAACTATAAGAGCAATGAGATCGGTTAAATGGATGATGTGCAGTTTTAATTGCTTATTTAAATTCCACTGAGAAACATTTAAAATTCGGTTTGAAAATTAATAAAAAAATGTATTCACGGTTTAAAAAAAAAGTCAAATTACTCCGTAATTATAAAAGATATAAAAAAATTATATAAAAGTTACATGATTTGATGAGGCAAATTTAAAAATTAAGTTAATAAATTTCGAGATAGCAGTTTCCAAAATATTAATTGTCTACCCGTTTTAAATAGGCGCTATATTTGGATGTTTACTTGATTGTATAACTTTTTTCTCTTTTCAACGATGTATTGCAATGTGATTGAATAAGCCACAATTTGAAAAGTAAGATTTCTGGAATCCATAAAACGCAATTAATATAATCATCGTTTATGTTCTTTGATTAATGAACCATCTACAAAATATTGATCTCCGCATACGATCATTAAGGTCGTAAAACCTGATCATTGTGTACTTTATAAGGGCGATACATTTATTTTATGATCATCATTTATCATATTGTTACGATTTAGTTTTTAAACCTCCTTGAGTCCTTGATTTATTTTAAAATTAAAATAATTAATATCTTCAATAAATTGTAATTCAAACAAAAAAAAGCTATACCTACAACAAAGTAAATATCCAATGTGGCGCGATTTATTTTTTTCTTTTTTAATATCTTTCAAACTGTTTGAAATATTTGAAATTTTAATTGTTTCTCAATGGAATCTAAATATACAGTAAAAAAAAAACTTTAACCATTTAATCGACCTTGTTCTCAATTATTTACTGAGATATGACCAAAAATCCTTACGGGCCTTCAAGTAAACTACCACTTCCGGTTGATGGATTGCTACCAAAATCTAATCAGCTCGTAATTTGAATATCCAAGTTCTAAATTTGAAAATGATATTTTTATTAGAATCTGATGTGCCCACCACATAATTTACCGAAAATTATAGTTTCTAAACGGTATAAAATATAGAAAAAAGTATAAAATATAAATTGTAGTTATGCCTATAAAACCGGAAAGATATTCAAATAAACTACCACTCCTAGTTTTGCTTCCAAAATCTAATCTAAAATCTAAATTTAAAATGTTATATATCACCTCACTGATTACAAATTTGATATATACATTGAAAGTTTCAAAATGCGGGATCCAATATGGCGGATCAAATTTGGGAAAAAGGTTAAATCATATAAAAAATTAGTATGCGTTGTTGAAAATGTATAATTACATATTAAAAATCGAAATTATACAAAAAAAGAATTTATATTCATTAACCACAACTTTTTATTTATTCGTAACGTACAAAAAAAGGCACAGCTAAGCGCAATTGTTTTTTTCACAGTCATGTAGTAAGTCGATCATTGATTTATACGAAATTTAACGGAATGGAGTGTTACGTATAACTTTTGAGTTCATTTTTTAATTCACTTTGTAATAAATTTCAACAATTTTTTATAAACATTTGTAAAAATAAATGTATAATAAATAATGTATTATGACTAATCTATGACGTTAAAATACTTATATACATATATACTGGAACAACGTTCATTTTGATTTAAATCGATCGGAAAAATATACAATAAAATATTTTATATGAAACTCGAGCTATATTTCTCGTTGCCGCGAAGCACAAAAGTAGGTTAACTTTGACTTCTAATACTAGCTCTGGAATAAACGGCGGACCGTTTCTATGGGTGAATTTTAGGAGCCCAACTATCACTATAGCCAACCTGATACTTAAAACTAACCAAATATTTTTTCTTTTCATTTTTGGGCACGTTTTAGGCATTTCATACCACTGTGCGCCAGTCTAATTTGGGTCATATTCAGAATACAGTCATAGTCAATTGTTTATTTGCAATGGCGGTACAAATTGGAACTAACCCTCAAAACGCGCCAAATCGTCCTATTGGTTGTGTGGGAATAATTAGCAAGTCAATTTTTTTAAATAATTTAAATTTTCCCGCTTTATGACTAATTTGCAAAATGATCTGTATTGAAACAGGCTTTTTCAAACTGGTTCCAAGTTATACCGCTATTGTGAATAGACTATAGTTACGGGAAAAGAAGTATTTTTACAAAAACTATACCCGCTTAGTGGCGACGGTGCTGAAATATCTACGAAACAAACAAATATACAATCAGAAATTCTGCTTTATATATCGACAGTATATCGCACAAATGTGTAAAGTGCAGTTCTGACTGAAAATAAGTTAGGAGCACAGCTATTATGTCTATAGCTGCCAAAATGTTGTTGCACACTTGCGTGAAGTTCATATTTGATAATACCATAGAAACGTAGCTCTAAAATCGGTTGTAAGTATTCCTTAATATGTAATCCTAAATCTTAAAATTGATCTACATAAAAATTACTAAATTAGCACTTAACACAAGTGTGCATTATAACATCGATACATACATATATAGACGATTACCCGTTCGAACGACATACATTTTGCAATTGTTTTTGCCCCGAAGATCTCGCAGGCAAAAAAGTACTTAAGTAAAAAGAACAGAACCTGAAGATCTCACAGGCAGAAGTATATAATCTTTGACACTTACTTAAAGTGGTCAGAAAATGAACTGTGAATATGGGGTACAAAAGAAAATAATGACGATAGTTAGGAGAAGCTTTACTGTTGTCACGCATCTCAATGATTCCGAAAGATATGCCATTCAAATTAAAACGTTTGTCGTCTCCGGTGCGACTCGCATTTTCAATGACCATCAACAAAGCATAGGGACAATCGCTACAAGCGTGTGGACTGAATTTGGAAAATCCATTCTTCTCACATGCATAGCTGTGTGTGGCCTGCTCACGCGTCGAAAAAAAAAACAAAAAAATATTGTGTATTAGCAAGCATTTCAATAAACAAATTAATAGATTTTGGAGAAACCAAACAAATTAATGTTATTATATACAATCATATTTTTTCTAAGATTTTTCATTAAATCTTGACTAGAATATTCAATAAAAACTGAAATTATATTTTTTATATTTAGCGTTCATAATGAAACCCAATGGGAGCGTTTATGAAACTTTGGCGCTACCCGTGTATCGTAAAATGCTATCAAGAATAAAATAATCTTGTTTTGTTTTGATAACTGAAGTTCTGATATTTCAAACAGTGGTCAAAAGAAATGTAAATTTTCCACAAATTATAGTCATCATCGCACAATAAAGAAAACAACTATATGTGTTTAAACCTGCTTGAAATATGTCACAAAATGTAAATTTATTTATTTATTTGATTGATGCTAAATATACATAAAGTATTTACACATGTCACATATATGATATACAACAGAAATAATACATAAGGATAAGTTGAAAAAGACTTAAGACTGGTTAATTTTTTATGTAGATTCGGCTGTTGTAAATGGTGCATTGCCTATTAAAAAAATTTTAATTTAAATTCCTTATAATTCAGATCGAGGTAAACTATTATAAAGTTGTATTGCATAATAATTAATACTAATTCTGGATTTGTGTAATCGCAGGAAAGGTTGATATAGGTTGGACGTGTTACGAGTATTATGAGAGTGCATAGTGTTATTTAGTGCAGGGGTGGGCAACCTTTTGTATAACAGGGGCCAGAATAAAATTTACGTTTCGTACGCGGGCCGTAGTTGTTAATTGACTCATTTTTGTTACTTATAATTTTTTTCTGAAAATATAAAAATAATTTAAACTAGAAAAATTATATCGAAAATTAAACTGTAAATCTCCCCTTTTTCTTTATGTTGGCTACTAACCTAATCTAAAATTTTTGTTTTTGAAAATATTTATTATATCTTCTAAGATCTCGCGGGCCGGATTGGAACTTTACGCGGGCCGCAGTTGGCCCGCGGGCCGGAGGTTGCCCACCCCTGATTTAGTGTATAATTATAAAATTCATTTTTGATGTGTAGTACGCAATGGAGAATATAAATGCTGGGAAACGTCAGTATTCCCGTTTCCACAAATAGTGGTTTAGTATCAGCACGATAAGTATTGTTCGTGATTACTCTGATGCATTGTCTCTGCAAGCTGAAAATTATATTCGAGGCAGCTGAATGATCCCACACCAGAATACCATAAGATATCACGCTTTCAAATAGAGAGTAATAAGAGCATTTCAGTGTAATTTCAGATACAGTACCACGTACATTTTTTAGAAGAAAGATAGCGGATGTAAGTTTTTTAGAGAGATCACATTGCTCGTTCCATATTAAATTGAGATCTATTAGTAGTCCTAGCAGTTTAACGTTTCTAGGGTTTTCTAGTTCTGGAAAACGCCGTGTTGTGAAAATAATTTTCTGGGTTTTTGATTCATTCATTGATAATCTGTTTGCAGAGAACCATTTATCTGACATTTACTTAAATTTATCTTTTAAATTTATGTTCAAATACAGAATTGACATGAACTTTCAAATAATTGAATAAATGTCATTTCAATGTTACAAACTACAACATTACACATACAGATTTCCCTAAATCAACTAGGTTTATAAATTTCCATAGGGAGGTATTGAGACGAGTCAAATTTTTTGGTGATGTGTTTTGGAGTCCCTAGAACCTGATTTAATAATTAAGGTATGAGGGTCTTTCAAATTTAGATTTTGGAAACAGAAGGGGTAATTTATTTGAACACGTATTTCTTAGGTTTTTTGGGTATGTCTCAGTTGATAAATGAGTTTTTTCTGTTTTGTACTGCTCAAAATTCGTCTAAGCGGGTAGTTATGTGTTGGTACCATCAATTATTAAAAATGTTTTAGTACTTCTCATTTAGGAAACTCGCCAGGGTTTGTTTTCTAAATTATGAAGCGTGCGAAAAAAACATGTCTTAAAAACTCGTTTTTAATATATTATTGTTGCTTTTAACAAAATTTAGGAAATACAATGTTTTGATTAATTTCTTTCTGCAATTTAAAGGTCATATCTTCAAGCTAAACGTTTACAAAGGATTTTTTTTTGTTTAAATTTCTGAATATAAATTTTTCAGTTTTGCCATTTTAACCTTGAAGCAAAGTGGTATATTTGTCGAATATTTGATATTATTTAATTCTCATTTATCAGATATAAAAAAATAAGCTCCAATCAGCAATTAAAAATCTCATTTAATGGATAAATCTTTTGACATATTTATTAGACTTTCGTCAAATGTATCTTTGATTTAGTTATTTATTGTAAATGTTTGAAAAGTCAGTAACTCTTGTCTCTCTTGTCTCATTTTATTCCCAATAACAGTTTTATTGCTATGCGTAACTATATTCTTAGTAGTGGCATATAAATATTACTGATTTATTATTTATAAAACTCCAATAAATTAAAATGAGTACAGAAAATAATTGCACTGGTCATTAAAAACTTAACGAGCTTAAAAATTTAGTTTATATATACATATTTAAACTAAGTTCTTTATTAATTTTTAAAGAACCGGGTCCTCAAGCAGTATGTCTTCAACATTGGCAAGTTACCCAAACCCCAAAAATTAACAAAGGCAGATGGTGGAATGATAAATGATCCTGATTTTTTCATTGTTAGTTCTAATTTTTGACTGATTTAAGTTCCGATTTATATTGTCGAACATCAAGGATTTATGATAAAAATTATTTTCGTTGACATACATTTTTAAGTAATTTTAGAGAAAATACATCAATCCTAATGTTCTGCAACTTTATAGTTTATAATTAGTTATTCTTTAAATGGGAAATCATAATAAAACTTATCAGTTTTGATTGTTATTGAATATAGTGGTTACTTTTCTCTAATATGTACTGAGAATCACTAGTACTCTATGGCATACCGCTATCTGCATTTATTTAGTTTAAGTAGTATATAGTGGGTGATACAATTTTATGAATATCTTATTGTTTGTTTAATAAATATTTGCTTTTTGTTTTTGGTGATTTGTATAACAAAAAGAATAGTTTCAAATCTGATAACACTTAATACTTAATAATTTGTTTATTTTACTAGATGGCAGTGGAATATATTTTCAAATTTTGCTACTTCATTCTGTCCGTATATTTAGAAAAATTATAATAATGTAATGTGCTTATATATTGAACTATATTTATTAAATCATCATTCTCACAAATAACAAAAGATTGAACCATGAAAAGGTTAAAAATAAAATCTATCCAATATTTGTAAATCACTCGGAATTATTTATTCATATTTTCGAACATAATAGTTACTATAAAAGAAAAGAAAATTAGATTTAGGACAAGAATACATCCGGATACCGATACTTGACATTTTAAAAAAAATGGGCCCAGTTGCATCCCTAATATAGGACCAGTTTTGCTGTTTCAAATTTCGTTATCCACTATATACACCCGAAATTAGAATAATTTAATTTTTTTTATGTTAATAAAGTATTACTTATTTGGAGAACCACTATGTTTGTTTAGTATTATAATTTTTGTTTCTTGTAATGTTTTCAAATAACTCTGCTATAATTTACCTTGGAAATTTAGCATTTATTTGTATCTACGACGCAATTTTTTTATGTAATATATTTTATGTTTTTGTTACGCGTCGCTTGTGTGTCCAGTGTATTAAAAAACGCAACCCATTTATAATGCAAATAATTACAAATATGCTTTTTTAACATCTTAGGATAAGTTCTGGTTATAACATTAAACGGGTTGCGTTTTGCTTATATTTTTGTTTGTTTTTTTGGTGATTCCAAATGTGAAAAACCAAAAAAAAAAAAAATGTCATATGAAAAACAAAACAAAAATATGTTTATGTGCTGTTAATTTGTGCTCTATGTTTTGTGAATATAATTTCTTGAAACATTTGTCACTATTTCACTTTATTTATTTTATTAAACCGTTTAGTGTTTGTTCACATTCAAAATTAGTACATTATAAATATTAGCTTTTACAAAAATATTATACTGAAATTAAACTTTATACTTCAATGCAAACATCTCAGCACTAATCTTGAATGCGAACATAGTCCCATACTTCAAGATTGGTTTTAGCGTGTTAACATGTTAAACATTGCTTACACTACCCTCTTACAACATCGAGAAACCGTGCTTTAATCTATGTTGGGTTACAGATTATCTACTACTAATTAAATATAATTGCAGTGCCAGTTCTAAAGTGTTTATAAATGATTTAAGTATAGGTGAATCCAGTATAAATACATGCTTAGTTCAACAATTTTCTTTCTCTCTAAATAATTTCTGCATCACAGTTTATTGTCGAAATTGATAATCAAATATTCTTCTAATTATAATATAACGCTGCGTGTTTGCCGTATTTGTTATTTTAATTGATATAAAATATTTAACAGAGTATTAGAGGGTAATATAGTATATATTCAAAATTGTGTATTTAAAATGTGATATATAAAGCATTTTTTAAATGTAGTTATATTTCGAGAGTTACTTGCAAATAGGTTTTTTTAAAAGGCAGATCCAAGATAAAGTATACAATTTACCTATAGCTAAACAAATAACTGTACAGATGTCAAATTCACAAATTTGGTTTATTCCTCGTGGTTTATATAAATAGCTATAATTTGAAGATGTATAATTATAGGTTTATTACATTTTTTTTGAATTTAACAGTAATATTCTGGAGCTATACTTATATCATTATGTAATTGTTTTACTTGTCATTTTAATAAGAATCCTAATTACCTGATATTTTTTATTAAAATTATAATAAATTTTCATTTGCAGAAGTCGATAATAGTGTATACAAAATTTTAAATAGTTCCTTAAAAACTAGTGAGTAAATTTCAAATTGTAATACAGGTAAAATTAATTTTATATTTAACATATTGCTATGTTTACACCTCTTTTATTGTTCTTGTGTATTACATTATTATTTAACAGCTAAAAAAATAATGGTAATTAGGACTTATTAATAGTTCACCACTATGCTACATATTTTTTTTTCTGTCTTCATTTGGTGGGAGATTGGTTCGCTTATTTTATTCACCTTGCACGCATCAACGAAAGTAAGTCACCTTTTTATTTTTTGTTTTAAATTTATTTAGGGCCGTTTTTTTTTTTTACTTCTTGATGTAGTATCGGATAATTATTTGTCTGGTAAATAAAAAATATCGCATCAAATAATAATATTTTGTATATTTTTATGACGTTGATGGGATTTTTTTTTTTTTTTTATTATGAAAATGAGAGGCGGACTAACTACTATGGTCATATGCCGCCTCATGAGTAGATGAATATGAATTTTTATGAACAACACAAACGACCATGCTCTTCAGTGGGATTCGAACCCACGACCTCTGGCGTGCTAGGCTAGCATTTTGTTATTTATTCGACAGATTGTTACACGATGCTTCATATGAAAAGATCGCTCCTTAATTCCATTTAATTGTACAATATAATGTTAAGGAGTGTCAAAAAGTAATGCTCCTATTTTAGTTACGGATAATCTTTACTTTTTTATTGAACCATACGCTATGGTCTTTCTACAGAGTATATCGTTGAATATTTTCAACAAGTTGAATTATCTGAAGTAAATAAGCAAATTTTTACAATGCTTTTAATATTAGGTGCAGTAATTGTTATATCACATCAAGTTGTTTAGAGATTCAATAGATTATGTAGACAGATATTACCGTAAAATATTCCTGAATTTAAATATGATAGTTGTTATTGTGTTCTGTTAAAAAAAAAATTCAATAAAATTTCATATTCTAAATTTATTAAATTTACGTTTATTGTCAAAATATGACAGTAAGAAAGAGCATATATGCAAACAAAGAAATACTGCAATGGGTAATACCCTGCTGTTTGTTTTGTGATGGTACAACTCCAAATATCTGTTCCTTGAATATTGACGTACTAAAATCAATGTTATTTATAAATTTATGTAAAATTAATGACATACCAAACTAACCTAGATGAAAATCAGTAGCCAGAAAATAATCGGAATAAACAGATATGTATGCTCTTTAAGATAGGCTACCCTATTCAGAGAACAATGGGGTCATTCACCTTTTTCCATTTTTTTTTTTCAGTAAGTTTGAGTAAAATTATAAATATAGATAGTAATTTTAATTAAAAGGCATTTAGTTATTAAGATACGATTTTTTGAAATTGACATCTCATTTCAAATTTTTCGCCTCTTGAAGTCAATTTGTAATTTTACGAAACACGCTCTTGCGGAGAGCGAGGAACTACACCAACTGTCAAATTGACTGTTATCTGTCATTGTTATTTACTGCGAGGTTTTTACAAATACAGTTTATTCACATTACCCGGGCAAAATAATACAACAAATATACTAAACATAAGTTTAATTTGAAAATCGTTGTTAACTGCAACATATGACTTGAGATGACAGGTGTGATAATGAGACTACCGACATTACCTACAAGCGACATAATATAGTACATCAAAGCATTTTTATTGTAACACGTCCTAAACTCTTTGTCTAAAAACGTTATAATTAACGAATACCTAATTTAATTTTTCGGAGTGTTCATTTTAATAATAATAAGTAATTATTACAACCCTGAAAAGCAAATTGTTATTTGTTATCAACACCTCTTTTGCCTTGCCATGCTGTATATTCTATTACAAGATGACGTCACGATTTTGCAACCGCGAAACTTCATAAAGGAAATTATGAATGAAAAGTTAAAACATTATAAGATATATTGAATATGTGACTGAAATGAACTAAATTTTTATAATTTGTAAAAAAACAACTTTTTTTTAAGTGTGTGACATGTGACCCCATTGTTCATTTTTTTTTTTTTTTTTCGATAATAATGAAGAGTATACTAGTACTGTCTTTCTTATAATTATAACACTGTGGCATTAAACAATTTCTTTCGCTCTTAATTCATCATTGTTCGATATCATATATTCACATACAATGATTAAACACTACTATTAATACTTTTTAATATAAAAATAGAACATGAATAACATAAATATACTTGTAAATTTGAAAACAAATGTCCTGAATTACCATGTATTTCAATGGGAGCAAGGAATGTTTTCCTCATTTCTCTAGTATACATTTCTGCCGCAAGGTGTCAGCTACTTTGATTTTTCCCATAGTGTATAGTCCATTCAGTAAAGTGAAAGAAATTTGAGCTATGTTGAGGTACTGACAGAAGGGATAATGCGGATGCAAACAGTACACAATCCAACAGCGAATGTTAGTTGGTCGGCTTGGTCAGTTGTATGGTACACTGTTTCGGCATAAATTAAATTTTGAAATATTGAATATTTCGCCAATATATTTATATATAAAAATACTAGTTTCAATTTATATGTAAATAAGAAATTACAATTACACATTTTATAAATAAAATATCAACTTTACATATTTGAAACTTCACAAAGAATGCCGTGTAATCAGTATTATTTCTTTGTGTAAGTGATACGCATTTGTCAGTATAGTATAAGTGACTGAGATACGATCCACATTTGCACACAGGTCCTAACACCATCTGGCGGCCTTAATGTGAAGCTCAAAATTTTACACATGATTTTATAAATATATATACAAATAACACTAAACCAACTCAAAGATAAAAAAGGAACTATATTAAAAGAAAATAACGATATAATGGCAAGATGGAAAGAACATTTTGAAGAGCTATTAGACGAAAAACAAAACACAAATATTAGTAAGGATGAAATACAACTGCTAAACAGAAGTTCTACAGAAAACGGAGAAGGACTGGATATAACAATGGATGAAGTCAAGACAGTTCTGAAAAAACTAAGGAATGGCAAAGCACCGGGACACGATATGATAAAGACAGAGCAACTTAAATATATAGGAGAGGAAGGTGAACAAATGCTGCTGGAACTACTAAACAGGATTTGGAAAGAAGGAGTAATACCAAAGGACTGGGAAAAGGCAGTGATTCTCCCGATTTACAAGAAGGGAGACAGCAGGAACTGCAACAATTACCGAGGAATATCGCTATTATGCACAACAGCCAAAGTATATGAAGCTATATTAGAGTCCAAGCTAAGAGAAGCAGTAGAACCATCACTAGAAAAGGCACAAAGTGGATTCAGAAAAGGACACTCCACCCAAGACCATATATACACAATTAGGAAACTTATAGAGAAAACTATGAAACAAGACAGCAAATTATACATAACTTTTGTCGACCTAGAGAAAGCCTTCGACAGAATACCAAGAACACAAATATGGCAGATATTAAGAGAAAGAAAAGTAGAAGAACAACTTATAGAAGCAATAAGGAGTATATACAGAATGACATTAAATTACATAAGAACAGGAAATGAAAAGTCAGAAGAATTCGAAACCAGACAAGGACTTAGGCAAGGAGGGGCCCTGAGCCCGCTGCTTTTTATAATATTTCTGGACAACGTGCTGAAAAATATAAAAGACAAAACGAGGAAAATTGAAATCGGTTATCACCAGTTACAAGTAACAGCAATAGCGGAGTGCGCGTTTGCAGACGACCTAGCATTACTGGCAAAAAATGAGAAGGACATGCAACACAATTTAAATATATGGTATGAAGAGCTAGAGAAACACAACATGAAAATAAACATAGAAAAAACAAAAGTTATGGTGATAACAAAAACAGATATGACAACTAATATAAAGATAAATGGAAATGAAATAGAACAGGTGGAAACGTATACATACCTAGGAGTAGCAATAAATAACAGAGGAAGTATAGAGCAAGAGATTAACAGAAGAATACAAGCAGCAAATAGAAGCTACCATTCAATAAACAAAATAATACTGAACAACAAACAGGTAACAAAGAGCACAAAAATGACATTATATAAAACAATATTTAGGCCAACACTAATTTACGGAAGCGAGACGTGGACAATGAACCAGAGGAATAAGAATAAAATACAAGCAGCGGAAATGAAATTTCTGAGACGAATTGAGGGATACACGATAATGGATAAAATAAGAAACGAAAAAATAAGAGATAACTTACAAGTTGAAAGTATACAAAACACAATAGACAAGAAACAGGTAGCATGGTACAGACATTTGGTGAGAATGCCAGAAGAAAACCAGACAAAACAGGTGTGGAATGCGAGATACAAAAAGAAAAAGAAAAGAGGAAGGCCAACGAAGACATGGGACGACAGGGTAGAAGAAATATTGGAAAGAAACAATATAAGCAAACAAGAAGCAAAGAGCAAAGCGAGAAACAGAAAAGAATGGAAAGAAATGATAGAAAATATAAAATAAGATAAGAACCAATCTCGACACCCGTAAGGGTAATCATGAGATTTAAAAAGATTAATAATAATAATAATATATATATATATATATATATATATATATATATATATATATATATATATATATATATATATATATGGGTCGAAAAAAATAGATTTCGTTCGCTAGGGTCTAAAATGAAAGAGTTCCATCCAAAAAGTTGTGGAGTTGTGTTGAAACATTTTTCTGATGAATACCCAGGCAGCACCGAGCACCTCAAAACGCCGTTTTTTGCACTTTTTTTAGATTCTGGCCAATAACTTTTTTCAATTTGCTTCAAATTGGCTGAATTTTTTTTCTGGCATTCCCAGATCAATACCAAATAAGTCAATATAACAGACCTTGGGGTTTACCTTTTCCTAAAGGCGAAGAAAAAATCCTCAAAGTATATATATATATATATATATATATATATATATATATATATATATATATATATATATATATATATATATATATATCTTTATATCTATTCGCCTTCGTTGTATGGAAAAGGCGACCTGGCCTCCGGGTCTTCCCATTGAGCTACATCGACAAAAAATGTATATATGGGGTGTTGAAATGATAATCAATCCGAATTCCTTGAGAGGGGTAAAGATTTTAAAGTTTTTATGGGGTCATATATGGGGAGCACAGAAAATACGATGTGATCTCCGAAAACTGTATTATCGGAGGTCACATAGTCACCTCTTTATATGCGTTCTGGATTTTTAATATGAATACACCTACATAATTTACTTCTTTTGATGCCACGATGAATTAAATTTATAAATAATGAAACCTGTTAGACCAAGTATTAAATTCGTGATATTGTATATTTTTGAGCAATTTAAATTTCTTTCATACATTGTAATTTTGGTTAAATATTTTTTAACCTAACTCTTTGACAGTTCATCCAAGGTAAAATCCTAGGTGTAAAAAATATTGAGCTTTAATTTTGTATTACTTATAAAATTTTTTGATACGGTCAATTGTTTTGATAAGTTGTTCAGCGCATTTTTCTGAACAGGATTCCGTAAAAAAATTTTTGTTGCAATTTCTTTGTGTTAAATCGTTGATTTCTTGGACTATTCTTCTGTCATAACTTGTAGACCGTTGAGCTGAGAAAAAATTGTTTTATACAGAAGTATTCGGAAATTTTATTTTCTACAACTTTGTATATAACAATTTTTACAATAAAATGCAGCGGAAACGAGATATTTTTGAAAAACCCAATTTTGGCCAACATTATCCAAGATGGCGACGCCAGCGGCAACTTTTTGTGTTTACAAATTTCAGGATTTCATTAGGGCCCCAAAGTAAAGAAAATTGCCAAGTACAAACTTTCACCGACCTTTTTTGTCTCTATTGACTGGACTAACAATGATATGCCCCATAAATAATCACGAAATAAAACTATTGTTCGTAAAAGTCCATACTGCTTTCTGCAATTGGAAGTTGATTAGACAGAAAAGGCCGTATATTAGTAATGGAAGGGCCTGAATTTTCTGTATTTTAATTCACACTAAATACTGTTACGCATACTGCTGGCCATAAAAAAGTAGCCACTAAAATTTATAATGTGTAACTATGCAAATTTAAATTCATAGAAGAACAAATTATTTATGCGATCCCTCCCCATGTGTGTGTCGCTGACAGTATCAGTGTTTTTGTAGCTAAAGTATGTAAGTAAAATAAACCTAGCTAAGTAAATTACTTAAATTATAAGACATGGCTCCTTTTTTATAGCTGACAGTGTACCAAATTTTTGAACAAATTACATGATTAACGTACATTAATTTCTTTTGACCGCTTAGAAGAATTTGATCGCATTTCAGCATTACGGACTTCCATGCATAATCAGATGCTTCACTTATATTACTTATCTTAGGTGTTTGAATAACATGATCTTGCAGAGGCAAAAGCTCCTCATATTATTTTTCATCTGAGTTTGACTCGTCATTATCGGTGGGATCTTTGAATTTGAAAAGTGTGAAGTTACTAAATTTTACCCATTTCTGCAAATTTCATAATTGTTTTTGAGTCAAGTAAATTTTATATCAGTTAAATTAACTAAGTAACTCGGGTCATCATCTCATCTTTTTTCTTCTTCATGCTTTTGTGTTATGTCATTATTATTGTTTTCAATTACCTTACCCAAATAATTTATGTCATGTTTTCGTACTTCCAAAATTTTTCCTTTCATGTCCTTTAATATATCATTTATTGGTAATCCTTAATTATAATCTTCTATTACGCATTTACTCTCATTTAGGATATGTATTGGCATTAAATCTGAAGTCTCATTTGTAAAGAATATTTTGTTTGATACTAAAACCAAGTGTAAATAGTTATTTACAAGTCTTAATTTGTAATATTTTTGCATTTTGTAAATTCATACTCAAATAATAACTCGTAATATATATTCAGCATTCAAAATATTTCCACGTGGGATTTCCAAATTGTTTTCCTGCATCTCATTTAACGTATCATTTTTAGGTAATCCATAGATGTAATGATCTTTTATGCATTCAGTCTCATTATGGACATGTGTTGACATTAAACCGGAAATCTCATTTCTAGGTACACTTTTATTAGTTTCTTCTGAAAGCATGTGGCAAATTAAAATGGAAAATGCCTGGAAGTGGTGATGAGCAAGTTTACACATCTCTTTGTATGAGTACCGAGCGACTTGGGCCTTACAACAATGCGAATCTTTTCTCCTGTTTCTCGAGAAAGGGACAAAGGGGAACTTTCTGATTAAGATATTGTTATCGAATTTCTTAGTTTCCTATGGTTTTACATGAATTAAACATGTCTCAAATTTAGTCTCGATCGGTTGATAAATAACAGATAAATGACAAAGGGTCTTCTTTATTTTTGGTCCAATGTCGCTCATTTTCAAACATAGATCTACGATTTCAATTTAGAATCTGTCCATAAAAGTTTGTGGCAATAGTCTAAGGCAGGGGTTTCAAGAAATTGCAGCTTTTTTAAAAGTGCTGAAAGGGCACTTTCTAATGAAGTTATTGCTATTGAATTTGTTATTCGGCCATGGTATCACATTGAATAAAAATGCTGGAAAGTTGATTATAATTGGTTTATAATTAACAAGGAAATGACAAAGGGCCTCAACTATTTTTGGACCGATAGGACCCATTCCCGAAATTTCATTTACAATTTCACTTTAGAATCTATCTATAAACTTTTATGGCTATAGCCGTTTCTTGAGTAATTTTATATTATTTTTTTAAATTTATAAAACGACCAAAAGGACATTTTCTAATTAAAATATAGTTGTCAAATTTGGTATTCGAGCAAGTTTTTACATGGAATAAGTTACAATAAGTACGTTTTAAATTTGGTTCCGATCGGTTAATAAATGACTAAATAAAGACAAAGGGCCTTATCTATATCGTGGGCCAATTTGGCCCATTCACAAACCTAGATCTACGATTTTTCATTAGAAGCTGCGTACAAAATTTTATCAAGATTGCCTAAAGCGTTAACAACGTTAAAGCCTTACAAATTATCAATTAATAAATTTTTAAATACCTTTTAACTTAAAAACGAATGGGAATTATGAAAACATTCAGACACCGTATGGCGTTATTATGGAATATTTTAAATACTGTAGTATTATATACACATGTCCAATTTGTTGGCGTAATACTTAAAGTCTTTTTGGTAGTTCTTACTGTACAGTTTTAACAGCAACATAGTCCTTGATGACATCATTACCAGATTACACTCTCACTGCAAGACTTTTTTTCGCGAGCTGCAAATATGAAATGAAATCATATGAAAACACCCTTATCACCTCTTCTACGTCGTTGCCATTTAGCGGAGGCGGAAAAGTAACATATGTGATACAAAATTGAGATTTATATAATCGGAGGCGACAACGTGCCCTCCTTATATATTTTGTGCAACACTAGCGCTAGCGGTATATACCGGATATATATATATATATATATATATATATATATATATATATATATATATATATATATATATATATATATATATATATATATATATATAGCTGACATCTTGCGGCAAAAATATAAACTGGAGAAACGAGGAAAACATTCATAGTTCCCATTAAAATACATGGTAATTCAGGAGATTTGTTTTCAAATTTACAAGTATATGTTATTAATGTTCTATCTTTATATTATATTGAATAGAAAGTATTTAAATATTAGTGTAGTAGTGCTAAGAAGTGCTAAATATACGGCATCAAACAATGATGAGTAAGAGCGAAAGATATTGTTCAATGCCACAGTGTTATAATTATAAGAAAGACAGTACCAGTATACACTTCTTATATCCATTATTATCAAAAAAATGAACAATTATTCTCTGAATGGCGAAGCATACATATATGTTTGTTCCGATCACTTTCTGGCTACTGATTTTAATTTAGGTTAATTTGGTATGTCATATTTATATGAATTTATAAAAAAACATTGATTTCAGTTCGTCAATATTCAAGGAACAGATATTTGGGGTTGTACCTTCACAAAAAGTCACCAATAAAAAACTTAAGTTTCTCCATAATTTCACAAAAAATGTAACTAAATTTGTTTACAACTCGAACTATGAATGCTCAGATTCAACAACAAAAACAATAATATTGGGTTAGAACAGTTAATTAACAGTTGTTTCTTGGACAAACATGTACACGCTGCTATTGCAGGTTAGTTTGTTTTCCTCGTTTCGTCGCCATTTTACCACTGTCCGACCTGCCACCTACATTCAGATTTTTTCTCAAATTAATTTTGTTTTTTTATAAATATATGAAATGTATGGCAGACCGTAGCGGCATAAATTAAGTTTATAAATAATGTATCAACTTTATATATTTGCAGCGTTATATTTATATTATAAAATTTTAATTTCACATATTTATAAAATCTTGTTTCATATTTATAAAATTTTGAGCTTCAAATTAAGGCCGCCAGATGGTGTTAGGTTCTGTGTACGGTGCCGATGGGGATTTCGACTACTGATGATAGCATTTATTTTATTCCGTGGTAACTGTGCAACGTAGATAAAGTTACCCATTGACGCTCTTTCTCGGCACGCATTTAGCATAGGGCTTTAATGCTCATACGCTCATACCTGTATTACTAATATTTTAAGGTCAAGCAAACGGGCTGAAGATAGCTCAACATTAACATGACTTTTTTGAAACTATATATCATTATTATAATAAATGAAACATATAATGTTTTATACCTACATTTGTAGATAAAAGTCCAAAGTTTTGTAATAAATTTTAAAAAGCTAATTTTGTTTCCAAATTATACATGAACATAATTTTCAAAGTAGTAAAATTTATGTCACATTCCCATAAACGACTATAATAATGTAAATGATTCGTATATTTATAAATATGATCGTCGATAACATACTAAAATTATTTTTCTTATTTCACGTACACAAAGGTAATTTTGTGACACTGTTTTTCTCAAAAACAGTGCTACAAAATTGAATTTTGTGCAACTGCTTTTAAGGAACTTATTTTTTGTAAAATTAACAGTCTGTCAAACTTGGAGCTGTCATTGCTAACGTAAAATTATTGAATCGGAGCCCCTGCGTCGGAGTTACAGCCTGGAATCCGATAGGCCCCGCGGGCAAAGCCCTTGGTGACCAGTGGTATATTAAACATGCCGTACAATTTAATTTAATTTTATTTTTATTGAATTTATGAACGGGGGATTAGGGAAAGTAGTATGAACAACTCGTGTTACAATGCCTAATTGTAATACTGGTATTTTGCGTAACTCGCCGGCGGCTCGTTTACGCAAACTATACTTGTATTACAAAGAAGGTCATTGTAACACTAGTTGTTCAAATGGAAAATAAACTTAGTATGTTATATATTTATAAATATACAAATTATTTGCATTACTATAGTCGTTCATGGGAATGAGAGACCCAATGTCAAAGTTCTGAATTTTTGACCAACTAGACCAACTAATATTTTTTTAATATTATAGCTATCCTTTTCATCCACATATATAAATACTAGAATGTACAAATGTTCAATTGTTTTGTTTTTCGATAAGAATAATTGTAAGAAATAATTTATTTAAATTTGAATTTGCAAAACAAAATTCATGGGAGTGAACGAACCCAACGAAAATATTCGTTTTCATCTAACATGTACAATGTACTAGTCACTGTAAAAAATCCATGAAATTTTGACGGATGGAGGTTGTTGGACCATAAAGAACATGAAAATAAATGAAAAATATAGAATTTGCTGTTTAAAAAAAAAGGATTCGTTCTTCGACGCGTATGACCTTAATTGTTGCAAACAGCTAATTAAAGTCCATTCTCTTTAGTGGAAGAATATTGGAACACAAGAGAAGGCGGTTTTAATACATAACGTTATAAATTTGTATTATATGCCAAGAAAATTTAAATTTCTTTATAATAATGGGTATAAAAACGCAATACAATTATTATTAATTGTTTTTAAAGAACTTCCATATTTTAACTTCACCACTATTCTATGAACCGCCTGACCAAATCGACAAACTAACAATAAATTGACGAGTTAATTCCAAATTCCGTCGCTAACGGTAATGGACAATCGGACCTATTCTCTAAAAAGTTGCTATGCTACCGTAACAACTTGCTAATTGTAACAAAAAAGAATAGTTTTATGACATATAATAAAATATTTCAAATTAAACATGAAGTTTTGATGTGATTTTGTCACCATTAGCAAGTTGCTACGTAACATCTTTGTTAGAGTGTTCCTGCATTTTGGGGATTTTTTTTTTTTTTTCATTTGTAAATGTTATTAGATCTACAATAATCCAAATTTTAGTGAAAAATTTGGAAGTATTAAGTGAGATATTAAATTTATAAAAAATGATTAAAATTCAAATATGGAACGTGTGACGTCATCTTGCCTATGACATTTGAAAACTGATATCAGCGTCAACTATCGCCAAGTGAGTAGGCGCACATGTTCGAAGCTGTCAAGAAACTTTTTATATTTCAATTTTTGTTAGTATATATTTATAATCTATGGATTGCGTGTGATAAGATTTGAAATATGGAGCCTGAATTCAAACAAGCAGATAATCTGTAATTGATTCTACTATGGTAAGTGATTATAAGATGGCAGCACACTTGACATGTGAAAACCTGAAGTTATTTACACAGATATCATAACCTTAAATTTAAATTTTTTTTGGGGACTTTTTGTGATGGTACAACCCAAATACCTTGAATTTTTATGAACTGAAATCAATGTTATTTATAAATTCAGGTAAAAATACGTTAGCTTATGCGGATGATGTGTTGGGTGAAACTGAGGAGCAATTGAGAAGAATGATTGTGAGCATAAATGATGTAGGGAAAGATTTAGATCTGCTATTGAATGTGGATAAATGTAAAGTGTTGGTGTTTGAGAAGAATGATTTGGTGACTGATTGCAATGTTTCAGTGAATGGTGTGAGACTGGAACAATTGAATGAGTTTGTATATTTGGGTAGTATGTTCTCGAGGGATGGACGTAGCGAGTGTCTGCAGGGTGCAAGGTATTGGGTGCTCTGGGTACATTGCCTACATTGATGTATGGTTCTGAATGTTGGGTGTAGATGAAGAAGTATGAACGACGTATAACTGCTGTAGAAATGAGATATTTGAGAGAAATATGCGGGTATACGAGACGTGATCGTATACGGAATACATTGATGTATGGGGAGTGTGAGATTGAGAAGAATGTTGTTAAGAAGGTGGGAGAGAGTCAGTTGAGGTGGTTTGGACATGTTGAGCGAATGTCAAATGAAAGGTTGGTGAGACAAATATATGATGTGGGTGAGATTGAAGGTGAACGATTGCGTGGGCGTCCGAGAAATAACTGGTTGGGTATGATTGATGGTTTGTTGCGTAAACGAATGATTCCGAGTGTGAAGAATAAACGAGCATATATGAATCGCACTATGAATGTGGACGAAGCGAAAGTGGTGTGTCAGGATAGGAATGTTTGGAGGAGATTGATTGGTGGTTGACTGTGTTTCTGGGTTCGTGCTACCCCACTAAGTGGGGTGTAGCGTGATGTTATGTATGTATGTCAAAATAACCTAAATTATCGTAAATGAAAAACAGTAGTAGTAGCAGAAAGTGATCGGAACATATATGTATGCTCTTTGAGATAGGCTTTCTCATTTAGAGAACAATTGATGTTTATTTTTTTCGATGAAAATGGATGTACGAAGTGTATAGTGGTCCTCTCTTTCTTATAATTATAACACTGTGGCATTGAACAATATCTATCGCTTTCATTCATTCTTGTTCGATATTATATATTCACATGGAACGAGTAAACACTACTATTAATACTTTTCAGCACTACTCCACTAATATTTGAACACTATCTATTTAATAAAATATTAAGATAGAACATGAATAACATAAATATACTTATAAATTTGAAAACAAATATCCTGGATTACCATATATTTCAATGGGAGCAATGAATGTTTTACTCGTTTCTCTAGTTTACGTTTCTGGCGAAAGGTGTCGGCAACTTTGATTTTTTCCCAATAGTTCATTCTGTTGTTTTTTGCACCCTCAATAATTAAAAATTATGTCCTACTATGAAATACTACACCAACGCTTCTGAACTCCGATTCGTGGATTCAGTAAGATTGCAAATTCATCGCGATATTTTATTCCATGCCTTTTCAAATGCTGTTCATAGTTCTTTCAAATTTAACGCGAATATCTTCTCAATATTTTTATTATGTAAAGGTATAAAACGAATACATGGATGAATTCAGAAAAAAATACTCTATCGAATGGGCCTAAAAAATATATATCATCTCATTTGAAAAAATATAATTTTCTGTTGTAGCTTGAGAACCACTGGTTTAAAAAAATATTTTCTTCCATGACTCCCTTCGTCCTGTATAAGATTGGCTTATAGTATTTTATTGTATCTTTAATAACATAGAAGTTATTCGAGGTAGCTCGTTTAGCTCTTACACCCTGTATATCTATCTAAAAATAAAAAGCAAAGAATATATTTTAAAAATGTAAAAAAAATATGTATTTTTGCCGATTGTCATTAAAGTTGACACTTTACGGACTGACAACAGTCTGTTAAGTGTCACTGTTATGCCTAGGCTTGAAAAAATATTTTACCTAGTAACCGTCAACATATGCATAGCAACCGTTCAGCAAAAGTCTGGCAACGTAATTTGACACCGATAACCTTGAAAATATGTATATAAAATAATCACTAACTTAATACTAATTCCAAATCGGCAAAAAAAAATTATGTGTTCAACTCGGCACCACGGTACCAAACACAGATTTATAGCTTCGACAGCAATCATTGACGAGGCGGCCTCTGCTGTAAATCTGGTATTTTGGTGCCTAGTTAAACAAATAACTATTTTACTTTTATTTTGCCATCAAACTTGATCTTTTTATATTAATTCCATATTGAGGTTTTCGTTTTTCTCATATTGGGCCTACGACGACACACTGACACTAAATTATTAACAATAAATGAATAATTCAATAATAATTTTAATAACGTTCAGTCAATCCTGGTTTTTGAGGGTTATGTTTACGCCGTTTCGTATTGAATTCAGCCAAACACTACGCATGCGTGGTCAGTTTTAAAAATGACCGGTCATTTATTTATTTTACCTGACCAAATAAATGACCAAAATAAATGACCTGAGCGATCATGAGAAATGACCTACATCACTACTAATAAATATGAAACATAATAATGCACCTACTACAACCACTTCGTCGACCCAGAAGACAATGGGCGTGAGGATTAAATTAAAATTTTTAGTATATGTACTGGCTAAACACTTAGACCACCAGAATTATCGAAGGCGTAAATTTATGTTGGATACCTTATAAAATAATATTGACTCTGCGTACTATACCAATAGTTAGAACCAATAATTCGTACAGGAAATTGGAATAACGTCATGAACAATTTTTTATAGGAAAATTGTACCAATATTACAAGCAGTATCTGATGAAACGACTGTTGCCAAATTAGTCACAGATTTTATGAACTGAAATGTTAACGTACAAGAAATGATCAGTAGTATCAGAAGACAAGTACCAATTACAGTTTATTTATCAATGAGCTCCGTAGTAACACATTCGAGCTAAACTTGCTGAAAAGAATTTTCAATTGGGTTGCGGGTTTCTCTTTGTATCACTATATAGTTAATTATTATGGAATACCGCCGAAAGTATTTAATTTAATTGGTTTAAGTTTTTAATGCATTGTTTTATTTTCTGATACGCAGGGTACCTTCGTTAAAAACATGCTTTTTCTTGAGCTATAAACTACAGAATATTTTTTAATTATTTAAAGCATAACAAGTAATTATTTTTATTATTTTTTTTTTTTTACTGACATTATTGTGGTATCACACAACAAGTATTTTCAGTTCATCCGGTGGATTGTCATCCCTATCGCCGTCGTCGCGAGACAACGTGGACCCGATCGCAGAGCTGCTGTCTCAGCTGTCTGGAGTGAGGCGCTCAGCTACAAATGCATCGGTGAGTGCCACAACTCCGTCACAGTTGCAACAACTACAGATGCAACTTCAGCTGGAACGCCAGCAGGTCAATGTGTGTTTCTACGTACCGGCGTCTCGGAAGGATTCATAATTCGTGGTGTTGGTCGTTGGTTGCAGGTAGCGCGACAACAACTAGAGCGACTACCTCGCCGTCAGCTGCAAACGACGACCGTGACCGGCGGCAGTACCCAGACGCAGTCCACGGTGCTTCGCGAGCCCGCCAACAGCTCATCTGCGCAGACTGGCACAGTTACTACGGGAACCATTAACCTCGGCCTGCTGCTGAATAATCTACAGACTGCCCAGACGCAGTCGTCGCAGAACTCGCAGTTTCTGCTTGCAAGGCTATTGGAAGAGCTGTCCATTGAACCTGCTATGGAAGAACAACGTGCTGAGCGCGGAATGTTTGTTCAGCAGCTGCTCTTATCCACTATGACTCAAGGAAATGCAATGTCTTCGAAAAAACTCAAAGAAATTAATCCATGCAATTTATTTGGGAGTCGTAACAATTCTAGATCATCGAAGGTAATGTCACATCTGTATAACTGTTAGATGAAAGTAATTTTTTCTATTGTTTCACTTTTATTGAGTGTGTTCTGAACAAACCCATTACTGCCGAGAACTACTTTTCTCTCCGAATTCAAAGAAATTTTGAAATATTGCATAAAAGAAAACAATGTGAAAAAATTAAACTATTGGATGGCAGTCAATAATTTTATTAAAAATCGGCCTCTACCGGTTTAGTGCCACAAATGTTTTGCCTTCTACAGGAGGTGATTTTGTAAAAGAAATTGGTTTTTATACATTTATACACTGAAAAACGTAATACAATAACTAACTCATGTTTTTTTTTATGTTTCAGGAAGGGTCTTTGGAAAATTTGTCGAATTCTCCGCCCTCCAAGAACACAATGTAATCAATCGGCTACTAACACCTGTATACAAGAAAAAATTCTCATTTTTATTATAACATTTTGCATATAGCTGTGAAACAAAATCTAGACAAACTTTATTATTCAATTTGGTATAAATTGTGTAAGTTCATACCATACATTTGGTTTTCATATGATAGAAATTTATTTATGTATTATTATCACCTCAATGGATATATTGTGAAAAAAATTAAATAAAAATCATTCTATTTATTTATAATGTTTTATTATTTCAGAATATATTTATATAATATACATTTAAACATTCCAAGTAGAAAATTTTGTTTTTAAACGGTAAACTTCGCCTCCTGGCTTATAGCATTTATTGGGCAAAAATGAAAGTAGCAGACACCTTGCTGCAAAAATGAAAACTTAGAGAAAAGGGGAAAACATTCTTGCTTATGTTTAAATGTTAAATATATTCGGTAGACTTGTTTTCAAATTTACAAGTTATATTTGTTATTTGGATTCTCTCTTTATTATTATATTAAATAGATAGTGTTTAAGTATTAGTGTAGTAGTGGTAAATAGTACTGTTTAATCATTGTATGATATCGAACAATGACAAGTAAGAACAAAAGATACTGTTCAATGCTATTATAATTATAAAACAGACATTATCTGCACACGTATTTCTTTAATATCCATTATTATCGAAAAAATACAAAGTTATACCACAGTAAAGCATTTGTACTGCCATTATATTTCAAAATTCTTTTAACGTAATAAAACGGCAGTACAAATGCTTTAATGTGATATAACTTTTTACAATTCTTTATACAGAACTTTGGCTTGGACGAATTAGATAAAACTAGAACCGTTTTAACTTGACGTAGAGAGCTGTTTAAGATAAAGAAACATTGATTTTTGACTTTACTCAAACGCCTGCTTTCGTTCGAATTAATAATATTTTATGTTTTCCATCTGATATACAGTGGCCAGTAGAAGTATTCGTACACCTCAATAATAACAAGAAAAACATTAATAAAGTCATTCTATATACTCTTACTGTAACTTTTTTCATATAATCAAAAATATAGTCGATATTAATTAATATACAGCAAATAATTAAGTTTGGAAATTTTTTTTTATTCTACATAATAAATTATTTTAAATTACAAAATCAAAAGTATTAGTACATTAAATAAAATAATAAAATAAACATTATTATAAATCAATTAGTATTTGTTTGCGTAACCTGTAGCTTCAATTACATCCCTTTATCTACGAGACATTGATTGCACTAAATTTTTCGTTGAATTTTCGCAAATTTTATGCCATTCTTCTTTTAATTTCTGTTCCAGTTGAACTTTATTTCGTATCTGATGTTTTCTGATTTTATTTTCTAATTCGTGCCACAAATTCTCAATATGATTGATGTCAGGCGATTGAGGAGGAGTTTTTAATTCTTTGGTGTGTTATAAAGTAACCATTCTTGTACTATTCTGGCCGTATGTTTTGGATCGTTATCCTGGTAGAAGATATAATTTTGTCTAATTTCTCGGCAGATTGGTTAATATTTTCTTTCAAAATATTTAAATATACTATTTTGTCCATAATACCTGGAATGATTACTAAATTCCCAACCCCTTTCGCCGACATACAACCCCATACTATGACTGATCCTCCTCCGGGTTTTACGGTAGTTAGTGTGTTTTGTTTCTTTAGCGCTTCGCCAGACTTTCTCCACACAAGTTGTCGTCCACCAGAACCAAATATATTAAATTTACTTTCGTCAGTAAAAATTACGCGATTTCAAAACTCATGTGGCTTATTCACTGATTGCTTAGCAAAGTCAAGTCGTTTTTCTCTGTTAATCTCGTTGATAAAGGGTTTCTTTCTAGCGACCCGCACAGAATACCCAGCAGCTTTAATTGATCTACGTATTGTACAACTACTTACGTTTTTATTAAATAAAGCATTGACTTGATTTTTCAGTTCTACTGCACTAATTTTGAGATTGTTTTTACCTCCTTTATAATGAATCTCTCCTCCCGTAAAGATAGTATCTTCGGCCGGCCACTTTTCACTGAATTATGAAGTGTATTTTCAGTTTTGTATTTCTTAATAATATATTGAATGTTAACTGATAACAATTTTAGAGATTTCGCGGTATGATTTGCTTTTATCATAAAGAACGAATAATAATTTTTCGTTCTTCAATAGAAGTCTCTTTAGTCTTACGTCCCATTTTAATACAAACGATCAAACGTGGTAAAAGTTAAAACTCAACTAAACATAACACAAAATAAAAGATTTTGTTTAAAAAATTTAATTATACAGGAAAGAACAATGTGAACGAATACTTTTGCTATTGAATGTTCTATGACATTGAATATATGAATTATCTAAAAAACTTGTATCGTCTGTATCTCCTAACTTATAAATTTAATAATGAAAACTAACAAACATTTCACAAAAAAATAGGTACGGCAATATGTTAAAAAATATAAAATACATTAAGGTTTTATTTGAAATTATTCTGGTGTACGAATACTTCTGCTGCCCACTGTAACTCTTTTAGACATGTTAATTACAAAGTTCTGAAAATTTATTTAAATATCCACCCACGTGTAAAAAAATTATTAGTCCAGCAGACACTGCTTAACACGTTGACTGCCAACTACGAGATAACTCGTAGATTGCGTTCTTTTCTAGGACGCCAACTACAAGTTATCTCGTACTGTGTTTACTTGCCATATTCGTGCAGCTACGATTAAACTCGTAGTATATGAGTACTAATATGGATAGAAGGCTTCTGGGACGAAAACAAAATATCAATGCTGGCTTACATGAACAGAAATTTTATTTATAAATGAACAGAAAATATATTAATTATAAAAAATTTATTCAAAATCAAGAAGTAAAAGAATATTATAAAAAATACATTTTCTATTATAGTTT
The DNA here is from genome assembly GCA_963942605.1 of Poecilus cupreus. Taxonomy (NCBI): domain Eukaryota; kingdom Metazoa; phylum Arthropoda; class Insecta; order Coleoptera; family Carabidae; genus Poecilus; species Poecilus cupreus. The sequence continues at coordinate 37,703,112 of OZ012715.1, read as the reverse complement.
CACTGTTAACAGAGAATTTGTCTTTATTTATGTATTATGTAAACACTACATTCGTATACAGGGTGGGGCGTTTTAAGTTGCGTTTAGGAATATCTCTAAAACGAAGCATCGGATGAAAAATCCAAAAAACACGACTAAAATATTTTCGAGGGGGACATCCAATGACACCAAATTTTGATGTTACTGAATTTAGTTTTTCACGCAGAATGCGAATCTGTAAAAAAAATTTGGGGTTCCCATTTAAGATTTCAAACTTACCCCCGCCCCATCCCCCAGGGTTGGGGTGAGGGGGTTGAATTTGGTGTCATTGGATGTCCCCCTCGAAAATATATTAGTCGTGTTTTTTGGATTTTTCATCCGATGCTTTGTTTTCGAAATATTCCTAAACGCAACTTAAAATGGCCCACCGTGTATGTAGAGATAAAAGCCGTTAGTATATTTAATGATCTCGAAAAGATTGAAAATTATAAATTTTCAGCACACTTCGTAGTATTCTTTATTGCGCAATAAAAACTTCTGTTGTCATTGAAGAGTACCCCTAGCCTAGAGCATAATGGCGCATTGCAATATTGCTCCAATTTTACCATGGTAAAAAAAAATCTGAAGTTGTAAGGAAACAGAAAGTATTCAGTTATACCCAAATTAATGACAAAATAATTGTACTAAAACGTGTAATTTATGATTATTTACAAAAAATCTGATGGACCAGCACGTAGCCTCCTCCCGCCTAACTGGTACAAAATAGAAGGATAAGTTATAAATAAAACTGTAAACTATATTATTCTAGGTCTTTCTTAATTTAACATTTGTTTTTATAATATAATTATTTACTGAACTATGTTTAAAAAATATAATAGATCTTCAAGTAAACTACAACTTCTGGTTAATGATTTGTTACCATAATTTAATCAGCTCGTAATAGGAACATTAAAATTTTAAACTAAAAAAATCTAAAAATTGTAGCCAATATTATTCCACATCTTTCTTAATCTTAATAGAATATAAATTTTGATGAATCAATTATTTACACTTAAAAAATCTGATAGGTCTTCAAGTAAGCTACCACTACCGGTTCATGGATTGTTACCAAATTTTTATAAGTTCGTAACTTGAATATTCAAATTCTAAATATGATGTCATTAGATTTTGACGAAATATTACCGTGAAAATCACATTCTAGAGACCATAAAACGTGCTATTACTCAAAACTCGAAATTTTTGACCTTTCACAATACGTCTTTTACATATATGTGCGAAACGTAAAAATATACGAATATGTTCTTGTTATGAAAATATTTTCTTTGAAGGACTTTTCGATTGTTGACCCTTGTTTGCTTATTATTTTTAGAGTAAAATTTTTGTTTAGCATGACTATTTTTTAGAAAGAAATATACTTAAAAATAGTAATTTCTATTGCCTGCCAATATCAACAAAATTTTCAATTTTCATTCGGCTTGGTAATTTCAACTCAAAATACTCTAAGGTCCTTAGTTCTCACGTTGAGTTAAATATTCGCAGATTGCAAATAGTTTTTCTTACTTTTTTACCTCCCACAGGTAAGGGAGGTATTGTGAAGGGTAAAAAATGTCGATGAGTTTTCAACATATGAGCACGATTAATTTGGGATCCCTAGAATACGATTTCACTATTTTCTGTATATCACATACACTATCTGTATGTAATGATTTTTTTCGTACACTATAACTCATAATTTAATGATAATATTTTTATCAAATTTTATATTTAGAATTTAGATATTTAAATTACAAGTTAATTAGATTATGGTAGCAATTCATAAACGTATTACGCCAACATTCGGCCTTCCTGACTAAATTGCGTCTCTGCAATTTGTAGAAATATCTGTAGAAAAATTATTTTGTGGCATGATATTTTAATGACCAGATCAAATGAAAACTTTCATTTAACTGAAATCCTGTACTTAGCTGAACGAATGGTAATGTCTGTAACGGTTTCACTACTAAACCCTTGTTGGAATACAAATAGTAACGTCAGTATCGTTACTTGAACGAATAGCAAAACACACAGTAATGCTTAATAAACGAATAGTAACGTCAGTATCGTTACTTAGTTATCACAAATATAATGCTATAACACTATGTTATGACTCTAGTAGATCTATCAAATCATCTTTGGATTTAAATCCGCTGTTCTGCTCCTCGTCGCTACTACCTGAAACTTCCGGATTATTAAACGGCTTTAATCTATCTGCTGATACTATATTGTTATATTGACGCTGGGTTCTTTGTATCCCAGAAACATCACTAATAACATATCTATCGTTCCCAAAGATTTTCTTTACTTCGTACGGACCTTTGAATCTCGGCAATTACTTTTTACTTGCTCCATCATTCGTACAGAGTGGTTTATTAAAATAAACAAGTTCGCCTTCCTTGCACTGTTTCGCTTCAACTCGACTTATCGAAATTCATTTTCGTTTTGTTTGCATTTTCTTTAATATTGTCAAAAGCATTATCCGCGTTTCTAGTACATCTATTCGATTTTCACCTTCCGTTTGAGTATTCAGGAGTTGATTATGTGGACCTTTACTTTGGTGACTAAACAAATGGGGTGTATTTTGTTCCTTTACATATTGTATTATTCAATGCAAAATTGATTGCTTTAATTTGTAAATCCCAATCGTCCTCTTTGTCTGCAGAGGTTGCTAAAGAATCTAGTATAGTTCAGTAAGCGCTCCACTTGGCCGTTTGCCCTTGGTGTGGCGACTGCATTTTTCACATGTACTACATTACAAAATTCCCGAAATTTCTTACTCGTAAATGCAGAGCCTCTATAACTAATTATCCGCTTGGGTGAACCTAATGGTGCAAATATTTCGTTTAAAAAGGATAGTACTGGTGAGACTTGAGTATTTTTAACAGGGTTTAGAAATATATATTTGGTGAATGAATCAATAAGAACAATTAGGTAACTATTACCTCTTTTACTTTTAATAAAGAGTCCTAAATGATCAATATGTACTGTTTGCTTAGGGGTAGGTTCCTTTGGGAAGGATGAAGCAGTCCACACTTTTTCCCTGACCAATTTTTTCGATATCCGCACTCTATACATGAATTAACATATTTTCGGACAAACCGTCTCATTTTGGCGAACCAATAACTTCTTTGTATTAAATCTAGTGTTTTATCAAAACCGAAATGTCTGAAATCATCGTACATTTTTCGAAGCACATGCCAACGTGCAGATTTTGAAATTGCTAATTTGTACTCATCGTTTAATAGCTTTTCTAGCCGGTTATACTTTATTCTAAATTCTTTGTAAATAGCGCGTTCTTCTGAAGTAGTGGGGCTACTATTTAAAACGTATTTAACTTTATTCAAGTAAGGATCTTTTGATTGTAGAGCTACCACCCAATTCGATACCGATATTTCATAGACATTTTTCTCTATAGGGTTTCTGCTAAGAGCATCTACATGTTGCATTTTGTTGCCTGGTCTGTATTCGATACTAAAATTATATTCTTGCAGACATAGCCACCATCGTGCGATACGAGGATTTATATCACGTTTTGTTAATGTAGTTCGGAGAGCATTAGAATCTGTGATTACGTTGAATTCAACACCTAATAAATAAACATGAAATCTTTTAACACTTTCTAAGACCGCTAACGTTTCTAACTCAATGCTGTGATAGTTTTTCTCTTCTTTAGTAGTGACTCGACTGAAGTATGCAACTGGCTTAAGGGAATTATCTGTTTGATATTGTAATAATATCCCGCCTAAACCTAATTTGCTCGCGTCTGTATGTAACTCGGTACATGCATTTGCGGAATTAAGAGCTAATATGGGACGATCGACTAATTGTTCTTTTAAGGTTTCAAAAGATTGGCGTTCTTCGCATTCCCATTTTCACAATGAGTCCTTTTTTTGTAAGATCAGTTAACGGCTTTGCTAATAACGCAAAATTATTTATAAATTTCCGAAAATAACTACACAACTCTACAAATTGCCATACCTCATGAACATTCGATGGAGTTTTGAATTCTTTAACTGCTTCTATTTTCCTTTTCCCTGGCTTGACTCCCTCGTTTTAATATTTCTAAACCAGATTCTACAGACTTTGATGGAATCAGGATATCGTCCATGTACATAAATAGATACGTTTAGGTTCTTCACTGAAGCAAGTGCTTTGTGGATCATACTTTGGAAAACAGCGGGTGCATTTGCAAGGCCAAACGGAAGTCTTTTAAATTCAAAATGACCATCCGGGGTTATAAAAGCCGTTTTTTGGAATAGATTTTTTTAGTCATGGGTATTTGATAATACCCTTAGGATAAATCCAAAGTAGTATAAAAGAAATAGCCAGCTAAACTTTTTAATTGATATTCTATATTTGGGATGGAGTAAGCATTTTTAACAGTTACTTTGTTCAAGGCTCTATAATCAATACATAGGCGAGTCTCTCCCGATTTCTTTTTCACTAACACAATCGGACTCGAAAAAGGAGATTCCGATTCTTGAACGATACCGTTTTGAAGCAAATCGTCAATATGTTCCTGCACTATTTTACGTTCTGATAGGGACAGTCGATAAGGCTTATAAGTTACTGGTTTATCGGTATTTAAAACGATTTTCATTTCTGTTAGAGATGTTTTACCAATTTCTTGTTGAAAATGAGAATGTATCCTTGAAAGAGAGAAGTAAATCTTCTAATTTAGCTATTCGAATTTGAAATCTGTATTTTGTCAATTTTTGCCTTGAATGGATCATAGTCAGTATTTTTTGATACTGGTGTACACATATTGTTAATTTCCTTACCCCTAGCAATAATCATATTACTCTGTAAATTAATTCGTTTATCAGGTAAATTTGTTAAAGTTAAACACATACCTGAACTAGCCACGATTTTCGTTGGTAAGAATGTACAATACTGCAAACCTGGGTGTCTATTCAATATGGCAGGAATGCTGACAGAGGTGAGGGGCGTACAAGAAGCACAAACTGGAATGGAGCGTGTCGTCCTCGGTTCCAGTGTCAGATTCTCCATACACCTTATAATTATCTTTTCATCTTCTTCGCTGTCAATTTTGGGTAGTTCACTAAGCATACACTCAAAGAAACGTATTTTACCATCGCTGATACTTACTGAAATTCCTGAATGATTCAAAAGTGATTGTCCTATTATAAATGGGTAGGACTGGTATTCATTTGGTACGATCATAACGTCAACTTCATCAATTTTTGTACAAATGTGTACATTACCCAACGATTTTACTTCACGACCTCCGAATGATTTAATTGTGATAATTCTCGTGGTATTCATTGGAAACCCTAACATGTCTTTGACTGACATGGTTGCGGTTACTAGTTCGCTCCCGGTATCGATGAGGGCTTGAAATACTTTACCATCAACATATATTGCGTGTACGAAATATTTTCCATCGTTGTTTGTGACATTTATCAACTTTATATTCTTTTTAAATGTATCTTGCGTGGTTTGTCGATTTCTACATTCGTGTGTGAGGTGTCCGAGCATTTTACAGCTGCCGCATTTCTTTCTCGGGATTCTACAATCTCTTGTTATGTGCCCTGGTCTGTTACAATTGTAACAGTGTATATGTGATTTGTAGAAGTCTTTTTTCACTCTCTGACAGTTTTGGTGATCAGTATGTCGTCTCTCAAAGTGTTGTTTTTCTATTTTCTTCAAATGACGACCTTGCTTCGGTTGAGATGCTTTACTTTCGTCTAACGAAAGTAGGAAACCATTGAACAAGTCCACTGGTGTTTTGTAGTTCCCTGCACGAGCGTTATTCTTCTGCTCTTCACTTCGCAACCCAGCTATAATACAGCACACCACATCTTTGCCTACTATCTTGCAACTTTGCAATAGTGCCTGTTTCTCAAAAAAATATTTCGTTATTGTTTCATTTGGATGCTTAGTGCGGGCCATCATGTCGGCTAGAGATGTAAAGTAATCCACTTTCCGAGGAAAAGCTTTCACCAAAGCATTTTTCCACTCTGCCCAGGACAAATCGTAGTCGAGTAGTTGATTGTACCACAGTTTAGCTAATCCGCGCAATCTTAACTGCATATTGTAAACTTTCAATGAATCAGACCAGTTGTGAACAGTTGCTATCTGTTCAATTTTCAAAAGCCAATTTTGAGGACTGATATTTCCCTCTCCCGGGTCATATATATGTATTAAGTGTTCACTATGATTATTCTGGTGCGATCTTTCATTCGATGATTGTTCTTTAACAGTAGCTAGAACAGCACGTATTAATCTCATATCGTTATCTGCACTAAGTTTTCCTGGAGTTACATAACAACCATTTTTACCACTATATTCACCAAAATCACTTATACTTTCACAATCGCTCTTCTTCGTCTGATTATCACATTTACCATCATCATCACTTATATCACTTGCATCACCAATTCGATCATATTTAACATGCTTATTTAGCTGTAGCCTATGGTCAGAATTTCGCTCTGAATTAAACCTCTTCATTATTACAAGATTAATATGATATGCACGCAGGTACTCTATCCCACTTTTGAAATTGTTAGCACTCTTTACTATTCACAGGGAATACAAATAAAAATCAGGCACAACGAGTATTATTCACTTATGAACTCTTTATTCTACGACAGCCAACTACATAATGAATCTAATAATCTCCAATACAATTATATTCGCGTCCAGTCCGAATATATAGATCACTATGTAGTCCGTCCCTGCGGCTACTTTACGGTGCACCGTATTCAAAGAAACTCTAAAAGCGCTTGCGCCATGCTATCCCCTCCCGCTAGCCACTAGGCACTCCGCTGTCGCTAGTCGGCCGAGAGTTCATTCGTTTTCTGTGCACGTTACGGTGTACACAGTACACTTAGCTTAGCGCATGGCGGATTGTACAACGTTGGAAGGTCCAAGGGTAAGAAACAAAGACGATCTCTAACAATATTATGTATTTATTATAGTTAATAATCTAATTACATATAACATAATAACATAATTTTAAGTGAAGCAAATAGGGATCTTCGGAGAAAGTTGCTTCAGTTGAGGAAGGAAAGTACTCACAAAGATAAGTAGAGTTCCGATATGTCTCTCGATCTCTTTACCGAGAAGGTCGCTCTCCGTGCGAGGCGAGTTCTCGCAGAGATAAGACGAGCTCCGCTAGGTCTCTCGTTCTCATTACCGAAAAGGTCGCTCTCCGTGCGAGGCGAGTTCTCACAGAGATAAGAAGAGTTCCGCTATATCTCTCGATCTCGTTACCGAGAATGTTGCTCTCCGTGCAAGGCAAGTTCTCGCAGAGATAAGTCTAGTTCCGTTACTGCTCTCCTTACCGCACACGAAGGTGCTCTTCGGGTCAAACGGCCTCTTACTATAATCCGGAGCAATAGGGAAAGCCACAGTTCGAGCACGGCAGCGGTGTCACTTTGCAGGCGAGGAAGTCTAGTCAGCACTGACCGCGTGCCGTGTACTGTGGCAGTTGCTGGTGAGTTGGACGGCCGCATCCAGAGTGGTGCAGCGTCTACAATGACAGGGTCAAAACAAGACAAATTTTCTCAAGACTTGACTACACAGTCGAGTTAGTCAAGTCAGCATCGGCCGTGCCAGTTGCTAGAGAGTCGGAGAACCGCATCCTGAAGGGTACGGCGCTAACGATGACATGGCCTTAGACTCAGGACGATTATTATTCAACCTCTCTCATATAAATGTCACCCAATCGACAAAAACTTCTCTTTCCTCTAAGGAACAAACAATCAAAGATTTTATTGGAAAATACACCACCTGATCTTGAAGCTCTTGGAAGAGTCGGAAAAGTTTTCAGATCTACCGAGTCACCCTTTTCAGAGCCTTAACCATTTGTTTCCTTCGGCATTTAGAAAAAGAGGAGAGGGGGAGGGGGCGGAGCGATAAACAGCAGCATGTGGCAAATAATGCACATTTAAACATGCGACGCCCGGAATAGTAATAGAGAGAGATAAGCCCATACATAGAGCGAACCTCACAATTAACCATTCATTCTAAGGAGAAACTGTGAGTATTAAGCAGTTTTCGCAGGACGGTTAAGACATTTTAAAAACAACTCGAAAACAGTGGCTTATATCAATACAGTTTTGTTCCGAATTGAAGGATACAAAATTCAATTTTATATTGAACCTCCTTTTACATTAGCTCCACCTAAACTGTATTTTTTTCTGGTGATGAGGCCACCCTCATCGATTGGGCCATAAAGGATCAAATGATCCTAGGAGTCATTGTCAGATTCTAGCGGAATCTTCGGACCCCCCTTTTATGCTTCACCAAATTAACGAAACCGATAGTTTCGCATTTACGTCAATTAGATGCACTGTGCGTCAATTACTCACACGATTCTCTCGAAAAACGTTTAATAAATAATAACTAAGAGCTTACTAACCTTAAAGATTCCTAAGGTTCCACGGTGAACAGTAAAGAGCTGTTTAACTCTGAGTAAGTCTAAAATATTTCTTTTTGATTTTTACCAAAACTAGTATCCTGGGAGACCGTGATTTGACGGCTGGTAACCATACTTTGCGCTCAAACTTATTTCACTACCGAGATTTTCGTTTAGCAGAGTGCCACACTTGTAAAGGAGAATGGCGCGATGATATATTTATTATATAACATTAAAAATGATGTTTTGGAAGTTAAGATCTTTACCGATGTCTCCTTATCAGACACGGATCTAAATGCTCACATCATTTTTCCAGAATTACAGGCTATTTGCTATGACTTAATATGTTTTGCCAGCAATTTTTAATTTTTCAAATTGCGACACTCTTTTAACAGGTGATAACATAACGTTATGAGCAGCATTCAACTCCCAGAGTTATGTAAGTTGGTGCGAGGTAGAATTATTTATATCGTTACGTCTTACGTAAAACTCAAGGACAATTCGGGGCAAGAATAATCTTTAAATATAATTTTAAAGTTAACTTTATGCTCCCTGTATCCATAGAAAAATTTGTTTATCCTAAAGGAGTAAATATTAATATTAAAAAAAAAAAAAAAAAAAAAAAAAACTAGTTTTAAAAAACGCACAAAAACATTTCGTAGAGTGTGCCGTTGTCTGTTGTGACGTCATTTTCCTTGTTCACAAAGAACTTGTGCTTGTATAACATACTGTTTTCGTGTGTTTCCATGTGTATTTGAAGGTTTATTTGAATGCGAAAGAGACAATATATCAGAATTGATAAATAAAATAATTAAAAAGTAGAATATTGTCGTTAAAAGCAATGAAACGAAACAAAAACGATATCTCACAGCAATCAGAAGGTCATGTATGTGAAGTTTTTCTATTCTGCCTCTTCTTCCATATTACTATTAGAAGCCTATCAGCCTCCGACAACTCAGGCCGCATCAGGGTGTTAGTAATTTTAGACATGATTAAAACACTGAATGATGCTTTATAGTTCTTTATTAGTAAAGAAAAACCGTAGTAGATAACAAAAATTATATTGTTTAACTAAAAGAACAACTAAAATTATTAAAAGAACTTCGCTAAAAACTATTGTGGAAGAAAACTTTGATCTTCATTATGTTAAGTCATAGAAGAATAATATTGCACCGGAACCCATAGTTTACAATCATAAGTCTCGAAGTTTACTACTACATTAACATATATTGCAAACAATGAGCAAATAGTATCTGGGATGACCGATACAGCAAGTTATATGTTTCTTTTTTTATACAGTGCGCTATAGTTCTCTAGGGACTGATATGATTTAATATGTTAATGTGTAATTAGCATTAAAGATTAATATTGCTACTTTAAAAAGATAGTATTGCACCGGTCTTCAGAGACCGATAATGCAGATAACGGGTTAAAATAATTATATACTTACATTTGCGCTTTAACACCAATAATTTCTTTCCCACTATAAAATATCATTATGTTTAATCAATTACATAGGCATTAAGGCATCGATATTTGGCAAATCATTGCTTTGTACCTTGTTAAGGCCAGTCTCTGCCCTTATATATTTATAATAAAATGTTAAAGCAGAGCATATTTTAACGTAAATATACCGTCAAATACTTATAGAGTTTAATGTCATACATGACAGCTAGAAACTTGACGTCACATACTCTTCGTACAAACTCGACAATCTACGCACAGTGGTCGGTTTTAGGTTAAATTACAAACTTTTAAATATTAATTTCTTATAAAAATTATGAGCAAAATATATTTTGATGTATTACATAACGATAAAAAGCGATTTTGGTTCACGCGTTGTAGATTTGTTCGCGTCCCACATCAACCTTAAAGGTGAAGGATATATTTCCTGATACAGAGGCTCAGGGTGTTAAGCTGTTAACGCGTTCATTCCAGAATGGACTAATTTATATTTTTAGGCATTCCTCGCTTTTTATTTAACACTATAACCTTTTAAAACATAACCCCGGGAAAAGTTGAAGGAATTTTGGTTGTCCCACTCTGGACTTCTCAAATTAATATTTCAGACCCTATGAAAATTGCGGAGAGCAGGGAGTAATCTACGTTGCGTAGACTTATCTTTAAGGAAAATTCGACTCTCTGTATCGTAGCAACCCTGAAAAAGTATATTGAAGTGACTGAATCCTTCAAAAAATAAGTCCAAGATATAATATTCCTCACAGTCAAAAAAGTAGATGGGTTAAGCAGACGCTCTACTTAGCAGGAATCGACACCTCCACATGTAAACCTCACTCCACTCGGCATTCATCGACATCCGCCGCGCTAAGACAAGAAGCTCTACTGGAGACAATCTGTAGGACAGCGAGTTGGTCAGATCACACTGACACCTTCGCTATTTTCTACAATCGACCTCGTTTCGATAAGACCGTTTTTTGCCAAAGCGGTTTGGGCCATCATTTAGTTAATTAATTAACCTAGTTGCTTAATCACATAAATTTTTATTTATTTTCTACCTTGAGAACTAAATTGGATGTTTCAATTTAGTCTAAATTATCATTGGTTTCACCTTCTCTTATTGTCTCCACATTAATTTATCCGCAACACAATGCTTTAAACAACTACATAGTGATCTATATATTCGGACTGGACGCGAATATAATTAAACGATCAAACGAACTTACCTTAAGTGAAGTTCGATCGTAATTATATGAAGCGTCCAGTCCGAATATATCCATTCCCACCCACCCTTCTAGGTTCTAGAGCCCTTCTCAGGTTGCGGACAATTAATGTTTTATCCTTTAAAGAATGAACTCTCGGCCGACTAGCGACAGCGGAGTGCCTAGTGGCTAGCGGGAGGGGATAGCATGGCGCAAGCGCTTTTAGAGTTTCTTTGAATACGGTGCACCGTAAAGTAGCCGCAGGGACGGACTACATAGTGATCTATATATTCGGACTGGACGCTTCATATAATTACGATCGAACTTCACTTAAGGTAAGTTCGTTTGATCGTTTAATTATTTATATATTTATGTAACCCAACTCTGTACCCTCTTCAATGAATTACATCAGCCCCAACGTATTACGCCAACATTTATAAGGGTTTTCATACATATATCAGCAAATGATTGACTTCTGTTTAAGACAAATGTTCTCTTTACGAATATAATTGCGCAACTCTATAAATCTTTTACGACTAAAACCAAAGGAGTTGTATTCAAAATTTCAGCAGGAATACCTTTAAAAATTTGTGCAATTTTTAGGGAATCTAATAATTAATATTAAAATGCTCTTATAATCATTTATCTGATGTTTTAATTTGTTTATATACTTCTGATCTCCTGGAACAAATTAGATAAAATAGAATGAAACCCCTAACCCTTAAAATGTAAACATAGGAATCTAGACATGTATTTCCAGAACTAAGTTCTCATCGTCAGAAGAGATTAATCAAAATTGCACAATTTATTAAGTAAGTCAATAGTTAAGATTCCTTCTGAGAATTTAATCTGAATTTTATTAGTTTATGTAATAGTTATTTGTATCACAAGGTTGGAAACTGCTATTTTGAGAGTGCGAGTTTATTTTGATAGGACGAGCCGTAGGCGAGTCCTACAAATACGAGCACTCGCAATATAGTTTCCAACCGAGGGATACACAAGATTTTTCGCGCCAACATTTATGTAAATTTAATAAATAACAGGGAATTTTTTTATGTTGCTAACTTCACAATATTTGAATGTCAATTATATTTATTTTCCAGTATCATAACCAAAAATATCTACATATTTTTATTTGGATTTTACACTGCAAATTCAATTATAATTACTTACAAATATGTTTAAAATCCATAAATATTTTCTTGTATTGCAAATACTCAATTGTAGATATATTGCCATAATATTTTTAAGTCAATTGTAACACTTTGACATTTCTAAAGCCAGAAGTTAGCTAAAATTAGTGAAGTGATGCCAACATATAACCATAAAAAGTTATCAATTTTTGTCGAACTAGTTCGACAAAAATATGATTTCCGACCGCTTTAGAGATATGTAATTGTGTCAATGTCGGACGGCGGCGCGTAAATATCTATGTTTATCTGTTTACATTTTAAAGCGTAGAAGTTCGATTTTAATTGATTTAATTAGTTCGTGTACATGAATTTTATAATTTATTTTAAGAACAAATTTTAAGTTATGTATTTTGAAAATTGCATAGTTGAAATACACTATTACTAACATATCTACTGTAAGTTTTTTAAAAGACTGTATTTTCTATAGGATACTAAAAACAAAAAGGACAGTGTACAGTGTATAATTTTGGATGATATATTTAGAAGTAGCAAGTTCAAATTGCAGCTTCTTTGTTAAGCTTACAAAATTCAAATAAAGAAATTTCACGAGAAATGATTAAATATTGTTTTTTAACTACGAAACCCATTTAATTAAATTAAAATGATTCGTGACACATGTAGTACTGAAGTTTCTATTATTACCAAAATTACTTTTTAAAGTAAAAGTACAGATAACATCTCATAATTTTACATTTATAGTTCATATTCATACCTTCCGTTGCATTACATTTATTAGTTATCATTAGAGAGCGGATTATATGTACGAAAAAACTGAATTATATGCGCATATATATGCACTGATTTTTTTTGGGAAATATGCACTATATATGCACAAATATGACAATGTATGCAGCAAAATATACAAAAAAAATCTTAAATTATTAGATAAAAAGTATAAATTGCATACATTATGAATTTTATTGCACAATACAGTCTTATGGTGCAATTCTAAGCATAATCGTAAGGCTCGTTAGGTGTTCTCGTAAGACTCGTAACAGTTTACGAATCAAAGAGCAATTCTGTGCAAAACTATTGCTTAGGGTCACTCGTAAATATCTTACGATTTCTCGAAAATTTTACATTGAGAGGGCAACTGGACGTAATATTACGGTTAGAGATTTTTCTCTCTAATCATTGCTCAACTTTGTCAATAAGATGAATCAAAATATAAATATTTTGCATATTGCTCTCCTTCTTGAAGAATATAACAGGTAACAGGAAAAACTTACGTCAAGAAAAATTACCAATCAGCAATGGAGAATTAATTTTATTTGTAATATAGAACCATTTTATAAATAAATAAATTTAAACCACGCCTTTTACCTCTTATCTGTGTGGCACTCTGCTTACGCATATATTTTTGCGTATAAAGTGCGGTTACCAGCCGTCAAATCATAGCCCCCAAAGATGTTAGTGGGGGGAACCATTTTATAAACCATCAAATTCAAGAATTCCATTGCATATTAAAGTATTCCATTTATATTTAAATATATCGGGTGATTAAATAAAAATGGCATCTTTCGTAGGTCATAATGGACACATGTCACCGATTGTTCATGGAACGGTTGTGGATGATGGGGATGTAAATGAAGATCTTGTTTCATAATTCGCAGATAAGACCATTTTGCTTAACATTTGTAATGAAAACTCACCACATGGTTGTAATTGATAAGTAAATAAATAAATTAAAAACCAACTGACATATTCAATCTTCAAATACTATAATAGCAATGAAGTTAGACACTGACCGTAAACTATGATATCAATCGTAAAGCTAATCCGTCAAGTTCGTCGATACAGTTTTCTGCATAGAATTGCATTTATCGTAAATATGTAACTTGACTTGTTACGATTGTCTCGTACACTACAGTTTTACGATTAAATATAAAAATTGCTTAGAATTGCACCATTAATCTTGATTCACAATTAACAAATATATTACTAATATACATACAAACTAAGTCTAGAAACTTGATATAAAATTATGACATATTTACGTAATTACAATAACAAATTATTCAAAATTTTCTAGAAACAAAAAGCGAAATAAGTAAAAGATATATCCAGCTGAGAATTGTCGGTCTTATATTCATTGTACCCACTTTTACCAGCATTCATGTATACAGTGAATACCTACCGTTACCGTTACTGGGATTTCCCAGAAATATTAGACTTTATTGGTTTGTGTATTTGCTTTGTATTGTTTATTGCTTTATCCGTTGCATTCTTCTATTTATTGCGTCCTCCTCTAATATTTGGGAATTATCAATGTGCATTACCAGAAATTCAAGAATGTTTATCACTAGACTTAAAAATATTGAAATATGCAATTATATGCAACTTTTGTAAAAATATGCATAAGAATGCCCAAATATGCAATTAGTAATTAGCATTAATTAACTCCAATCAATGTAATTCGTCCAGAAAATTGATTTTATTTTAAGATATGCAAAAATTAAAATATATGCACTTTGTTATCATATAAATTAATAAAAGTAAGTAACTATTATTGTATGTTGCTACAGTTTGCTACTATTTGATACGTATAGACAGTATTTGTAAATATTATTTTTATACTTACAGTATTCTTCTGAAATAAAAAAATAAATATATCATCACGCCTATTACCCATTATGGGTGTGACACTCTGCTTACGCAGATCTTGGTAAATGATATATTTTTGTGTATGAAATGCGGTTACTAGCCGTATTCCTATGAAAGGTTATGAAAAACAAATATCTTTGAAAATAATCTAGAAGAGGTTGGCTGAAATAAATATTTGGGTGTCGAATAAAAAAAAACAGATGAAAAGTTGTTGATAATAACTTTAAATTTATTGTATAAAGGAACGAATATGCGAACAATACTAAAATGAGTCAGCATTTGTTAATTCTAAATTATAACAAATAAATATCGTTAATTTAAATTACAAATATCCTTGTTGCAGTAGTGCATTCGGAAAATACATATATAATGATGACAGATTTTAATACAAGATCAGGATGAAACCATCTAAATGAACGCTAGAACAACACAGATAAAATAGTTTATAGTAGGTAAAGAAAGTAACTATTTAAAACTAAGAGAGCTTAGATGTTAGATATCATACTGATATTGAATTGATATAATGATTATTGAGATTTGTTTGTCTCACAAACTGATGTTTAATGTGATTCGGTGTGGTTGGAGCTGGAAGCAGCGGACACCAACGGGCGAATGAGATTTGACCAGCATCATCTTTATGTGGCACCAGGTGTCAACTGCCCCCAGCATCTTACTGTATGTGTGAACGTATTCTAGATGCGACTGACAAAGGAAGATTTGATTACATAGGTTACAATAGTTTGTAGAATTTTGAGTTTGACGTTGAGTGAGTTGAGTTCAAGTTCATTGACACTTAGTATCGATTGGTTTAGAAATGGTGCGTGTCCGAAGCAGTGTATAGTGCGGCCGTGGATCTTGGCTCGCAACGCTATCGCTACCCATGCACCAAGTGCCATGCGCAGATGCAGAGGGCACTGCTGCTTCTGCTGCTGTTCACAGTTCAAGAAATGTTCCATCATCAACGTTCATGCGATATGGAATGTTTCAAATTTTTCACATGAAATTTTGAACGTTCTTCCTAAATGTCTTCCTACGTTACTATACGCAACACGTAGGCTCGCATTCATATTATATAATAATTCTTATTATTATTGTTGCCCATTTCCAACTAGCTTTTACAGTACTGGCAAAAATAATTTTCAATAACAATCTGAATAATATTCCGTTACTTATCGTCAATAATTTATAGATTCAAGTAATGGCAAAAAGGACTATAAATGATTTTTATAATCATATAGTGTATATTCATACATACAATTAAAGTTTACTACTAGTTATTTATAAACACAGCCATTTTGGGTTAGTTATCTACGCGCTAATCATTCAAAAAATACTGGAACATATAATTAAGATTTTCATTCACACAACAGTAAATTGTTTAGTTACAATACACTAGTTAATTTATTAAATTAATTAACATAATATAATAAAGAAGATTCAGTCATATACTTGTAGGCCTAAATAGTACAGTGTTTAATATATTATACATTTAATATGCTTTGTTATAAAAAATCGCGTGTTTTCATTCATATTGAAACTATAAATTTACTCTTAAAACTTCTAGTAGTTATTAATCATTAATGATAATCCGACTCTTGAATTGACTTCTTACGGTCAAATTCTATTATTAACAGACTAGATCGTAATCTAACAATCACATACGATTCACAAATTTAGCACCTCAACAGACAGATTCGGTGGTTAAAGTACTCAATAGCAACGAGCTCTTCAAACACCAGAATCAAGACGATTCTAGTATCATTTGACTTTACGCTTTTACGTTTCGTAACTAACCTCACCACGAAGCCGAAGGCAATTTAACAGTAGTATTATGTCACGTGCTAACCATGTTAAAACGTGCTTCTCTATAATTTATACCAAATTCATATTAAAGCAAACTAAGATATTTTCATCGAGAATTAAAGAGAACTACACTCTACCATTCAGGTGTCGAGTTGCCAACGTGCTTCAGGGAAGGACTCAAAACAACAAGAAATGAACACAGAAATGTGAATAAATACGCTTAACGCTTATAGCTTACGACTTATGCAATCAATCCTTCTGCATAGATTCGTTGGACACTCGATCCTCATAACATGTCACTTAATAATTAACGGGAACGAACAGTGCGAGTGTACAAATCATGAAGTAACCACACAAGTATTAAAAGAAAACAAAATAATAAATGAACAATAACGAATATAAGCTAAACTTCTTTGTCGCATGTACACAGTAATATAAATGGTATGAAATTAAAATAATTATATATTGTTACACATATTTCAAATAACATGAGTATTTATCAACTATCATTTCTTCATAATACTGTCCATACAGATTTGTGAAATGTCTAAATACCTATTTTGGGATTTTCCAGAAAATAAATATATCTTTAGAGGCAATTCAAAAAATAATCATAATACGATCCAAATAAAACATTTTAAAAATAAAATACGATTTCGCTAAAATGAGATTGCTAATTAATTATTGGGTTGTATTATGTTATTCATTCGAATGAAGAATAGTAACGCGGTATTACAGAATAGTATTTTTGCAAAATATTTCAAAAATAATACATTGTAAATTTTGCTAAAATATCTATAACGTACTATACCTAATTGTTACGGTAGTTGATAAAAATATGATTATATGTTATGTGAAATAAGTGAGTAAAATACAAATAGAGCATTATGCTATTGAATGGTTGTTTACATGCGACAAAGAGATGGTGAGATAGCTTGTAGTGAGATTTGGTTTAGTTGGTAGGCGGCGCTTGGCCCGGCGACGGGACGGACACGACCTGCGCGGCGGACACAGCCACGGCAGCTACTCCGGCAACAGTGGCTCCGGTGTTCACACCAGGAATTGGAAGTCCGCTGTTTTGCATATAAGCCGGAACCGGCACCGTCAGCTGGGCGAGAACTTCCTGAGAGGCGTGTGCCTTCAGGATACTGTTCTCTGTCTCCAGTTGGTTGATACGATCCATCAACTCCGCGATGCGCTCCTTCAGGACTTCTACTTCCTCCCGCACCGCGAACATCAAGTGGCTCTTCACCAAATCCTGAAAACACAGCCAAATGTTACATATGTTAACCAACAACATAATTAGCGATCCAACTTCGCTATTTCTAACTTCAAATTGGTTGTCAAAGGCTAATAGTACTTGTAAGGATTATCACCGAGTGCCTCAATAATTGTTGAAAAGCTAATTTTCAATGTAGAATGTTCATAAAATAAATAAATATGCTATCAAGCTACGTAATAATATTTAGGTGTACGGCCTACAAGGATATTAGTTGAGGAGTTACAGAGGTAATATTATGAAGTATCTATTTCAACAAAGTAAGAATTTCGCAGTCCATTACTAATAAAAACTATTCAGGAACGTATGATATATGAAAAATAAGTAGTCTATTATTATTAAGTACCTTAACCAATTGTAAAAATACTATTATATTTTATTTTTAAACTAAAAGGAGCATTTTCAAATCTTAAGTTCCAAAATCTAAGCTTGTGCTATAGCTATAGATGTAAGATAGACACAAATCTCCAATATCGTATTACAGTTCAGCTTTCTTGTGGTGCGGTTCACGTCACTATCTTCTTTCTCACTTTCTCCCACTATTGCTGATAGTGGGAGAAAGTGAGAAAGAAGATAGTGACGTGAACCGCACCGCAAGAAAGCTGTACTGTAGCTGTTATTAAGTTCCAATACTGATAATTATAATAAATAATAACTATCAGTTTTGCATTTTCGGTATTATATTTAATAATTTAAATGCATTTTTAAAGTATTAGTTATCCAAAATAAAATTACCCGTAAATTTCAAATGTGCCGCGAAAAAGTGCTAGAAACTTTTCCGGTGTTTTTTTTTTTTTATAGAGTAAATATAACTTTAGGATTTGCTCCTCCTAGTTCAAAAATAGAGAATAATCAATATTATTTCAACTACTTTATTGTACACAGCACTAAATTCCTTAAAAATTAAATAAAAGTTATAGGAATAAATTGCTAACAGTCTAATAGAATATTATGTTACGAGAAATTGAAGTAGGTCTTTTGTGTTGAGCTCATATATTTGCTCTTAAAACACCCAAAAACAGAGCTCTTGGTACCAGCCAATATGATTAACTTCTATGCCGTATAAGCAGTAACAAAATATAAATATTATAACACGCTTGAAGATAAAATCTGATTCCATATTTGTATCACCAGAAATTTTGCATCGACATATTTTGACATTTATTGGTGGTATTTTTGTATGTTTCACTGTAATTTTTTAACCGCGTTCTTGTGAACTAATTACCTTTCATGCAATTACTCCCTTATGTCGCTTTTGGACTATACCATATAATTCTTTTCGCATAAACATTAGCAAAGCGGTTAAACATTGACCAAATTCTGTGGACGCTGTCGTTTAATGATTTAGTTAAGCAACTTCATGCTCAAAATTTTACCCCTTACCGAGATCTGCGTAAGCAGAGTGTCACAATCATAATGGGTAAAAATATATTTTGACACGATACAGAAATACATCGCGCCATTTTCTCAATTTGATGTAGCACTCTGTGTAGATCTCGATAAGAGATAGATTTTAATGGCGAAAGAACCTCAGAGGTAAACCCAGTCCAAGATTTATTATATTTATAAAATACAAAATTTGTAGTACTGACACTTGATCTTATTTTCAATTATAGTTTGATTAATATATGATTTAATTTGCGGTTATCAGTAACAAAAGATTTTAGTCATTTATCCTAAAATATTTCATAAAAGATACTCGTGTGTCTTATATGTATAACAAAACAGAAATCAACTTGTAATTGTAATATTATAATAATTAAAAATTAATTAGATTAAGAAATATACATATTATTACTACACACAAAAAGAACTAAACGAAGAAAATTACGTATTGCAAAATTTTACAACTACACACGATTTGTTAGGTTAGAATTTGATATTTATGATCTCGATATAGAATCGAAGTGAATCTTGTGTTATGAAAGAAAATATTTTTCAGGATTTCGGCGTTTATGACTTAGTTTAAAAGGATAATCAGAATTCACATGACTAAAGAGTCATGTAGAAACAAATGTTCTACTTGGCAGTTCAGAAATATTATGAAATGAAAGCTTGTCATGCAGTTTGTTTTATGTGCCAAAATACGTCTTAGTAACAAGTTAATTTTTAGTGCTGTTTTTATATTAACTGATTAATTTATATTCATAATAAAACAAGTTTGATTTTTGGATGCAAATGAAACATGAACTCAAGTTTAAAGGGACCTGTAATGTATTGTTTTCTATATTAGTCATTCGATTTTATTTCCAGGTTTTACGTAAACAATTTTCTCTGACATTTGACATAACCTTGAAAATTAACTATAATCATCTAACCATGTCAGGTTGTCAATAACATTTTTATCTGGTAAACATCATTGAAATAGTTCTACAACAGTTAGAACCCTATTTGGAAACGGTAAACTAGTGAATTTCAAACTTGTATTAATTCTGTTTAAAAAATTTATTGATATTTCAAAATTTAACAATAATATGGTATCATTATGCCATTTACCAATTTTAGGCGGGGCGCTCTGCTTTTGCAAATCTTATAAATGACATACATAACTATTTCAGTGCATGAAGTGTGGTTACCAACAATCAAGTCACGCCCCCCGACGATGTTAGTGGAGGAGTCACAGGTAAAGTTAAAATGGTCGGTTGCGGAATTCAAACAGAATCTATCTACATTTCGATGCGTTAGAGGTTAGATGGATAGTTTCTATGAAGATTAAACAGTGAAAGCAACAGGATATTTTCATATTTAACCACATACTCTCGTTTTGCAATGGTGACGAGCACAAATGATGTAATCCAAATAAATACCTACAAAAATTTTACAAGCACGGTCTTATCAGTCAGATAAGTAAAGAAAAATATAGTTTGTTTTTTTTTTATTTTGAAAAGGTTACCTAACATTAAAAATTTGTTGACATACAAATCTTTTAATAGGCAAATTAAATCTAATTTCCACATCATAAACCAATAAATCAATGTTATGAAAAGAAATTAGCGAACACTTAATGATTAGGTTATTTACTGAAAAGTTTTTGTTGTTGTATGGGTTCGCGAAGTTCATGGACTTCAGTACTTAATTAATCATTCTAAATTACACAATTTGATTTACGGATTGTATGACGAACTATAATTTACTTAATTTAGAATAGCTGTGGTAAACATGGAAAGCACTGAAACCTTTGCATGAGGATCTTGAAATACGATTCTACATTTCAATTAGTCATGAACTGATTTCTGCAATTTTTTAAAATACTGACAAATATTTTGCTTTTAATATACTCTATTACACAAAACTAAATTCCCAGCTTCATAAATCACTGTTAGCTCATCAAGTTGACTACGGAAAAAAGTTGAATTGAAATAAAATACAACGCATATAATACCAAAATTTTTACTTTTCAATATACAAACATGTATAAATTTAATAAAATGTATTAATTAAATGTTAGAAACATGAACGTGATATTATTGTTTACCTAAAAGTGGATAATTTTAAACTGTAAATTATAAAATAAAAATAACAAAATGTGTGATATGTGATGCCATCTTAGCCATTGATATCTTTTAACACGTTAGTTATGTTAAAAACGCTCTATGCAACTGGCTCAAAATATGTAGAAAAATAAATTTGATAACGAAATAAAGAAACCATTTATTATATATAATTTTTGCTCGATGCTTTATTGACTTTTATTTCTAGGTAACAGATAAAGGTGAACGAATTTGTAGCTTATTTTATTGATGTTAGTAATTTTGATAATAACACGAAATTGAGAAAGGTTCACTGGACTCATTTTGTAGATCATTTATGGATGTTACATATATGCAAAGCTTTAACTTTTGCCGAAGAAGAATGGACACTCAGAAATGATTCTACACTAAGTTTATAAATTACGAACAATTCAAAAACAAATTTAGGTGGGTTAATATTATATTCTTTCGAAACGAGTAACTATAATTTCCGCTATTCTGGTGCCAAATTATTTTAGAGAAAATTTCAGGAAACATATGTTAGAAAAAGAAAGAATTTAATTATCTGCAAAGTATGAAAAACTTCGACAATTTAGATTAATCTTTTTAAGTAGTTTCATATTTAACTATTGTAATATTTACAAAATACTCTACTTAAATGAAGTAAGTATATGCTATAACATCTTGTAATTAAAATGCGGGTACTAAACGTCAAATCCCTACTCCCCAAACAAGTTTATGGCGGAAGAACCACAGGGGTAGCAATTTGATTCAAATGTGGATCATAAGTAAAATAAAATAAATGTATTATGCCATTTATCTATGTTTGGGTGTTGTACTCTTTTGGAACATATTTCGATATCTGAAATATTTTTGTGCGTGAGGAGTAGTTACCAACCGTCAATGTTACTAATTGAGGAGGAGCCAATGTGATAAGAAATTAATAATTAGACAGAAAGTTTATAAAAATGATTAGTTTTGAAAATATTCGAGTTTTAACCTTACGTATTCATCGGACATTGTGATCTATTTTTAATCTTTTGCTCAGACATCAATTCTATTCATAATTCGTGCGACTTTGAAATCTTTTCTTTGTCTAGCAGCTATTTCTCTTGTTATTGAGATGTCATATTTTTGATAGTTAATTTTGCGGTTATTGTTTTGTTTACATCGTGGTTTATTTATGTATTTACTATTAGTTAACTATTAAACATTATACAAGATGAATACTATCATTGAGAAATAGTGAGTGAAGAAATCGTCAGCGCCAATTAAAATAGTCTTAAATTATCGTAGCGTTTTATCAATTATTCTATTGAAAAATATACTAACAATACATATACAGCATGTGAAATATAGAAATAATTTTCCATCAACTACGTAATACCAGGAAAAAACAATCGTTCTTATTGACGTATAAATTTTCTTGTTTTTTTTGTACTTTTAAAATTTTTTCTTACGAAAATTATCTGGGCTTTTTAAAAAGTTTTTTTCCTTTTTTCGGTTAATCAGACTCAACAATATTTATTCGAACTATGTTTATAATTTTCTTACGAAGATAATTATACGCGAGGTCCACTGTTTGATAACTAAGGTAATTATACTTTGACGTCACAGAAAATATAGAAAAGCGAAGAAAATAATGTTACCTTAACATACTATAAAAAAATGCATTTAAATTTTTACAATTTTTTTAAAGTCGAAGACAATGTTTTAAGGAAATTGTAATTTGTTTAAAGTAATTGTAGTTCATTATTTCATAACACGTTGGTACTACTCGATTTGAAAATATTTATATGTATATACATATTTATTAGTATTCGTTTAATTAAAGATACGAAATTGAGAATTTACCGAACGACCATAAGATCAATAACAATGTACGCTGCTAAAACTATGAAAATGAATTGAAGAATAATGGAAAGAAAAATAATAAGAAAAATATTAAGACCAATAATATATCAGAAAACGAATACAGAATTAGAATGAACTATGAAATAGAAGAGATGGAAGGGCAAGACATAATGAAAAAGATCAAGCATTAAAGTCAGATGGCTTGGATATTTATATAGAGAGCAGAAGAAACGGATGCAATTAAATCAATCCTAGAATGGAGACCAGGAGGAACACAATATAGGATGATGTGGCGAAACTTAACTACAAGGATTTAAACTTAAGGAAAAGAAACGGAGTTTGATATACTCCAACAAAAGGATCTAGAGAACTTCATAAGTAACGGCGTAAACCCATTGGGGTGTAATCCACTATTAAAACCTTACATGTTTTATTTAAATTAGTATACCACAATATAAAAGTAGTATTTAAGTAACAAACTTTGATGCGTCTCTTCTCTGCATAAACATTTTAGTACCTACATATATATTCTACTACGAATTTTTTTTTTTACCAATTTTAATAAGGACTGTGTACAAATTTGGATACTACCAGTGGACAAGTAAATAATACATCCATATTTTTTAAATTTATGAATTATTTGTAGTTTCTAAATAATACATTATTAAAATTAGTAGATACGTGAGGTACAGAAGGTAAGACAAAGACGGATAGAAATGTATTATAACGTTCTTTTTTTAAGTAAACAGGGATAATTTTACATGGATTATTAATAATAGTCAATAATAAAAAAATAAACAATGCAAGTTTAAACAAATAAGAAATTTATTTTAATTACTTAATAAATTAAATTGGTAGGAATTATTACTTTTAATTACTGTAAATTATCTCTATGCTTACTTATAAAATAAATGTTTTAATAAATTGCTGTCAATTACTTTAACAGTAACTAATGTATTAATAACACATTCCTATGTACACTGATTAAAAAAAAACTTCCGGTATATAGATTATATCACCTGATATCAAACATCAAGTTAATGGTGCATTATATTTAATTTCAAATTCTAAATACGATATAATTCCAATATTATTATTATTATGCAATATATGGTTAATTTACTTATGGTACAATCTGTTACTGTGGGACAAGTAGCTTTGTGGTAATGTATCGGACAGTGGATCATAAGATCTTCAACTGACGGCAACTGAACATGACATGATGATATATTTATTATTTAATTTGAACAGAAGTTTGAAGCAAAGCAGAACATGTAAATATTTTATTTACTCTGATTAACGAATCTAAAATTATAATATGTATTAACTATAAATCAGTATGTGCTTTTGCTAACGATTTAGTGGTTACAGCAGGGGGTGAAAAAAAAATGTAATTTACTTTGAATATAAGGAATGAAGTGATAGGAAAACATGATATGAAAATTAATACTAAAAGACAAAGGTAATGGGTAGTGGGTAGCGAATAAATAATTATAAACTTGAGTAATGAAAAAATAGAACAAGTTAATAAGTTTTAGAATCTTTGAACGATTATAGAAAATAATGGTAAACAGGAGGCATAGACATAAATGAAAGAATAGACAAAACGGCAAGAATCTTTCTTGCAATGAAACATAGCTTTACAGGGAAAAAAGAAATCCGAACGAAATAAAAGTAACAGTACATAATCTACATACATATATGTATATGGACATATGGTTGCGAGTCATGGGTACTGTCTCAAAGAATGAAAAGCAAAATTCAAGCGATGGAAATGAAATATCTAAGGAAAGTACAAGTAGTAACAATGCTTGGACAGAATAAGAAATGAAATAATAAGAAAACAACTGCAATGCAAACCAATATTACACTTCATAAAAACAAGACAATTAGCATGGTGGGGCCATATGATAAGAATGAATGAATCGAGACCGGTGCGGCAAATTTGGATGACAACTACAGGAGGCACAAAGGATGGCGATGGATAAGAAACAATGGGCGAAATTTGTGCACGATTAAGAGACTTTTTACTCCCTACAACTTACGGTAGAAGGGTTCTACAACAAGTTCTGAACAAGTTTCAATACTAGCAATTTTGTTTTCATGAAATCTATATTACTTATTTATAGTTAGAGAAACAGCTCCGTGAGATTTCAATTCTATGCCCACAATCGAGAGTATCGTCACCTATGTGGTTTAAATCACCTACTGAGATCTGCGAAAGCAGAGTGTCACACCCAAATTGGTAAATTACGTTATGAAACATTTTTTTTATATAATTTTAATACAGTCACAAAGCAGTTGTTTTTTAATCTAGTATTCATTATATAATTCCATTAAAGATGTAGCTCGATACTGTTGTTATAATGGATGAAGGTTGACAAAAACTCATTTTTAGACTGTGACCTGCTTTTAGAGTCATGAGGGTTAAATGTTACATTGTCTTGGTACGATTTGCATTTGCAGTTTACTCCTGTTTTAAAACAGGGTGAACACGTAACGAGGTGGAAATAATGTTCTATGAGAACTCAAAACACAGTGTTGCATCATAACAAACATATTTTTATCACTAGTCACTAACTGAATAGTCAGCAATGAACGTCTGTTGATTACAAGTAGTTGCACAATATTTTAATTATTACCTACGAATAGAAAAATACTGTCACGATGTTGTCAATGCAGAATGTACGTCAAAATCTAAGAAAATATTAAAACCAGACCTATTCTAGGAAACATTTGGAACATAAATATTCCTACAAGTCTATTTTAACATTTTAATTTGGTTTGTGAAAATCCTTTTATGTTGACGAATTTTCCACTGCACTAATTTCTTTCTAATATACAGGGCCGGATTAACCATGTCGGGGACCATAAGCAATGAAATTCCCCTTTACCATATTCTAACTTCCTAAAATACATTTATTCTACCACAATACAATTATATTCATTATCTTAACAATAAAACAAATGAAAGGAAATTATGCGTACATTTCGGTTGGTTGGTTTTTAAAACGATAATAGTTTTGTAAACTACAATATGTTTAATAATTATTAATTCTTCTAACTTTTTTAGATACAAAATCGTTTAAAACATCTTGAAAGTTGACCTTTTCCAATATATCTGTTTCAATAGTTATTTTCCTAGTGTGCGGAGCCCCTAGGAAGTTGCCTACACTGCCTTATGGATAATTCGGCCCTGCTAATAAATTAAATAGATAAATATATCACATTTTATAGTTTTGAGTTTTGTACACTGCTCTTGCAAATCTCTGTAACTGTTGTGTTAGGATAGCTTTATAATGAAAAATGCAACAAAAAGTTCCTCAGTCATTTTTCTATTTTCACAACTTTTTTTACGCAACATTTACTACAAATTTTGAGCAGTGCTGAAATAATTCTTTTTTTCATCGTACAAACTGTACTTTAATTCAAAATAATTGCATCCTAGCAACTACGGATAATCTGTATTTTGACATTCAGTCATTCTGACAACTGATGACTGATGTAAAGTTGAATGTTGCTTCAATTTTTAATTAGAAAAAAATGCCTTAATTTTCAATTGAAGAATACGTCATGAAATTCGTTTATGGTGAGAGCAACGACAATGCTCGAAATGCAGTCCGAAGAAATTATCGAACGATATTCACACCGTAGTGTCATACGTCAATTCGAATTTATTCTGACATTTAATTGTTGCTAAGTTACGTAGCTTAAAATTTTTAGTAGGCATACATTATTTCAGCAGTTCTCAAAATCTGGGGTTAGTATAAAACATTTATTTTTCAGAAAACTGTTAACCGGAAAGAAAAATGGATTTCATTAGGAAGCCATCCTTAAAGTTTGGCTTATATTTTGTTCTGGTGATCTTTTAATACCGATTTTCTTTTCCCAAATCAAAATAAATATAATGAATTTACATTAACATGGTTCTTTTAAAAGAGTTCAAGGGGAGAGATTTCGTATTTTAGTTATTTTTATCATCTAACCTCAATACACGAAGTACCAAAACCTAACCTAACCTCAATAAATACAAAAGTATGAAAAACAGTGTCTAAATAGCTAGTGCACTCGCTGTACAGGCGAATTCGATTGGACAAATTACATCCATGACAACTAATAACAATAACTAAAAATACAAATTCATTCAAATGTTCATTGGCCAAGTAAAAGTAATAGGGATAATTTTCTTGCGTGTTTGAAATTTCTAAAGTAAAATTTCGACATTCTTCTTAATTTTTCAGCTACTTTATTGAATTTTTAATGCTGAAGGTATATATAATTTCAATCTATTTCTTGAAATTCAAACCATTATTCTTCAATTCAATAATTAGTTTTAAATTGTAAGGGTTAGCGGTTAGTCCATCTTGGAAACTTATGAAAGTAATAGGTATAAGATAAAGTACCTGTATTCTTCATTTAGGGGCATTGGCGTACACACGGAGGGGGAAGGGGGCAGATGTGTCTCCCCCCCTCACCCCTGAATATTTAGAGAGGTGTCCCAATAAGCCCACACAAAAAAAAATTGTCAAAATACATAGAGAAAACAGAAATAAAAAAAATGGAGCCCACAACGACCCCATAAGATCACAATATTGGGCCTACGAGCTCATGTAAAATGTCTACATGGAGTGAATGTTGTAAATAAATACAACAAGTAAGAATACGTATGTTAATAAAAGATATATTTGTTCATTTCAAGTAAATGATATTTCATTTACCAGATGTATTTTATAGGGACCCCCAAATTATTGTTGTATGTAGGTCTATGGCTTTCTCTTGCGAGCTAGAAATGTAATAGTCAGAGAATTAATTTACAAGCCGGTAACTATGGAAATATAAAAATAACAAAATATGAAACTAAAAAAATTATTTGTATAAAAATAACAAAACTCATCATTTAAATTCTTGTTGATAAGAAATATAATCATTACAAATCTAATGTATAAAAATGTCATTCACTGACCTTAAATTGTTATCAAAACACTAAAATAATATTTAATTTATGTCTACGACGGTGATAGACGTAAAAAAAGGTTCACAAGCAACCAAACAAACTATTTAACATATGTCTAAGATTACATGCAAACGTAAATAAATAAATATATCATCATGCCAACTAATTTCTAGAAGTGATACTCGGCTTGGATCAGATCTCGGTATACTATATATTTTTGCGCAGAAAATGCTGTTACAAACAGTCAAATCGTGCCCCTCAAAAATATTAATGGAGAAAGAAATATTTTTTAAATATAGTTCCAATAAATTAATTAAAATGAGCTGTTGAACATTAAAAACAAAATTTTTCTCGTTGTATTTGTAAACAAATTACAATTTATTTCCAATAACATTTCAGAATTTTTGTGACTACATCTCTGATACATTCTTTTTTTGATTTAATAGTGAGATAAAAATAATTACCTATATAACAGCACCAATTATGTGTTTGTATTTCGCGTGAATTTGATAATTTTATATACTTTTAATTACTACTTCTGATTTAGAATTAAAATTAATCACTGTTAGCTAACCTTATCAATCCAGAAATCTTTCAAAGAAAAAAGTATTGGCGTTGTTATTATTCTTAATATACCAACGTTCTTAAACACTTAACATGCTAAGCCCACAACTAAATCTGTAGGAAATTGTTAATGGGCTTTAATATCGAAAAAGAATTAGTCAGAATGCTAATTTTGGCGCAAGTTCTAACATTTGGGGGTTGTAGAAACATGACCTCATCACAGATTACAAATTTTAACCAGACATGCAATTTCGTGTCGACACTTTTGATGTTACTGTTTGTAGAAAATTTATTAGACGCAGTTTGGGAAATGAAAAATGAGTTATTTTGTTAAACTTTTGTTATTTTACAGCGGTATTTAAATGTGGCATGAAATGGATGTAAACAAAAACTTTTCAGATATTTCATTTCTTATACAGTGTTTAAAATGGCAAAAAAATTAGAATAATTGAAATTTGAATATTACTAGATTAGAGAAGTTATAATGGAATAATATAGATTTAAGACTGGTTTTTCCTACTAATAATTTTAAAAAATAATTGGAGGTTATATTTTAAATATTGGTAAAGACGATTAGAATGCTTAAGATGCAACAACATACGATACGAAGTTCTAATGTAAAAACAAAAAGAAACGCACCAATCAATATATACACCAGGGCGGGAAACTAAGTTGAAGACCCATTACATTTATTATTACACGAATTAAAAAAAAAATTGAATAATTGAAAATTGAATATTCCTGGATTAGAGAAGTTATAGTGTAATAATATAGATTTACTTTAACAGAGCATATAGATTGAAAAGTACCAAAAATAATTTACGAAACTAAGACTACAAACGAAAAACGGAGGGATGAAAAAAACACTGGAGCGAAGGAATCAAAGTAGTAGTAGTAGAAACAAGATATAGAAAGGAAAGGTAGGAAAACAGGGAACCGAACAGAATTGAAGAAGAACACATTCAAAATCTACGAACACCGAAAGGTAAAGAGACTCTGGATTGAATCAGTAAAAATTAAGAAAAAAAAACAATGAACTAAGTTTGTTTACATCTGTTGACCTATGACTTTAACAAAAATATAAAAAAATGTATTTTAAGATGACATTTGACATAGCAATAAAATAATTTTATTTCTTTACTACTATTTCAAGGCGCAATATGTTTGAAACCGCTTGACTTGTCGAAATAAAAAATGTAGTCCGCAACACAACTACTCAACATTAAGTCTTTAAAATCCTTTAGGTAAAAAAAATGTCAATAATTCACAGTCATTCCAGTATTATGTGGGTGCCGCAATGTCTGCATTTACAGTAAAGTGTTTTCCCTGTAGGCGTAATTATAAAAAGCCCTGAATAATTAGAGAGTGGATTTGATCAAGGCCAAAATGAATAGCAGCTAACTAAAAATGAAACTAGAGTGGAATAGTCAATAATACAAATACTTAATATAAAGCTAGCAAAACAAATTGATAAACCTAAGCAAAGTGACCAGAATGACTTCTTATATATTTTAAAATATAGTGCTCATTTAGTGCTATTTTAGTGCCCAATTAAAAAATTGGGTGCTGCAGCGGTTTTTCTTTTAAACTTCACCTCGGTTATGGGAGTGGAAAGGGGATAGGAAAAATTTTAAGTGAACTTTGTGGAAGCTTTTTTAAAGCAGTATAATTTAATATAAAATGCAGGTCTTATTCAACAGATATCAGCTATTATTATTGATATATCGATATTCATATATAAAGATTTTTTTATTATAATTAATCAATCTAAAATCACATTTTTTCGTACCTGTAGGTGACTAGATATAAGCCAAAACGTAAATTTTTCAAATTACGTTTTTCGTGTATAACATTGTTATTTGGATTCATGCAAGATTTTAACTTGCACATTGTTAAGGCACTTTTTAACAAGGAATTCACAGCAGTCATCAAAATTTTTATTGCTTGTACAATTTTCTAGAAATTGATATCAACTTTTAATTTTCATATGGAGCTCAAAGTAGGCTGTGACTCGTTTAAATAGGGATTTTTTTTCTCTTTTCAGCCACATAAAAAACAAGTACATTATATTAAAATTAAGCGAGAAATTACATATTCACATTTTTTTACAGTTTCTTACAGATTTTATTGAAGACAGCTACAACTATCAATAAAAAATTAGAATTTTGTTTAACATTTGTTAATAATGGAATTAAACCAATGTAATTTTTTCATCCTAACAAAAAAATCAAAATGAAATTTTATTTATTCGTAAAATAATAATTCCATTATGTTTTTGTTTATAAACAAATACTGGTTAATTGTTGAGTATTGAATATTGTTGAATTTGATTCAATTACGAGTTAATTTTCTGTTTTTTTGTTGTGTGGAGTAGTTTTGTTAATTTTAAATACATATTACAAAAATAATTTCAAAATATGGAACGTTTCGAAAACTATGAAAAGTTTGATGTTACGTTGTTACATTCGTTGCCCCAGAGTAATTCTCTATTAGCTGCGCAAATGTTTTCTGATTTATATCCAGAAAGAAGACAACTAAGTTTGATGTTGTATCGAAAATTACAGAATAATTGAGTACTGTGCTTTTACTAAACCTAAACGTGACCCATCACCAGTTAATGAAGATAATGAAAATATTGTACTAAAATGTATTATCGAAGAACCACGTATTTCTACACGGCAAATTGAATCAAATACTGATATTTCCAAATCCTCTGCTCACTTAATTAAAAAAAAAAAAACCATAAATACCATCTCTATAAGAAGACTGCAATTTTGCGAATGGTACAATAATAAATGCAGTATTGATGCGCATTTTCCACGTAAAATATTGTGATCCGACGAAAAAAAAAATTACGAATTTTGATTAAGTTGTTTAAGATTAATTTGTATTTTGATTAAGTTAAGTTATAATTCTTCTATGATTGATTAAAATTTCAATTATTTTAACGATATTTGTAGCTATCTTTAATAAAATTTGTAAGAAACTGTAAAAAAAATGTTAATATGTAATTTCTCGCTTAATTTTAATATCATTGTACTTGTTTTTTATATGGTTGAAAAGAGAAAAAAAATCCCTATTTAAACGAGTCACAGCATACTTTGAGCTCCATATGAAAATTAAAAGTTGATATCAATTACTCGAAAACTGTACAAGTAATAAAAATTTTGACGTCTTTAGTGAATCCCTTGTTAAATCTTGCATGAAACCAAATAACAATGTTATACACGAAAAACGAATTTATATTAAGCTAGCAAAACCTTTTTTTAAAAAAAAAACGCTGAAGCACCCAATTTTTTAATTGGGCACTAAAATAGCACTAAATGAGCACTATATTTTAACATATATAAGAAGTCATTCTGGTCACTTTGCTTAGGTTTATCAATTTGTTTTGCTAGCTTTATATTAAGCTAGCAAAACCTTTTTTAAAAAAAAAACGCTGAAGCACCCAATTTTTTAATTGGGCACTAAAATAGCACTAAATGAGCACTATATTTTAAAACATATAAGAAGTCATTCTGCTCACTTTGCTTTGCTAGCTTAAGGGAGGTTGTAAGAAGTTATGCTTGGTGATACATAAAAACAATATGTTGTGCGTCGATTTGAGAGCTTCTTTCTTTTTTCATCGATTACAAATAATATTAATCAGTGTTTTGATTGTTGATATAGAGGTTTTATTTGTGTTTAGACATAAAATTTTCTTAATTTATTGAAAATCCGGTATCCGCCAGATATTAACCTATTATCCGGTATCCGACCGCATAGTAAAATATTGGCCGGATAGGCCGGATATCCGTTTCATCTCTAATATTAATAGCAATAGGTTTCAATGATTTTTCAACTTTGTCGTATTTATATTTTTATTCGAAACCACAACTAGTTTCAGAAAAAAAAAAAATGATTTACAGGTGAGAAATTTATGTGGCAAATGAAACGATTAGTTAGTTTAAAATCATTTTCTACTGAATAATTTTAATATAAATTTAATAGGCGCAAGGACATGTGCCTCTCCAGTTTTACGACTCCTCTCTTGCTCTTTCTAGTCGGTTACCCGGTTATCCTCCCCCATAAGTTTCACTATTACCGTGTGGTCCTAGACACACACATTTTGTGTATGTATGAGTATTGGTAGACAAACTGATACCCGTCAAGGTGGGTTGACTTCGGAGGCCGCTAGTGTCGTCTCTACATTTGGGATTCAAATTATTCTCGAATAAACCCAATTAAAGCAATACGATAAATCAATATATCTTTCTTAAAATTGATCAAAAATATTGCATTTATTTATCTTCCAGAGTACACTATTATTTATTTTGTGTCACTGTATCTTTTTTTGCAAGTTGTAATAAACTTTTGTCTAGGAATATAGAATTCCAACTGTATAAAAATAAATATACGTTAACGTCATTCGTTTTGTACTTGGTAAGGTTGACGCGTATTGGTTTGTCGACCAATACTCATACATATGCAACATCACGCTATAATAATATAAAATAATAATAAATCTTCTCCAAATATCCTACTATACAACTTTCGCCGCGTCCACAATCATTTAAGCACATCTATTTCTCACAATCAGACTTATTCATTAAAGCAACAAACGATAATGAATACCTAACCATTTATTCCTCGTACGTCCACGCAATCGTTCACCCTCTTGCTCGCATATCATAAACCTTTTAAATACAGTTTGAATGAATGAAGAGTAATAATAGAAATTATTAAAAATTAATTTTTAATTTGGTCATTCATATTTTTATCAAAAATCATTCATATTATGGTGACTTGTGGAACGTCTCAAGATTGCGTAAAATCCTAGGACTTTACGTACTACAGTTTGAATACTACTGATATATCAGTCTCTTTTTCATTTTCATGTCCAAAATGGAAGATTCCTTTATATTACTACCCTATTTTATTCACAATTAAAGGTAACATTATTTTAGGTGGCGGTCGGACACGGATGACCATGAAAACAATATTTGTTTTTATTTCGTTTTATCCTGAAAAATTAATGTAGGCTTTGGTTTCGGTTCTGGTTTTAGTTTCGGTTGTAGTTTTAAAACGAAATAAAATATTGTTTTCAAGATCATCCCTGTTCAACCGCCTCTTAATACTATTTTACCCTTTAATTGTGAGTAAAATAGGATAGAATTCAATAGGAATAATCCATTTTGGAGGTGAAGTAGTACTTCGTCAGGTTTCCAAAATATTAGCAACGTCGATAATGCATTCAAAAATTATCTATTTTGTATTTCCATACTGAACTTGTATCGGAATGAACAATTTTAACTTACATCAGTACAAGTAGACGTTATATTTTCATATTTCATATTTATACAATAGACGACATGTGTTTATAATATACAAAAAATCACAATAAAATAGAATATTAATTTAATATTATTCAAGTATATTATTGCATGTCAAAATTCAAAAAATTAAAGTTTAAATATTTTACGGTGGAATAGAAACAATTTTTTAAAAGGAAATCTTTGATTTTCACTTTAAAGTTATTATTTAGTTTCTTTTTTTATTTTTTTATAGACATTTGAAGCCTTAAACGAGGTTTACGCAACAGACTGGCAGAACGAGTATGATAAGTGTGGAAATCTCAATTTTTAAAAATAGAAAATTTAGTTTTATGAATTTCTTATAAAGTAAAATAAAGATACAGGGAAGTGTCATAATATGTAATTTAGCAAAGTAAGATTTGCAGTGATCTCTATATCCTAGAGCAGAAATTATTGTTGTTGCTAGTTTCTGATGTCTAAAAATTTTAACTGCTGTAGAATTTCCCCAGTAAATTATGCCATATAACGAAGTGAAAAAACGCAAAATATACAGATTTTAAAGTAAACTGCTCTATAATAAGATTCAATCTTAGATGAAAAAAAATTATAATACATGGTTTATTTCCTAATTTTTCAATATGTACGTTACCCGTCAAAGAATCATCGATTTCTAAGCCAAGAAGTGAAACTGAATGATTTTTGCTAATATATTTATTAATTTTTAAGTATTTAAGTATTTGCTATTTTGGCGGGGATGTATTTCGGCCTGTTAACCTACATATGATTCTTTATTTAATGAAATATTTTCAAGTAATTTTACATAACTATGTAATGAGTTATTATATTTTGCTTGAAAAGTTAATAACTTTTATATAATTTATAATTTTAGTGGTGGCCTTTGAAGTGTTTTCGAATGCTTGTTTTATGGATGTGGGTATTTATTTGTCTTATGTGTATGTGTTTCACTGTTAGGGGTGTGTTTCAGCATGTTGGTTGAGGTGTGTTTGTGTGTGGCTAATGTGTGGGGTATCCGACGATTCGCGATTTTGGAAATCTTCCTATTTTAAAAATCATTGAAGTAGGGATCAGTGACCCTAGTCCAGCCACAACGAACGCCATTTTATACAATAAAATAATACTGCATTAAACAGAGTGACAGACGTACTATTTTTTAGAGTATTTTACTCTTTTCTAAATATTCATCCTCTTCACTCTTACTTAAAAAAAAAAAAAAAAACAATATACTCTCTTTCATAAGTTATAATATGTTACAAATGTCGAATGTTACAAATCTCGAAATTACATTTGTCAAAACGCTGGATTATTACAAATTTAGAAAGTACCTACATATCCCAAATATACAAACATCGAGTAATACATACAGAAAATTTTCATTAAAAAAAGTGCTGTGATTTGAGTTTGTTGAGGGTGAGTTGGGTAGGCATAGGGTTTGTTTTTTAAAAGTGCGAACAAAGCGAGCTTACCTACAGATAATATAAACTCAGAATTTAATTTTCGACACGAAGGTATATTCGAGAAATTTATTTTGAGATTTGTAACATCCAAATTATTCGACAAATGTATTTTCGAGATTTGTAACATTCGACATTTGTATTTTCGATAAATGCACACTCTCTAATCGTCATTTTCAACATTTTTATATTTGAGAAATGTATTTTTGTCGTTTGTTTTTTCGAGAAATGTTTTGTTACCCGATTTTTTATTATCAACTATTAATATTTGGTTAAAGGTACTAAAATAAAATAAATACTGATTTAATATTTTAGTAAAGGTACAATCATATTCTATTTC
The DNA here is from genome assembly GCA_963942605.1 of Poecilus cupreus. NCBI lineage: Eukaryota > Metazoa > Arthropoda > Insecta > Coleoptera > Carabidae > Poecilus > Poecilus cupreus. The sequence goes on along the minus strand of OZ012715.1, from coordinate 37,667,224 downwards.
TATAAAAAGAAACTGATCAGCCTAGTGCTCTGCTAAGTGGAAATGTCCCTTGAATAAGAAAAATAATGCATGGACTAGCAAAGCTTTCTTCTTCGTTTATATTATGAATTAATAACTATCTACGAAGATCAGTAAAAATCAGCTGTGAAAAAAAAATTATGTCCTTTTCTCATTCCTAGGTGTAGCAGTCTACTTCGAGCAGATTTCGACACATATATTTTTACGCGTGTAGTTAAAAGACGAATACAAGATATTAGTGGAATGCAAACTGTTATATTTGTAAGTTAAGCGGAATTTATGTAAATAATTATTCTAATTAGTTATTATTGTGTTAATAAGTATATTTGTGATGTTTAAATTTTAGAAAACGAAAACCCTATCCACGAGGTCGACGCCGCCTGACGCCGACCCGTCTAGCACAGTTCTCTCCCGGCTCTCTTGAGCTCTCGCTCTCGCTTTCCACAACTATCTGAGCTATCTCCTCTCCAACTCTCTCGTCGCGTTCGCGTATTGATCGGACTGCAGTATCTGGACACGGCAGGCGGCTGGGTGCTCAGCGCTCGACGCTACGCTCTACTCGAGGTGGTGTTACTAGCACCGAAGCACCACATTGGCACGTCTAGAGACTCCATCACTCCAGTTCTAGTGACCTAAGGTCTGGGTCATGCCGGTATACTGTACAGTGTACACTCTACGCTTATGCGGTACTGGGATTTCGTGCGGGTCTGGTTTTATGCGTGTGTCGCAACCTAACTTTTTTTATTTTTACCTTTGTTGAGATTGGACACAAATTCAAAATTATGTTTGTTTTTCGTTAGCAATAAAGATAAATGTGAGAACTAAAATTAGAATTATGATCTTGACCGATAACTTTTTTTATTTGGGGTTTTGTGTTTTTAAATTATATCCCATCAGTAAAAAATAAAAAGAAACTTTAGGCATGGTGTTCTGCTTTCGTGTGCAATACGATCAGTTGTCGACTCGCGACCCCCAAACATGTAATGGAAGGGAATCACAGGAGTCAAGTTAAAAGTAAGGACATTACGGCTGCAGGAATCGAACCGAAGATATAATAATCTACAGCAGGATGTGTTACCCTCTAAATGCAGAATCCAAATTTCAAATTAAAATCAAGGCAGACAAAAATTAAATTTATTCTTGTAATTTTCTTTATTGTATGGTATTTTTATTTCAAATCATATTTTTTGCAAATATTTTGTATAAACAAAATATATATATATATATATATATATATATATATATATATATATATATGCTAATTAAATTTATATATAAATAAAATTAAAATGTTTTGACGGCTGGTTGCTATACTTCATGCGCAATGTATCACAAAACGAGTGACATACCTATAAATGGATAAATGGCATGATTTATGTTTATCAACTGAAAATTAATATATCGATTTTGGGATACAAAAGAACGTGATATGATATAAAAAAATTATAAATATTAAAAATTATCGATAAAAAAGTAATAATTTTAAATTGTTTTTAGCAATGAATTATCCTCAGTCACAGATTTTTTTGTATTAAAAAATAAATAAAAATGAATCCAATTAGAATTCATTAAAAACCGGTTTAATTAAAAACAAATTAGTCTTGGACAAAAACGAACCAAATAGTAATTTGCTTCAAAAATCACGCCCGTACAATTTTTTTTATTAACCGTTTCTGCTGAAAATTATAATAATTTATTCTTATTATTCTTTTAATCAAGCTAATCTACTGTATATTTTGGTGGCATTAGTGGCCTTGGGTTCGATCCTTGTCCGTCGTAATATCATAAAACTATATTTCAACGCCGAAATCCTCTATTTCATTCAAAACTGCGGGTGCCACACCTTAGCGGCTGGAAGTAATTACAGCCTTATGTCATCTATTGTGGATCACAATTTGTGAATAAAATTTTTTATTTACAATAAAATATTCTCATAATTAAAATATGTAAAATAGAAAACAAGTGCGAAGACATGTGCAATACGAAAAACTCAATTATATTTATTTCTGTACCATGCAGTCTAGTTTCACAGAAAATTTATTTTGAATACATCAAGTCTGTGCACTAAATGTGCTAAGAGACAAAACAGAAAAAGCCAGGTTAATGACAGTATTAATAGAGTTCTAGGAAAAATTTGTTGGTACGTACAATACATATTTATATTTAAAAATAAAATGCAGCCAAAACAGAATTAGGTCTAATGTTCACGGCATCTACAAATACAGAATCAACAAACTCATTTTCACAATGGACCGTATCAATACCGCACGCTTGTCGAATGTGTAGAGTGTAGAACTGAGAAATTTCGAATGCAATTGAACAAAGGGTAACGCATTGTATTATGGATCATGCGATCTTCAGTTTGAGTTCCACAAATGGCATATTTCCACTGGATAACAATTAATCCTGTAGTTTCTTTCCATAAACATTTCTGGGGAAGGATGTTGACGGCTGGTAGTCGCATTTCACATGCAATCATATAACACCAGGGCTAGAAACCGAATAAAAATTCGGTTAAAAGTTAACCGAAATTAGGAACGAAATTTTCTTATCGGTTTTCTATCAAAAACCGGTTAACCAACTACAAAACAGCTTTAACACAACCGGTTTAAAAAACTAGTTTATTAAAAAGGTTTGAAATAACATACAGGAATACCGGCATAAATTAGTAGAGGACAAAAGGCTCGTCTGCGATATACGTTCATACTACACGGAACAGGGTTTTACGGCCAAATAATGAACTAAATTAACCGGTTTAAATAACCAGTTTCAAAAACGGGTTTTTAATTTTTTGGTTAATGGTTACCGGTTTTTTTTTAGGAAATATAAATATCGGTTTTAGTTAAAAATCTCACTTTTGAACCAAAAATTACTGTTAACCGGTTTTTTAACCGATTTCTTGCCCTGTATTAAACTGAATCTATACCATTTTCATAGGAATAAACATTTGAGATTGATATTTAAAGCACCTTCAAAGCATCAAAGCAAGCAGAAAAATATTGTAAAGTGGCTTTATAAATAACAAAATACAAACACGTATTTGCGCAGTATATTGTGGTGATACTAACTTCATATAGTTTCGATCTAAAAAAATATATAGGGCTATTGAATGGGACGAGACTACAATCTTCGTAATACTTGATAGCATATGATAGAAAATGTAAATTCATTTTACGTAACACTGTATATTTGTCTACACAGAATAAATAAAAAGGAACATACAAGGGAAGAAAATCAATTTAACTGTAAAAACAGACCGATCAATTGATTGTTTCTAGTCAGCTACATAAAATAATCATTACCTAAATAAAAGCGATGCATGTAAATTATGATTTCCTAGTAAAAAATATAAGTTCTCGTAATGATATCTTGCATGTTTGTATCTATGAACAATAATATGTAGAAGACCAAGAATAATCAATATTAATAGAGTTCTAGGAAAATTGTAGGTAACCATTAGATTTTCTGTAAATTGTTAAAGTCGCTCGAAACATTTGATAATTATAACTTGACAGACAAGTAAAAAAAAAGCGCTTCTTATTTAAAAATTATAATGGTGGTAGTTGTTCACCTTCCACCTAATTATTATTATTATTATATTTTTATTATTATGCTTTATATAAATCTGATAAAAGGCAAATTTAGAGAATGAAGTTGCATATTTTAGTAGGTAGTGCTATATTTTATACTGCGATACGCGGCTATTTCTATAAAAACAATAACATAAATTTAATGTGTTGACTTCGAATAGGTACTAAATAAACGAAAATATTTTTAAAAATTTTGAAAAATATTAACCAAAATTACTTTGTATTTGAAAAACTATTTGAGTATATAATGCCCAATTAAATTTGTTACTATTGCTAACTATAAGAGATAAGAGTTCGAATAATTAGGATTTTTGAAATATCTCAAATATCTTCTTACTTTTCTAAGAATTCTTATATGATATTTTTGTTTTCTTATTAATAATATATACTGCACAACAGCCAAAAGTTCAGTTACCTATGGGACAGGCAGCGTAATACATATACTATGATAGATTACAAGAATAAATCAATTAATGAAATTTTAGGAGCAAAATGAAAAAAAAAAGTTGGTTTAACAAATAACCTCAAGAAAATCGTAACTAGACGCATATTAGGAAAATGCAGTAAAAATACGTATATACTTTTATTATTTAACCTCCATTGACATAGTTATTATTTTTAAATGAAACAAATAATTGTCGCAAAAAAGATGTTCATTTTGCCGGATTTCAATTGTTCAAATGATTCATCATTTGTCTATCACAACTTGATGAATTAGTCTTAGTATACTAGAAATTTTTATGCAGAAGAGGGACGTCATCAAAACATTATAAATGAAAAAAAAAATTTTAGTAATGAAAGTAAGAAAAGAATATATTTTGATGAAATTGAAGTCCAACATAATGGCTGGTACTATGAGCTCATTTTTTTATGTTTTAAGAGAAGTGTTTTGACCTTTATTTTAGCGCTGTACAATGTTCCAAAATTATTTTATAATAAAACATATTACATAAATAAATATTAATCTGAAGCTTCTTGACTGGATGGATGTTTGTGAAATAATTAAACTATTGGATAGCAGTCAATAAATTGTATTAAAAATCGACCTCTACCGGTTTCGGCAACACAATTAATTGCCTTTTTCAGAGGGTGATTGTGTTAAGAAAATTATTTTTTATACATTATTTTAAAATTTAAATTAACACAATCACCTCCCGAAAAAAGCAAATGTGTTGCCGAAACCGGTAGAGGCCGATTTTTAATAAAATTTATTGACTGCTATCCGATAGTTTAATTATTTCATAAATAAATATTTTATCTACCACTTTTATTTGAAGTATTTTTTTATAAAATAATTTTGCATTATACGGTGATAGAACTGAAGTTAACACACTTCTCTAAAACATGGTACTAGCCAATGTTTTTAATGAAGTTTTAATTTATTTAAAATAAATGTAGTTCATTTTTTCACTACACGTTGGTACTACTGGGTTTGAAAATGTTTACATTTATCTTTTGAACCGCATATTTTACATGTGTCAGAAAAAATATTGTGCTACACCACTGGTGAGGTTATAAAAGTATGAACATATTTTATATGAAGCATTTGATTGATTTATGTTCATTTTTTTCTTTTTCATAAAGCGATATATCGTTCCTATTGATTTTAAAGCAAATTACTTGAAACAAATCTGGTATATAAATGAATTCTGCATCTAAGTCAGTAATCCTATTTTATTTTGCACCTTTCGCAACACGTAAAATCAGGTTTTTTCGATGAGGCACTGTGATCTCGAAGGAAATTCGATTAGCCACATAGACAATATACCTGGTTTCATTTTTCGACTACGGGATTCGACCTAGTATCATGGGATTTCCTCTTCACAGTCTGACGTTCCCAAGAAGCAAAGCTTACACCAGGTTTAAATTGCTCTTACAGCAACTGACAATAAATAATAAATAATTCTGGTTAAAGTAGTTAATTTACTTTTTTAAATTGATCAACATATCAAAAACATGAAAATATGATTGCCACCGACGGTTAAGCCTCAACAACAAACATTCTTAAATTTCCAATTTTGACGGTGAAAACTTGTTCTGATTTACCAATCAATGTGTCAATAAGAATAAAACATGAATACAAATTCCAATTCATAGTAACGTTGAACTAATAAATAAATTTAAAAATGAAACGTAGAAACTAGTGAACTTGCATATAGAAAATGACCCTTATGTAATTCGAGTACATCATGTATATGACCAATGCTGCCAAAAATGCTGACAAAGAGTTTTATTCTATTAATATAACGCCATATTTGCAAACATCAAAATTGCAAACAAGTGCACTGTATAAAATTTCGCTGTTATTAGGGCGAAATATTTGTGCATTTGAATATAAAAATAACGTGTAGGTCACTAGTTAGTGGTGCAAATGTAAAATTAGAGGAAATATATTAAATTTTTTTTTTTTTAGCAAACTTATCTGAGAGTACGAAAACACCCTTTTATATGTAAAATACAATGTATATTTTCTGAAATAATAAATGATTTTTAACAAAATTGTGTTACTAATTATAATCCCGTGGTTAAAAACATTGAATTGTGGATCATAAGATCCTTCTCGTTTTATCGGTTCCTCTATATAAAAAAAAAAAAAAAAAATGGAGAATATACTCCGGCTGGTTAGCACACTTCTCTCACAAACATACACCAATTACTGAGATGTACGATGGCAGAGCATGGCATGACAATTTATTTATTTTATTATACGATAATACCCCTTTCGACTCATATAACAACCCCTGGCATTCCCACTACTAATCACAATGTTAATTAATTATTATTATTATTTATAGTAATACTTTTTGGGTAAATAGATCCGCGGTACAGCATTATTAGTTCGATTTCTATAGCAGAAAATGACTTAATTTTAACCTTCACTAATATCTTTGGGGGCGCAGTATTGACAGTTGGTCGCCGGGCTAATAAAATATTTCAGTTACCGAGATCTATGAAAGCAGAATACCACACCCACAACGGATAAATGGCGCGATGTTTTAAATATTTTATATCTTGTTATTTAAATTAATATTCATGGGGTAAATAGCTTTACGACAAATTTCCCACATTTAAAATGTTAATACTTCTTTGACAATAAATCGTGCTTCTAGCGGTCTATTTTCCACCCCATAAAAATGTCCCGTAATGAATTTATGAAATTTTACAGCAATATAGATATGTCATACTACATATTTTGCTTCAAGTTTAAACTCAGTTATATTAAAACACTTGTATATGTTACTATAAAATCTCGAGTACGGTAAATCCTAAGATTTTCCAGTAAAACTTAAGATTTAACAACTCTTAATGGTAACAGTCCAACAATTCTGTGATCATCGTTCATTTCAAATTGTTACCCTTGTCCCTTATCTCAAAGACACGGTAAATAACCTAACCTGTCCCATAAATTGGTTAATCTGAGGTTTTTACCAGTAAATCATTACATTTACCAACTCATGTCGGTTAATCGTAAGATTAACTGGTAAAACTTAAGATTAACCAATATACGAGCTTTTACAGTAACATATATACATTTTTTACCGCAATAATTGAATTAAAGGTTCTCTAGTACACGCCGCCTCCGAACATGATATGAGGTGGATAATGGACAACTATAGGCACGGTTTATTGTCAAAAAAAAGCTAAAAATATTTTTCAGAATTTATTTTTTCGTATTTGAATACGTTCTATATCTAGGGGGAGCGTCGGAAGTAAAATAACATTTCGATCTCATTACGGATCTTTAAGGACCTCATTAAGTATAAATATTTTATTTTACTTTTGCAAATACAATAGAGCATCAATAATTCGGATTAATTGGGAGCGGACCCCATCCGGATTTTTGACGCTCTACTTAATTAATTTAATCTCTTATCAATATTATTATTAATTATTTAACAATAAAAAAATAATTGTATTAGTAGAAAAAAAAAACCAAATAATTCTATTACTTAATATTTCTAACTTGATTTTCAACATTCACTTTCTTGCACAAACTTTTAAAGAGCGTTCGACGTGGAATTGGTCTAGTAAATATATAATTTGGGAATTCCCGATATTTTATCTTGCCGTAATCCAATCTCGATAATGAATAAAATACATGTATTCAATTTGTAATCGACTTTAAAAACTGTATTTATCCGTTATGAAAACACATTGAGAATATGAGAATAAGAATTTATTCTATAGTATTTTGTAATCTGGTCGAAAGAAAATTTGAGGGCGATTCCTCATTTGTATATACTTGCAGATACATTATACTTAGAAGGTATGAGGGAAATATAATATCATGCACGTTAACAATAGGCTACGTAAAGGCGAGTGCAGAATTACGTCATTCTTGTGTATAAAATTGCTGCAAATATCGATAACACCATAGTAAATAGTTTATATCTTTTAAAAGAGCGAATTCGGAAATACGAAATACTTCAGATATTTGTCATGCGAATAAAATTAAATATTGACAGTTATACACCGTATCAGTCCATGATCATATATTTTTAAGGTTTTCATTTTCCAAATTTACATAACCGACATAAAACGTAAGAATTTGAAAGAAAAATTATTTGTAGAAGAGTGGTATAATTATTAAATTAAATATTTAAAAATATAATACATTCAATTATCCAAAAACAAATATTCCTAGTCAACTTCATTGATATGTTTGCTAAATATTCAAAAATAATAAAGCTTTTGCTTAGAAATTATTCGATAATTTTACGGGGTACTTAAAAAGAGATCTAACATGCTCGAGGGTGCGATAAGGAAAATATTATGATCCACTGATATAAAAAAACTTGATATTTTTTTATTGAAATATATACGAATATATCACCACGCCATTTACCCATTTCTTAACGTAGCACTTTAAATAGAATAGATCTCTGTATATAATATATTTTTGTGCTTACCGATCGTCAAATAGAATTTTGTATGCCGATGCATTATCACTGAACTATTTATAAATTATTTAAAAAAATTAAAATATAAACAATAATATTTGTAAAAAACATCTTTTTAAAAAATAAAAGTGTCAAAAACGTTAGAAAGTCTTTAACATTGAAACAGTTTTAAATCAAATCATTAAGTGAAATAGATGTAACAAATCAACAGAAATGCCACACCAAATTAATCGATAATATTTGGCCGAATAATTTTACGGAAGTATAAAAATTCCAATATAAACAATCCAATTAATTATTTGTTAATCTCGAAAATATTTAAAAATCATTTAAAGTATTATCAAATGAGATAATTAGTATCCAATTAGATATGGACAATTAATTAATATCGATAAGTAATTTATTAAGTAGGTACTCACCATTGCCTGTTCTATCTTGTTATCAATAGCGACTGCATTGGTGCTCGCAGCGCTAAAAAAAAGAAAGAAATATTATTAGTTTGACATTCGTGCAAAATACCTGAATTTAATTCCAGGTTAGAAGCTATCTGAAATGGAGTATCACTCGTATATTTAGAGATGATGTCATGTTCATTATCACCCTTATCCATAAAAAGTTACTTTTTATTTGTTTATGATGCAAACACTACTATTATGTTAAAAGTGTCAGGTTATTTGGCAATTATATTTATTAAAATTTGTTTTTGTTATAGAATAACAAAGTTCTTTATTTCTTATAGAAAAAAAACAGATTTTTTTTACGGTGTACACTATAATGTTAATTATTTGCTAGCAAAATTTACAAATAATTTTAAAGGAATTGACATTTCTTGAATGAAAATATCTATCAGAAGCAACATTTTCAAGAAAAATAAAAGTCTGAAAAATCTCAAAAATGAAGAACACCAAAAAATACTTACTCAGAGGGGTAAAAGTAGTCTATATATTTAACAACAACATTGCGTATAACATCTTGTTTATGAGGAGAATTACTGTACTGTGTTCGCAACATGTCTGTCTTCATCCCGACCGTTTTGCAAAAATTAAAAAGCCTCGATAGTGAAGAAAATTAAGTGAAGAACTTGCAAATGTTTGTAAAATACAAATAATAAACGAATAAACTAAGTAGAGGAATGGTTGGTTGGTACGAGACCTCTCGCAACGGCAGACGAATTGTGACTAGACGCCAGCGCATGTGCGGCGAACACCAAACGTCGCTCGAACGTTCGCCGCCGACTGCGCAGTGCGCACGCGTCGTTACACAACCATCGACACACGCACGAACCAACATTTGGAAACAAAATTTATTTTTACAAGATTTAAATGTGGGTACCTTACATCTGTTTTGTTTGTATGTGTGTTATCAGTCTAATTCGCTGTTGCAATGATTTTAATTAGTTTAAACTGAATAAAACGACTATCTTTAAACATACAAGGTAACAAGGAAAATAATATTTTCATTGTTCATTTCAATTTATATCCATGTGTTAAATGGTGCTAAGATTCAGGATTTCAAGTAAAAAGTAAAATAAATAATTATGTCATTGCGCCATTTATCCATTTCTAGGTGCAGCACCAGTAGCAAATATTGATATATGATCGAAATGAGGAACTCATAATACAGAGTGCGACGCTTTACCACGGATTTGCTGTTTTATTTTTTTGTTATTGTTTGGGTGTAAATTTTAATGATTTTAGTAATTAAATAATTATTGTATCGGCTTTTGAAAAACAAGTATTCGGCAGGTTTTGTGGTGCCATCATCAATATTAACTTAATTTCAGTCCTAATAATTATCTCGATGCTCACTGTTCTTTACTAATATCACTGCAGTGATTTATCGACTGCATACTTATTTCACAGATCAATAAAAACGGCGTTTATCTACAATATTAAGTTGCAGAGTTTCTATCTGCTACGCCTACCATAAATAAATAAATTAAAGTTTTATGGGTAAAGCCGTTGTCACTTTTAACTTTACCCCTGCATTTATTTTTGAGGGTCGTAATTTGACGGCAGGTAAATTAATTTCAGGAGTAAAAATAAAAAATATGTACCCTTTATCGAGACGGCTACAACTGATGATATATTTATTTATTTATTGCCCTGTACTTCCTTATTTTTGAGAGTTTTGATTTGACGGCTGGTACATTAATTTCAGGATTAAAAATAATAAAAATATATCCTTTATCAAGACGGCGACACCTGATATATTTATTTGCTACCCAATTATAAGTTTACCTTTTTAAATTACACATTTTGCACTTTTGGGGGTTGTGATTTTGACAAATGGTGACTTAACAAAACAAAAAAATACATGATACAAGACATTTTTAGGATATTGATTTTTGAAAAATAAACAAATTGTATTCTTTACAAGTTTGTATATTAAAATAATAAATATTGAGCATTAAGATAATATATCTATTTAAATAAAAAAAATTACCAAATCAAGTATTTTGTGTGATTCCGGAGTGAGCTTATCTAAAAATAAATTGAGTTTGTTTGGCTTTTGTTAAATTGAGTTTTATTTTTTAATTAACAATAACTAGTATAACTTCTTGTGTTTGTTGGGCATGCTCTTGTTGATTGAGCTTATGATATTTTTTGTGAAACCCGCGACTAAGGCGAGCTAATCTAGATATAAATTTCAGTACGTATGAGTATAACGGCTCGAGTGAGATGTTAGTTAGCTGGGCTCAAGGATTATAAGGTGTATCATAAAAAACCGGCGACATCAGCGCCATGCGGTTCAGGGCGCCCAGGGTCGTCGTCTTCTTTGCCCCACCCTTACGTGTATGAATTTCGACTACATATTACATAGGTATAACTAGCTCTACTATAACAAACACGGAAGCGGATAAAGGCGTAATGTTAGATTTTTTCATGTCTTTAAATAGTATGTATATTGTATATGCTAATAAAAAATGCTTATACTAATTTGGTACAATTATTGGTCATTGTGTATATTATTTATAGTTAAATTTTATGTGAAATAAATTTGAGTTGACGTTTATGCATAATTAAATTAAGACATAAAAAATTATATGAAGTTTATGAGAAGTAAAACTAAGTTACTGTGGCCATTTATTAAGCTCAGCAAATGTAAATATAATAAAAAAATTATATGGAAGACTAATTGTTAAATAGGCTAATTAAAATTACAATGATAATTTAAATAAATCAAAATTAATGTCCATATCTATGACTTAAATTGGGTCTTTGACTACAGCCTAGCGTATTATTTGAACTATGCTCGCGAAATTAAGCATAATTTTTGCGAAATGACCAATAAAAATGACATACATAAACATTATATTGTTGTAATTAAATCATATAACAAGATTAAATACAGGCAAGAGCAACAAATGCACGCGCTATATGTTATATGTTGCTATTTGAATTCAACGTATAAAATAAAAATAGACTGAGCATGAGTTCTGTAACCTATGGCCTTTAATGTAAAAGCGAACTAAATTAATCGAGTATAACAACAAACTCACCGTAATAATTAAATTTTGTGGGTCAAATAACATTTACGCACTCTAGTTGTAAAAAACCGCTCTTATTTTCAAACGTCAGCTACAAGTGCTAACATATGGACAATTTGACATTCACTATTAAATAATAAAAAGTGCAAAGGCGATCCATTCTCGCGGCTCAGGTAGAGGTAGTGGTAGATATGTAAAATTATCCTAATGACGTAATGTGAAATAGCTGTTGTATACATACGACATTCGACTGTCTGTTTCCAAATAAAAGGTACACGTCATAACAGAGAATGAGAAACAAAACAACTCACTTGTTGCAATATGGTGTTCGTACATCGCACATCTGCCCGCAGGTAGATGTTGACGTTGCCCGATCGTTTTGTATCATTTGATAACTATTTTCGATTATGATTAAAACATACACTTCACTATTTCAGCACGATTTATGAATTATTTGGCGAAATAGTGAGGCTGAAAATTGCACACGGCCACAGTGACGATGGGCGATGAGTATGTGCGTAGATAAACACGCTCAATAAACTCAAGCCGTTGTACTCTTTTTTAGATCAGTTTATTTCATTTTACAGAGATACGTATGTACCTATACATACAAATGAATATTTATCTTTTTATTAATACTAATATATGTATTTATTTAATGCTCAATATTTATTATTTTAATGCAAAATGTATTCGCTGTAGAGACATTTACGTAACACAATTTGTTTTTTTATATTATCTATATATTATATAAGGTGTTAATACAAAGTGTAACACGAGAAAACGGCAGTTCGAACTTACTGAAACAAACAACTTCTTTTAGTGAAATTTTTTTATTTGGAGTGGCAGTTCATAGATATTGGTGTTCTTTGTTTTTCGAAAAATCGTCATTACTCCCTTAATTTAAGGAATATTTTAAAAATACAAAAACTTTCAGCATTTGCTTTCGGTTCTCTAAAATATTTATATTTACAATTTTTTTCTATTTTGTCCAATAACAAAATGGCAATCAAAAGTTTCAAAACAAGATATTTTGAAAACCACTCGATCGATTTTTGAAAATAAAACATTTATAAAATCCTTGAATTATCTACTATAACATTTGTCTGAAACATTTTTTTCGATCTGCCCAAAAAAAAGTTTTTATTCAAATTGAATTAAAAGATAAATTTCAACAAACTGCAACAATCATTTTAGGCAAAGTAGGCTTGCTGCCATTAAACAATGAAACAAAAGCCGAATAATAAACGCGTATGTTAAACTTGAGGCACATGTTTTTTAGTTTGTACGTTCAAATTTAAATAATTTGTGATAATGTACCTTAGAAATATCTTTATTTTAAAAAAATAATTATTTACTCCTTCATTTTGAAAAGTTATTTGCATAATTTGTGTATAAAACGCATAATTATCACACACTGAACTTATTCACATGCTTTTGATTTTTGGAGAGGCAAGGCACGAGAAGCTCGTAGATTTTATCGAAGATTTGTGATATATTTTTACGCATGAAGTGCGATTACCAGCCGCGCATGACACCCTAAAACGGATATGATGATTTTTTCGCCTACGATAACGATATCATTGTTAGAATTCTGGGTGTTCACGTTACGAGCTGATTAGATTTTAGAAGTGATATTTCGTTATGTATAGGAGGATGTTCGAGAACTAAGCAAGATGGTAAAAAATGTTTTTGAGATATAGGTCTCATAATATGAAAAATGAGCACCCTGTATAAATATAATAGTGTACTTAAAAATCGTGCACGATATATCTAAAACCTACCAAGCTCTAAAACAGGGATGGGCAACCTTTTTGTATGGACCACATCTAAAACTTAGGACCTGTCGCGGACCGTACATAAAATGTAGGAAAAATTGTATTTATATATTTATATTTTAATAAAACTCAATCAACGATTTTTCTTGAAAAATATCATTTAACTATAAACTTGATTGCAATTTTATTATTTCATCTTGTAAAGCTTCTGCTATATTTTCAACATTGACAGAAAATGGAAATGATAAAATGTTTCATGTTCCTGGCTAAGAAAGTCACTCAATCTATTTTTAAACTCTATTTCCAATTTATCAATTTGTTGTGCGCACTTAAAAATTTTTTTTTTTCTATATAGCTACATTTCGATAATTTGGAAAATGGTGACAATTTTTACTGAATAGTGTTTTCCACAACTGGTGTTTCGAAATATACGCCTTTATGCATGTGAAAAACTCGGTAATATGTAATTAAATTTGTTCTTTGCATTTTCACATTTAAATTCAATAAATTCACCATAATGTCAAGCAACAAAAAATGCAAGATCGGTTATCCATTCGTTCTTTGACTGGTTTTCCTTTTATTTCCATAAATAATTTCATTTCCTGTAAAAGTTTATAAAACCTCTCTAAAATCCTTGCCTTGCTTAACCGCCATGTCAGTAAAATAAATCACCTCACGATCTACCAAAAATGATAGTATAGAGGAACTATAGGAGTAGAGGTAAAAGTAGATTAAGGGAATCAAACTGAAGATTTCATGATCCATAGTCTGTTTCGTTACCACGTTACCGTTACCCCATCACAAAATTGGCCAATTCAACTTTGAAACGTTACACTGGGGTCTAAGAAACCCCACGAATTTCATCTAATTTTCTACATGCTCAGCATTCGCATAACTTCGATGCTACATCGTTGTAAATTCAGTTTCTATAATCCTAAAGAAATATTCATAGTAAAATCCATTATGTGTTCTCATAGAGCAAAATAAAAAAATGTAAGTTTTGGCAAAATGCTGTGTTTTGAATAAAATATACGGTTCAGAGAGGTTATTAACTGTTTAATGTCTTTCTATAAACATAAACATAGGTAAAATCCCTAGAAAAAGTACATCCGGTTATGGGAAAGTGAAAGTAGTAATTCTTTTCTTGGGTTTCCCAGACCCCAGTGTGACGTTTGCGTAAATGTGAAAGAAGTGTTATTGCGCAGGGTTAATATTGGTTTTTTATTTAAACACACACTGCGCCAAACAAACTGTACCCATTTTTAGTGGCATTTATTTTTAGTTTTGGCAAACTAATTCTCAATTGACTCAATATACTACATATTTTTTATTTAAGCCGACATTTATTTAAATTATTAATTTTTATGCACAAATAATTCATTTTAAATTGCAAAGCATGCACTATAATGTACATGTAAATAACAAATTTTGTTTACTTTCTGCTGTTACCAAAAAGCTTTTCTTCTTTGGGCAAGCACATTAGAAATTTCCTTACTATGGCACTGAGTAAATCTCGCCAATCAGTCATGAAAACACAGTCCCCAAAGATTTAAAAATATAAAATTTATTAGTTTTACTCAACTGAGCTCTGCAACTTCATATTTTGGTACATGTCCCAGACAAAGATTTCATTTCCGCTGCAATTGTGCTATTAAGAAATGTTTAAAATGAGCTTTTATTTATTTATCTCAGTATTATGATATATTTTTGCGCGTGAAGTACGGTTACCAGCCGTCAAATCACGGCCTCGAAGGATGGTGGTATTAATTTCGAAAATTCATTGCTGTGACCATTGTTCATAATTTGTTTGAAAAACATACTCCTATAATAAATGAAACTTACTATACTTGTACTTGTGCACATATTGTACCAAAGAATCAAGGTTTCATTATAATTCATCCATTTTCAGAACACTATAACTCTGTTGGACTAAATAATTTTCAAAACTTAAGGAATGTTTTTTAAAAAAATTGGATTATATCTAACACCTTTTACCCACTTTGGGTGTGACATATCTGTTTTTGTGCGATTATTAGCCGTCAAGTCACGCTTCCATATATGGAATGGAGAGGGAAGCACAGGGGTAAAGTTATAAATGGCGGAAATAAAGTTAAAAGATCTCATTTTGCATGAGTTACCACGGAGCTTTTTATTTAAATTGAAACAAGCGAATTAAATAAATTATAATTTAGGTCTGTTTTTGGGTATAAGCAGATTGTTGTAGCTGTGTTCATTATTTCTAAAATGGAATATTTAAGTTTTATATTAATTACAATAATTGCAAATGTCAATGTATTTGTTATTATGTAATTCTTGAGAATTTACAATACATAAATTAAGGACACCATTTTTTTTTCTAATATGGTATAATACTATTAATGTTAGTTATATTCTTGGCTAGCTTAATATTTGTATTGCACGTATCTTTCAACTTTTCTTTGTAATAAAGCTAGGACAAACTATGAAAAGAATTCTCCAATTCAGTAATTGTGCACAATTTTTCATGATATTCATTGCAACACAGGTGTTTTCACTGATTCATTTAGAAGAAATTTGATAAAATATATACAGGAGTTCCATCGGTCGGTATTTTATATTTTATGCGATTATTATAAATATAACCGAATTTTTTTCAAAGTTTATTTTACATTAAAATGCCCATGTATCTGTAGTATAAGTTTTTCTAACGGCTGTTCCTTTTTAACGCAATGATATGTAACTTAATATTTTTAAATGGAACATCCTACATATTTTTACAAAATTTGAAAGACTTTTTCTTTCTCTTTAAAATAGTTCTTATTTATTATAGTCCCAAAATGACCAGTACAGAAACTATTCACGTTTTTATTAATGTAGAATCACACACAGAAAGTATGCTATGAAATTAAAAACAATACACAAATTTATAAAAAATGTTCGAATTGAACATTAGTACAACTACTAAAAAAATATAACAAAAAAAGTTGTTAAACTAAGTGAAAATAGTAAATAATAATTATTAAAAATCTGACAGCAACTAATTAGATTGTTTTAAACATTCACACACAGTTTTATGGCATATTTTCTGTGTGATTATTGAATCATAACAACATGAATAATTTCTGTACTGATCATTGTAGGACTATAGTGAATAAGAACTTATTTAAAGAGAAACATAAGTTAACATGATTAAAATTTTGTAAAAATATACGGTGTTCCATTAAAATATTTAAAGTTGCATACCATTGCGCGAAAATGGAGCATCCGGTAAAAAAACTTATATTGCAGATACATGGGCATTATAATGTAAAATAAACTTTGTCTGAAAAAAAATTCGATAATATGTATAATAATGGCATAAAATAAAAAATACAGACCTATGGACTACTCTGTATATGCAATGATACTAAGTAGTCTAATTTATTTTTATTATTATTTATTCACCAAGGCTATTTGTTATAAGAATATATTATATATATCCTGTTGGATTAATTGTTCAATAAATTAAAAATTTAAACAAAATTATAGTAGTTTTTTTTTTCGTACAAATACATACATATTAATTGGACAAAAAATGAATACCATGACAATGAAAATAGATATTACTTATATATCAATACGTATGATAATCAGGTTTTTCCTTCGTGATTAAAATTAAAAAACAAAGGTATCCAATTCATTGTTAGCTAGTTCTCAGTTATTTAAAACTTTTTTATACCAAATTCTAATATATAAAAAGTGTATTAAATAATTCGCATTCTTTTATAATATATAAAGAAGAAACACGGTATAAAGTTCATTGATGACGATATTATGGATGAAATAAGCAGCAAAACAATTTTTTCAATCAAATTGAAACGTAAACACAATCGAAAGATTTTTATCTAATTGCATTATCAGAGCACTTACTAAAAATAAATAAGATAATATTGAAATAAACAGTATTTATCTTTCATTAATAGGTTTCTATTTTATTACTTAAATTTCGCAGACACAATGACTACAGCAATTATTTTTTGTTTCTATTTTGATATAACGATAATGACCTTCCATATTTAAATTTGACAGCTAGGTATTTGGATGGTGATGGCACTATTTATAATACGGCATTCTGTTAAAAATAAGGTGACTTCCGTTTAACTCACTTTTTCTTATTTAGTTATCTGTTCTATACAATGTCAAAATAATAAAAATGTACTAATATGCATCATTTTACATTTTAGTCATTTTACGGAAATAGAAACCAAGTAGGTAAACACAGAAATAAAAAATATTTTATATGTTCTATTTTGTTGTTAATTGTTATTTGTTTACCAAGAAATAAAAAAAGAGAATGTAAATTCTGTAAAAACATATTTTTCGAATAATATCACCTGTATTATATTAATAACTAAAAGCATATAAAAAATATGGCAGGTAGGTGCATTTTATTCCTTTTTAGTATTGATTTCTCTTCAGAATTACAAATACATTTTACTTCCCCTACTATCGACGAAACAAAAAAAAAAGCCTAGCGGTATTTTCTTAGTAATTAAATAAGTAGATCATTTACAGTTCTCGTAATTCGAAAAGAACTAATTGAGCTTGTACTTACTTTTTAAAAATATTGTAAAATTATGGTTAAAACTTCTACTTGGCTACTTTATATATATATATATATATATATATATATATATATATATATATATATATATATTAAAAAAATTAAGCACCGCAGAAAATGATCTTAAATTTTATAAAAGTAAGGGATACCAATATAATTTGTCATTTAAAAGGGGGTAATTGGAACCACAAGAGCGATAAATGTCGCAAAAAGCTATTTTCAAATGGATTTGTATAAACAATCCAATAGTATATTGTGCTATTAGGAGTCAATGTAATGCTTATGTGCTTTACCTATAACTTTCGGACTAGATTCGCTCGTCGTTCAAACTTACATGTATATTTAATAAAATATACTATTGGATAGTTTGTAAAAACCCACTTGAAAATCGTGCTTTTTGCGACCTATATCGCTCTTGTGGCACCATTTAAGTTGGTTTCCCTTACTTTTATAAAATTTAAGATCTTATTATGAGGTACGTAAAAAATATTTTTTTACGGACACCCTAATATATACATATATATGGCTCCTGATAGGTAAACATATGTTTACATTTGGACAAAATGCGATTTTTTTAACGCAACCATCGTTAATTTTAAATCTTGTATTCAGAAACACATTTTAATCATGTATGTTTCTTGGACATATACAGTGTAGATTTCATTTCAAATTATCATATACATATAAATGACAATATGAAATGAAAACTGATTTAATTGAAAGGAACCAGATAATGAAAAATTATGAACAATGGTAACAATAGCTTTTTTCATGGTTTTGCTGTTTAACTGAGAAAGTATTAGAAGAGCCAATAATAGAAAATCAAAGAATTATTAACTTTGAAGTACAAGTACCCATGGGTCCTTCATCAACGCACCTCGCTGTACTGGTACAACTTTTTATTATAATTTCAAGTGAGCAAAGTTTGAACTCGCGTGCTTTCGAGTAGAAGGCAAGCGTTTTATCTACAGTATTGCAACCGTCCTTTTTAACAATTACAAAAATTAAATGATGAAATACTTTAAAACTCTTCTATGAAAACTTGTAGAAGTGCAGTAGTTACAATTACCAGATAATGATCTACCAAAAATATAATCTTGTTTACAAATAACTAGGTACATTTAAAACGAAAGGTAAAAAACATAAAAAGCTGTTCAAGAACGTCACATATGCGACACAATAAAACCAAAGCGACAAAGTGTTTGTATTGTCATCTCTTGTTTCTTCTGTCGGCTCTGACGTCAATTTCATATGCCATTCTGATTTGCGTTCGGTCACTCAGTCTTCAATAAACTAAATTGCTCATAACATCTACATGTTGTGGTAATAAAATTCCAGGAAATACTTTTTCGTCATTACACTAGATATTTAAAATTTTTAAAGCAGGACGTCATGGTCACGAATTCTCAATCTGAGCTTTTTATGTTTCAAATTAATTTTATGACAATTCATTTCGAACTTTGTTAGTTCAAGTTTCCCTTCATGTTATTCCGCTGTTAACTTCAAATCGCTGAACCCGTTGAGAGGAAATCGCTGCGCAATATTGCTTGTGGCACTCTGCTTTTGCAGATATCGGTAAAATGTGCCATCAATTACAACCCCGAATGATTTTAGTAAGAGGGAATTACAATACGAGACAATTTAAATAATGTATCTGAAAATTAAATATCGCCTAACTATATCAGCTTCCTTAATTACCACAAAATTTAAAGGTATTAGTAACATGGGAAATCAGAGTAACCGCAAACTTTTCTTCCTAATTATTTTGAAGTCAAAGTTTAATTAAAAATAATGTGTAATTTTATAATGACTAGTTATGAAATTACAAAATATAAATATATGAGTCACCTTCAAGTGTTTAATTATGACTATATATTGTCAAAAATATAAATAGCCAATGCTACAATATTTTGACAGTTCATTATTTTTTAAACAAGTTTCTACGAGATTCAATTCATTAGGATGAATTGTCAAGTTACGTACAAAACTTTGTAAATAATATATTTTATAGCAGCATGTATATATTATTTGATTCATACATAAATAATATGATTTATTACAATTTTATAGAAATTTATTTGCTTAAATAATTTTGCCTTTCGTACATAATAGTATAAAAGAGATATTGTGACGGATAAAAAAATTTGATAGTTTTCGCCAGACAAGCAAGTTTTAGGATCCCCAGAATATGATTCCACTGTCGTATATGTAGTTCACGATAACAAGAAATCAATTGGCGATATCATTTTATTGCTACAAAATACTTATTTTTCAAAACTTGATTCAGGTCAATGATTTTAGTTTAATTTGATTAAAATTATTTGTTAAAAAGCATCTGAAGCAGGCAGAAAATATTTAAATATAACTATTTTTATTTGACAGTACAAACGTCACACAAATATTTAATAAATATTTTGTTCTAATTTCAAGATTATAAAACTTACATATTTAGTGTAGAATTAAAATGTAACGTATTACACGGGTATAAATATGCTTTTTTAATATTGCTGTATCTTCTTAACTATTCACAACAAAAATGTCAGTACAAAAGTTGTTCAGAATTTGAAAATGCATGTAATATTATTTCCTAAATATTAATATATCAAAATGTAACATTTAAATTAAAAGTAATATATAATAGAAAAATTGGAACACGGCCATAGCAAATTAAACAAAAACGAAAAATATTTAACATTTCATAATTTTAATTTAATTGATATATCTTGAAATATTAATATTAGGGAATTACATGAATTTTTAAATTCAGAACAACTTTTGTACTTACACTTTTGTTGTCAAGTCACTAAGAAACATACAGTACAGCGATATAAAAAAAATTTCATTTAAACCCCAAACGCAACATTTCAATTTTAGACCCGGTATATTAAAATTGTGGACTGTAATTTCAATTTAAGCCTATTTATATTTCTTCTTATTAAGTGATTTTATAAAATATAATTGCTCCCAAAATTATTGTTGACTATGATGACTTAATAAAAAATAATCTTTGAATAAGAGGCACATTTAGTTCGGAAGAAATTTCTTATTATTTTATTTATATATTATACTATTTCCCAATTTCTAATAGATTTCAGAATAACTAAATAATGAGTACATGACAGCAATTTAAGTAAGACTGTAAAATGCTTAATGCTACTTGCAGTCGCGTGAAATTAGTTTTCCTTTCGTGCAAAAACCCTTTTTCTTGTTATCGCGAACGGAATTCAAACTGAATAAGGTAAACGCCTCTCAATTAAAAAAAAAATATATCAACAGTATTCAGTACTGAATTACATGCAATCATTCATTTCTGTTCATAAATACATGTCTGATAAAATAACCTTTAGTACATTTTATTCAAAAAAAGTTTGGTATCAGATTATAAATAATTACTGATACACGGTGGATATTGATAAGTGTGAATTATTTAAGTACTGTTTGTGCCGTTTATCTTAATACACCTAGTGAAAATGTACGATTCGAGTAAAAAAGGAATTTATTCCACTGACATATTTGAATAATATGGCAATCATTATCAAGCAAAGAAAATAGTGTAAGGCTGATAAGATCGCTGTTTACAACATATTTTGCTTGGCAACAAATTGTGGATTGTAAATATTGATTGAAGTTCTCATGAACGTTTCTTTATTAATGAGTTATTGCATTTGGAAGCGTTTTAGCTAAATTATTTTATCTGAAACTAAATTTTGTTGTTAGTACAGTAATATGTTTCATGTTCTTAAAATTGTAGTAAATAGTTACGAATTTATTGAAATTTCAAATGGGTTTATTGGCGTGACTTATTTATTTGCTTTAACCCTCAACTATTACCGTCTGGTCAAACCTGACCCCAATACTTAAAACTCTATTAATATTTGTTACACGGTTTGATGCACGACGTTGCTGTCCTGTGTATTCTCCCATTGAAGTACATAGTTTACCGGGCCGTTTAGTAATATTGATTGCGTCTGATTGATCGCATGTAATTTGGTTTTGAGGTTGGATTTGACCCTACAACAGTAGTTGCGTTATTGTTATTTTAGTTACATCAGAAGACTGATAATATTCTAAGAATTGGCGGCGTCCTAGTGATATCGCACAATGTTTATGACATTCTAGAGTTATTCAAAGACACACCTGAGAATTTTGATACTAATAGTAACTATAATAAAAGTGATACATACTGACATAAGGAAATGAAATTACTTTTGGAGATCAACCTGCACAAGCAGGTCCTTTTGTAAGGCGTAGATGCTACCAGAGGCATTCCACTCTTTGCTCAAAATGTCATAGAACAATATACAAAACTAATTTACTATGCAAGTCACCTGTATTTCATACAAAGAATAGGTAAGCATCAACATGACCACCCTTTTTTTGTAAAAGATCCTTTTTTGAAGGTGAAGCCAATATCAAATAAGTTTCTAGAGTATAAAACACTAGTTTTAATTTTATTTGTTATAATTGTGTCGTAATAAACTGTTACGTTTTCGTTTATATAAAATCCGAAGTGATGTTTATTTGTGTTGTAATATTTTAATTTTCGTTGAATAAAAGTATTTTTTTTTTTGCTAAACTACTAAAAAATTAATTAAAAATACAAAAGAAATCACCACGGTGGTAGTTATGTTAGTGTAAATGAACGATAGTAGTTCAGGGTTAATCGGGATTTGAACCAAGCATGTTTTCGGTAGTAAAAAGAAATTTATAGCAAGATCCTACAAGATATCTTTAAGCATATACGAATCTTGCGTGATCGTCACAGCACTTTCTTATACGTATAAATCTGAAGACGTAAAACGAGGCAGCCAAACAGTCAAACTGAAATAATTGAGGTAGTACTGTCTACAGAAGAAATAAGTAACAGATTAAAGAGAGGAATAAAGTGGCAGAAATCGAAAGGAAGACGAATGAAAAATCCAGAGACAAAACTTACAATGACAGAAAAATTGGCATTCAATATACCGAAATGTAAAAAAAATCTGGCAACTGAAACACCAAGGATGAATGGGAATAAAGGAAAAATTAATTTGACCGTGAAATTTAATAGTGCGAATGAAGAAAGAACGAACAGGTAGGTACTGGATGCACGCGGACGAAAAATACAAAAGAGAAGACGAAACGTTAAAACATCTAAAGAAGGAATGCAGAGAACTATCCAGTGAAAGAAAAAAGATAGAAGAGATTATATAGATCTAGACGAAAGAGTTTCGGTGTCAGTCAAAAATTGGCCGAAATTTCGTTTCAGTCGAAACTAGCGTTCGCGTTGTGTTGGGCGCTGTCGGATTGTGATACATAACTAGTCTTTAGTAAAAATATTTAATATAATCAAAGAATATATTATAAAAGTAGGAAAAGCACTAGATTTCAGGGTATAATGGAAATTTAACTACACAAGTTTCGGTATCGGTTACGGTTTCGGCCACAACTGGAAGAGAAGCTGAAAATTATGTTTTGGTCGGCCACTATAAACAACCAATAGAAAACAAAATACAAATCAGATTTAAAATTATATCATGTAGAGAAAGTCACAGGAAGAATTATTAATACAAAAATATAAATTTGAATTTGAAATTTTTTAATTACACTTGACATTTAGAATAGATGTTTCAACTGTTTGTTTATTATTATAGCATCAAAATATTATAATACAATGTTTAAAATTAGAGAAAGGGGTAGGTTATAAGTGGAGAAAATATGTTCACGAATTTGTCGGCTGTGGGACACGAAATGAATATATAAATGAATCCAAATTTTTAATTAGTGAAAAAAAATTGCTGTATGAAAACGTAGAACAATTATTCAAAGCGTATTTTAGTTATGACTCAAAACATTAAATGTTTTTGTTCAAAACTAAATATTGCACAACTGTCAACTCTAATTTATTTTATTATTGAAATTTGATTTAACTGAAAAAAACGATAACGAATTTGAATTAACAAATGTAATTGTTCAATATTTCGCTATTTTGTATTCGTTGCCTATTTACAAAATAGAAGCCCAGAACAACGCAATTAGAGGAATTTATTGGTTTTCCTTGATAATGTTGCTCTTCAGTAATTTCTAAGTATCAATTTTGTTCCAACTTTTATAAATTATTACCTAACATTCTTTTAGTAACACAACATTCGCAGCATTGAGGTCTCGAAAATTAAAAATTAGAAGAGCTACAAGGTCGTTTAAATTAAGACTGAAGTTGCCACACTATTAAGCCATTTCAACAATGTTTTGTTTTTTTGATAAACACAGATTACAGGTTTCAATTCTAAATAAATAGGATTTGTTCTGCATGGGGTAAATAGCTCCGTGGTAACGTGTCGGACTGTGGATCGTGAGGTCCTCAGTTCGAATCCCACTGCCGACAGTTACAAATTTAAATTTACCCCTGTGGTTCCCCCTCCACTAAGATCCTCCGGGGCTATGATTTGACGGCTGGTAACCGCACTTCATACGATAAAATATATCACTTACCGAGATCTGCGTAAGCAGAGTGCCACACCCGTAATGGGTAAAAGGCGTGATGATATATTTATTTATTTATTTATTTATTTATTCTGCATATTTTTCAGACTATTATTTCCATATTTCAGTGTTTACGGAAGCGAATATAACTTGATATTTTCGGCTTTTCATTTGTCTATTGTAAATATGTGTTGATTTTGCACCTTGGTGCATTGTAATTTTTTTTGTACGTACTTTTTTTTTCGTTAGGTAGTATTGATAGGTAGTATTGATACAGTATTTTTATTGCAAATTGTTTATTTATATATTTCACACTTGTTATTTTACTTAATTATGATCAAGAAGTCCAATATAAGTACAACAAATAAATAAATGATATATTTTTGTGCATGAAATGCGGTTTCCAACTGTTAGGGTTAGTGAAATGGGAACCTCGGGGCTATTTATTCTCTTGTAAATAAATTTAAAATTTGAAACTTGTGTCTTATTTTTTTAATGTTTGAACGAGAATCGACAGTGAAATTCATACAAATCAAAGTCTTCTTTTATTTACATATTTATTTTATATTTCTGTGGGAAATCAGTTGTAACTGTAGAACATAAGATCATCATCACCTTGATTCCCACAGTCGACAACGTGACTTAATAGCTGGTAGTGCTCTTCACGCGAAAAAATTATGACTCACTGAGATCTGCGAAAGCAGAGTGCCACGCACAAAATGGACAAATGATGTAATGTTTTTTTACTTGTTTTATTTGTTTTACTTTTTTTGTACAATATGAAGTGATTTCCAATGGCAGTACAGGGGCCTACAGTCCACTGTGGCTGGAAATTGAAATCTCAAAGTTTAAAAGTGTACATTCTTGCTTGTAAGCCGAGCGTTCTAATCACAGAAGAAGAATTCGCAGGCGTACTCTTTTTTATCGGAGAGAGATAGCACTAGAATTTTTAAAATATTATCTAACTCTCATTTATATTTATAAATACAAAAATTTCTATTTTAAATTGGGCATATTTGCCTTCCATCTTTACCAAGAATTATTTTGGTATTCCAAATTTTTATTTGAGTATTTTAAAATTAGGCTAGAAAACTGAAAGCCCTTCGCTATGTAATAATTCTAATATAAATGTACTAAGGCTAAGAACTAATTTAATCAAATAAAGTCAAACTCGTAAGTAATAATAAGTAAACAAAAAATCAAAATACGTATTTTGAGAACTAAATTCGCATCACTAGTATAGAAGAGGAATAAATCAAGGTTAAAACAACTAGTTAACTAAGCCAGTGGTAAAGCCTAAATACAAGTTAACAAATTGAAAATACTATGTGTGTTGATTGAGTGTAAATATAAATAGGGATTTGCAAATTGCTACAGCTTCGAGCAAACCTGACATCGCCAAAAGAAAATTAATAAAAGAAAAATAAAGATAATTATCTAATTTATTGAATTATATACAAGACTATTTCTTGGGCTTTAGGTACGTATGTGCATACAAAATATTCATTTAAAGAATAGCAATTTTGTTCAATAATTATAATACTTAAATTTATTACGATTCCAAATCGTTAATGTCTTATCTGGATTCAGTAATGCGCATTGACTTGGGTGACATTGATATATCCCTCTTAGTTCTTGAACTAGGTACGTTCTTAGATTTTATGTTTATTTTTAAAGCGTAGAAGTATAATTTTATTTCATTAAATTGATTTCAGTTTATAGGAATCCTGTCATTATTTTTCTTTTATCATTATGTTCTATAAAATTTTTCTATTACATTTTGTAGATTCTCTTGCATAGTCACAGTCGCACAGAATCGAATGACTCAAATTCGTTATAAATGGATGTTAAATGAAGCATGTGTAAAATATAGTTCTTATTTTAATAGTGGACACTTTTATACTCTAGTTGAATTTTTTTTAATTAGAACAAGTTCTTTGGGATTAGGTTGTAATTGTAATAGTGTATATGTTCTGTTTTTGTTTACAATTCCTTATATAAATGTATTTTGCATTCTACTTCCATTATTTTTATAGTGTGTGCAATAGGGTAGCTCTTAAAAAGGGTTAAATCTAATTTTAACTGGACCGCCTCCTAAAATGGTTCCAAATAAATTGTGTTGGCTTTTATTCCGCTTAATATTAACTTTTGACCGTGCCTAAATGTATTTTATTTTTTCCCTTTAAATAACATAGGGCTATGACACATTTAGGATGTTATTTTTTTCCGAGGCAATACGAGGTTTGTAATATCTATTTAATGCTGGAATATATAATATAATGATCCGAGTATACTTGTTAAAAATTAGAAGTCCCAATTATTATTCTTAAGATATTTAAAGATAGACAAACTATCGCTCCAAAGACCGAAAATCTATATCTCCAAATATCTTAAGAATAATAATTGGGACTTCTAATGTTTCCCAAATATTCTCGAAACTTTATATTATATATTCCACCACTGAATTGATTTTTCGAACCTTCTATTGCCTCATAAAAAAATTAAGTTCCAAAATGTGTCACAGTTCTATGTTATTTAAATGGGAAAAATCAAATACATTTAGAGGCACTGTCAAATATTAATATGAAGCGGAATAAAGGCCAAAACATTTTTTTTTTTTATTTATTTGAAACCATTACAGGGGGCGGTCCGGTTAAAATTCGTATTTCTCATTTTTAATTAACTTTGCACTGAATTTTTTATTCAAACCCATTAATTTAAATGATATTTGTTTTTTACTGCAATTTATTTATTTCAAGTGCCTATTAAATTTTAACTTTAGCTCTGTGGTAGAGGTGCTTTACAAAAAATGGGTAAATAACGTAATGGTACATTTATTTAAAATGTTCGATTTCTCGTTGACATTATTTAGTGCTCCTCCGATATAATAATATTATTGGGATTCTCAGTAGTTTTCAGTACTCGAGCAAAGGTTGAAAATGCTTTTTCCTGGAGACACTTCAAACTTCAGGTTAAATTAGAAGATTAGTGAAGTGAAGATTGAAAATGAAGTTGAGATCACAGGCTTTTGAAAACATCTCGTTCTATCGGCTTAACCACTCCAATAAATTGCAAAGGAATTTCATATGGAAATCAATTTTCGATTAAGCTTAGTTTAAATAATGGCCGAGGTCAGAATGAGTAACGCTCAGATGAAAATCATTAAATGAAGCTATTTTTGGAAACTATAAAAATAAATAGAGATCATTGATGATATATTATAGTGCTATATTAAGACACTCAATACAATTGATAGAATGAATGATATTATACGCAAGTGTATTTGTTTTGATTACGCAAGCGCATCCAGCAGAGTGGACGGTGTCTTCCCATTTCGCTCGCTCCCAACTCGGAACATACAATATTATATCTCATTTCGACAACAGCAAAATACATCCAGCACACCAGACGTACATAAGTTTATTAATGGCTAATTATTGTTAACTTTTTATAGGGATACGGACATCGTAATTACGCTAAGGTCGCATAAATTTAATCAACATATCAAATTGTAATTTGAATGTGAAAATTATGATATAATAGCATTTTGGTAGTAATTCGTAAACTGGAAGTGGACTTATTTATTACGAGCTAATAAAAAAGTGTTTACCAACATTATTTTCAAGCGTTTAAAAATTAAAATAATCTGTGTATATGGGTTCTTTTTTCAAATTATAAATTGCATTAGTGAAGAATACTGCTGCTCAAGATAGAGGAAAAACCCATTCTAAATCATACAAGTGAAGTTCACGGTAGCGAGTGGCGCATAGACATATTGTTAATGATATACGAAGATCAATGCAATAAAAAAATATTAACCTTATATCAAAATAGGATATTTCAATAATTCATGAAAAAATAACAAATAAATGACAGATTCTACAGGATTTACTAATCACCGGCCAAAGTAATATTTACAAAAATATTGTTATATTGAAATAATCTATTTAAGCAGTGGTATTACCTACTTTTTTTATTATTATTAAATATTGAAACATCCCTTCCCACATACCCATTTTGTTTTAAACATAAGCTTCATATAAAGTCACCTACAGAGTATTCAAATCATGGTAATGTGTGTTTAACTCATTTATACAGGCTATTTATTTATCCGAATAAAGCAGAGTACCACATCCAAAATGGGTTCAGTAACTAACAATTATGCACATGAAAAAAAAGTACCGTAGAATTTACCGAACTATTCGATTAGCTAAGGATATAACACGCATTTTCTGAAAATTTCCTAATAAATAAAAAACTAAACAAGATTATGTAAAATCAGTACTAAAGTGCTCAAAAATCGTCATTAAAAGCTCAGAAAGTAACCCATTATACGACTTTGAGCAACGCAGTGTTGGCAATCGTAAAATAATTATTGTACAAATAGTATAATTTTGTCAGATATTGACATATTGTTGTAACTTTATACATAAAATGAAACAATATGTGCAAGAAGAATTTACTAATTAATTACGATGAAGAAATTGAGGACAAAACACATAATTTTGAGTGTTATTTACGATAACTTCAATGTTTGAAGTTTGCAACACTGACTGTCAGTTCCAATTGACAACTGACAGACGTATAAACTTATCCTTGATAATAGTTTTTTTGCAGTTTTTTCTAATTTTAGATTTCAAATAGAATTTAATATGTACCGTGGCATTGAAGTTCTTTTTTATCACTCACATGGCTTATTCTCCTCGGCCCTATGGACCTCGGTAAATGAATTCCATATTGGTGATAAAAAATTAGACTTCAGTGCCTTGATACATAAATAACTATTATTATTAATTATTAATTAAGAGTTTGGTAAATTTTCAGAATATAAGTCTTAAATCCTCAGTTTTCCGAATAGTTCGGTAAATTCTACTGTACCGTTTTCTTCAGTGTACGAATATCAAAATAATGTGAATATTTATAACGGCTTGCCACAAAATTTAAGTCAATAGTTCCTATAAAAGTGCATATGTAAAAATGGTGATGTACGATTAAAATTTCATATTATTGTTAGTTAAATTATCACATTTATGAAGGTAATAATGTTTCATCTTAATTGAAACGTTGTAGGTAAATACTTTAAGAACTCTAGCAACTGAATTATTTTACAATTTTTTGTCATGTGCGTGATATTTCTAACCTGCAAACATTTCTTTTTTTTTTGCTAGCATTGATTTTTTTTTTTTTGAGATATTATAGTAAACACTCGAAGAATCAACCTTAACTTTTAGTAAATGACGACATATAACAAGTTTCAAAAATGTAAACAAACACATGCAGAATTTCGTTATCCATGAGAAGGGCAGAGCACGTTTTTGTGGAATTAATACATGATATTACTAAAAATGTGAAATAGGTTACCAATTTAAAATATATGTAAACCAGTACCTACGTTAACAATTTTTCCTAATATTACGTTTATTCAATAAATATCGTTTCCTTAATATAATCACTTATTGAAAAATTTGTATAGTGAGCAGTGAGCACATCTTACACATATTGAGTGTAGAATTGGAATGAGGAATATAGGTATTTCAATGCAATTTTTTTGAGGTTGCTGTAAA
This sequence comes from Poecilus cupreus, assembly GCA_963942605.1. NCBI lineage: Eukaryota > Metazoa > Arthropoda > Insecta > Coleoptera > Carabidae > Poecilus > Poecilus cupreus. Next base: position 37,636,839 of record OZ012715.1, on the reverse strand, counting down.
TTTTTACCTATTCACTTTACAGCTAAAGTGTAAATACAAAAGTTCTTTGGAATTTAAAAATGCATGCAATAAGGCCCATTTGTATACCTAATTGTTAGTATTTCACGATATATCAATCAATATTTATTATTAATTTAAAAATTGTAATATGGTCATGGAAAAATAAGACAAAAACGCAAATTATTTCATTTCAAAATTTTTTGTTTAATTTTCCATGACCGTATTACAATTTTCCTAATAAACACTCATTTTAATTTGATTGATATATCGTGAAATACTAATATTTAGGTTACCAAATGGGCCTTATTGCATGCATTTTTAAATTCTGAACAAGTTTTGTATTTATATTTTTGTTGTAACGTGAGTAGGTAAAAATTTACAACATCATAAAATAAGCATTAAAATCCCTATATTCTACATTTAAATTCTACACCCGATATAAAACTACATTTGACTATTTGATGCTTCAATAATTCAATTAACATATAACTCAGTTTACCTGAAAATAAAAATATCTCATTTACATTTTTTTTGTAACTGTTTCTATATTTGATATAAATTGAATTTATTGTTTTGTGTCCAGTAAACTTCCACTTCCGGTGTTGCAATTAAGATCAAAATCAACTATGTTCTTCCCATTGTCATGAAAGTTATAATTATGAAGTAATAAAAATAGCCATTCTACTGAAATGTATTTAAAGTTTGTTCGATTTTTACCCTTTGGTCTAGACTAGAATTTACAAAATTTGATTACGGATTACTAAAAGTTTTTTCTAATGAAACCGATTCAACCCTTCCAACAAAATAACCGACTATTATGAAACTAGTTCCTTAGATTATTGTTCTTATTTTGCTGCTTTTATGCTATTTTTAAAATGAAACAACACCCTTGTTTCCAAATTTAGGGTAGTTTGTGTTAATGGGTAATACTGATGTAATCAGAAAAATAATTATTGTCATGGTTCCCATTTAAGATTTCTCGACATATTTCATCGTCCCGGAACGTTTATAAACCCTGTATAAAAAATGTAAAACGAAAGTTTTTGATAAAAAGAGTGTGGAACATAAATAAAACAAAAAAAAAATTTTTTTGGAGGGCGCGCAACAACCTCAAACATGCCATTTTAGTACTTTTTCAGTATTAAGGCTGTATCTCTTAATGTATTTGCCAAAAATTGCTGTTTTTTTTTATATGTTGCGCCCAGAAATATGATAAAGCTAAGATGATATGCGGTTGAGGAATTCTAACCAAAAATAATTTTTTATAGTTTCTTTTCAGTTTTTGCGGCAATTTACCGTATTTTAAGCGAAAAGGTGTTTTTTTTTTCTTGTTCATTTTTTCTGTTTCCATTACAGTAATGATATGTTTTACGCAAAGTTCAAAAATTAAACAATAAAAAACATCTTATTAGCTTAAAATACGGTAAATTGCAGGAAAAATTAAAAAGTAACGTAAAAATTTATTTTTAGATTAGAATATCTCATCAGCATATAATCTCGTTAGCTTTTCTAAGTAATGAGATTGAAGGGTATCAGATACAGCCTTAATACTGAAATAAGTGCAAAAAATATGTTTCAGGACCCCGCACGCCCCCTAAAAATTTTTCAAAAAAAGTTTTATTGATGTTCCACATTTTTTTATCAAAAATTTTCGTTTTAGAATCCAGCCGACAAAATCTTTTTTTTTTTGACCCACACTAATACATTTATTTAAAATTTTCATATTAAGTATACACAAATTTATTCTAGATTCTATGTTGGTAGAAATGAGAAAAGTCTTCATGTCCAAGATGGGAATGGGCGAAGTGAAAAATACACTAAACATAGTGAGCGATCAGAGAGCAGCACGATCCGGCAGAGTGGGCCAGATTTCACGTGATGCCAACATGGTTCAATGTCTGGAGTCTGGACATGTGTCCATGTCCACTTAATATATTTTGCACTTGTCCGTCGTCGACTTTCCGATCGACGATTTACCCAAACGCAATACAGTCGTCAGTCATACGCAATGTAGAAGCAAGCCAATCTCAATAAAGGTTGAGAAAGTGACATTTAGCCCGGGAAGGTGTGACTTCGCAGGTTGCTAGTATCGCATTCAAATATTATTTCTTGTTTGCCATAGCACTAGAATTTTGGCTGGTACAAATTCAGAAGCGAAATAGGAAAATAATACTGTTTTGGATTTTAGTTGTCGTAGACGAAATAATTGTCCTACCCGCACATATACAGTCATCATGAAAAACGTGTTGTTAAAAACTCGCTATCGAAATACATATTTCAAAATTACCTATATTGGATGTGACACTTTGCTTTCGAAGATCTCGGTAAATAATACATTTTTATACGTAACATGCAGTTAGAAGCCGTCAAATTATAGACGTTAGTGGAGGGGGAAGAAGAGGGGTAAAATTAAAATGGTAACTGTCGACTGAATGTGCGGTATAACGGAGCTATTTAACTCATCATAATACATAATATCCATAAATGCCGATCTCAGTGGCGTAGTGGCTATGTCACTAGCCTAGCACGCCAGAGGTCGTGGGTTCGAATCCCACTGAAGAGCATGGTTGTTTGTGTTCATATGAATTTCATAAAAAAAATCCATAAAACATAAGCAGTTTTCGAAATTTGTCTATGTCAATAATTTGTGATACAGAATAATACAGGAAGTAATTTTTTTTTAAATTCACAGCGCCTCGTTTCGGAATTATTGTGAACTTTGCGGGAATACCACATTAATTTCTTTATATCATGCTCTGGATAGCGGAACATGAGACTTTTTTTTTAGTTCGATTTAAACAGTCGAAATGTTTATCAAGACATGTCACCGCCAGACGAATAAAAATTAGTATTTAATTATTTTCGTATAAAATATTGTACACAGTTATACATTACTAAAATCAGAACAATTAAGCTTTCATAATATTTTCTAAATTAAAACACACTGTACAATATGACACTACATAAAGAAGAAAAATATTTTGAAAGATTTATTCTTTCTTATGTTGTTATTAAATAGTTGGATATAAGGAAAACTATTTCAACCTTTATTACCCAACCAGCGATGTAGATAAAATTTTCAAATAATATAAATTTTTTTAAAAGTCATAATAAATAAGCAAGAAATTCCCTCCTCCTTATTCCGATTCGGTGTATACATCTAAAATGAATGAATTTTATTTAAAGAAAACGATAAATTCTTGATTTTCAGCAGCCGTTCATATACGGTTAATGGTGGAGGAGCCACTGAGATATTTCATATCATGGTAATTTCAAATAATAATAAAATAATTAAATGCTACATATGACTACAGAGGAATCTATTACAGCTAAATCATAAATTTATTTGTACAGGTCGACTAACGATTTCCATCCCTAAAAGATATGTTTTCGCAGATGCTAGTATCGTCTGTACGTTCTTAGTTAAAGTTAAGAAAGTATATGCTATTGTTTTCATATTTCAAGATAGTTTACCACATTTTATACATTACGGGACTGTATTTTGAATCTAAATTTTATTCTATTTTAACCTATTTATCTGTATAATAATTACAATTAATTTACGTATTTTCTTTAATTCTTTAACAGGCACGGAGCTAGTTTTGCTATTACATTGAACAATAGGCAATTACAAATACAAATACAAGCATTTATAAGCTAATTGATATTGAACTCGGGACCTTCAATATGTATATAAAAAGGATAGCTTTACCTCACGGGGACGCTGGATCCAGTAAACGCATAATATACAGTATATATGTTACTGTAAAAGGCCGTATATTGGTATAGTTAATCTTAGGTTTTACCAGTAAAGCTTGAGTTGGTAAATGTAATGATTTACTGGCAAAAACCTCAGATTAACCTACTTATGAGCTTCGACAGGTTAGGTTTGGTTAGGTTATTTACCGTGTCTTTGAGGTACATCCTAAGATCTAACAAGGGAATGGTGGAAAAAATTTGAAACGGACGATGATCACAGAACTGTTGGACTCTTATCATTAAGAGTTGCTAAATCTTAGGTTTTACTGGAAAATCTTAGCATTTACCGGAACTCGTGCTTTTACAGTAACATGTATATGTTGTTGTTTTTTTAAATATATCTATATATCATATTTATAGTATATTAGATGTACGTGACACATATACATATTTATGTCCAAATATATTTTTGAGATTTTCTCATATTTGTACAAAATGTGCGAACGAAAAACAATATCCATTCGTACCTCGAAGTACGCAAGCAGATACGTAGGGTCACATCAAGATAATTCAATATTTTCTGTCTTATCAGTTAACAGCAGTTAAAACACGAGCCCCCTCCCAAAGATGTTAGAGGAAGAGAAATCACAGGCGAAAAGTTTAAAAGTGGCGACATTGTTGACTGTCGAAATTTACCCCATTAGTAACACGTTTACGCGAAATAAATAAATTTGTATAATCAACATGCAATCACATCCATTTCTGGGTAAACCCCTTTGTAGTTACAGATCTTAATGGTATAGTATATAACTGTAATTTAGGGCTAAGCAATAAAATATTTAAAAAAACAAAGTTGTAAAGGGAGATGAATCACGCAGGTGTTGCATTTTATGGGCTTAAATGTTTTTGTTGTAGTTTAGAATCGAACTGGGTTATCTAGAATTACAATCTATTCATATTGGCATTTTATAACATCTAATCACAGTTTACGAACAACACGTTTTATGCCGGGTGTAATACGAAATGTGGGCCATGGGCGTTAAACATGGGAAAACAGTTTCTTCGTGCGCATTGCTTCCCAAATTATTTTAGACGAAAATGCTTTAAATAAATGTTGTAGAGCTTAAAATTCTGCGTGTAAATCAGTAAACAAAATTCATTTACTATGAGTGGTAAGTGCAGAAATTAATTATGAATATTTACAAAATTACTATGTTATTACATTCGCATAAAACAAAATGAGAAACAAATGTGTCATGTTTTCCTGTCAAATATATTGATATTATTTTGAAAAACAAAACCAACACTTAATAATGTTAAAGTATTCAACAGGAAAACATGACACATTTGTTTGTCATTTTGTTTTATTCCATGGCGAACACTATTAAATTGTAATTTAGTAAATTTTTGTATTTAATTTTTGCAGTTACAAACCACAGTAAGTGAATTTTGTTTATTGATTTGCATGCAGAATTTTAAGCTCTGCAACATTTATTTAAAGCATTTTTGTTTAAAATAATTTGAGAAGCAATGCGCACGAAAAAACTATTTTCCCATGTTCAAGGCCTAAGGCCCGCATTTCGTGTTACATTCTGTATAATAGTAAATAGTAAATAATAATTATTAAAGATCTGACAGCAACTAATCTAATAGTTTATACATGGACAAATTATTTTATGGCATATTTTCTGTGTGATTATTGAAACATAAGAACATGAATAGTTTCTGTACTGATCACTGCGGATATGTGGGCATTTTAATATAAAATAAAGTTTTTGTGAAAAAATTGTCGGTAATATTATAATAATCGTATAACATGAAAAATACATACCGATGGACCAGCCTGTATAAAATATTTTTATAGATATTTAAGTCTTTTATAATGTCAATAATTTTAACTTTAACCCTGTGATTACCCCTCCACTAATATGTTTGGGGACCTCGCGCAAAATCATTGCAAGAGTAACAAGCAAAATCATATACTGCAATAGCTTTAAACAAAGGAACAAATTTCTTAAATAAGTAGAAAATCAAATATAAATTATAAAGGAAAATGAAAATATCACAATTATTGTATGCTTTGATTCTAATGAGCTTTCTTAAATGTTCATTAAAAGTTTAAAAATTAAACGTTATCTACATGAATTATGATAAGAAAAATAAATTGTTCCTGAAATATAAATACTATTTGTATTTCAATAAATTTTTGATATTGTTACCCTTTCAACGCAAATTTGTTAGGTTTATGTTTCCTGTGACTTACGATGACGTGTGGTCATAAGCGATTGTAAACGTAAACAATTATATTTCCTCGAACATACGCAAGCAAATAACTGTGGATAAGGTGGATACGAATATAAAATGGTCTGATTCGAAAATAAATAAATAGCTCCATGGTTACGCAAATCGCCACTTTTAATTTTACCCCGCTGTTCTCTCTGCAGTAACATTTTGGGCTCTGATTTGACGGCCGGTAACAGCATTTGTACAAACATAAAGAGAGAAAAATTCACGATATATCGGTTCTAAATTATTTACTTACATTTGTGATGGTATAAGGCAATGATGGCGAACTTATGACCCGTGGGTCTGACACTGGCCCACGCAAGCTTTTTAATTGACCCACGCAAGCTTTTTAACTGACCCACGCAAGCTTTTTAACTGACTCACGCAAGCTTTTTAACTGACCCACAATGGCTTTCATTCAAATACTTATTGCCATTTGCACCAAACACTTCAGAATTTTTAACCCCACTAAAAAAATTTTAAATCGTCAAACCGCGCCCATTTTTACCCGTTAAACCAATTGAATTTTAAAGATGTTTAGTTTTGCCATTCCTGGTATAGAGTAAATAGCTCCGTGGTAACGTATCAACTTTATGTATCATGTTCGCTCTCCCAGTCGACAATTTAAGGAACAATTACAATATTACCAAAAATTTTCAATAAACAATGTTATCCCTGTAGATTCTATTTCATCAATATCATTGACGGGCGCGATTTGACGACCGGTTACAGCCCTTTGTGCGCAAAAATAGTACCATATCTAGAAATGGATAACTGGCGTCATGATAATATTATTACGAATTACGAAAGAAACGAGCTATTAAAATAATGTATTAAATAGAAACATTATTATTCGTAGTAATGCACACAGTCAATATACACCGGATAAGAAAGAATAAATATTATAATTACCTATTTCCTGAAGCGGTCAGTTTTTAAACAAATATGGGACAATGTAAATGAACAAACAAATTAAAGATATTTTAATTTTGTCAGTAATAAACTTAGTAGGAAACCATAATAAATTCCTCGTTTTGAAGTATAGGCCACTGTAAAATACATTTGGTCTTCAGGAGAGAGATGAATAACCAATGCCAAAACGTTTTATTTGAAATATACGAGGTCTGTTCAGAAAATAACCGGACATTCTGAATAACACGCCAACGGAGATATTTAGTGATATGCGGTTGGCAGTACTGTGTTGCTTTATAACCACATATTCTTGGATTGTTGATATCACGTTTAGTTTTCGTGGTATTACTATTAGAGTGCAACGTGTTTTAGTATTAGTAGCGATTTTCAGGAGCAACAATGCAATATAAAATATTGCATAAAACTGGGAAGAACTTTCACAGAAACCCAAAAAGAGACCAGAGTTGTGGTGGGACAACTCATGGTTCTTGCACCATGACAAAGCGCCCGAGTACTTAGGTTTGTCAATTCATAAGTTTTGTGACAAAAATCAGGTGACTGTCCTCCCTCAGCCGCCTTTTTCTTCAGACTTGACTGAAAGGATGCAGTTTTCAGACTATTGATGACATCAAATCAAATGCATCACAGTGGAGGGAAGTACTTGGAAGTGGACAAGGACCAATCATTTGTAAAATTAATAGTAAAGTTTAAAAAATATAAAAATATCCTGTTTTAATCCACATCCAAACCGCATCCGCATAAAATGTTTGTAAAGTTATCCGAATCAACAAGAACTGGCGGGTATCTGCGGTTTATCCGCGGTTCTGCAGGTCTCTAGATAGATTAAACCTGCCCTAAAGAAGTAGGGGAAACAACAGGGGTAATTCTTATTAAACCAAAAATTATTTACTTTTAATATTTTACACAAAGAAATTTAAGATCGAAAATGTCAGCGTTAAAGAGATATTTAGCAATTTTTTATTTATTTTTCCATCTACTACTGTTAATACTATATAAATAAATAAAAAAACAACTATTAATGTATGACATGATTGTACACGCATTTACAACAACTTTTATTTATCATTTGTGATAACCAGATATATAGAATAATGCCGCAGAATGACAACGGAAATTATCAATAAATAAATAAGCAAGTCAACTTGGCGAATACAGACCTAAGAAGGTAATATATGCATATTATCCGCTTGCACTCAGGAATGCTTAAATTAGTGGGTTTAATCCTTTGCTTAGAGCAATCTCAACATATGACATTTTGTGCGCGTACCGGCCGTCAAAATACGCTCCCAGGATATATGCGGAGTAGGAACCACTGGGGTAAATCTTATGTGGCGAAAATTTATCTGATTTTGGAATTGAACTTAGTATCTCATATCCAGTATCTGAAACGGTTTCGCGAAGCTTTTTGTCCTATTTCAATTTGAGATTCGTTCAAAAAAATAGATCATATGTTAATAGGTTTTCTCTGACATTTTCTGGCCGGGCATTTGGGGATCATAAGCTTGAAGCGCCTTTAAAAGGACCCGGTTTACAATTTTGACAAGTTGAATCACAACTATGTATACAGCAGTTATTATAAGAATTAATTTTACGGTTATATAACGGATTTTGTATTTAAAGGAAAAATTTAGATATCGCAGAAAACTAATTCAATACTATAGTGTTATCTCGACCTAACAGCATATTCGATTTAAATAAAACACACGTGTATTTGTATATGTTACGAACAGTTACCTGTTATGTTTAGTTAAAACTTAAAAAATAGATATTTTACATAATAGAAATGCCATATTTTTAATGGAGTAAATAGTTCCGCGGTAAAGTAGCACATACAAACTATTCCTGTGGCTGCCCCTCCAGCAACATCCTCCAGAGGCGCTTGGATTGACGGCCGGTAACCCTGTTTTACGCGATATCTCGAAAATATCTTTTCACACGGGGTAAATATCTACAACCCGCGATTGTCACATAAAAGTTATCACTGTGTTTTATGAGAAATCATTAAAAAATTTACATGGGGTGAATAGGTCTGGTGTTAGTGCATTGTTACGGCGTTTCTCCAAACATTTTGTAATAATTTTTAGTAATTTTTTGTGTGTTTGAAATTTATGTAAAAATATTTTAAACCCAGAATCTACAGATATAGCGGCTTTCGAAACTACAAGTCCCAAGAACGCATGTCTGTGTATAATTATGATTTTATTTACCTGATATTAAAATATTAAGCCCCAACTAAAATACGTGGGATACATGACACACTATAATACTGACCGGGTAAGTAGATTCACATCACTCAAGAACGAGAATAATTTTTTCAATAACTGATTTTAAAAAAAATGTCTTGAAAAATTGATGTGCTTTTGAGATATAACTGATTATACAACTCATAACTAATTCAGCCAATGGCATTTGAGATTTTTACTTAGTTACCATGTATTGATAAGCGAATATACCCTTGACGACGTGGTATATTCACTTTGGCGTTTCGCTGGCTCTCATCGTCATAGTAACCACAAGTACAACGTTGTTTATTTATCAAAATTGTCAAATTTTTCATATCTAGCATTAATTTTATTCACTGTATAATCATAACGAATACCACTCGTGTGTTCAGTATTATCAGAATATATTGTGTTGATACACTCAACGTATTATTTTAGAATACTAGGTATCTACTCATCCTGCGGAGTCGGCGTATTCCAAAATAATACGTTTCGTGGCAACAACACAATATACTCGATAATACCTGAACACACGTGTGCTATTATATATGAGAGTACATAAGTAAATAAACATATTTAAACAAAATGTGATGAAATCAATTTTCTATAAGATCTACTCGTACATAATTAATTAATATATTCGGTTTGTTTTTGCATCTGTGATAAAGCAACAATAAATATCATTTTAAAATAAATGCAGTAGATTTGGAGGATTTAAATAATAATAACATATTTACTCATTAAATACGACATTATAAATACCAAATACACAATGCATACAAATTATAAACAAATTTTCGATAAACCTATAAAATTTATTATATGAAAATATATAATGTTCACACGATGTAGGTTTATAGGTTGTTTAACAATTGATATTGTTACCTAATCTTTTGTTCCGGGTTGATTTTTATTCATCACTTTTTATGTGATAACAATCATTTATGGTCCTTAGTTCGAATCCCACAGCAGACAGTTGCAATTTTAAATTTAGCCCTGTGGTTCCTCCTGTATTTAACATCTATGGGGGACATGCACTGACGGTTGATAACGAACCGCACTTCATGCGTACAAATATATCACCAAGATCTGCGTTAGCCAATTGACCTACTCACAAGGGGTAAACGGATGACGATTATTTGCAAAACTTGCTCACGTTTTCATTAACGCATGTTTTCGTGTGACTGTTAGTAGTGTCAAGTTCTCTAGAGATGCTCGATTGAGTGTTTATAATTGATGTATGGTTCTGAATGTTGGGTAAGGATGACGAAGTATGAACAACGTATAACTGCTGTAGAAATAAGATATTTGAGAGGAGTGTGTGGGTATACGAGACGTGATCGTATCCGGAACACATTTGTGTATGGTGAGTGTGAGACTGATAAGAATGTGGTTTAAAAAAGGGGGTAAAACTAATATATGTGGGTGAGATTGACGGTGAGCGATTGCTTGGACGTCCGAGGAATAAGTGGTTGGGTATGATTGATGGTTTGTTGCGTGAACGAATGATTCCCAGTGTGAAAAATAGACGAGCATGTATGAATCGCTCTATGAATGTGGACGAGGCGGAAGTTGTGTGTCAGGATAGGAATGTACGGAGGAGATTGATTGTTGGTTGATTGTGCTGGATGTAGAGTGATGTAATGTATGTATGTAGGTTTAGTAAAGCCAAATAACTTGTTTTGAAGAAGCCATTACTTTTGGGATCCAGACAATAAAATAAAATAATAATATAAGCTGCGCAATAATAATTTTAATAATAAATAATTAATTTGAAAAAGCTTTCAGAACTTATAGTTAATAAAAAGGCTTTTGGATAAAGTTCTATAAAATATTTAATAAATACAACGTTTCGATTTGCTACATGTACATCTTCGTCAGGTTATAAACAAATGAAAAACACAAACAAGTAAATAGATACGATAAGTAAGTAAATACAAATTATGAATTATAAAATAGGAGTAGCCATGTCTTGTTTAACACCTAGCCTTCATTCTGGTTCACGGTTCACGGTATTCTTCTGCTAATATATTTCTATTGCTTACGAGTCTGAACCAACCAGATAAATCTGCAGTGGCTAGTCATGCCATTGAATTTTTACATAAAATGTATTTTGAAGAAACGAAGATTATACCAAGAGCTAAATGTACCAATGGTAGACTACATATATTTACAAAGTGGTAAAACATCAACCTGTAGATCATAAAATCCTTAGTTTGACAATGTCGCTACTTTAAATTTTAACTCTGTGCTTCTTCATACATTAACATTTTTGGGGATTGTAATTTGACAGCAACGCACATGCAAAAATATATCATTTACTAAGATTTGCCAAAGCCCAGTGCCAAGCCCACAATGGTTAAATGGCCTACTGAAAAAATCAAATTTGAATATAGTGATAAAACATCACGAGATCTTTAGTTCGAAGTTCGAAATCCTCAATCGACCATGTCGTTACTTATAACTTTATCAATGAGGTTGTCCATAAACTAACATTTGGGGGGTTGTAATTTGACGGTGGTGCACAAAGCAAAAATATATCACTGAGATCTGCGAAAGCGGTGTATCACAGTCAATATGGGTAAACAGCACAATAATATATTTATATACATGTTTGAGGGCGGCAATTTGACAGTTGGTAACCGTATTCAACGCGTGGAAATGTATCACCGAGATCTGCGAATGCAGAATGCCACGCCCACACTAGGTATATGGTATAATGCTAAAATCATTTATTAAATTTAAATAATTAATAACGCATTGGACTGCGGATCATGAAACCTCTATTTGATTTCAATAGTCGACAATATCACCACTGTTAACTTTACCCAACGTCTTCAGGAGCCGTAACTTGACAATATGTAAATCACAATTCACTTATAAAAATTTATGATTGCGATCTGGGGTAATTACATATTAGTTTAAGTGAATAATAATAGGGTGTTTTGATTTCTAATAACATCATATTCTAATATTTAAATGTACGGAATTAGGCTTGCAACGAGTATTCGGCCTATTCGGCAACATTTTTACTATTCGGCCGAATACCGAATAGAAAAGTATTATTAGGCCGAGTACCGAATAGTTTAGTATGTATAAAATGGATATTTTGGGTATTTCATTCGTTAATTTTTGTCTAAAATAAAATAATAAAAATAGAACACACGGCTTATAACTGAATACACTATTAGTTGCACGTCTAGAATTGATATACAATGTGTTCAAAAAATTTCGGAACGGTAAAATATCTCGAGAAATACACAACGAATAAAAAAAAAACAAAAACACGTGTTTAATATTTTTCAAAAACTTATCTTATGTCACCAAGCACGATCCTCCACCGCCACCCCCTGGGGGTACGGCGAGGGGCCACTTTGAAATCTTAAATGAGATCCATGACAATAATGTTTCTGATTACAGCGCAATCTATCGCGATTCGGAAAAAAGTTTCATACAAAACCTACTTAGTTTTAGCCGTACTATCCGAATGTACAATAAAAAATGGGCGTTCCCATTTAAGACTTAAAAGTGCCCCCCCCCCCCACCCCCAGGGGGTGGCGGTAGGGGATCGTGCTTGGTGACATAATTAAAAATATTAAACACGTGTTTTTTTTTTTGTTTTTCGATTCGATGTGTATTTCTCGAGATATTTCACCGTCTTTGAACATCCTACCTATTTATATTATATATACGCGAATACTGCTAGTACAATACGAACAAATAAATTTTAATTAATACATGGGACAATTGCATTCTACGCATTTTCAATACGGGTTATTTATTTTTTCCAATTATGACATGTTTAACAAAATAAAATTATTTGCGTAATTGTGTCCCTGGCGGCTCTCGAAACACAGATCTTGAGATAATATTACACAAATTAACAAAATACTGTTGTTTTATAGTTGCATTGTATTAATCTGATATTATCCCAAAAAAAATAAATTAATAATTGAATATCAACAATCTGGATAGTAAATGTAAGCATAATATTTATGCAAAAATCAAATTCGTACCCTTTATTTCTCAAAGGGATAAGCTAGGGTGAAATTCAATGTGAGAATAATATTTTATATTTACTTTTCAAGAAATTAGTGGTGGAGGAGCTCTAAGGGTTATATGATATGTTGTTAAGAATCTATTTACCAATTGTCTGTAATTAATTATTAAAAGAAAATATCACAACAACCCTTAAACCTATTCCCATTATTTTTAACTATCCATATCCACCCTTTACCCTTAAAGATGGTAGTGGAAAGAAAACCAAATTGGCGACAGAATCGAACTGAGGATCCCATGTTACAACGGAAATATTTATCTCATAATAAAATATATATTCGATATTTTTTAGCTTCTTCCTTATCTTTTCACAGATATGTATCTGAGAAAAATGATTTAAATTTCAAGTAAAATTTATAAAATACTGAAAATATCAATTGATTGATTGATAATAAGTATTATATAGGAAGAAATTTATAATTGTGCTGCGGTGTGCTTGAACTGAAAATAGTACCGGCGTTGTTTTTGCGCAACGATTCAACACAATCAACAATCATAAGAAAAGGTTATCCTAATCTTATCCCAAATAGTCACAAAAGCATATATAAACACTTTCTTTAAATAGTGCACATAAAAGAATAAAACCGCATTTCCGAGCTTGCTTGCAATCTCGCGATCCCGATGACATAACTGACAGCTTCGCGAAACATACACAAAGGTTAAGGTTAGAAAGACGAAAATACCTTAGAGACAATGAAATGCGACGGAGCTCGTCTGTGAGATCCTCCCTTAGATAGGCAGGGATGCATCCTGCTGAGAAGCTGCGTTCAAATGTCAAATTTCCCTTGTATGATGCCATCGCAAAGAACTACCATTTCACAACGTACTAACTACACGACAGGAAGACTGTACACTGCCACTGCGCTGGTGTATGCTAAATCTAGAGGAGCTACAAAGCACATGAGCGTACCAAGGTGGGGGTAATCGGGAGTTATATCCCGCCAAATTTTTTTCCCTCCGCATATTATTGTTTTATGCATTTTACCATTCATTTTGTGTGCTTTCCCTTAGATTTTGCCATGCTTTTTATATTATTATCTTCTTAGATTAATTTTCAATATTTATAGTATTAGATATACTCGGTCCGGATGAAACAGAAAAATTATTTACGATATGAGAACCCCCAGAATCTTTTCAATTTCCTACCGCATATATTGTTTAAAGTCTTAGTACTCATAACGACTTAAGTATAGGCTGACCAGACGTACTTTTTTTTAGAGTATGATACTCTTTTCTAAATAATATTCCCTTCACTCTTACTTTTTATAAATAAAAAAAAAACTCACAATATAGTTACTGCTTCATACGTTATAATATGTTACAAATATCGAATTATTACAAATTACGAAAGAAAATATCTCATATATACAAATGTCGAATAATACCTACAGAAAATTTTCATTATAAATGAGTGCTGTGATTATAGTTTGTTGAGCGTGAGTTGTGTAGGCTCAGGGTTTGTTTATTAAAAGTGCGAGTTTACATTTGTAACATTTCAATCATTCCACATTTGTATTTTCGATAAATGTATAAACTCTGAATTAAATTTTCGACATTTGTATATTCGAGAAATGTATTTTAGAGATTTGTAACATTCGACATTTGTAACTTTTCAAACATTCGACATTTGTATTTTCGATAATGTACACTCTCTACTCGTAATTTTCAACATTTATACATTCGAGAAACATATTTTCATGGATTGTATTTTCGGGAAAAGTTTCTTCGAGAAATGTTTTGTTACCAGTTATTTTATTATCAACCATTAATTTATGGTTAAAGAAATAAAATAAGTAGGTATAAAAAGAAATTGGTCACCCTACTAAAGTACCTACATTTGAAATTATGGCAATCTTATCCTTAGATTTTCTCTCAAGACTAGAATTTTTTAGTTTCAATCTAAATTATAAAATGTATATGTTCCATATTATGCTATACATATTACCACATTTTATAAAAGAACGTAATTAACTTTATTAATTTACCCCTACGGTTCTCCCTCTACGAACGTGTACAGTGATTTACCCCTTTGCCCTGGAGTAAATATGGTGAAGATATACTTATTTATTTTTGATTATTTGAAATTTTGTGCTCAAATTTATTCTTTATAAGTGTGTAAATTTATATTTAAATTTATTATTTTGTAATTTATACATCACACTAACTATATATGTATTAACTGTATTTACATTTATTCTTTAATTTATGTAGGTATTAATGTCCATCAAAAGTTATTTCGGCAATATTTTGCTCTTTGGATTAGAATATAAACATGATTCATTAATTTACTGATTACAATCTTTATTGGTTTTGATATATTTTACTGTACCTATTAATGTCCGATATACTGGTATAATTAAAAACCTATTCACTGAAGTTTAATTAGAAATTACTGTAAATAGTCATTACTTAATTTAAATTTACCTACGTATAATTAAACAATTAATTTAGATTTAAATGAAATGAAAAGAAAAAAATAAGTAATTTTCAAAATACTTATTTATTTGGAAAATTTTGTAATCGAAGGTTATAAATTAAATTAAAAACAAAATATTTCAAGACGCCAATGTGTGCAAGGCAGAACCTGAAATACGATAAATATTTCTGACTACAGTTACCGGTGGTGAAATCATGGTTTTCAAAGATGCCAGTATCAGGAGAAGAATAAGGGGTAACTAAAATAAAATAGGTATATTACCACACCATTCATCCATTTCTGGATATGGTAATTTACTTACAACAAGTATCTGCAAAAAATAATAATATTTAAGTATGTTTTATTGTCGTTTATGAAATGATATTAATTGACATTGTTAAAAAATATTGCCATAGATTAACTAATTTACAAAATTTTATACAGAATGAACTTTAGTTAATGATAGACTAGTATCAAGACTATTAGTACTCATTTAAACTACGGCAATAAGTAGAGCTTTAAAAATATTTAAATTTAAAGAGATTTTCATTTCTTTTTTAACTTAGCCGGATTTAATCTTGACCACTGACTTGGATAACAAATTGTGTAATCTTTATTTATCTCTCTCAATTCTACTGATGACAAGAACTCAGTTCCCAAAATACGAATTTATTTTAATAATGTACAAAGCATGTTGTAGAATTTGATATCGTTATAGAAAGGTACATTTATTACTTGCGAATTGAAAACTGTAATGTACTAAAATTTGTAGGGTTTACATGGTAATTGTTTTAATTGAAGAACATTAGTGGTTGTTAGTTTGCACAAAATAAAACTATTTTATATATGCACCAAGAAAAATAATTAAGGTATTTAATTGTTGAAAAAATGGCTTGAAGTGGATTCAGATGATACATCTCATTATTTTACGGGAAGTCTACTTTGTACCCCTAAAACTGACTCAATTCTACTTTTAAAAATTATTTCTTTTCTTTAAAAAAAAATCGAATAGCATCATAATTAAAAACTATGAAAGAAAATTGTGATTATTAATTTCTTGAACAAATAATTAGATAAATTCGAAGACGATTCAAATTAATAAATATCAGGGAACAAGCGTAGGATGAAACAGCGCTTCGACCGATTGAATTTAAAGGTATCTGTTCTAACTCAGACTGAATCTCTTATCCACAGATCTGCACAAGTACTAAATCGTTAAATTATATGTACAGTAATTTGATCAAAAATATAAACAGATATCAAAAGAATCTGTTTAAAATAAACAACTATATTCTCAAACCACAAAAGCCATAATAGCCAATATATAATTAATAGTATTTGCTGACAATTCAAATCCAAATGAAATTTTAAGTGCGATTACCAGCCTTCAAATTACCCCGTTCAACAAAAATCAAGGGATAAAGTTAATATTGGAGAACTGTGGGAATCGAACTGAGGATCTCGTAATACACAACCCGAAGAGTTTCCACGATGCTATTTACTACTTGGTAAATATGTATCATATTCTAATTTGATTTATTATTCATTTTTCACGTCATTTACCCATTTTGGAAGTGGCCCTCTGCTTCGCAGATCTCTGATATATTAAACCACGTTCCTTCACAAAAATACAAGTGGAATGGGAACCACTGGACAATGTTACAAGTAGCTATATTGGAGACTGTAGGAATCGATCTGTTCGATAAGATAATAAGGGATTATTTACGCGGTGTAAAATTAAATAATTAAATAAATCGGTAAATAAAAATTTTGTTTACTATCTCCGAAGAAAAAAAAAAAGAATTCATAAATGACACTAGTCATAATAATTAGCTTTACAAATGAATCATTTTCTGGGCTGTTTTCTTTATTTATTTTATTTATTCATTTATCTTTAGCGTGAGACATATTAGATAAAAGGTGCCAACACTAAATATTCATATTTATCAACATGAACAATATACGTATATGTAATTAGAATACAGTAGATATATAAGAATAATATTTATAATGTAAATTCTCTAGAGATTGTGTCCAGCGTAACATAATTCATATGTTTATAAAACTTTGCAATCCAATAATTGGGTTGAGAAAAATATTTACCTAAACCTACAATATAATTATAGCATATAGAGGTAAACAACTGCGTCATAACGAATTATGAATCATAAGACCATCGGGTCGATCCCCATAACCGATAAATATCCAAATAAAAATTATCCACCAACATCTTTAGAGCCGTGACTTAGTATCTGGTTACCGCATTGTACGCTCAAAAATTTGGGTAAATTTATGTTAATTAGAACACTCTCATTTGATAGATTTCGGTACGTGATTTATGCCAAAGATGTTATGGATAGCCCATTTTTGCTTACCACTGTAAAATGGAGACATAAAAAAATAAAGAAATATATCATCACGCCTTTAACAAATTTCTGAAGATAACACTCTGATTTGTAGATAACATTTTTATGAGCGCAATTACCAATTGTCAAGACCTGGAAATCTATTTATCCCATTTTTACCCACATATGTTCTTCTCTGTTCGTCAATAATTTTAATTATTTATGCAAAATTAGTAAAAATCATGTAATTTTTTTAGAAAGATGGTAAGCGAACAAACTGCTTCGATCATATGGCGCCTGATGAATGGATGATTGTGAATTTATGTAAACAACCCAAACTACAATGCTCTTCAGTGGGATTCGAAACCACGACCCTTGGTGCCACTACGTCACCGAGATCGACACGCAAATTTTGGTAATGGTTTTTGATGTTTGTTGTCTTCCATTAATTATGGCTGTATGTAAAAGGCACGGCATATTAAAGTGAAAAAAATATATTTACATTAGAGCGTCGATTATCCGAACTAATTGGGGGACATGGGTATTCGGAAAACCGGTTTATTCGGGGAATAATCGAACTGTATACTTTACCAATATACCAATAAAAAAATATTTATAATATGAATCTCGTTTATTACTGTGGTAAGTAGGAATATATGAAGTACAGAGCGAGACTAGCGGTCGTTCGGTTGATCGACGTTCGGATAATCGACGCTCTACTGTATTAATATTTTATTTCATCCGTTATACCGCAGGAAATAAATCAAAATTACGTTGAAGGGGCGAAGAAGTGTGGTCAATACAGTTTTTATAGTAAAACCAAACAACTTGGATGCAATAGTGTGGGTGATTTAATAACATATTCGATATTTTAGATTTCTTTCCTGTTTTCTCATAACAAAATAAATATAAATTTATTGGCAAATATTCAGCATGAGCTGTTCTACCACATAAACCTTTACAATATAAACAATATAATTTCAACAGTTATATATAGGTACGACTAGCCAAGTTACAAATATTAGTGACACAACATGTAAACTAAGCAACTGTTAACAAAAATTTATGCTACAACCAATGTGCAGCATTTTTGTTTGTTTCATAATTAACCATCCTCATGTTATAAGATAACGACTTAAGCTACTATAAGAAAGTAGAGTTATAATTTCCATATAGAATAAAATAAGTCACCACTCGGTATAGTATGAATTTACAGAATCTATAAGAGCTACAGATAAGTAGTTTACATATTTACAAATATCCGTTGTCCTTATAGATTTCATGTAAATGTTACGGATGTCAAATAGTTGTCGGGAACAGATATTTTTTATAAGTTTTTATTGTTAGAATCATGAATAATAATAATAATAATAGATTGGTTTTGATAATTGGGATGTTATTAGAAAAATGATAATAATTTTGTGTAAAAATTAGCAGAATTTTAAATTATATCTTTGAATTTAATATATCTATAATATTATAATAAATTATTTTTGTAGAAATTATATGAAAATTGAGAGGAGACGTTTAAGAGACATTAAAAATCCTTTTGAAATGCCCAATAAAAATTTTAAATAAATATTTCGGCGCGATATGCAAAGCGTAAAAAATCTTATTACAGATATACAAGATTTTTTTACCAACTTTTATCGTTCCTGTGTATATGCAAGTAGGGGACATTTTGTTTTATTATTAACAGAATACAATAAAAAATGTATAGGATATTTTCAGATGCCAACGACACTCAATTTTCTCGCAACTGGTTCTTATCAAAATTCTGTTTGATGCAATTTATGTGTTTCGCAAATCAGTCGTCGATGAGCAGAATAATTTTAGAAGTATGTACCGCATTAACCAATAATTTGTTGAAAATGTTACATTTGTATGTATTGAATAAAAATAATGTTAAACAAGAACAGGAAGAAAATAATTTTGTTTATCAGAGCAACACTCTTGTTTTTTACCTTAAAACACGTGGGAAGAGAAATAAAAAGTAGCCCTTATCATAATTACAGTTTGTACAAATTAAATTGCAATAATTCCGTGTTAATAAATAATTCGTGATTCATTTTAAATGATAATTAAGGCGGAAATAATTATTCATTCTACAAAAATTACAAGAGCGAAAAAACGATAGGCGCCCCAGTAAGGATACGTGTTAACTCCGCCCATCCGAATAAATAATGAATAGCATTAACGTTAATATGTCAAATGGGGTCTCTGACCAAACTTTTATATGATTCTAGACCATTCCGTCAATATTAGGGTTATTTTGTTTGTCAAGAGGAAAATTGTCCAGAAAATATATAAACTATCTACCTCATAGCTTCGTCATGCCATTTACATTATACAGAAGGTTCAATTTATCTGAAGACATTGAAATATTTTGTGCAGATTTGAATTTTCCAGAAAAAAATACATACGCTACAAAACCAAAATTAAACAAATATCAAGTTCATTGACTCCATTCAGTAATTTTTTCTATCAAGTATTACCTATTTTTGTGAAGGAATTGCCTATGATAGCATTAATTTTGGATGAAGAAGAGGAACAACAGCAGAAGAAAAAAAGGTAATGGGTTCATGAGGCATGGAAAAAAAGAAAATAGAAGGATAGTTTATTATGTTATTTAAAGAATTCATTGATGATTAACCATCTAAAAAATACACATTTTTTTCTGGAGAATCCAAATCTCTGGACTAAAAAATGGAGGTTCCTATTTAAGTTCTTTATCCTCCCCCTCTCTCTATAGAATATGGGCGGTAGAGGATCGAGTTTCGTATCATAGGATGTACCCCCGGGACGAACAATTTTGAATTTTATATTTTTTTTTATCCGATGAGTAGTTTTCGAGATATTTCAATGTCTTTAATGCTAAGATAGTCCGTGGTAAGGAACTGGATTTTGGATCATAATCATGGTTCTTCCTCTACTAATATCATTGGGATATACAAATGTTTAATATCATGACGTCCTCAGTTCGATTCCCATTGTCTAGTCTACACTTTAACTTTACTCATTAGATTCGCTCTACACTACTAGGTTTGGGGGCCGTAACTTAACGGCCGAAAACAAGAGCGTAAAATACCGAAATCTACAAAAGCAAAATTCCACACCTAAAATGGGCGAGATACTATATTTATTTAATTTTAACTTTATATTCTAGAATAGGTTAAATAGTTCCTTGGTAACGCATCGGACTGTAGATCGTGAGATCCTCAGTTCGAATCCTACAGCTGACAGTTGCAATTTTAACTTTATCCACTTCCACTTACATTGGGAGAAGGGATTTGACGGCTGGTAATCGCACTTCACGCGTTAAGTATATATCATTTACCGAGATCCGTGAAAGCAGAGTACCACACCACGGATAAAAAACGAGATAATATATTTATTTATTTTATTTATATTCATATATGTTTACAGCTTCCGTAAACATTTTTGTAGAAATTTCATGAAAAAGAAATGAACTTTTTCTAATCATGTATAGTCGAATTCACGATTATTTTCAACTCGCACAACACTAACGGATTCCGAAACTACAGCTCCCTAGGATTCAAACACATTTTCGCCCTATTTGTAAAGTATGACGAAAACCGTCAAACATCGCCCCCAAATGTAGCAATGGAATAACAATACAGGTAATACTAATGTATTTATAAAAGCGTTAAAGTCTGGAAAAGCGACACCAGCCTCGTACTGTATGGTTTCGGCAGTCTCTAAACAGAAATCAGTTTTGGTAGTAGCGCCAGGATACCATTTCCGCTTGAGTTTAAGTATAATTATTTACGAATAGCTCATATCGCAATTAACCTAATTTAAAAGAGAATCAATGAATAAACATGTAAAGTAGTGACATAAATAATAATAAAAAATATATCATCACACAATTTTCCATTTTGTGTGTGATACTCTACATTCGCAGATTTTAGTGGTATATTTTTAAGTGTAAAGTGCAGTTACCAGCCATCCAGTCGTGGCCTCTAAAGATGTTAACGGATGGGGAATCACAGGGGTAAAATTAATAGTGGTTATCGACTGTGAAAAACAGGGATGGTAACCATAAAAATTATCGGTTTGGGTTTCGGTTTTGGTCACGGTAAAAATAAAATTTCTGCTTTGATTACGTTTTCGTTTCGGTTTTTATACAACGATTGGTTTCAGTGAACCGGTTTTTTAAAAGGGTTTCGGTATTGCAAATAAAATTAAACTAACATGAACTAAATATTGTTTTATCTATGAAATAAATTAAAACTCACATTATAATAATGAACTAAACTAACGGTACAAGTTTCAAGGTACTTTGTTTAGTGTTTCATCAAGACAAGAAATAAAAAATTTCGTGTGTTGCTCATTTCTTGGCAGTGTATTTCTTGTCTTGTTTCAAGAATTCTTGATATTTTAGGGGACTACCCTTTCTCTATCGCTATATCCAATCCGAACGCTCCCTTTCGTTAAATATTTCTAATTTAGATGTTGATTTTGGCATGCATTTCGATCATATATTTATACTATTTATAGAAAATGGAAAATTATATATAAATAGTTTAAATTATTACATAAGAACATACACATTTTATAAAGTAACAATTTCATATATTTTTGTCACTTTACTAACAAATTTATATAAAATTTTATACTTTAATCATAAAAGTGGAATTCAATAATTCGATATCAATACATCAAGATTTCTTGACAAGAAATTTTGATTCTTGATGACACTTTCTTGTCTTGCCTTGGGAAATAAAAAAATACTTCTTGTCTGGGTCTTGTCTTGATTTTAAGACAAGATCAAGGCAAGATCAATAGTATATCTTCATTCTTGTGAACACCAACTTTGTTAAATAATTAATGTTGGATTTAACTCATTAAACATCTTCAATATCTTTTCATCCATGTTTGACTGTACACATGACTAAACTTGTATAATCATAACAAAAAAATTCACTGGGTGAATTATTGCAATTGAAATGATATAAATTAAAAAAAAAAAACACTAATTTGCAATTAAAATGTATCTGACAACAGTTTGATTTAAATATTTTAGACATTATTAGATGAGCAAATGCTTGCAATGAGAATAATTGCTTTGTTTGAGACTACTATTACTTGTGAACAATTCAGTCATTTGTTAAAAAAATTGTAAAATACTTTTACGCGTGAATTGAATTTCCTAACTTTCAAGTTAGAGACCCCATATATGTAAGTATAGAGGTAACCACAGGAGTAAAAGTGGTGACATTGTCCGCTGTGGGGCAAATTTACATAAAATAAAAAATAGATAAATAACAAAAGATTTTCGGATCTTTTTACTGTACGAATTTCTAAATGAGTACCGTGAAAATCATTCATGGACATATTACGTTCAACGGTTTATTTCATAACTGTGTCGCATTGATGAAAGAAAGTTTGCTTTCTTTCTTAAAAACAATCTGGTAATCTTTCTCTTAATAAAAATTTTAAAAAATGAATTCGGAAAACGATATTTTTGATCAAATCATATTAAAATATTGATCAGTAACGATATAGTACCGTAAAAAATAACAATACTGTAAAGTCCCACTTACCGAACTGAAATCAGTCCAGTAAACATGAAAATGTGACACAATATGAAAAGAAAATACATTTCGAATTACTGTACGTGATCAGCAAAAATATAGTTCGATTCCCACAGCCGACAGATGTCATTTCAAATTTACCCCTGTGGTTCCCTTCCAAACAGTTTTAGGGCTAGTAACCGCACTTCATACGCAAAAATATAATACTTACCGAGATCTGCGACAGCAGAGTGCCACACCCATAATGGATAAAAGGCATGATATTTTTTATTTCTAAAATTTTGTCTACTTGAAAAAGTTGTTGATCTACACATAATGACACCACCCATTTCGGAGCAATGCATTAGCATTTACAGATTCCAATAGTATATTTTATAACTGTAAAATAGGGCCACCAGCAATAAATGATGAAAAAAACAAAGTAGTAACGGATGGTGAATCACGCAGATTAGTTTTATGGGCTCAAATGTATTGTAGTTTAGAATCGAACGGGGTTATCTAAAATCACAATCAATTAACATAGGCATTTTATGGCATCTAATCACAGTTTACAAACAACACGTTTTATATATTTTCAGAGTGGAATTTATGTCACCACTTATTAAACTTTAAATAAGCAATTGATAAATAATAACAAATATAGAAGTTATTTAATAATAAAATTTGCAGTTACAATGGTTTATATTTCCTTATGAGTAACAGTACATTGAGCTAATAATATAATAAATATAGATTGAATTAGTGTTCCACAAGAATCTAGAAATACTCTTGATCTTATCTTGATTTCAAGAAGTATTTTATTATACAAGAAAGTACGATCAAGAATCAAGATTTCTTGTCAAGAAATCTTGATAATAAATTTTTCAGTTTCGTATTTATGATTAAAATATAAAATTTAATATAAATTTTTTCAGTAAAGTGACTTTGCGGTTCGATCCATATTTGTACACCCCCTTAACACCATCTGGAGGCCTTTATGTCAAAATTTTATATATAAATTTTATGCCGCAAATATATGAAATATGTAATTTTATTTCTCTGATTTGATGTGTATTTCTCGCGATATTCCAATTTTCAACGATTTTTTAGCCATTTTGATTTTTGTCGATTACAGCGCCATCTGTCACGGATACAAAAAAAATGTTTGTAAATCTGACGTATTTTTTCCTGGAGAATCCAAATCTCAATAAAAAAATGTGTGTTCCTATTTTTTTGTTTTTTAACTACCCCCACCCACTAGAAGATGGCCGGTGGAGTAGAGTTCGGTATCATTGGAGACGAACAAATTTCGATTTAATTTTTTTTTTATCCGATGTGTAGTTTTCGAGATATTTCAGTGTCTTCAGATAAATTGAACACGCTATATATTTCAAAACTTAATTTATGCTGAAACAGCATGCCATACATCGCGACCAACATCTATGTACGAAACATTTAACTAAAACTAAAAGGAAGAGGTAAGGGCAGACGCCAACGCTACACTCTTAAACTTTCGGATTGGATAAAGCAATCGAAAAAAGGGATTCCCTTAAAATATCAAGAATCACGAATTCTTGAAACAAGACAAGAAATGTTTAATTTCTTGTCTTGAAAATCAAGCTCAAGACAAGAAGTGATCATTAACACAAGATTTCTTGTCTTGATGAAACCAAGGTTGCCACCAGACCGGTTTTCTCCAGGACAAGCCTGTTTAAGGTTCTTGATACGGGTCAATTTTTAAATTTGTCCGGTTTGCATAAAAATTATGAAATTATGCATTTTTAAATATATTTAATGCACATTATTAACGGATTACTTAAACTAGACACTGATGTGAAACTAGCTGACGAAAGTAACGAAAAATATTCATTTAAAGCAGTAAATAAAAGAATAATTTGATATATATTTATTTGCATTTATTATATATATTATTTATTTTTATATATCGGGAGCTATGTTTGTTAATTAAAATTTAAAAATCTGGATTGCAGTCACAATTTTTTTTTTATTTAACCTCTACCGGTTTTTACCCTACATGGGTCTTCCTCAGGAGATGAAAGTCAATCATTAAAAATTAAATTTGTCAATATTAAAATCATTTTAAAACAATAAATAATTATTTCTTCATTTTGTGTTAAATACGATGTCTGATTTTAATTATTTATTAATTATTTAATGCTTTAAAATGTTTTTAATATTGATAAATTTTATTTTTAATGTTTGACTTTCACCCACGTGAGGTAGAAATCGGTAGAGGTTGAAATATATATTTTTTTTAAATTGTTACTGCAATCCAGAAATTGTTTTTATTTTAATAGAAATCCCAGTCAAGAAGCTTACATATTATGTTTGTAATGTGTGAGATATACATCGTTTTTTTTACTTAAATGTCCGGATCAACAATTTTCCAAAGGTGACAATACTGGATGAAACACTAGATTTAATGATTAAAATAAAATACTATTTATAAATTTTCTCACTTGAATAAGCTATAACACACAGAAAATCCCCTTTTGTTTGATTTTAGTAACACCGTAAAGTTCGAAACCATAGTTTTAAACGAGAAACAGATATAAAATTATAATGGGTGATTCAGAACAGTTACGACACTGGATCTACAAAGTTTTTCCCTATTTTTAGCTCTAGAATTCGCAGCACTATTATTCTGAGCAACCTTCAACTATTAACCAATACATTAATCTGTCAAAACCATAAAAACAAAAATATTTATATTTGAAAATAAAATCAAGATTCTATGCCAAGTTTTAATTAACAATTATGTCTAATAATTTTATATGTATTACTTTTTAGATTTACAAATATTTATATTTATGGACAAAGTAGAAAATATTACAGTTTTTTTCACTAAAACTCAAATACAGTACAAGACAAAAACAAACAAATAATAAAATAAATTTAACAACAATAAAGTCAAATTTCCCAAGCATTACAGCTATAATCATAAATATTTATATAATTGAATATAAATATATGAGATAATTTAGTGGGTGGTAATAAAAGGTAGAAATTATGCCATTTTACCCAAATCTAGGAAAGGCAGCTACATTTGAAGTTATGGTTATATATTTTTTATACTAAAAGAGCTATTGATATAGTTCGTAATGTGTGTAGATCGACAAATTGATATGCGCCCCAGATAGCAATGCGCGATATCTTCGCCAAGTATATAACGAATATCGATAACGTTTACATGTACACGTTGAAATTGTACATTCCGAATCATAATTCATTAATGTATTGTATAAAATAACTTGAATCGAAGAAGTTGTAGGTTCTCGGTGAAACATTATTTTAAGAAATTAAAATAAGTAAATAATAACACTCGGTGTAGTTTCACAAATGATGTATATTTTTTCTTTATTGCAATTTCGGCTATTAGGCCATCATCAGAAGAATGAATACAAAGATTTTACAAATGTTATATTTATACTAAATGTACCGTTCTTAGGAATTACCTGAGATGACCGTATTTAGAAGTGGGGAGTCCATTAAATTGTTTTAAAAGAAGTATTTTTTGTTTTTTCTTTATTAAATTTGTCACAATGCTTTTACTGTAGCCATTGTTTACAGCAATATCTTGAATGGTATGTAGCTCTTTTTGAAAGGATGTTTCATGTAGAGGAATATTAAGTACTTAATATTTTATGCCAGTACACCCCATTCTAGAGATCATTTGTTATACAAAAAAATGAACTATGTAAAACACTTTTCTGATAAGTTATCGTATAAACTCAAAAAATCTAATATAGTGTCAGCGACATATAATACTTATACAACAAAAAACTGTTTAATAAATAATAAAATAGGTACAAAAAATCCATTATCACAATCGGGAATTTACAAAATTAGTTGTCAAAATTGTGATTACATATATATAGGACAAACTGGGCGCAATTTTAATGTAAGATTTAAAGAACATACAAGCAGTGCTAAAAACAACAAAATAAATTCTTCAAACGTCGCTAAACATCTTGTAGAAAATAACCATACCTGTGACATATCTAATTTAGAAATATTACACCGTGAATGGAAAGGTCTGAGATTAACGTTCCTAGAAGCTCTGGAAATCAAGAAAGCCCTGCATAACGGGAATAACCTAATGAATGAGTACGTAGACTTAATGGACTCCCCACTTCTAGATACGGTCATCTCAGGTAATTCCTAAGAACGGTACATTTAGTATAAATATAACATTTGTAAAACCTTTGTATTCATTCTTCTGATGATGGCCTAATAGCCGAAATTGCAATAAAGAAAAAATATACATCATTTGTGAAACTACACCGAGTGTTATTATTTACTTATTTTAATTTCTTATTGTATAAAAGTTTACTAAATAAACGCAATTGGACTGTCAGAGTGTCTACTAATTAATAAAAACGAAATTCAAGGATTTTTTCATGGTATTCCAGGATAATTTCTAAAGAATTCCAGGCGATTTAAAGAAATACGTACTGGATGCTCTATCGGTCCGTATTTTTTTATGCGATTATTTTAAATATTACGGAATTATTTTCTAAGTTCCCAAGTATCTACAGTATAAGTTTTTCTGCCGGGTATGCAACTTTATAACTTTTAAAGACCTTTGAATAGGTTAGTCCTCGGGCAAGTCCTTATTCATTATAGTCCAAAAATGATCAGTTAAGAAACTATTCATATTTTTATTAGTGAAAAATCAACGCAGAAAGTTTACCATGAAATTAATAAATAAATTTATACCATTGAACATCAATTCAGCATACTAAATAAAACATAAGACAGAAAAAGCAGAAAAAAGCAAATAATAATTATTAAAAAATCTGACATCAACTAATACTAATCACATTGTTTAAACATTCACATACAATTCATGGCATACTTTCCACATGTGATTATTTAATACTAACAAAATAAATTTTCTGTACTAATAATTTAAGGACTGTAATGAATAAGAACTTTTTAAAAAGAAACAAAAGGTCCTTAAAATTTTGCAAAAATTTAAAGTTACGCACTACTGCATAGCATAACACTGTTTACGTTTGTTTAAAAATAGAACTTAAAAAAATTACAAAATATTTATATATATATATATATATATATATATATATATATATATATATATATATATATATTGATAAAAATTCAGGTATTATATTAAAATTCAAAGATATTCAAGGAAATCAAGGACCATTTTTAAATTCAAGGATTTTTCCAGGGCTTCCAGGTCGGTAGACACCCTGATTGTGTATTATGACATATTTAGTTCGATTTCCAATGCCGATAGACTCCACTTTTAACTTTAACCCTTTGGTTTCCCCTCCACTAAAATCTTTGGGGGCAGTGACTTAATGGTTGGTAACTGAAGTGCTATACCCAATATGAGGAGTTTTGATATATTTATTTTATTTTATACATATAAGACTTATATTCGAGAGAATTATTGTTGTAAATATTTTTGAAGCAATTTTATTAAAAATGAATTTGTTTAATTATATTTTTTACTTCATAGATAATCGAATGAAGGTAAGAATAATTTGAACAAAATACTAGAAGTTTTCGTGCCCACACACACCTCTTAATGATTTCAACACTTTGTCGCCCTATGTGGCAATGGAATAGAGGAACAACAATATAGAACATAATTTAACGATAATGATAATGTTCATAGTGAGAAAATCTGCAATAAAAAAGGAGGTTCCTATTTAAAACTTGCCCCCTTCTCACACCCAGGTGACAGGTACCATTCAATAGAGCAAAAAAAAAAAAACATGTATTTTTTCGGTTTCTCCTTCCGATGTGTAGTTTGCGAGATATTACAGTTGGTCTGAAACGTTGATGCCAACCAAAAATAATTAAATTCTCGTGTACGAGTGTAGTCATCTATCGTATTTTTGTGGGATAAAAATCAAATGTCGCAATAATATTTAAACATAGTTATCGCATACTTCAATAAAATGTATAAAAATATACTTTTAGTCATCTTGTTTAGTCTTTATCAAGGTCAAATTTGTTTTGCTAGGTTTTAAATATTTTGGTAGCAGAATTTTTAGCTGAAGTAAAAATTTAAATTTGTATTTTAAAATAAATTCAAGGGAATTCATTTCTGTAAGTATATAATACCTATTGCGCCATTGCAATCCTGAAACTATACAAATTAATTTATAACAATACAATCAAAATATTCGCAGATTATAAAACATACGTATAATTAAGCACAAAGGATAAATTTAGAGTTCAAAAATAAAATTTACCAATTCAATTTAACAAAATTCATTATATTTATGGAACAGTGAAAAATAATTTGTTTGGAATCCGTTCCAAAACTGCTTGTATATGAAGTAATATTTTAGAGTAATAAATACAGAAATGAACTTGAACTTGAAACAAGTCTCGGCATTTACGTAATTTTCACAAAATATATTTTAGTGTTTACTATACGATTTTATTATAATATTAATAGTTGGTTTCACTACAAGAAAAGTTATGCTAATTGCTAACGAATAATTTTTGCATTACCGCACATACATTTCTTTCGGATTTTCTCATTTTCT
Source organism: Poecilus cupreus (assembly GCA_963942605.1). Classification (NCBI taxonomy): domain Eukaryota; kingdom Metazoa; phylum Arthropoda; class Insecta; order Coleoptera; family Carabidae; genus Poecilus; species Poecilus cupreus. Next base: position 37,606,791 of record OZ012715.1, on the reverse strand, counting down.
GTTCTAACCGAGGTTCTAACTAAATACTAATGTGAACCTGCAACCTAACACTTGTGAAACAAACGATATATAATTAGTACAACCATTTTTTTAAATTATCAATATTATTATGAATGAAACTTTTGAAACATATTAATTATTGTACATAATTTTACAATATTTTCATAATCATTTAAAAATTTTAAACTCTACGAACGGATTAAAAAAATATTTACACCTGTAATAATAATAAATTTTAAAAGAATTATTAATAGAATTACTTTTCTAAAATAATTACTTTGTGAGACTCAGTGTTCGCTACTTCTTTATGGCTAAATACATTTTTATTTTTAATAAAATAAAATTAAACCTCTAATTCTTAAAACTATAACAAAGAATCTCAATTCTCATCCTCAGTAAAGCTAAGAGGGATCAATAAAGATTACATAACTTGTTTACCAAACCAGTGAATCTATGTTAATTCTTAGCTACAGATTTTTAATAAATTTCTATCTGTAACTTAATAGGTCATATATCTGAAACTAAATATTTCGAAGTTGTCTCCAACGGAATATTTTCCCCGGTTTGAGATCTTAAATTAATATTTTAAGTTTGCATATTTAACTCAGAAACACTCCATATAATATTTATACTGTAACTAAAGCGGGCATTACACGATGAAGTTTTTCTTTTCAAGTGATTTTAAAATGATATTTGATATCTATTTCGCCTACTGCCAAACAAGCGATTAGATGGTGTACAGGCAATTTTTAAGGGTAAATAATTTTAAGAAAAAGTACCGCATATTTTGTTTTTCGATTCACCTATCTCTTATACTTACGTCATTGTGCGAGAGAGTAAACTTTTTAATGTCACTTAAAAAGGAAAACTTCATCGTGTAATGCACGCTTTATACTGATTTTTATACCACCCTTAATCATTTTTTATTGCTCCAAATTAACCAGCTTAGCAAACATAATTCCTATTATATACGAAATTTACAAACCCAAATTCACATGAGGTCTCCCATTTTAAATTTTTTGTTTAACATTAAATAAAACTTAAATAATAAATTGTACAACTGGCAAACTTTTTGTTGTTGTACCTATAAAGTAAGTTTGCATCAAATATTATCTATTTTACCACTATGTAATTCATTATTTTTTAAACTGTTAATATCCACAAGTCTTTAATAGTCTTCTCTGGAGAGAAAATTTCAAATTTCCTGCAGTCTGTGTCACAAGACTCGGGATAATTTCGCAATTTGATTTTCATATAATTCTATAAAGTTTCGAATAGTATTATTATAATGTAGCTTTAAAAAAAGAGACACAATGAATTCTCCCCTTATCTTGATTTTTATTTAAACTTGTATAAAACGTTAGTCGGAAATTTGGATTCGGGCAAACTCATGTGAATTTGAGCTCGAATAAAACATATATCATAAAAATTAATGACGTTCAACAATACAACTGCATTGAATAAACGAGGCGAGACTAAACATAGCACATTCTTAAAGAGAGTTAAATTTAGAGGAATAAACCATTTTTATCTCTGACTAAAATGATTGATTTAGAGATACTCATAGCATTTATATTGCCGTTAAAATTAATATTTCCGATAGTTCTTCAATGGGGTATTCTTACATTTTTGGGACAATTTTTTTTTTTCGTTAGTAAATGTTATTAGATCTACAATAATCCAAAATTTAGTGAAGTATTAAGTAATATATTAATTTTATAAAAAATGATTAAAATTCAAATATGGAACGTGTGACGTCATCTTGCATTTGACATTTGAAAACTGATATCAGCGCCAAGTGAGTAACGACGCACGTGTTCAAAGCTGTCAAGAAACTTGTTTATATTTTAATTTGTTGTTTGGTAGTATACTTATATTTATAATCTGTGGATCGTGTGTGATAAGATTTGAAATATGGAGCCTGGGTTCAAATCAAGCAGATTTATCAAATTTACCTGTAATTAACTGTACTATGGGGAATGATTACAAGATGGCAGCACACTTGACATTTGAAAACCTGAAGTTATTTGCACTACTTCAATCTGTCTGAAATGAGCAGCAGTAGGCAAGTGTACGTCACGCATTTTAAAGCCGCAAAAAATGCAGATTTATAATATAAAATTATGAATGAAATGTAATGTTTTTAAATTATTTATTATACTTTCCAGACATATTTTAACATAAACTACTATACTATATTATTATTTTATGCTAATTCAGTAAAACAGGAATTCCTCATTATCATATTGATAAACATTGGCGTATTATTTACCAAACTTCGATAAACTGAGGATATATAAGACACATTTTCTGAAAATTTACCAAACTTTTTTGTTATTACGTGGTAAGTAATCATGTTTAGTTTCTTAATTGATATGGAATTTTCAGAAAATGAATCTTCTATTCTAAGTTTACTTCTTATAGTGTCATCACTTTTAACTTTATCGCTGAATTTCCCTCACCACTAATATATTTGGGGTCATAACTTGACGGCTAGTAATATTATTTCACGCGTTATAACATATCACGTATCAAAATCTGCAAAAGCAGAGTGCTTTACCTAAACTGAATAAAACGCGCGATTATATATTTATTGGAAAAAATAATTTTAATTGGAATGCCTGAAAATTTTCAGTCTTTTTTAATATTTATAATCAAACAAGCCGTCACTGTAAATTTTATCTCTAAAACGATTTACTGTTTGTAATATTTGCAAAGATCAGATTTAAATTATACAGTGACAAACTGATAGGTTTTTACTGTTTGCGCATTGAATACATAGCAGATATAAATACGTATCGATTGTCTATTTAAGTGAAGAAAGTATTACACTTGAATATATTATGAGTGAATTACAAAGACTTAACTAATATTATAAATTGAGCGAATTACGAAACCGGTCCAGTATTTAAAAGCTCGGCCAAGCGAAAACCGAACGACAGTCAGCAACGAGCAACCGAACTGTATTTTTATAGCTCTGAATTTAAATGCATTTAAACGATTTTAACTGCACGCAAAAATAACAAAAATTGCACTGAAAGTTGATGACAAATAATTGTTTATTTATTTCATAAAAATAAAAAAGCATGCGTCACACGACAAGAGTTTAAGTTCACGATAGAACAATTTTTGACTACTTTGGCCCTGAGACAAAAATTTGTTGACACATACACACAAGTCAAACAGGATGGTTAAAAATATCTCAACCTCTAAATGATTTTTTATGTTCGAATGATTAATTTTGAACACTTTAATGGTGTGGAACTTACTGGGTCCTCACAATAGACACGAAAGTTCATTGCTTCTTCAACGTCATACATTCGTAATTCGACTCAGTTACTTACACAATCAAACAACTTCTTGCCTTTAAATTGTTTATAAATACAAATATATATCATGCTATATTTGATTACAAGTATAGCCATGTTCCAAATAGGATCTTTGTTATATCGACTTTCTTTTGGTCTGTGACCAAATATTTATTCTTTTTACATGAATACAAGAAAATAAACAGAAGATATATGTGACGTGTGAAAGGCAAAATAAAATATTTAATATTGAGAACAAATATATTTCATACCAATTGTTAATTACTTATAAAATTATTATAATATAAGTAACAACACAATCGTTTTATCATAATATGAAATAACGTAAGGCAACATTATGAATAACTGAGAAATATTCCATTATTTGGTTATACATTGGCGTGCAAAAAAAACAATACTATTTTTTTTAATAACATTATTTTTGTTGTAGTTTCAATGAAACTATTGGTGGATGTTTTACGATTCAGTGGACTATTAAGATGTAGAAAAAATAGCTTGCTGTACTTATCAATTTATTTAACGAACAATAATAATTAGAAATAAAATTTAAAGATTTGCATTAGAGCTAGGGGCGGCAACACGAAGTATTGAAACTTATTCAAGGCTATTTTTTTTTAATCTTTGAATTTATTTCCTTATTTCATCTAGTATTCAACTAAATTTCAATATCTGTTAATATTGTTTTTAAATAGACCGATAAAGAGAATTATGTGTTTTTTCTGCACACTAATAGTAACTTTATTCATAATATATCAAACGCTTTATAAGTACTACACAAACTATGACATTAATAAAAAAAAAATAATATTTTTTCACGACATACCACGAAACCCCACCGTTTTTCTCCCGAAATAGTGAGGAAAATGTGTTTTTCCTCTCTAGTGAAGAAAATATAGCAGTGTTACCAATATGAATATTATTAACAAAAAATATATTGTAAAAACTAAATAAATGCCTAATTTTATTGAAAATCCTTATTTTAGTAATATACATACTTTATATTATCTTTATGTCTTATATTTTCCTTTTTCTAGATTAAATCACAATTTGACAACTTTAATTTATATTTAAAATTGATTCATTGGCAACACTGCTACCCCGCCTTGCACCTGATAACCTAACTTTTAACGTCAGTTGTGTTCTCAAAGTGTACTTTAGATCCAAGCAAATAGTTTTTAGAAACATGTCGTGAAAAAAATGTTGTGTTTAACACGAGAGGAAAGCCCTTTTTCCACTCTTGCTCGCTGCGCTCATGAGGCAAACTTCCAGCTCGAGTGGGAAAAAGAAGCGCTTTCCGCTCTAGTTTGACAAATAACTATTCTCGGTTTTTTGCTCGTCAGTCTAGAAATAGAGGCAACATATATTTTTATTGGCTCATCCGATAGAGCATATTTTTCTGAATTCAACGATAAAAACATCATATTTTTAATATAACAATAATCTGAAAAAATTGCAAGTTATATTTGTATGTATTTTATTGTTTCAGCCAGATGATAATAAAATACATATTAACTTGCATTTCTTTAATTATATTAAAATCAGTGTTGTGACTGATCTAGATCAACTCGTAAGATGTTTGATCTGATCTTGATCTTGAACTAGATCAAAAAGAATAAGATTTATGATCTTAAAAAATATTATAATATTTGTCTGCATACTGCAAGTTATCAGCCAGTGTTGCCAGCATAGATTTGTCAAATTCCGCCGCAAATACGTTGAAATTCCGCTACCTGTCGCTACCAATTTTTTCTTGCTAAATTATAAGATTTTAACTACCTTTGGCAACACTGCTTATCACTTGTTCATTACTTACTTTTTTTAAATACGTAACTTGAACTTCTAATTTTGTGTTCTATTTTCTTAATAAGAATTAAAAAATTTGTGAAAAAAATTACTGATCTTTTTTATGATCTAAAACAAAAAGATCTTTTATTCCTGATCTAATCTAAAAAAAATAGATCCGATCATAAAATTATGAAATGTGAAAATCTAGATCATTTTTAAAATGATCTGTCACACTGACTAAAATATGAAGTTTATATCGTTGAATTCAGCAAAAACAGCACTATCGAATGAGCCAATAAAAAATATATATTGCCATTATAAAAAAGGTTAGTTCCATATTTTGAGAACATCTGGTTCTAAAAAATTATTTTTTTTTTGCTCATTGTAATATTTTAAAATGTTTCACCAAGTGCCAACCACACAAAGAATTAATCTCATTGTAATAGTTTTGTTAAATATTAATTGTTGTCTAATTTAACCAATTTCGTACTTCTTATAGTTCTTAACATACAAATGATGACACACTCTAATGAAACACCTTGTATATTTGGTTCGACCCCAAAATCTTACTTTTTAGGTACAAAATATTGCCCTGATGAATCATGCATCTTTGGAGGTTGACTTCAAGGTTCAGTCTAAAATCGTAAATAGTATCGAACCATTTTCACGAAATCTCTTATTTTTTGTTTTATCTGGTAATTATTACCAAATTATTTAACTATACAAAAATATAAGAATAAATAAATCATTTCACCATAATAAGGCAAAGTCGTAATTACAAATAAATATGAAAGCATAGATATGCATTTACATTAACCATAACGAGTTTTTCTTTATTAGGTCCTCTGTTTTACTCTCGATAAACCATATTAAATACAGAGACGAAAATTTTAAAAGCAGTGCTATTTTACGAGTTAATTTAATAATATTATATTATTGGCAAGAATCAAATAATATAAATTTGTCTACTCCGAAATAATTTGCCTTGGGAAAAAATAAAAAATACGTGGAATAGAATGAAGAAATTATTTTTGCATTCAACACAATTTGCTAGTTTTAACTTGATCCCTGTACTTTCCTTTCCAATAATGTATTTGGAAGCCGGAACTTGATCTACTCCTTTGTAAAGAAGTGTTTATAATTCCTTTTTAGATATAATATTATTTAAAGAAAATTAATAATTTTACATTTCCGTCCATATTTACTAGCTTGTACATTATTAGAATAAAATCGCATTTTACATTTTTTAACCAATCAGAAGTGAGAATTTTTGACCTCTCTACCAATCAAATTCCCAGTATAATTGAAATTTGATTGGTCATGCACGGTGCATAATTTCCAGTATAATCAAAATTTGATTGGTAGATACGTCAAAAATTCTCACTTGTGATTCATCACTTTTACTAGATTTAGGTAATGGGTAAGAATAATGTCCAGAAATTTGATTATCAATGGAATAACAATTAAATACACAATTCTGATCTCTCCAGCAGTTTACAGCTCTACTAATATGTGATAAATATGACAGATTGATATAGAAATCCAACCTGATATTGACGAAATTATTTCCACATTTACGCATTCGAGTATTTTGGGGAGTAGTACCTTCAAGTGCTTGGTCGATTTCTTAAATGAACTTTGCAGAAAAACGAGAGTTCTATTTTATTTGTTGACATTTCGTTTTAAATTTGCAACCTTTTCAAATTTATTCTATCGTTGTTTATTTACATTCTATTTTGTTGCCATAGTTATAACTGAATAAATTTGATTTTTAAAAATAGTTTTGTCAGTTAAAACATAAAATACTATTTTCTAACTGAATCTATTTCGTGCTAGTTTGATTTCCTATGGATATTTACCTTATGGTCTATTTCGTTTTATTGCTACTTGAAAATCACCACTCAATAGACCAGGCGGTAAATTTCCGGAAATCAAAATAGCACTTAATATATTATGTATGAAAACTTCACTAAAATGGCCTACTATTATTGTAACTTTTGTTTAAGTTTAACCGAAGTCGTAACTTATAGTTTCCAATGGTAAGGCACGTACAGGAAATATTCTATGATAGGTATCGGGTTAGCAGGGCAAATTCAAATATCTCAAAAGATACTATAGGTCGACAAACCAATATATGATTTTTCTTGAGACTACAACTTTTACGTGCGATTTCCCAAAAATAATTAGAGTGGCTGATCATAGTATCATAGGCGAAGCTACGGGGCATCCTTTATTGTTTCGGACAAATATTATAATTTTTCTAACCGCCGGTTTTATAAAGATCCAGTCAAAGTTACTGCTATAGTAAATTTAATTAATTGAACAAATGCAACGAGATTTTTTGAGAATAATAATTTTAATGACCTAATAGCATGAATATTATTTCAATACTACTGGTGCCGATCTCGGTAGCGTAGTGGCTAGGTCACTTACATAACACACCAGGGTCGTGTCGTGGGTTCGAATCCTACTGAAGATCATGGTCATTTGCAATGCTTACATAAACTCACAATCATCCACTTATAAGACGACATATAACCAAAATAGTTAATGCTTCGCATCTTTAAAAAAAATACTACTAGTAAAAAAGTGCAAAGTTTCTTCTCGTATCGATGATAATACTAATCAATATATTCAATCAACGTTACATGAAGATATGAAAATAAATACGTTTTATCCGTTAATAGATGCATTGATTTATGAAATTAACCAACGATTTTGCGAAGAACTTTAATTTTTGCTGCCGGTAAAATATTAATCTTAGAAGAGATTTACGAAGAGCAAAATGTTTTGACTTAAAATTTGGACGTTTGTTTATATAAATTGAACGAAGAGATCTGATTATTAAAAAATGAAGAATCCGTTCCAAAATATCCAAGTTCTTAAAATGTTTCAATTTATGAATGGTTTCAATAGTTAAATGTATTTAATAGGTGAGAAATATTTAGTTCATTTTACAAATTTTAAAAGATTTCTCAGTTATCCCAGTAATAAGTTGTTTTTGTGAAAGAACGTTTTCGAAATTAAATTTAAAATCTAAATTACGGTGTACAATGGAACAAGATCGACTACAAAACTGATTATTACTGTTTGTTGAACATGAGTTGTCCGCGGCTACTAATATTGATAAGGTTATTGACAAATTTAAGATAATAAAATCTAGAGACGAATGGTTTTATAACTTATTATGCAATTATAAGCATTAATATTGTATTTAAAAACTTTCACTTCAAAGTTACATTTATTAAAACAAAAATTATTTATGATATTATATATTTGCATTAAATAAATATATCATCACGCCTTTTACCCAGTATGGGTGTGGCACTCTACTTACGCAGATCTCGGTACGTGATATATTTTTGCGTATGAAGTGCGGTTACCATCCGTCAAATCATAGCCCCCAAAGACGTTAGTGGAGGAGGAACCACAGGGGTAAATTTAAATTGACAACGGTCAGCTGTGGGATTCGAACTGAGGATCTCACGATCCATAGTCCAACGCGTTATCACAGAGCTATTTACATTCCTGAATCATGTATTAAATGTAACATGTTTACCTTATGTACGTATTTCATTGAAATTTGCATTCAATTGCAAGTAATAATAAATACGTAAAAGGAATTAATGTTACTAAAAATAAAGTACGAATTTACTATTTGTTATAACACTTCCTTATTTAATAAGAAAAATTAAAATACAGAAACGTACTATACAAATATTAGTCATAAATTAATAAGAACGGAAGAGGGAAATTAAATAAACTAAATCATATTATAATTTTAATTTGCTTCGTCACCCGATATATAGGTCATTACACTTATCAATATTATTTAATAATTTCCTTGGATTAATGTTGTATTTAAGTATAAAATTAAACAATTGTGGGTGTATTGCACCAATACACAATATATTAAACAAAAGTAATTAAAATGAAATATCGCTACAAAGGAAAAACAATGCACGTATAGCACGTGCAAGAGTATAAATATTATGTGCAAATTAAAGCACGCGTGTAATGAAACATTTATAGCTTTTAAATTTAGAGCGGTTGAAAAAAGGATAAAACAGTTACAAATTTAACGATTAACCGAGGCCGATTCAAAAATAATCCCCATGTTTGCATTTTTTAATAACTCCGGTAATTATTTTTAAATATCTCCAAGTTAAAAATACTGATTTATTCCAGAGGACGTGAATAAATATGTAAGTATTTACACAGCTGGATGGGTGACATATTTTGGCCGAACAATGCGATTGACCTTACCAGTCGTCAAATTATGTTACCATTACATATTTATGGACAGTGCCCTCTTTCTTAAAAATATAAATAGCTCAGCATCCCCTATTTCCTCCTTTCTTATTTACATAGTGGACTACCTACTTATGAACACAAACGACCATGTTCTTCAGTGGGATTCAAACCCACGACCTCTGTCGTGCTAGGCTTACTTTTGTTTTATTTATTAGATTATAAATAGACAGATTTTCCTTTTCTGTATATGAATTAACTTGGTTTTTATTATCTTTTGAGTTTCATGAATAACTAAAACAAATAAGCTTATTATCGCAATTACAATCTATGCGCAAAAATTATGTTATCTTCATTGAAGAACACCTCTAAATATCAACAAAACTTTGCAGAAAATTAAAGTTCAGTCTAACATAAAACGTACATTGCTTAATAGTTGTCCAACATACTGCTTGTTGAGAATCGTCTGCCGCGCTGGACTAAGATGAATTATAATGCAAAATTTAAATTTTCAATGACTTTTCAATTGCTAAAGCCTCATTCACAAATCTAAATTAGTGTTAGTTTTACGTTCTGTTTTATTGCATTGGCAAGTAGCATTCACAAATGACATTTTAGTTGTTGGTTTTAGTTAGTAGCGATATATAGTGACAAATATAATACATGAATTTAACTAGATCGGTAACTCAGTTCTCTGCAATAGACCATATTAAACTAAGCTCTCAGAAAATTACATAAGTATATCGGTGATATGAACTACAGTGGTTTAATGGTAAATATATTCTAAAATTATTAAAAAAAACCATACGTTGTAATATACAAATTATCCTAGATGAATGCCGAAGGAAGCGTTTACTTCTATGGTACAAACTATTTGGTTATGTACGTATTTTGAATGACAGTTGATAATAAGAGATAACTGTATATTGCTACATCATTTCACGCATTCTCCTCTTGGTCGATTCCTAAGTCTAAAACGTAAAACCAAAACATAAGTTTGGAGATTACAAACTTTTGTGTTAAAACAAAAACCAAATACAGTTCTGCGAACGGTTACATTTGAAAGACATGTTACAAACTTGTTAAAACCAAACCGAAAAACATAAAATATGAACTAATTTCGATTTGTGAATAAGGCTTAAAGCACGAAAATTTTAAATTAAATAAATAAATGTATCATCATGCCTTTTACCAATTATGGGTGTGGCACTCTGCTTACGGAGACATCGGTAAGTGATATATTTTGGGCGTGAAGTGTGGATACTAAAGATGTTCGTAGAGGGGAATCATAAGGGTAAATTTAAAATTGCAATTGTTACTAAGAAGCTATTTACCCTATAATATTAAATAATAATTTAAAAGTAGATATTATTAATTTTATCTATAAGTAGCCACAGACCCCTAGATCGCCTTAACGCCCCTAAATTTATCTCATTATATCTGCGAAAGCAGGGAGCTACATTCAAAAGTGGAAATAGAGTAATGATATATTTTTCTACTTTTAAATAACAAAATGAGTAAAATGTGTTGTCAATCACCTTAATCGTTGTTAATTTTTAACACGTTGTTAGCTAACAATGGTATATGCAACGCTTCACGGAAATAGACCATAGCCTCTCAAATAAAAAGAAAATAAATGTCGATTATTAATGATAATGTTTAATTAGTAACAGTAATTATGTAATAACTGTAGTTATGAATGATGTAGATATTATATTCGGTTATTCGATACGCGGGTCTGTCTAATATTCGGTATTAAGTATTCTGCAGATTTACTATTTATTGCATCTCTGACGATTATCGTAAATTGTATAAATTGAATACAAGTTCCTACATTTTTTTTTAAATACCTAATCTCGACCCCTGAGAATCTTGTACGGAAGGAAATAAATTTTATTTTGCAAAATTCGTTTTTACATATTCTACATTATATGGATACATTTAAAGAAACCTGTGGATTGGTTTAAATGCGTGCAAGTGTAAAACTAGAAATCATTATTAAAGTTTATAAATACTAGGGTATGCCATGAATGGGATTTATAGTTGCTTCAAATTTAAACTGGAATTTGGATTTTCAATTCAAGAAAATTGACAAATTGTTGAACGGCTTTATTCAATAAAGAAGTAGATTATCTAGAAGTCTACTACTGCCATTATTGTTTCATGTTTTTTTAACTTTGTCAACATTTTTTAAAGATACAAGTGCGACGTTGGTGTCAACATTTCAGGGGAGTCTAATACGCGTCGAAAATCTGACTCACGTTGGATGATGACCACGAATTTCAGAATATTCAGTACGCTGGCGAACAAAAAAATTAAGCCAGTTTTATGTTTACGTTGCACACACATTTAATACATGAAGAATGAGTCAAGCACAAAGTGTGACAATGATGTCAAAAACTATGAACTTCCGAATACTCAGAAAACTGGAGATTATTAGTAATAATTTCTGTGCCTGAAATGACTAATACGCTAGTAATTAATAAAATTGATAATAATATTTAGTAATAGCAATGCACGAAGAAAGAACCATGAAGGAAAGATAATTACGAGGAAAATGACCATAAGAATGATTTTTGTTAGTCATGAGTGCTATCAATAAATATTCGTTGCTGTAGTAGAAACATTTCTTTAGAATTTTACTTTCAAAAATCTACGCTTTAAAATACGGTAGTTCTAATAGATGTAACTTAAAATTATATGAATTAAAATAATGTTGAAAATGTTTCTGTTATGTCAAGTAAGCGACTTTAGACTTGGGGCCAAAAGAAAGATATCCCAGGAGTCACAAAATCGCTCATAAATATACATAAAGTCACGCTATATCCCACTCAGTGGGTTAGCACGAACCCAGGAACACAGTCAACCAACAATCAATCTCCTCCAAACATTCCTATTCGGACACAAAACTTTCGCCTCATCCACATTCATAGTGCGATTCATACATGCTCGTTTATTCTTCACACTCGGAATTATTCGTTCACGCAACAAACCATCAATCATACCCAACCACTTATTCCTTGGACGCCCACTCAATCGTTCACCTTCAATCTCACCCGCATATATTAGTTTCACCAACCTATCATTCGGCATTTGCTCAACATGTCCAAATCACATCAACTGACTCACTTCCACTTTCTTAACAACATTCTTCTCAATCTCACACTCACCATACACCAATGTATTCCGGATACGATCACGTCTCGTACACTCACACACTCCTCTCAAATATCTCATTTCTACAGCAGTTATACGTCGTTTATGCTTCTTCATTCACACCCAACATTCAGAACCATATATCAATGTATTAAATACAAAAATTATTCTGTACTAAAAAGAGTACTCACAAAGTCACAAACGTTATTCCCTAATTATTTTATTTTAAAAAATGAACATATCATCACGCCATTTACCTATATTGGGAATGGTACTCTGCTTTCGCAGATATTGGATAATGATATATTTTTTCGAGTGAAGTGCGGTTAATATCAGTCAAGTAATAATCACAAATTAAATTTTCTTTTTTATTCGAATAAATTATACTAAAGTAACCCATTATACGACGATTTTAAACAATGCAGTGTTGGCAATCGTAAAATAATTATTGTACAAGTAGGATAATTTTTACTGATATATGACGTATTGTAGTAAATATGTACGTAAAATGAAACAATATGTTCAAGAAGAATTAACTAATTAATTCCGATGAAGAAATTGAGGACAAAACACATAATTTTGAGTATTATTTACGATAACTTCAATGTTCGAGGTTGGCAACACTGAGTGTCAGTTCTAATTGACAACTGACAGTTGTATAAACTTAACCTATATAATAATTATTTTAGAATTTTTTTCTAATTTTAGATTTCAAATAAAATTCCTTTTCATCACTCACATGGTTTATTTTCCTCGGCAAATAAATTCCATATTCATGATAAAAAGTTAAACTTCAGTGCCTTGATATATAAATAACTATTAACTCATCTAATAATTAAGAAAAATAAATTATGAAATTACAATAAACGGATTCTAGGTTTTCAAAAAAAAAAAGTCACAAATTTATTACAAAATATCAGTCAATATATGGAATGAACTAATCACTGACATAAGTATGAAATTAAATTTGTAACTTTCAACTATTCTATGAGCAGAGAAGCTACTATTTTGTTTGATCGTTTCTTTCTAAAAACTTTATTTGTGAAATAGGAATCATGTGAAACTCCTATGGGCTAAATAGTTCCATGGGAACGAACAGGGCTGCGGACCTAAATATCCTTAGTTCGATTCCCATAGACAACAAGATACACCTTACACATTTTCCCTGTGGCTTCCCCTTCTCTGAGATCTGTGGAAGGACACTGTGCTATAAGCAGAGTGCAACTCTCAATAATGGGTAAATGGTGTGATTAAAAAATCCAGTATAAAATATGAATTTGAAAATTCGAAACACGAAATAAGAATCGCAACGCTTGAATTTTCAATTTTTATTTCTCAATGAATCCTATAGACAAACGAAGATGTAAAAAATCTCTTTTTTCCGATATAATATCCTCAAACATTCTTCACACTCATTCGGTTCACGTTCGTAAACAAACTATCTGACAAAAACTAATAAATACACTGAATTCAGTTTTAAATCAAATTTGAAAACTATGATTATCGAATGAATATTAGAGAAAAGTGACCAAATATGGAATATCAGTTTGTTTTCTTGATAACGAAAACAATTATGACACAAATTAAAGACATTTAATGGTAATTATAATCAGTCATATATTTTCACTTAACTTAGTAACAGTTTTATGTTTTTAATATTAATCGACATTATTATATTTATACAAAAAACAAAATAACAATAAAGTAGCTATTTATGGAATAGACACCTTATATGGAATATTTGAATAAGGTACACTAGTCTTTATCTTAAATAAAAAGTAACTTAATCTACTTACAAAAATCACAAATCCAAGTATCAAACTCTAAACCAGCGCATTCATTATGTGCTCACAGCCTATACATTAGACCTTTAATCCAGGTTTCTCTTTGGCTATCTTTAGAAAAAAGTCGTTGACAGAGTATACATTCAAAGAGTCAGGAACTTCTTGTCCTATTGTGACATCGGGTAACTGTATCAAACTGGACTTCTTCTTCGTCCTCAAGAGTCTTTATTCTCAGCAGGATCATAATTTCATAATTAGGCCTCTAGTGACTATCCATGTTTGGAATTTCAGAGTTATGTTATATAAACAATAAATCATTTCGAAAAAGTTAAAACAAACCTAAACACAACATGCTAAACATATTATGTTCAGCGAATTAACGAAAAATATTTTATTTTTACGTACCTGCCTTGAGAAATTTTTAGCACCGTCCGTCCGGCGAAATGTAATAAGTGTGATAATAAAATGAAATAGAAAATACTTCTTGTATTGCACTATTTGTTCTAGAGAAATGGCGGCATTCCATATTAAGGATCCTATTCCATATTTGGTCACTTTCCTCTATACAAACTAGATGATTTCGTAATTCTAAATATAATTGAAGGAAATAAAGAATATGTTACTATTCCATATTTTTAAACTCTTATGTTCCGTGTTTCTGTACACATTCTATGGCAGTCTCTTGTTAGTGTTTGCAATCAGATAAACAGGAAGGTAAACTTTGCAAGTAGACCTTCACCTTGAAAACGTAAAATATAAATAAATATTATCTTAATAAATACCGTTCGAGGTTTCATTGGCGGATTTACCTGTCGGCAAGCAACGAACAATAAGAACTAAGGATCAATCAAAGTTACACAACTTGTTAACCAATCCACTGATCAAGATCAAATCGAATGAGGATTAGTATTAGTACAAATGTTATAGAAAGATATCTTCAGTAGAACTGAAATTCGTTCTTAACCACTGGTTTGGTTAACAAGTTGTGTAATACTGATTGATCCCATTTAGTTCTACAGCGGATGAATACTTAGTTCTCGAAATACGTATACATATTTTTGTTCTTAATTCTGGTGATTAGAGGTTTGATTGTATATCATTAAATTAATCCTAAGGCCAAAGGTTTTGGTTTTAACAACCTAAAAGCAATGTTATATTATGCAATCTTTCACACAAATTATTTTTGGTTTTAACTTTTAACCCAGAAGAATAGGAAGAATCATAGAATGTAGTTATCCTTTTTTGTTTGTGGAAGTCTATATTATACTTAGAAATGAACAATAGGAAATTATTAAGTGCAGTTTCCTTAATAAAATTACACGAGAAAAAGAAATATGGAAGGTGTTGGACTCGTCCAATAAACAAAGTACGACAATATCAATGAGATTAGAAAAATTTAGTCCAAGATATGAGATTAAATGACACAGAAGTACGACACCTGGCAATGTGCTAGACTCGTCTCACATTTGTCAATAGGTGTCACTACTAACATAAACCCCACCTGTAAATGCTGCTTCAAAATACTGTACAACGTAAAACTAACTAATTAGGTTTGTGAATGCACCTTTAACTCTTTGATCGCCATGTGGAGATGAATTCTGTATGCTTATAATGTTTTTCTTATGTAGCACTTATTGCTTCGGGTTCGGCGTACGATTACAACATAGTATAGGTGTTACAGAAGTTCGACGTGGGAGAAGTTACTGATACCCTACTGACCGCTCTTCACTTATTGCAACCCTAGTATGATTTACAATTCCAAAGTGTAACGAGTACAAACAGCGTAGAAAAGAAGGAGGGCCCATAAGGCCGGTTTTCGGACCAATTGGAAAAACATTAAAAATGCATGAAATTTATATTTTAGGGCCAGACAAACCAAACTAAAACGAACAATCTATATTTTTTTATATTTTGAAAGATTACAGTTTTTGGAAATCTTTTCTACACATCTTAATTAGTTTAATTAATCTTACTAATCCGGGTTGCCTGATTTAAAACATGATTAAAATCAAATAATTAAGTGAGATTTTAATTAAAAAAATCATTGATTCAGGCCCGGTATTATAAACGCTAGTTAAACAGTCGGTTAGCCAATATGCTACTTAATATTTGTGTGGGTATTATAAACCAAAATTTTATTTAATTGCCTACTTATTAGTTAATCGAGTCTCCTTAGAAAAGTTACCAAATCATATTATATGTAGTTGGTAAGTTAGAATCCCTATCAGAAGTATACACATATTCCATGTAGATCGCGACAGTGAAAATTATTATTTACTAATTAAAACTTACATAAAATATGATGAAATCAACTAAATGGAACAATTTGAAATAAAATAATACAAATATTTATTAAATCCATTACATTATTTAATGATCATTGAGTGTATGAAATATAAAATTTGATATCATCATCAGTTACTGCTACCAGAATTATATTCATCAAATACATTTTCAGAAAAAGTAGGAAAATAGAATGAGGTAAAAATTACAGTGAAAAATAAAAATTTAAAATACTAGAAATTATGTCCCAATCCTGGGACATAATTGAAAAACAAAGAAAAAGACGCTGCGGATATGCAGACTACGACAGATATAACCATATAAGTGTCTAATTTAATTCAATATACAGTTTTTTATGAAAATATTACAATAAAATCAATAAAGCTGAAATCTAAGAAAAATATAACTGGTTATTACTTAATATGGGGCACGTAAAAAATATAATATATTTTTATTGAGGTAGAACTGGAGGAGATAATATAAAAAGAAATAAACAGATGAAAACCTATCAATTGTTGAAACGCTATAAATCGAGGATACTGACATCATATTCGAAATACCTATGTAAATATCAACAAATATTTTAAGATTTAAATATTTGTAATATTTAACAATAATTGTCTTTATTTATTATTTTCATAAAGTATTTGTGGAACAAAAATATTCAATAACATCGAAATATACTTTTAATAGTCTACTAACTAAATTTAATACCACCAAAACTGTCCTGCTTATTTAATAAGCTGATTTAGTAGGAGACTAAATTTATATTACCTTTATAATACATTTTTTGCAAATAGTAGGTTACTTAATTTATAAAATACGCTAATAAATTTTATCATTCGTTTATAATACCGGGCCTTAATCATTTTTTGACTTTTTTTGTATTAATTTAATTATATATCTGATACAGAACAAAACAAGTGTTTTAATAAAAATTCAATTGTTTATAAAAACATTTTTAAGGTTTCTATTAAAACATACAAAATTTATCTAATGAAATAATATTAAACAAAAATAATGTGTAATAAAAATCAAACATATATTTTAAAAGAATTTTTCATATAAATAGTAAGATACTTATAACTTTTAGGGTCGGTATTATAAACGAATGTTAAAATTTAATAGCGTATTTTAAAAATGAAGTAACCTACTATTTTCAGGAACGTTATTATAAAGGTAATATAAATTTAGTATCCTACTAAATCAACATATTAAATTAATAGGATAGTTTTGGTGGTATTAAATTTAGTTAGTAGATAACTAAAAGTATATTTTAATGTTTGTATTATATTTTTGTTCTACTGATACTTTATAGTAAATAATAACTAAAGACAATTATTGTTAAATATTTACAGATATTAATATCTTACAAATTTTGTACTTATTTACATAGATATAAAAATATATTAGAATGTGATTTCAGTAACATCGACTGATAGCGTTTCAACAATTGACAGTTTTTCATCTGTTTCTTTCTTTTTATATTGTCTCCTCCAGTTTTATATAGTTCTATCTAAATAAAAATATATTCTATATTTTACGTGCCACATATTAAATAATATACAGTTACCTTTTCCTTAGATTTCAGTTATTTATTATCCTTTTAATATTTTCGTATAATAATTTCAAATATCTTTGTCTTGAACTGTATTTTAAATTAAATTAGACAGTTATATCTGCCCATACTTTCGTCTGCATATTCACTGCGTCTGTTTATTCTTTGTTTTCAATTATGTCCCTGAATTGGGACATAATTTCTAGTGACAGTTGCCAATTTAAATTATCCCCTGTAGTTTCCCCTCCACTAACATCTTTAAGGGCTATGATTTGACGGCTGGTAACTGCACTTCATACGCAAAAATATATCACTTACCGGGATCTGCGTAAGCAGAGTGTCACACCCATACTGAGTAAAAGGCGTGATGATATATATATTTATTAAAATTTTTCTTTTTCAAATTATTGAAATTATTATACGAAAATATGAAAAGAAAAACAAAATCTGAAATCTAAGAAGGTATATTTTTATTTACATAGAACAATATATGTAAAACTGGAAGAGGTAATATAAAAAGAAACATGAAAAACTATCAATTGTTGAAACGCTATCAGTCGATGCTTCTGATATTATATTCGAATATACAAAAGTTTTAAGAAATTAATATCTTAATATTTCACAATAATTGTCTTTATTTACTATTTAGTATTCACCATAAATTATTTGTAGAACAAAAATATAAAATAACATTAAAATATACTTTTAGTAGTCTATTAACTAAATTTAATATCACCAAAACTATCGTATTAATTTAATAGGCTAATTTAGTAGGAGACTAATTTATATTACCTACCTTTATAATACACTTTTTGTAAATAGTAGGTTACTTAATTTATATAATACACAATTAACTTTTAACGTTTGTTTATAATACCAGGCCTTAGTGATATAATTTTTAAAAAATAAAAAAATTAAAAATTCGTGATTAATTAAAAAAATCAATGAATTTTTTTTTAATCATGATTTTTGCTAACCCTGATATTACTGCACGAGAAATGTGTACTTCAAGTCAAATTAATTTTCTCAAATGTCTAAATTTCTAAATCGTCAAGCGTGGTTTAGTTTTCCTCAGATCAAAGTTTAATTTCCTTCACTTATACATAAAATTACTCGAACAAGCACGTTTTTGTAAATAAAAATTAGGTTGATAAAAAATTAACCTTAGATTGACTTGAATCGGCACACATAATAAAAACTTATATCTGACGTTTTCCATTTTTGGGGGCCGTGATTTGAGGGCTTGCACTCAACGTATAAAAATATTTTTCGCTATGTACTAAAACAAAGTGCTCAAACCCAAAATGTTTCCAAATTTACATAAAAATTATCTCTATAGTTCATCCTCCACTAATAAATCTAGAGGTCGTAGGCTGGTAGGTAGCACTTCACGAGCAAAAATATATAATTTATCTAGATCTGCTATAAACACACTCAATAACGGGTAAATGACAAAAGGCAAATTTCTACAGTAAGGACCTATTATATTTATGATTTATAATAAATTTGTTTAATTACACCGTGCAACAAATTTAAAGTTGTGTCATCACACATGAGGAAGACCACATGTCCCAAAAACTAGATTTTTTCCCCTTTCGAGTCCTTCAAGCCGCTTTGCTTGTATCACATCTGGATTTTTAAAAAATCAATATTGAAGTTTTTTTAAGTCATTTTTTTTTCAATTTTGGACATTTTAGATGATTCTTTGGCGAATCGAAAGCTTAAAAAGTAATCTTTCAAAATGATTTCGGGTTTGTATCATTCTAATCAACAGATAAGAAGTAATGCCATATTATATCAAAATGAGAGGGAAGCAGTCTCTTTTAAAGTCAAGTTATATTAACATTGACTGAAAGAAAAGAAGTATATCGTGATATCAAGGACAAAAAATTGTATTTTGTCGATATGGCAAATAAACATGATATGACAAACATGAAAAAAATATTTATAAATGGTAATTCTGTTGGTAAAGTCGCATTTAATAGAAGTTCTCAAGAACAAACGGAGGAAAATTTGTTAATATTCGAAAAATATAAACCTTTTGTTAATATAACTTTACATCAAAATTTCAACTTGAACAAACGTTTCTTGCATTTTATTTTGAATATTTTACAACAAAAGCTGCCAAAAGTGCTGGTCAAGTGTAGGTCAATTTAACTCCACTTTCAGATTGCTTTACTTCTTATCTATTGATCAGGATAATACAAACGCGTAATTATTTTTAAAGATTACTTTTTAAGGTTTCGAGTCGTCAAAAAGAATCATCTAAAAATGTCACAAATAGCAAAAGATATGATTTTTTTTTAAATATCCCTTGAATAACTAAAAAGCGGTTTGAAGGAATCGAAAGGGGAAAAATCTAGTTTTTGGTCTTGCTCATGTGTGATGACACGTTATACATACTGTTTTTCTTGCCGAACTGCACACATATAAA
Organism: Poecilus cupreus; assembly: GCA_963942605.1. Taxonomy (NCBI): domain Eukaryota; kingdom Metazoa; phylum Arthropoda; class Insecta; order Coleoptera; family Carabidae; genus Poecilus; species Poecilus cupreus. The sequence goes on along the minus strand of OZ012715.1, from coordinate 37,586,211 downwards.
GTGGAATATAAGTCAACAAACCGATGTGCGTCCCCAATAAAAATGCGCGCATTAAATTAGATCAAGTTGCCAAACTACTAAGCCAATTAAATTTTTGTAAAGTTTAATTTCCTTCACTCATACATAAAATTATGAATAAAAATTACCTATTCTCGTTAATTTTTTTATTTTTAAATCATTTCGAAACTTTCGCATTAGGAAAATGCTTCAAATAAAAAATGTACATATTTTTACTGTGTATCCTAACCAGTGCCGTGGAAATATTTTTTCTGTGGCTCATATTCCATATATGACACTAACTTATATTTTTAAATGGAATTAATAGCATAGAAAAAAAGCATACTTTTTATGATTTTAATGATGTATAACTATGTATATTTCTAATAAAATTTTACATGAAAATAATTAAATTTTATTTATTTTTTCTTTGACGATGAGTTTTTGAATTATTTTTACAGAAATACATCAAAATTTTTTGTTTTAACAAATAAAATTTGATAAGCAAATGATTTATTGTTCACTTACTAGTCCTAGTACAGTACAATACAATAAGTAAATTCAGTAGAAGTTTTCACAAAAGAGAGGTATACTATGATTGAAGGTTGGTGTAGAATTAAAAGTAGGCTCCATATTTCACCGGCGTGACGCCATATGTATAACTTCTCATTGTAGTAAAGCAGTGATTCTCAACCGGTGGTACGCCTGGCTTTCTATATACAATGGCATATTAACTTTGTTTCCTCATAAAATAATTAGTAATTGTTTATTATACTGGTACTGGTATTACTATGCTCAAGTAGTTGTGAATATTTTTTGGCAATAATAATACCTGAAAACAAATAACACACTAAAAAGTATATCAGGGAAAAAGACTTAGAACCACTGTAGGTAATAGAGTTATATAAATATATCTTACAGAACAAATGAATTTACAACAGAACGAAGTAAAAATGACATGCAGTGCCGGTAGTGGTACATGTTACGTGTCGGACTGAGTTAAAAAGTTAAGTAAGAATACTGTTTACATGCATTATGTTGTAATGACAAATTCTCACGTCAGATAGGTACTAAGCATAGATTTCTGAAAGGAACACAACATTAGAGTCGATTTTGGAATATGTGTAGGAGATAATACTTTAAATATTATTTTAGTCAAGAATCTCGCAAATAAAGTTATCCATAATCGTTTTTGAAAGAAAATAAATCAGGACAGAGCATTTGAGTAGTTTTTGAATATGCATAAATATAAGGTAGAAGGTGCAGTTTTAAATGCGGGTCTTGTGTAATAGTTTCCGTATTACTTTAAAGAAAAACATTTCAGGTAAAGTTGTACAGAATTAAATTATACATCCAGATCAATCAATAGATTTAACAAATGCATAATATTTAGAAACCTAAAAATTTTGAACAAATAAAGATGTTATTATAATTTAACAAGTACACAGAATTTTAGCAAAACATTTTTAACGTTTAGAAACACATTATATTGATTTCGATTTCCACTGATTGCCATACATAATTTAATTCTCCATAACAGCGATTCTCAAACTGTGGTTTCCCCTCAAATTTTAACATTACGAACATTCTTGATGTTTACCGCTCAATTATATTTATCTTCTTGTCGACAAGGGATACTACAGATATATTGCTCACAGGCAAGAAAAAAATTCGCAAAATTAATTGTATTTTTACTTTTACATAAACCAAACTACACATTTTTAATGCAACTGATTTCATACAAAGTATAAGCAGTACGACTGCTACTTTAATATTTAAAAATTAAGATTTTTTATAATCTACCTCTCATCCAATATTACATAAATAATTATTTGTACCATTTATAAATTTATCACGTAAAAAAAATATTTAGACAGTGGTACTAAAAAAAAAACAGATTTTCTGTATAATTCATGTGGAACATACTACATGATAAAGAAGTAAATAGCTCAGTGGTTACGCATAGGACTGTAGATCATAAGATTCTCGGTTCGAGCCTCACAGCCGACAAATTTTGTAAATTAAATTTTATAAATTGCCACCACATAAAATTACCCCTGTGGCTCCTCCACCACTACCATCTTTGGAGGTCATGATTTAACAGCTGGTAACCAGACTTCATTCGCAAAAATATATAGCATAATACCGAGATCTGCTTTGAGTTGAGTGATTATATATTTATTTATTTACATTATAATGTGGTTACTTGTATTACTTTTATTTAAGTTTTTTTTTTTAATTGTTGTTCTAGTAAAAAGAGCTACTTTATAGTGCACTGAAAATGTAAAATTCATGTAAAGTGCAATAAATTTGCGAATTGTGATCTATGATTATCATGTAGTATTTATCATTTAATTTTTTTCTCAAGTATTGAGACATCCATGTATATAATATTGTATATTTCTAAATATAATGCTCCTATACTTCGTCACCAGGAACTTTTACGAAGTGTCTTATAAAGAGATGAATTATTGTGTTTGACAGAAATGACAATTTTTTACATATTTCGTTGATTCTATTCAATTTCAATCCGAGGACTACATATTTATTCACACAAATATTTATTAGGTTTTCTTCAATGTACGTAAGTACGTAATGCATACTAGCTAGATTCTATAGCAGAATAATGTGTAACTTGTGTCATCTCATAAACATTTTAATTTTCCAAGGATACAAAGTTTTTTTTGACATTAAATAAATTTGAGGTCTTACTTTTGTTTTTCTCATAAAAAAAGATACATATCATAATAAAACTATAAATTAAACAACTAAAAAAAGAATATTTCTGAATGAAAGCACTGGTGAACATTTGATCATATGCACTTCTCTCTTATATTTAATTAATGGTTTAAGTTTGACGGGTCATCTTGTTTTCATTTTTTTTTTGTAAATGAATAATCGATGAAGTATTAACTAGTAGTTACTGGCATTAGCGGTCAATGTCGTTATTTAGTTGTGTTGTTGGTGGTTGGCCGAACTCGTATCTTACCCGATGAAGTTCTTGATGAAACAGTAGACAGCAAAGAGTGTAGTGTCGTTGATGTCTAGATCAGACCGAATGCGGGGTAGTCCGGGTTCGGCGGCTGCGGTGGCGGTGTTCATCACCAGCCGCAGGTCGGTGGCGGTCGTCATCGTCGAGCCGAGCGTCAAGCGTCAAGCGTCACGCGTCGCGATCTACACGTCACACGTCACAAGCCCTCGAGCCACCAGTACATCAAGTACCTCGTGTTGATGCACCACAGGTCCTGGCTCCTGCCCAAAATGTCGCTGAGTTCGGGGCCCGAGGGCCCTGCGTTGCCACTCTCAACAACACGCGAGCCGGACCGCGTTGTACGAGTGTTGTACGAGTTATTGTACGAGTTATTGTACTCGTACAGTGCAGCAGAATGGACGAATAAAGAATGCGCGACTACAGAGAAAACGCGATTATTGATCCGAGCACGAGCGACAGCGTCCCGGGCGTCGGGACGTCGGAACGCAGTGTGCCAACTAGCGTCGCTACTCGCTAGCAGTAGCAACACAAACACAACCTCTACGCCATAACGCCATGGCGCATACGCACTACAAATACGCATACAACACCATCAAATCGAATTTATATCGAAACCACCATACAAACTTCCATCAACAACAATATACTAAGAAATGTATCTTTCTCGAAATATACGCCTACAATTTTACCTCACCATTTCGGGCATAGATTTGAAGTAGTGAGATAAAGCTACGGACTTTAATATATTCAAAATTTTGCTTTAAATCTTTTAAGTGAGACAAAAATAATGGCTTCATAAAATATAATTAAAATCAAATATAAATTAATATGCATGAAGAGTTGAGGAAAATGCAGTCCTATTTTTCCGTTGTTTAGTAAATTTAGATAAGTATTCATTGTATTTTTTACTTATACCTACTTTCAAAATCCCTTCATACCAAATGAAAACGATAATATAAATATTTACAAAATTTAAAATATTTCAAATAAAATAAGGTGATCTACATTTCACATAAGTAAACTCAGGATCAATTTAGGTCGTTAGAATCACTTCTCTCCATTAAATATTAAATCAGGGATGGCCAACCCAGAAGATTTTGTGCACCGCTTTGGAAATGCATTTTATTATATATATGAAGTGAAAATATTAAAAAAAAAAATTGTTATAATTTTCATTATTAAACACAAATTAACAGAACTGATTTCTTAATTTTTGCTCTGTTAACAACAGATTATCAAATAAAAAAATTGTATGTATTAAATGTTACAATACGCCTAAACTGCATATCTGGGTATTTATTTCTTACTAATAATTCTCAATTCTAGTTCGTGGGTTCTGAACTTAACAGTTGTTCTCTTTATAAAGTCTGACCTCTATTAATATTCCTTTTTAAGTCATAGACAACAGTTCTCTTTAACTGGAAATTTGTAAAATAAAGGTATGAAAAAGTTATAAAAACATACTTTTTATTTGTACTGCATGGCTACTAGATATCGACTTAGACAAGTTCAAGAAACTTGAACCTCCCCTCTCCTTTATAAAATTAATCGCTTGTCCGTTTCCCCCGAGAACCAACCCTCAGGTTTCTAAAAATTTTAAATTTGTCACGAACCCAGATTTCTTGTTATACATTCGATTGTTTTTGTATTATTGTTTTTTATATTATTAGTATTAGTTTTGATTACATTTTATATTTGGTAATCGATTATTTACACAATATTTAACAAAACTAGAATAAAAGGAAAACGAAATATGTAATTTGGTTGACAGTCAAAATGTATGCCGTTCTTTCCGAAAATACATAGTAATTGAGTCCACATTGGAAATATATACGGGGTAGTTCAATACTTCAATATTTAACTGATACTACATAATATATTGACCACGTATTAAATAAAAATTTTGAAAAAAACAAATAGTGCCAGCCACTGTTATTCATCTTCACAAAAATTTACTTATATATAATATCGACTGTTGTGTACCGAAGAAATTAATGAATGTTCAACTTGTAATATAAAAGATATATTAATATTTATGTCATGTAAAGAGATATTAATTTTTAAGAATTTTTTTTGATCGGTGATCAGTTGATCAGACAGTTCTACTATTCAATTTTTTATCTGAAATATTGAGACATCCGGTACTTGGTACTTTATCTAAAAACAATAATAATTGGAATAAGGCGGACCCTCACTTAAAAATTAAATGGACCGAGAAGCACAGAAAATAATGCTGAAAAATGTCACTCAAACTTTACTAAAATAAATTATATATGTAGGATGATCAATTTAAATGTACCACCGCTCCTAATTCGAGAACTCCAAAAGCTACGAGGTTGGTTGAATTAGCAAACAATTTATATTTTACAAAACTATTACAATGAGCAAACAATTTTTTTTTCTAGCTGTGGTTCTTAAAATACGGAATAAAACATTTTATATGGGAATCTAGTATTTTTATTTACTTATGCGATTCAGTATTTTTCTTAATACCACTATATTACTACATCATATCCTTATATAACAAAACAATTGAGAAAAACTCATAAATTTACTAACATGTATTATATTTATATTGCGCTGAAATAAGACTGCGCCGGATAAAATCCCATTCACCATATTATTCTGGATAATATTGCTTCATTATTTGTTGTCAATTTAAAAGCGCTAATACTGTCAATATTAAGATGAAAATAAATTATTTTACTCACGATGAAGTTATGGATTTGTTAATTTTTCAATTGTTTTCTACCCGAAGCACTTTTATTTCATCAAGGTATAAGTATAATACATACAAATTTAATTTGAATTTTTAAGAGAAAAATAGTATTTTGAGAACTACTACTAGAAGAAGAAGAAATTGTTTGCTGATTTAATCAACTCCATAGCTCTTAATACTCTTCGAAGTTGCAATGGCGGGACAATTAAATTGTACAGCCTGTATAAATAATGACTGATAAAATATGTAAGAAATAAATATATTTTGTCAATGAACAGATTATAAATATAAAACGATCGATTTAAACACAACCATACATACAGATTTATGCAATGATGCTTGAAATAGTATGTCCTGATTACGTAGAGAAAATAACGCGAAAACTGTACGCTATCCTGCAGATTTATTTCTGCTTAAGCCTAAATTTATACGTTGTCATTGTTTGTTATTTCATGTAATGCATGTACATATTTTTGTATATGATTTTAACCCTTAAATTATCTATAAAAATATTAAAAACATTAAGGCCCAGTATTTCAGTACTCGGTTAAAATCTTGGTCACATGATCTCGGTTAACTTTTAACCGACATTTTAACTCCGCATCTGTATATCAGTATATAAATCCTGGTTAGCTAAACCAGGATTTTGTAACCAATAATTTCGTTGTGTTGGTAGTAATTTGGAAGTGTCATTCATGTATGACATGCTTAAAACCAATTAACCTGGTAGTATAATTTTTGCGTTTTAATATTATGGACAGTTTCACATCGAATCCAAGTGAATCCTTCATCTGATTCGAATGATGAACATATTACTTATTTTATTAGTCGTTTGGGGACGAGTGTGAAAGATTACAAATTGCATATTAGAAATGATAATTTTAATTATTGAGACGATGGTGAATTTTGTTGCCTTTTTCGGCTATCCAAGGAGTCTGTGAATGAATTGTTGGACAAAATTAATGAAAGCATAAAACATCCCACTAATTGGTAAAGTAAAATAAATTCAATTTCGAATCACATATTAATAATATTTATTTACAATTTTTTGATCGTGAATTTTGCATTAAAATTACTGATTCATACTATTATTACTTTATGCTACTTATCAATATCACCAAATGTCAAAATAATAAACACTCTCATAACCAAACTTTAAAAACCTTTCTGCGGCTCTGCGCATGAGTTGACCACGAAATTTTGGGTTAACCCGCCTACATATGCAGGTTTAACTTTTCGGTTAAACTAAACTCGTTTAACAGCTAACTAGAAACTGAAATACGCCTAACCAATAAAAAAAGTGGTTACCTACTTTTTTTTGGTTTAACCTTGTACTGAACTACCGGGCCTAAATGTGTTACTCTAATTCCGAATGTGTGGACACTACTAGGGTCTATTTATTTTTGTAATAATACAAATTAAATTCAACTAATTGTATCAACTTGTACATTACCTCAATATATTAACAGACATTTATAAAAGCAAGGCTACCAATGTTACGTATTACACAAATGCAACAAAGAAAACATCGTTGGGGCCACAATGTACCCCCATCAAGAATTTAAGGATTAACCGTGATTTAATATTATTTGATCTAACACAAACAGCCATGCTTTTATTTAGTTCTTACTGTTCGCGTCTAACTAGGTAATATTTTTGAAAATAGTTGCTTCATGTACTAGATGTCGAATAGAGTTGTTATAATATAATAATTTAATCTAGTTTATAGTCGATACAAACCTTGACAAAAATAAACACCCACTAATATCTGGTTTTATCAAGTTTAAAGTAGCTATCAAGAATTTCTTTTGATATAGATAACACAGCCATAAAATATAAAATATTTATTCAGCACGTCTATAACCCGCGCCCGCAGGACCCATCGTTAGTGTTTGTCTCTGATTTCTCTTTATAGGTTGGCCACCACAGTAAAAAATTTACAATCAAAATTGACAAAATTTTAACAAAATTTTTAGTCCCAGACGGTCCACCGTTAATTTTTGTTAATTTAAATAGTTTCAAATTTGTTAGCAAGTAACAAATTATTTTTGAGTATTTCGTAACTAAATATATTTGTGAATATACTAATTATTAACATTTATTTTTATGTGCTTTTGACTAAATATTTTAGTAATTATATTGAAGAAGAACAATAAATCATAGTTATTATAACAAATTAAGTTGTAACAAAGGATATAAACTTTCTTTAACAATTTAGCTTTTACTTGTTATTATTCACAAGTGTATTTGTTAAATTTTATAAATCTAGCAAATAAATAAAAACAACAATTTTCCATATTTGATCAAAAATGTATTTTTAACAAAAAGAAAAATTGTTCTTTTTATTTTTTTGCTGGATTTATAAAATTTAACAAATAGACTCGTCCATAATAACAAGTAAATTTAGCTAACTTATGAATTTGAAAATGTTAATTTGTTATAATAACAATGATTTACTGTTCTGCTTCAATATAGGTAATAACTAAAATATTTAGTCAAAAGCACAAAAAAAATGATAATAATTACTGTATTTACAGATATATTTAGTTACGAAATACACAAAAATAATTTGTTACTTGCTCACAAATATGAGATTTGTTAAATTAACAAAAATTAACGGTGGATCGTCTGGGCCTAAAAATTTTGTCAATTTGGAGATGAAACGGATATCCGGCAACAATCCGGCGGATACCAGATTTTAATAAATTACGAAAATTTCATAAATTCTACTTCATTTAATTTACATATAGTCTAAACACAAATAAAACTTCTTATCGTCAATCAAAACACTGACTAATATTATTTTTGCCGATCTCGGTGGCGTAGTGGCTATGTCACTAGCCTAACACGCCAGAGGTCGTGGGTTCGAATCCCACTGAAGAGCATGGTCGTTTGTGATGTTTACACAAATTCACAATCATCCAATCATGAGGCGGCATATGACCATAGTAGTTAGTACGCTTCCCATCTTCATAAAAAAAAAATATTTTTTATTACCACGCATAACTTCTTACAGAGTGGTTCGATTTTGATGTTCTTTTTTATCGGATAGAGTGTATACTTTGAATTAGGTCCCATAACTACGAGTACTAATTATTTCTTTTTTTGTTAATAAAAACTTTTGAAAAAAAATTAAACTGACAAAAAAAATACTGAAAAGCATAAAATAAAATAAACCTTCTTAGTCTTAATAGCTATGCTCCTAAACTCATGTAAGTAACTAATTTTGAGTTGGCGTTCGTTGTTTGTTTGTTTGGCGCTTCTCAAAATTAGTTACTTTATTAGTTTAAGAGCTAAGTTATTATAACTAAAAAGGTTTTATTTAATTTAAAATGAATTATGGCAAAGTGCCATATCCAAAATGGGTAAATGACAACGTAATATATTTATTTATTCTTAAACGGCTGCAGATATTTAATAGTATTTAAATATTCATATTTTTCAAATCGATGAATTATTTATATTTTACGAGAAACTAATTATTAAAAATTAGGAGATGGGATATGAAACGTAGTTTTGGTAGGAGATAGATTTGTAGAAAGAGGAATAAATACTAATATTATCTAGTGTAATTTTACATGAGGTATATTAATATCTATGTATCATGATATTAAATAATTATTTATCTTACATATGACAAGGCAGCTATACCTTGTGTTTGTCTTAAAGGTGTACATAAGAGATTAACATGGGAAATCAGTTTTTTGCGTGCTGTTACTCGGTATTCTACTGGACAATAATGATTGTAGTACCAATCGAAAGGTATCATTATTCTGAATCAAACGATGCAACATACATTACAATTTAGTAGTAATTTGGCTCAGTAAATTGATTTTAAAGTTTTGAAAATTCTCCGATTTATACAATATCTTCAGAAAATAAATATAGTCACCTATGAATGTTTTGTTTTGATTTCTTTCAAGCTATTTATTTGAAGTCTAAAAATTAATTTAAGCAACCAAATTACAATTAAATTGTAATTAATTTTACTTCGTTTGACTCAGAAAAATTATATCTTTCGATTGATACCGCAATCTTTTTCGTTTGGTAGAACACAGAGCAACAGCACGCCAAAAACTGATTTCGCATGTTAATCTCCTATGTACACCTTTAAGACAGACACACATTATGTCAACATCTGTAAAAAAACGCTGCCATATTGCATATGTATTATTGTATTTCATGGCTTTAAAGAAATTTAAATATGCAGCTAACAACGAAAAGCATCATCAAGCTAGGTAAATAATAATAATGTAATACAAAATTATATATGCTGTTTTGGTTTTCTAATATTGTAACATATTTTGTCCACTTTCGTTGCGCTGTGCATGCTACCTGAACAACCTATATAAGCGAGAAAAATAACAATGCTAGCGATAAAATTTTTCCAATAGCCGTTAATAATCACCTATTATTTAGAAAATAAATGTACCAGATTACCAAAATAAAAATTTGAAATCAAATTAAATTTTATCATAGAATTGTAAATATCCATAAAATTGCAAGCCCAAACAAATACGTTTATAATACACCGAAGGTGTGTATAAAGAAGGAAATAATTAATGGATAAGGTTTATTGCTTTGCACATATGACCTACTAAAGTCTCACAGAAAAATATCGCAAATGTGTTTAAAATTCAATCTCCTAATGTAACCTATATTATTATTTTAATAAAAATCTAGCAGATCTAAATGATTTTATTAACGTAAAACAGTATTTTACCGTATATATCATTTAAAACAAGTTAGTGATGCCACGATTATTACTTTTACTATTACGATTCCGATTACGATAAAGTATTTTGATAATCGCCGATTTCGATTACGATTATTTAGTACAAATAGGTTAACTTAATACTATTACAATAAAAAATAACAATTTATAGTAATAGTGATTTACTTTATAAGTGGGCAAAGGAATTGCCCACGAGAGAAATTTTAGCACACGAAGCCGAAGGCTGAGTGTGATAATTTTATCGGCACTCTACTTAGAGTAGCTTCAGGTTTATAAAAAATGTTTTCACAGCCGTCAAATCATGGCTCATAAACATATTCGTGCAGAGAGACACACAGAGGTAATTTAATTTGTATGCATTGGAAATTTGTCAACTGTAACTGCATGACTCGAATTGAGGATATACAAGTATCTAAACTTCTACAGGGTATCACAAATTTAAATTAAATGACTGTTTCTCATTTTTTTCCAGACAGCAGTGCAAGCAAACTAAATTTTGTATTGAAATTAGATAATAAACAATTTATTATTAATTTAATTTAATTAAAATGTCACACCTCAATAAGTTAAAATTGAATATTTCGTTATGAAGTTGATTTTTTAAAGTAGCGCTACCCAATAAGAAAAACATGAGTATCTCTGGAATAAAGCATTTGCGGACATTTGCTCAAATGAACTTGTCACCTTATTTTTAGGAGTTTAATCTATGGATTAAGTTAGGCCGTTTAAATCTGGGACAACCTGTATAATTAGAGAAATACTCTACACAAATTTACAACGTTAAGTAAATTAAACTTAACCGAAAAATATATTCGATATTTCAATTTCGTTAACTTTGGTTAGCGTTAACCGACGTTTAAATCGGCAGTTAAAATAACCTACCTTATTTTGATAGAATAAATAATTATTTTACTGTTATGTCGTGTAGTTACATAATGAACCATATCCTAGACATGATGATTGAAATTTTGAAATTTTAACAATTAATTTGTTTATTTTTATTTAAATTCAGGAAATAAACTCTAAAAATGAATTTATTTAGTAAAATCGTGTTAAAAATGACACTTAAATCCCTCCAGCTATAATTTCGGGATATAATTATATCATTTTTAACATTCTGCCGTCCGTTTCTCTCGGTATATTACCTATGAAAAAATATTTTATTGTAGGTACTTGGTACATATTAGTATCGTATGTCAATCTTTGTCTATATCAGTTCTGTCTCTGCTGAAGAGTTTAATTGAGAATTTATATGTTAATGATAGTTACCTATGACGGGTACAATTTGTTGCGTAGCAGCTTCTAAAAATAATTTTAAAAAGTACAGAAATATTTCTTTCCAAACAATATTAATATGGGAACCAAAAATATATAATCAAATTTGTGGAGTGCATTTAAAATTTTTAATATTAGTGGAAGAAAGTCATCAAACGATAAGTCACCTACATACTTTCTTGGTGGCCGGGTATTTGGTGATAAAACATTTATATCACGCAAAATTTTGTTACTAATATTAATATATTTAGCCTCTACAAAACTTTTTATTTAAACATAATTTTGATTATTATAATTTAATAAAGTACTCAAAACTTTTTCCAAATAACATACTGTATCAACAGCCATACATACATGTATGTATGGTGGTTTTACTATATCCATATTTGTATATTTTTTTTTAGTTCTGTTTTCATAATTAATTATTTATACAATCCTCTTGAAAATTTGAAGGAAATGTTTCTAAATTTCGGGTCACGTAAGACTATGTTTTTAAAACTGCAGCTTAAATATGATCTAAAATAAAAAGTTCGGTTATATATACCTCCCTTAAGCTAGCAAAGCAAAGTGAGCAGAATGACTTCTTATATATTTTTAAATATAGTGCTCATTTAGTGCTATATTAGTGCCCAATTAAAAAATTGGGTGCTGCAGCGTTTTTTTTTTTAAAAAAGGTTTTGCTAGCTTAATATAAAGCTAGCAAAACAAATTGATAAACCTAAGGAAAGTGACCAGAATGACTCCTTATATATTTTAAAATATAGTGCTCATTTAGTGCTATTTTAGTGCCCAATTAAAAAATTGGGTGCTTCAGCGTTTTTTTTTTTAAAAAAAGGTTTTGCTAGCTTAATATAAAGCTAGCAAAACAAATTGATAAACCTAAGGAAAGTGACCAGAATGACTCCTTATATATTTTAAAATATAGTGCTCATTTAGTGCTATTTTAGTGCCCAATTAAAAAATTGGGTGCTTCAGGGTTTTTTTTTTTAAAGGTTTTGCTAGCTTAATATAAAGCTAGCAAAACAAATTGATAAACCTAAGCAAAGTGACCAGAATGACTTCTTATATATTTTAAAATATAGTGTTCATTTAGTGCTATTTTAGTGCCCAATTAAAAAATTGGGTGCTTCAGCGTTTTTTTTTTTAAAGGTTTTGCTAGCAAAACAAATTGATAAACCTAAGTAAAGTGACCAGAATGACTTCTTATATATTTTAAAATATAGTGCTCATTTAGTGCAATTTTAGTGCCCAATTAAAAAATTGGGTGCTGCAGCGGTTTTCTTTTAAACTTCACCTCGGTTATGGGAGTGGAAAGGGGATAGGAAAAATTTGTAGTGAACTTTGTGGAAGCTTTGTAGAGCAGTATAATTTAAAATAAAATGCAGGTCTTATTCAACAGATATCAGCTATTATTATTGATATATCGATATTCATATATAAAGATTTTTTTATTATAATTAATCAATCTAAAATCACATTTTTTCGTACCTGTAGTTATTATTCTAAAATCACATTATTTATAGCATTTTATATACAGTGAGTCCAATGAAACTGTTTAAGCATGGGGATCTCGAGAACCGTAAGAGATACGAAGTCGGTTAAATTAGACAAAAGTTGCCTCATTACGGCACCAATTGACACATGTTTTTGTTTTTCCAAAAAAATGCATAGGTGACTAGATATAAGCCAAAACGTAAATTTTTCAAATTTCGTTTTTCGTGTATAACATTGTTATTTGGATTCATGCAAGATTTTAACTTGCACTTTTTAACAAGGAATTCACAGCAGTCATCAAAATTTTTATTGCTTGTACAGTTTTCTAGAAATTGATATCAACTTTTAATTTTCATATGGAGCTCAAAAAAGGCTGTGACTCGTTTAAATAGGGATTTTTTTTCTCTTTTCAGCCACATAAAAAACAAGTACATTAATATTAAAATTAAGCGAGAAATTACATATTAACATTTTTTTTTTTACAGTTTGTTACAGATTTTATTGAAGACAGCTACAAATATCAATAAAAAATTAGAATTTTGTTTAATATTTGTTAATAATGGAACTAAACCAATGTAATTTTTTCATCCTAACAAAAAAATAAAAATGAAATTTTATTTATTCGCAAAATAATAATTCCATTATGTTTACCTTGTTTTTGTTTATAAACAAATAGTGGTTAATTGTTGAGTATTGAATATTGTTGAATTTGATTCAACTACGAGTTAATTTTCTGTTTTTTTGTTGTGTGGAGTAGTTTTGTTAATTTTAAATACATATTACAAAAATAATTTCAAAATATGGAACGTTTCGATAACTATGAAAAGTTTAATGTTACGTTGTTACATTCGTTGCCAGAGTAATTCTCTATTAGCTGCGCAAATGTATTCTGATTTATACCCAGAAAGAAGACAACTAAGTTTGATGTTGTATCGAAAATTACAGAATAATTTAAATGAGTACCGTGCTTTTACTAAACCTAAACGTGACCCATCACCAGTTAATGAAGATAATGAAAATATTGTACTAAAATGTGTTATCGAAGAACCACGTATTTCTACACGGCAAATTGAATCAAATACTGATATTTCCAAATCCTCTGCTCACTTAATTTTAAAAAAAAACCATAAATACCATCTCTATAAGAAGACTGCAATTTTGTGAATGGTACAATAATAAATGCAGTATTGATGCGCATTTTCCACGTAAAATATTGTGATCCGACGAAAAAAAAAAATTATGAACAACGGTTTGTTTAATCGTCATAATTTTCGTTCTTGGCATACCGAAAATCTTAATTATCTTGATAATCAGTTCCCGGATTGATGGATAGACAATCGTGGACCAATTCTATGACCGGCAAGATCGCGAGACTTAACTCCCTTAGATTTTTATCTTTGGGGTTATGTGAAAAATGAAGTTTACGAGAAAACGTATGATAATGTAGCCGATTTGCAAAGAGCTGTAAACATTTGTTATAATTGCTCTTTGTTTAAGATTAATTTGTATTTTGATTAAGTTAAGTTATAATTCTTCTATGTTTTGACGACTGCAGTGAATCCCTTGTTAAAAAATGCAAGTTAAAATCTTGCATGAAACCAAATAACAATGTTATACACGAAAAACGAATTTTGAAAAATTTACATTTTGGCTTATAGCTAGTCACCTATGCATTTTCGTGGAAAAACAAACACATGTCTAAATTGGTCCCGTAATGAGGCAACTTTTGTCTAATTTAACCGACTTCGTATCTTTTACGGTTCTCGAGATCCCCATGCTTAAACAGTTTCATTGGACTCACTGTATATAAAATGCTACAAATAATGTGATTTTAGAATAATAACTACAGGTACGAAAAAATGTGATTTTAGATTGATTAATTATAATAAAAAAATCTTTATATATGAATATCGATATATCAATAATAATAGCTGATATCTGTTGAATAAGGCCTGCATTTTATTTTAAATTATACTGCTTTACAAAGCTTCCACAAAGTTCACTTAAAATTTTTCCCATCCCCTTTCCACTCCCATAACCGAGGTAAAGTTTAAAAGTAAAAACCGCTGCAGCACCCAATTTTTTAATTGGGCACTAAAATAGCACTAAATGAGCACTATATTTTAAAATATATAAGAAGTCATTCTGGTCACTTTGCTTAGGTTTATCAATTTGTTTTGCTAGCTTTATATTAAGCTAGCAAAACCTTTAAAAAAAAAAACGTTGAAGCACCCAATTTTTTAATTAGGCACTAAAATAGCACTATATTTTAAAATATATAAGAAGTCATTCTGGTCACTTTGCTTAGGTTTATCAATTTGTTTTGCTAGCTTTATATTAAGCTAGCAAAACCTTTTTTAAAAAAAAAAACGCTGAAGCACCCAATTTTTTAATTGGGCACTAAAATAGCACTAAATGAGCACTATATTTTAAAATATATAAGAAGTCATTCTGGTCACTTTGCTTAGGTTTATCAATTTGTTTTGCTAGCTTTATATTAAGCTAGCAAAACCTTTTTTTTAAAAAAAAAACGCTGAAGCACCCAATTTTTTAATTGGGCACTAAAATAGCACTAAATGAGCACTATATTTTAAAACATATAAGAAGTCATTCTGCTCACTTTGCTTTGCTAGCTTAAAGGAGGTGTTATATATGTATATATTAAAACGATCACGTTAAAGCAATTAAATTTGTAAATGACTGTCGAATGATACTCGTATGTTATATTTGAATTCATAACAGCTCCTAAATGCCGCCCATTACGACACAAAATTTCTAGTTCAAAACTTGAATGTAGAGGTCGCGCACATTTTTGAAATGGTCTATTGGCCGGCAAATTTTACAAAAATCAGGTTATAGTTGAATTTAAATGAATTCATTTATGTATATGCATTTATTCATTACATATTTATCGTTTATTTTTAAATCCCACAGCTGACAGTTGCCAATTTAAATTTACCCCTGTGGTTCCCCTCCACTAACATTTTTGGGGGTTATGATTTGACGGCTGGTAACCGCATACGTAAAAATATATCACTTATCGAGATCTGCATAAGTAGAGTGCCACACCCATAATGAGTAAAATGCGTGATGATATATTTATTTATTTTTATGAAGTAAATGGATCATGAGTTCCAACATTTGTATCCCAAAGTGACAATTTCACATGGAAACTTCGAACCGGGGTAAATTACCAGAAAATGGGTAAAAATATTTTTGGGAGATTAATGAGGAATATAAGAAAACCAAATTATATAAAAAGCGCATTCCTAATTGCTGAGATCACAATACCCAGACGCCAACGCTACGTTCTTGATCCTTCGGATTGGATAAAGCGATAGAAAAAGGGGATTCCCCTAAAATATCAAGAATTCTTGGAACAAGACGCGAAATACGTTGCCAAGAAATGAGCAAAACAAGAAACTTTTTGTTTCTTGTCTTGAAGACCAAGACAAGAAATGGTCATCAAGACAAGATTTCTTGTCTTGTAAAACTAATTACCTGAGCCAATATACCTTGTAAATTTAATTAATACATATACGATTTTCTGCCTTTCAAATAGGGCCTAACGTCAGCGCAAATAATTAAATTTTGGATAAATTATATCACTTACTGCGAAAGCACATACCCAAAAAAAAAAAATTGGATGATGGTGTAATCATTTATTTATATAGGTCGACAAACCGACATGTGATGATATGGCTAATGTCACCATTCTAAATATGCTAACATAAATTACACAATAATAACTAACAATAAGACAAATAAGCAATTTTACTTTTATTCTATTAAATTGTTAATATACTCGAATATTATCTTTTGTAAAATAACACCATTTTATCCATTTTGGGTATATACGCTTTCACAGAGCTCGATGTAAAGTGCGGTTACCAGCCGTCAAGTCACGGCGCCCAAACATGAGTTGTGAGTAGGATCCACAGGGGTGAATTTAAAAACAACTAAAACTTTGGAATTCAAACTTAGTATCTCATGATCCATAGTCTGATGCGTTATCACTGACCTATTTCCACCTCTTATCAATTTAAGTAGGTGTGTAGATGTTAACGCTATTCGTTATGTAATTCTAGTCGGAGAAGATAAGGCACATTTTCGTCAGGGACGCACATCGGTTTGTCAACAATTTAAAAATTTATAAAAATTGTATGATTTTATAAAAATAAATAATTATACCAACACGCCTTTTACCCATTTTGGATGTAGCACTTTGTTTTCGCAGATCTCGATAAGTGACATAATTTTGCGCTTAAATGTGATGACCGACCGACAAGACATGACCCTAAATGTGGTAGTAGAGGGGGAACTATAGGGTTAAGTGAAAATGCCAACTGTCGGATCTGGGATACGAACTGAGAATCTCATGATCCACAGTCCGATGTGTTACCACGGAACTATTTACCCTATTTATTTATAAATAAAAGTTAAGTAAAGACGTCAATTACTACTAAATACTTTCAATACAAAGTTGTATACACGTTTCTAATATCAGAATTATAAAAATTTAATAATATGCGAATATTTTTCTTTTTTATTATTTTAGTATTTAGGTAACTGCAATATTATTTAGAAATTATAAACATTCATTTGGCGTTGCAAATAAATATTAGTAAGGAGCAATACAGTTAGTTTTGAGATTCATTTGCGCCGTGTCAGAAATATTAATTTAGGTCAATTTGCTAGCGATTTCTGTCAACTATATTTTTGGTTAGTTCATTACTTATTTACTGTTTCAGTTTTATCCTGACTTGTGCCAAATAGGTTACTGGAACAATTTCATGGTATTTTATCCCTTTCCCTTATGTGTACAAACTACAACGGCAACGAAGTATTTCTTCTCCAACATCAAAACTCAGAATATATGCTTCTTTTAAACTAATCATAATTTTTTTTCGTAGAGCGAGTAAAGAGGCATGTTTTCGAACTTCAGGAAATAATTAATTATTGGTCGATGTTAAAATTTAAGATTTTATTTTTGTTCAAGGTTCTAGCTTATACCATTAAGGGTATCAGGGATGTTAGCATTGTCCATAATGAAAGAATAGATTAAATTGAAATCAATCATACAAAAACGTAAAGTGCAATTAATATTACAATTTATTGTTTGATAGATTACAAGTAAATAATGTAGTGCTTGTCATTATATTATATATTTTTTTAAGTATTGAATTAATCAGTATAATTATTCAAATATAGATAATAATACTTTTTAAAGCATAAAAATACAATGTCCTTGTTTTTAAATAATGTTGCAACAGAGTACTCTTAAAATGATTTCTAAATCAATATCAAGATTACTATCTACCCGAATTGCTTAAATAGATTTCTATAGATCAGAAGAACATTATATATTTTCAAAAGATCAAGATTGTTTTTATTTTATAATTTAAAGGGAAATATAACAATAAAATTGATAACTATGATATTATTCATAAATTTAATTTTCATGTACCAGCAATTAAGACCAGAAATAATAACTTATTCTACAACCATAAATTTAATTCAAACAATTTCGTAAATTCGTAAATAGAATAATGTTAGAATTTAGAATACAGTAACAACTATCAGCACTTTAAAGGTCTTCTTTTTATCCCTAAATCAGTTCAACCACTTGAAAGTGACGACATAGCTTTTTATTTGTTTTCTATTCCGTTTTGTAACATTATTTTTGTATATTAATTTTTGTTCAAATTTTTGTAAATTTAAATTGTAAATCGTGGAAACTTGTTTCTGGGTTATTCTGTTGGCTTCTCTAATACTCAAAATAAAATAAAAATAAAACCATAGTACAAAGGCTTTATTCATCTAAAGATTGAGTGTTAATATTTATTTATAACTGTACAAAATATTTTAATAATAATAAGAACCAACATTTCATAAAAATAAATTTCATAGACAGCTAACAAACATTAAGCGAGTATTTTTTCTTACATATTATTAATTTATGTTTCAACGAAATCTAACTCACGCTTTTTTCAATCTTAACATACCTCTGTATAATAGTATATTTCCTACCTAGAATGCGGTTACTTGCCGTTTTATTCCGGCTCCAAAAAGTGACAATGTTGTGGAAGCGATTTAATTGTGAATCATGTTTTAAATTGGCAGTCTTATTTTCACAGTTCAATACGTTCCTAATCAACCGAAATTGCTGTACGACTTTTTACATAAACATTGGTCGTAATGAACATTTGAAGGTTAATGTCAAATACTAAAAAGTCAAAAATAAAAATTCTTTCTAAAAATAAATTCTATTTAAACTGTCTATATTAAGAAGATATATCTTTTATGAAATATGTCTGGTCGAAATACTAGAATTTAACGAACAACATAGCATTAACTTAAAAACAAAGTTAACAAAAAATTTTTCTTTTACTTTTAAATAAAACTTAATTTTATATTTCAAAATACAAAAACAACAATTAAAATTTATTTCAATCACATATTTTAAACGTAAAATTCTTTAAATATGTGTGTAAATACTGGTTTCTTCAAGCGAAAATAGTATTCCGAAAAATGAGCGCATCAGAGATATTTTAGAACGAGTGCAGGTAACATCCGCTAAAAAGTTTATTTGCACAAATAATGAATCATATAGACGTACAGCAATACAATTAAGATCTCATTTTCATTTTCTACAAAACGAAATGTAACTTAAATCAATCTATATCTTAATCAATTAATTATATAGCTACATAATTCAATGTTCACATAAGAAGTACAAGAAGTTGATAGACATACCGCCCGCCCCACCCTGCATTATAACTCTCAAATTCGCCATTATATCATTACAACCTTCTACGAAACTTCTATAGAAAATTATACGACATGTAATAAAGAAATCTCAATCTGTTTTCTGAAATGTCAAAAATTTTAGATTTTGCATATTTTCCATGGCCGTGTCACAATTTTTCTAATAAATATTAATTTTAATTTAATAGATATATCGCGAAATTAAATACTAATATTTAGGTAACCAAATTGCATGCATTTTGAAATTCTGATAACTTTTGTGTTTACACTTTTGCTGTAAAGTGAATAGGTTAAACGCTACAACAATATAAAAAATAGCATTTCAGTTCTACACCGGGTATACATGGGGGAGGTGAAATATAGTTCCTTTGTGATAATAAAACATCTTTATACATAAAATTCCGGTGTGTGTGTATTCGTAATTCTTCTCTTCCTAAACGGCTTGACCGATTTTGATGATTTTTTTTTGTACTTATGGAGTCATCTGGATGGTTCTTAGCTACAGTTGGACCCGGTAGGTGGCGCTATTGTCGAGTTCCAGACTTATATTTTTTTAATTTTCTTGACTTGTATTCATGACATGCATTTGATCATCCAGGTGGCCCCAAAAGTACAAAGAAAAATTGCATCAAAATTGGTCAAGCCGTTTAAGAGGAATTTTATAGATAAAGATAACTATTTTACTAGCAAGGTCTGTGGCAGGACAACGTCTGCCTACCGGGTCCGCTAGTATTTTAATTTTGAATATATGTAATACGCAGTCTACTAGTTTAAATGTCAAGTCACCATGAAAAAAGACAATTGGAGACAAGGGGAAGGATGATATACTATTGGGCGTAAAGTGCAATTACTGGCTATGAAATCGGAAAGTGTTAGTGGTGTGATAATTTCTATGCGGTAAAATTTTGTTCTAAAATTTGCGACGACGAATTTCCAAATAACTATTAACTCCATTCAACTGACGAACAAATTTTAAATTTTATGACAAAATATTTAATTCAACTAATATATAAATCAACTCCAATAATTATCTCTGACATATTTAATATTGTAAATAAGGGGCTGTGTTAGCAACACTAGCTTGCGTTCTAGCCACTTGGTTAATATTATTGTGAAAAACATTACTTTGTATTCTTGTCAGTCTTTGTTTGGATTTGCGAATTAAATATTTCCTTGCGTACATCCGTATAGCATTATCAATTTCTTTATAACTATTATAATTTTGGAGATCCATGCTGTGTATTTTCGTAGAAAAATAATTCAGTTCTAAAAACTTTTAGAAAAACCAATATTCCAAACTAATCAGGTTTAATTATAAGTCTAGTTTGTTATTTAGAAATCCCTAATAAGCATTTCAGCAATTGGCCAACTGTACTCGTATGTATTTTTTCCCGCTTTTCCTCATTTTATAATTAATTTTCCAGGGCTCTCATTTGACGTCACAGAATTGTTCTGAAAATATTGTCTTAATATATAAGAATTACAGTTTTATAATTCTGAAAATTGCGCACATATGTTGGCTTACTATCGTGTACACATGTTGGAGTTAATTAGAATTAAGTGCGTAATGCTAACTTAGTACAACTATTGTTTGTCAATCAATAACTACATGAAACTAAACCTAAATTAAATAAATGAATTACAAATTGATGATCACCAATTGTTTCAAATATGAACTCATATAATTTTAATTTTTGTGACAATGAACTTTGGAAATAATTCGGACATTACAAAATCAAATAAATGAAATAAGCTTTGGTAACAGGTATATTTATAGTACGCGTTCAAAATATATTATCTCATAAGTGAAGAAAAAATAAAAAAGTGCCAAATACTACATAATATAGGTACTGATCTCCAATCAAAAGAATTCTTTTAAACTGCACTATACATGACATACAAGTAAACTATAGTCTATACCACGAGACCTTTAATTAAAGAGACACAAATCCACGTGGTTTCCAGTGCTGTGATTGGTCCTCACGCGATTTAAAGTACAAACATGTATGCACTGTAAAATATCACACTTTACTGTTTTGAGTTATATGTCGGTATAGCACTGTATTTTATCAAGTTTCTACAATATGTATATTAGAAATATTTACGCTTAAATTTATAATTTCTTTAAATCTGTTTATTTTTATAAAGATGTGCAATTAATTCTTTCCTTTCTTAATAACAGTGTACGAACAGATGATGGAATTACATAACTATAATTGTCCATTTAAAGAAAGGTCTCGTGGAATAGATTATAGTATCTACCATTATGCTTTTCTCTTAAGTATTGAAACTACCTGTATAGCTGAAATATTATACAATATAAATTAGACACAAAACATATGAATTAGTTCAAAATTGCAGTAACGTTAGCGAAAGAATTTGGAACGAATTCAAGAAAACCTGATTTTAATACGAACTGCTATGGCGCGAAAATTTCAATTGAAGAAAACGAACGACGTTTCGCAAGCTACCTTGGTGCACCCGTATAACATGAAAGATAAAATGAGGGGAAGTTGAACGGAACTAGTAAATTTTCAGTAATAATATAAAAAGAGAGTGAGAATAAATTGAAAATAATTTGACAGATCTTTCTCAAACTTGTTGCCATTTGGCAATAACCACTCAAGCCGTACGGGCTTTCGTGGCTATTGCCTGGCAACAAGTTTGAAAAAGATACTGGAAAATTATTTTCTAATTTATCGAACTCTCGAGTTATATTTGATTAGATTATTTTTTTTTGATTTCATCATCAGACACGCCACTAAATCTATCTTTTTTGCTCATTTTCTACTTGTATCGATGTTAACTATCTGACATTTGTCAACAACAACAAAAAATTCAGAGATTATTCCCGGGAAAAATCACTAGCGCTTTATTCTCAGTATAATAATGACAGGAATGGTTAAAATGCAGACACATGACATACAACGAAGCATTTAATTGGTTTTAAGAAACGTCAAAAAATAATCCTTAAAATTAAAATTTAGATTATTAACATCAAATATTGTTCACCCCTACGACGCACAATTGCTTCACTTAACAATTTTTTATGTATTTTACTGAAATTGTTAAACGTAGATCAAGTGTAGTCAAGGGAAATCCCCACTTTGCACATGTTATTAAACCTTCGACTAAGTCATCTTCCTCAATCTATTTACAAGTGTAATTTTTTGAAGCGAAATTACGGCTTACTACGTATTTATTCCTCTAACACTTCTGCTAAACATTTTTTTAACGTTTCTTCACTATATTCTTTAAGGCGTTTAGTGCCCTATTTATGTTTATACACCCGCGGCATAGTAAAATAACGTGCATCTGTTGCACAATTCGGTGTTCTACTGAATAAATTTATCTTGTAAAGCAACATAATGCAGATTTAAATACGACTACAGTCAATTTCACCTATTAGGTCAACTAGACCCCAAATTACTTTAAAAAGTGTGTAAATGTACAAATTCCTAAAACTGCAAATGGTTAAACAATTTCTTACAAGTGTAATTCCGAAGTTTTAATCTTAAATTATTGATTTATTCAAACCCATTTATTACTTCAACATAACATTTTAAGTTTTCCATGTGACTATTTAAAGGAATTCGCTTAGTGTTAGAATGCACCAGTAACTTCATCTTTTTATACTCATATTTAGTAATGATATATTTTACTTTTCCTTATATGTTGTGAACGAGTACAATGTTCTTTAACGAATATCGTAATAATAATTTTATATAAATCAGTGTATAACGTATGATTTATGAAGTCCTGAAACATTTTTCAACTTTTCGCAGTGGTCAATTTTCCCCCATTTTACGGTATTACGTTTGAAGAACTTACTTCGCTCACTACTGAACTATCTAACGACCGACTGGCCTAAATGATCAACTAAAAATCGTTGTCGGATATTATACTGTGTGCATTCAGCTTAAAAATTATCTTATCCTAAAATTACGTGTAAAATAAGATAAATAGCTTCATGATAATGAACCTCACAGTTAAAAGTTACCATTATAACTTTATACTCTGTGTTTGCCCCTCTACACGGAGAAAAAATACATTGCTAAAGGTTTATTGCTAGTTAAATTATATTTATAACATACATATTCATAGTTATAACAGCTATCTTGTATTATTTTTTAGATATAAATATTGTTATCGTTGCATCTATACTATATTGTTATTGTAGCTGTTTGTGTTAATGATTTTAGCTTCTAGATTGCTAAAAATATTACCAATACATTTTTACTTAATATAACTATATAATATAATAAAATAAAACATCATGCACTGTATTTATTTTTGTAAAAGTGTTTCTGTATAGAAATGTAATAAAACTTTGTTTTTTTTTAAATAAAAAAATACAGTAAATTATTATATTTTCAATTTTTGTCCTGCACTTTTTACCTAGTATTTTTTCTATTTCCTTTTAATATATACGGGTCATTCTCATTCCAGCCAGAAACGTCCAAACCGACGTGTACCCATGTAACACATTTGGCTGAAATTTTATCTGATAAATGTCTTTTAAAATACAAGTTGATACTTCAAGAATGATGTCATATGTATATTATATATATAATATACATATGACATCATTCTTGAAGTATCAACTTGTATTTTATAAGACATTTATCAGATAAAATTTCAGCCAATATATATATATATATATATATATATATATATATATATATATATATATATATATATATATATATATATATATATATATATATTGTGGAAACTTGTATTTTATAAGACATTTATCAGATAAAATTTCAGCCAAATATATATATATATATATATATATATATATATATATATATATATATATATATATATATATATATATTGTGGAAACACAATATACTCATAATTAATAAATTTCTAGCTACTTTTAATATGGATATAGTTAATTCGCTAGAGAATAAAAATATTTATTTGATATTACTGTGAGAACCAACAAAGAACAATCTGTTTATTCTTACAGTAATATCATGTAAATATTTTTATTTTCTAGCGAATTAACCATGTCCATATTAATAAGTAACTATAAATTGATTAATCATAAGTATATTTTGTTATTACAATAAATATTGTATATACTTGTGACATCATTCTTGATTTGCTAATGTCAACAATATTTTATTGCTAACGTTAAAATATAATTATTGCTGGAATTATATACGTATTAGATTGATACCACAAATATATATAATATGTATGATAGCAAACTTATATCATAGAAAAAATAATATTTCTATTGCTGTTACTAACACATTAAGATTGCTAATACAACACTAAAATATTGTTAATTTAGTAAATAAAAATTATTGTTGTCATACATATAATGAATTGTTATATTTCAACAATATTTGTATTGCTACTTTAACTAACAAAAGTGCTCTCACTATGCGTACGATAAGTTATTGTTACTGTATGCATATTTATTGTTATAATAAACATACATTTTTCTCCGTGTAGTATCCTATTTGGGGAGCATGAATTCACGGCATGTAACTGCAGTCGACACGTAAAAAAAAACTTACCGAAATCTGCGAAAGCAGAGTAACACACCAACAATAAGTAAATGGCGTGAAGCTATATTTATTTATTTTATATTAGCTATAAGAATTATAGTATTTTACAGTAGGATGAGATCGAATCAGAAACCTACGTGCTAACCAGAATTGTCAAAAACGATTAATTAATTATTTCTCTGTAATAATGTCAAAATATAACAATAAATTAAAATATTAATGTATTACTTTACAAAAGTAATAATTCTCCGATCTTTAATGCTACATTAAAATCAATTAAGTTCATAATTAAATTTTTATTACAAGAGATTTATTTCCCTATATCGTAAATCAAAAAAGTATAAAATGTAGACTTTCCGGCATTAGAATTTACGAGCACATTCACATAAAATATCTTAAAGTTCAGATAAAAAAATTGGTGGCAGTCACGAAAAATTGCTTATAAAACTGTTAGAAACTGCCTGTTTCCGTATTTATTTAAACATTGGTATAATTTTATTTTAGGTTCAAAAAACCACGAGTAAAAATGAAACAAAATCAGACCGTTCTGTATGCTTTAACATTTTAATATAAAAAAAAATAAATAAATATATCATCACGCCTTTTACCCATTATAGGTGTGGCACTCTGCTTACGCAGATCCCGGTAAGTGATATATTTTTGCGTATGAAGTGCGGTTAGCAGCCGTCAATTCATAGCCCCCAAAGATTTTAGTGGATAGGGAACCACGGGAGTAAATTTAAATTGGCAACTGTCAACTGCGGGATTCGAACTGAGGATCTCACGATCCACAGTCCGACACGTTACCACTTAGCTATTTACCCCATGGGTGATATTCGTCACCCTCAGAACAAAACAAAAAGGACAGAAAATATTTTTTGCACGACAAAAAAAATTTACTTTAAACATAAAAAAAAGACAAGACGATAAAACTGAACAGGAAGTTAAACGATGTTCGTAATTTCAAAAATTGCTACAATTATGCATAATAAATGAATTCTCAGAAATGAAGTATAATTCTTGGAAAAACTTCCTGTATTTTCCGATAAAATTGAGAACAACCTTCCCTTATTAATTTCACTCTAGCCAGGTCAGGGATAATCGAAACACGTGCCATAAAATAAAGTAATCGATAATGTTCATATTAAATTCAGCAAAATAAAAGTAGAGCACTACGACAAGAAATTTCACTAGACATACTAATCAGATTATCAATCAGGTCACAATTTAATAACCCATTTGCAAACGGTTGAATAGCTGAACGCATTATGATATGACGAATGGAGATTACGAGAGTACACTGCTATTCCAGTTAATTGTTGTAAATTACAGATTTTGATTTTGAAGGGTGACTAGGGCTATTCTTGCAGCAACAATAAAACATTCATCTTTACCTATATAATTGGTTTGGAGTAAATGATTATCAAAACTTTAAAAATAATTTTCTCAAAATTTACCCATCCTTTTAGTGTATATTTTCAGCAAATTTCAAATATACAATATTATATATTAGGGTGGGTCGAAAAAAATCAATTTTACCGGCTCAGTTCTAAAACGAAAGTTTTTGATAAAAAAAATGTGGAACATGAATAAAACTTTTTTCAAACAATTTGTAGAGGGCGCACGAGACCCTGAAACATGCATTTTTAGCACTTTTTTCAGTATTAAGGCTGTACTATCAAGGTATTTGTCAAAAACGGCTGCTTTTTTGATATGTTGTGCCCAGAATGATACCCTTCAAAGCCGTTATATGATAAAAGTAACGAGATGATAAGCTGATGCGGAATTTTAACCTAAAATTAATTTTTTTAGTTACTTTTCAGTTTTTTCGGCAATTTACTGTATTTTAAGCTAATAAGGCGCTGTTTTCTTGTTCATTTTTTCAGTTTCCATTACAGTAATACAATATTTCGCGCAAAGTTTAAAGTAATCTAAACACGAAAGAAGCATCTTATTAGCTTAAAACACGGTAAATTGTCGAAAAAAAAATGAAAAGTAAAGAAAAAAATTGATTTTTAGGTTAGAATATCTAATCAGCATATAATCTCGTTAGCTTTAGCATTCAATGAGATTGAGGCGTATCATTCTGGGCACAATCTATAAAAAAAATCAGCCATTTTTGACAAATACATTCAGAGATACAGCCTTAATACTAAAAAAAAAATTAGTATGTTTGAAGGCCCCGCGCGCCACCTAAAATTTTTTTAAAAAAGTTTTATTGATGTTCCCCATTCTTTTTATCAAAAACTTTCGTTTTAGACCCTAGCCCTAGCCGGTAAAATTAATTTTTGCGACCCACTCTAATATATATATATATATATAAAGGGGGTATTATCGCCGATTTCGACGGTCCTTAAAATTGAATAGTTTTATAATGTACAGTTTGTTTACAGCTCCTGCAAGTTCTCTGAAAATAGCCATTTTAGCGTTTAAACATATAGGTAAGAAATAGTCCATACACTGGAACCGAATAGGGAAAATATTTTTTCAGGATTTTTATCTGACAGCAGTATTCGGCATTTTTTACACAAATTTACGTTTTAATGTTTCTTGGAAGTTAGAGTGGCTCCATTCCACCAGATATTGTTGAAGAACATTGTTGTGTATTTATCGAAGCTAGAAGTTCACTTTGCGTATAAGGTAATGTAACTCCCGAAAACGTTCAAATAATAATTATTTTTTTTTGGTATTTTTGATAAACAATAGTTTCTTTTTTATAGCGATAGCTATGTAATTGAAAGAAAAATGAATAAATATATGACGTTTTAAAGAGCCAAAAAAAAAATTGTTTAGTATGAATTTGTGATTTATTTAAGTGACAATGAGAGGTATATTCACTATTTACACGATGAAGTTAATAAAATAATTGTTTGGGTGAAAGTTCTATAATTTACAATAAATAAATACTAATAAATTGTAAAATAAAATTACATTTAAATATTTTTAACTTTTTCATGTTTATAGTTATCCATTTTCAATAATAAACCTTTTATGCCTATTATATTCATATAGACGTCATTGAGAAAATGGTCAAAACAGATTCAGGCGACCCAAAAACATGTACTTCCGCGAAATTTTAAAACAAAATTAAAAAATAAATCGAAACTACGCTAAGTACTTATGTTAACACTGTGCTAAATATTGTTTCCATGACGTCATAGCTTGTAAACATGATTATAGTCTTCATGTTATTTTTTGTTTTTATTTTATACAATTCTTCGACGTATTTAATGACTTTTAGGAACTAAGCTCACTGATTAATAATTCTCATCTCACTATTCCATGAATGATTTCCAGTAGTGCTTTTTTGCCATACCATAGCGTTTCTTAAAAATCATGCTCAAAATAGGACCCCTATTCTGAAAACAAGAGCTAAGAAAGCTCTATAACTACAACGTCAACCAACAGTGCTATAATAAGAAAATGAACTAGTTTTTATCCTAAGAACTTTGTAGCATATATTTCAACATTTAAGGTGTTTCTAGGGCGAAAGTATTTTTATTTTGATGTATAAAGGTATAATTTGTTTGATACGAAAACTTTATGAATATTAACATACAAAAAATGATAACAACAGTTGTGAATGAGAAATAATACGCTCAACTCTAGAAACTGAACATCAGTTTTCGCGGGTTTCTCTCCATGCAAATGCTTTACTTATTTGCATGGTCATTCCAAGCGATTTCGTACATTATATTATACTGATTTAAAATGACAAATTCATGCTCAAAAAGATAATCATTCTATTGCTTATTAATGAGAGAATAGAAACTGATATATACCCCTGTTTCCAATCGTCTCCGCTAGACACCACCATTGAATATAAAAATATTGCCTATTTTAAAATTACGGAATAGGGATCCAAGTGAATTTTATTCTATATAATATAAGAAATAATAAAACTCATGCCGATCTCGGTGGTGTAGTGGCTATGTCACTAGCCTAGCACGCCAGAGGTCGTGGGTTCGAATCCCACTGAAGAGCATGGTTGTTTGTGTTTACATAAATTCATTATCATCCACTCATGAGGCGGCATATGACCATAGTAGTTAGTCCGCCTCCCATTTTCGTAATAAAAAAAAAAAAACTCATGACAGTTCAAGTCCTTAAAAATATTATATTTGTTTTAGCATTAGCGATGTTTTAAATGTGTTTACAGCAAACAAATCACAGCATGAAAAACAAATTCTGAATCATCGTAAGATCTCTCTTGGCAGCATAATAACAAATAAGTTTCAATAAACTAAAAAATGTTATGGTATACTTGCAAATTGTTTGAAGAACACAGCTATGTCGCGAAATAATACTTTGTCACTACTGAAAATAAAATATGACAGTCTGTATTCAAGTTATTGAATAATTATACTTTGTTACTAACGCCAATATTCTAGTTCACCACAGGTTATAAACAAATATTATTGGATGTTATTAAAAATAGAAATAAATATAGAGTGCGTCTAATTTAGTTTTGGCGGACCAGGCGGCTTGTCGCCAGTCAGCACGCTGGGATTCCGAGAAACAAAATGGCGGCGCAGCACAGCCACTGCCAGCTGTCAACGCGGAAAAGTACCGTCTATTGCGGAACTGAGACTGACGCTTGACGCATAGCTTTAATGATGATTAACATTTCTCTACGGTTCATTTTCAATTCTCGGTAACGTACTGAGCTACATGCAGGGCCGAATTTGCCTGCAGTAGAGGACTAATAAGCACAAGAAAATAGTTAGCTTTTTTTACCTTCCACACATACAGGCTGTTTCCTCTTAAATAACCAGCGCTTTTTTGGGCGAACTAATAACTTTAGAGAAAAATGTTATATACAAAAAATGATCAAGAAAAGAGTCCCTATTTAATAGAAATAACAAACAGAAAATTAAACCATTGGTTCTCAAACGATGGAATAAAAATATATTATTTTAAATAGTAACCTATATAAATTTTTAGTCCATTAGACAGAGAATTTTTTTCTAATTTCAACGATATAAATATGATATGAGGTTGTATAACAAATATTATGAGAAAAATGGTATTAAAAATCAGAAATAATTTTACAATATTGAAATAGGCTATGCAATAAACAACTATTAATACGATTATTGCCTAAGTCGCAACCTTATATCTAAAATAACATGTTTTTCTAAGAAATTAATAATAACAAAAAAAACTACATAACGAAGAAATACCAGAAAATAATAATAATATAAAAATAAAAACATATTATTTACGATTTATGCAACCATAGGTATTTTTGGTATTTTTTTACTTAAAAGCATTAAAATTTTTAATAATTAATATTCAAAAGCACCTCCTTGATTTTGAAGACAAAGTTCAAAACATACTATTTGTCACCTGTATCATTGATTTGCATTTGTTTATTGTATAGCCAACTTCAATATTGTAAAATTATTTCTAATTTTTAATACCATTTGTCTCAAAATAATTTTTAAACACCTCATATTATATATATATATATATATATATATATATATATATATATATATATATATATATATATCGTTGAAACCAGAAACAAATTCTCTATCTAAGGGACTAAAAACTAATATGGGTTACTATTTTTTTAAATATAATTTTATTCCATCGTTTGAGAACCACTGGTTTAATTTTCTGTTTGTTATTTCTATTAAATAGGTCATTTTTTGTATATATTAAAGCATTAGAATATTATGTTTTATGGGTTATACTCATACTAATGAACTTTCGTCTTAAAATGTACAATTTATATTTCTACAAGTAAACGTCAATACCATTCGTTTTTCAGTTAAGGCGCATTCCTGCATTTTCAATAATAAACTGGAAATTATTTAGCCCGAAAATTAAACCTTTCTGAAAAAATGCCATAAAATGGATTAATTGTTAAAATTTTTACTTTGTTCAAGGATCCAATAAATATAAATCCGGCCCTGCGTACAGTTACAGCTGAATCTTGTTGAAAAAAGACATTTTACTGTAATCACTCACTAATTGATTGTTGAAACTATGGTGTGAATAGCCGACAATTAGAGTGTAAATTAACAGAGAATTGTTATATCTCCAAAAGATTTATCTCTAATATTTTATCTACACTATTTTTTTACATGTCTCAAATTCGATCTTCGACCAATATTAAATGCATTTCTTGTGCTAATTTTGTTCACATTATTAACACTTCACTGCCATCTAAACAATCTGAAGAAGTTCGATGAACACCATAGCAGGTGTTGCTTAATCTGTCAAGAACAGATCTAATCAAATTTTTAATACTATAAGTAATACGAGAAATTTAAGAGCTTAAGTTGTATAGAAAATTAGCTTGATTACTATTATTATTAAATAAATGTAGTTCGTTAAAAGTTGGACTTTTTAAATTGTAAAACCTATATGCGTAATGAATATGATTTCACTTTCTTCGTGATGACATCTGTGTATATGTTAAATTTTTCGTCCATGTTAATTTAAAAACTTAAAATTTCATATTTAGAATTTGTACATTCAAGTTGCGCGCTGGTTTTATTTTGGTAGCAATCCATCAAACGAAAGTGGTAATTTCGTAAAGACCTATCAGGTTTCGTACATATCTCAGTAAAAACATTGATTTGTGATAAATTATTTGATTTTGTATTCAAAAAGATCCCGCGTAAAAATATATGACTTACCGAGTTCTAGAA
Organism: Poecilus cupreus; assembly: GCA_963942605.1. NCBI lineage: Eukaryota > Metazoa > Arthropoda > Insecta > Coleoptera > Carabidae > Poecilus > Poecilus cupreus. The sequence goes on along the minus strand of OZ012715.1, from coordinate 37,554,035 downwards.
AGCAGAGTGCCACATAAAAAAAAAATGGGTAAATAGCGTGTTGATATATATTTTTCGTAATTGAATATAAGAAATATGCTGACCTCATTTTGGGAAAACTTGGTTTTTAAAATGATATAAAAACAGAATACTTTAAAAAGTAAACAGTTTGGATGGAGGTTATGTGCTGCAGAAATCATATTTTACAACACAAATTATCGCTATTTGTTACGCTTATACTTGGGTGAGCGGATTACCAAACATTCTGAACGAAATTTGCTCTCTTTCTTTTTTAAAATTAAATTGTTAAATAAATAACAATAATTTATAATACTAATTGTGTAATTGTAGATGTGTGCAAATAAATAGCTTGAAAAAACTTTCAGAACTTATAGCAAAATTATAAAATGTTTCTACAGAAATTAATCAAAAAGTCTTTATAATAATTAGCTCGTTGTTATTGATATAACCAAAAATGTTGTTTTTCTCTTATCAAAACAGCAACCCAAAATAATAAAAAAGTTGGATAAAAAAATAATAGTCATTAAAACAACAAATCTAGCAGGATTTGGATCTAAATAGCACATATTAAAGATTTTGAATAACAAGTATCAAAACAAAGTGACAACTGAGCAGGTAAACTAACGAAACTTAACAATGACATCATTGTGACGTTAACCCGAAAGAAATAGATTCAACGTGTCTTAATACACCCGGCAGAAGTTTGGCAGGACCTTCAGAAAATTGCCTAACCTTTTCTTCTCAAATATACATCGAAAAATACTTCTATAATTAAACACGAATTTAGGAAGAAAATTGTCCTGCCAAAATACAGCTGTCGCGGAGTTAAAGGTGAATTAGCTAATTGACTAAGATAAAATTTCAATACGTCCTTAACCTAGATACTTCCAAATTCATAATTACATGCCTGCCAATCAACATTTTACACATGTGTGAGAGAAGGTAGTCAAATAGTTTTGCTCTCAATAGAAAATTTCTGGCAAAGTTAAGATTACTTGCAAAAATGCATGAATAGGCGGTGAAGAAATTTTTATTCTCCATTATGTATCAAATCAATATAGATATTTTTTTAACGCAAACAATTTATTAGAAATTGAGGATGATTAACCCTTGGTCTATCAGAAATATACAAAATTTACGCTATAAACTGGGCCCAATGTAATTATATAAAAAAAAGATTTTGTATTTGGAATTGTAGGAAATATTAAATCTACTTAATAGGTAATTAGAAATGTATATGGTACCTAAGAAAATTTAAATCAATGTGTCACTTATGGAGTGACACTTTGCTTTTACTGAGCTCGACAAGTAATACATTTTTACGAGTGCGGTAACCACTTGTTAAGCCATGGCCCCTAATAATGTTGACCAGAAACCACAGGGACAAAATTAAAAGTTGCAACATTGTCGATTGGAAATCAGTTCATTTATTCTTTGTAGTTATTGAGCCCTGTGGTACCCCGTAAATTAAAAACTCTGCGGCATTATTTGACGGCTAGTACCAAAACTTCAATCGTCAAAAAATTTTTCCATTTATCGAAATCATCTTTTTGTAGAGGACTGTTTTAAACTATCATAATATTCAGAAAAATGTTTCAAGTAAAGAAGGTGCATATTTTTACTGTCTAACCAGTGGGGTAGAAAAATCTTTTCTAAGAGCTCATATGCTAGATATGACATAAACTTATAACTTTATAAATGAAACCAACAGCAAAAAATATCATAGTAAAATAGCTTTTTTTGTTATTTTAATGAAGTAACGTATAACTTTTAAACTTCTAATAACATTTTACGTGAAAATAATTAAAAACTAAGTTTTGCAGAAATATGACAACTTACATGTGTATTAACAAATAAAACTCAATAAATAAATTAACAGTTAAGTTAGTTGTCCTAGTAATACATAAGTAAATTATGTAGATGTGTAATGACTTAAAAATGAAAAAATCTATGATAATAGATTTTTGTCTATATCTAGTGAGCTTATGCACTTTATTCATTTAGCTGTCTTACTAGTGTTGCAACTTTTGTCTAATTTAACCTAAATTGTAGCTTTTATAGTTCTTGAGATAGCAATGGTGAACCTCTAAATTGAAACACTATAATGTGATGCTATATTAATTATTTTTTATTTAGATAAAATACTACTACACATAACTTCCTCAAAAATTTTAATTTCAAATCGGTACAAAATATAAAAAAAAGTTTCAAATAAAAATTTTTGCTCATGCTATTCTACATCTTTTTGTATATAACAAAATTTACTGTAACTCAATTATTTACTAGATATATCTAAAAAACCAGAAAGGTCTTCAAATAAACTACCACTTCTGGTTGATGGATTGCTACCAAAATCTAAACAGTTCGTAGCCTCAACATTAAAACATAAAATTTCAAAACGATATCTTTATTAGATTTTGAGTTATTGTGGACGAAAAAATCGTTACACACACACACACACGCATAAAGATGTTATTGTAAAAATAGTGAAATCGTAATCGAGAGGCCACAAAACGTGCTTATCTGTTGAAAACTCACTACAGAAAATTTTGACCCGTCATATATGTGCGGGAGGTAATTATTATAATAAAACCAATTAAAGCATGCACCTGGGCAGTCGTAAATACGATTTGATTTGGTGTTATGTCTACCACATTTTGAGAAACACTGTGTTACAGGTATGAACAGTTGAAGGTACGGGGCTCTTTATATTCTCAAAATAAATTAATAAATCTAAGGCTAAAAAGTAATTTAATCAAATCAAATGGATTCGATCTAGACCACTGGCCTGGTTAACAAGGTGTATAATCTTGATTGAGCCTTCTTAATTCTACTTAGTTGTCGAAAAACGTTATTTATTTATATTAACAAAGCATGAGTCTAATGTTTAATATTTTATTAATTATTATAAATAAAAAATAATAAATAAATATTTCCAAATATTTACTGCAAGTGTGACACTCTACTTGAAAAATATCTACAGTGGCGTGCAAAAGTCTCCGGCCAATGAAATATTCTGTAATACCTATTTTCATAATAATAAATCGCAGTAATTTAGGATTCACAATCTTGAAACTATAACTGAATTGTAATGAAACCATTTAGTAATTTTTGACTTTTCAATTATAAGAACACAAGTACGCATAAAATTTGGATATCAACATGATCAAAAATATCCGACCAGGTTTTGTTTCGTTCCTATTTCAATTTTGTTTTATTTCAATCGCTCTGTTTACATTTAATAATGTATTTCTAGCTTATAATCAGTACAGAAGTTTCCAGTGAGTCATTAATAACGCTCCTATCCCTTTTAAATTGCTCGAAAGGTAGTTAAATGATCAAATGAAGGAAAATCTTCTAGTCAAATTGTTTCATTATTATCATTTGGGAAATCTACGGTGAGCGATTTACTTCCTAATTTGCGTGTTGGTTATGGTTCTAAAACGTCGTCTTCAAAGTGGGAGACTGCGAAAAATAACCAAAGAGTAGCCAACATTTTTTGAGAAAAATAATGGCTCAAATTTCGAGAGAATTACATGGGGAAAATGTTGCTAATATTAGTCACAGTAATGTGAAGAATGCTCGGAAGAATTGCTATAAAAAAAAACAAATGAATAGCAAAAGGAATAAAAAATTTCGATTAATGTTTACTAAACACTACTTAAGTTGGACAACCGAGAATTGGAAACGAGTTTTTTTTTTCGACGAATCCAAATTTAATTTGTTCGGAAGTGATGGCAGACAGTACGTACGATGTCCAAAAGGTTCAAGGAATGATGTAAAATATCAATTTTCAACAGTTGGTTGCGGAAATGTCATGGTTTGGGGCATTTTCTCAGCATAGGAAGTCGGACCATTAGTGCAAATTGACGGTATTATGGACCGCTTCGTATATTGAGATATATTCAAGAACAATTTGTTATCATATGCGGTAGAAAATATGCCTGAAAACTGCTAGCATCAGACACTGACTTAGGTTTAACAATGTTGTCCACACTCTTGGTTGTTTTTCGCGGTCTCCAACTTTGACAACGTTTTTAAACATAACCAGCACGAAAATTAGCATGTAAATCGTTCACCGTAGATTTTCATTTGATAATAATGAAGCAATTTGACGTGAAGACTTTCTTTCATTTGATAATTTCATTGCTTTTCCGCGCCATTTAAAACGGATCGGAGGGCCATGTTAATGATTCACTAGAAACTTCTCTACTAATTATAAGCTAAAAAAATGTTATATGTCCAGCACATAACCTCCTGCTTAAACAATTTTTAAACGATTATTTAATATCTCTTTTATAATAACAAAATTAATTCAAACTCAATTTTTTACTGAGATATGCTCAAAATACCTTATTCAAGTAAAGTTCCACTTCCGGTTGATGGTCAATCATCAAAATCTAACCAGTTCTTAATTTCACCATGCTAGGTTAAGTTAGAAAATGGTATTGTATTAGAATCTGATGTGGCCACCACATAATTTCCCAAATTTTTAATTTCAGAACGATGCATAATATAGAAAAATGTTTCATATAAAAATTGTAGCCAATGCTAATCTACATCTTTTTTATTATGACAAAATTTGCTGAAAATCAATTATTTACAGAGATATACCCAAAAAACTTGACAAGTCTTCAAGTAAACTACCACTTCCGGTTTACAGATTGCTTCCAAAATCTAATCAGTTCGTAACCTCAACATTATAATTTTAAATATGAAATTTCAAAATGATGTCTTTATTAGATTTTCAGTTATCGTGGATGAAAAATCGCCACACAGACTACCGAAAATTTTGACTCGTCACAATACCTCCCTTACATATATGTGCGGGAGGTAAAAATACATGTAAACAGAGCGATTAATTAAAACAATCAAAATAGGAACGAAACAAAATCTGGCCGGATTTTTTTGAACATCCTGATATTTAAGTTTTGTGCGTACTTGTGTTCTTACAGTTGAAAAGTCAAAAATTACTAAATGGTTTTATTACAATTCAATTATAGTTTCAAGATTGTGAATCCTAATTTACTGCGATTTATATTTGTGAAAATATTACAGAATATTTCATTGGCCGGAGACTTTTGCACGTCACTGTAGGTACATGATATAAACCGCAAAGTAAAAGGTTACTATACCCATCAAATTACACACGCAAAGATGTTACTTGAAGAGAATTGGACTGCTGTCGAGTTCGAACTGAAAATCTCAAGATGAATAACCACGGACCAATTTACCCCATCCGCAGATAGAAATAAATGAAAAATACTGTAATAACTAATTAATCGTGAAAACAAAAGAAAACTGTGAAATTCAGTCGATTAACTTATTGTTATTTTTGAACACTTGAATGTACTGCAGTAATTTCATTGCAGTAGTACAGTCCTTGAAATAATACGCGGAAAACAATTCATAAGGACATTGCTTTTCGTTGAAGCAATTGAAAAGTTTCACGTCAGAATTAAATTGTCAACGCAAAGGATACAAATTTCATTGATTTCATAACGTAAGCAAAATTAGACAGCAATTATTTCTACTTTTATTTTGTTTTACAACGTAAAAATATCTACGTCATTAAAGTTTAACAAGAAATCATTTAATTAGTATACCAACGCGCCAATTCCCCATTTATAAGTGTAGCACTTTGCTTATTGCTGAATGCCATTTTAATTACATCCAATTTCAATTTAACATTTATTTATTTATATGAAATATATATTATTGAATACCAACATTTATGCAGTAATTAGATTTGTACTTGTAATTAGATTTGTACTAGTTTTCAGTTTGTTCATGTTTTAAAATTTGACGGTTGTCTATTATTCGTCATATTCAAGATTATACACATTGGAGAAGTGAGCTCGTTTCTTAAAAAAAGATTACGACTATTTGAAATAATATGATTGTATTACTGTTTAAAATTAACGAACCCAAATCGATATACGAGTACCATCGATGTATGCACGACAAATGGCTTTCGTTTATTTTAAAAATAAATATTCCATAAATACAAAATTAAAAAAAATATTGCTGCATGAATTCGGCTTTAGTCATAACATTGAATTGAAATGCGGTTATTGGTCGTCGCCCCCAAAGCAGTAATAAATAAAAACTGCTTTTTCATTTTGTCAAGTGTCAAAATGAAATAAATTTAAAATCACAGATACAGGCCTTTTAAAGTATATAAAAAATATATAATACTACAACTGGTTTCATTATGACAAAAGCCATTCGTAAAGTATGAATATTAGATTTTTATTGAAAGTTTAGTACTTCAAAACAATGACACTTTTATGATAATGTATCATGATAATAAAATTTTGACTCACTGGTTTGAGAAGTGTAAATATGACCTTACAAATTTCAATTCAATTTTTACATGTTTCTTATTTTGAAAACTCATTGGTATGGTAGCTCTGTTTTTGGGTGTTTTAAGACAAGCGTTTTAGCCTCTATTTTAGCGCTGTACAATGTCCTAAAATTATTTTATTATAAATTACTTCAAATAAAAGTGTGAGATAATATATTTCTCTGTAACTTTTATTCGAAGCATTTTTTAATAAAATAATTTTAGAACGTTATACAGCGTCAAAGCCGACATTAAAACACTTATCTTAAAATACCCAAAAACAGAGCTCGCGGTACCAACCGGTGTGTCTTGGTATTGTGGTGCATTTCTTCTACTTTTTGTTTTTTAAGTTCATGGCTACACTTTAAATGACACATAGAAATGTATTTTCTGGTGTTTTTTTATTATTATTATTATTATTCAAATTTCACTTTCAAACCACAATCACCTTCATTTAAAAAGTATGTATATATTTTTTCAATACTGAAAAATAATACAATTTTGATAAAACCACTACTAAATGAAAAAACCAAATTCAAACTAAGGATTTAATGATCCACAGCTCGATACGTTACCACGGAACTATTTACCCATGCCATTTTATCATTTTGAAAATCAATTACTCAGAACCTGTTACATTTTTATGATACCGGATTTATAATTATGAAACTTACTTTTTGGGTATATACGCAATTCATAGATATGTACTTATGTAGTATTATTCATAACAATAACTATATTTTGTTAGAAAATAAAACTGACTGCCGCTAACTTCATAGCATATTATTTACTTAACGACAAATTAATAAATTTGAATTTCAGGACAGGACAAAGGATCGGCAAACATATTAAAGAAAACCAATGTTTTACCTTATATACATAGTTTCTACAAATAATAGTGGTTGTAACTTGTTTATTTTATGTGCGAAAATTAAGTACGTAGTTTCTAGGTTACATGTTCTATTTACTCGATTTTTAGTAATATTTCCGTCAGATTTGCAATATTCAAGAATACTTTATTACTGTAAAGTGTAAAAAAAATACTCGAAATCTCAGTCATATAGCTTTTATTCGCCATATATGTACTCATTTTCAGTGTAGCACTGTTTTCGATAGTGTCGGTAACATATTTTTATGGGTGCAGCACGTTTACCAACCGTCAAGCCACGATTTGTTAGTGGAGATTAGTGATGCAACGATTCCTACTTTTACGATTACGATTACGATTAACAATTTTGATAATCGCCGATTACGATTACGTTTATTTAGTACAAATAAGTTAACTCAATATTATTCCATTAAAAAGTAACAATTTAGAGTAAAATAATTTTATTATTTATAAGTTTAAGATATAAAATAAAAAAATTCATGTTTAGGAAAGTGAACGAAATAATCTTGTACTTATAAAAAATTATAAAAATGTGTATTAAAAGTCGAATGGTTATAATAATTGAATTAAGTGTATATTAAAAAATTAAAAATAATAAAATCACAAAGGTGTATTATTGGCCAGTACCACGAACACTCTTTTTGAAATTCTACATATTCTAGATTGCAAAGAAATTTACTCTCTCTTCTCTCATTTATTTACAAAGATATGCCTAAAAATCCTAATATGCCTTCAAATAGTGTACAACTTACTGTTGATGAATTGTTCCCAAGAATCCAAAATACTATTGACACAGTATAAATGCTATAAGTAGTAGTGCACTCCTTGTCGGTATGTTTGGTGTTCTACAACATGTCAGATTTTCTTGCGCTTCTATGCTCCGCCTAATGACAGCGGTTGAATTTAAATGTACGTCAAATTTAAACTGATAAAAAAAGAAATAATTAAAACATCAATTTTGATTCAAATCACATATTTTATAACAATTAAATACGGCAATTAGAACTTAAAATATTTTTAATAATAAAAAATGTTTGGCGAAGTATTGATATCAAGTGGTCAAGTACTGAAACTAATCGGCCAAAAAGCGGAGTATACCCATTCAAGATCAAATTTTTACGTTCCAAAAATACCGAGTGCATTAATACTGTGGTATTAATGAATCATTAAAGGAGACAAACTCGAAAATTTTAAAAATACAAATAAACTACAATATAACCATTGCAATTACATTAAATTTATCTATCAAAATATGATATTTCCCAACAAAAAATAATCAGCTGTTAGACAGACAAAGATTGTGTATTGATTATAAAAAAACTTTGAACAAAAAATTAAACTGACGAAATAAAGAAAAGCGAAAAATAAAATTACTAATTTTTAATTTTTTGTAGCTACCTATTTTTCTACCCTTAGGGGTGCAATAATCCAGTACAAAGTTATACGTGGTACAATCGGTAAACAGGTAAATATTCAGTAAATGAAAAATCCAATCATTCCCTATTTTCCTACCATTAGGGGTGGAATTTAAATAGGACCAACTTTGAGGTATATCCTATCTAACAATAAAAGAATTATCAAAATCGGACTACTCCGTGAAAAGTATACGCGTCGAATAGAAAACCTCCGTTTTTTCGTCAGTTAAAAGTGAGTTGAAATGAGCGAAGTTAAATTCATTCTAGCCCTAACCGCCGCACATACCTGCTCGTAAAATCGACTATAGCCACGTATTTCGTAGGTCAACCTGGTAATGTTTATAAACATGTCAATGGGAATGTTTGATAAATCGTTTTCTTTTTTATGTACTGTTGTAAACAAACATACCTCACACGTCATAGTGTACGTATAATGTGACATACAAGGAACAAAGCAGTTTATTATAGAGGCAGGTTTCGAGTCAAGTTGCTGTAAAATAATCTCACGTCATACCTAAATCTTTATTTATACACACTTGTACAATAATTATCTCTTGAGTAATGACTAATTGAAATGGGAAAGGTATGAAAACACGCTATGGGGTTCTCTACTATAACAACAAATTACTCATTTGTTTTAAAACTTTATGTATAACAGAAAGTTATTACAATATTCTAATTTGCAATCTCTTCCATTCATACATCAAAACTATTCTAGATTCCTGATACTATCAAATTCTGTCTTTGTCCAATAGTTCTTTACCTTTTTATTGAAATGCCGTATATTCACAGCTAATTTTGATGTTATTCTGTTGGTTATATCGCCGTTTATTTATATACTCACTATTATTTCTTATTATTTAAAATTAAAGAAGAGTAAAACCCTCATTTATAAAGAAAGTCATAGAATTGGTCATATTGTTCATGAAGAAAAAAACAAATTTATTGTCAATGTAATTGTAATTACAATGAAAAAGTGCTAGAATTACTAATTACTGGCATTAATAACATAATTAATTACTGAATTTTCTATTACAGAGTGAATGTAATTGAAAATATAAATTACCAATTACATTTCTGAAAAATGTAATTAATTACGTAATTTAATTACTTGCAATTTATTACTGCCCATCTCTGTAGTATAGAACAGTGTCCACCGGTGTACTTGCGGGGCTCAACGTGTTAAAATATATAATAATAAAAAGAATAATTATCTAATGCCCATGTCACACCAACACGATTCGATTCGATGTGCGATGAAAAGTGTTTTATGCGAAATGTGTACGACAGGGATCACAGTGGTACAGCAAAAATCATATGAAAATTGTGCTGTACTAATAACTTCTCATTCATACAGCTCATTTTTTTTAACATGAGCACAATATAAGTGCTATAAGCTATAAGCATTTATACAGTGATATGAGTTCGAGTAGTTCGGATGAGGCTGTAATTTTAGAATCTGTTTTTAAATTCATAAAAAAAAAATTAATGCAAAAGAAAAAAGAAACGATCAATTTGAGATAAAACTACAAAATATGGAATAAAAAAATAAGCCACTAGAATCTAGTGACTAGATAATGACGAATAACAGATTTTATGTGATTATTACTTTTCAATTTATTTCTAAACTAATGCATATTGGAAAAAATGTTTATTCATTTTCAGTGTCTATAGAATGGAGTAAGTAATTAAAATACTAAAATAGTAATCTCAATAAAAAAAAACACATTTTTCTTTGTTTCTATTGATTGCTAAATTTTTAATTCACACTATGAATTAAGGTGAACCATCCGGGCCAATACGGGCTGAAGATAACGCAAGATGATCATGACTTTTTTGAAACAATATATCATTATTATAATAAATGAAACATATAATGTTTTATACCTACGTTTGTAGATAAAAGTCCAAAGTTTTGTATTAAATTTTAAAAAGCAAATTTTGTTTACATATTATACATGAACACAATTTTCAAAGTAGTCAAATATATGCCACACATTCCCATGAACGACTACAGTAATGCAAATAATGTGTATATTTATAAATATAATCGTCTATAACATACTAAAATTAATTTACATTTGAATTTACAGTTTTTGAGAAACAAATAAAAATATACCAAAAAGTGTGTTTTTTGGTATATTTTTATTTGTTTCTCAAAAACTGTAAATTCAAATTGAAAATAAACTTAGTATGTTATAAATGATCATATTTACAAATATACGAATTATTTTCATTACTGTAGTCGTTCATGGGAATGAGAGACACAGTATTAAAGTTCTGAATTTTTGACCAACTAGACTTCAACGAATATTTTTTTATAGTTCAATGTTTTACCTATCCTTTTCATCCACATATACCTATGTATAAATACTAGAATGTTCAAAGACCTTACTGTAATAATTGTTTTGTTTTTCGATAAGAATAATTGTAAGAAAATATTTATTTAAATTTGAATTTGCAAAACAAAATTCATGGGAATGAACGAACCCACAAAAATTTGTACTTCATCTGACTCTGCAATGTACAAGTCACTATAAAAAATCCATGAAATTTTGACGGTTGGACCATAAAGAACATGAAAATAAATTAAGAATACAGATTTTGCTGTTTTTTTAAAAATAAAGGATGCGTTCTTTCGACGCGTATGTTTGACCTTAATGGGTAAATAGCTCCGTGGTAATGCATCGGCCTGTGAATTGTAAGATCTTCTGTTCGAATTCCACAACTGACAGTTGTCATTTTAACTCTACTCCTGTAGTTCTCTCTCCATAACACCTTTGGGGGTCATGACTTGAAGGCTGGTAATCGTACTTCATGCGCAAAAATATATCACTTACTGCGATTTGCGTAAGAAGAGTGATCATACCCAGATTGGGTAAAAGCCAAAATGATATAATTATTTTTGATTTATAATTCACAATAATAGATCATGAGATCCTTTGTTAGAATCGCACAGTCAATTGTCATTTTAACATTTCTGTTTTTCCCTCTTCTAACTTTTAAAATGCATTAGAGAACTTTTATAGTTTAAAATAGTGACCCACCTAAATTGGTACATACTGTATAGTTTGTAGAAAACTGTAACAAATTATTTGTTTTTATGTTTATCAATGTCACAAAATATAAATCAAAGTAACTAACAATATAAATTTCAGTGAAAACTAGTGCCAAATATTTTTCGAGTAGAAACTAAGTTACTGATTTCATCACGTCTTTAAGACATGACGCATGAATACAGTGCGAAGTGCTCTACGTGCTATTCATTTATACTTCGGCAAATGTTGAATATAGTCTATTGCGAAAATAAAGGATAAAATCACTACGACGAAATGGTTTATTCAAAAATATGTAGTAATTTTTAATACTCCCGTTGCTAAAATATTATAGGCAAATATTAAACGTCATATTTTATTTATTATTGACATAATAAAATAAAATAATAAATATATCATCACGCCTTTTACCCAGTGTGGGTGTGGTACTCTGCTTACGTAGATCTCGGTAAGTGATATATTTTTTTCGTATGAAGTGCGGTTACCAGCCGGCAAATCATAGCCTCCAAAGATGTTAGCGGAGGAGGAACCACAGGGGTAAATTTAAATTTGTAACTTTTGGCAGTGGGATTCGAACTGAGGATCTCACGATCCACAGTACGATGCGTTATCACGGAGCTATTTACATAATAAAACAGTTCCTAAAATTATTTGCAGAAAAAGGATTCAAATATACGGTTAAAAAATAGTCTACATGTAATAAATGCAAAATATCAAAAGTAATATTTAATTTTTTCAGTCAAATAAAAATTTTATTTTTGAGTGTTGAAAAAGCTCCAAATTGTGAACAGAGTAAAGTAATGCTTGTTATATTGATGTGTATTCAAAAAAGAAATACACAATATTAATAAAAATTCTTATTAATATGCAAGTTATACTCCAATCATTCGTCGACATTCTTGTACATGTATTAGCAAAGGCAGTTGAACCCCTGACAAACATACAACCTGTCTCTCTTACATGCACCATTGGGATCTGAAGAACTATTAAAATTATTGTGGTTAAATTAAACAAATCTGTATTAGTAGGCCATAACAGTATTTTTTCATTTTATTCAGTTAATTCTTAGCTTTAGATTTTAATGCATAGGTCACTAGAAATAAGCCAAAAAATATAATTGGCTAAATAATTTAATTCTCAAATGCTTAAAAATATAAAAACAAAAAATAGAAATGGTCACACTATATAATGAAAATGAAAAATCCTTTTTATTTAATTGTTTCAAAAGTATAACAAAAAGTTACAATACTAAAAACAACTAATAGTTAAAAAAATATATAGGTTTCATTAAAGAATGTAAGTTTGTATCGTAAGTATAAAACTTTTAAATAAAAAATGTTCTTTTCCTTCAATTTTTATTTGAAATATTTTTTGTTACTAATTATTTAAGAATTGAAATTATTTCAAATAAACCGCTAAATTTTAATTTTTTATAATATTTAGTGACATATGCATTATTTATTGAGAAAACTGAAATGGCAACTTCTGTCTAATTCAACTGACATCATAGCTCTTCAAGTCAAGGTACAGGAAAATCGGGGCATGGGGCAACCAAGTACATAATTTCTTCATATTATTTGAAACGTATGGAAAACTAGGCTAAATTTTACAATCAGAGTTTCAGCTCTCTTTGCCTAAGTGTATATTCTCAATTTGGATAGAAGATAAAGAAGACAGGAAAGATAGGATAAGGTAAAAAGGTACTCACTGAGCAAGCATCTTCACACGAGATTTCTGCTTCAGTCCCCTAAACAAAAAAAAAACAAAAAAATAATAGCAAATAATTTTTCAAACTAAAATTTACCAGAGAATAACCTATAAATTGCCTGATTGCCCTATCAGCTTCACACGTAAATATTGTACGTTGAACATAAAACTTGAAAACTCAAAACCAAATAAAACTCTGAAAGTTAGCTACACAACTTACTTTAAGGCGAATTTGGTCATCCATGTTTATATAGCTTGATAAAGTGATATCCAGCTTTACAGCTGGTGTATAAATTCACCTTATTCGAATTTAAAAAAATAATAATAAATAAGCAAAATTATTATATAAAAATTATAATATTATGTACTAAGCTTACAGAAGTAGACGTTAACACCTCTGGTTGGAACTATCTAGGGACGGATATCGGTTTGTCGGCTTATTTTTATAATTCAGTTTATTATTTTGTCTTATTTAAGTCTAAAATATACGTTTACTTTTATGGTACATTTGGTACCAATCAATAACGTCAGCGAGATCAGGTCTAGTTAATCATTTACCTAATATAACCTAATTAAATATCAATTAAAAACTAATACGTGTTAACAGTATCTCCATTATTCGTTTCTATAATGTACATAATTGTATTTCATATTCTACAAAATAAGAAATAACCCCCAATTATATTAGTTCAAGATTTAGATTTGCAATGGGATAATATTAGCGAATAGTACCCTTTAAATCAGTATTCTTGAACTGTTTAGAAATCAAACGCTGACATAAACATTAAAATTTACGAGCGGTATGTAAATCTCTCCTTGGGCTCTTTGTATATGTTTCACTATTTAAAGCTAACCGTTTCAATTCAAAAAGTAATAAATTTTTATTATACCTTTGATATGAAAAACTGTATGTGAAATTTCGGACAGTGTCAAGGAATTATTAAAATAGATTTACTTATATAAAAAACAAAAAAGACAGGAAATTGTTGTAGTTAGGATGGGCTTAGTGCCAAACAGATTTAACGTCATTCACATAAGTCACCACATAAAATTTGTAAATAAAAACACGTGATAATCTAACAAATCTCTGAAAAGAACCAAGGTTTAGTGTGCTACAAAATTTCATTATATTGTAAACTGCCCGAAAAAGCACGTGGAAGATAAAACACAGTTAATATTTAAATAAAACTATTTTCGGTTTTATAAAGAAGTCTAAGCAACGTGTTAACCTGCTAACACATCGGACTGTGGACCATGAGATCTTTCGTTTGAACCTACAGCTGACAAATTTCAAGAAAAAATTGTCACCATACTGCTCTAAGCAGAGTGACACACTTCAACCCAAAATTGTTTTAATTAAATATGATTTCTTAGAAAATATTTGTTCGGTTAATATTTAATCTAGCCGTAGATATAAAAACATTTTATGACGTTCTTTAAGCTATATCTACTTTAATTGTTAAAACTTAATATAATAATTTTGTAAAAATATTTTTAATTAAACTTCTATGAGTTGGCGTTAAATAAATATTCATAAGCAGACCATTGCTGGCAGTTGTTTTTATGTTTTTAATGTATTACTGTTTGTTTTTATAATTAATATTAAATAAAGTTTGTTATTCCACTATTATTGTTGTTGTTAATTTAATTCAGTTGCAATATAATAATATGTCAATTGCAATCAGGTTAATTCACTGTTTATTAGTAGGTACTTCTATAGTTCTAATGGTATAACATTATTTATTATTAGTTATTCATTTACATATTTAATAGTAGCCGATAATAATAATTACTTGTTTATGACAGCATCTTCGGATGCCACACCCAAACTATGTTCTTTTAGTAATTATAAAAATTTCCGTTACAAGTGTATTATTATTTGAAATATCAATATTTTGCTCATTCATTTTAAACAAGAAACTCCTAAACGAAGTATATTTAAAGAATTAATCGTAAACAGTAAACATTTTGAACAAAAATTAAGTAATTTTTAAATTTGTATTAAATAATACTAGTATTGTATTACTTTACATTTCATGAAGAGCTGATACTTTATCACAATGTAAAATGGATGTAGTACTGATAAGATTTAAAACAATTTAGCAAATTTGCAGAAGAAAAATACGCCGTAATCTGTGCAACCCAATAAGCACTGCTGCACATAATTTGCTCGTTGTTATTAAACGTGAGCTACAATTTTATTTCTTATGTTCCGGTAATATAATATATTTTCAATATTAAATAAAATATTCTGCAGTTTTATGAAATTTTATACTATCGGTAATGTTAACATTATTATATAATAATTAAATATAAATTACTTTATTAGCAATAATAACTTCGCAAGAGCCGTAAAATACTAAACAAATTCTGAATAATGAATTATTTGACTGAAATGCAAATATAAGTGATAAATTTACAGTTTCAAAGAACATAAAAGTTTATTAAAGACCTTAAATAAACTGCCATCAATCATATCTACAATTTTTACACTCATTTTCTTTGCTAATTTAAAAAATAATATATGAACAAAGGAAGACAATAATTTTTCAAAGGTATTCATTACAATATTAAAAATTTAATTATTTTACTCCCATAACAAAAAGGTAATTTTATTTTGAGGCAAAATTAAAATCATTAATAACTCATATAATTTCAAATTAAACGAAAAACTTTTTTTAAGTAGCTTAAATACCGCAGAAAACTAAAGTTAACGAAAAACAGTTATAAAAACAATAAAAAATCATTATTTATCAAAGTGCGATCTATTTTTCTTGTAGCAGAATGTTTAAAAAAGTTTAAATGAAAAAGAGTAAAAGGCGTGATTTTTATTTTATTTACCAAATATGTATCGCATAAACAATGAATTAAAAATTGATATAGAGACACAATAAATTAAATATTTCATTGTTTGATAAAATGTTGACCCCAAAAATAATAAGCGCCGTAACCTACTAATCAGTCTTCAACATAACATGAAGGAAGAACTGGTTACTTGCCACTTACATATATGTCATAATGTCGTCAACCGAAATGAAAGTAATGGCACAGTAATTGAAAACCTAATTTATGTATGGAGGTTAGTTAAAATCCTATTTTCTTATTTATAGCCAATTTAAAATAGCAAACCGACAAGTTAGCTCTTATATATCATTTGAATATGAAAACATGTAAGAAACATTTCAGATTTTTTTTTTATATAAATGCAACAATTTAAAAGCTAAGCTAAATACGCCAACAAAATCAATTTTTTGCGCGTGAACGAAACTACTGCAGCCATCTACCGGTAACCGTTTGAATTAAGTTGTTCAGGGATAATTTCGTTCATATGAAATCTTTATTATTTACTGAAAATAATATATTTATGTACTGTGCTACCTAATAAATTTGCTTTTTTAAAATATCAATTACTTTAATTACGCATATATAAAAAAACATTCTACTTTTGAAATTCATGAGACACGATATTATCAATATAATTTGGAGTATTAAAAATATTTATTACATTAATGTATTGACCAAATTAAATTGCACTCTCTTTTATTGCAAATTTAATAATTTATAGTCATCAGATTTGTTTTTAATCTGCTTAACTTGAATCTAATATAATTTTCTGTTGCAAATATTTAAATCTATACTACATGTACGAAATTTAAAAAATTATCTTTCAATTATAAGTAGCTTATTTTTAGAAATCTAAAAATAATAATAACAAAACTAATAATTTGTTTTTCAAATAATCATACATAAATATAAACCTCAATGCAGTTAGTTTAAAAAGAATAATTATATTTTTTTCCTCAGATCTTGTCTTATCTGCTCTAATTTATATGATTTATTATAATTTTTCTAACAATTTTCTTTGCGCTCTTTTTTTCCCTTTGCTACAAAACAAAATTGAAGTATTTTCATTTTTATTTAATAATTAAATTAACGAATTTCAAGTAACAATTTTTGTAGAAAAAAATAATCATTTTAGTTAATTTTTTTTTGATACATTTATTTCAATTAATGACTATTGATAGCTTACACATTGTTTATAGTTCCTTCTTGTACTATTATAATTTTTTGTAGTAATGATCATTTATCGCCTAATTAATTAGCTAACTAGATAATTAATCTCTCAAAAAAGTTATATTGGTTAGCTATAAACCTTTGCTGTCTATTTTAAACAATACTGGCAATTTTAATTTTTATAAAATCTCAATTTTGTATTTAACGTTATTATATTTATTTTATGTTATAAAGAGATTTGGAGAGACGTACAAGTTAAATGAAAACACAAGGTTTTCGCTTACGCCTATGCAACTAGTCACAAAGATATATATTTTCTTTACATCATAGAGCAGAAGTTCAAAACTATTTTTCACAGAGTAAATATAACTTGTACTGGTCATGTCCTTCATATTAATTCTATCCATTTAAAATTATTTTGCTATTAACAGTTACTTTTACCGATGCATTATAGCAGATAATCTACAAAAATAATGTTGCGCCGTTTAAAAAGTTTCCGAATGGAATTATAAAACGACAAAGAATAAAATTATTCACGTACATGCCTCTATTTAGTCACAAAAACGAGTAAAACTGCTTCGCAAAAAAAAGAAAATATCTTATATTTAGAATGGGGCGCGTGCAATATTTGTGGTGTGAGTATCTTCAATTGTGAGTGTATGGTTGACTGTTTATAAATAATGTCGCCGACGTTGTTCAGGGTTGAAACGAATTACTTAGCCAGACAGACAGTAAAACCTCATAATTTAGGTCAATGCAGCTTAGCTTATCCATGTCTACAGCAGTAAACCATACCACAGTACAATGACACTGTTTACTGTTTTTATCACTACGTCTAGAAAATAACATTAATATCTTTTTGTTTTTAGATTATTAAATTTATATTTGTAATCTATACTCATTTAAGACGCATGCAACCTTGCAAATATTATATTATATATCTTTATTAGTAATTTATATTGATTTTGAGAAAATGAAATTTAGGGCAAAGTTATATCTAAACTTTTTAGAGAATCAATACATGTAGAAAATATGCGCGGGTACGAAGCTATTACAAATGACTAAAAATAATTTGCAATTATCTTATTTGACCTTATTTAGTTCTGCATGCCGAATGCACTGTCAAGGTGTGCGTATAAAATTATTAATGCGCTGGACGACTACCGTATGGTAATTTGACTCTTAATATTAGTAAAAGAATAAAATAAAATAAAAGATACATACGCGTCCGATTCTTCGGAGGAGACTGGGACGAGAGACGAATCATCTCCAGCGCTGGGTGTCTCCACGGTTGACTCCTGATGCGAATCAGAGGGGCTAGCTCCATCCGCCCCGTGCGCTGTGGTCTTGTACTGCTGGCTGGTGTACACCGTGGTGCTGCCCGCACTATGCGAGTGGATGGCCACCTGCACGTAGCTCTGGCTGGATTGCTGGACGTTCGGCGAAGACGAGTACGTGCCGGTCTGCAGCGGGTAGGACTGTCCTTGAGCATAGTTCTGTTGCTGTGCAGTTGGTGCCACGTACGTCTGTGACTGCGCCTGCGACTGCGAGCTGCTCACAGTCGTGGGTACTTGCTGCTGAGGTTGCATCTGCGGTTGCTGCTGCATTTGCGGCTGCTGCTGCATTTGCGGCTGCTGTTGTTGACCAGGTTTTTGTTGCGGTTGGATGTAAGTCTGTGACTGACCAGCTGGGCTGGGCGTCGTCTGCGTGTGGCTCGGGTACACCGGCTGTTGCGGAACACTCGCCGGGCTCGAAGGCATGCTCACTGCATACGCTTGAGACTGGGGCTGCGGCACGTTGCTCACTACATTCTGCTGCGAGTACACCGGGGCTGATTTATGAGCAACTTGTTGTTGCTGAGCGACATAGCCTTGTTGTGTCTGAGTTTGCCCGGCATATGATTGGCTTTGCACTTGCTGAGGCTGGGTCTGCAGCGATTTTTGCGACGCTGACTGGGAGTGCGGAATGTAAGCTGCCGGCTGCTGCACTACGGGTGATTGTGAATAACTCTGTGCTTGGCTTGGCTGCGCTTGTTGTTGTGAAGGGAAGCTCTGGACTTGAGCAGGCACCGACTGATTCTGCGAGGGCTGACCGGAGTAGCTTTGGCCCTGAACAGGGGGAACCATCTGAGTTGTCTGGCCTGTGTAACTTTGGCCTTGTGTTGGCACATTACTGGAGGAGCTTTGGACTGATTGTCCAGTGTAACTTTGTCCTTGGCTAACGTAGGTTTGTCCGGGTGCCTGAGGACCAGAATAGCTCTGACCTTGCATACTCGAAACCTGAGCGCTCTGATTTGGTATGCTACATACCGATCCAGTCATATACATCTGTCCCCCCATCTGTCCCGACACCGAGTAGGGTTGAGCTTGCGACATCGTGCTCGGCTGCTGGCCAAGGTACGGCTGCTGTTGCGGCTGCAGGCCCGTGCCACTTGACGGAGTGTAACTTTGGCCTTGATTGTACACGGGTGCCGACGACGTGGACACTTGTGATGGTTGTTGTTGCGGAACCATCGTAGGTTGAGACCGCACCATACCCATCTGCGTCATCTGGGTTTGAGCCTGTGGCTGTTGTTGAGGCATTGACGTATAACTAGCAGACACTGATGACGTTGGCACCTGATTTTGTACGACTTTATTCGTCATTCCAGCGATCTGCTGTTGCTGTTGCGGTTGCTGTTGCTGTTGCTGCACAGGAATATGCGTTTGTTGTTGTGTTGCATGCAGCTGATGTTGGCCAACCGGTTGTTGTGCATGAACTTGTTGTTGCTGCATGGGTACTTGTTGAACATGCGTTTGTTGCTGCACAACATGAGGCTGCTGCACCACATGCGGTTGTTGCTGAGTGTGCATTTGCTGTGGCTGCTGCACGATGGTTGGCTGCGGCGGCTGCACATGCTGTTGTTGCTGGACGTGCTGCTGTTGCTGAGGAACATGTTGGACATGTTGCTGCTGGCCATACTGCTGGGGTTGTTGTTGTACGTGCTGTTGTGGGTTAGGCTGCTGCTGTGCAACACGTTGCTGCTGCTGTACCACCTGAGGTTGCTGTTGCTGTTGTACGTACTGCTGTTGGGGGTACTGTGCGACTGGCTGCACCACGGTCTGTGGCTGGTTCTGCACTTGTTGTTGGTAATATGCTGTTTGAGCCGCCTGCGGCTGCTGCTGCATTTGTTGTTGTACAGGCTGGCCATGCGGCATGCTCTTCGGCACGTTCGTCTGCTGCACGTTGCCTGGCTGTTGAGGCTGCTGCTGCTGCTGTTGCGGCGGCTGCTGCTGTTGCGGCTGCTGCTGTTGCTGTCTCTGCATGCTGGTGGCACTAGCTGTGGAGATATCACTATCAGTAGTACCTGGCACGTATTGAACAGACGGATTCACTATACTTTCCGTCTTGGAAGAAGTCACTGATGATTGTTGCTGAACAAACTGAGTATTAATCGTGTGGTCCAAATAGTCCATACACATCCACCGTCCACGTTTGAAGGGTTCAGTACTTTCAATTTTCACTACTTTAAATCTGTCGCGACCAGGCTTCGCTTGTAGATCCTCGATCTCCGGTTCGTGTAGCTGCTTTGACGCGTTGGACGCCGCATCCAATTCACTAGAATGATTCATAACAGTTAGATTTGCATCGACGTTACTGACATTGACTGGCACATTGTTATTGTTATTTGAATTGGAATTATGAATATTGTTATTGATGGCGGTGACCGTGCCTGCAACGACGTTGTGGGCACCGCCACCAGCCCCGGGGGACACGATCGCTAGTCCGTACTGAGAGCTAGTAGGTATCACAGGAGCTGAACACAATGACGAGCTAGACACATTGAAGAACACATCCTCTTTCGAGTACGTATCCTCCGAATAGCTCGGAGTCTCGTTGTCGGTGATGCGCGAGTTGTCAACCACGTCCGAGATGTCATCGGCATGCGACTCGTCTAAATCGTCTGCGGAATCATCACCTCCGTCATTGTTCATTCGTCCCACGATCACACTAGTGATTTGAAACGACGAGCAAGGCTTTTTGCGTTGGTTGCATCCAGCCAGTGCTGTTGCTGTCGCATTTGCAGCCGTCGTCAACAGATTGCTATTATTCACTACAGAATCCGTTTCGCCCAGTCTTAATGTCTCACTTGTTGTACGATGAATAACATTGCAAAATTTACTTTTATCAACTGATTTCGGGGATTTTTGAGTTACGTTATCAGCCATGTTAACTAAACTTAGCTACAACACAACAAATAACATCCAACCAATTCTCACACACCATCATTTATGTAACTGATACGAACAAAATTATCATTGAAATACTAGACACAAGCTTTATGCAACAACAGAAAACCGTATTTATTTATTCATTATGGCCATAAAGTACACATAAATAAGAAAAATTTTCAGATCTGGCGAAGACTGACAAATACACACGAAGAATTCTGGGAATTTTAGAAACAGTCCCAAGTCGAAGGAATGAGAAACAGCGTCGTTTACAGTAGCGTCCTAGTTGTCATGCGGCTGGCAGTGAGCAGCTAAAGCGCCGTATACACTATTGAAACCAAAATATATCGACAATAAATAAGAAGAATCGTTAAAATACCATATAACAACCATATTAATTTTAAAAATGTGTAATATATATATATATATATATATATATATATATATATATATATATATATTAAATTTTTCTATTTTTATGTAAATGAGATTACATTGACATTAAGTGACCGGTATTGGAACTAACCGGCCGGGAGGCGGAGTTAACCGATTCTAGGCCAAATTTTCACGGTACAAAAATACAAGGGAGTGCGATTACTGCTTTTGCGTTCGTAATGTGTGGTTATATTTTTATTTTGGTTTACTATAAGAATCATGAGATCCTTACAAAGTAGTTGATTAAATTAGCAGTGTATGCAGTGATATTTTGAGAGATGTTAAATGGGTTGCGCGTTTTAAAAAGAATAGATGACCAGGCAAATGTGAAATTATAACACTGAATATTTATAAGACGAATAATTCTATATAAAAGCAAGCAAATATTTTTCTAGACATATATTCTAATACTTTTAAATGATACTTGTGATTCCATGTATACAAATCTAATTTTTTTACAATACTAAACTTGTGTTACATCTTCATATTTATTTATCATTTTAATGTTACCTATACTGTCGACCCATACTTACTCATATATTTCTGGGACATATTATTGAAAATAAAAACGGTACTAATATTTATTTGGTAATATTCAGTGTGTTCGCCAATAGGGTTTAAAAGTTAAAAAAAAATTAGATTTTTTATTTTAAAGAAAACGTTATAAGAGTTTCTGTTGTCTTTAAACACTTAAAATAATATTCAAATCTTTTTATCATTAGCGATTCAAAATGAAATACTGTTTATTTAAAAATGTTAGTTTTATCGAACAGTGACAAATTAACTATTCATAGCTTGACATTTATTGACAGATTTCTATGAATACAAATCAAAACTAACATGATAAAGTCCATTTTTAATTGCTTAGCAATTTTATGCTTTTATAATTTTTAAATAATCAATTTTTTTTTTAATCATGGGATAAAAAAACGAATCGGATTATGGGTTCGTGGAATTTTCAGTTTAAATCAAGATGGAGGAAGACTTTTCTTATACAGGAAAAGTTTTTAAAGAAAGATTTTAAATGGATAAAGGAATTAGGAAACTGAAAAACTGACTCTACTCAAATGATAGTTGATAGATTTATGCAATAATAATTAACTAAATTCATATAAAAATGCATTGGAAGATTTTTTAAGAAAAGTGCTGATTTCATCTTCGTTCTAACAATATTTTCCACGAATTTGACTTATAAGAAGTAGATAGAACAGTATATTCCCTAATTTAAAATTATACAATGAGTTTCTGCTAAGATATTACATTTACTGCTCTCTTTTCTATCATTAATGTGTTACTATCACCGTACTGCTCCAGATAAAGTCAGTCAATGTTAACTGAACTTATCATCATAATTTAGAGATGTTTACTAAAGAAGAAATTATTCAAATGGTTACTTGGTATAAGTGTGGCTGCAGTTTGAAAACTGTTTAGAAATCAGTAAATTATGATTACAATTTTATTTAACATAGACTACCTATGCTGTATTTTATCTGGAACAGTGCGGAAATGTATATACCTGCTATTCATAGGAATTCATTTATGACAGATTACAGTAAATGTTGCATTTTAGCTGAAACTCGGTATAAATTCTCGTGTACCCTCAGGTCGAGTCTCAGTTCCTAAAAATTCTCAGGCAAATATAGTTGATAGTATATTTATATTTATTTTTTTTATCAACTTGTTTATAAAATAGGTGAAAACTAGGGTCTCTTTAAGGGTTTTATTTACAATAGGATTTAGGTTGCGACCCACAATTAGGTATATTTAATGTAACACGAAATATTTTCAACAACAAAAAATGTAAAATCATTTGAAAAATATAAGTGAATTAAGTATTGAAGTATAACAACATACATATGCGAGTCAGGCTTTTCAACGCCAAATATAAGCAAAACTAAATTACGTTAAATAGCTCCGTGGTAACACATCGGGCTGTGGATCGTGAAATCCTCAGTTTAAATCCTACAGCCGACAGATACCACTTTAACTTTACCCCTGCGGTTCCCTCTCCACTAACACTTTTCGTGGCCATGATTTCACGCTGTTAACTGCTCTACATGCTCAAAAATATATCTCTACCAAGATCTGTGTCTAAAATGGAGGTGAATAGGACAGACATTAAGAAAACCACAAGAGAATATAACAAGACTAGCCCTAAATTTCAATACAGCAGGAAGAAAATGCGTGGCTAGACCAACGGAAACATGAAGAACAGTTGACAGAGAATTACAGAGCCAAAATATATCTTGGAGACAGGTTGGACAAGTGGCAAGGGATAGACAAGAATGGAAAAAATTCATAGAGAAAATTGTAAGTATCTGATCACATAATCACCAAGCAAGAAGAGATGAACAAGAAGCAACCCAGATGCGCAGGTCTAGCAAACCTGCTAAGAAACGACATCATGTCGCCTTATGTTCCAATAGGAACAACAAGATCTGTGTACGCAGAGTGTCACACCAATATTGAGTAAAATGCGTGATGATATATGTATTTATTTACTAACTTACGACGTAGACTGCTGCTTGAAGAATATCTAAGGTGCAGATTGTTAACTAAAATATTAACAAAACTGATTCATAAGCCAAGGTTCGCATTAATAAGATCTAAAATTATTTTGTGTCATTAATACTCCACTAACATCTTTGAGGGCTATAATTTGACGGCTGGTAACCGCACTTCATACGTAAAAATATATCATTTACCGAGATCTGCGTAAGAAGAGTGCCACACCCATAATGGTAAAAGGCGTAATGATATATTTATTTATTTACTTAATACTGATG
This sequence comes from Poecilus cupreus, assembly GCA_963942605.1. Classification (NCBI taxonomy): domain Eukaryota; kingdom Metazoa; phylum Arthropoda; class Insecta; order Coleoptera; family Carabidae; genus Poecilus; species Poecilus cupreus. Next base: position 37,529,176 of record OZ012715.1, on the reverse strand, counting down.
TATTTGTGTATGTACGCATTATTTTGACATTTCCGGGCTCGCGAAACTTAAACTATTACACTAATCTGGGTTACGGATTAAAAATTTAAGAAACCCTTGTCAATACTGTTTTGTTTCATACATATCACGTTTAAAATATATTATTAAATAACTTAAAAAAACATTGCAAAAAAACTATCTTAAATTTATATTTGAAATAAATAAATATATCATGACGCCATTTAACAATTTGGCACTCTGCTTTCGTGGATCTCGATAAGCGAAGGAGGAATTCCAGTAAAGGAGTAAAGTTAAAATGGCAACTATCGGCTGTGAGATTCGAACAGAGGATCTCAAGGTCTCATTTAACCTATAGAAATTTAAATTTAACTGTTAAAAACATTTATCATGATAAAAAACCATTAGGATCGATTTAAAAAATGCCATAAATCTATTAATTTAACTTCGTATCTCTATTTGTTTTCAAGTTCTCATATGATTTTAAAGGTTCTTTAAAAATAGAATTCAATTTTGACATAACATTTCTAAAAAAATATATCATCACGCCTTTTACCCATTATGGGTGTGGCACTTTGCTTACGCAGATCTCGGTGAGTGATATATTTTTGCGTATGAAGTGCGGTTAGCAGCTGTCAAATCATAGCCCCCAAATGCAACCACAGGGGTAAATTTAAATTGGCAACTGTCAGCTGTGGGATTCGAACTGAGGATCTCATCATCCGCAGTCCGACGCGTTACCACGGAACTATTTACACAATTTTTATTTTTTCCCAGCTGTATTTAATATTTAACTGACCAAGAAGCAGGAAACCATTTTATCTTAAATGCAATAAATTACATCTGATAAGCTAATAAATAAACATGTATTTATACTGACATCTACATTTATTGAATCTAATTTTGATGTAATCCTACGGCAGGTCTAATGCTAATCACAAAGCAAAGATTTAATTTTATTGTGTCTATCATGTGTTTCTACTCTGATCATTTTCGTTGTAAATCTCATGTTAAATACGAATTAGCCATTTTGACATAAATAAATAAAAGATACCATTATCATTTAGAAGACATTATGCAAATTTGATCTTAATTCCTTCATTTAACCGTGCAATAGTGAAGTGAATACTTGTGCAGAAGAAAGGTAACTCAGTCCTCTTAAATGACGGACAAAAATGAAGACGCGCCCGAAAAGAAAGATATTTTCTGGTTCCAATCCTTCTGCGAGAAATGGAAAATCAATCCAAATTTGATTATGCTGAAAGTTACGCTATTTGTCTTATATGGAGGTTTGTATGCTAAAAATAATTTATATTAAATGAGAGAATTCTAAATATTATAACAGAGATAAAAAATAAAATAAATTCTATATACAATAATTATATCATTTGATTCTTTTTTTTAACAATGTCAAGGATTTTCAAGTAATATTGAAAGTACATGATGAATCTATTATTCCAAAATGTGAAATATTTTTTCTCATATCTATATAAGCGCCGAGTGGTGACATTTTTCGGTACATAGGAGTTAGTAAGCTATTTTATTATAGTTACGGTAGTTTATGCCCTGTTATAGTCACTGAAAGTAAAAATAAAAGGAGTAAGAAGTAAAAAAAAATGATTTTTTTAACCAAAATTATAGACATGGAAATGGATTTGGAAAATAATGAAACAAATAGTTTTAGTAGTAAATTTGACAGTTATTCAAATATTTATTTAATTCAACGACTCTCGCTTACATATTTTTGTATTTAGTATATTTTAGAGCAATTTAACTGTACACGAAATTGGTAGAAATTTTACATGAACCGCACATGTTCGTAATTTAATTTCGAAAATTTGTTGGCAGTGAGGATAGAGCAAGGATCTTATGATCCACAACCCGATGCGTCACCACGATGCTATTTACCCCTCTATACAAGTAAATAACAGAAATAATATATGAGTAATAATTGCAAGTTATAAGAATTTTTTTTTAAAATAATTCAAATTCTAATTTAAAGATCGTCTTCTAGCAGAGCTGGGTAAGTACCAGGTTGAAAGTTCAAGTACTTAATACCAGAATTTTGAAAGTACTCATTTTTAAGTACAAGCATTCATAAAAAGTACTTAAGTACTTTTCAAATACTCTGCCAAGTACTTTCTTATTTTGGTTCTCCAAACTTTCCAGGATTATATTTTAGTTATATATAATTAATTATATATTGTTTTGAATGTAATCCAAACTTGAAAATATCACATTTAAATATGAAATACGTTAGGTACTCATTAATAAAACGAAAGACAATATTGTATTAAATGTGTGGTAGGAATTACTGGATAAAAAGATTTGTTAATTTTTTACACTGTTTAGTTTATTTTATTACTGCGACGTTTCGACCCCGATCAGGGCCATTTTCAAGCTCTAATATTACAATTACATTTGTTAAAGAAACACTTGTCATGTCGTCTGGTGACAAGTGTTTCTTTATCGAATGCGTAAAAATTTTACCAGTCAATACTAGACTTTTGATGGTCTTACAAAATATAAAACAATTTTAACAAATGTAATTGTATTTTTACTACTTTGAGTTAAATTTTTAAAATACTTAAGTGCAAGTACTAAGTATTAGAAAAATACTTGCCCAGCTCTGTCTTCTAGAATAGTTTTATATAAAGAGTGAGATACGCGATACAAAGAAATGATTCAAAAAAATAAAATTTGATAAGAAAAATAATTGTACATAGAGTTCTAAATACATCAAATTACCAGCATATTCATATAATTTAATATATACCTGGTGACTACTGATTATAAAAAGTATCATTATTATTTTTTTGTATCTAACCTAACCTTGCAGCAATATACGCGATGAGAAAAAGGCGAGAGTAAATGAACTAAAAATCTCGCGAAGTCTCACACTTAAAATATTGTTTAATATTTAAATGAATTTTACATCTTTTCTTAATCCGCAAATATTAAATAATTTAAGAAAATATTACAGAGTACCTCCTGTAAGTAAATGAGACAGAAGTTGCCATATTAGTAATCCATTTCAATGACGGTATTGTTTCACCAAAATAGTGCATAGGTCACTAGATATGTCTCTTTATAGTTCACTAGTTCCAGAGTTATGACAAACATATTTATTTAAATAACTGTGTAGGTTTTAACTTTCTTAGCGAGCCATTTAAGAATTATATCTAACCCTAAAAATGAAATCTTGTAAATGATTATCTGAGCGTTTATAAAGATACAAATAGGATATTTCACTGGCCGTTTCAAAAGTATTCACTCAGATCCTGTAACTACTATTTTTGTAGTTATCTTAAATTAACTATCAGACGCTATAAATAAATTTAAACTAGTTAAATTTGACGAATGACATAAAATAGCAAATCGTAGCAGTCGAAATTGTCCATTTTTAAAACTGAAAATTGCAGTTTTGTTCGTCGTGTGTATTGGTCGTTAAACCGTAAGGCTAGTGTCACATATACGTTCTGGGTTCAAAATATTCCTACCTAAATTCTTTATAAATAAAATTATTTATTATGTGTTACATAACTAAACTCTTGACATGGAATGTACAATTTAAACTTGTGTAAGTAAACTTTAACCCCTATGGAAATGAAAAGGTGATATTCTTAAACCGAAAGGTAACTAATTAGAAATTATTGGAATACAGGCTTAATTTTTTGAGAATTTTATAATAAAATGATGCTTTGGTCAATGATTTTAACAATCTTCAGTCAGTTGCCTACAATGAACAACTAAAATAACAAAAATAGAACAATTTGTAAAGAGAAACTAATATATTTCTAATTATTTCAAAAGTGCGATTTTAGCATATTATGACACTTTAGTGAAATGCTCGAGTTTTTGATATGAAAATTTGGGTGTTTGTATTTTTAAACTTATTTTGGCATATATAGTTTCACGGTAGATACATTTAAACTGAAGAAGAGATTGAAACAAGTAAATATGTACATAAATTTACCTACTTCATTTTTAACTTTTCGTGTATTATTATTTGTTTTAATATTATTATATTAGTATACATTTTTCCTTTATGCGGATTTAAGCGATAAGTCGCAAGATAAAATTTCCAAGAATATAATCGTCAGATGTCATAGATAGATACAAGAAGTTGATGTTTGTTTAGTATACTGTTGTAAAAAGCATTCAAATTTAAAAGGAAATTTCAATTTATTATAATAAAATGTCATGTAGATTGCTTTACCTGTTTTATATACCGGGAGTTTTTTTTTTTTATCTGACACATAGGGATGTGTCATTACTATAGTTACTGTTAAAATGATTGATACCAATGTATTAAAGCGTTTTTTTATGAATAAACATAGGGATTATCTACATGGATTATTAATAATAGACAATCATAATGAAACAAATAATACAAGTTTAAACAAATAAGAAATTTATTTCAATTACTTTTGTACACAATAAATTACGTTAAATTGGTAGGAATTACTCTTTTTAATTATTGTAAGTTATCGTTGTTTTCTCTTAAAAAAAAAAAACGCTATAATACATTGCTGTCACTCATTTTAATTGTAACTATGGTAATGACACATACCCCATGTTTATTGATAAAAAACAACTTCCAGTATAAAACAAGCAGAAACTCTTAAACAGGCTGTTCAGAAAAGTACTGATAAGCTTCAGGTAGAACGATTCTTTGGTCAATTCTGAGTCGATAATCCTGATGAAAAAATTTGTACGGGCCTTTCTAAAGCCACATGAAGCCGTCACACTTATAATTGTGCGAATATTGATGTAACTAATCGTTTAATACCAAAACATTTAAGTTTATTACATATGGCAACCTTTCATAAAATAGATTTTTGTTCGAAAATAATTTATCAAATTTTGTCATTTGTCAAATTGATTTGATTTTTGTTTATAATATTTATTATTTTTTTCATTTTGTATCAATCTTTGGTCTATTGTTTACAAAAATTAATTTTAATCTTTTACTTAATAAAGTAAAGCTGCTATCTCAAGAAAACAATTTTAATTTCCACTGACTGTACATATGTCAAATGTTGAAATAATATTCAATAATCAGAATTAACCAAAGAATCGTTCTACCTGAAGTTTATCAGTATTTTTCTGAACACCCTATGTAGAATAACATTTTCAGAAACAAAAAATTCTTAACTTTTAAACCCCATCCGGGAACACGCTATACAATATATAAAAAAAAATATATTAAGTCAATTACTATTTTTAATAGTATATCCTAGAAAGTTCTACGAAGTGTTAAAAAATATTTGAAAATTTCAGAAACACTGCTTTATGGAATATTTTTCTCTTTGATTAGTATGTAAAGTAATTTTACAAAATTTTGCGATCTTGAATCTCACGTCAATTGGTCAATTAAAATTGGTATTCACACTTTTGTGACATAGAACATAGAATTTGTAATTTATTTCATTTATCTCATCATGTCAAGTCATAGCCGCCAAATATGTTAGTGGAGGGTGAACCACAGGAGTAAATTTAAAATTGCAATTGCCGATTGCAGGATTAGAACTAAGGATCTCACGATGTATAGCCCGATGCGTTACCACGGAGGTAAAAATGAAAAATTATTATTATATTGCAAATATTATTAAGGTATATAGTTTCTTGGTACATTTATTTATATAAATCTTAGGAATCTTATAATTAATCATACGCTACTTAATCCTTGTTAAATGACTCATTTCCCTGCAAGAATTATACAAAGTATCTTGATATTTGAAACCAAAATTGTATTGTCTCCACAAAGCGATAAGGATGACGACTTCATACATGTGTGTGGTAATTGAAGAACTAGGTATCTAGTTTTGTTTGTATTACAAGTTTAAAAAATAATAATTTAGTTATATCAGATGTATACAAATTATATTTGCTACAAATTGGTCATGTTAAAATTAATTAATTAACATATTTGTTAATATCTGCTGACCTATGCTCCTTCGAGAAAGACAAATGTATCCTAAAATGACAATTCTCAAGAATTAAATAATATGGAAATTAAACCATTGGGCGGAATGGACGAAATAATTATTATATTGTAAAGAATGAATTTTGAAACTCACTTTATAAAAGTAAAATCGAACTGAAAATCTCTACTCTGATGCGTTACTATAGAGCTATTCTACCCAAATTTTGTTATGCTGACAGATGGCGCTGCAAACGATAAAATTGGTTTTTCCAAATACCTTTTTATTTTTTGAAATTAAATGGTGTAGAATAGTAACAATTACAGACATATAACATATATTTTAAAGTACCTACTATTGCATACCCATGCACTGATCTAATTTAATTCCTCCAAATATCACATTGTCTAATGAATTTTTGAAGATAAACTTTAAAAGTGTTCAACTTCCCCCCATTTACGGTATATAATAAAGCTATCATACAGCACCCGAATTCGTTAATAGCTCATTCGAGTTTTGAATAGGGCATTACTTTTATATTTGTAAAGTTGATGACTACTAAAATATTACATTGACAAAAATATCAAATGTCTATACTTATTTTACCCTTCCGTAACAAAATAATTTACTATAGTCTGTGTTTAAAAGGGTTATATTAATACAGTAATACCCCAGTTTTTAAAAGTAATATTTCTCGTTTTTAATATTTTTTTGAATGCACTTCTGCACATGACTGCGGTAAAAATGATTGGCAAAAATGGTCGTTTTCAGTTCATAATTCCGAAAAATGCAATTTTATTATATATTAGGTATATAACATACTCCACTAAGATATTTAGTTGTTTATTTCCTATATCTCATGGCATAAATTTCTAACAATTTTTTATAACATTAGACCAATAATGGACAAATACATGAAACGACAAATTTTAAAAGTATACCGTTGTGAACCCGTTTTAAAAATAAGTCTGTGGGGTATGCAAGATACCCTGTTTGGTCACGAAAGGGTTAAGTAAGTTGACAATTTTAAATTCAAACAATTAAATTTAAAATTTTTATATCAGCATCACCAACTAACAAATTCTCTAAATTTTTAAACTACGATTTTTTTTATTTAAAAAGAGCATAAAAGACGTAAAATAGAAAAAATAATACGAAGAATTTATTTCATAATATTTAATTGCCTAAACTTTACCCAGTGTCGCTTTTCAAAAAAAAATCTTCTCTTTTAATCCTAGGACGCTCACCCCCCAACGCTCATTGCCGCCCATTGATCGGATTAAAATTCAAAAAAATGAGTTGTGCCAAATTTTATCCGATTTGGATAACTCGTGAAGCGAAGGGTTGAAATTTCAACAGGAATTAACATAGGGAATCATACTCTTTGAAACTAATCAACATAATTTTCTTATGTTTTCACATAAAAATGTTTATGCTACAGTTTTTAAAGTCAATAAACACGAATTCAATATTAAAGAAATTGTTTTCATTATAGCTGTCTTTTTTAAATGATGTTTCTCGACGAAAATTCAGGTGTTGAAGATTTCAAATAAAATTTGAGGTCAAAAAAGGATTTAAGTTATCAATTTTTTTGAAAATTGTGCAGTGCTTCTTTTTAAAAACTTGACAGAATGAAAGTTATCGAAATTCACAATAATTTTTCTACATTGGATTCGACCCCAAAAACTATAAGATATATATTTTCATATCAAAACATTCCAAAGACTCAAAAGTACGATTTCCCATCTTAAATCCTATTTAAATTTCAACCCCTCTGTGGCACGGGTTATTATTATCCAAACAGGATAAATTTTTCCACTGCTCATTATTTATTGAATTATATACCGATCTATGGGGCGGGAAGAACTTCCAATTTTTATCGAACGATTATTTAAGATTAACATGTCCAAACCAGTTTGTATATACTCTTCTCAATCTCACACGCATGCCGCATTAAAAATAGCTCTCAATTATTTTGCATACAATAAGTAAGTTTTAGATGAAAAGAAAAATTGAATACCTAAAGGAAGCGACCATGTCGTTAAATACTTAAGTGCAATCTCAACAAACAAAACACTTATTCTTGGTATGTACTATGTACACGGAATCGTTCGCCCTCGATTTTGTCTTCATGTGCCTGTTTCACCAACCTTTTATTCAACCTCCGTTCAACATGCCCAGACCACCTCAACTAAGTCTTCTCAATCGTTCATAAATAAATAACTGAACTAAAATAAGTTAATTTATTTCAAATTGGCGCTAAAGTGCTCAGAAATCATCACTAATAACCTGTTATACGACGATTTTGAGCAACGCAGTGGTGGCAACCGTAAAATAATTATTGTACAAGTAGGACAATTTTGACAGATATATGACGTATTGTAGTTTTATACGTAAAATGAAACAATATGTGCAAGAAGAATTAACTAATTAATTGCAATGAAGAAATTGAGAACAAAACACATACCTAATTTTGAATGTTATTTACTATAACTTCAATGTTCAAGGTTGGCGATACTGAGTGCCTGTTCCAATTGACAACTGTCAGATTTAACCTATATAATAATATTTTTACAGTTTTTTCTAATTTTAGATTTCAAATAAAATTTAATATGTACCGCGGCACTGAAGTTCCTTTTTATCACTCACTTGGTTTATTTTCCTCGGCCCTACGGGCTTCGGCAAATAAATTCCATATTCGTGATAAAAAGCTAAAGTTCAGTGCCTTGATACATAAATAACTGTTTCAGCCACATCATCACTTCTTCCCTACCTTACAATCCACATGCAAAGCGTCGGCCTAACCATAGAAGAAATTGGAATGATCTATCTAGCTCTACCATTCACAACATTTCTAGCACCGCCTCTAACAGGACTTCTGGTTGACAAATTTGGCAAATATAAACCTGTCGTAATTATATCGTTTCTACTCAATGCAATTATCCACCATTCTCTCCTATTCATCCCGCACATGGAAACACCAGGCATCATGCCGTCTGCATATGTCATGAGACATCCAAAAACTACAGAGGTCGAAATTTGGTGGAGTCCTTGTCCCAGCAGAGAATGTCCCGAAGAAGAAGAACTCGACATTGTGGTGGATATGTGTGTGGACCATTGTTTCCAACAGATTAAGAAAGGGACAATAATTCCGAAAATTGACATTAATAACAACAATGTTGGTGACGATTTGATACTTCATGTAGAAAAGAAGAACAAAACAAAGTAATTATATTTATGTATTATAGATGTAATATTTACTAATCTCTCGTTAATGTATTATTATATAAAATTCAACATAGGTTGTTAATTCATATCTGAACATCCATCTCTTATAAATTTGGAAAAGTAAATGTTGCATCTTAGCTGAAACTCACTGTAGTACGGGTCAACTTTTTTTGTTATATAGCAAATACAATAGTAAAATTTTCATTCACCGCTATATTTCCTATATAAAATAATAAATTCGACACCTGTTATATTTAGTTAGTTAACAATGAAAATTATTAAATTTCAACGAGGGAATGCTACAGTAAAAAATATTCCTTGTTATTATGAGTACTAAAATTTAAATTTCAGTTGAACTATTAAAAAAAAAATTGTATTTCACAATGCGAATGGCATTCTCCTGAGATTCAAAAGTACAAATTACAATCAAAGCTCGAAGCATTTTGTCTAAATAAAGTAAACCCTGTTGCTTATTCGAAATACATAATGTTGTTTTTCTTGATATCTGTTTACGCTAAAAACAGCTATAATGACTTGAGGATTGCAACAATAACAATATTTATATTAGTAATATGATATTATTTAGTTTGTTGTAGCAGCAAACGAAAATAATATAATATTACTAATATAAATATTGTTAATGTAAATATCTAAATTGCTGTTACTATAAATAAGATAATTTTTTGCTATTGTAACAATCTATTTTTTCCGTGTAATAATCATAATAGAAATGTACATCGTTACATTTTGTGTTATGAATTATACAAAATTAAAAAACTGTTTTGCTCACAAATTAAATTATCAAACTATGACACTAAATTAAATTTACTTTTGCTAAATGCAAGCCATACTTTGTGCTGGACAATATGGATCAACCTTTACTCTATTGACATATATCGGATTTTGAGCGTTCAATTCCTCAAACTATCTGAACCAAGTTAGTAACGAGTTTTTTTAGAGGTATAGAACTTTAAATTGAAATAAAACACATTAAAATCGAAGTAATGGCAATGGTGTTGGCTTTTTTGGAAAGATAATTTTGTCTTTTGTATTTGAATATGATTTTGGAAAGATGCACGTCGCGACGGCTGGTTCGAATAAACCGCAATATGGAATTTTAATTTTCGATATTCATTCTATATAGAATTTATCCACCCTACATACCGTAGGTTTTATTAATATAATATACCGGGAGTTTTTTTATCAGTATACATAAGGATGTGTCATTACCATAGTTACAGTTAAAGTGATTGACAGTAATGTATTGAAGCTTTTTTTATGAGTAAATATAGGGATAATTTACATTGATTATTAATAATAGTTAATCATAATGAAACAAACAATGCAAGTTTAATAAATAAGAAATGTATTTAAATTGATTTAGTACTTAAGAAACTAAACTAAATGGGTAAGAATTATTATTTTTAATTATTGTAAGTTATTCCTATGTTTACTCATAAAAAACGCATTGATACATTGCTGTCAATCATTTTGAATGAAAGTAACTATAGTAATGAATTACACAACCCTATGCATAATGATAAAAATAATAAATGAATTTTTAATTTAACAATAACATATTTATATTCTTTAAAATTAGCGGTTATTATGTAGATAAATGAAACATGACCATAATATAAATGGTATTAGCAGTAGTCGCACTCCCTGTCGCTAAGTTTGATGTTCTGGAACTTATCAGATTTTCTTGCGCATCTATTCTCCGCCTCCTGCTAGGCAAAGCGGTGGAAATTTAAGCTGATAAAAAAATATGCTTAAACGTTTTTGGCGATAGTACTCGCGGTAGTATTGACACTAACCGGCCAAGAGGAGGAGTTTACCGCTTCAAGGCCAAATTTTCACGTTACAAAAATACGGGGAAGTGACAGACATGGCTTTCAATTTACAGAAAATATAAATTTCATTTGATATTTTTGTTTCGAAATTTCATTTCGCTTAAGCGAATGTAAACATGCATTTTTTAGTTACTGTTTCACATTGGAAGTTAGTATTATTCCTTTAATGTAATTAATAGGCATTTCTGTGAATAACAGTAAAATATACACTATCAAATTACATAAAATATTAATAAAACATTAATTATTATATTTCATAAAAGCGCATAATAAAGATTCAAATTACACGAAATTCCATTTCTATTTACTCATACTTACATTCTCACTACGCGTTAATATTAAATTATTACTGATTTATCGAATATGCCATAAACTTACTTAACTTGCAAGATTTGAAATTCAATATATATATGTTTATTTTCATAGCTTAATGTCGCCAAAACATTTGATATATTGAATGTTTTCAAATAGCAAAAGATTTGCATGCCTGAAACAGCACTATTGTTGAAAATCATGTTTTAGATCTAAATCTGGAAAACACAAAGCTAAGCAACATATTCAGTTTACTATTGACATGCACCCAAATCTAGGAGAACCTATAGAAGCCCTTGGTGTAGAAATAGAGCAAGACAAAAATGATACAGCCCCGGATTTCAAAGACAAATTTGGAGAAGTATTAACAAAAGCGGGAGTGAACATAACGGCGCTTGAGGAAGAGGACTTAAGATGTGGAGGAATAGTACTCAAAACAAACACAACTTACGTAAATCGACTCAAACAATGGGCTGGAGACTGTATGATTCAAAGGTGTCAATTTCGATATGGTGGCCCCGATATTTGTCCTCCTGATTACAAGGAAAGCGACGACAAAGTATTCTGGATTTACTTTGCGTTGCGATTTGTTGGCACTGTGTTGCTTTCTGCTGGAGTTACTATAATGGATCCTATTGCACTAACTATGATCGAGAAATATGGTGGGGACTTCGGCCGAGAACGATTGTTCTCAAGTCTAGGAATGGCGCTATTCTCCCCTATAACTGGCGTGTTGATTGATATGAATTCAAAAAAACTGGGCTATACGGATTATTCTGCAGCGTTTTACACATACGACATTCTTCTCGTTATTTCGGCAATAACAGTATATTTAATGCCCTTATCTGCTAAATTACCCGCCGATGACATTTTCAAAGATATGCTTCACATTTTGTCTATGCCAAGCGTCGTTTTGTTTATTTTGTTTCTGTTTGCTCTCGGAAATTTGTGGGGCTTTATTGAATCATTCCTGTTTCTGTATTTGAAAGATCTTGGGGCACCAAATTACTTGCTGGGAATTACGGTTACTGTAGGCACAATAAGTAGCATGCCATTTTTGTATGGGGCCGAAAAGATTACCAAGAAAATTGGACATGTGAATGTTATCATCATTGCCTTTTTTGCCCATGCCGGCAGATTAGTGGGCTACTCCTTTATTGAGTAAGTATTTTTTATACAATCATAAAAGCAAATGTTTTTCAAATTTATAAAAGTTATTAAACGTTCTGTCGATATCAAAATTACTGAATCAGTATAAAAAAAATTGCTCAGTAATAAAATAAATGGAAGAAATCAATTTTAAATTCGTTCAGTTGAATTTCATTACTTTTACTAATAACTTTTAATAATAACCTCAATAAAACATAGTAATGAACATTTTTGTAATAATTTAAAAGGTATTTTTTCAGGACAATAGATTTCATTTCACTCACTGGTTTTTGTAATTATCCATAAACTCTTAATGTATATTCAATTGTTATCTCATATATTCAATATTGCAAAGCAATTTTTTTTGTTCAACTGATCAATAATTATGTTATTGTCCATATTGTATAACTGACTGCCCGGAAATACTCAAACATCAGAATTTCGGCCGTGTACTTTAATATTATGTCAACAGATGGCGGCAAAAGTCCCAAATTGATATATTTTATGAATTATTAATTAATTTTTGCTTAAATGAGTATTATAATTGATTCTTTATATTTTAGAAATGCCTGGTGGTGTTTTCCTTTTGAAGCAATGGAATCTCTATCTGTACATCTAATGTGGGTGGCTGCGGCTACTTACTGTGCCTTTTTAGCACCCAAAAGCTTATTGGCAACATTAATTGGAGTTGTAGGAATGGCCCACTTTAGCATAGGTACTTAATTTTAACATTATATTACTATATTTACCTATTTCACTGTAATTCTTCGTGAAAAATTGGCGGATGACAGCACTCGAACACAAAAAGATGGCCGCCGGTTTTCAGCGAAAACTATAAATTAAGGAAAATGTAATATTAAACAATTTTATAATGCAATCTATTATTTGTACTAATCCAGCATTATATTAACTTTGATTTTATAGTATTTAATATTATAATTTACCTGTATATCATGAAATAATACACAATTTAGAACACAAAATTACGAAAGCACTGCTGTACACAAAATTGAATTCTCAGAACAGGAAACAAACTTTCGGTAAAGCCGAACTGAGTCAAGTCAAGTGACCTTTTAGTTTAGTTAAATATTAATTATGACAATGCTAAACAACAAATATTGATGCATAATTGCCGAATTATATTATTAGAATTAGTATTTTCTTTAACTGTTATCTAGTTATTAGAAATTTAATTTCATATAAATATTCTAGAAAGGCGGTATAATTCAAATTTAAAATTTTTGTATCAGTCCATGATTATTTATTTAAAATTAAGTTTAATGCAGTACAATCTCATATAATTTTATTAAAAATAAATAATTAGTAACGAAAGCTGGAACAATGAATATTTATATTTTTCTATGATGTTATTGCATGTATTGTTTACAATTGTACGTAAAAGTGATATGTTACAGGCCGAGGTAGTGGCAGTTTCTTTGGAGCAAACCTAATTGAAAAAGTTGGAATCCGAGAAGCATTCCGAATTATGGGTTTAGCAGCTGTCACAGCGGGTGTCTTGTACTCCATCCTCAACTTCTTATGGTTAAGAAAAATAGATTTACCCGGCCTAGAAAAAGATGAAGAATCACCAGGTAACACCAATGAATTACTTTAACTACTATGTTTAGCGAACAATTCTTCGTAGATGAAGCAGAAAAATTGAACAACGTACAACTTGACGCAGAACCAAAGTTCAAAAACGCTTCCACAATGGTGAGCTTCGAAAGACTGAGTTTGGTGAGGGAATATAACGCTATTGGATCTTTAACATCACTGGGAAGGAACTCGAAAAGCGTAACAATGGATCACAGCATGATTAGCCGGGCCAGAAGCAGCAGTATTCGCCGAGGAAGTTATAGTGTTGGCTGGATTAAACCACCTAGAGGAAGTACAAGCGCTTCCAAAGTTGATTTACTGAAATCTGCGAATGAAGTCAATGCACGGTTCTCAAATCCTCAACTGAAACGTTCTGGAAGCTTGAACAAACCAGGAAATAACAGCATTAGCAGGGTTAGTATCGTACACTAAATTGTATTTTAGTCATCTTGAAAAAAAAAGATTGTAGGAGATACACAAATCAGTAATCCCTTGGAAACTGTATACACAAATAAAATTATTACCTTTGTTCAATTAATTGAAGTCTTGTAGACTGGAAGATCTAATAATTTCTTACCTTAATTAGTTCATAGAAAGAAAATTAGCTAAACTTGACTGTACATAATGTAATAAATTTGCAATAGGTAGAATTATTTACAAAAAAATTTTAAGACGTATTTCGATGCGATCTTATATCCAATTATACATATTTTTCTTTATTCAATATCAACCTCCCTGCAATTTAAATTTTTATTATTTTATTAAATTCATTGGCTTGGTGTATTAATATTTGTTACAGATTAGCCAAAATTCATACATTTCTATACCAGGTAATATAGATCAAGATCGAATGAATCGTCGGGATTCAATTCTCGAAGAAATAGAAGAAATCATCGATGACAAATCAAAAAAGGAGTCGCCGAAAAATTCCACAAATATTGATGAATCAAGCCGCAAATAACTGGCACAATGTATTTTACAATAATAATAAATGAAACCTATTCTGAAAACAAGTATTTTTTTACAAATGTAGTTTGCTTGTTTCATAGAAAATAGTTATTCGTAAAATATTTTATTATATTTATTTAGGCTAGAATAATTGGCAAAAAGAAAATACAAATTACAAGCATATCCACAATCATTATTTAAAGTTTAAGTGAAAAATTACAACTTTTAAAAATGTTACACCACATGGTACAAAGGAAATGTATACAATTACAAAAACATTTATCACTTTATATTTGTTTACATATTCTTTATTCCTAGCAATTTTTACATCCATTATTTTGGTGTGTACTTTCATTTTTATCCTGGCAATATTTTATGTACAAATTTCAAGAAAAATATATTAAACATGAAAATTTTTAAAACAATTTGGAAAAAATAATGCACCTAAAAAATGAAATTGGGCTAATAGTACAATGTTAACTAGTCATTCATAACGCAAAGTAGTGATTAATAGTACTCTACCTTTATTTATTATATATACGAAACACAATCACTTAATATTACTATTTACAGTGAGACATATAATTCAAAAAAATTGCATGTGTTTTGTTGAGATAATGAATTCAAAAGAAATAATTTCCACTGTACACTATGATTGAAGGAAATGTTTTTTTTTTCTTAATTAGGTAACACAAATTACAACACAATATTTAGTAAAAATAAAACGCAAAATTCTTCCTGATGAATATAATAAAGTACATTAAATATGTAAATTACAGAATTTGTAATGGCATTAGTTTTACAATAAATACGGTAAATGACAATTATGAGATTACATGGCAAATACGATATTTAATTACGCAAGTATCTCAAACCGTATTCATAATATACAATTTACCGCATTTACTGTCAATATGTGAAATCATGCTATAATTTCGCAATATAAATAATTAAAACAATCTGCTTAAAATTTTCATAAAATTTAAAGTAAAAAATGAGTAATAAAGCGTATATCAAATATATCTATTTCTTCTTTTATTACATACTAAAGTACTTACTGAAAAGAACATACAAAAGTGCACAATATCATAATGATTTAAGTGTCATTATAAATCAATTATACAATTAAACAAAATAATTTTAGAATTAAATTTTGTTCAATAACAAAAAATATTAATATTTTCGCGTTATTGTTAATTGTAAAGAATTCTTTCGGATTAAGGATTTTTTTTGTGTATACAAAAAGAAATCAGTAACTCATAAATCCGGAGCATACACAACAAATATAAATTCATTTATAATAAATCATCACTACAATAATGCAAGATAATTATAAATAAAGAATTATAATAAACAAAATAATTATAACAAATGAGCTTGATTATGACGTTGAACTAAGCATTCCAACATTGTAGTAGTTTCTTATGTTCTCATGATTAAAACCGCCAACTGATGTTGAAAAATATACCGATGCTCGAGCAAAACTAGTGATAATGTATCTCCTGGTATTTTGAAACGTATTATCTCGTAACTAATCCACTGAAAAGAATCCGTTTGGTCATTTAAAAAGAAATCTAATAACCTCTAATAGCTACGGCAAAGTCAAGGTACAATTGACTGCTAATACGAACTTATTAAAAAGACAAAGCAATTTCGCCCGATTTACATCCTTTTCTTTCGGAAAATTCAAATATCTGACAAGAATTTTAAGCAGAGGAATATGAAAATATTTGTCAATGTTAGAGATTTTTCCGATATGAAAATACAGAATACTAATTAAAACTGTCCTTATATGTTTATTTTACCGCATTTACTGTCAATATGTGAAATCATGCTATAACTTCGCAATATAAATAATTAAAACAATCTGCTTAAAATTTTCATAAAATTTAAAGTAAAAAATTAGCAATAAAACGTATATCAATTATATCTATTTCTTCTTTTATTACATACTAAAGTACTTACTGAAAAGAACATACAAAAGTGCAAAATATTATTTTGATTTAAGTGTCATTATAAATCAATTATACAATTTATAATAAAATTTTACTCAATAAGCAAAAATATTAATATTTTCGCAGTTATTGTTAATTGTAAAGAATTCGTTCGGATTAAGGATTTTTTTTTGTATATACAAAAAGAAATCAGTAACTCATATAAATCCGGAGCATACAAAACAAATATAAATTAATTTATAATAAATCATCACTACAATATTGCAAGATAATTATAAAAGAATTATAATAAACAAAATAATTATAACAAATCAGATTGATTATGATGTTGAACTAAGCATTGCAACATTGTAGTAGTTTCTTATGTTCTCATGATTAAAACCGCCAACTGATGTTGAAAAATATATCGATGCTCGAGCAAAACTAGTGATAATGTGTCTCCTGGTATTTTGAAACGTATTATCTTGTAACTAATCCACTGAAAAGAATCCGTTTGGTCATTTAAAAAGAAATCTAATAACTTCTAATAGCTACGGCAAATTTGAGGTACAATTGGCTGCTAATACGAACTTATTAAAAAGACAAAGCAATTTCGCCCGATTTACATCATTTTCTTTCGGATAATTCAAATATCTGACAAGAATCTCAAGCAAAGGAATATGAAAATATTCGTCAATGTTAGAGTGTTTTAGTTTTACTGTTAGAGATTTTTCCGATATGAAAATACAGAATACTAATTAAAACTGTCCATATAGGTAGGTTTATTTGGGTTTTCCTTGAAATGTTTTCTTAAAACGAAAGTAATTTGTATATTAATTTAAAAAAAAATAATCAAAATTTGGCCTTTATAAATTATAGATTTATTATTGAACTAAAACAAAACAAAAAAGAAACAAACAGTGATTCCGTCATGATTTAAATGCAAAATACAGTTTTCTACCTGTATGTATATAATTAGCATTCTTTATATAACACTTTCCAATAGGCACGGTAACATGAACTTTATTCGCTCATACTTCATCTTTATTAAAGTGAAATAGATTTAATGCCATGTTCGTATTAGCAGCAAATCATCTTTTTGAACCAAAAATAAAAATAATATCGTATGAAGGATGCTTGATGTTTTCGAATGAGATTTCTAATGCCAGGGGAAGAAGTACATAAAAACGTTTAAAATTATAACACCCGCAAACGCTGCCTTACGCATATTAAATTTATGAAAGTTCACGAAGATTAAAATCGATACTTAACTAGTTAACAACGCAACATTGATCTCTTTCACCATTTTGACCCTGTGGAGCATCTTCTCCAGTGCTTCGCGTCCAAGAGCCATTGTCGAATACCACACAGGACTATCGGGTACACACGACCGTTCCGGCAGCAGGTAGAAAACGTCGTTACGAGTTTTCACGCTCTCTGGACTGTAACACAGAAGCAGTAAGATATTTAACGTATATTCGTTTCGAGTAGAAAAGTCTGCCACGCTCAAATATCAATGACAAAAACGATGTAATGAAGTATTCAAACTGCTTTAAATATAGAAACAGTATCTTGTTGCTGGTAACGATTGACATAGCAAAACAGACTTCCCTGGTGACCTATATTGTATTTGAAATTGATTTCTTACCATTTTGAAAGATAAAATTCGTATAGTTTTACAGGACAGCGCAAAGGATTTTCCTCGTTTTCTTGCTGCTCATACACCTTTTTCTTGCGGGAATTTGAATCTATTACAAAAATGAAAAGTTATTAATTATTTATATATCTGCTACACATAAAAGCACCCAGTGTGAATCTGTTATTACTGGTGCAACTAACAAAGCAAATGTGTGCGCGTATGTTTACATTTTAAGATATACTTATTTGCTACGCCACAAACAGGAAATTAATACCCATTATAATACAGAGGTGAAACTAAATCATTTGAGAGCAAATATATTATTTTTTGTAAGTTGAATACCCACAACCTGAAAACAGGTGTGTTTCTGCTATTGTAAATAAAGTACAACGAGCCTGTGAATTATGTTCAAATTTGTATTAAAATTTTACTTGGGTGTTGTTTTATACATGTCATTTTTCACTTTAATTGAACGTCGCCTTTATCGGATATGCTCGAAGTAGTCAAAGGGTATCCCAGGATAAGATGGTCAAAAGTGCCTTTGAACCAAACGTCATGGCACCACAGTCCACATATTTAGGACTAAAAAAAAATAATTTTTCATCTACTTAATTACCACCTATCGCATCCTCCCTCTTAAATAAGCAAAAAAATAGTTTTTTTTTTATAAATAAACTTTTGTATTGCGATTGCGCAATCGGATCCACTTCGGAATACTTCGTGACAGTAAAACGACCGAAAAGACATCCAAAATAATTTTTTTCAATCATAACAGAACTACATTCTTAAGAAGAAAGTCTGATTTTAGAGAAAAAAAGAAGAGGCTCTTTTTGGTTAAAGAAACAGACCTGCACCCCTCACCGTGTAGAAAATACAGCATTTTTTCTGTCTTTTCTCTAAAAATCAGGCTTTCTTCTTAAAAACGTAGTTCTGTTTTAATCAGAAAAAATATTTTGAATGTCTTTTCGGTCATTTTACTGTCACGAAGTATTCCCAAGTAGATCCGCTTGCGTAATCGCAATAAAAAAATTACCGCATAGGCGGTAAGTAGTGAAAAAATAATCCTTTTAGTCCTAAATAAGTGAACAGTGGCACCATGACGTTTGGTTCAAGGGCACTTTTGACTATTTTATCCTGGAGTACCCTTTAACCATTTTAGGCAAGTCAATGTTAAGCAATTAAATTTAACATTTAAGATCTTGAATTCTACACCGTGAATTTAATTCTTATTTTACAAGTGTGTAAAAAGCACGCCTAAAAATTTCACACAGTTTAAACGTTAAGTGGGTTCGTGGAAATTCTACCTTTAGTTCACGAGTTAAGAAAAAAGCTGTTATCTATAGTCCGTGAACTGTTAATCATGATGAAACATTAACTCTCCATTTTCAATTATCCCAACTACCACCCATTTCTTCTATTTCTAAATTTAAACATGTGCATTTGCAAATTACTACTAAAAATGTAACGTACCTAAAGTTGTTTGGGGTGGATAAAATCTTAACAATACGTTCCTAGAGCCGGGAATTTTAGCAGCTCCGGGTTGGTTTGGGTTTCGCTTCCAATGTTTCATAATATGCGAAAATGATAACTGCATATGTTCATCTACGGTCTGAGCAAAATAAAATTAATGTATAAAAAAAATACCAATACAAAATTAAGTATCTTACTGTCAAGTTGAAATGCTTCGTGTTGAAAAACATTAGCGTGCTCAACAGTACATGTGGAGAGTGGGCTCCCAATTGTTTGCTTTCCCACAGGTGCTCCTCTTCCACTCGAGTCACAATATAATCTATAAGAAACGAATATTACTACAAATATTCTCAAAAAAATTCAAGTGTATCTGTGTAAGTTCTGACAAAAACAAAAATAGTTTAAAAAATCAAACATTAACTTCAAATTTAGATGGTTAAAAAATAATGTTAAAATTTTCATTAGGCGATAGTATTTACTTCTTTCAGAAAAAATGAGTCTAAAATTTATTGACATTTGACAAAGTTTTAATGACATGTTTAAATTATTTTTCAGTAATCATGGATACAATTATATATAATTCACTTCTGACCATGTTATTAGTTTAAAATATTTCCTGATGTTTCGAATACTTGTACGAATAAAATTTTTCTATTTTTACTATTTTATGTTCAGTAGCCGGATGAACATTTATTTCAGCAGCAATCTGACGTACACTTTTATTTGGATTTTCTATCATGCATCTCAATCTGGCAATTATTAATATTGTAGTTCATTCTATTTTCTTCTTTTTGTATGTCATTTTCGTTTATTACACTGCACTTCTTTCAAAGAGGAATAACTCTTCCTGTTTCGTTAATTAGCTTCATAATTTTGTTAATCGTCCCTCGTGCAGGAACAGGGCGGTCCGGATATAATGCGCTAAATGATTACTGATAAATAAATAAATCAAGTTACTAATTATTTAAAACTTTATGACAAAGACAAATAATATTTTTCCAACTCAAACAATAAGACTGTTTGAATTGTATGTTTTGTATTCTAAGGTACTCCGTAAACAGTTAAAAATTATAAATTTTATTTTACGTCTTTTTCAGATATGTACTATATCAATAAATTTAACCTCATTTGATGGAGTTTTTGTTTTTGAAAATTTTTAGTATTTACACGTTTGTTTTAATTTTAAATTTTAGAATTATATATCCTGAAAGAAGTAGACACTCGGTACATATTTCATATAACTTACGAGAATCATTATAGAGTACGGAAAATTTACGAGCCACTTCATCTAGACAATCGGTGAACTTCTCATAATAGGCATCCGTAAAAATATTATCAATTCGCGCATTTTCAAACAAATATTGTTGAATACCTGCAACCAGAAAATAAACATTAATAAAAAATAAAACTAAGATTTGCAGTTAAATAAAATTATTTTATCAATCATTTTTTTTAATAAAAGTATTTTTTTTTTGTTATAGACAACTTATTCTACATCTTTTCTGAAATAATAAAAAAATATTGTACTTTTCACTTACCTAAACATAGATAATATATTGTATCGGGCGCATATTCAGTGCCGTTCGGTTTTCGGACTTCTTTTACAAATAAACAGAGAGAATAATTCAGTTCATCTGCTGTCAATTGCAAAATTTCGTTTTTAAATAACTTCACACGACGTGAGGACTTTTCCAATTCGGCATTTTTAGTTGTGACCCACTGCTTCCAAGCATTTACACCGAAGGTATACTAGAGAATACATAAATTATTAACCTATGTTGATTATTCGGTTACAATAAAATATATTTATTTCAACTCGGTAAGAAATTATTTTCAATAGACGATTTCCATTATGACGTTACTGACTGCAGCGCTGTGGCAAATTTAGAAAGTATACCTACAAACAGAGAGTTTATATGCAAGCGGCATTTTGGTTACGGATAATAACAATAGTATTCAATTAATGGAAGACGATGTACCAGGGGCTAAGCTAAAATATAGTTTAATAGATGGTCAGAATTTAATGAATCTTGAATAAACTTTATACCGGGTGTAGACTTGAAATGTGGAATATAGGGATTTAAATGCTATTTTCTTAATATTACTATAAATTTTTACATGTTAACTTTACAGTAAATGCAATAAGGCACATTTGGTTTCCTAAATATTCATTAGAATAATTGCAATATAACCATGGAACATTAAACAAAACAAAAATATTTGACAAATTTAGATTTATTAATTACTGCGCTATATTATTTTGATTGTTATGATATAATAGTGAATTTTAAAGTTCATTTATTTCTGATAAATAAATAAATCATTACCTGCTTTTGAAATGTTAAATATTTTTCGTTTTTGTTTAATTTTCCATGACCGTGTTATAATTTTCCTAATAAATATTAATTTTAATTTGAATATTTCGTGAAACATAGGTAACAAAATGGGCATTATTGCGTGCATTTTTATTTCAATTCTACATCCGGTATATTTATTATACTAATATTATAAATGGTATGGATGAAACTAATATATGTGGGTGAGATTGAAGGTGGACGATTCCGTGGGTATTCGAGGAATAAGTGGTTGGATATGATTGATGGTTTGTTGCGTGAACGAATGGTTCCGAGTGTAAAGAATAGACGATCATGTATGAATCGCACTATTAATGTGGACGAGGCGAAAATGGTGTCAGGATAGGAATATTTGGAAGAGATTGATTGTTGGTTGAATGTGTTTCTGGGTTCGGGCTACCCCACTGAGTGGGATATAGCGTATTGTTATGTAAGTATGTATCTATGCATGTTAGTATTGACAAGGGAAAATGGCTTGATCTGTTACACAATAACAACAATTATTCAATTTCAGGAGCTTGCACAAACCCCAACGAAAATATCATCTAAGATGAGATATATTTCCATCAAAAAAATACCTTTAAACGTATACATTTATTATTACATTGTTGAAAGTGTTCATAATTTTTCAAGAACAGAGAAATGAGGTCATTTTCCGTCAGTGAAGTGTTTAGTACATATATAATTGTCTTATTAATATTTTCTATTTTTAAATTTTTCCGTCCACAAGAGTGTATCCAACGCTTTAAATTATACTTTCAAGTGCACACTTTTCAATATTCTTTATGATTATATTTTGAAATACTGATTAATTAAATTAATGTCTAAATATATTAAAGTTATTAGCTCATGTAACGTATCAAACAACGTACATTACACAGAATGCTGTTTGTAAGAATAACTGAAGCAATGTCCGCTGACGTCAGTCGATTCCTAAATGAAAATCGTCTATTACAATATGAAGATAGGCAATTTATAAATCTTTAAGCCATTTGCACATAGTAATGTTTTTTTTTATTTTTTTTATGTTATTTGTTATAGCTGCATTTGGATTCACTACAGTACCATAATGCTGTCAGTTTACTGAGTATTTGACCAAAGCTGTTTACTTAACAAGTTAAACTAAATTGTTGTTCTTTTTTTATACTGACTTTGCCAGAATTAAAGAAAATATTACACATTATTTACGAAAAAATTAATGTTTACTTTCATTAGCCAAGATTCGTTTTTATCTCAATCAAAGATAAATAATTTTATTTGGAGACTACTTTAAATTATTTGGACTAATAGAATATTTTCTATAATATATCTGAGTGTATTTGGTTACGAGGGTAAATGAAAATCAAGTATAAGGAAAAAAATTAAATTCTTACTTTTAGACACATGTTTGCGTCAGGTTTTTCTATTGGTTCAGGCGGCTGAGCTGGTTGTGGAGGTGGCAACAAAGGCATCTCCACATGTGAACTCATACGGCGGCTCCGTTTAGCCGGGTTGCTAATGTTCCTAGGCTGCCGGTTTGTACGTTTGCGTCCACGAATGGGGATATTCTGCCGATCTAGGAGTTGATGTATTGGCTGAGGGTCATCAACTGCCTCTTCTGTGGCTACAACTGCTACTCATCATAAGATAAAGTTCACAGCACAGCACAGTTTGACAATATTGATGATATTTTAGATATAAAGGATAATCTCCTTATTTATAATAAATTTAAGTAAAGGTACATTTTCAACCAAATTTTATCCCAGCACAATTTTAAGTTGGCGTAAAATTGTAAGCTAGGTATACGGGTCGCAAAAAATGCATTCACAACCAGAATTTGAAGTCAGCGTACTTTGTGTCTGAATTGCACGTCGACTCGAAGCTAACAAGGTCCAAGCTTGCACTTCAAGAAGAGTGAAAATTCGCATACGCACTGCAATTTTTTAAATTATCACGCTAGGTGCGTTGTAATTGCGTTTTCAAAAATTTGACGTTTGTTTTTTTACATCATCAGTTGATCAGTGATATTCGGTGTTCCTTTAAAATTACTATGGAAGG
Source organism: Poecilus cupreus (assembly GCA_963942605.1). Taxonomy (NCBI): domain Eukaryota; kingdom Metazoa; phylum Arthropoda; class Insecta; order Coleoptera; family Carabidae; genus Poecilus; species Poecilus cupreus. The sequence continues at coordinate 37,504,732 of OZ012715.1, read as the reverse complement.
ATAAATGCTGAATTTGATTTTACAATATCTTGAGAAGTTCTCAATTGTTATCATACGAAAAACTTAAATTAGTTTAATTTTAACTAGAAAATGAATATGACAATATGCAAAACTTTACCGAATGCATTTTATAATTAATTCAAATACTTTCTTAAATTTTTCTTTAATTAAAACTATGTTTTCATATCTTAAAATAGTCAATGTTTTAGTGTTTGTTTATAAAATATTGATCACTTCGCTCTTAAGATAAGAAATGATTTAGTTTTTACTCCAAATTAAAATTCATATAGTTATATAGTTTGTAATTTGACAACTTTAAATTTACACGCAATGAATGACAAAAGTATTAGAACTAAACCAGAAGCTGTAAATGATCGGCTATGTAAGTCAAACACAAACTTATGTTAAAAAATAAAACATAGCTAAGATTAAAAATGCTCATTGTTTGTAAAAAAAAATAAAGCTATAATAATTACCAGTGTTATCCTGATTTTGGGAGGCTGTAATAGTATTAGCAGTTAAAGCTCCCTCTAAATCCACTGCGGGTTCATCAAGTTCTGTCGCCATCTTGAGAGCCATTTGGAGCATATCGTCTCCGAAGGTGTTACTAGTATCCACAGCTTCAGGACTGAAGCCTCCATCGGCACCAGCATCTATTAGAACAAACAAAATAAATATTTATTTTATTTCAACTTTCTGGTAATGAATTAATTGGAATTTCATTTCCTCTTACAATATCTTTAAATATCAACATTATTTATTTATTCATTAAAGAAATTTATTCAATCTACGGCAGATTTCATCGTGACAAGAGAAATATTTTAAAATAATTCCTCAATTAAAACAATTGTATCAACCCGGCCCTATTAAAAAATAATTGATCATACTTGGTGAATTTAAGTTTATTTGACAACTGGTAATTGTTCTTCAGGTATAAAAATATATAACATAACAAGATCTGTTAAGGCATAGTACCGCATAAAAATGGGTAACTGGAGTGAGGATATATTTATTTTTATTTAGCATATACAGAGTGATTAATTTATTCCTAAAATTTGTATCTGAAGAGCAATTTAATTAGATTAACACCATTTCTGAAATTCTAAAGAACAAAAATTTCTTCTCATTCTTGGAGCGCCAAACTTACCACGCACATTACCAAATATACTCAGTCATTCAAACACTTACTTTCACGACAGTACGCACATCAATCACACTGTACAAAATATTCCAATTTTGATATTTTTGAAGATTATTTTCGGATTTAGATGAACTAACAACTATAATACCTTGCATATGGTTTCATTCTTTTATTAATAGTATGCCCAATCCATGTTTTACTGTTCAGGGTGTCTACTAATTAATAAAAACGAAATTCAAGGATTTTGTATTCCAGGATAATTTCTAAAGTATTTTTTATTTTATGCGATTATTTTAAATATTAGAGAATTATTTTCCAAGTTTATTTTACATTAAAATGCCCAAGTATCTATAGAATAAGTTTTCAAGTGGGTATTCCATTTGCAATTTTATGTTTTTAAATGGAATACCCCATATAATTTTGAAAAATTTTAAAAACCTTTTAATAGGTAAGCCCTTATTCATTATAGTCCTAGTCTATACCTACTAACAAAATAAATAGTTTCTGTACTAATAATTTTAGGACTATAATAAACAAGAACTTTTTAAAGAGAAACCAAAGGTCCTTAAAATTTTGCAAAAATATGAAGTTACTTACGCACAACTGCATAACATAACACTGTTTACATTTATTTAAAAACGGAGAAACATACAAAAATTACAAAATATTGATAAAAAATCCAGGTATTATCTTAAAATTCAAGGATATTCCAGGAAATCAAGGACCATTTTTAAATTCAAGGATATTTCCATTAATTCAGGTCGGTAGACACCCTGCTGTTTCATTCGTATAAACACTAGATTTTTAACCTCTTCGCCCCCACATTTCTTCATCATCTCATTCTCACACAGAACAACTATCCACATTATACGTACACATTATATAGACGAGATTTCTAATCTATTATATATAAGTAACACAAGATGCACCACACGCGGTAACACAAGTAAAACAAGACACTTCGGCAGGCGGAATCTTTGCTGCTTGCAGCCAAACACAATGTGTGTTCTCCTACAGCTGTCAGTTGAAACTGGACGTTTGTATAATTCAAAAATATACAGCATTTAAGGTTACGTGATGCAGTTCGTTCAATCAAACCACGACAGAAACAAAATGTGTATTCCTAAATATGAATTTACAAATGAATACCCAGTATACTCAATTTGAAATCCTTGGAATTTATGAATTTGCTAGTAATCGCATAGACCGTAATTAACAGCTTAGGCGGCAAACTGTCAAGCACTTAATGCATACAAAGGCAATAAACCGATCAGACAGAATGAAATATTTTAAGCGGCTTTACGAATACTTGGAAATCGGTAATGTCGCTTTCTACAATGTAGATTGAAATAGAACGTTTTGATTGGTCAGATGTAGAAAAGTAACGCAAAAAATTGGAAGATGCCCAATTTTTGCGTTGTGTTGCTTCTGCGTCTCTGCGTTGTTATAAAGCGGTAGATGCACTCCCGCATATTTATCTTTTGCGTTACTTTACTTCAAACGCATTACTTCATTTAAAATCCCCCTTTAGCCATTAATTTCTTTCCAATGTACACCTCTGACATTACAAGTAATAAATTTGCATCCATCAAACTTCGTCCATATTTCTTCATTTTCAAAGAACTATTTGCAATAGCGATACAACTTGGAACTAACTCTCAAAACGCGCCAAATCGTTCTATTATGTGGGTGGGGATATTAGCAAGTTAAACTCACACAGCACAAAATTCTGCAGAGATCAGTTTGTAATTCGTCGTGATACTTGCATCGAGTTGATTTTCACGTAACGGTATACTCGAGGGTACATTACATAATTGTATTATAACAAATTGTACGTGAAAGTGAAAATATAGAACGCGCGAAATGAGGTGGAACATGTACTAAAGATAGTATTAAAAATGTGGGATGTAGACATTATTAAAGAAGCTGCAGGGCCCTTCATAATATAATTATAATTAGTTCAGACAGTTCTTTTGGAATAGATTATTTTTCTAATTCTGAATAAATTATATATTATGTCAGTAAATATATGTATATAAAATTATATATTTAAATATATGGAGTAAATAGCTCCGTGGTAACGCATCCCACTGCCGACAATTACCAATTTAAATTTACCCCTGTGGTTTCCCCTCCACCAACATCTTTGGGAGCTATGATTTGATAAAATCTGCGTAAGCAGAGTGCCACACCCATAATGGGTAAAAGGAGTGATAATATATTTATTTTATTTATTTACTTATGATTCTTCTAATTTTGTTTTAGCTTTAAAATAAAATAAAAACACTTTTTCATATATACTTGTATCATTTTAGTTGCACCTCAATTGATTTAGAAAAATTATATTAGCACTGCTATTTATATAAACTTCAACATATCATATAATTTTCGAGACAAGATGTATCATTTTCAATAAGCTGTTCTATATTTAAACAAACTATTGTTTCCCCTATGAAACGTGTGAATTTGATTTTCAATTGTTTGCTGTTTACATCATTATAATAGTTTTATAAACACGATTACTATCTCATTTTAATCGTCTCTCTATTTCTTGAAATACAAAAGTTAGTTCATTGTGTAAATAAATTAGACTGAATAATATGTATGGATGCATACGTCATAAGTTCTAATTTCAAACAAGAGAAACTCAATCGCATTACTGTGTGGTAATACACAGTTTTCGATAGTATAGATAAGAATTAATAAGTTTTTAGTAAATACCTCCGGTATCATCCTCTTCACTTTCCGAATCCGTGTTGTCCACCTTTTTCTCTCCAGCGACCATCTCTGCCATCATTAGCAACTCGGCTTCGAATGGATCGGTGGGAATCTTTACCTGGATCTTCTTAATCTCCTTCATGATTCCAGCTGCGGAATTTCTAGTTGTGGGTATGAATACTGGAACTGGTATAGGCAGGGGAAACGGTATGGGGACTGGAACAGGAGCACTGAACATATGTACCGGTGCCGGCACGTAGATTGGTACTGGTACAGGGATCATAACGTTCCTAATTTTGATTTCATCTGAAACACAAACAAAAATAAAATGAAAACCTATTGTGACTTATTATTCACTAACTCAATTCCATATTGCCATTTGACTCGTATCACTAACTTTACAATGTATCGTGAACTTATAGTCAACTGTTTCGAAGAAATTCAACAAGTAACTTTATCTGTTTATATCTAGTTTCAGCTTACAAATAGATAAGAACCGTAAATAACAAATGCATAATTATTTTTTCGTCCATATAAATAAACTGTATTATATGATCGAGAATTAAAAATTAATAATAATACTGAAATTTTTATAAAAAGGAAGACTAAAGATTGTAAAAGATCTAATGCAGCTGTGAACTATTTACTTAACCTAAGACAACAAATTTATGCGTCATTATACTAAGTTTGTGTTCCTGTTTTCTTAATTTTATTTTGTATTTATTACTAATTGTTAAAGTATGTTCACATAGTTATGTACTGTACTAATTCATAATTAGTATATTCTGTTGAACAATAAACAAATACAGAATTAAACAACAATCTCTTCAATAAAATTAACATGATTTCAAATCATAAACAAAGATTATTTAATACTTTATTTATTGTAAGATGTAACACATTATTTTGTAGAAATCAGTTATTATTTATATAAACTATAAATGAATTCCTTGTGTCTCGTTTCTTGTACGTCTTTTCAACAAAATGGTGAAAGTGATAAAGGTAGAAAGGGCGCGTTATTAGAATTATAGAAAAATATTGCTTTCTCATACTGTCCTTTTTATTTATTCTTTTGAGGAAATAAGCATAACTGAGACGATGAAGAAGAATTGTAATACAGAAAATAGAATCATTGCTGTACAATATTATAACCTAATTGAACTCGAAAAATAACAACATGGTGGCTCGGACTACCAGTTTATTTCTCATACTACAAGCAATTTTAGTGCTAAAATTATTTGAAACATTTTAAAATTAAATTATGTAAAAAAATTCGACAGAGCTACAATTTTCTTAGTATACCCCAAAACAAAGCTAGTAATGTCAGCCAAAGTTACTGAAGCTTGTGCTTTTTGTGGTAATTTAAATGATTACGTAGGAGTTAAGAAATGTAGAAAGTAGAAAATCCGTGAAATCGCTAATGAAGTGAGTAAATATATAAACTCATTGAAAAATTGCATTGTTACTTTAAAACATGTGAAAATAATTTTAATTGATCAAAATCATATGTATGGTTTATATTTTCTTATTAATTATTTTTTATTGTAAGTTTCAGGTATTGACGAACGACGTTGCCAATTCACTTCGACCTTTACTGCGCTTGTGCGATAAAAAATATATTTTTATCTTGAGACAACAAATTTACGTGCGATTTCTAAACAATGATTAAAGTGACTCATAGTTTTCATTTTTTTAATAAATATCTCGAACATCAACATTCATTTTCCAAACGTTTATTGGGTTGTTTGGATATATTTTCTAATTGATTAGTGAAACTATTGCTAATTTACATGTCATTTCTGTGTCAACTTTAAATGCAATTATCTTCGATCTTTTAATGGTTACCTATAATTTTTATTTTATATCAAAATTCTTCTATTTGGGTTACATTTTGGATTGTGACCATCAACGGATTATCTTCTTTAATTGAAGCGAAAACTATCAGATATATCAACAAATAAATTCGTCGATCTCCGGGATGTGGTGGCTATGTTACTGTCACTAGCCTAGCACGCCGAAGGTCGTGGGTTCGAATTCTATTGAAAAGCATGGGCGTTTGTGATGTTTACATAAATCTACTCATGAGGCGGCATATGACTAAAGCAGTTAACCCGCTTCGCATTTTCGAAAACAAAAAAGCAACAAACAAATAAGTTAGGTTAGCATTTTTTCGTGGTTCAAATATAACAAGTAAACATATCAAACTCCATTCTAATAATTTAATAATATTATACCTGTTTGCGTCTCTTTTGTGCTTGGATGTGGTCTACAAGAAACTCCCTTGGTGTGTAAAATTGGTTTGCACATGGTAGCAATATTCCTCACAGGCGGCAATGGTGGATGTTTGACAATAATCTGTTGTCTTATTTGCGGCTTTGGTGAAGTCGGAGGCTGAGGCGAGCTCTGCTGATTGTTGATTTTCACCGAATTTGGTCTTGAAGCCGTACCATTGTTTGCCAAAGACTCAACACTTGTAATTACTGGCATTCGAACTTCATTAACCGAATCTAAAACAATATGTATATGAATAACGGTGATGGCTCTTGTGTGAACAGACAAACTATACATTGTATTGCTAGATCTTGCCTACAAATATACGCGAATGAATGTTGTGTCTAAAGCGTAACGGTTAAAAGCTGCCGTACGTTCTGTGCGGATGCAGTATAAAGGTACACATTAACAGAATGACACCTGTCCCAACATATAATATTAAATTCTAGTGTTCTAGCTACGAAACTGTTCTGTATCTGACCAAATTGGAATATATCTTATATAACTAAAACTAAATAGTAATGGAAAAGATGAAAATATGCACGTGCATAGCATACCCAATTACCAGAAACAGCCATGATTCTTGTGTGATCATACAACTAAACACATTTAAAAAATTGAACAGTAATTTATGAGATAAGTTTAGGTATATAATATTCTTGGAATGGGCCTACCACTATACGCGAATAATTGTTTTTGAATAAATGAAGGTATAAATTTGTTTCTCACCAGTAAACTTTGCTATGACAACGATAACTGACAAACACCTGTTCTAGTCTATAATATTAAATTCAAGTATTCTAGCTATGGAACTGTTCTATACCTGACCAAATAAAAATGTATCTACCTTTAGATATATCTTATATAACTAAAACTAAATAGTAAAGGAAAATATGAAAATACGCACTTGCGTCGCATGCCCGATTACCACGATTCGAATACTTTTTAGGGCCACTGGCAGGAACTGGTTTAGGTATTGGTTTTTCACCAGATGTTATAGTGATCGGCAACTTAGCAAATTGGCTTTGAAAAGACATAACGCAATGATATGTGCAGAAATTTCTGATTGTGGCATCAGACATAGTTAAGTGGTATTGGGCCTGGGAAACTTTCGTACAGTAGTCGCACTTTATTCTGCAATGAGAAAGTCTAATTAAATGCTTTTTTTTTTCTTCGTTTACATAAAATTTCCTTACTTCTTCGATGAAACAGCATTGACAGAAACTTGGAACAAACTAAGACAATTTAGAGAACACATCATCAAAAGTTGACCACTGCTACAAGATTTCTTGATCATGTCAAAATTGTATTTCTTCACTTTACACCAACTGCATGGGACAATCCTTCGATTTGCGATAATATATATATTTTGGCAACTTTTACAACAGAAGTTTTTCACTAAATTTTCGTAATAAATTGAAAACTGCGTGGAATCTTCGGTCTCAAAATAACTCTTACACAAATCGCATTGAGCTAAAAATGATATTCTTATTATTATAATGTAAAATAGTTGTATGTACAAACCAAACAATTAATAGTTTTAATTAAAATAATATCTATAAAAAAAAGCCTTAAAGTTTATTTATTAATTTATTTTGTTTGCACTTTGGAACATAATTGAAAACAAAAGTATATAAATATTTTTGATATATGATACTTACGTGGATCAATTTGATTTACAAATCTAAAAGCAACAAAGCATGGGTAACTGCAGAACTTATGCTTCTTGTTATTATCGTCTCTGTTTTTTTGATCAAAGACCACTTGCACTTGTTTTTCCAACGTGCAAACAGAACATTGTGAAATATCTGCCGGTAACGTGAACTTATTATTCGATGTTTTATTGCTCATCTGCTCGTACTTTTCCATGCAATGTTGCGAACAAAAATCCTGGAAAAAAAATTGATTAGACGTATGTAATTAATACATTCGTAGTCATATTACTTTAAATTGCCCCTTGTCTCCAACTGGCGCCAGAAATCCTTCGGAGCCTCCCGATATGTCCTTTTGACAATAGCTGCATACTTTTAGTCCCTTTTTAAATTCTTCTAAGCATAAACTGCAGCAAAACTGCCGAATATCATGGCCAAATCGAACGCAATATTTTCCTAGGCTGCTCATAATAACTAACTTCTTGCAGTTTGCGCAGTGAGATCCAATTCTGTTCTGGTATCTCGCTGAAATAATTTATACAATGTAAAAAATAATATACCTTATTCAAATTATTGCAAAATATAGTAATTTTGTCTAGAAAAAGAGACGAATCACATTAAAAATAATCAAAATTTGATATCAATATTGCATGAAAGTTTGTTATGAAAAATTAAATTACACTTATGTTTTTCATTGGCAATCGTTAAATGTTTTGGAAATCAACACATTCATTTATCATATAATTTTATTTCAAATTAATTTCTCATAACAAAATTCATAGCTAAACGGTTTCAATTCAAACATTGTTAAGTCAATACCAAAATTTGAATAAAGCAAACGAAACCTATTTTCTTACTGCACAGTTCTAAGGAATGAGACTCATTAAAACAATAATATTCTCCGAATCATTTGAAAAAATAGGGGGAAATATAAATATATTCAATAATTTATATAATACTTACATAAACAGTCTTCATTACAGTAATCCATGGTTTCCCAACAAAGAATCTTATCGTCATTGGCTTTAATTTTTTCTTCACACTCCGCGCATTTTCTAACAAATTGTTTATTAGCTTCTGTTCCCGGAATTTTCTTAGCAATATCCTTTAATTTCAAACCTTCCATAGTAGGACTTCCACTTTCCGAAGGTGGTTTGTTTAGAGTTCGAAAAGATATGAGACAGGTTTCGTTGCAGAGGAAAGTAGGCTTTTCTTGATTATTATCAACTTTATAGACACATTTTTTGACCTGTAACAGAAAATATAATAAATTTGAAAATAATTATTTACTATTACAGCAGCTTCAACCACATCACTACGCTACCACTGTGACAACTGTATGCACCTTCTCTGTGCTGTGATAGGGAATTTAATTACTAAATTATGTTGACTGCATAGATGAGACATTACAATTCACGCAACAATAACAAAAAAAAATGTTTGTTTTTAAATATGACACCATGTTTACAAACATCATTTTGAAATTCGAATACAAGCGATATGACTTGATTGCATGCAACAATTTCACGCTGTAAAACCCCAATGCAAGTCATTAACTCCTGCTACCCAAGAAATGAACAATCATAACAAAAGAGGCGTTGAAAATATTTATTTCGTTTATATTTAACATAAGAAAGATATGAATTTCTATGAAATGAACAATCATAACAAAAGAGGCGTTGAAAATATTTATTTCGTTTATATTTAACATAAGAAAGATATGAATTTCTTGAGATGTAGCAGTGAAATCGATATAAGCATATTTTAAGGAAGATTCCACGCACAGTCCTATATCCATTTGCCAATGAATATATAATATATACTTATAACATTAATCCAAAATTAGCAATGATTAAATAGATAAAGATTTTAAAATAATTTTACAAAGATAATTGCAACATTTTGACCATTCTCAAACTTCAAAATTCTAGGACTAAGTTAATTGGAATTAATTTGAAAAACTTACAAAAAATTTAACAAAATTAATTATTCTAAATGTACTCAAAGAAATTTAAGCTTGAAAATTTACTAAGCGAATCATCACAATTTTATAAAATTACAGTCTTTCGGATTAACCATCCCTTGAAAGAAGAAATTAATTTATAATACCTACCATACGACATTGATGGCAAGGTTCATCAGGTGCTTCTGATTCTGTAAATTCAATAACTTTTATTTCTTGTTTATCCGCTACATCAGAGGAAGTATTATTAACAGATGCCATGAATTCTTCATCATTAACAATTTGCGTATTCTCTTCAGTGGAATTATTTGTTTTTTCTGATGAATTTATTAACGTCTCCTCGGTTTGCATCGCGGCTGTAGTAGCACTATCAGCTGAAATAGCTGGATCATCTTTAGAACGAGGAAGTTCTGCAGCTGCTGCAGCTGCGGCTGTTGCAGCATCCTTTTCTTCCTGAGAAATTTCTCTTTCTGTATCTGGAATGATACAAAGTTCTTCATCAGCTCCTTTGCTAGCTACAAGCTCATCATCCATGGTCGATTTATCACTCGTCAAGGAATCAACATTGAAATCTACGACTTTTATGGATTCTTTATCGCTAACTTCTTCAGAAAATTCCATCAGTTCATCTTTATCATTTTCTTGGGTAATTCCGATTGGGTCTTCTTCGGCTAAACACGTAACTTCCATACTTTCGTCTCCAGTTTCGTTTTGTAAATCAACATCAGAATTTAAAATCTTTTCACCTTCCGTTTCTCCGTCGCCTTTCGATCCAACGTGGACGAATACAGGGTTTTCTTGTTGCATATCGTGATCCATTGACTGCTCGTCAACTTCTGACAAAGCGTCGTTTGTTTGAAGTTGATTTTCTTCAGATTCGGCGATATCTTCTGTATTTGTGTCGGTTTCTGTGGCTGGCGTTATTTTCTCAATAGATGAATTTTGGTTAAGTTCCTGCAGTTGCAATGTTGATTCATCCAATTGAGAATCCTTTTCTTTTGAAGTATCGCTTTCAGAAGATTGTTCTGTGAATATCCTAGTCTCGTTGGCAGACTCACTTTCAGCATTTGTTTTGATTTCTTCTGCCTCTACAGGGTCCTGAGATGATGTCACTTCCGAGTCTATAGAAAGATGTCTTTCTATATCCTTATTCACAGATTCTTCTAATTTATCTGTTGACTTCGGTGACGGTACTTGTTCTTCCTCTGGTAGATCTAATATGGGTTCTTTTTCAATTATATCATCAGACAATATTTTAGCGTCACTACTGTGACTTTCTGTAGGTGTTTGGTCTTCTACTGTGTTTATCACATTTTCTTGGTTATGTGATACAGTAGCCTCGTTAGAATTCTCTGCAATGTTTACTTGTGCATCAGATATTTCGAATGCCTCTTTTGTCTCATTTAATTTAGACTGTTCACAGACCTCACTTGTTTCACAAACACTACTGGTAGCACATTCTATGGAGTCTCTATTATTACTAGCGTCCAATTTGTCAGTTGCAGGTTCAAGTTCATTCACGTTATCACTGTCCACTATATTTGTTTTCACATTGGTAATAGTTCTGCAATCTTCTCCCGCATTATTTATATTTTCTACACTATTTACTGATCCCGACACTTCTGAGAGGTTAGAACAAACGTCTTCCTGGCTGTCGGGCAAACTACCTGTCTTAAAGGATGTGTTATCACTGCTAGCCGGATCTAACGTCTCAGTTGAAGTGTCCGCGGAATTCAAATCCGATGTCAAACTAGTCGACGATGAAATGATATCCATTTTTGTTTATTAGAGTACCCCTGTAATGAAAAAAAGTACATTAGTATCATGTTATGCTAAAAATTGAATTTGCCGCCAAAATCACAAATTGCAACAATATTGCAATTCTACTTAGATGTGTTATTAATATATACAAACAATGCAGAATGCATAAAATTCTTAAGATAACAGACAAGATAAATGTGACAAACAAAATTTAATTACTTTGTAATTCAGACCTTTACCAAAAATTAAGTAACATAACAAAGCTATAATAATAATACATATAAATACACTTTTATAATATTTACATTGTGTGTAAACATTCATTTGGCGCAAATTCTAAATTATTATCTATGTATTCTTGATGATAATACAACAACGCATATTTATAAAGGTAACAAACAAATGAATGCAACTTTTTGTCACAAATATATCAAACAAAGTTTCTTACCTTTGCTGTTCCTTAAAATTTCATATATTTAAATAAATTTAATATTATCACACAAAATTAACAATGCATATCATAATATGCAGGGCCGGCATAGCAGGTCATTATGTTTCAAAGAAACTATACAAAAATTCGTATAAAATGAATAAATAAGTTAGTTTAGAAACATGCCTGTAATGCCAAATTAATTAATATACTGTATAAAAATCATAAAACATCCAAAATATATTATAGAGACTATAATCTAAAGCACAAACAACCACTGGCGCCCATAACAACAGCACAATGTAAATATCATTATAAGTATCATAATCTAAAATTTCTATTTAATTGTAATTTCTGAATAAAAATAATTCGTTTACCCAATAACATTACAACACTACACAGATATACCACCAATAAATATTATTTCACATGATTCTTTTGACCACAGTAAAACTACAACACTTCTGTTGGCAGCATACGAGGCGTTTAGTTCTAAAAAGTTAAATTTACCTCAAAACTTAAAATTTGTGCCGCGTATATCACGAAGCACTTTCCAGTTTAACTTTAAAATTGATATTATGGCACCATGATGGAAATATTTAATAAATTCTAATTCATTGATTATTTTTGTATTTGTCCAGTTTACGTTAAAATTTTAAATGTGCTAAAGCACATTGTTGTCTGATAAAAATGTATGTATACTTCAAGGTCAGAAAAAGTAACCAGATACAATGGCGTTGGCATGCCAACTTGTTACAATTCCCTACTTTCGCGAAGCAATGTGAAAAGCTGAGTTTAAAATAAGCGACATACAGTTACTTTATTATTGTAGAATATTTTGTACAGAACACAATATTTATTATTATGAATCAAATCGTAAATTCAAGATATTTTTGAAACAGACCAATGATAAGAGAGCATACTGTGTTTGTACAGTAATAGTAAAACTTAAACTAACAGTCATGCTTCCTGTACCTATTTTTCATCGATGAACAATGTGTAAATATTAAATAGATAAACAAAATTATTATATTAACATTTATTGTCATTTAATAATAAACTAATTATATCATTAGAACAATGTAATTATAATAGTCAACTAAATTCTAAAATTTAAATTTTGTTGGTGAATGTACATTTGAGTTCAACTAGCGCCAACCCTTTGAGTAGATAAGGTTCTTCGCTTTGTCAAACCATATATATATTATACTTTGTACCAACCAATGACTGAGCAAGTCAGTATGACGTCATGGATACTGACGCTTGATCTTTGACCAATCAGGTATATTTATTTTGAAATTTGTTGATAGTAAAATCTCTATTTTAATATATACTTAATCTAACATCGATTGATGATCTGAAAATTGTAAATAATAAAGACATATATATATATATATATGTCGTAGGCATTTAGAATAATCCGGCATTTAGTTAAATGTTTTTAGCGAAATGCCGGCAATTAGATGAATTTTACTTCATTCTTCTATTTGACTGGCGAAATCAGGCAATTAGACGAAAAATCGCGCATTTCTGCATTTGCCGGGCGCGGTTTAGGCACTTGGAAGAATCATTCATAATATAGTGAACAATTTTATTAACAAATTTCACTTATTTGTTACAACAAGGTGCCGATAAATGGCATCGTGAATTTCATAAAATACCTGCTTTGAAGGCACATCGTTTTGTTTGGCATTTTTTTTGCAGCTTTGCAATTACATTTTTTGCCGTCAAGCTTTCGGAAATATTTATTCCTTCTTCAGGACACTATAATACAATAAATACAAAATAGAAATTAAAAGACATACAAAGATAACAATATAAGACTTACATTAAGTTGAGATTAATTATAAATAACATCAATGTAAATAGAAATACTTAAAAATGGACCTAATAGCAGAATAGTAAAAATATACACTGCTCAAAAAAAAAAAAAAAAATCGAGCCACTTGGCCGAACCAAGAAAATGATTGTTTTTCAAATGTGGGGCATTTCTTTCAGGGACATGTTAACCAAAATCTGGAAATTCTCTCTGGAGATACATTCCTCCTTTACGTCCTCCAAAAATCCAGAAGAGATTCGCTCCCCCCGTCCCCCTGAAAAATCGCTTTATGTGATGTCATGTCTGAGCAATGAAAAATCTCAAAGTTTGAAGGCTTGCAGCTCCAAAAAATCCTGTTTTAAGGGGGTTATTCAACTCGATTGTCACCAAGCACTGTCAATTTCCTTTTCAGAGCTGAAAATTTCGTCCTCATAGAAGAATTGAGTGAGTCATCGCGTTTCAAAGGAACCCCTGTTTTTAGGGCTTTTTTCGAAAAATCATCGGATACGATGCGTGTATGCGTAAATGCGTGTGCATGTGTGTATGTGAATGTGCATGCGTGCAATTGCATGTGCATGTGTGCGTTTGCATGTACATTTCTTTCTTTTGTGCGTGTGTGTGACTGCGGTAGCGTGCGTGTAGATGAGTATGTGTGGATGTGTGCATTCCTTTGAAACGCGATCACTCACTCAATTTTTCACCGATGAGGATAAAATAACAAATGAGTTCAAATTCTTTAAATAAATAAAAACTCAGAATAAACGTCAAAAGCACAATGTACCGCAAGACGTAGTTCAGAATTCTGCCGCTAGTTTAATATTGGAATCCCTGCGGACTGAGCGACGCAGCGATCAATTTAAATAAACGTTAAATTCAAATTGAAAAGTATTGTGGCGGCAGGCGATACTACTAACATCAGCGGTTGATACTGGAAATATCAGTCCCCAGGGCGGGGCTTATCGCTTCAATTCCAAATTTTCACGTTACAAAAAAAACCGGGGAGTGCGACTATTGCTTATAGTACCTATACTGTGATTTCGAGATGGGTACTTCTATCCCTAATACCATGCAAATTCTTAAACTGATGTTCTGTCAGGACACAAGCATTAACTCTTAGTTTGAAGTCACTTTTATGTGAAATTATCCTGCTTTTAAGATGTCGGTTAGTTTGGCCTATGCAAACAAAGTTACAATCTTTACATGGAATCCTATACATAACATTGGATTTAAGTAAAACGGGCGTCCTATCTTTTATATTAGTGAATAACGATCTTGTTGTAAAATAATTATTTTTAGTTATTTTCACGCTTTCATCTTTCAAAGTACTAGCTAAAGATGGTGTTAAACCAGAAATATATGGTAGGGAGCAATATTTAATCCGTTCGGAAGAATCAATCTGTATAGGATTCCATGTAAAGATTGTAACTTTGTTTACATAGGCCAAACTAACCGACATCTTAAAAGCAGGATAATTTCACATAAAAGTGACTTCAAACTAAGACCTAATGCTTGTGCCGTGACAGAACATCAGTTTAAGAATTTGCATGGTATTAACTATGAAGAAGTTATAGTTCTAGAAACTGAAAAGAACCTTCATAAAAGATTGTTTTTAGAGATTTTTCATATTAATAATGAGTCTAACACGATGAACAAGAAAACAGATGTCGATAGTTTAAGTTCTATTTATTCATATTTATTAACTAAATCCAAATCACATACTTAAACATTTTGAAACTGCTTTTCTTTTTTATTCGTTATTACTCATTTCATAATATTTATACTTCATACATCATTTTGACAGATTATTTTTTGACATTTAGCTTATTTTTCATGTACGTAGTTGATTTTTTTAAAAATATTTTTGAACTGTCAATATTTTATTTCATATTTATATTTCATGTTATACTTTTATTTCAAGACAGTTATATATTTTTACTATTCTGCTATTAGGTCCACTTATTAAGTATTTCTATTACATTGTAGTTATTTTATAATTAATCTCAATTAAATTTAAGTTTTATTGTTATCTTTGTGTGTCTTTTAATTTCTATTTTGTATTTATTATATTATAGTGTCCTGAAGAAGGAATAAATATTTCCGAAAGCGTTTTAATTTTTTGCCCTAACGACTGATATACCTGCTATAAAAATTTCCTACAACAGAACAGTCGCGAAGTTTGTATTCAAAATATATATATATATATATATATATATATATATATATATATATATATATATATATATATATATATAACGATTTTGTTTATTATGATTTACTTAAATACAAAGAAACAAAAAAATAGCGCTTGCGATATAGTACTTGAAACCATATATAAACAGTATAATAAAATAAAGAAATGTGATAGTCAAATAACACTAATGTAAATTTAGATATTACTAGCATATATTTATCTACTCTATATATCTTTTGTATTTTCCTTTATACCATGTAATTTTCATAAATTTTAAATCTTACTTGTCTAACAGAAAGCAATATGTGCAATATAATGGCTTTGAATCTAAAATATTTGTAGCAACGTCTGGTGTACCACAAGACTTCAATTTAGGTCCTCTGTTATTCAACATATTTATTAACGATATTTGTGATGAAATAAATTGTAACAAGCTACTGTTTGCAGATGGCATGAAATTATACTACTCTGTTTCTGAGGCTAACGATTGTCAATTTTTGCAAGTAGCAATTAATAACGTTAACAATTGGTGTAAGAATAATAAATTACAGCTTAACCCTGCAAAATGCAAAACTGTCTCCTTTCACCGAAAAAAAAACCACTTATTTTCAATTACCAAATAGAGAATGTAGACATTGCTAGAGTTACCATCATTAAAGACTTAGGTGTCTATTTTGATTCACAATTATCTTTTTTACCTCAAATTAGTGAAATAATATCATCTGCTAACAGAATGCTAGGATTTATTAAACGAAATTCTAAATGTTTTACTAACCTTGATGTTATTTATATCCTTTAATGTAGTTATGTACTATCAAAATTGGAATATTGTGTGTTAATATCGTATCCTTTGTATAATACGAGGTCTGTCCAATAAATACGCGAACTGAGTTAATAAGATGGCTTTGAGGTTATGTTAGGTCATGCGCACTACCTGCTCTGTTGTGGTTAGGTCTACTGAAGTGTCAGTAACCGTCAGACTGTCGAGGTAAGCGTACAACTAGAGTTGAGATTTTTTTTTGTGGCGCCCGTTTTTGCTCTTGTCGACGATTCATGGTGTTGTCCATCATGAATTTCTTCCTGCAGGACAAACAGTGACTGCAGCCTTCTACGTGGAAGTTCTCAAGCGCCTGCGGGATCGTGTGCGACCAAATTTGTGTGATGGTTATGGATGGCTGTTGCATCACGACAATGCGCCTGCACATTCAGCAACGATTGTCCGCCAATTTCTGGCCCATAATTCGATCACCACGCTAGATCACCCTCCCTACTCACCAGACTTAACCCCTTGCGATTTCTTTTTGTTCCCGAAATGCAAAAAGGTCATGCGTGGGCGGCATTGGGACGATGTGGAAACGATCAAATACGAATCGACGAGGCAGCTGAAGAGCCTAACTTCTCAGGACTTCCAGGAATGTTTTGAACAATGGAAACGGAGATGGGACAAGTGTATCGTTACAAATGGGGAGTATTTTGAAGGGGATGAGATTGATGTATTCTAAATTTTGGAAAATATAGTTTTTATGATCCCAGTTCGCGTATTTATTGGACAGACCTCGTAGATATATTAATGAGTTGGAATCAGTTCAAAGACGTTTTCTTAAATATTTGTGTTACAAACTAGACAATCAGTATCCAGTCAGAGGTGTATCTCATTCTTTATTATTAGAAAGATTCAATACATTTTCACTTGAGCAACGCAGGATTAACAACTCTGTATTATTTTTATACAAAATTATCTACGGCCAGATCGATTGTTCTGAGTTGCTAAGTCAAATAAGTATATCTGTTCCCAGGCTAACATCACGCGCTCCGAATACCATTTTGCCAACATACCAACATTTGTAAGAACCAACTTACTAGTTAAAAGTCCCATAAATGTTATGTGCAATAACGCTAACATGTTGGCTAGGGACGTAGATCTCTTTAATGTAACTTTAGATCAACTACGGAATTATATATTGATTGTTATACCTGCAAATGTTATTTAATTTTCATATTCTATAGTTCTTTAATTAGTTTACTATATTAATATGTTATCATTATCTTTATTAATTTTCTATTTTTGTACACATTTTGAACTAATATTATTTGTCCTGTTATTGGTGTAATACTGTTGGGCAATAAATAAATAAATAAAATTTTATGTAGTCATAAATCATAACAGCGAGCCTGTGTATTTTTGGTAGCAAAGGTCTAATTACAATAGACTCCCGATTATCAAGGGTCGCATCAACTGTGTTGCGAATTAATCATAGTAAAATTCTATTAAAAAAAAACAATTTTTCGCAATATTAACTGCAAAACTAAGCTTTTATTCAACTACGCATTAATGCAATATTAGATTTAAAAATAACCTTCTTGCAGTCGTATTTTATATAATTTGTTAATAAATCTTCAGCTTTTTGTACATCAGATAACGTGAACGTACGACGAATGTAAACAAACAATATATTAATTGCAAAACCTGTGTTATTCATTAATTCACTACCGTGAATACAGTTGCATTATTTCGACAGAGTATAGATGCTATAAGCAGTAGTCTCACTCTCTGTCGGCACCTTTGATGTTTTGCAACATGTCAGATTTTCTTGCGGATCCTATACCCCGCCCTGCGGACTGAGCGACGCAGCGATCAATTTAAATAAACGTTGAATTCAAATTGAAAAGTATTGTGGCGGCAGGCGATACTACTAACATCAGCGGTTGATACTGGAAATATCAGTCCCCAGGGCGGGGCTTATCGCTTCAATGCCAAATTTTCGCGTTACAAAAAAAACCCGGGGAGTGCGACTACTGCTTATAGTACCTATACTGTGATTTCGAGATGGGTACTTCTATCCTTAAGAACTGTGCACTACAATTTAGACTATTTTATTAGTGTAATAAATGCACTTTATTTTTAAATGCATGAGTAGAAGATAGTAGTAATAACATCGTAGATATTGTTTCTAAACATACTGAAAGTTAAGAGCAATTAAGAAAATTATTTATAAAATTTTTCTTAACGCTATAATTTAGATTTTTATTAATAAAATATGTACTTCTCTCATGCATTTTCAAAATTTATACTAAATAACTATGTTTTTACAATTCCTTCCAATATCAAGTATAAGTCCAGTAATGTTAACAGGATGTTTTATTTTGTTTGCGGTATTAAGTGTACTGTAATATAAGGTCGACAAACTATTATACATACCTTCTCCATACCCGGGTGCAAAATATTCCTATATAAATTCCCATGTATGTACTTAAATTTGAACAAGACAAGAAAACAAATTCATTGTGTATATGTATATGAGTTTAAGTTAAAATGCAATATTTACTAATCTGTCATGAATGTATTACTATGGATTTCAATTGGATACGTAATACTGTTCCTGATACTTTAATGATATGATGTTTACTAATGAAGAAAACATTCGAATGGCTACTTCGTGCAATTCTAGTTATAATTTAAGAAATTTTAGTAATATATTTGTTAATTTATTTCCTGAACATCTTACACCAAACCCTTCTACAGATTCTAGAATATGTACAATATTTAAAAGCGATGTGATGTATTTAGGCATGTATCATTTAACATTGACAACCTATGTTGATTTTAATATTTTTTATCCATAGTAATACACAAATGAAAGTTTAGTAAATATTGCAACTTCGCTAAAACTCGCGGTATAGTATTTCTACTAAAATATTTGCAATTGCAAAACTTTACACAAAACTAAATCTTTGATTAAGAATATAATATTTAAACTTGTACAAGTAGACGTTAACGTAATTCGTTGTTTATTTGGATATTTTAACCACTTACCCAGAAGTCATCAGCTCTAGCGGACCTGGGCTTTTTGCCATACAACTGAAACTTTTAGTTCCTTTCTAAAACAGCTGAAAAATCATTTTCGAGGACAAAGCATGTATTTTAAATATAATCTGCAATTTACAAATTTAACGAAAGAATTACTAAAAATATAGAGCAAAAAAATTCAAAAATTCATTACTAAATTGCACATTACAATATGTACATAAGTTGCTACCACTGGTATCAATTTAACATCACAGACAGATAATTAAGTTGTTCATTATACAACATTAAGTATGTGACAACTTATATTATTTATAAATAATTTATTTTATATCATATTGAAAAAAAAGAACATTATTCGTTTGGATACTGTACTGTGTGAAGACAGATTAGATTTTTCGGAACTTGGACTACTGCAATTCAAAGTGGCAATAACAGTGACAATGTCGAAATAAAAGCAAAGTATTTCGAAATAGAAACAATGGTTGGTATCTCCAGCTCTGTTTTTGAGTGTTTTAGCTTCGGTTTTAGTAACTTACTAGCGTCGACCCCGCCTACGGCGGGGGTCTCAGCTAGGGCTCCGCAATCTCTGAAAATCTCACAAAATTTATGTTTATAATAATATAATTTGCGAAAGGTGATTAGTACTGTATAGCGATTCGACCTAATTCGCAGGTCGAATCCCTACGCTTCTCGACCTTGAAGAAAATTTCAACTTAATTTAGGGTCCAACTAAAAGTATGGGATAATAGTGCTTTGTTAATATCTCATATGAGATCATGCAATTGATGAAGAAAGGTCATCACTTCGTTCCTCCCTTTCATGTAACTAAATTGGCGAAGAAAGCTCGTCACTTAGTTCCTCGCTTTCATGATATTAACATTGACGAATATCGTCACTTTGTTCTTCGCTTCCATGTCACTATGAGAATTTGCGTGTCTCCCATATTTTTCATTGCGGGAAGTTGTGTGTCTCCCATGTTTTTCATTGAGGGAAGTTATGTGTGTCCCATTGATGGAAGTTTTGTGATTACCACTGAAGAAAATTGCGTATTTTACCTTTATGGAAAGTTGAGTGATTTCCAAAGAGGGAAGTTGTGTGTTTTCTATCGAAGGAATTTGTGTATATTGCATTGAATGAAGTTATGTGTTTACCATGGTAAAAAGTTGTATGTCTTCCATTGAGGGAAGTTGTGCGCTTTCCATTAAGGGAAGTTATGTGTTTTCCATTGAGGAAAGTTGTGTGATTAGTACTAAAGAAAATTGCATATTGGAAATTTGAGTGATTTCCATAGAGGGAAGTTGCGTGTTTTTTATTGAATACCCTATAAGTTAGCTTTCTAGTAATTTCTACAAAAACAATTGCCGATCGCAATCATTTGTGATAATGAATGTTCTTCACTAACATTCCTCAACTTACTGCTCCAAAAACATTTCATTTAATATCCCACAAGTCAGGTTTCTATGAAACAAAAAAAAATACAATTGCTGATCGTAACGATTTGGAATAAAAAAATTCGTCACTGCTGTCCTTCATTTCCTGCCATTTCTATGAAAACAATTGATAATCGTAAAGATTTGTTTTAAGGTTGGGTCATCACTACGTTCTTTAACTTGTCACTTTTATAAAATTTCATTTGCTACCCCACAAGTCAGGTTTCCATGAATTTTTAGAAAAAACAATTGCCCATCGTATTCCATTTCATTTTAAGAAAAAAAAAATTAATATCAGTCGGTCCATATTTTTGACAATTCATTAGAACATGTCTATTCAAGACTTTTCATTTGATACCAAACACGATATATTTTTGATGACTTTTAGATAAACAATCGACAATCGGTCAACTTCCATTTTTTTATATAATCATTTATCTCGTCTCTTCGAGACATTTCTATTGATACCCTATAAATGATTAAAAAAAAAAAATTAATCAAACACAATTTACATTAATATTTGATCATGTAATAAAGACTTCTGTCAATCTGACTCTTCTATTGTCATCTAGTCATTTTAAAAGTATCTACAGTCAATAATAATTTGCATCCTACATTAGCTTTATATTTCGCGGTTTTACTTTATTTTACTGAATTTAATCGTGTAACGCCCACTTTTCTCAGGACGTCAATATACAATCAAAGTCAAAAATTTTTTTCGACATTTTTTAAATTTTTAAAATTAACGTTTCAAGAATTTGCAAAATATCAAACACGTTTGTTCATTTATTCTAAATACAGATCAATTTACTAGGCCCTAGGCTCGAACGAAAATCGTGATGAATCTATATATCTATATATAGCCACCGAATTAGCCAAAATAGTATATGAATATTCGAAGCATTTTTTATAAAATAATTTTCAAATATTATGCTGCACTAAATCCCTTCTCCTAAACACCCGAAAATAGAACGCGTCGTACCAGTCAATGGCTCTAAAAACAGATCTTTATAAATAAATTGTTTTATCATTAAAACCCTACACTTTTCGGTAAAAGGATGCTGACTATACATATTTAATTATTAAATTTCTGAAATTGATACGTTACAAGAGGGTTTAGATGTATAATTTTTTTTTACGAATGCTGAAGTTTCACCTACTACTTATGTTGTTCACTGTATCAAAACATCAAAGAAAGAACCACTTGCAGTACCACTGTATCTATGGAATGAACCGAAAAGAGAATTTCTTCATTCTAATTTGTTGAACGTGGATCAACTAAAATCGGTACCGTCGAAATATTTGTAAAAAGATGCTGGTAATTTTGCCATTGGTCCTGCTATAATGCATTGGAAGGGTTTTGCAGAACATCACCAACTTTGGGATCAGCTCAGTTTTATACGTTTTATTAAGAATTCAGCAATTCAAGAAGCAGCAAATGAAACTTCAACATTTTATACAATCGGCCGAGAGCTTAGGGCACCTAACGGTATACCGTCTATGACTTACCTAAAGTTGTTGATGCTGAAAATTTTGTGGCGATTTGCGAATGAGGCGCCCCCTGGTCAGTAGACATTATGCCACCCATAAGTGTACAAACAATAATCCCATATGCAATATCAACGTTTCTTTCTATGCAGTGAGCTTGAAAATTAACATTTCTTCTCCAAATATTTCTAAATCAGTGGCATACAAGTTTCGCAATAAATCAGATTTTTTCCTGTATACTGACAGCATTCAAAGTAGGTACCAAGCTGAATATTCATAGAAAATTTCTCCCCAATCTACTTGCAAACTTTATTTCTTTGAGTCAACACACAAATTACACTATCTAAAATAACATAACGTGTTGAATTTGAAATTATCTCGGTCATTGAATTTTAGTTTTCCATCTCGAATCTAATCATGATGAGATACAATTTTTATCTTAAAACTCTCACGTCTTCATTAATCGAAATTAAAGACATTCAGACAAACAAGACCAATGAAAAATATTCTCCGATAAAGGATGAAGAATGTTAAAATTCATGTGCAAAGTGGTGCAATGCGTGGTTTTATATCAAAATTTGCTCCGTTACCAGTTCTCCAACCTTGGATCCAATTTCCCTCGAAAGCAACTGGGGCCACTGAAAAAGAATGTTCCTACTTTTCCAGTCCAAGCTTTAGTGTTGGGCATTAATTATGATATGGTAAGAGACCTTAAACATTGCCCGCAGCAAGGAATGTTAATCAGTGATCTGTCGATATTTGTGATAAGTACCATGTTATTGCAAGTGTTCCACTTATGTTTTTGAGCTCAATGTAAATATTGTTTCTTTTGTAAAAATTTATGGTTACTAATAAAAGAGACATTTTCTTAGTTAAAGTGCTTTAAAACCGGCTCTGGTTTTCTGGTGATAAAGGTATGGGAATATTGTTTTCTATGAATAACTATTACTTACCAAAGATGTGATATAATTTCTAGACTCACTCATTCCGCTCAACATCAGTTTTAGATTAGAGCTTAATATCGGTTAAAGAAACATGAGTATAAACCAGTAGATCAATTTAGATTTTTACTCTGAAAATATGAAATTAATGAAAGGAATAATTTTATTTTATGTTCAGAGTAATTTCAATTTTCAGGCTGCAGTAAAGGTATGAAAAATAAAACAAGCACTGTAGGGGAACATTGCTACATTTATTTGGATAATTGTTATACACAGATAACAACCATTAGGAATACGGGTCCACTTGTCAAGAACAAGCGAATATTACATATTGACACTGCTATTCTACTTAATGATATTTTATGAAATTAAATAACGTAGATCCACATTTTAATTTCAAATATGGGAGAGGTCTGCAAATTTAAGTACACAAACTCTATAGTGATGTGAAAATTATTCATAAATTATATTATCCCAAATTTGAATTATGTAGACTCATCTTAATTGATTAAACAACACGGATTTTCTCATTTACAGTACGAATATTTATAATTAACATATAATTTTTTTGTTTTCATACAAGTTTAAAAATTCTTACTTAAAAAGTATTGTCTACATAAATCAATCATTCTTTTTTTTGAAGAATCTACGTGAACTAAATCGTCTGTACTAATATTTTCTGTCAGAAATTACAATATAACATTATTGTATTATATTTTTATTATTAATACATAAGAGTTTTGATTGTAATGTGTTTCAAATTGTAACAACTGTTATCAATAATCAAAATATAAAATGAGTAACAATAATGTTATAATAATTTCTGAACAATCTTATAGGTATATTCGCATTGTTATGTATGTGTTTATATAATTATACCAGTAATGTATGTTTTTACAGTACACGCAGAAGAAAAAGATTTGTTTACATTTATAATAATTAGAGTATACACTGACAAGAACAACTAAGTAATAAAGACATTACTGAATTGAACAGTTATCTATTAGGTTATGTATACTGTATTGCCTTTGGCTGAGACACAAACTTCACGATGTGGATACTTTGGTTACGTTCAACTTCTCTTACAGATCTGCTAAACTTACTTTATTGTCTAGTTTTTTCACTATCAAACAACTAGGGTAATATATCATCGATATGTGAGAATGTAGGTATTCTCAAAATCAGAATGAAAATAAACTAAGTTGAATGTTGAACGTAACCATTTCTTATTCATCTCAAGTTCAGTTGAAATTAGATGCTATCTGGCAGCAGAACTGGAATGTGACTAATTCTTTAGCTTTTGTATATGTATGTAACTAGAATTTCTGGATGGCACCTCGCGGGTAAAATAAAGATTGTTAGTGTTAACATTCATTATGTTATGTTATAGATGGATGCAAAGCACCGTCGTATATTAATCTTCGTTTGTTTATAACAACACTGAAATAGGTATCGCACTGTTACATGAATAAAATAGTTACGAACAACGATCTATACGATACATTACTATATGTTACATGTTTATTAACTTTATGCATAATCAAAAACCACGAAATTGACAAATTATTATTCACAGGTAGAAATCAAGTCACTTGTAAAAACCATTCATAGATTTCGAAGTTTATGTCAATAGTGCCATTTCATGATAAGACAATTTATGTTCTATTTACATATTTTAAATAAATAAAAATTATTATATACAAAATATCTTTAAAGCTATATTGCATCATAATAATAACTTCCAATATTCGCAACAATATTATCACCGAATATTATTTGTACCACAATGCACAGAATATGACACATGAAAAAGTGTCGACCAAGTTCTCAACTGAAATTAGCATAGGTACTCGGTGTGAAATGTAAAGAACACACAACGCAAGAATCAACTAAAATTGTCAACAATCTGTCCAAACAAAAGAAACTTGACTCGTTCATAAAGCTAATCAGCAATCTTACAATAAACACTTTGAAATTATTTGAGTTTATATATCATCAGTATTTCTCGTTTGACTAGATATCTTTAAATACCATTCTAAAATCTTATAAAATAGAATAACCCACTATTACATACAATAATAGTATAACTTATATTATACGGAATGTGCTCATTTTTTTCCATGAATAGAAAAGTCAGCAAAACTGTTTTCATTAACACTATAAACCTTTAATTTGCTACCGTTCACAAAGTCACAGAATCGTAACTAGAAGATAATTAATTGTAGTTAACTGCCAACGTCCAACGTAACTATCCATTAACCATTAGACGCTATATAATTAATCTGTAATTGCACATTCTTCTCATTGAAATTGCAATAAACAAGCGAAATCTACATAGGACGCACTAGTTACGAAACTGTATGTTATATGTTACCTCAACTTTATGTGTCATTTATAGGCAACGAAAATTTATTAATATATCGATAACAAGTATAAAAACTATAGACAATGACAAATTACTCACAAAAGAATGCCGATTTAACAAATATATCACAATAATAAATTACCAAAGACTTGCTTAACAATTTACAGACAACAAAAAATAACGCAATCAAATTACTTAAGGTCACCTTCGTCCAACATAGCTTCGATATCTTTATCCCAGAAATCATTTTTGATACTGTCTAATTTGTTACCTTCTGCCACGACTTCATAGTCTTGCAATTCTGCTTCCAGCTCCTTCTCCCATTCTTCTTCTGCACAGGAAACAATCATGGGAAACGAACAGGAAAGGTAAAAAGAAATTAACAGTAAAATAAAATGTCACACGGCGGTAAAATATTCGTACTCATGTCTGTACAATGAAGGGAACCAGTTTGCTCAGGTTTGCTTCCTGTTTTGCAAGGTAATATTTGATTTTGTACAACTATACAATAAGGAAAACTCGAAATTTTGTACAATACCTCTCACGCAAGCAGTTGAGCATCTGGTTTTCCGAAAAAAACAAATTTCAAATTGTAACAATTTACCAGCAACAACACAAGACTTAGATATGATTCAAGCATATTTTATAACTTCAAATACATTCAATTGTATTTATACGTGCGTATGTACAGTGGTTATTATTCCGAGTGCAATACAATAAATTCTCAATTCGGTATTAGTCACGTTAAGAACAAATTACTTCCAATGTTCACAGTCTGAATAATAACGAAGTACTGTACATATTCTAAAATAAGATTACATTATTCACTCGAACAACACGTGTATTAATGTAAATGACTTGGATTAACTCTGACAATGATTTTCTATATGAATGACATTGAATAGCAGAGCAGTTATAAATGAATGAGATATTTGTTATTTAAATGGAATCGAGTGACTTGAAACAAACTCAATATATTAATAATCAACCAATCAATCAATCGAGTGCATCAATTACAGCTTTGTCAGCTATCGCACTAATTTATAGAAAGTAGTGGGGTATAATATGTTTGCAAACAGAAAAAGAAAAAATTAACTGAAGGGAAACTGGGTATGGAAAACTTATCGGAAGCCAGTGTTTGACGATCCATCTTCTTAGGCTGTTTAAAAAGAGAGCAAACAGGAAGAGAACCTTAGGCATATTTTATTTCAGGATAACCATTAATTCTATTAACCCTTTTATTCTCTTGATTAATTGCATCTGTAACTGTAAGTACTGACACTACATCAGAATTAATAAAAAGAGAAAGATAAATTACAAAAAATTTAAATAAAAGGGTTATTCAATGTACTACGGATATTTTACGATTATAAAATAGCATTAAAATATAAAAATACATGCAACATGCTACAAACTGAAGAACAAAGAAACTATAACGCACCTGTGGTTTCTCGTGTACTCAACGCGATTTTCTTAACATCTTCCTCCACTTGTACTACGTCAACTGAGTTTGTTTGAAATGTGTCCGAAATGAATTCGTTTGTGGATGTATTACTT
Organism: Poecilus cupreus; assembly: GCA_963942605.1. Taxonomy (NCBI): domain Eukaryota; kingdom Metazoa; phylum Arthropoda; class Insecta; order Coleoptera; family Carabidae; genus Poecilus; species Poecilus cupreus. The sequence continues at coordinate 37,477,197 of OZ012715.1, read as the reverse complement.
TCGTCCTGAGGCTTTTCCTCTAATATTAACAAAATAAAAATAAAGAAACACAAATATACAAAAATAAAAGACCTGATTCATTTTAAACCAATAACTTAATAATTAAAGATTAATATAAAATGATAATTGGAGAGTTACATACCCAGAATTGGGCAATAGAGTAAATACGCGAAAATATATGTTTGGTTGTTATGTAAGTTTATACTTATTTGAGTCGGAAATAAAATGAAAACCATTACTAGCAAGATTATTCTAACACATACGTAATTGCCAATTATTAAAAAAAAATATTGTGTCAATGGCATTCATTTGTTAGCCATATAACGAAAAATGAAATTATTCACAATAATTATAAGCTACAAGAACTACACTACTGCACCATCGGACAAAGTTACATTTGTGTTATTAACTGTCATTAGAACCCTTTACCGTCCACTTAGGAAGAAAGCATGCTAACCACTGCAGTTCTAAGAAATTATAATTTATTTAATCAATAAGCACTAACAACCAATTACACACAATATAGCAGGGGTGATAAAACGATGAACGCTGTTAACCAGCATGTTATAGTTGCCTGAAATCCTAAGGAAACTATTAGTCAATACAATTTATATAACTTATTAATTTATTAACCAAATTCCATTATCCAAAAAGATTTTCATAACTTTGTAGTTGTCAGTTGCACTACTACAGGGCTTAGTGCTCCATTACAATATTGGATTTTCATTTATTTGGAAGAGCAAAAGCAGATTATATGCGCTTGTCTGCAGTCTGGGGTAGTTAAAATTAATAATTCTTTATAGAGTAATACATCGGCTAACAAATTACTCTGCTAATGAAAAATTACTAATCATCTGGTGGAATAAATTTTATGTCATGCGAAATAAAAACATAAAATAAGAACTACTATTAGTGGAAACATTCTTTTTAGAAATGGTGACAGAAAATTTGTTGGTGTAACAGCAAGAAAATAGTTATTTGTGTCCTATAATTCAAACGTTTGGCCATCCCTGATATTTTCAAATGACTATGTTTTTTCTTCAATAATATATTTCGGTAATTTTGAATTTATTTTCGAAATACATATATATTTCTATACACAAATTTTGCTTATGAAAAGCCACAGGTTTAAAACTGAAACGTAATGGTTTCCAAAATTGGACATCTATTCTACAACACTGATCATGCTACATATAAAAAAAAAAATGATTAAAGTGACAAATAATTCTCACCTAATTGTTGATTTTCAGATATTCCGGTGTCTGTGGCCGACTGACTGTCTCCTTCTCGGCCCATGTAGGATAATTCATTTGCTTGGCAAATAAGGCTAACACGGTAAAAGTAATTCCGCCAGAAATTCTCTTCGGTTATTCTACAATTAAGACATTTTATGTAATTTTATTCAGTTGTATCATGCGATAATACATACACTTTGGGGACAAGTTCGAATCTCATTTTCTCCAAATTGGGATCTTCTGTCATCGTAGCAATGGCAATAGGGTATGAAACATCGTAATCGAAGTGGAAGTCCACTCCAGCAGGCGGACTCCTAACGAAGTTACGTCTATCCTGTAGAAAAAATTACAATTTTAGCATAAATAATAATATATTTAGTTCTATATTTTATTATGAAAGACTATTATTAATCAGGTCATATACATATACACAAATGGCATTCAGGAAAGATGTACTTTCTATAAGTAAAAAATAAAATTATTGTTTCGTCTTGTCAGTATTAGAGCTTTCTCAAGAAAAAAAAGACCCATTAATTTACTTATAGATTTAGAAATTGATAAACCGTACATAATAAATAAAGTTAACTTGTATAGCATAAATTTAAATTGTGCATTCCGAATAAAAATCTGGTACTGTTAGAACTCAAGAATTTTCTAAATGCTATTTACACACTGCAAATATGTGTAGAATAGTATATTGAACAACTAGTATTACAATTAGGCATTGTAACACGAGTTGTTCATACTACTTTTCCTATTTCAAGTTCATAAATTCAATAAAAATAAAATAAAATTGTATGCCGTGTTTAATATACCACTAATCACTGATGGCTGCATCTACAAGGGCAGCTGTGACGAGTGACAGTTGTGTTGCACTTGGTTCCGTTATATTTTATACAAATGGGCTCCCCCGGGCCCCAACGAGGCCCAGGCCCCGGACCAAGAGTTTCGCCTCTGGTGGTAAGTGGGCCCAGGTCTTGACCCCCGACCAAGGGGCTCTGCCCTGGGGCCCACCTCCTGCCCCCCGAGGCTAGGAATATCATTATTTTCTCGTTTCCATAGAAACAAGTTTCTTACAAAATTGTATAATCCAAATTTATTTGTTTATTGAAGTTGCTTTATTCCATAAGTTGAGATTTAATTTTTATTGTTTTAATCTTTTCAGCAAATATTGTGAAATTTAAAAACAAATAACGAAATAATGTATTCTAAAACTTAGAACAGAGTACATATTCTTGCTCATGATTGTATTTGAAACCTGAATGTTAATAAATGAATAAAATATAGTACTCGCCAAATTAATTGATTATGGGCGTTAATCCATAATCGACAGGCTTACCACAAACAGTAGGGAGTCTGGTTACCTGTTATGCCAGGGTGCAATTTGTATAATTTTATCTACGAGAAAAACAAAATTTATAATCTAAAAAGAATTAATGGTGAATAGTAGTTTGCTAGTACTATATAAAGAATATATTAAGAAATTTTATATTAGTTACAATTTTTAGCGATGACAACTTTTTACTGCTTTTAAATACGTGTCTGTATGTTCAACACCTAAAATCATCTTATTAGGTACCTGCTATGAGGGTCTACCAGGTAAGTAACCATTTTATTTGGCGAGCACTATAAACATGTATGTGATACGTACGGTAGATAGACTGAGGCACTCCTCCTTCAAGGCTTCTTCATTAGCACATCCCACCCAAGGGGGAACGGCCGCATCGGAATTGTTGGCTTGCTTGCCCTTTACAAATGCATCTTGTTCTCTGTTGAATTCACCCAAAATGCTCTGGAAGTAAAAATAAATCATTGTTGGTTATTCAAATCTTAAAGATGATTTTCAAAGTTTTATAACGCGTAGGTTATGATTATTAATAGTTTCTATACATCGCGATTAAACTTTAAGGGTAGATATGATGACAATGTTTAAAAATAAATAAGTAGTTCAAATAAATATAAGTATTAGTAAATAAACACTTTGTGACTTTTAATAGTTGTTGTAATTGTTGATTAATAAACTTTACCGAACCCGTCAGTTACAAACGTAACAATATTATATCTACTGATACTTTTTTGATAAATTTCATCGCATTTAAAATTATTTTGCATTCTTCGAATGTGACCAGCCATATTTGACATTCCTTCCATGTGAACAACAAGTGAAGAGCTGTTACGCCCAGAATTGGGTAAAAAGTGATGCATTATTTATTTCCAATTAAATGTAATATAATTTTGATAGAAAAATTTAATAAATAAATATATTATCACACTATAAATTTTTTTTGTGGCATTCGCAGATCTCGACACATTATATATAGTAAAGTTAAAATGGCAACTGTCAGCTGTGGGATTCGCACTGAGGATTCACAGTTCAAATGTATAACTATTACATATAGTTTTATAAAATTAAACAAATAAATATATGGGTATGACACTATCTAAGTGAATGAATTTTTGTGCGTGAAGCGGTTACCATTGTTCAAACTGGCGACAATTTTTGTCGACTATGAGAATAGATCTGCCTCATAAAAAAATCTGATGTGTCCAACACATAAAGGCCTGCCTTAACAACTTTTAAACGGCATAAAATAGAAAAAAAAAAACGTCATCATGAAAATAGTGAAATCATATTCACCGTTACAAAGAAGGTAAAAAAAATTCAAATAGAAAACATTGTACATATTAACTATTCTATAATAATACTGTAGTACTGTACACACAATAAAAAATGTAAATTATGAAACAATAACAATAGTTTTCAATTTTTTCTCATTATTATAAAATTTTGCAATTGTATTATTATGATCTTGAATTAATTGTAATGATTTAATGGAATGTCTCAAATAAACAATGTAAATTTGTTATTTCCTGAATATGGTTTCTATTTTTTAAGATGTCCCAATAAGTGCTGGTTCAATGGGATCTATGACCATAATCAAATAAAAAAAAACATATTATAAAATAAGTAAGTTAACCCTTTTGTTATTTTATCATAATAATAATTACTACATTAAAATTGATACTAAGTACTTTTAATTTGAAATTTAAATTTTATGCAATTCTAGTCACAAACGTGACGTCATATTGGATGGCAATGCTTTGAAACTGAAGTATGCCAGATATCCGGTCGTATTGTCTATATTTTACAAGTACAGGCATATACAACTAATATGCAAAAATTACGTATGTATAAAACTATAGTTTCCAGATTGAAAAATTATTTATATATTATATCACTATAATTATTTATAATTAACATAGAAACTTACCTAACTCTAAATATACAATATTTTATCACGTACCCCTTCCAATAATTTTTAATATTATATTTCCGGTACACTATAACTAATTCATCTATTAAAATAATACGAGTATTTTATCATATATACATAAATTAAAATTTGGTCACAGTTCCCATTAACCAGAATCTACTATATTCTCTAATTTGTACTTATCTCATTTACAAAATTAAACCTGAAAACTTGAGTTACATAAAAATATTACCGACAGACTAACAAAAACAATAAAGCCATTTAGAAAGTTTGTTTCAATATATATGCTTCTCTAATAGTAATAATTAAAAAAGAAGATATCAATGATCGGATACACCAAAATGGAATAATAAATTTCACAGTAAAATACAAAATTGAATCAAAAGAAAGGATTTGCATACGCTTGACAGAAATAGTGAACAAAAGAGTAAAGTTGAAATCCTACAGATTTTTTGTTGATGTCACTATTATTTAGTTTGGATTATTTTGTATTTCATCATGCACTTTTTCGTGTGCCCGCAATCTACGTTCCACTGGTTCAAACCACCTCAATATTTTTGTTTGAATGCGTCCTAAAATGAATTATATTTAATTTTTATCAATTATTCTTAATGTGCGACTATACAGCTATATTTTTAATATGGTATTTATATAAATTCATAATACACAAAAAGATGATAAAACTCATATGGTACTACATATTTTTTAAATTTTTCCAAATACATCTATATATTCTATTAAAAAAGAACATTTTGGCAATGGTTGTTCATTCCTGTTCCGAAGACAATATGTATTTTACAACGGTATTTTCTTCGAAACATGGAATTTTCTATTGATTCCTAAGTACATACCATGATTATCCCTGAGAAAATTGAAGTGTCCTAAATGTGTCCGTTAATAATGTCCCCTTTTTATTAATATTAAGAAATAGGAATAAAAAATATGTAATTCCTTTATAAAATTTGCGGGTACAGATACAGAAAATATGTTCGCGCAGTTCTCTAGTTCTAGTCAATAATAGTTAAAATTCTCCGGGTTGGATTCAGGACAATCTTGTCTCATGTAATCCGCAAAATAGAAACTACAGATATATTTGTTATAAACAAAATTGCCTGGCCCTAATGATACAGAATTCTCATTATTGTTCATTCAGAGGGAAAAAAAGGGTTAAATTTTACACTTATATCTTCAGAGTATTGTTCTTCTTATAAATATTACATGTTCGTAGGACTAAAGTATTCCGTTATCATCCATATAACATAAGTAGGTATGCACTATTTGATGCATTTAGTTGAACTTTTATTCCTGTGTATGCTAGAATATAAATTTATTTTCTTTATGGTCGGTTGTTCCACTTTCAGTTAAGTAGGTATTAGGATAAAATTTATACCTCTGTTACATTTAGTTATCATTGTTCCACCTGTGGTTAAAAATTATCAGAGGAATAAATATGTGTTATCAGCGAGTAGGGGTTTAAACAATAGAATATTTTACCGAACTCATACGAATGAAACACGAAGAGTAGAAAAAAATTACATTTGTGTTACTTGTGGTATTATTATTGTAAATTATTTCATATAATGAGAACGACGTGTAAGTCTTATATTTTATATATGTTATAAAGAAGAAAAATAATAATTGTAATAAATAAGACGAATCAGATTTATTTATGAGATTCCAAATAAATAAAGATATTGCTTTTTATTTGGTGTATAAAATTTAAGAACATACGCAATATTTATCAGAGTTGCAAGTAAGTACACACACTTGAAAATAAATCGTTAATATACCTGAATATCTCCTATCAATCACTTGCTAATATATTTTGAGTTTTTATGCAACTGCTTATATATTTGTAGGTAATTTTGGAGGAATTCATAATTCAACATAATGCTGAATTATAATAATAATATAATAATTCAACTTTATTTCGAGATATTTTCTTTCTAAATTCTTTTTTCATTTCACATTTCTTTTTCAAGGTTTTTCTTTTATTACGTAAATATTGTCCACTTTTTTATTATCTTTCCATGATACGGAGTCAGTCTTTTTGATTCTATAGCATATTTATATTTTTCAATTAATTTTAATAATAGTGTAGTTTCTTTGGTTGTACATTAGGGTGGCCCTTATTTTTCAACTTTCTAAAATTTTAGGTCCCACTCCCCTATCTTTTATTTAATCAACATAAAATAGGTATGTGCCAAATTTTTGCTTAATCAGACAACTACAATGCGACCCTCATCGATCTTCAAGTTTTGAGATTATTTTTATTTATTTTTCAAATAAATAAAACATTTTTAAAGTCATTTGATGCAGTAAGAGGTATCAAACTAATTCAGGAATACAATAACATTCTCGCAAAAGATGAAAATGAGAACAATTTGTTTTACAGATAGTTACTACAATAGTATATTGAACAACTAGTGTTATAATGACCTTTTTTGTAATACGAGTATAGTTTGCGTAAACGAGCCACAGGCGAGTTACGCAAAATTCGAGTAACACGAGTTGTTCATACTATTTTTCCTATTTCACGCTCATAAATTAAATAAAAATAAAACAAAATTGTACGGCATGTTTAATATACCACGGGGCTTTGCCCGCGGAGCCTATCGGGTCCCAGGCCGCAACCCCGACGCAGGGGCTCCGATTCAATAATTTTACGTGTGCAATGATAGTCCCAAGTTTGACAATCTGTTAATTTTACAAATAATAAATTCCCCAAAAACAGTTGCACAAAATTCAATTTTTTAGCATTGTTTTTGAGAAAAACAGTGTCACAAAATTGACTTTGTGTACGCGAAATAGGAAAAAGTAGTTGTGTTATTAATAAGTTAACATTTTTTTAATTTTTCATGTTATTTCAAGGATTGTTCCAAATTCAAGATGTTTGAGGGTCGCCTAGTAGTTTTCCAATTCAAGTACAGCCTGTTTTTTTGTTGATTAGGACAATATTAAAGGATGGGTGAAGGAAAATTTTAATTTTCGATAAATAACCTATAGCTAAGGGCTACCCTATTGTACATTTGACAGACCTTCTTTTTTATTATTATCACCCATGTTCATATTTATTTTTACACAGAAAATGATAACAATAAATGATTTAATATACTCGAAACCCACAAACAAAAAAACAATTCTCTGTATATTCTTAACTTGGCTTTAAATATAATTCATTTGAAAAATAATTGTCTATAACGACGGTCATCTTCAGGTTCTACAAGTTTTAAATTATTAATATTTGTATACAACGAATTAAAATAACAATAATGCTTACCTAATTTAAATCACAAAGTTTTGTTAATTAAGTCATTTTTTAAACGTTAAGTTGAAGTTAAATTATAACAAAGAATATTTAAATTACACTTTTTACACAATTTTCGGCTTAATAACATTTTCCAGAACTAATAGATAGTAAACTTCTAATTTATCTAAAGATGGAACAATCGGCTCTCAATTATGTGGCAGCCGTGGATGTGTGATAGTGAAGTTGATGGTGTTGTTACCAGTGAAGAAGTAGTGATGCCTGAATGTAGTTCAGAAGATGATACTACAGGTTTTCAGAATGAATTTTATTTTGCATTAATTTACACGAACATGTGTAATAAATTATGATCGTGCATGAAAAGTGCAGCAGTGAGTGTGGCGAATTTTGCGCCTTAAAGAAAACAACAAAATTTTGCAAATTATCTGATTACCGTGTTCGCATAATAATATACATTGGCCGTAGGCTTATGCTATTCGATGTTTATGATATCACGTGTCTCTGTGTCTTAGCATAAAAATTTAACAACAATATAAGAAAAGCATCACAATACGTTATATGCTTCATTATTACAAAATGATCAAGGCGTATATTCCGTGATTTGAATCAATTGGTAGCATTTGTTGTATTCGTAAAAGTATCTACTGCTGGTTGGTAACTACACTTCACGTAGGGACGGCGCGGCGCCAGGATTAAATTAATAGGTGGCGACGAGTTGACCGCATAAGTTGTTGGGTGGGCACCTAAATCTAAGCGAATTTTAGTGTGACTTGCACTAAAAATGCAATGTCAAAATACATGTTTTTTGTCGATTGACACATTTACTGCTTAAGTATTTCCTAGTATTTTATATTTGACAAATAAATCGATAATTTCATTAATAAATTTATGATAAAATCGTCACGAAATAGTAACTTGCATTACTAGTCCAGAAACTGCACTTTTGCGAGTATATTTTCACAGACCGAGCCGAAGGCGAGCGAGGCTTGCAAATTACGCAATCGCAAAATAGCTTCTGAACGTATGATACTTATTAATTTTCGTGTCGACTTTCTCTTAAATTTATGAGGTCAAACATACGCGTCGAAAGAACGAATCCTTTATTTTTTTAAAAACAGCAAATTCTGTATTCTTCATTTATTTTCATGTTCTTTATAGTCCAACAACCTCTATCCATCAAAATTTCATGTATTTTTTTACAGTGACTTGTATATTGCAATTTCAGATGAAGTACATACTTTCGTTGGGTTCGTTCATTCCCATGAATTTTGTTTTGCAAATTCAAATTTGAATAAATTATTTCTTACAATTATTCTTATCGAAAAACAAAATAATTATTACAGTAAGGTCTTTGACCATTCTAGTATTTATATATGTGGATGAAAAGATTAGCCAACACATTAAACTATAAAAAAATATTCCTTAAAGTCTAATTGGTCAAAAATTCAGAATTTTGATACTGTATTTCTCATTCCCATGAACGACTACAGTAATGAAAATAATTCGTATATTTATAAATATGATCATCTATAACATACTAAGTTTATTTTCAATTTGAATTTACAGTTTTTGAGAAACAAATAAAAATATACCAAAAAACACACTTTTTGGTATATTTTTATTTGTTTCTCAAAAATTGTAAATTCAAATGAAAAATAAGTATGTTATAGACAATCATATTTATAAATATACAAATTATTTGCATTACTGTAGTCGTTCATGGGAATGTGTGGCATATATTTTACTTCTTTCAAAATTATGTTCATGTATAATTTGTAAACAAAATTAGCTTTCTAAAATTTATTACAAAACTTTGGACTTTTATTTACAAATAATGTAGATATAAAACATTATATGTTTCATTTATTATAATAATGATATATTGTTTCAAAAAAGTAATGTTCATGTTGCGCTATATTCAGCCCGTATGGTTGACCTTAAATGAAATTCCGATTTATTTGTCAAATATAAAATACAAGAAATTTTTGTGTTGGGCACATCAGACCATTCGTAAACAAGGATACGAGAATATAAAAAAATTCATTTGTTTACTTTGAAAAATTCGGTGGCATTTATTTAGTTGATATTATTTATTGGTTGTGCACTGTAAATGAAAATTTAATTCTAAATACAAATACAAAACTTTGGACTTTTATTTACAAATAATGTAGATATAAAACATCATATGTTTCATTTATTATAATAATGATATATTGTTTCAAAAAAGTAATGTTCATGTTGCGCTATATTCAGCCCGTATGGTTGACCTTAAATGAAATTCCGATTTATTTGTCAAATATAAAATACAAGAAATTTTTGTGTTGGGCACATCAGACCATTCGTAAACAAGGATACGAGAATATAAAAAAATTCATTTGTTTACTTTGAAAAATTCGGTGGCATTTATTTAGTTGATATTATTTATTGGTTGTGCACTGTAAATGAAAATTTAATTCTAAATACTAACATTTAAGCCTACAATGGGGTATGTGACCAATTTCTTTTTCTGACATAACATGATACTAGATACAAAAATAAAATACCCGTATTTTTTTAAATCAATTAATTGTTTATAGTTAACGAGCAATCAATTTGTAAATATTTGGAGAGGGGATTGAGACGTCACTGTGTCTTCTGAATAGATTGCGGCGGTAGGCATGGTGCTAGAAAAAGACCGAGATACTGTAAAGGAAAGAAATAGATATATATCAGCGGGTCATGCGTACGGCCACAGTGACGTCGCATATCCCTTCTCCAAAACACAAAATTGCTAATAACTTTATTATTACAAAATAATGTACAGTTTTTATTGTTGTATTAAGAAACTACAATGAAGAACATTCATATTCTATGGCTTATACATTGAAATTCGATTATGGTCACATACCCCATTAACAATTTTATTCTAAAATTGATAGAAAATAAAACCAACGCTCAAAATTGACAGCCAGTTGATGTCAACCCTAACCTTATAAAAGTTCCTAGTTTTTGCCGGCCTAAGCCTGAAATATGCAGTTTCATGATGATTTTGATATATGTAAAACTAGTGTTTTTGGACGGAGCACGAAAAATAATGTAAATTTGGTATTTTTGCCTAGTTACACAACAGCCACTTATCGCACGCTTACATCAGCAATTTTTGTGGTTACTTGATTTCACTCGCATTTTAATTAAATAAACTCTAAGCCCACTTGTGCATTTCCAAGAATATTATTTTTATTACATAAATTTTGAAAAATTTAATCGAAACCCTATGCCTTAAAGTAATAAAAAAAAATCTAAATAGGTATTTCGATAAGTTCAATTAAGTTTAGTAAAATTCAATCTTGACCATTGACATGGTTTGTAAATTGTGTAATCTTGATTTTATTCTTTTAATTCTACTTAGAATGATATGCAACTTAGTGCACCAAATACGTATTTAGATATTTTCTTATTACTTTAAGGCAAATGTTGAACTTTTCGCGTAAATCGCTGCTCTAAACTTAAATTTGTTCAGATCTAGTGGCTTCAAACGCCTGAAATTTCAAATATTTTCCAGGTTGGCAGTGAGATTACTCGGGATGTACTGATCGAATTAAAAAAAAAGCCAAAGGAGGTTTTTAAAGCTTAAGCTTTAAACCTCTTGTATCATAATATCGATATATGTATGCAATAAATAAAAAATATTAGGCTTTTTCAAAAGATGAAATTTTGTTTTTGAGCACATGATGATAAAAACGTCCCTATTTGTGAACAGTTTATTATTAGATGCAGTCCTTGAAGGTACTTAAGGTTCAAATTGTCCTTTTTGAAAACTGCACTATGAAATTGCGTCAAATTAGCCCGTTTTCAAAAATGAAGAGTCTCAAACGTCGATAATTTGAAAGCATTGTTGAGATTACGTATTTTTAACATTCAGAGTACTGTTGCGTACATAATAAATGTTCAGAACTTCACGTATTACATTTTTGCTCTGATGATTTTTTTCGAAATTTGTTTTGGGTCTAATTTTCTCGGAATTTTCATTGATTTCGTGTGTGATCTCATTTTTAAACTATTCTCTTATTAAAGTACTACCCCTATGCCAAATTTCAACCACTTCCAATTTTTTTTCCAGATTTCGCGAGTATTTTACTTTAGGGGCTGGCGCTGGACTAATAGGTTCATAGAAAAAAAGTTTATAATTTTACAAATAATTTCCGTCTGTTCCCATGACTAATGCATAGTATATTATGCATTCTAAATGTTTTCATAATACAAAATTTCTTCTAAATTTGTGATAGGAATGATAAAGGAAGGCATTCATTGTATATAACTTGAAAGAAAATGTATACGGTGTGTAAAAAAGAGACCACCATTCATGTGTTGCGAAAATGCATTACGTACTGTATATTAATGTCAGTTTGTTATATTCCTTTGTTGAGTGCAGACGTTTGTGATAACAGATATTAGTGAATAGAATATAGTGAAAATGTACAATTATTTGTCTCAAAAAGAATTAGAAGCTGCCCTAGAAGACGTTGCAAATTAATTATATAATGAAAGACGTAAGCACTGATATTCTATATTCATTTCACTTCACAAAATGTTACTAGTTTGAGGACAAATTATATTCCGCCTGACGTTGACGAGCTTACAAATGAAGAAACTATTGTTGACGACTTGTTAATGAACGACAACGCCTTTACAGGTGGTGATATAGCGGGAAGTTTTGAAGTTCACATAAATGGTGGCGATTTTTTACAATTCTTCTGAAGATGAAACTTAAGACAAGAAATGAAAAAAATTGTCAAAAGCTAAAAAAACGAAACGCGTTAATAAAATACCGCATTGAATAAATGGAAATATCATTCCTATTTCCCAACCAATATCAAAAGAAGAATATAATACCGAAAGTCTAAGAAATCAGGCAGAAGGGAAATCACCTTTAGACATATTTTGCATGTATTTTGACGATGAAATTCTGGATCTTATTGTTCATAATTCTATAAAACATGCTAGAGATAATAAATACACATGATCATGAAGTTGATTTTAGTCAAACGGAGTTAGTCAATTTTATAAGAATTTTGATTTTGTCAGGATACTACACTCTGCAACAACTTCAGTTACACATGCAGGTATACCTAGAGGTAAAAAATGTATGAGTAGAAACAAGTTCTACAGTATAAAAAGAAATATACATATTGCTGACAATAGGATGTTAGAAAAAAATTACAAATTTGCTCATTTTTCAATATGATAAACAAAAAAATTATAATTTGCTATATTTGCTTGCACCCTATCAATTGACGAACAAATGGTGCCATACTTTGGAAGACACTCTTGTAAAATGTACAAAAAAAGGTGAGCCAGTAAGATTTGGTTTCAAGCTAATGTGCTTGTGTTCGTCAGACGTTAGACGACTAGCTTACCAATTCTTACCATATGCGTGTGCAAACCCAGCTAATAAAAAAATCTTGCGTTGGTATGGGAGTACAAGTTGTTTTTGATATGTTGTCTTTCGTGAAGAATAGTGAAAATCATCAAATATTCTTCGAAAATTCGCTTCCAGGACTATTCGAGACAACAGAACCAGCCATTGCCTTTTAGAAACCACAAAATTAAGAACAAAAATGTAACGAGGTTCTTATGACGCTGCTTATGATGACACCACAAATATTTTTTTAGTCAGGTGGAATGACAACTCTGTAGTAACTATTATTAGTAATCACCTTAGTGTTCACCCAATGTCCACGACAAAACGATATAACAGAAAAGAGAGAAAAAGAGGTCAACATAGAGCAACCCAATGTCATAAAAAACAACAAATATATGGAAGGTGTATATTTGCATGATAATGGAGTGGCTAACTGCCGAATTGGTGTAACTGGAAAAAAAGTGGTGGTGGTCTTTGTTTATCAATGCAATAAACAGTGTAATCGTCAATGATTGGAAAATTTACAGCTCAGTAAACCTAAACACCAATAAAATGTCGCAATGAAACTTCAAGTTATACATCGCTATCCGACTTCTAAAAGCTGATAATCATAGGTGAAAACCATCAACTTCTACAGTAGTTGATTAGTTATGACTAATGTATTAATAAATAAAAGTAAAGGTGGTGCATACAAGCTCAAAAAGGGCGCAATTGGTCACATTAATTAGTTATTAATAATTTTGACTTTAGGGGCAACTTAACCTACCTTTATTTGATTTCGTTATCTGTCATTATTTAAGATTTGAATTATTTGGAATAAAGCGTGTATTACGGACATACGTATTTTTATATCCAGCGCAACTTAATTTACCTTTCAAATAGCAGATAAATTATAATATACGTATATTATAATAGCATTCCATTTGCCATTTCTGGGTGTGGCGGTTACCAGCCGTCAAAATGAAGAGGAAGACACACAGGTTATTTTCTTTTAGATACACAAAAACCAATAAAATGAGGCTACGGAAAGGTTTCCTATCAGTATTTTATCATGATGTGTTTCAAACCATCAAGATCCGCATTCCCACCTCACTATTTCGAGAAGTTCAGAATCATACTGGAAATAGTGAGTTGAGATGTTGAAAATACGAATGTAAGAGTAAGTGTATCAAATACCAAATTTGTTTAAATTTGCCAATCCTTTTTTGAATTATGCTGTATGTTGGAATAAAATTTGCAAACAACTAAACAAATGAAGTTTACAGTCATATGTGGAATAAAATGCCTTCAATGCGTTGAATATTCGTGATGTAAATATAAATAAAGTGGTTTTATTTGATTTGGATAAATTGGATTTAGTTGCATTCTTTACTTTCTGTAATATGAAATTCGCGGTGAATACATGTTCGACCTCGAGAGTCGACTCTGTAACAAGTTGCACGCGCAAACTAGGAACGAATCAATACCGGAGAAGAGAGGCACTGAAGCAGTTTCAGCAGTCACAAGCTTTGGCTCTGCAGTTGTAGGTTGTAGCTTCGTTCTAGGCTAATGTCGATGTTGCAATGACTCAGATTGTGCCACTGGGAGACAATTCTAATTTTAATTTAAATAACAAATTGGAATGTCATATTTGTCTTGGTACTTATCTAGCGGATTTTTTTAAATAGTTTCCACTGTTCCCAGCATACCAGAAAAGTTAGTTATGTGTAAGCCGATTGAAGTGTTACAACCTTAAAGTGAAATATTTGATACAATGATTGTTTACTTTAGATAATGAAACAATTATAAATATGTATGTGTGGGTAAAATAAATTAAATAGGTATATATCATAAAACTTGTTCTGGTTATCTACTTGACCCTGTCAATACATACAAAAATAGCACCAAGCTATTTTCCACTAAATGAGGTAGTATACATTCAACGTCAAACATTCTTAGCACATTCATGCAGGCATGTATATTTCTACTGGGAATCATTCGTTCACGCAACCAATTATCAATCATTCCTAAGACGCCGACGTTATCTCTTGCACTTCCTATATCAGTTTCAACAACCTTTTATTCGACATTCGAGTCGAGTCACTTCTACTATTCTAACAACATTCTTTTCAATTGCATAGTTACAAACAAGAGTTTTTTTTTCGATTAGGGCGACGAAAGAAGATGCAAATTATGCGGAAGAGAAGAAGAAACAACATGAATTTTAAGAATATCATGTAGAAAAGTTATTTGAAAATTAAAAAACATAAGAAGCTTACTATTCTTAAATCGAGTGAAACAAATTTTCGATTAATTCAAGTAAAGTGAATTTGACTTACACCACTCATTTAAATGGGGGTCATACATAAAAAAAAAGTTGTTTTTTTACAAATTATAAAATTTAGATCATTTCAGTCAAATATTATTCAATATTTCTTATAATTTTTTTTACTTTTCATTCATAATTTCCCCTGCTATAGTTTCGCGGTTGCAAAATCGTGACGTCATCTTGTAATAGAATGTACAGTATGGCAAGGCAAAATTGCTTTTCAGGGTTGTAATAATTACTTATTATTATTATGGGGTAAATAGCTTCGTGGTAAAGCGTCGGACTATGGATCGTGAGATCCTCAGTTCGAATCCCACAGCTGACAGTTGCTAATTTACATTTACCCCTATGGTTCCCCCTCCACTAACATCTTTGGGGGCTATGATTTGACGGCTGGTAACCGCACTTCATACGTAAAAATATATCACTTACCGAGATCTGCGTAAGCAGAGTACCACACCCATACTAGGTAAAAAGCATGATGATATAGTCTCACCTGTCATGTCAAGTCATATGTTGCAGTTAACAACGATTTTCAAGTTAAGCGTATGTTTATTATATTTGTTATTTTATTTTGTCCAGGTAATGTCAATAAACTATATATGTAAATACCTCTCAGCAAATAACAATGACAGATGACAGTCAATTTGACAGTAGGTGTAGTTCCTCGCTTTCCGCAAGAGCGTGCTTTGTAGAATTACAAGATGACGTAGGTCCTGACGTAACAAGCGAAATATTTGAAATGGGATGCCAATTTCAAAAAATCGTATCTTAATAATTAAATGCATTTTAATATTAAAAATAGTATTTATATTTATAATTATACTCAAATTTACAGAAAAAAAATAACGAAAAAAAGTGTATGACCCCATTTTTAAGATTCTCATTACATCTCTGTACTCGTGCTTGTGAATCTTTGTGTGAAATCAATATTGACACATCATCCGCAAACATTGCTAGAGTACAGTCACCGTCTAATTTATCACTTAAATAATTTATAAAAAGATTAAGGAAAGTTCCGATTTACCAGTATTACTTCCATTTATAAACGTAAACTGCAAACTATTTTACAAGGTAGCTCTCAATACAACTCCTCTAACGCCATAACTGCTCCAACTTGTTGCAAAGTAAATCATGATCAACTAAATCAAAGGTACTACTCAAATCGCCATAAATACACACCGGATATTCAGAACCTTCTAACTTATCAAAAACATTGTCAACTACATGCTGTACAGCATTGATAGTCGACATATTTTGTCTAAACCCATACTGTTGTTACTGATTACGTTGTGTTGACAAGAAACGTTTGTAATCGGTCTAAATAGCAATACTCCAAGATTTTTGAAAAAATAGAAGATAATGCAACAGGTCGGTAATTCTGCACATCAGTTTTACTGTCTCTTTTATAAATAGGTATTACTTTACTAGTTTTGAGCAAATCTGGAAAAAGTCTGTAGATCTAACACAAGAAGTATTAAGAAGCTAGGTTCTCTTTTCAAGGTCTGGTGAATAGATACTACTATTTTTTTATTTTAATTTTAAAGGTTCATTGGTAAAATGGACATTAAAAATATGTGCAATCATTGAGAAGTCATTAAGCACTTCATCTTCGAGGTTGATTTCAATTTTATTAAATAAATTTCATTTATTTCAGGAATAAATTTGAATAAACTTTAAGATTATTTTAGTCAAATGTTTGATTACCACTGATAAATTAAGCTAACCTTTCATTGAGTCGACGAGTCGACCTAACCACGTGGTTTCATTATCGCACGAATTCTCAAACAAGTGTTATTTGTATTATTTGGTTACGAATTCAAAACAAAACAAAAATCTTCAAATTATACGGCAACCATTTGACACATCGACAATCTGACAGCTTAATAATAAGAAAAGTACAAAGAATTTAGAATAGGATAGATATGCGGCATAATACTTTGGGATCATTATTAGTGACTTTAAAACTCAAATATCTTAATAATTAATAATATTTTTAAATTTGTATTACATGTAGTACGATGTTTTTTGGGTCTGGTTATAATATACATGATTTAGTTGTCACTTAACTCTAGTAAAGGATTCTGCGGTGAGATTTGATATGAACTATTTTAATCTCACATTTTCGAGTTGGCGGTAAATCACATTCGAAAATGGCTTTTAAATACAAATAAATGTATAATTTGAAATAGTATCAGCCGTATAAATTTCATTGCATGTTGGATTCTGTCTTATAATAATCATTTTTACTGATGCTCCTAGATTATCCACAACAATCTAAATAGCATTAAAATTTATGTCGTTTTTAATTAATTTGTGTAACACTACATTATAATTTTTCATTATTTTGTTTGTTTTTAATCATACATAGTCTTACTTGACAACTATAGAAATCTCATCACCAGCACCAAATTAATGAGTACTGTTCAGGCGCTTTTATCTTACTAATTTCCAACACAACAAGTAAATGTTTTTCGTTTACATCAACTGTTGTGTCGACTGAACGCGCCCAATGTCTAAGCCGAACTGAAAACTGCACTGCCTGTACGTATGGCGTAAAATTCGAGGTATTTAAATTTCTTCTATTGCCGTTATTTGATATTCGAAAATTTCACATCTCAAATACTTTTAGAATCAGAGATATTCAAATATCTATGAATACTATTAGTCAAGTTCCAGTTTTTAATATTATCGTCATTTTTGCTACTGATCTATCGCAATTTTATTGTTTCGTTGCACCTTGTAACTACAACGTCACTTTTATCAGTCGCTCATTTGGTTATCGTCCAGTTGACCTTCAGTTCATTGTGAATAGGTACTCGAATTGACCATCACCAAATTGTTAAATGCCTATCGGTCCTATCTCAAATAATCAACAGTATCAACACTTAAATTAAATTAAAGAATCACACAAAAATTCTTGGTTTCATTGTCAGACATTGTAAATATTTTAAGGTTTCATATTCCATTATTTGCTTATATAATTCACTGATTAGATCTAAGTTGGAATACTGCTCTATATTATTTTCGAAATATTAAGTTGTTGGAAAATATACAAAACAAATTTCATCTTCAAATAGACGATATATAAACAAGACTACAATATTTTCATATGTCAACTTCGGTAAATAGAAAAATTAACAAATTTTTGGTACAAAATTTGAACCTTAATGCATATTAATTT
The DNA here is from genome assembly GCA_963942605.1 of Poecilus cupreus. Classification (NCBI taxonomy): domain Eukaryota; kingdom Metazoa; phylum Arthropoda; class Insecta; order Coleoptera; family Carabidae; genus Poecilus; species Poecilus cupreus. The sequence goes on along the minus strand of OZ012715.1, from coordinate 37,458,526 downwards.
ACATTACTTCCCACATACTCTCGTAATACAAACAATTATAAAAATTATTCTTAACATAGCATATCAGAGATCGTGGGTTCGAATCCCACTGAAGAGCATGATCGTTTATATTGTTTATAAAATTCACAATTATCCACTCATGAGATGAGGCGGTACATGACTAATGCGTCTTAGCCTTAAACAATTATAAATTTAGAGAGGCAGAGGTATCCTTCCTCCACCAAATAGAGTTAAATTTTTGCTGAATTAATTTATTATTAATTATATCTTCCAAAAACAATTTCATAGTAAGGGATGCGGCATGAGTTGTGCAGAAAGCAAACAGAAAACAAAATTTTGACAAATTCTAGTCATCGTTCATAAGCGATCGTGAAGCCTGGAAATATTGAAGGGGATACATATTATTATTACTAATAAATGCCTTTGTGACTCCTCAACCTTAGTAACTTTCAAGTTAAGATTTGATAGGCGATAATCGCACTTCAACGAAAAATTAAATAATGTGTTATAAACAGCGCTTCATTAAGGACTGGGTAAAATGGAGTACTGGTTGCGTACGAAATTATGTGTAGTCGCTTTGGTTTTATCACGCTGATTGAGTTTTTGGTTTCTAAAAACTGAATAACTCATTATAGTATGGGGTCAATCCAGGCACGGATACAAGGGGGGGGGGGGGGGACGCGGCTCCTTTACAAGTTAAAAAATTCTGGCGACCCCCAGGATCATAATAAAACTATGTTTCGAGAGCTCAGCAATTCGCTCAGTCATTCGCCAATTCCATTATTAAAAAATAATCAGGCACAGCCTTCTCACTGAAATTGTAGTTTTTTCACTGTAGTGTAGGTCCTACAAATTCTTGCCTTTTTCTTTTATTCGCGACCCCCCGAATAAGGTTTTGCGACCACTCTGGGGTTTGCGAACCACAGGTTGAAAAACTGAGAACTAGAGAGTAATTTAAAAAATAAATCTAGATAAAGTTGATGCTGAAAACCTGATAAAAGACATAATAAATATAATATATAACAAAAGATCGAATGCTATCGAATCATTCTCTACACTTTTTAAGGATATTTTAAATGTTGAAGGGAAGTAACGTCTACTTGTTAATAGATTTGAAATGTCATGGTTATAAAGGCAGTATATCTCTGAGATAAAAGATGTTTAATGAGTTTCAACTTTCAACATCTTTTAACTCAGAGATATACTGCCTCCATATCCATGATATTTCATTTATTTAGATATTGTAGATGTTCTCAACGATCTTGAATTACTTTTAACCGTACCAAGACAAGTGGGCAAATAAGAATATTTCAAAATTTCTATATATTTACCATTTTTAGATAATGTCCCGAATATCACTTGGATCCGCCACTGGATCAATCATAATGAAAACCTATATGAATATCCAAACAATTTTCAATAATTATAGAAAATAAAAACATATGACGCAGAACCTTTGCCCGATATTTGTTGTCATGCCAAAGCACGACGTGAAGAGAATACAGAACTCGCTGAAATAATCGGATCTCCCATTGCCGTCAAACAATTCTCATGTGACCCGCGACGAAGTATTATACTGATGGGTAAAAGCATTTGATGTGCTATTTGTCCTAATTTTGATATTCTGTACACGATACCGCAGTTCGTAACCTATTTATCGAGTATTTTGGTATTCTCCTCTAGGTCACTCTGGAATTTCGAATTTCATTAAATAATCTAATACATTTATTCGGAAAATATCTCTGTATCAAACGAATCAGAAGTGGGTTTAAGATTGTTCTTTAAATATTCATTATTGTAAGGTAATTTTTTGGCTGTTTGTCCATCATTTTCAATTACTTGTGCTTTCATTAGCAGATTGTTTTTATGGAATGGGTATCGGAGTTAGTTAATGTGCCCTTAGCTGATGGCTTCGTAGTCCCGGAATATTAATCCTTTTAAAAAATTAACAGCACTCGAAAATTAAAATGTCCTTCAGAAGAAATTTAATAATATACAATAATATATGGGTGGTCCTACAATTTAATTTTTTTGTAAGGCGAAATTCGCATATTTAGCATGAGAAAACATCAGAAATAATATTTAAAAAAATATTTTGTGTCCATTTTGTAAAAGAAATCGGAAAAAGTATTATTTTAATAATTTACATTGAAAAATTAATAAATCCTTATTAAAACGCATTACATCGGCATACGATAATTTTCAGAAATGTAGGAAAATACGTCTAAAATATTAAAAATGGGTCAACAATAGTGTAAAAAAAATATATGTTGATTTAATGCTTTTTTTCGTTTTTCAATGCAGAATACGTTAGTATAAAAAATATGTACATTTTCCGAATACTTTTGCAAAATGAGCACAAAATAGCTAAAAAATTTCTTTTTGTTTTAAATTTTCATTTCGTTAAAAGGCATCTTATTTCTCTATAAATAGACCTTTTCAACGTAATTTCTAATATTTCTCATGCAAACAGCGAATTTTTGTTTTTAGGACCAAGCTAACATACATATAACTTACAGAGATCTGCGAAAACAAAGTGTCGCACCCAAAATGGGAGAAAATAGTAATAAAATATTTATTTATTAATTGATTGTTGAAACGTTATTGTAAATTTTTATAATAGGAAATAATTGAATATTTCTGTAATGCCTATCCCTGTTGCTGTAAATGCAATGCTTTGATTTACAAAAACAAAAATAGGTACCACAATTCTTTCAATTAATTGCTGATAAAGATATTTGACTTATAATGTACAACTTGGGGTCTTTCACCATTTTTTTTTATTTTTTCTTATGAAACTTTAATTATATTGAAGACTATCTACACTTTAAAAAAATATTAATTGCTATGCATTAGGTCACAATGATTTTAAAAAAATGTTGTGACGTCATAGTAGAGGTGTTGCTGGATCTAAAACAGTAGATATTTAAATAATTTTTGTTACATAAATGTTCTATTTTATTGTTATAATAATAATAAAATAAGTAAAAAAATATACAACTACAATTATTATTACTGTTTTAGATCCAGCAACACCTCTACAATGACGTCACAACATTAAAAAAAATCATTGTGGGTTAATGAATAACAATTAAGACTTTTTTAAAGTGTAGATAGTCTTCAATTTAGATAAAGTTTCATTAAATAAAATAAAAATAAAAATGGTGAAAGACCCCATTGTTGTAGCGTTGCTTAATGTTCTAAAATTATTTTATAGAAAAATCATTCAAATAAAAGATTCACAGAATTATATTATTAATCTGTCACTTGAAGTATTTTTAACTAAAACAATACAGAGCTACAAGAATTCACTGAATATAACCCAAAACAGCATGCGTAGTCGTAGTCATTGTTACTAAAAATCCATAACAGTTTGGAAATTCCATTGGGTAAAAAATCTGTTACTTGAAATATACATATATTATTTATTCTGTGAAAATTAAAATATTAAATTACCTCTCACAAAGTGCGTCAAAATTAATGGATATGGGTTATCTGGATATTATTTTAATAGATACGTGCATTAAAATAAAAATATTTAGCATTAAATAAATATATCAATTTAAAATTAAGAATTTTAAATTGTGCAATAATTGATTTATAAAGTGCATTAAAATATTAAAGAAAAGGTACATTAAATTCAAAACTTCGCATATATTTTAAACTGATTCAAATCGAGCTTTATATATTTAAAACGCTCAACTTTTCAAAACTCATAATAAAAATATATTTGAATGATCATGATTTATATGTTTTTATACAGCTGTAAGAACTTTCCGTAACATTACCGGGACAGTATCCTGGGTTTGGTTTTGAGATTCTCGGACAAATTTTCACCACAAATAATATTTCGCGTGATTTGGCGGTTTTTAACATTTTTTACATTGTATTTTGATTAATATTTTGTAGTAATAATAAAAAATAAAACTATGCTTTAAATAAATAAATATATCATTACGCCATTTATCCATTCGAGTGTGGTACTCTGCTTTCGTAGATCTCTGTTGTAACAAGTGATCACGTCACGGCCGTAAAATATGTTAGTGGAGTAGGAATCACAGAAGTATTAGTAGCGACGTTGCAGACTGTGGGACTCGAATTGATGATTTTATATCCATAATTCTGAAAAAAATAAATATTCGAGTTTCTTGTATGACCCTTGTATTTAGTATTTTAATTTTGACGCCTCCTAAATATATTAGGAGGCACCGTGACAGAAATAAATTTTTAATCATTTGTAATTTTTATAATTTAATTTTAGAATATCCGTCAGTAACAATTTTTGTTAACGAAATATCCCAGATAAATTAAATTTCAGTACCGGATACCATCTAAGTAGATTTTATCCTAATTCGATTTAATTTTTGAGGTAGTAACATAAATAAAACTTTACATTCATGAGTTTTTACGTAAAATGAATATATCTTTAATAAAACCTCAACAACAAACGAACAAAATACAACAGTTGCAAATCGTCATTAAAAATATTTAATAGTAATATTCTTTTTTAAAAGGAATAAATAGTATAATAGTATAGTAACGCATCGTAATGTAGATCATGAAATCCTCAGTTGAAATGTCCAACTTGATATTTGTCATTTTAATTTTACTCCTGTTGCTTCCCCAACCATTTGTATCATTTCACACCTGGTAACCGCATTCCACGCATAAAAACACACAAAGCAAAAAGTCACAATTAAGATGGATAAAAGGCGTGTTGATATATTTATTTATATTATTTACTTTTTATCTCTAAACAAGATTTTTAGTTAAAATATGAAACAATTTACATATTAAACTCCTGTCCTTTCCGTACAGAATAACGAGTGACAAAATGATTGAAATGTTAAAAAAAAAACATTGAAAATTACAAAGCAATAATATACTAAATCCAAAATATGAATAATTAATTTATAAATAACAATAGAATGTTCAGTACTTGGACCCACTTCCGCAATTTATTACAAGTGATTTTTATATAATTTTTAACACTTTTAAATGATTTGTTAATATTTAATATATGTCGTTTTATTGAGTTATGCTTCTCTTAAGATATTTTATAAATAAAGCTTTGGAAATGGAATAAATAAATGTGTCCTACATATTCATTTTACGTAAAACTCATGAATGTCAAGTTTTATACAATAAAACTGTCAACGTTAAATTAAAAGTTTGTATTATGATTATTTTAAAACTATATTGTTTCAGGATTTAGTAATCCCCGCTGAAATTTTGTTCTTTTTTTATCAAGTGCGACCTAAAAATGTCAAGCCACTGATGTCCACTTTTAGTATGAAAATAGACTGGATGATAGGAAAATAAAAACCTATTTCTCTATTATTCCAAGAAAGAGGAACATTCAATTATTTTGATTTTTACTTCCTAAGTATACAGAGGAAAGCACTCCAATGTGATATTTATAAATTTTGAGCTTGAAAATGCAATTTCAACGCGAATTTATGTGACTACCTAAAAAACGAAATCGAATTAGGATAAAATCTACTTAGATGGTATCCGGTACTGAAATTTAATTTATCTGGAATATTTCGTTAACAAAAACTGTTACTGACGGATATTCTAAAATTAAATTATAAAAATTACAAATAATTAAAAATTTATTTCTGTTACGATGCCTCGTAATATATTTAGGAGGCGTCAAAATTAAAATACTAAATACGAGGGTCATACAAGAAACTCGAATAATTATTTTTATTCAGAATCATGGATATAAAATCATCAATTCGAGTCCCACGGTCGGCAACGTCGCTACTATACTTCTGTGATTCCTACTCCACTAACATATTTTACGGCTGTGACGTGATCACTTGTTATAACAGAGATCTGCGAAAGCCGAGTACCACACTCGAATGGATAAATAGCGTGATGATATATTTATTTATTTAAAATATAGTTTTATTTTTTATTATTACTACAAAATATTAATCAAAAAACAATGTAAAAAAATGTTAAAAACCGTCAAATCATGCGAAAAATTTTTTGTGGTGAAAATTTGTCCGAGAATCTCAAAACCAAACCCAGGATACTGTCCCGGTAATGCTACGGACAGTTGTTACAGCTGTATAAAAACATGTAAATCATGATCATTCAAATATATTTTGATAATGAAAAGTTATAATAGTAAACGTATGTTACGATAAAAGATGTACAAGTAAAATAATATGAATATAAGGCAAACGAAATACATAGATCAATGTCGCGCTACTCGGCCTGCTCGATGGCGATTGACTTGCTGACTGACTGAGAAGTTTTGGTCTTGGTGTCTGGGTCTCTGTATCTCTACTTCGCTGAATCAGCATCACCAGAGCTACCTCATTCTTTGTTGTGTTGCTAGTCTTCGTTACAATACTGATTTATTTTATAAGGTAAATAACTCTGTGGTGCCTCGGACGATCATGGGATTCATAGTTTGAATTTCACAGCCGTACGGAGAAAAATGTATGCTTATTATAACAACAAATATGCATACAGTAACAATAACTTATCATACGCATAGTGAGAGCACTTTTGTTAGTTAAAGTAGCAATACAACTATTGTGGAAAATAACAATGGGGTCATAAACCTTTTTTCATTTTATTTTTTTTTTCTGTAAGTTTGAGTAAAATTATAGATATAGATACTAATTTTAATATTAAAAGGCATTTAGTTATTAAGATAGGATTTTTTGAAATTGGCATCCTATTTCAAATTTTTCGCCTGTGACGTCAGCACCTGCGTCATCTTGTTACTCTACGAAACACGCTCTTGCCGAGAGCGAGGAACTACACCAACTGTCAAATTGACTGTTTTCAGTCTCATTGTTATTTACTGAGAGGTTTTTACAAATATAGTTTATTCACATTACCTGGGCAAAATAATATAACAAATATACTAAACATAAGTTTTATTTGAAAATCGTTGTTAACTCCATCATATGACTTAAGATGACAGGTGTGATAATGAGACTACCGACATTACCGACAAGCGACAAGATGTAGTACAACAAAGCATTTTTTTTTGTAACACGTCCTAAACTCTTTGACTAAAAATGTTATAATTAACGAATATCTAATTTAATTTATCCGAGTATTCATTTTAATAATAATAAGTAATTATTACAACACTGAAAAGCAAGTTTTTATTTGTTATCAACACCTCTTTCGCCTTGCCATGCTTTACATTCTAATACAAGATGACATCACGATTTTGCAACCGCGAAATTTCAGAAAGGAAATTATGAATGAAAAGTTGAAAAATTATAAGAAATATTGAATAATATGTGACTGAAATGATCTAAATTTTTATATTTTGTAAAAAAAACACAACTTTTTTTTTTAAAGTGTATGACCCCATTCATTATATGTATAACAATAATTTTTATTTACTAAATTAATAATATTTTAATGTTGTATTAGCAATCTTAATGAGTTACATTTACGGTTATGGTTACATGGGTACACGTCGGTTTGGATGTTCCTGGCTGGAATGAGAATGACCCGTATATATTAAAATGAAATCGAAAACGTGCTAGGTAAAAGTGCAAGACAAAAATTGAAAATATAATATTTTACTGCATTTGTTTATATAAGAAAAGCAATGTTTTATTACATTTCATGACAGTCTTATTATATTTTTTTAATATAGAAATATATTCAAAAACGAAGTACCTCCCTACTTATCAGTAATCAGTAACAGTAATATTTAAAAATAAACATAAATTAACGATTATAAATAGTAGATAACTATACAGAAACACTTTTACAAAAATAAATACATTGCATGATGTTCTTCAAATACTCGCTGGAAACATTGTCAATACCTCTTGATTGATATTGTCTCTCGAAGTGTCGAAGCAATATGTACAGCTCCCAATACTTGTCATCCGTGGGAATTAAATCACCAATAATTAGCACAGCTTAACTGATAATGTGTTATTTCTTGCCAAAGTAGCACTATTGATATAAATATTAAAAACCGCAACCGCTACTACGCACGATACGAACCAACCAGACATAATACTATATATGTCTGAACAATATTAGATATTTTATATTAAAATATTATATTGTTACAATAAACAACCAAATATTTGTTAATTTTGTAACAATATTAGATATTTTATTTTATTATATTATACCGTGTGTCTGTCTTAAAGGTGTACATAGGAGATTAAAATGGGAAATCAGTTTTTTGCGTGCTGTTGCTCGGTGTTCTATCGGACAACAATGATTGTAGTACCAATCGAAAGATCATTTTTCTGAATCAAATGATGTAAAATACATTACAATTTAGTAGTAATTTGGTTCCGTAAATTAATTTTTAAATTTTGCAAATCCTCCGATTTATTCAGTTTTTATCGAAAATAAATGTAGTTACCTAAGATTGTTTTGTTTTGATTTCTTTTAAGTGATTTATTTGACGTTTCTGTCAATTCGTAAAATATAGTTATTTACAGTAATGACAAGCGTATTATTATAATTTTTGCGTAAAGATTTTATTAAATAAATTGTAGTCTAAAAACCAGTTTTCTTTAAATAATATTAATTTATTAAGAGTTAACTTTTTTACATCGATGACAAAAAATTTCATTTTTATTAGCTGTATATCTTCACAAAATACTCTTCCACTTTCTTCGTCAAATGGAAAAAGTTCTTGATTGCAGTGCATTTTGTAGGAATAATAAGAACTTTTTTTTCAAAATATGAACGATGTACACCCAATTCATTTCCAAAAAATCTAGTGCTATACGAAGGATCTACATGTATCATTCCTAAAATCCTTTTTTCCAATAAAGCACGTTCTTCTGCTCTTGCTAAATTGCAATTACTAATCTCACAAGAAATAAGAAATGAGAATCATGAATTCAGAACCGCTTTGAAGGAAGTAAAAGAAGAAAATAAACTAATCAAAGAAGAAATAGAAGATATAAAAGTAAGGATGGTAACACTGGAGTCCGTACAAAAGGATGACGTAGGCGAGAGAATAAAAATGTTTGGAACAATTGGAAGAAAGGAGAGATAAAAACGAAAAAAGGAACAACAGTAATTAAAGGAGAACACAAGATAAGCAGTAACCAAGATGTCGAGAACTTTGTAAATGACAAGCTTGGGGTTCAGATAAAGGTTAAGGAAACATATAGGAAAGGGAAAGAAGAAAAACAAGTTACTATAGCAAAATTAGAGAACTGGAATGATAAAATGAATGTAATGTCGAATAAAAGCAAGCTACGAAACACAAAGGAAACAAGGAAAATATTCATCGAAAATGAACTAACACAGAAAGAAATGCAAGTGCAAAATATAATTTTAAAAAGGGGAAAAGAAGAAAAAGCTAAAGGCTCCAGGGTGAAAATTGGGTACCAAAAAATTAAAATAAATGATTCATGGTACTTATGGAATATGGACAAGTACAAGCTGGAAAAAGAAGAACAAGAGGTTTCAAAAAACTAGTAGAAAAACTACAACAAGTTGGGAATAAGGATGGCGGAAAGCTAGACAACAGGCATAACGATAAAGTGAACAAACCAAGAAAATTAAAGACAAAAAGAAATAAGAAAATGAAAAGAATACACTTAGCAACATGGAACGTAAGGACAATGTTGAGGGCGGGAAAAATGGAAGAAATAGCGCTAGAATTAAGAAGATACAAAATCAAAATTGCTGCAATACAGGAAACGAGATGGGGCAAGGAAGGAATAGTTAATAAAAGCTATTACTCAGTTTTATACTCTGGGGACAGCAAACAGGGACAATACGGGGTAGCTTTCATGGTACTGAATGAACTTAAAGATAAAATCATCGAATTTAGAGCAATAAGCGAGAGATTGGCCTACATACGGATAGAACATTCACCCGTAAATATATCGATAATAAATGTATATGCACCAACAGAAGGAGACACAGCGGATGAAAAAGATACATTTTACGATAACCTTGAAGAAGAAATAGAGAAAATGCTAAAAAAAGACCTGTGCATTGCAATGGGAGACTTCAACGCGAAAGTAGGAAAGGAGACCTATTTAGACAGGTGGCAGGTGTGGAAACGATACATGACGTAACTAATGATAATGGGCAAAGATTATGCGAGACAGCAACAAAGACAAATATGATAATAAGCAGCACGAAGTTTAGACATCAAAAACTACATAAAGTGACATGGACATCACCAGATAATAAAACAAACACACAAATAGACCATGTGATGGTAGCAAAACGTAATCAGTCTTCAGTACTAGATGTTAGAACATACAGAGGAGCCAACGTAGACTCAGACCATTACCTGGTAGCAGTGAAGATGAGAAGTAAGATAAAAAGAAGCAGAAATGGAACGAAAACAACTAGATGGAATGTAGAAGACATGGCTAACGAAGAAATAAGAATAAAATACATAGAAGAGCTAGAAAAGAATCTGGAAGAAACGGATACAAAACAAGAAGATATAGAAAATAAATGGGACCATGTAAAAAGATGCATAAATAAGGCAGCGCAAAAATGGATCGCAAAAGAAGGCAAAGATAAAAAAAAGTAAGAAAGCTTGGTTCAATGAAGAAACAATAAGACTAGTAACAAGAAAAAATGAAGCGAGGATAAGATATATGGGTACAAAAAAGAATGAAGATAAAGATGAGTACGAAAGGCTAAGAAGAACATGCAATAAAAGGATTAGAGAAAGTAAAAGAATATGGACTGAGAATAAAATTGCAAGCATTGAAGAGGAGAGGATAAAAAGAAACACAAAAAAGTTCTATAAGCAAATAAACCAGCAAAATAAGCAACTCAGAAGCAAAACAATTGGAATAAAGGACAAGAACGGAAAATTGGCAGAAAACGAACAACAATACAAACAAATATGGACAGAGTATTTTAAGGAGCCATTCACACAATAAAACAGATAATGGAGAAAACAATAGAACACAAAATATACATAGAGATCCTTTTCATTGACTTCAAACAAGCTTTTGACTCAATTAAAAGAGGAAAGCTAATAACAGCATTAGAAAAATTAGAAGTACCTAGAAAGCTCAGAAGAATGATAGATATGAATATGAGAAATACAAAAATAAGCATAAAAACTCAAAAAGGTGAAACGGAAGAAATAAGAGTAAATAAAGGGGTACGACAAGGTGACGCCCTATCAGCAAGCCTATTCAATTTAGCTTTAGAGTATGTCATGAGAAAGCTAATAAAAAGAACAATCAGAACAAGGGGAGGACAAGTGGTGACTTACGCAGATGACATTGCGATCATAGCAAAAAACAGGAGTGTGATGAAAGAAATGCTGGAAGAAATAGTAAAGGAAGGAAGGGATATAGGACTAGAAATAAATCAGAATAAGACCAAAATAATGATACTAAATAAGGAAATACAGGCGAAATCAATTAAAATAAATGAAGAAAGCTACGAACAGGTGGATAAGTTTAAATATTTAGGAGTAATGCTGTCAAACAAAGGCGAGAGGGAGATGGAAATAAGAGAAAAAATAATAGCAACAAACAAAGCCTTCTTTGCAAACAAAAAACTACTAGAAAGCAAACTTATAACAAAGACGATAAAGATGAGAATATACAAGACCCATAATAAGGCCAATAACATTATACGCTGCCGAAACAATGACGATGACAAAGAAAGATGAAGAGAAACTGAGAATAGCTGAAAGAAAGATTATAAGGAATAAAATGGCTAGGGCATGTCTGGAGGGCTAGTGAGCATGACCCAATAAAAGAATTGGTTATGTGGTCCCCCAGCGGAAAAAGAAGAAGAGGAAGACCAAGATCAACGTGGCTACTAGAGGTAGAAGATGACTTGAAGGAAGCGGGTATTAGAAACTGGAGAAGAAAGACAGAAGACAGGAAACAATGGAACAACATTGCCAAGAGCATATAGAACAGAAACGGAGAGTGATCCCCTCCAAAAAAGGATCTAGAAAGCTTCGATTGAAGCGGTGCAACTCCACAAGGAGTGTTAAACCATATTATTATTAATCTCACGTGTATTTTACATGGATACTGGCATTTGTAGTTGCACTTGGATTCGGTCGATTCATAAACTTAATAAAAAATAGATCTCGCACTCTGAGCTAACTATTTCCTCCAGAAAATAGTTTTACTATAAAAATACGCTCTTCAGTAGTATAACTAGCCATATTTTTACAAATTGTCTTAAACAAGTCCAAAAGTCAGAAACGTCAAATAAATAGCTTGACAGAAATCAAAACAAAACAGTCTTAGGTGACTATATTTATTTACGATAAAAATTGAATAAACTCGGTGAATTTTCAAACTTTAAAAATTAATTTACGGAACCAAATCACTACTAAATAGTAGTGTATTTTACATCGTTTGATTCAGAAAAAATATTTTTCGATCGGCACTACAATCATTGTTGTCCGATAGAACACCGAGCAACAGCACGCAAAAAACTGATTTCCCATGTTAATCTCCTATGTACACCTTTAAGACAGACACACGGTATAGTTATATTAAGTAAAAATGAATATTTTTTTGCAATCTATTAGGTAAAATCATCAACATAAACAGCTACAATAACAATATAGTATAGATACAACGAAAACAATATTGCAACCTTACATATAAAAAAATAATACAAGATAGCTGTTATAACTATGAATATGTATGTTAAAAATATATTTTAACTTGCAATAAACCTTTAGCAATCCATTTTTCTCCGTGCGTCAGTTGCCATATTAACTTCAACCCGTGTGGTTCTCTCTCCACTAATATTTCTTCTAATATATCACGTACTAAAAATTTTCGTTCATTATCGCTAAAATTATAAATAATCGTGATGTTAAGTAATAATGTACATACGAAACAATGCTAAATTATTTTCGTGATAAGTCGTGTCATTATCTTAAACATATATGTGTATGTGTATTTAAGCAATTTTTCTTACATGACGATAAATATTTTGTTTATTTTTAACACTATTGTGATACAAAAATTCTGTATTAAGCACAATAGTGCTTAGTTCAACTGCTTCAACCAAATACTTGCACACAAAAATACAACGATTTTCGTTCTCTTGCCACTAAATCTAATTATCAATTAAAAAAGAAACATTTCACTGTCAAATTATAAAGCTTCTTGGAAATATTAAATTTTTTTTTGTTTTATTCATAAAAACATTATATAAATAGAAATTGTTGTACTTAAAAAGAATAATAAACACTATATGAAACTTGTACTTATCGCTACCTACATATTAGTCACCATAAACTATAAATTCAAATTATAAAACAATTTTGAAATTACAAGTAATCAAGGTCAAAATGGCAAACATATCAACAATAAACAATAGAAAATATATTGTATTTTGAAATTGTTGCCAAACTTTCTGATTTTTGCATTTTGATTTGGCACCACACGACTTTCCTATAATTATAAATCTGAATTTAAAATGTCTAAGAATTACATTTGATACTTGTTTATTTTATAGAGTACATGTATTAGTAGTAACTAAAATTTTCAAATATTTTTAAGCAAAATGTAGTATTTTTTTATATCAAACACTAACGTATCTGATTTTATATATGAAATAAATTCAATTTATTGTTTTATGTATCCAGTATGCACTTCTGGTTTTGCAATTATGGCCAAAATCTGGTCAGCTCTGCACATTATAATGAAGGATTCCGGGAACTTCAAGTTCAAATCATGTAAGTATTTTTTCGAACAAGACCTACGGAGTAATGACCGACTACTTGTTATTTATCATACAAAGTCACGTCCTGCACGTACGAAAACTATAAATGCTAAATATATAACATTAAATATAACATTTATCGCCATTTGTATAATCTTTCCATTGTTGCTATTTAATATGAATAAAATAACAAAATTTGATGTGTCGAGCACATGACCCCTTAAGAAACGGTTCATGCTTCAAATTATTTGATTTCTATGATAAATCTTAAGGAATACAAGTTTGTAATAAAAATAATAACCAATATTATTCAACATCTAATATACAAAATTTAACATAAATAAATTATTTACTGAGACATGTACGAAAACTCTGATATGCTTTCCAGTACACTACTACTTCATTGCATTGCTACGAAAATGTATCAGTGCGTAACTTCAATATCCTAACGATCAAAATGAAAAATGATGTCCAAAAATTTTGAGTTTTCGTCTACGAAATAATTGTCACTCACGGACATCATTATATTATTGGGATGTCAAAATTTACTTATCAGTTGAAAACTCACTACCGAAATTTTTTACCCGTCAAAATAGCTGTATTATTTTTGGTCAAAATCTCAGTTAGTCTCAGCTCACTTCAGATAAACTCAGTAAATTGTTGTTCTTGTTGTTACAACTGAATTGAGACAAACTGAGAGAACTCATTTCCCGCTTACCGATGTTGCGCTACCCGCGAAATAAACTCAAAATGATCTACTAAGGGGTTAAGGGGTAATGCTTGGTTTGTGTTGTCAGGATATGTGTACCAGACTGCTACAACAATCAAAATATGTCAATCCTTTTCATTGATATATTAAATATGTAAACTTACTAGTAAAATATTTTCATTTTCATTTTAATAGCATAGTGAGATATGGATAAATGGCGTTATAGTATATTATTACCTCTCACCACGTGTATTGTAAGAGATTTAGCTCAACTCATTTGATAAGTGAGCTGAAGGCATCTAAAAAGAACAGCATTTTATGTATAGAAAGGTGGGTATGAACAAGAATATAGTGCAATATATTGCACCTTTCCAAGCATAAAATGCTGTTCTTTTTGAATGCCTTCAGCTCACTTGTCAACTGAGTTGAGCTAAATCTTTTACAATACACGTGGCGAGAGGTAAAAATATACTATTACGCCATTTATCCATATCTGAATGTGGTATTTTGCTTAGAGCAAATTTGAGTATACATACCATGAGATTCAGCAAAAACGCAACATTTGCTTTTTTATCATTAATGCATTACGATGGATACAAGGTTATGATGTATCACTGTTCTATTCCAGGTAAAATGCAAGGTTGACAATGGTAAATTAACTTATCATCATAATTTACTGATTTATAAATAAATCATAATTTTTTCTCAAACATAAACTTAATTGCACCAAGAAACCGCTTGGATTTTTTCTTCTTTAATAAAAATTATCAAAATATTATGACAAGTTCATTTAACATTGACAACCTGTACTGCATTAATGACTTGAAAGTAAATGTTGCACCTTAACTGAAACTTATGGTATATATTTTTACACGTGAATTTATATTATTTATTTAATATTTGTAAATGTTCTCGCAATGTCACTTAAAAAAAAAAAAATTATTTGGCAGAAAAAGGCTCATATTTGAGGCGTGTGTATTTTGACCTCAGGAAATATATATAAATATAGAATGTATGAGAGGTATTGTGAAGGGTAAAAAATTTCGAAAGGGAGTTTACAACAGATAAGAACGTTTAGGATCCTTAGAATCACCATGACGGAAAATATCATTACAATTATTTTACATGTAGAATTTAAATGTTCAAATTACGTGCTGATGAGACTTTTGTATCAATACAACAATTAGGCCTTTCAGGTTTTTCGGACATTTGTCAGTAACTAATTTATTTATGGTAAATTTTCTTATATACAGGTATAGCTTGTTCAGAGATATAAGGACTGTTTTTGCATTTGTATATAAATTTTTTTTCGATAAGAAAAATACGTATTTATAACAACTTTATTGTCATTATAGTACAAATAATAATAATAGTAGCCTGCATACAATTATTACAACATTGCAATTTTTATACAAACAAAATTAGTTCCGTTATTTATTTGTTTTCTGACTTCAAATCCAATGCACATACAAGTACACAAAATTTTAATTTACAATCATATGTTCCGTTGATTTATATACACATCTACACAAAATTATAATTTATAATTATTGCTTGATCGATAAATATTATTGCCCTGCTCCCAACCTGGTCTAATTTCCGGTAAAATATCGTGCTGTGAAGGGTTGGGACGCTAATTTTTAGGTAATCCCCATGTGTTTATATATTCAAACAAGGTATAGAAAATCCGTGACATTAATAATCAAGTATGTCATTATATTTAAACTCACTGAAAAATTGTATTAGTGGGTATTTTAAGATATATGAAAATAATTCTTAGTTTTAATTGATCAAAACCAAATGTATGAATTATCTACCTTTTCGTTTTAATTAGTTTTTATCATAAATTCTATGTATGAAACCAGGAGTATCGAAATGAAAAATCTAGCCAAGAAATATGGCAACATGTCCATATATCATGAACATAATCTCTTTCTCGGGGTTAATTTTCTAGAATTTTATGTTGAGATCCTAGGTACGTAAAAAAGAAGAATTATTCCATTCTTTTTTCAATATGATATTCCTATTTTCAAAATTTTCCTAATTTTTCGTTCTTGTATTTTTCATGTATTTAGTTTTCTGAATATTTATTTTGCGGCCTACTGCTTGCGCTTTTTTCTAGTTTTCCGAAAGTTGTATTCAGTTTATTTATATTTCTTGTGGATATTATCACATCATCTGCGTATATAAATTTTAATATTTATTTGTCCCGTATTGGTTATTTTGCAAATAACGGTTTCCAGTGATTAATATTAATGCTGATGAGGAATCCCCTTGCCTTACTCCACATCTTATTTCGAAGCTATCGGTATATTTTCCTTGTATCGTTACTACTGATTTCGCATTTACTAACGTCATTTTAATCAATCTTATAAGTTTAGCCGGTATTCCCATGAATTTTAATTTCTCGTACATTGTTTCTCTATTAGTTTTTGAAATAAAAATGTCTTTTTAATTTTATTTAACCTTCTGCTAGACCGAATTTCCCACTATTTTTTTTCCCTTTATATATATATATATATATATATATATATATATATATATATATATATATATATATATATATATATATATTAGGATATGACATGTGTATATCGTTGAATTTAAAAAAAAATCTCTATTTAATAGCATAATAAAAAATATATGTTTTCATTTAAAATAAGAAAGTTGCTCCCCATATTTTGAGAACCACTGGTAAAAAAATATTTTTAAACTCATTAAAATAGTCTTGTAAAATAGAAATTGTTTGCTAATTTAACCAACCTTGTAGCTCTTACAGTATAGTTCTCGAGATAGCAATGGTGCCACACTTAAATTGAACACCCTGTATATATAAATTTAATATTAACTGTTCAACTTATATGTATAAGCAAACTAGAAAGATTCAATATGATCAGTTTAGAAAACAGACGAACTTATTTTGTCATGATTTTCTTATATAAATTTTCAATAATTTGCTTTACTGTAATAATATTATTTCAGTGTTTAATTTTCATGTTCCACCAAAAATTACTAGCTCTTGCAATCTTTTTAAGTTACCAAAAAGTAACACAAATAAGCCGTATTATGCTCACACACAACAATAAGTTAATTACTCCTTCAAGAAATGTTTAAAATCGTCTGTACTATAATTGTATTATGTACTGTTGGTGCCTGTTTGCTGTAATTAATGTATGCTACTGATTGTAATTAGTGAGAACCTTTATTTGGGCTTTATTGTGCTGTTGGTTTTCCAATTTCCTTAAATAAAATAATATAAAAATATTATGCTCATAGTATAGCATGGATAATAACGAAACTTCATTATTATAAGTTTCATGATAAAACAATAAATTCAATCTATTTCAGATTTCAAATCAGCAAAGATTCAAACAGTATCGGTATCTTTTTCCAATTCTGAGATAAAACTATATGTTAACCTTCCGCCCCTGGAGGTTGGTTTCTGCTTTTCTGGTCACCGTTACTGGCTGCGGACTGTGATTCCGCTGCTAGGTGTATAATGGTATATTTGGTATTTATTGTTTCATATAGGAATACATTATATCGAATATTTTAGAAATAATAACACATATAAGGAGAGTCGGAGATTACAACTAATCAAAAAAGATTTATATGAAAATAAACAAACGAATGAAAAATCTAATCTATATGTCATGCATGTGGTAAGTGTATTTATTAAACACTGAGCAGTGTGGTATTCACTCCATATATTTTAGTATTTAATACATAGCTGTTATTGATACCATAAAAATTATGGATTTATAAATATTTACTTGAATGCTATGTAATTGCTTGCTATGGTTTAAAGTGGTAATAACGTCACGACACTGAGAGAACATTTTGTCATCATAAATAAGTATCTGTTTTTTCTATTCTGCAGTAAAATATTATGGTTGTGGAAAATGTTAAAGGACGACAAAATACAGACCAGAAGGAAAATTACCTGATATTTTACGCTATGTGCTTCTACATCTTTTATTTGACTCTAAAACCTTCCTTTTGTGAGCAGAAGTAGATGTTGTTCTTTTACTACGAGACTCGCTCTCATATGGTGAACTCTGAAAATAATCTAGGAGAAGCTCTTATGTATGTCGTGATATATTTACGGTAGAAAAACACGTACATTTTGTAGAATTAATTAATTCCTGCTTTGTTGTGCTTTCTAGTACTCTCAAGAAAATGTAACTTTGCTACCGGTTAATTAAATATAACTGAATATTAAAAAATATATATTAACATGGTGTTGAGTGCTAAAATATATGAAAGAAATCGTTCGCCCGAATTTTATGTTCTCTCGCGCTTCACATGAACTATTTAAATTGTGTTTGAAAAATGTTACTTTAAATACAGTCACTATTGAACAAGTTTTTGAATATTGCTGTACTCAGTGTGATCTAATAAGCTTAAAAATTTATAATTGTATGTATATAAAGAACTCCCTCAGGCAACAAACAAGTATTTTTTGAGAAACTGTCGGAATTATTGTATGATATTTGTTACAACAACCTTGTCATTATATGCGAGGACCTTAATTTTAACTGTATCCCATCAAACCATAACTCAGACATGTTACATAACATCTTTTCTTTCTAAGGTTTGAATTTTTGTGTCACGGGTTTCAGCAGAATATGTTGGTCGTCTAAAACACAACTGGGTAACATATTTTCTAACTTGAATATCAAAGGTTTAGCAGGTGAGACTATTTAATTTAGTCTCTCTGACCATTTCACCTAGATCCTAACGGTTCTTCATGAAAAATCTCACCATAAAACAGCAAGACTAACTTATGGATCAACGAATATATTAAATTGGAGTCCAGAAAATTATATGATCTGCGCCAACATTCAAGACAATTTGATGATCCAAGTATCACCATATTCAAAAAAAAAAAACGACATAACAACAACCTTATTCTAAATTCTCAAAATAAGTCTAAAGCTGCGTGGACTATTATAAAACAAAATTCTCAATCTCAGCACATGACCTCTTTCTCAAACATCACTACTATAGTCTATATGAAATTGCCAACATGTTTAATGTAAATTTTAACATAGTCAGTGGTACTAGCACTCAATTAAAGCATAGTTATGATAATACTCCTTTTAATCATACTTTGTTTCTGGAACCTATTGACAATAATGTAATATTTCCGATTATTAATAAGATAAGTGCTAAATCCGCTGACGGCTCTGATGAAATACCATGTCCTCATATCCATTACTTCGTACCGCAGCCTCATATATTTTTCCAGTGTTGTGTCATATTATAAATTTATCACTAGGAAACGAGCGTCTAAACTAAAGATTGCTCAAGTAATTCCAGTTCTCAAAAAACGATCGCAACAAGACATTGATAATTATAGACCTATTTCGTTACTTTTTGCCTTTGCTAAAATATTTGAAAAAGTCATTCACTATCGCATCATGTCATTTCTCAAAAAGTTCAACATTATATCAGATACTCAGTTCGAAAAAAAGCACGACTGATGCAGTATTTCATACCCTTAACTATGTCATTGAATAATTAAGAAAAGGAAAACAGTCTGCGCTATTTTCTTTGACCTAAGTCAGTCTTTCGACACTATAAATCACGACCTACTCCTAAATAAACTTGCCAGTATAGGCATGATGGGTACGGCTAATAATTGGTTCTCATCCTACTTGTCGGAAAAACAGCAGTTTGTCTCGTTACAATTCTTTGACAATGGTTCTAAACACTTCATAAATTCTGACATTTTCCAGAATATGCGGTGGGTTTCACAAGGATTATTCTTAGGCCGTTATTATTTGTAGTGTAAAGTGTACGTTAACAACCACCACAACAACATCAAGTGCAATAAATTATGTCAACTTACCGACGATACATCTTGCATCGTAACTGCTGAGTCTTTGGGTGACTTCTCGACTCTTGCAACTAGTTGTATTAATTCTATATCTGACTGGTGTGAACGTAATAATCTGATTTTAAATTCTACCAAAACTTGTTTCTTCACCTTCAATTTACGCAACCCCCATGCAAGTCCCTTAATACGTTTGAACAAGAAATCAGTTCCTACCTTCTAGGCAAGAAAATTTTTAGGCATGCTTGTTGAACCGAATCTTAAATGGCATTGTCATGTAGTAAATTTACACAAGTTATGCTTGAATTTTTTGTTATCTATAAACTAAGAAATATTGTAAGTGTTGCGACACTAAAAACTTATTACTTTGCTAACATACAAAGCAGAATTAGATACGGTATCATTTTCTGAGGTAACGTTAGCCATGCCATAAAAAATTTTACTATTCAGAAAAGAGTGATTAGGTGTATAGCCGGCGTTTCTAGCACAACACAATTCTTTTTTATCTGGGAATACTTGGTGTACCATCCTTGTATATATATTTTTGTCAAAGTTAACATGAAGTTATTCAGGCTCAACAAGGATTTGTACTCTAACATGGAAACCAGAACAGGATAATTTAAATGTACCGATACATAGTTCTAATTCTTTTGAAACTGGACCGTATTGTAGTGCTACTAAATGCTACAATGAAAAAGTATTATTAATTTAGCAACTTCAAGCATTTTTTAAAATTATTTTTAATAGACAAATGTTAAATGAATTTTTATTGTTTCTCTTGGACTGCGTCTTGTATATTTTCTTTGTAATTTATAGACGACAATAAATTATTTTTGTTATTATTATTTCATAGGCGAGGCGCTAATACAATTAAGGAGAGTCTTATGTGATAAAAGTCATGTTTTTCTTGACATATTAAATATATATTCAAAAAATAATTGCACCCTAATCGCTAGGCTTCACGAACTTCATTAAACGAGCGAGGCGACTATTTACATTATCAATATAATGCCAAAATCCAAATCTGCATATCTATCTAAATTTTTGAGTTAAAGTATTTTTATAATTTTGCAAAAGTAAATCAAATAAAAAAGCAGAATTTTAAAATTCGGTCTATAGTTAGGTATATTGCTCTTATCTTTTCGCGCTCATGAAATAAAATTTAAAAATATTTTTATTATTTTAGGCATGAAATATCGAAAAATTAAAGAGATAATTACTTGATGATTGCATTACTGATTTCAGCTCATCAAAATACAATTTAGCAAAATCTGAAAACATCAAAAGATTCTAAATTATTCAAAGTATGTACATTATATTTCAAACTTGTTAGTCTACAATTAAATCCGATAAATAAAAAATTCTTAAATAATTATTATATTTCGAGCCAGTATTTATTGTTTTTTAAGACGACATCGACAATGTTTTTGTTTTAATTTAAATTCTTGCTAGACAAATCAAGAACAAGAAAACAAGGCCGAATTTCGATACCTATAAAAAAAGTCTATTCCAAATAGCGGTACAACTTGGAACTAACTTTCAAATCGCGCCAAATCATCCTATTGGTTGGGAAGGGATAATTAACGAGTAGGACTTACACAGCACAAAATTATGCAGCGATCAGTTCATTCTGTTTGCAACTCCTTGTTATGCACTGGAGGGTACATTTTATAGTTGTATTATAACAAATTGTACGTGAAGCTTTAATATTATGATTTTATCTGTAAATATGTTTTCTCAAATTTTTTATTAGCTTTAAAATAAAATTAAAACACTTTTTATATATACTTGTATCATTTTAGTCGTACCTTTTTTTTTTATAAAATACCGTTCACAGAAAATACATCTTAAGTTGTTTCAAGACGACAAATTTTTAATAAGTAATTAAAATTTTTCGGCTTTATTGAATTAGTTCCAAGTTGTACCGCTATTTGAAATGGTCTATAATAATATTTTGTGATAGGGTTTTAAATAAACCAGATTTTTAGTAATATATCAATATCAATTAAAATTGATTAAGAAGTTTAATAAACTGATTTTCAAAATCTTGAACGAATTTTGTTTCTTTTTAATGTCAATCAAGTATGATTTAAAAAATGTAATCAGAAAAGTCGATAAACTAATCAATTTCCATTTCTTGATTAAAAAAGTATAATAAAAATAATTTAACACGGTACTATATTTGCAAAGAATGCGATAATATAAAATTTATTATTGTTTTACATTCGATAAGAAATGTGCTTATTCGAAAATGTATATTTTGACAAATTAATAGACGTCTTATAGATGTCGCTAATTATATTAAGTCCACCTAAACTGCAGAAATATCAAAAATATAAATAGTGTAAAACATATGTTATGTCAATAATGCATTCAAAATATTAATATTCAATTTTACTTCAATTCTGTGAAGTAAACATTAACGTCATTCGTTATGTACGTGTGTTAGTGCCTGCCGCGGACACATATCGATTTATCGAGTTATAGAAACATACTTTTTGATAAATCGGTATTTACAACTACCAGTCTAACAAATTTACGGTACTTCATGGCTAGCACGGGCTGTATACAAAGAGTAACTAAACAGAACAAAACACAAAATGCTTTTCCAACTGTACATCGTAGGTGCTATTGTAGCCAGTATAGGAAAAAAAACCTAGGCCCTATTAACAGTAAGTTTACATCAGCAAAATAGATTTAGTTAGCAATGTATTCTTTTTAAGCTTTTGCAGAATAATGCACGATCACATGGTATGAAGATAGCATCAGTTAAGCTAATCCATATAATTTAATTGAAACAAAATATTGTTACAATGAAAGAAATTTATATGCATTATACTTATACACTATAAAAGAAGTTGCTGGAATACACACGATACATAACATAACAAACGATAATGGGCAGAGATTATGCAACTTTGCAAGCAGTACAAATATGATTATAAGCAGTACAAAGTTTGAACACCCGTGGCAACACAAAATAACATGGACAGCGCCAGACCAAAGGTATCACTCACAAATTGACCATGTACTAATTAACCGAAGAAGGCAGACCTCGATGATGGATGTAAGAACACACAGAGGAGCATGTGCGGATACCGACCATTATATGGTAACAGCCACAACAAGACCAAAGTTAAACAAATCCTGTACACAACCAAATAGAAAAGCTAAATGGAACAAAGAGAAACTAAATAATGAAGAAGAAAGAGAGAATTATGCAGAGAAACTAGACACAAATATTAGGAAACTTGGAGTCAAGAAAAACAATGTAGAGGAAGCATGGCACACAATAAAACAATGTATAATGAATGCAGCTGAAGAAAAAATAGGAATAATACAAAATAAAAAGAAAAAGGAATGGTACAATGAAGAATGTAGAACAATATCTGAAAAAAAGGCAAAAGCAAGAATTATATGGATACAAACAAAAAGATCAGAACATAAAGACGAATATTATAAAATAAGAAAAGAGTGTAAGAAAGTAATAAGGACAAATAAAAAAGAATGGATGAAAAGCAGAATAGAAAGTATAGAATCAGAAAGGAAAAACAATAATACAAGAAAATTTTACCAGGAAATAAAACAACAAAAACAAAAATGAACAAACAAAATAAAAATAAGCATTATGAAGGACAAAAATGGTAAAATGAGTGAAACGGAACAGCAATATAAACAGATATGGGAAGATCATTTTAAAGAACTGCTAAATGAACCAATAAATGTATTAGAAGAGCGCGAAGAAGAAGAGACTACGGAGAACGAAGAAGAAAGTGAAGAAGAGATAATCAAAGAACCGACGTTAGAAGAAGTTAAGCGAGTAATCCAAAACAGTAAAAATGGAAAAGCCCCAGGGAAGGACGGAATCGATATGGAGCTCATAAAATACGGCAGTGAAGAGCTACATGAACAAATACATAGATTAATAACAAAGATATGAAGGGATGAGAAGATGCCACAAGAATGGGAAACGGGCAAGTAGTAGTAATTCACAAGAAAGGAGATACAAAAATATGCCAAAACTATAGAGGCATAACTCTTCTTAACAACACATACAAAATCATGTCAGCAATAATTCAGAAGAGACTAGCGAAATCAGCAAAAAGTAAAATTGGACAATACCAATGTGATTTTGTACAAGGCAAGTCAACCATCGACGCAATACACACGCTTAAACAGATTGTTGAAAAAGCGCATATGGCAAATATAAATATAGAGATGCTTTTCATAGATTTTCAACAAGCGTTTGACTCAATAAAGAGAAGAAAACTAATGTCTGCACTCAAAGAACTAAAAATTGAGCCAAAACTAAGACGACTAATAAAAATGACAATGAGTGAATCAAAAATCAGCATAAGAACAAGCAAGGGAGATACAAACGAATTTGAGGTAAACAAGGGTGTGAGACAAGGTGACTCATTATCAGCTACCTTGTTTAACCTGGCCCTGGAATATGTCACAAGGAAAATAAATAAGAATTGAATTAGAACAGGTGGACAAATAATAGCCTATGCTGACGATGTGGTCATTATAACAAAAAGAAGAAACATAATGGAAAATATATTAAATGAAATTGTAACAGAAGGAAAAAAAATAGGACTGAAATTAAACGAAAACAAGACAAAGTACATGACACATGGAAAGGTAAGCAGCAAGGGCAGGATAAAAATAGGAGAACATGAATTTGAAGTAGTAGATAAATATAAGTACCTAGGAGCTACAATAACAAACAAGGAAGATAGAGAATCAGAAATAAATGAAAAAATATTGTCAGCGAACAAAGCATTCTACGCTTATAAAGAAATGCTAAAAAACAAAACGTTAACGAGAACAACAAAAATGAAAATATATACGAGTATGATCAGACCAATACTGATGTACGACGCGGAGACAATAACTATGACAAGAAAAGAACAAGAACAGCTACGAATCACAGAAAGAAAGATAATGAGAACAATTATGGGACCAATTAAAGACGGAAACGAATACAGAGAAAGAATGAACCACGAAATAGAGCAAAAGATAGAGGTTGACATAGTAAGAAAAATAAAACAACAACGCGTGAAGTTGCTAGGACATGTGTGGAGGGCAGGGAAAGAACAAATGATACACAACATAATAGAATGGGACCCAGGAAGAAAAAGAAGAGGCAGACCGAGATCAACCTGGATGAGAGAGGTACAGGAAGACCTACAAATCGCAGGAGTTAAAAATTGGAAAGACAAAACATTTAACAGGAAGATATGGAAAGAGATAAGTGCTAAAATATGAAATGAGGAAACAGGGGGTGATCTCCTCTAAAACAAAGGATCGAGAGGGCTTCAACGAAGCGGTTCAACCCCACCTCGGGGTGTTAGCCAATATATATATATATATATATATATACTTATACACATTAGGGTGAGTCGAAAAAAAAAATAGATTTTGTCGGCTCGGTTCTAAAACGAAAGTGTTTGATTAAAAGAATGAGGAACATCAATAAAACTTTTTAAAAAAAATTTAGGGGCCGCGCGGATCCCTCAAAAATGCTATTTTTAGCACTTTTTTCAGTATTAAGGCTGTATCTCTGAATGGATTTGTCAAAAATGGCTAATTTATTTTTATATGTTGTGCCCAGTATGATACCTTTCAATCTCATTACATGAAAAAGCTAAAATGATTATATGCTGATGACGATATTTTAACATAAAAATCAATTTTTTCGTTATTTTTCATTTTTTTTTTCGGCAATTTATCGTATTTTAAGCTAATAAGATGCTACTTTCGTGTTTAATTTACTTTGAACTTTGCGCGAAATATACCATTACTGTGATAGAAACTGAAAAAATTAACAAGAAAACAGCACCTTATTAGCTTAAAATAGGGTAAATTGCCGAAAAAACTGAAAAGTAACTTTAAAAAATTGATTTTTGGTTAGAATACCTCATCAGCTTATCATCTCGTTAGCTTTATCATATAATGGCATTGAAGGGTATCATTCTGGGCACAACAAATCAAAATAGAAGCCATTTTTGACAAATAGATTAAGAGATACAGCCTCAATACTGAAAAAAAAAGCTAAAAATGACATGGTAGAGGGTCTCGCGCGGCCTCTAAAAAATTTTTAAATAGTTTTATTCATAAATTAAAATATTATTCTTCGCAACGCTTAATATATTTATTATTTACAGTTAACATGGAAATGTCAAACAACGCTAAATTTTCCCTGAAGAAGGTCGTAGTATGACCGCAACGTCGGATTTTTAGCAATAATAAATATATGACTGCATTCCGAAGAACAATATTTTAATTTATTAATCATCACAGTCGATCATCGCTCTTTCCTTAGTTTTATTCATGTTCCATATTCTTATTATCAAAAACTTTTATTTTAGAACCGAGCTGGTAAAATTTATTTTTTTCGAACTACCCTAATACACATATATAAGTTTGAATGGAAGCAAGTTAAATAGGTACAAATTGGAAGAGATTAGAAGTAGTCCATTTCGAATACTGAGGAAAATTTCGAATGTGATTTATGAAATTGATGCTGGAAAGAAGCGTAAAGTTGCCAATTTATTTCAAACTTGTAAATTAATACCAGTTAATATTGCTAATGAATAATAATGTTATTTATATAACATCTAGATTAGATGAGAATTATCCATCTCAATTTGTTTTTAAACCTGGCTTTAAAACTTAGGTAGGGAGATATAAGTTTGAAACTTTATCGAGTGGTCATATTTTGTGAATTCCTATGGGTTTCCATTACAGTGGTGACTATAATAATTTTCAAAACAGACAATAGAAATACAAACCCAATTGAAATCAGATTTATAATAAATATGTCCACTACTATAAAAATATAATTAAGTAAGTCCCTTTCAAAACTGTGTAACCTGTTTTCTTAAAATTAAAATTTTTCAGAATAAAAAAAAAAACATAGCCCCCGTTTAAACAATCTAATTAAAATAGTAAAAATTTTAAAAGGTATAAAATACAAGTTTCAATCAAATATTGTAGCTAGATAATATTATTCTGCATCTTAAAAATAGAAAAAATAATATAAAACCATTATTTACTCAGGCACATTTAAAAATATGATAGGCTTTTTAAGTATCAATTACTATTTTCGGTTAATAGAATGCTACAAATATCTAATTAACTTATACCTAAAAGAAACATAGGTATCTGTTGAAAACTAACTATTTTTTTGACCAGTCACAATACCTCCCGAACATGTATATTAATAAGTGTTCTTTTTTTAATATTGGTGCTCTATGTGTAAATACATTTACATTTATATACACGTAATAAAGATTATTATATACAGGGTATCCCACTTTAATCTATTTCCTTGAATATCACGAAAACTGTTTATCGTAAAAACAAAAAGGGTTTCGAATCAAAACTTTCATGGTTTTGAGGGGGACATCTGATTCTGACAAAAAAAAAATCATCCCTGACCCCCAGGGGGGCGGGAAAAGAAGGCAACTTTAAAATCTTAAATTTTTATTGCAAATTCGGAAAGAACGTTAATGTATTTTGGTTTTGATTATTAAACTAGTCTACTTTCTGACTAATTCAACTACTAACATAATCATTGGACGCTATCTATTTCATCAGTAAAAAATTATATAGGGTTTATCCGAAGACTTTTCGTGTATTCCCTACAAGTGGCGCTGTAATAGACAAAATATGATTTTGTTTTCTTAAAAAATTACACAAATAATATTATGTTAACTTGATAAATTATGACGTTCGTTGTTTTAATAAATACCCAATTTTGTAAAAATATCACCCCTCAACACCCAAGGGGAACGAGACAAAGAAACTTTTAAAACCAAATATGGAAATATTTTGTGTGGTGTGGATTTGTATAAAGAAAAAAAAAAAAAATATATATATATATATATATATATATCAGAATTTATTTACTTATTGTTTAATTCATACAAAAAATGGTCCAATTTGGGGAAATTATTTATTCCAAACTAATCACATTTTTATAACAAATGATTATGAAACTTTGACTCATTAGTTATAAAAATATGCATAATACATAAGTTTCATTCATTATAATAATTATAATTTGTTTTTCAGAAATTTTGGTGGTTAAGTTAACTGTTGCAATCTCAATAGCACTCGTATTCGAGGGCGGGTTTGAGGCAGAGCGAATTCGTGGAGGTCCGACGAATAAATGGATAGAAATGATTATTAGAAAGGTTTGATTGTTGTTTGAATGTATTTATGGGTTCGTGCTACTTCTCTTAATGGTATCCAGCGCGAAATTATTTATATTTGTACATATGCTTTGCTTACAGCAGATCTCGGTAAGTGGTGCGGTTATTGGTTTTCAATTTTCGACTCTTGAAGACGTTAGTGGAGAGAAAGCAACAGAGGTAAATTATTATTCGCTGACATTTAATGTTGACTACAAGAATTAAACTAAATCGGGTACATAGTTACGAAACAAAAAGTTAATGTTAATAAGAGGCAATAACAATCGTAGTATAAAATCATTTTCACCTGTTTTGTTGAATTTCCAAATAATGTTATTTAAAAATCACTTTGTAATGAGATTACTTTTGGTTGCGCAACAGCAGAATACCTTTGGCACAAAATAATGTATTTGTATTGTTGAGAAAGCATGTATTTTCATGTTCTTTATTTTATTTTATTTTAAAATAGTTAATTGCCAATTATGTCACAAGAATTATATCTCAATTCAGTTTAAAAAAACCGAAATTAGAAAAAAAAATTTAATAGATTTGCATATAAAAGTATTAGTAGAGGAAGGTGACTAAATATGGAATATCAGTTTGTTTTCTTGGTAAAAGAAAAAATCACGGTACAAATTAAAGACTTAATGATAATTATAATCATTCATACATTTTCGCATAACTTAGTATTAGTTTTACGTTTTTAATATTAATTGATATTATAACTGAACAAAATCCAAAATAACAATAAAATGCCGATCTCGGTGGCGTATTGGCTATGTCACTAGCCAAGTACGCCAGAGGTCGTGGGTTCGAATCCCACTGAACAGCATGGTTGTTTGTGTTCATATATAAATTCACTACCATCAAATCATGAGGCGGCATATGGCCGAAGTAGTTAGTCCGCTTCCCATCTTCATAAAAAAAAAAAACAATAAAATCGCTAATTATGGAATAGACACCCAAATATGGAACATTAGAATAAGGTACAACTTTTTTTTATTGAAAATAAAAAACAAAACTAGTTTTTATCTCCAATAAAAAGTAACTTAACTTACAAAAATCACAATTCCAAGTGTCAAACTCTGAACCAGCGCAGTCATTATGTGCCCATATATACATTTAATCTATTTCATAATTATTAGACCCCCAGTGATTGTCCATATTTGGAATTTCAGATCATTTCAAATTTGTTATCGTATTCCATAAGTAAAGTCATATATAAAATAAATCGTTTCGAAAATATTAAAAGAAATATAAACACAACATGCTAAACATATAATCACAGTATTATGTCCAACAAATTAACGAAAAATATCTTACTTTCATGAAATTTTGTAGTACCGATAAAACAAAATACTCCTGCCACAACGAGAGCGATCGGCCGACAGGCGAGATGAAATGAGTGTGTTACTAAAGTGACCAAATGAAATAGAAGATACTATTGTATTCTTCAACTATTTGTTCAAGAGAAATGGTGGTATTCCATATTTGGTCACTTTCCTTTAGTTTATATATCAAGGGAGGTAAGCCATTATATGTTGAGAGCGAAGATTGAATCCTGAGGGCGTAACCCGAGGGATGCAATCGCTTGAGGCAAATAATGACACTTTACTCGAGTGTTATATACAATATTTTATATAAAGCCGAAAAAAATACGTTATTAAACCAAATATACATAAATCTAGTAAGAATGCTACGTTCGGAGGTGTACAGTATTATGCAGAAGTCATGGCCCATAGCCCCTCCACAGGCACCAGTGCTGCATGAAAACCGACATACGTTCTTGTTGGTCTAACGAGAAAGATGAACGAAACAAAATGAAGCACAGATGTATAATCCATCGTTTACCTGAGACAGGTAACACATCTAGAAATTTTAAAATTTCTCACTATTGATATTACAATATTTTGCTAAATGCAAGTGAATGTTTGATGTGGACACATGTTCGATGACGCATCCAAACTTTTTGAAATCTAATACTTTATTACGTCCCTTACCGATAATTCTTACCAAAAAAATTCTTGTTAAAAACTACTCAGTAGAAGTACCTAACTCTTTGGCTTTAAAAGCTAAAATTTTCAGGAAAATTTTTATTTTTAATTAGAAATCGTGCAGCCATTTATTTATTTTTTCGACCCACCCTAATATAGGTATATAATTTTAATTAATATTAATTAATGAAGAATACTAAGAAAATTATTTCTAAGTGGTACTGCCAATGGCCTTGATTCACTTTATATCGCTAGGGAGTACTTGTAATTTTTATTTCCCTTCGTAAAAAATTAAGCACATATTAAATAATAATAATTTTGATAATAATAAAGTTAAGATTATTTATCGGATGTACATAAATAAGATTATAGGTAAAGATTAATTGAAGTGTTGCTCAATAAAAATAATAATAATAAAACGTATTGAAAAACTATTAAAAGTTCTTTGAAACATGAACACAGACCTTATTTCAGTTTCAGAGCAAATTTTAATACCGAATTAAATATTTTTCTGGTTACAAATTTTTGAAATAATTATACATAAATTTACCAATAATTTTCACCAGTAATAAAGAGAAGCCTTTAATATTTCACTATTTTAGTTTTTAATATACAATTAATATTGTTACTTTACAGAGCACTAACCGATAGTACTAATTTTATTATTTATGCTATTATCAAATGGCAGCTGTTAAATTGAGAAGTCATTTTGAAAATTGTAATACTTTTAAACGGTGGTATTGTTAAGTTCTTATTTGTGGCACAAAATAGAAGAAACGAATGTACAATCGTATGTACTACTTTTTTTAAATTTATGCTGCCACATGATTTATTGGTCCTGAATTTTACAAGTTATTTTGGAAATTAAATTACTCTTGAACGATTGGGGATGCTCTACTGAACCGAACAACATAAACAGCACATACTTTTGCACAAATTTTCTTTGGGTCACTAGTTAAAAGGTAAAATGATAAAATTTAGAATCTTAGTTTTTTGATAGTTATTTACGGGAACAGTGCTACTAGTTCAATTATACTCGATGAGATGATAAAAGCACAGACACACCCTAACTAAGATTCTAAATTAGAATATTATTATAGTTAGTATTTACTGGGATCTATATTCGGCAACCTTTATCATTACTTAACCCTCCATTGCATGAATTATTATTTTTTTAAATAAGGGCTCAAAAACATTATTTTTAGCAAAAGAAATATTAATATATTTAAAATAAGTGTTACATAATTTTTTTTCCAAAAAAAAAAAAAAATAATTTTTTTTTAAACTTTTGTTCACTATTGGGAACATTATGAACAAATTAAACTTACAATAGAACTTTGGTCTATTGGGTCGTCTTCGCGTACTATACAAAATTGTTTGATAAACAACCTTTTCTAGGAAAACATCAGATAAAAAAATTTTTGGAAATTTTGTAAAGGTGTATTTAGCTGTAATATATCAGCAGGTAATAAGCAGCTTCCTTCAAATTTTACATTTTATATCTCAGTTTCTGTAATTATCCTTGTTCCAGTTAAACATTTTTTTTATGTTGGTCAAATTGAGAGGATTGACCTAATTGGCAATTGACAAAGTGTATATAATGTTCCCAAATATTACAACATGATTGCCATGAATGTAAACTTTATAAGAAAAGAAAAGAAAAATTTTAAATTTTATGTTCCCGTTCGGGAACAGTATGCAATAGAGGGTTAACTATATTCTAGAAACAAAGTTATGGTGCATATGCATTGTCACAGTCACAAGAGTTGAAAATTCTATGTGATAAATGTAAAAATATCAACAATGGATAAGTGACAGAATAGGGGCCCTAATAAAGAACAAAAGGTCGTTATAAATTATATAGAACATTTAACCATTACGATTCACACATAATAGGGCGAATAAAACCCCAGAGATAGACGTATTGGCGACACCTAGTGAGAATGGAAGACAATGGGACTACCCAAAGAAATCTTTAAGTGTTAACCCATGATGAACAGACCTAGAGACAGCTCAAGAACAAAATGGAAGGATAATGTAGAAAGATACTTAGAGATTAGCCATCACCGACGTTTCGCAAAGAATAGAGAGAAAGCGAAGATGGAATTCAGAGGAATCCGAATAGTTCTTTTAAATTTTAAAAGCTAAAATTATAAAATTGCGGCGTCTTCAAAATATAATTATTTTGTAAGTTGAAAAACTTTCAGAACTCGTAGTAAAATTATAAAAGACTTTTGATACTAAATAAAAGGTGTAAAAAATGGACATACCTTATTAAAAATATACATATCTGTACGTGGTGTTTTTTTTTTTTCATATTTCAAGGTTAAAATGATCTGATCACTAAACTAAATGAATCTTTTAATAATTCGAAATATAAATGTTAACGTATCTTAACACGTTGACTGCTACAATATAGGACCCAAAACCAGTCCCTCGTGCCTAGTTTAATTTCTTATCAAATTTACTTTAGGTTAGTTTCTCAGTAGACAACTTAAATTGCACCATCTTTTTTTAACAAGCTCAATTTTTGCGTGTTTTGGAAATTTAATTTGAGACACAATATTTGTACATCAATGCGCCACTGGAAATTTTTTTAAATAGTATTTACCACTTGGTATAGATAATGTGTCTCGGGGTGCATGCGCTATGCCTAACAATGTGATACAAAGAAATGTATTTTGTCTCCGATGCACCGTGAGCTATGAAAGTTGTGCTGCCGAATTCATGTGCAAAGTTGCCCAAAACAAAACTCCAAGTGTCCAAGTGTTTGCAAAAATTCGTATTACGTAACTGCTTTTTTTGTGTACACAGAAAAACAAAATTGTATTTTTTTCTTATATTATTTTTATTTAGATATAATTTATATTTTTGTTTCAATAAACTCATATTTTTAAACCCATTGTTTTGCATTTATACACCTTATATACAAGTAAAAAATGTGTAGTTATTGTTTCAAGAAGACAAAAAAAAATGTCCGGGGATTCTTGCATTGTCCCGTGTCCGACCAACGGTACTGCAATAAATTGATTCCCGTGTAAGAATACTTTATCGGTGTTATTGCTTTGAAACCTCAATGCATAAAAGCACAGCAGAGTTTCAATTTTTTCTTTTTAAGATAACCTACGTTTCCTGTTACTTCTTGTTTAGCATAATTTAAAATGTAATTCTTGCCCATCAGCAGAAAAACAAAAACTTAAAAGAAATTAAAGACATTTATACTAATCACCTGGTATGTGTATTATGATTATGATAGTTTCCAATGTTGTTATTTTAAATAAATTAATATGTATTATGTGCATTAAGTATTAAGTACTAAAACAGTTAAAATTAAATTTACACGTTAAATATTATCCGAAATGTATAAAGTTTACATCATTGAAATAAGGAAAAAAAATGCTTTTTTTTTTTCTTATGATATTTTTTACTGTTGGTTCCATTAAAATTCTAACTTTGTCATATCCTGAATAAGTTACAAAAAATATTTTTTTTCTGAGCCACTTTTTTTATTGGAAATTTTTTTCAAAATATGTGAAATTAGTTACAGGAGTTTTAGGAGCAAGTTATTAAGACTAAGAAGGTTTATTTTATTTTCTGCTTTTCTGTATTTTTTTCCGTCGGTTTAATTTTTTGTCCAACAGTTTTAATTAACTAAAAAAGAATTAATTAGTACTCGTAGTTAACGAGGTTAATTCTTAGGGGGATTTTTTTCCGACTTTTAATGGGACCAAATTCAAAATATACATTCTATCCGATAAAAATAAAACATCAAAATCGAACTACTCTGTAAGAAGTTATGCATGGTCATACATAAAAAAATATGCGCGTCGACTTGAGAGCCTCCTTCTTTTATACGTTGGTTAAAAATAATATTAATCAGTGTTTTGATTGAAGATATAGAGGTTTTATTTGTTTTTAGACTTCTAAGTAAATTAAATGATGTAGAATTTATGAAATTTTCGTACTTTATTGAAAATCCGGTATCTGACGGATATTAACCTACTATCCGGTATCCGACCGGATAGTAAAATGTAGGCCGGATACCAGATAGTTGCCGGATATCCGTTTCATCTCTAGTATTAATGTTTCGTCCAACCTTTCAAGATGCCTCCACCAGCCTAGATGTCTTTTCTCAATAATATTATCGGTTTACTGTCTCATTGTTTTCATAGTCGCTGATTTATATTCTATTCCATCTTGTTACACTCTCAAAACAGAAGTTTAAAATATTGACCAAATAGAGTGGATTCACATTCTAGTATCGAGTTGAAAGTGCATCGCTCTAATTGAGTTCTTTTTTAATAATTTAAGATTAATTTAAATTTACACCTAAAAGAGTATTTTTATAATTAATCTATGAAAGATTAAATTTTAATTTTGAAAGATGATAATTTATACCTCTTAACAGTATATATTCACTTTCAAAATGTAAAAAATGGCTCTTAACAATACTACTATTTTCTCTTTGAAAGTTACAACCTTTTAATTACATATTAATTTTCTTTAATTAAATTGGAAAGGAAACTAATTTTAGAGGATCATTCATAAATGCAAATATATTTAAGAAAGTGATTTATTATTTATATTGAATATAAAAAAAAATAATTAGAAAATCTAAATAAGTAACACAAATAAATTATCATGTAGGTAGTAGTGTATTTTATGTTTTGTTAGCCGTCTCTTCGTGCAATCCATTTTCCACCATAAAACTTTTCAGTTCTTGAGAATTCATTTTAAATTTTTCACTATTTAAGAAGTTAACAATCACATGTAGCGTTGCAGTGACATGTGGTGAATATACCAATATACGGCGCATGCGTGGAAAACAAAAATACTCCAGAAGACAACATTGTAATTTTCTTTGAGCTAATTTTGACCTTGTTGAGTGAACTTTAACTATTATAAAAATGAATTATTAAAATTTATCTTACGAATGTACAATTTGCTATTTAAGTGTAAGATTTACTTTAATGAAGAGTTAATAATGTCAATCAAAAGAGTATAATATAATCAACGTTTGATTAAAACGAAATTATACTCTTACAGTGTAATTTTTTAATCTTAAAGGTGAAAATATTTTAGTCTTCATTTGATTACTTATATTATATAGGTACTCTGACTAAAATATACTCAAACTTGACTAAAAATTATTTTACTCCGTAGAAGATATAATTTTCGCTCTTCTGTTTTGAGAGTGTACACCTTTGACTCTTCTTAGATACTTTATTTCAAGAGCTGATAAGCTTGTACTATACTTTATATATTCTTTGATTTGAAATCCATGATTCCCATCCATAGTTTAAAATACCTCTATAAATAAGTTCTAAATATGCCTACAAAATTAAACAAGAGCTATGGCGTGAATTTATTGTGTAAACATTGAACCGCAAATAAGAAATATATAACTATATTTTTTGTTCGTTAAGACATTTAATTCTGTTGTGAGTTATTCCGATTTGACTAATGACCTGTTAAGCATTTATGTTCCGGTTTTCAATAAATATTTTGTAGATGAACTTTAACTAAATAGTAAATAATAACATAACCAAACTCAGAATACTTTTAAAATAAATCAAAACAGTACACCTATTGTTAAAAACACCAGTGTCAAATAGACTTGAACAGACAGTTCATCTCATATACATACAATGACCAACCAAAAGTTCTCAGAACTCGCTGCATGCATACGCGCAAGCATCAAAACAGCATTGTGTTTTCAACGTGAAAATATTTTTATTTTGTTATCTACAACAGTAATTATACGCAACAAGATATGTATCATACAAAAATAGAAGTATATGAATATTAACAAAAGCTTTCATCGGTGTTATTTACGTATAGAATATTTTTCCCGTTTGTTTTGATAAAACGGAACGGATAGTAAATAAATATGTAATTTTCATAATTATTAGTTGATGAATAATGTAATGTGCATTTTAACACGTTAATTTTTCATAAATAATTTTATCTCCAGAACTATTAAAGCTACCATGATGAAAATTATTTAAAATGATCATTTAATTTTCATGTATACCAAATACATGAATATTTAACGCTACAACAACAAATCAATGAAGTAAAACACTGAATTTCTGCAATTTGTCTTTTGTTTGGTATAATTTAAAACTACTCAAAAAGAGAAAATATTATAAACTACAGGCAATCTGCTCAATTTTAGTTGCGGGATTGGTTCGAAAAAGCCACAAATAATTTCAGAAAATACTAAGAAGTGAGGGCTCTTTTGTTTGTTTCTTTTTAGGACTGAGGATGAGAATTTAGTTCTCGAAATATATACATTCATCTTTAGCGTTTAAGGGCTTATGAGTTTGATTACATTTGATTAAATTTATACAACAAAGGTAAAGTTATAAGTGGTGGCACTGTCGGGTGTAGGGATGGAACTGAGGATCTCATGATCCACATCCGACGCGTTACAACGGAGCTGTTTTTTTTTGTGCTATACAGCGAATCGACTACTAGGGCCATTACCGCTATTTATTGAGACCGGTACGGCAAATTTGGATGACAAACGTGAAGGAAAAGAGGAAGCGTGAAAGACCAAAAGATATCGTCATTAATTAGATTTTGAAGAAGACTAAAAAACAATGGGCGAAATTTGTGCACAACTAATGGACTTTTTACTTCCAATACCTTTAAAGGTGGGTTGACACGATGCGAGTTGAGTGGAAAGACAGTCAACTCGCATGCCAGTAATATTTTGTGTGCCTTGGAAGAGACAGTCGACTGTCTTCCCTTAACATTTTTGTAATTCTACATGTTTTTAAATCCAAAAAACTAATAAATTAATTAAAACGTTATCAATAATGCCCATTATACAAGAACGGATTAATATTATAGCTGAAATTTTAATTACACATTTGAAGGATGAGAATAATAAAAAAAGAAAATGTCGAAAATGGGTAAGAGAGTGGGTTGCAAAAAGAAATTCTCTAGATACCTTCGCAACTTTTTTGAAGGAAATTGCAGCTCAAGATTCAGATACATAGAAATCATTTAAGACTAACTGTAACTCAATTTGAAGAATTGTTCTCAAAGATTTCTAATTTAAAAAGGCAGGATACAGTTCTGAGGCAAGATTTAACACCACGGTTAAATTTTGAAATTACTTCAAGATACCTAGCAACAGGCGACTCTTTCAGCACTTTGGAACTTTTTTATAGAGTGCCGAAAAGTACCTTTTCAAGATTTTCTTATTTGGCGCCATCTTAAATTACTACTCGCACGGCAAAAAGTAGAAGGTAGAAGGCAATCCGAGTCCACTGACTCCAGTCAACTGACTATCTTCAGTCTTCACACTGTCTTCATGTGTTGAGACGGTGCGAGTGCTGCGCGCGCGTCAAGGCCACTGGTTCCAGTCAACTCGCATCGTGTTAACGTAGTTTTACGGCTACGGTACAGAAGTTCAATCATAACGATTGCGAATTATATTGTCGCTGTTCACAGAACACAACCATTTAGGTCTACAATACACTACTACAATTATTTAGTACTATTTAAAATATTTGAAACAATAAAATAGGAGCGGCATTCATATATAAGAACAAAGACGGCGGATAAATTAGGTTCGGCTCTGTATGTGCCACGATTATATAAACATTAAACATTAAATCATATATTAGGACAGGTTCACGTAAAAGAAGATACTAGTTACTAGTGGGTAGGTATATTTAATAAGTCCAATTCATAGTCTGGTTATTTATTGACAGACTTAAGTTTGTTCATAGATCTAGTCCATTCCGATTGCGTTTATATTTGCAAGTACATTATCGAGTCTTACTCGATGATGGTTATTGTTTCATAAAAAAGTAAACTACTTAGCCTGTGCACTAAGGTTTAAGCTGGAGTTACATAGCATAGTGAAAATATAAATACACGCAAGTACGTAAGAGCATTTATAGATCTCTTACATAACATAACATAGCATAGCATAACATAAAAAATGACCAAATTTTATTTCTTATGCTATGTTATGTTTTCCGGTAATGTTCGGACACTACCGGAAACTCTCGGATGCCTAGTGACATTCGCAGCTATCATGTTTATGTTTGATTTCAAATTGCAGGTTATATCACAAGGTTATGAATGACATTTGTTTATGTGTTTCTATTGGGATCTGGCATGTAGCGATATGCCATCTGGCGCTATATTTTCGAACACAAAGTATGGTGAATAGTTCAAAATGCATTACGTCAAACGGGAATAACGATTTTTGAGATAAAAAATGATCGAAATTGTAGTTAAACATCGCGAAGAATCGAAAAACAAAGTGTACTGTGTAGTAAAAGTGTGTAATAATAAATCCCGTAAAAATCTGGACGTTACATTCCATTATTTTCCAAAGCTGGACAAACGTTTTATTTATAAAGTAAACCAAACTGAAGTGCGAAAAAGTTTGGAAAAAACTAACATGAATGCGTTTACAATAAATAATATGCTCTAAATATTTTTTACCAGATGATTATGTACATCTAAGTAAAATTTTAGGTTATAATATAAATTTGCTCTGAAATCTTCAAGTTTATAAATTAAATTAAATCTGTATTCAAAGTTAATGTTCCTTATATTTATTCATTTTTAGTTATTTGTTTATATAGCTGATTTACATCAAGAAACGTACAACTAATCTATAACAGTAGTTTTTGCATTTTGCACCCTAAACCATCCACGCAAGAACAAACAACACTCATCACTTGTTCATCTCCTGCAATTTTCCTATTAATTTGATGGGGATCACCTCGTAAATTCGACGTTGCCATACAGAAAGCCACTACGCCCAGAGCCACTGTCACTTTCATTTAATTTTTTCCCGCATTTAATCAATTGTCAAGTATATAAAATACGTTTAGCTTCTTTAAAATTTAGTTTGCAGGATCTGTTGTAGCGCATTCGCCAATATTATTAATCGTGAGACTCATTTTTCATATTCTATACCCGAAAAGTACAAATGTCACATTCGAATCTTCACCCTAATTGACGCCATCTTGGATATGCCACGCCGCCATGTTAGATCCCAATACTTTTATTATATTTTTTAGAAAATAGATTAAGGAAAACTAAAAATGTACATAGTGCAGTAGCTACTTTTACAATATCATCATATATTTTAAAACTAAAAGGATGATCTCGCAAAAGATCAAATTATAACCTGCACATGGAAAAATCAATGTCAAAACAATATTAAATATCGCACTGGAACACTCTGAACATTCTTTGATACAATCTTCTTCTTCTTTTCATGCTTTGAAAATTAAACAAAATTTCATACCATAAAACCTACAAAATTTGTTAAGTTATGCTATGTTATGCAAGGGCGGATCCACGAGGGAGGGGGGCATGTCCCCCCCCCCCCGGTCTTTTTCGTAGTCGGGATTTTCTATGAAGTTTCATGATTATATTCGACAAACTCAGACAAATAAATGATACAAGAGTTATGTATATAGGTATTTGTTTAACAAGCGAAAATGTTTGTTAGTTTCTAAAGAAATATATTTGTTTTCGTTTATAATGCATATGTCGTTCAATCCCCTTCGCATGCGACTTCAAGTCTTGTTGGACCTAAAAAAAAAGGTCAATGGCCCCCCTCTTGGAAAATTCCTGGATCCGCCCTTGATGTTATGTTATGTAAACTATAAATCCAGTTTTATAGATTAAGCTGTTGACTGCTTGTGGAACTGAACTTATTGTTGATTTCAAGAATGGTATTATATGAATTAGCGCATAACAGAATATTCTGGTGACCTTCAGCATTCAGGAAGTACGAAGTATATCGTATTTCGCATACAACACAACATTATACAGAGAACACATGGGAGATAATGTAAAATTACGGGCTTCACCACCAATGACAAACGCATACCAGGTAGCAACCACTATCCATTTTTAACCCGTCGGAGCTATTTTATGTAATCCAACTTGTATAATCTTTTACAGCTAAATAAAAAATAGGCTATAATAATTAAATGATAAGAAGACAACGACATGGCATGTATCGTTGAAGCAGGTTCACTCGATAACGCAAGTTAATCAGCGCTGCCTGCAGTCAGTAGTTGGATGGGTGTGAAAACCCATACCAGCGAACACTACGTACCGGTGTCACACCACCGAAACCGAGGTACAGAGGCGGCATAATAGCTCAGCAGTTGAAACTACTTAAATAGAAAAAAAATGATAAGAAAAATCATAAAAAACAAACGTTTTCTGAAATGTTTGAGAGTTGATTTACCAGACGTTGTCACACATTTTCTGTAAGGAGATAATTAAATGTGCCTTAGAAATCAATTTATTTATTCTTTATTGATAAAATATTTCGGGTGTATTGATAACTAACACCTCTGTTTAGTTATTTAAAATCATGATTGTGTTCTGTTACATAATAATTTATTGCCTTTTATTTTACTTAAGTATTTTATTATGTAGCGGTTTTATTGCCTAGTATTTGCGGTAGCGTTTGTGATAAGAGTTATGATATGATTTTGTATTTGTGTTGTATATTTGTTACACTGTGAAGAAATCAATTTAAAGGCGACCAAAAAAAATATTGTCAACAATTTTCAATACATTTTGTTCGAATTCGGTATATAAAATGTGTGTGAATGTGGACGAGGCGAAAGTGGTGTGTCAGGATAGGAATGTTTGGAGGAGATTGATTGTTGGTAGACTGTGTTTCTGGGTTCGTGCTACCCCACTACGTGGGATATAGCGTGATGGTATGTATGTTTCTAAGTAAATGTGTAGTACAGACGGTTCGAAAAATTCGATTTTTTTTTAAATTCAATATATCGTTTGTAAAGCTATTCAAGAATATGTCATCCAACAAAATTCCGATTCGCTTCGATGTTATGAGCACTACAGAGAACGAATAATTAGATTTTTTTTTCTAACTTAGAGAAAATTTTTTTCATGTTATGAAGTATATCCAGTAACCAGTGTTGCTATATGGTCCTGGGATAGCTGATTAACCGTTTAGCAATTTATATTGTTGCTGCTTCGAAATTTTTGTTTTCGGTAACATTGATTTCAAACGCGTTTTTCTCGAAACGAGTTTTTATCAAATTGCGGGAACTGTAACTTAAGAAGTTATCGGCCAATCATTATACAAATTCGCATGAATATTATTTATGCAATTACGCTCGACATGAAGTAAACTCGGAGATGATGTTCTTGACAAAAATATTTTTTTAGTGCAAAAATGGTGAAAAATCATACCATTTTGTTAAAACACCACTAAAACATGCAATTTTCAACTTTTTTCAATTGGAATTTAGTTCATATTCTTAAAAAATATGTTTTTAATGAAATTACGTAACCGTATTGATTTTAAATGGAAATTGTGACTTCCACATTTCCCGCAAGTGGCGAACTGTGATGGCAACCTTCCTTAGGCAAAAGCTTATAGCTCGGCTATTTCTGGCGAAAATGACTTGAAAAAATTATCACATGTACTTCAAAACATGATTAAAATATTGTATTAGTTTGAAATAAATATAATTATCACTTCACGGTTAATAAAATTCACGAAAAACACTACGAAATCATGCTCCTAAGCTAGGTTTCCCCCTTAAATGATTACCTTGCAGATAACAGACAATAAAATTTAGTAAAACAATTAAAACATGTTTTTTAAATAGTGTTTCGTTACTAAATTGCATTTAAATATTTTCAGCTTGTTTTTAATTGAATGATGTACCTATATCTACTCCTTAATTTCTTGCTACCAATTTCTAAAATATCTGAAAGAAATTTTGCAAACTAATAAAAATAATAAAATTTTGCAATTGTCATAGATATTGATCGCACAGTGACAATGTGAACCATTTTTCAATACTAAAAATGATAAGAACATTTATGACATTTATGACTTGACGGCTGGTAACCGCATTTCATATGCAAAAATATATCACCTACCGAGATCTGCGATAGCAGAGTCCCACACCCTGAATGGGTAAAAGGCGTAATGATATATTTATTAATTTTATTTTTAACACTGAAAATGAATTTTTAAGAATACCATTCGATAAATTCTGAAAATTAAAAAATAATTTACGCCCAGCCAATTATATTTTTATTTTATGGATTAATTATTGTAACACTTTAAATATTTTGCTAAGAAAACAAGTGCAATACATAATAAGTTCTATTATTTATAATAACGATATTTTGTTTTAGAAAAAGTATAGTTGCTAACTGTATAGCACAAAATCGAAGCTCATTACAATTAACTTCAAATTTGAAATTATAATACAAATTCCAAATATAAACAAAAGTAATCAGAATATGTCAATGCAATAAGAGCGAAAGCGAAGTTTCTTGCGGCAAAATCGGAAATACAGCGACATTTTTATTTAACTCGTATTGATTTGCTTCGGTGACATTTAGGAAATTGATTGAGTGAAAGAATATTTTCGTAAATATACCAATTCCTACGACAATTTTCTATACGATATTTTCCTGTAAATATTGTCACGATATATGGAAGACGAAACAAAGTCCAAGGAGGAATCATTGAATAAATCAAAATTATATCAGACACTTAAAAGTTATAAAGAAAAAAACTTGTTGATAAGATCACCAGAATTTTCACCTCATTATTTCGAGTATGATATTAAAGTAACGCCATTATACAAGGTATAATTAGCGAATTAGCGCTACTTGAAAACCTGCTCGAAATAGAGAGGAGAAATACGGACTATTATATTTTCATTTATTATGTGATGATTTGGTGAACTTAATAATTATAAAATAACACTTGATTTGCAATTAATAAATTATTATTCGTACTATGATATATGTGTTACGAATTTTTGATGGATACAATTATTAATCGCAGTGCATAAATGAATACAAGATTTTTCTGTATTACATTCCCCATTGGGATTTCAACAACTATAAAATTTCTGTAAAATAAAATATTGTTGCTAAATTAAATGAAAATTTTCCATTTTCTTTTAATTATTTTTATTTTTGAATGGCCGCAGATTTTAAAAATGTTTTCAATAAAAATGACATAGAAACTTTCTTCTGTTCAAATCCCACAGCTACCAGTCGTCCTTTTAACAATAATCCTGTGGTTCCCTCCAGTATAATCATCATTTGGGACCGACTTGAAGACTGGCAACGGCACTCCGCGCAAAAATATATCACTTATTGAGATCTGCGAAAGCAGAGTGCTACACCCAAAATGGGTAAAAGTTGAAATATTCATTGAATAGATTTACATATTTAAAAAAAAAACCTAATTTTTAACATTGCTATCAAGCTTATTTAAAGATCAGTATTTACAGATTATGTTGAAAATCTAAGAGTTGCATTAAATATTGACAAAAATAATTGTAGTAGTAAAATATAGATGATTTTGTAAATATCTGTAAAATAATTTATGTATGGAAAACAAAAAGAAAATGGAAATTAAATTTGACAAAAATATAATTATAATCCATCGTAGAAGGAAAATATTCCGAGATGAAATATAGTTATTTTAAAGTTGACTTCCAAATTTCATAATGGTTGGGAAATTTAATTAGGTTTTTCTGGAAACTTTACTATAATTGTATAATACCGTGCGTAGTAAACATAGTTTATTAGAAGTCTTTCCTAACCTACCCGGTTGAAATTTCTATTGTTTGATTTGTTTGATTGAAATATGAAAAGCTTGATACCACTGACAAAAGAAACATGTATAATAAAGATATATGGCTATAAGGATACATTTACAACAAATCAAGTTTATGTGATCACTGAGATATCCTACAAATATGGCAACTTTAGTCTATTTTAACCGAAGCCGTATCTTTTATGGTTCTCAAGATACCAATGCTGATGAGCTTCGAACAGGAAATACCTTGTATATAAAATTAATTGGCTATTCATATTGATTCATTTAACAATTAATTACCGAAATAAACATGCAATTATAAGGATAAAGTGGTAACATTTTTATCCGGAAGACTGTTCAAATGGTTTAAAACTAGTATTACACTGCAATTATTTTAATAGGGAACCTACATAGAGT
Source organism: Poecilus cupreus (assembly GCA_963942605.1). Taxonomy (NCBI): domain Eukaryota; kingdom Metazoa; phylum Arthropoda; class Insecta; order Coleoptera; family Carabidae; genus Poecilus; species Poecilus cupreus. Next base: position 37,414,095 of record OZ012715.1, on the reverse strand, counting down.
GATAAGATTCAACATTTTCTTTGTTTCATAAAAAAAGTTTATTATTGAAGCTTACATAAAAAGAACGGTAAAATAATTTTTGATATAAATAAATGGGTGTAAATACAATGCGATAAGGAAATGAATTAATGTTATTGCTATATGAAAAATTGTTGAATAAAAAATTTAAAAAATGGTTATTGCTATATAAGAATATTTCACACTACAAAGTGCCATACAGAAAGCTATTATTATATATAAAAATAATGTCATTGTCTAATATTTGCATGTACAACACATAAATTGAAATTCACAAGTATAAATAGGAATAAAAATGGCGACAAACATGAATATAATACGCATTCTGTCAACACATTAAGAATTAACAAATTTAAATAAAATGTTACGAAAAGAAATTTACTTTAGATAAATCTTTACAATTATATTCCACAAAGATACCTAAATTTACCAACTAATATTCTGAACACAATATCAAGGAACACTTACTTAACAACCGCTCCTTTAGCAATTAAGAGAATTTGACAGGCTATGCAGTAACTTATTTTTTTCCAGTATCAATACCTGTTTGTAACACTCTTTATGAATTTCATACGATCTATAGATTTTTACTATAATTTGATGTTTTAATTACTACATAACAATTTAAGTAATGAATATAATATAATATGAAATAATTAAATGTGTTTTATTCATAACAGTTTTGCAATAAAATTAATTTAGCTTGCTATATGATTCTTGCGTGAAAAAAATTACACACCTCATAAAATGTTGTTAATATAACCTAAAATTTATAATCAATAAAGTTTGTAATGATTTATTTATTTGTGTTCTATATAGAATTGATCTAGTCTACGTATTTAAATTATTACTTAATTTAAAAAAAAAATGTTGGTGTTTTCTAACAATAAAACAAGTCAAAAAATGTTAGTATACATTTCACAGTCTACTTCAAATGTAAAAGTATGAAATACGATGCCAGTTATCAAATACCTATTTTCTAATAAAATCTGTATGTAACGTCTTGAGCGAAGCGAGCTTTGCCTTAATATATTTTGCTTTGCATTTTATACTCCTTTAGCAATAAACTCTATACTGAATTTATGCAGCCATTTAATTTCTTTTTTAATTTTTATTTAATTTGTATGATATCAAGTTTTTTTTTTAAATGAAAGTGAAAAATTTGACTTACTGCGTACGATATTCACTTGTACTGGTTTACAGAATGTTCATATTTTCTAATAGTGTTATGGAGAAGTAAACTCATTAAGAAATTCACTATTTGAAATATGTTCATGTTTTACTATTTAAGATTATCAAACTCAAGTCGGTAGCTAACAACCGATACAAATTTGTAATTTCCAGATATTATTAAATCACCACAAATAAATGAAAATATACGTCTTGATCTACAACAAATTGCAAATGGTATTATTTAAATACAAAATAAAAATACAAGAGTACCGAATTGGTCCACATATTCCTCCAAAAATTAATGTTAATTATTTCCATTTATAATCGTTACTTGAATTACCTTATTGGGGCCTTGGGTAGGCGATTTTACGCCTTCACGTCATTGTATTTCATGGAATATTTAATTACACTACTAAGGACAATAGGCCATATCTATTTTAGATGTATACATTTTCCGAATACTAAATTTTCTGTTATCTCTAATTTTTTAACGCAGTCAAATGAAGTATAAAAAAGTTAGTGATAATAATATCATTATAGCAAGATTATATACGTCCATAGGTAGTTTAAGAATATTAATTACAGCTACAATATAGCACTAATATTCAGCTATTTTGACAAATTATTCTTGCCAGAAACATGTAAAATGCAATATGTTCTGTACACACCGAGTATAATGGCTTGGTAATTTGTAATTTATTTAACTGAAGCCTTACTTTAAAAAGTAACTAATTTTTACATCCTTAAATGAATTACTAGTTGCTATAATATAGTTGCCAAATTTATACAATAGTAAGGTACAGGTGACACCCAATATCGTGAACAAAATAAAACAACGCCTATTCACAATAATGAAGAGAAAGATATTATTATTGTATATTATCTATCATTTTTGTGAAGTTAAAATGTATTGAATAAGGAAAGCAATCAAATGTATGTACATAGCATATCAAATTGTTATTGTTTTTAGTAATTTGTCGCTTGTCTGCATGACCTATAAATGTTGGGCCGCCATCCTGACGTCAGACTATAGTGAGACAACAAATATAATTCAAAATACGATATATTTGGGATATTACATGTGATATGAGACAACAAAATGGTTAATTTACTCATTTCAAAATTTGACTATGATCACTTTTCTATTTATTTTCAGAATCTCAAGACCAATGACGTTATAATACTGACTGATACCACGTGCTCTATTTTTGTACATACTCAGAAATTTATTAGAGCGTCGCCCAACGGTCTAAACTCATTTCGGAGAAAAATACTTTAAATAAGAAATGCAGAAAAGTATATTATCTGTATCTTGTAGTGCCAGTTGCTGGGCTCTTGCCAATTGGATTGCAATAATAAAATGAATCTTTCGCTATGAAAATAGCAATAGTTAACAGTACAACCAAAATTGCTTTCAAACAAAATATCGTTATTATGATGAACGAACTTTTTTATGTGCTGCATATATTTTTTATAATGAAAGAGTTAAGTATAAAAACATAAATCGCTTTCCTAAAAATATACTTGCTTTGGAGTTAATACTATTCAAACTTCAAAACTTTAAATACCATTTTCTCAAAATTCTACAATTTTTCGGACTCAGATGGTTAAAAAACTATTTTTTTAGAGTTCTGAAGAGAACAGATAGAGTTCTAGAGTTCCTGAATATATTAGCAAATAGTTCTAGCGTTTTAAGTTTAGAAACAGGTTTTTTAAAAAATCAGACATAAACTTTACGTATAGCCAACATTTTTACAAAAATGAGTTCTGATTGATTTTTACCATAGATATTACACATTTTTGGCGAGTGGAAATTATCTGTAGATAAGCTCTTTCTGCTCGCACATTTAATAATCAAACCCTAAGCCTACACAACTCACGCTCGACAAACTCGAACCACAGTACTTATTTTTAATGTAATAATGTAAGCCCGACTCGCTCTCACTTTCAATGTGCAAACCCTTCTAAGCATCTTTTTTGTAAATTTTTTTTTTAAAAAAACCTTTTTCTGAGCTTAAAACGCTGGAACTATTATTAATATTTTCAGAAACTCTAGAACTTTGTCTATTCTCTTCAAAACTCTAAAATAAATTTTTAACTTTCCGATGCTAACTTCCACTGACTCATTTTTCGGTTTTGATAAAATTTTAATTAAAAAACAATTGCGTTTTCAAGTTTCATTTCTTCATAAAAAAAGTGCAAAATTCAAATAAATTGAAAAAAAAAATTCAAGCGCTAAACTAAACTATGGACCATGAGGAGTGTTTCCGTGAATAAATTTTAAAAATGCGCATTATAAATAAGTGAGAAAAAAAGACCTGACAATTAAATTGTTTATAAGTTAGCGAAAAAATTTTTTTTCGCGAAATTCGTTTGCGCGTTGAATAACTATTGTATAGGCTTTCTACAACACATAACATCGTCAGTACAAATGCAACTTAAGTTTTGGGAGATTCGTTACACAAATTCTGACTCATGTATTTTATCGTGTTTATCGTCTGTTTACTTTAGTTTGCCGTTGGCGACAAACCTCCTTTGCGCTTACGTAAACCTAGACCTCGCAAAGAACGCATTTAGCATTTGTTTCAGCAGAATGATTAATTAATTAATACTCGTAATAAATTAAAAATTTAAGTAGCAAAAATTTTTGCTTCCGGACGTTAGTGGATACCCTTAAGTTGTGGAGACCCCTGTGCTCATGCACAGGGTGCACATGCGTAAATACGGCCCTGAATATAGTGCCCCTCGAGATGTTGGGGCAGCGACTAGAGAGTAACGTTGTAGGTTCACGACATATGCAGATCAATATAATGAAAATATAGTTTCCCTTAGCAAGAAGTTTACCGTATCGTGTCTACTGTAAATATTTTATACGTAATATATTTACAATAACTTCCTGAGATGAATATAATTTTTTTATTATTAAAAAAAAAAACATGGAAAATTATTCATAATTACACAATGATAAATTTGTTTTTAAACAAGTGTTTCATAAAGCTATAAATAATTTCTAAAAAAAAAAACAAATTGTTGCATATTGCTAGAAATTTTCTGCGTTTACACTTTGGTTATCTGAACAAACAAATAAATTATGAAATAATTAATGTTTTCAGTGTTTATACGGAGTTAAAAATACCAAAACATACGCTCTACACGTTGCAAAGAAAATAAAAGGAAAATGTTGAAGAATGACTTACATTTTCTTCGACGGTTTTCTTGATTTTCGCACTGGCTTCACTGACAGTTTTTCCGGCTTTGTTCACGGCTGAATATAAGAAATTCCCAAATGATTTCGCTCCCGCCAACGCTTTATTAGAAACTGGAACAAACGAAAAAAGTACATCAATAATTTCAACTCCTTACATTGTTACAAAATATTACTGGGTAACAAAATAGAGCATGAATAACACAATAGCAATTGTTTAAAACAAATCTTAAAAAGTAAAACTTTCATATGTATTGTCCTCCATCGGAGTTCGGTAACTTGTTCGATACATTCCCAGTAAAAGTCAAACAACTGAGATTTTAACTATTATGATATGCATTATATTTAAACCGAGTAACATAAGTTTATTGCTATCAATAATGTTCTTCTCTATAATTTCTGACTAGTACGTGTTCAATCTTTTTAAAAATACGTGTAGTATCATTAAGTAATTTGCCCAGTTTTAATGATTTGACGGCTGGTAACTAAACGCACAAAACTTTATCATTTACTCAGATCTACGAAAGCAGAATGCTCCGCCCAAAATGAAAAAAAAGCAGGAGGTTCTCAAGTCGACGCGTTTTTTTTTACGTACGCATAACTTTTCACAGAATAGTTCGATTTTGATCATTCTTTTTTTATTGGATACGGTTTTCTTCGAAATAGGATGGGAAAATATATACAAAAAATTAAATCGATGAAAAAGGAAGTGGAAAATAAAGTAAAACTTTTTAGTCTTAATAACGGAGCTCCCAAACTAATTTTGAGGTGGTTGATTGTTTGTTTGGTGCCGACTCAAAATTAGTTACTTACATTAGTTTAGAAGCTTAGTTATTAAGACTGAAAAGGTTTATTTTATTTTTCGCTTTTCAGTTTCTTTTTCGCCGGTTTAATTTTTTGTTAAAAAGTTTTTATTGAGTTAGTATTCTTAGTTACATTTTTTGTGAAATTATGGAGAAAGCTAAGTTTTCTATTAAGGAATTTTTGGGGTGGTACAACCCCAATTTTAAAATATCTTTTCGTTGAATATTGGCCAACTGGTGTTATTTAAAATCCATATAAAAATAATAACATACCAAACTAACCTAGATAAAAATCAGCAGCCAAAAAATAATCTGAACAAACAAATATGTATTCTCCTTGAGATAAGCTTCCCAATTCAGAGAATATTTGCCCATTTTTATTAGTTTTTTTTCATAATATTTAGGGAAGAAGTGTATATTTATACTGTTTCTTTGTTTTATAATTACAACACTGGCATTCAGTAGTATTTATTGCTCTTACTAGTCACTGTTCGATATCATTTATTCACATACAATTAAATATACTCTGATATTTTCCCCAATATACGCACTAAGCAGATAATATATTTTCTAGATTAAGATGAAACATGGGCTATGAAGTTCAAAAGTTTCATTACACATCAAAAAATCAAGACCAGAAAAAATAAATATTAAATTATATGTAATTTGTTAGGTATTATGTATACTTTTATAACAAGAAGTAATCAGAAATCTACCCTCATAAAAATATAATTACAATTCGTGAATACTCGAAATTTTAAAGTATTGAAGAAAAAATTCGATTCGATTACGCAAAAAATATCGACATCGACATTGCTTTTTTCGGCGTACTAATGTTCTACCATACACAGACAAATTAAAAAGTTTTATTATAAAATTACAAATTTTTCCTTTCTCTTTTTTGGTATATTTCATAACTCTTGTTAGATTTTACTTTAATTGTCTTAACAATTTAAAATTCGACATTCCGTATTCAAAATTCGAAGAATTCACATTAGAAATCTACATGAAAACAACATTTATTCACAATCACTATAGTAAGATGTCAATTCCTAACCTTTTCGAGGTTGGGAAATACGTCATTCCTTACTAATATGACAACCTCTTAGGTGGGAAGTGACAGATTTATCCCATGGGTGGGAAGTGACAGATTTATCCCATGGGTGGGAAGTGTTTATATTGAATTGCCTAGCAACACAGTCATAAATCTCTGAAAGTAAGTTGAACAGTGCTGTCAAACATATTGATAAAACCTTATAATTACAATAAAACATCAATAATTACAATATTAATATTGAACAGAAGCATTTTTATTATAATATAATAAAAATTCTAATGTAATGTTGTTTTATTAGGATTTGAGTATCCTGAACTATTGACACGTGTCAAATTATTGAAATAAATTTAAACATTTGTTTCATAGACTACTACCATACATCACCTTTGTTTGTTGGATATAAGAATAGAATGAGAAGTTAATTTCGATAATTAAGAATGATTGTGAATAAAATAGTATCCATAGTTCGGTGGGAGTTTCATTACAGCCTTGCGCTATATCTGAACCTCGAGGCTTCGCCTCTCGGTCATATAAGCCCTCGGCTGGAATGAAATATTTCCCACCTCACATGTAATATCTATTAACACGTTGCCCCGCACTGTAAAATTATACTTTTTTCACAGGGACCGGCATTTTTATATTAAGTTTATAACTTTTTAAATATTTTTTTAGATACAGTATTTTAACTAGGACATTTTAAAAGAAAGAAGATTTCTAAATTTTAAAATTACAAATTTTGTTTGTATTTTCTAAAAATCGTTTTAAAATTAATTCTGTGTTAATCCTGCTCGGTCCGCTATATCCAGTATCTCTTCATGGGACCAACGAATCGACTTCTACATAAATTGTATTAAAATCGAGCCCACCGGTGCCCACGAGGTCCCAAAGTACGAAAGGCGGCGTGCCCACCAGTGGACATGCGGGGCTCAATGTGTTAAATAAAACATATTTCAACAAGAACCAATAATTTATTCAATTAATTTCAGTTTATTTCTAGTATTTTTCATAATTTAAATTAAAATCTTAAAATATTTTTCTTGTAATACCTGATGTCTAAACTATATAGGTATTTCAATATAATTTTTTTTAATATTACAACAATGTAGTAAATTAATAATGTAGAAACAATTTCCCTGTGCAATACATTTTTATTTTTTTAAAGTATTCATTTTCAACAGTCTGAATAAAAAAGTAAAATCATTTTCTTTAAAATCCAACGAATGAAATTGTCCCATAATTAAGTGGAATGATTGATTTTACGTTATCTGTAAGAACAGAGCGAACATTCTGAACAGTGTTCTGCTAATCGATTTTTAAGGCCAGGGCCAGAGGGTGTTGAACCAGCCGAAATTTGCTGCTGAACTAATGCGGTGACAGCCATAGAGGACAACAAAAAATCTATAGTGGGAACAGCAGGTTCAAAATGGTTGTTGACATCGATTTTCAGTTAACAAACTTGGAAACTTGAAGCACAGCCAACCTGCTGAATTTAGGAATAAGAATACTACCACTATAATAGAAAACTTGAGTTCAAAAGCACTATTTTGCAAAAAGAAATCTACTGTGGTCACCACAACACTTTCTAATATACATAAATTATTTATTATTATATATATTTATCCTCAGTTCGCATCCCATAGCCGGTAGTTTTCATTTAACGTTACCCATGTGGTACCCGTCCACGAACACTTCATGCGTAAAAATGTATCACTTACCCGAGATCTGCGTAAGCAGAATGCCACATCCATAATGGGTAAAAGGTGTGATGATATCTTTTTTTTATTTATTTGGATGTACTTTTTCACATTCACGTAAATTGATATATGTCTAATTGAAACTTTGTTTGGAAGTTATTACTATAATAATATTCAATAATTTTTAAGAAAATGCGACATTAAAAATACATCTATACTTCTAATTTGTTACATTTAATATAAATAAATATTTTAAATCTTATTGTAAATAAATATATCATCACACATTTAATCCATTTTGGATGTGGCGTGATATGCGGTTACTAGCTATCAAGTCCAAAAGATATTAGTGAAAGGGATAAAATTAAAAGCGGCAACTGTGAGCTGCGGGATTCGAACTGACGAATTCATGATTCATATTCCGACACGTTTCCACGACTATTCACCGCATAAAATAAATAAATCATAATTCTTCTTCACAAAATTTTACTATTTGAAACCACATTAAAATTTTGCTAAGGTACACATTAATCTGAAATTGGATATTTAATAGTTAGTTCTCACTGAAACTATGGTTATTGAAATATCTTATTTCAAATATACATCAAGATTTTTCAAAATTAAAGGCTTGAAAATAAACTGCAAATAATATTATTCTTAACTTAACTTAGTAAATAGCACCGAGATAACGTGTCGGACTGTGGATCGTGAGATCCTCAGTTCGAATCCCACTGCCGACAGTTACAAATTTAAATTTACCCCTGTGGTTCCTCCTCCACTAACATCCTTGGGGGCTATGATTTGACGGCTGGTAACCGCACTTCATACGAAAAAATATATCACTTAACGAGATCTGCGAAAGCAGAGTGCCACACCCGTAATGGGTAAAAGGCGTGATGATATATTTTTTTTTTTATTTTTTATTATATTATTCTCTATGGGTTATTCCAGGCCAAATTGACCGAAAGTGCTACACATTGTTTACTTCCACCTAAAAACATACGACAAAACCTTTATTTGATTTATTTTTGAATGTCGACATGTAAAATCATACGTCTTGATTTTTTATGAAAATTGGTGTTTTCTAGAGAGTATACATAGAAATATCGTTAAAAAAAATTTTTTTGATAAAGTATTGACTGTAAACGACTTTCTTAGTTTCCTGGTAACGGTCTTACGAAGACATGACGGTAAAGATCGTTGTAAAATGCTAGTTATAAGCCCATACGCAAAAATCGTTGTTAAATCTTTCAAATTTTAAAAAATCGATGATTACCATCTTCGAATTTAATTCTTTACAGTAAAATACAGGGAATTTAATCTATTTTAAGACTAGAAATCTATCACGGTATGGTTTTTTGATTTAACCATTTTATTGAAAATTATTATAGGGATTTATAAAATATAGCACATTTTTATTTACTGTAATTTTGCGTATATTTAAGGATTAAAGCATCAGTTTACGGTAAATTATAGCTCACGAAGAACACTTTATATGCACTATTACAAAAATTTCTTAACGATTACAAAGGTGGCGCTTTTGACGATTTTTTAAAAATTTCAATAAAACGACTATTTTTTATCATTATTATCATATTACGTTTTCTATAAATAATGATTTCAATCGTTTTATATAGATTATATATTCTTATTTTCTATCAATCATTTAATTCTAATTGTAAATAAATTTATGGCAACAATAAAATATATTTTCCTACTTCACGTACACAAAGTCAATTTTGTGACACTGTTTTTCTCTAAAACAATGCTACAAAATTGAAATTTGTGCAACTGTTTTTAGGGAATTTATTATTTCTAAAATTGACAGTCATTCAAACTTGGGGCTGTCATTGCTCACGTAAAATTATTGAATCGGAGCCCCTGTTTCGGGGCCGCGGCCTGGAACCCGAAAGGCCCCGGGGGCAGAGCCCTATAGTCGAACCCCGTTTTAAATTTACGTATTCTAAGACAAAACGTACTTCCTAAAGGATCTAATTTTAAATAAAAGAAAGAAATGACATTGTAAATTAATAAACAAATTTAAAATACTTCATTTTTCTCAGTAAAAGTTTTTAAATAATTCATTTAATTATTCGAATTTTGTTATACAGTTAATTTTTTATTTACTGACACAAATTTATTTACAATTCCACTACTAAATGATTGATAGAAAAGAAATAAATATAATCGATTATAAAATTATTGAAATCAATACTTTTATATTCAACCCTTAAACGACCCCAATTTACAGTAATGGACACAGCCCTTCAGATTCGTGCATATTCGTCAATTCTTACAAATTCGGATAATTTTTCAAACATTTTATATGGATTGTGGATTATAATTCTTGCGGATAAGGTTTACATGATAAATTAAATCGAAATAAAAGCAGATATGTTTGAACTTAAAAAAAAATTCAGTCAGAAAAATGATTTGGCAATTATTGTTCATGTCTGTCCTGAAAACCTGATGTAATTTTACAACGGTCTATTCTTCGACAAAAGGTTTTTTAATGTGTTTTTAAGTACATAATATCATGTTCATTACTAAAAAAAAATGAAGTATTCTAAATATGTTTATTTATTTACAATGTCACTTCTTTCTTTTATTTAAAATTAGATCCTTTAGGAAGTACGTTTTGTCTTACAATACGTAAATTTAAAACGGGCTTATAATAGATCCGAAAGTTTGGGACTGATATCCTTAGTTCGATTCCCAGCCAACAAAATTCATAAATTTATGCCTGCGATTTCACATTATACTAAAATCTTTGGGAACTGTGACTTGACGTCTGGTAATCGTATTTAATGCGCAAAAATATGTAACAATAATAATAAATGTTCATTTAACATAAAAGCTTGTACAAAGTGAGCTGAGCGTGTTATAAATTATTTGTTTAAATACACATAATTCATTTAACAAATTGTGTATTTACATTAATTTTCACATTTCTAAGGCAAAGGATCTTAGTTTTATCGCATTTACAGTATAATAATTCATTTTAAAAATTACATATTTTCTCTTATCCTGAAAAGAGTGCTCTAAAAAAATTGTTTTTATTTATGTTCCTGGTAGAATGCCCAGATAGTGTTGTCAGATGAGCAAGAGTTTGGAGCAGGAAGTACAAAAATGATAGGTAAGTATCGTTTTCTTCTGATTTGTTGCATATAGTGCAAGTGGTTGATGTACTACATTTTATTTTCCTTCCTTTCATACATGATTGTTTTATTTAAGTGTGCCATCATTGATATCTCGACACTTTTACAATGAGCAGAAAATATTTTTTTAACCAGAGGTTCTCAAAATATGGAACCCAACTTTATTATTTTTGATGGCAACATATATTTTTATTGGCTCATTCGATATTTTTTCTGAACTCAACGATATAAACTTATCATATTTTAATATAACAAAATAACTGAAAGAAAGCAAGTTAAATTTATATGTATTTTATTTATATCTAACTGAAACAAGACAAGAGTGATTTGGACAATTGAAAAAATTAATCAAATCAAACAATGGTGTTACTACAATATTATTAAAACTAACAAATAAACCCGCAAAAATTACTCAAAATTTCCATAATAATAATTATTAACAAGGAAAGGAAAAATAAATCCACAATCTAAAGGGTGCATTACACGATGAAGTTTTTCTTTTCAAGTGACATAAAAAAATTTCTCTCTCGCACAATGACGTAAGTGTAAGAGAGATAGATGAATCGACATGTTTTGCAATAGGCGAATTAGCTATCAAATGTCATTTTTAAATCACTTGAAAAGAAAAACTTCATTGTGTAATGCCCGCTTTAATCCACACTGTTCTAAAACTTTATTTAAAAAGTGCGACCGGTTTAGACCAATTAGAGGCCATTTTCAAGCATATCGCGTCAAGACTACATACAAATAATAAAAATAGAATAAATAGAACGTACAGGACAATCAATATATAACAACTTACACTAAACAATTACTTTAATTTCTTATTTAAATGATGTTTTTAATACAACCTTTCTCTTGGTTATCTCCAGTAGTTTTTTAGTTCTCGACGGTTATACTTGAAAATGGACACTAAGTGGTCGAAACCGGCCGCACTTTTTAAATAAAGTTTGGAACACTGTTAATTAAGACATGAGGATTTCTTTTTTCTATCTGCGTTCCATAATAATCATAATAATAATGGAAATTTACTTCCTAAACTTGTATTAATGTTAATTTGGGAATTAAATTATCTATGCGAAACTAATGTCAAAATGACAACCCCTGTGGATATGTTGAGGTAACGAGTTGGAAATTTGAAAATTAGCATACTGATAGCTTATACTTACAAGATGAATATAGGAGGTTTGTTTTTTACCCGGGCTCCATTAGAATCTTGAGAACTACAGAAGCGCGTCTTCGAGTAAATTAGACAAATATTGAGTTCATAGTAGCCCATTAATAATAATGCATTAACTATTTTCTTGAAATAATTTTAATTCTAAAATATTTGCAAACACGATGTTTCATATAGAAATAGTACAGACAGAACCCATTTTACATCTAAGAAGAAAAATATGTTCTGTATTTAATAATTTTCTCAAACTGACTCTTTTCTTTAATGGATTTGTACTTCAAAATATATTTATAAAATAAAGCATTTTTTTTTTTCAATATTTACTAGACAGACAGATATTATTATTGACATTATCAATATTTTAGCTAAATATATAAAATAAAACCAATACAACTAATTTTAAATTATCAATTTAAACACCATTACTTGTGCACAAATTACAAATAATCAGTATTGTGACAGATCATTTTAAAAAAGATCTAGTCTAGATCAAGATCTAGATATTCCCATTTAATATGATCTAGATCAGATCATAGATCAATTTTTATGATCGGATCTATTTTTTTTTTTAGATCAGATCAGGGATAAAAGATTTTTTTTTTTGTTCATAAAAAGATTAGTATTTTCTTCACAAAATTTTTAATTCTTATAAAGAAAATAGAAAGGTAACAATTTTAATAACTGCAAAGAAAATACAAATTACTTTTTACAAAATACATATAATATGAATAAATAAATTAAATTATGTTAACTTAATTTAGTAGGCACTTGATAGTCAAATTTTAGAGGAAAATATCTTATGTTTTTAAAATCGAATATCTTATTCTTTTTGATATAGATCAAGATCAGAAAATATAAAACGATCTAGATTAGAACAAAGATCTTACGAGTTGATCTAGATCAGTCACAACACTAAAAATAATATTGTATTTCCAAAAAAAAATAATACCTCTTTTCTTAAAAGTAATTTATATATAATCGTTTTATCAAAACCGTTCAAGAGAAATAAAAATGACAAATACTCCCTAGGGAAATAAAGTGATTCAATGCCATTGGCAGTACCACCTAGAAAGAATTTTGTATTCTTAATATTTTTACTAATTCATATTGATTAACAGATATGTCGAAAATTAAAAATTATATTTGGAAGAAATCTTAATGAATTTTGTAAAATTAAATTATACGGAACCTATTTATTTACATATTTTTTTGAGAGATGAATAAGTTTCTCAGTTATTTTATTTGCTCTTTACATTAATTTCAAATTTGACCTAACCTAAAATACTGTTTATTGCTGTACATTAGGTAATGAATTAAATATTGAGAATGAAAGACTTAGCTATCTTATAGACTTACATGCTGTTAATAGTATATTTTATGAAATTACGTATTTCTCCGGTTCCAATATTGTATATAACACGTAACTAAAGTGGCATTATATGCCTCAAGCGATTGCATCTCTCGGGATTTAATATTCGCTCGTGAGAAATAATGACGATCTTTACGACTTCGATATATAAATTACTATTTTTCTTTTCTTATGCGGTCTCAACTGCTGAGGTTATATGCCGCCTCGTTTTCGGTGGCGTGAAAACGGTACACACTGTTTGCTGGTATGGGTGTTCGCAAAGCGGTCACACATTCAATTACTGACCACGGGTAGTGGTGCTTGAATTACGTTATCGGGTGAACTGGCGCTACCTGCCATGGCCATTGCCATATAAATTACTATTATTTAATACTATATAAAAAATCTGTTGTGGGCACCACAATACCTCCCGCCATATATCTCTTATCAACAAATGCAGGAACACGGAATACCACTTTCAAGAAACGCTCATCCTCTCAAAAAATATAGTTTTCAATGATGACATTTATCAACCGTTTTTATTTTTAAACACAGGTTAGCAGATTTAAACGAAAATATCAAAATATAATTTTTCTTTAACGTGTTGTAATTCGTAAATGGTGACAGTAAGAGAAAAATGTTTCAAACAACAATTGTAGATAATAATATTTGAAACATTATTCTAATAACAAAAATTGTAATTAAACATAATATACTGAGATATTTCAAAATAATTTGATAGGGCTTCAAGCAAACTACCACTTCCGGTTATTGGATTATCTCCAAAAACTAATCAGCTCTACCCAAGAGGATTATTTATTTCTTTGTACAAAATTTTGCATTATAATGACTGTCTTTAACTTTCCAGCTTCCACTAGTCGCGCCGGGTCTCACAGACCCAACCAGCACGACTACTAGCGTTCTAAAAATGAGCTCGACTAGTGGAAGGTTAAAATTACAGATGAAATGGATAGTTGTTTGGCCGGATACTGGATATCCGACCACCCTATAATCCGGATATCCGGCGTAACATAGCCTGAAAAATGCTAAGAAATTAGAGTTCATTAATCATTTTGTTAATAAAAACTTTTTAATTAAAAATTAAACTGACGAAAAAAGAAACTGAAAAGCGAAAAAAAACCTTTTTAGGCATAATAACTAAGCTCTTAAACTAATGTAAGTAACTAATTTTGAGTCAGCGCCAAAGAAACAAACAACGAACGCCAACTCAAAATTAGTTACTTATACCTGAGTTTAGGAGTATAGTTATTGAAACTAAGAAGGTTTATTTTATTTTCTGCTTTCAGTAGGTTTTTTTTCGTCAGTTTAATTTTTTGTTCTAAAGTTTTTATTAACAAAAAAAGAATTAATTTGTACTCGTCATTAACGAGGTTAATTCTTAGGGGGGATTTATTTATAACTTTTAATGGGACTAAATTCAAAGTATACACTTTGGCCCGGTTGCACCAACGATACTTAAAATATTAAGGTCGGATTAAATTAATGAACATTTTAAAGTGACAATTTTGTTGCACCAATCCACATTAACAGTAATGTCACATTAAATGAACCATTAAATTAAGTACCCGTTTTTCTGTACTGTAATGTAGCATTAATATTTGACACATGTCAATATTTTACATGTTCTGTTTTGTGAATATTTGTGTCTATATATTTAACGATGAAATGCAAATAAACATAAAATTGTTGCTATTTATGATGTGATATTTTTGAAATATAATATTTTTTTTAAAAATGTCATCATCGTCTTCATCTGTAGATGAAATTTATGGTCTAGAAATATTACCACTACCAAGAATTTTCCGGAATAGAAATAATCCCTTCGAAATGTATGATGAACTGAACTTTAAAATGCACTATAGACTGTCAAAAGACACAGGTGTGATTTATATTAGAGTCATTGCATCATATTACGATCAAAAACATTCCTGTTAGTTTCATGGTCCAACTGTCCATCACGTTAAGGTATTATCCCACTGCAGTATTGAAAACTGTATTAGGTGGTCATCTTATAAACACAAATCTAATACAGAACTAGAAATTAGAGACACACAAACTAATTTTTCATAGAATTCGTAGATTCCCTTGTGTTAGATTCAGTTAATTGCAGCCATAGAAAAATCCAATTGGCAGGAAGGAATAATCATGAACTATTTTTATTTAGAAACTGTAAAGGCTGGTGTTCTATTAACGTTCAGGGTTCAGGTAGTGTGCAAAGTGCAAATTTATGGACATAATGGCGAGTTGGACGATATCTGTCCATGACAGGACAGTGCCATCTTCAATGATTCGCTTTTGAAAGCAAATTCAGAAGTGGATTGAATCCTAACTGTTATCTTTTGGGCGATAGCGGATATGCGTGGAAAAGCTATTTGTTAACACCTTTACTAATTTCAGCCACACGAGCTGAACAGAGATACACAAATGTCTACATCACAACTAGAACTACAATAAAAAGAACGTTCGCAATATGGAAACGAAGATTTTCTTGTCTCGCAGTAGGAATGATATTTCAAATGAATAAAATATTAGAATTAAATGTTGCCACTGCAGTACTTTATAGCAAGTTACTTGAAAGTAAACAGCAATATTTGTATCATTATGAAATTCTGACGTTTGTCAAGTCCTGTCAAAACAATAGTGAAGCTAGGTACATCAGTAGAAAACAATACCAACCTATTTTAAATGCTCCATGTGCTAATGACACGTTAAAAATTTAGAATATTTTTGGTGCAACGCTCACTAGTTTAACATTTCGTTAAATTTTAAGTATCCATTAGTTAATAAAAATTAAAGCATGTGTTGGTGCAACCGGGCCTCTATCCAATAAAAAAGAATATCAAAATCGAACTACTCTGTAAGAAGTTATGCGTGGTAATACATTAAAGAATATGCGCGTCGACATGAGAGCCTCCTTCTTTTTTTCGTCGGTTAAAAATAATATTAATCTGTGTTTTGATTGAAGATATCGAGGTTTTATTTGTGTTTAGACTTAAATGTAAATTAAATGAAGTAGATTTTATGAAATTTTCATAATTTATTGAAAATCCAGTATCCGCAGGATATTAACCTACTATCCGGTACTATTACAGATTATTATTTTGTCGCAGTAATATGATGAAATTCTAAAGTTATATGTGACAAGTTAAGTTTTAAAAAAATTACAAATGTGAAATCTATATTATCTAGACCTGTGTAAATGCCAATAATTCCATTCGAATGCACAGAAATTATTTTTGCTTGTATGAACAGTAAAAAGTAAAAAAGTGGGTCAATGAAATAAAATAATTTTATAATATTGACAGTTAAAAATCTATTAATTTGTTTCGATGAATTTCTCGACTTTCACAACAAAATAATATAAATATTTTATCCTCGGGATTCACGCATTTCTAGATGTGGCATTTTAGTTACAGCAAATATATATACTCCCAAAGATGTTATTGGGGGAGGAAAGTAATTTTGTGTGGTGATCCGTAGTTTGAATCCCACAAGCGACAGTTACCATTTAAACCTGTGGTTCTCCTCCCACTAACATATTCGGGAGGGGGCGTGACTTGACTTGACGGCTAGTAACAGCATTTCAATATATCATTTAACAAGATCTGCGAAAGCAGAGTGCCACATTCAAAATGGATTAAGATGATGATATACAGTTTTGGACTGTATAGCGGAATCAACAATTTCATTATCCCCAAACATGCACGTGGACAAGGGGCCAAAGGATTAAATTTCGAATATTTGACGGCTGTGAGGACGAACTGACAATTGAGATTCTCACGTTCCCCAGAGATGTTAGTGGAGCAAAGATTACAGAAATAATTTTATGTAAACAATTTTAGGATTTTTTTCGAATTTTACGGCTCGGGTGTTGTACTGAGGACCTCATGATCCCTGAAGATATAAGTGGAGCAGACGCCTCAAGGATAATTTTGTTATTATCGAAAGTATTTGCCAAAAATCAGATGTTACCACTATCACTGGTGAACTTCAAAGAAGATACAAAGGTATACTTCAATCCACCAAAAACCCTAAGGATTGTAATAAAATGCTCAAGCACCTCTCATATTAAATTACATAAGAACCTTTCAACCCTTATACATCAAATTTGTCACAAAACTTCCAATGCCCAGTTTCGGATTAAAGGAAAAGTTACTCTTGTTTTTCAATACATTTTCAATAATATTGTATAATTCAGATTATACAGATACAGTTTAAGTAAATGTAATACTTATTATCCTTGTATTATCGAATTACCATTATTCGAATATATAGAATTAAACCTGGATTAAAAGTTCTGTTATTAGATTAGATTAGAAGAAGAAGAGAATTAACAGAATTTTTATGAAAATTTGACACTTGTGGGGAAAAAACTGAGGATCTCACGATTCTCTAGGATATGATCCTCACAGAGAATAATGGAAGAGAAGCTTAAGTTATAATTGATCTAGGAATAGTGTCCTTTTTTTTTGTTCTTTCGAGATATTATATTCAGGAGAGCAGCAGGGAAATTCTCATTTTTTTTAAAGAAATTTTGTCGGCTCTAGAGACTGAAGTAAGAATCTCATGATCCCTAAAATTGTTAGTGGAGGAAAATTTACAGAGATAATTTTATGTGTTGACAATTTTCGGAAATCTCTTTTCGTAATTTAGCCGATTGTGGAGGTCGAACTGTACACTAAACACGAAAAAACTGAATTATATGCGCATATATGTACATTGTACATGCACTGATTTTTTGGGAAATATGCACTCAATATGACAATATATTCCAAAAAAATCTGAAATTATTAGATAAAAAGTATAAATGAATGCATTGTAAATTTATTATGAGACTATGACATATTTACATAATTACAATAACAAATTTTTCAAAATTTTCTAAAAAACTTATATTCATTATACCCACTTTTACCAGCATTCGTATATATGTTACTGTAAAAGCCCGTGTATTGGCTAATTTTAAGTTTTACCAGTAAATCTTAGGATATACCGACATGATTTGGTAAATATAACAGGGTGTCTACTAATTAATAAAAACAAAATGGGCAGTTACTTTCACATGTCATATAGTCTTTAATCACTAAAATTTACTAAATATCTCTACAAAGATAGATTGCAAATACTAATGGGATCATAAAAAAGGATTTTTCCAGGTGTTCCAGGATAATTTCTAAAGAATTCCAGGCGATTTAAAGAAATACGTTCTGGATGGTCCATGGGTCTGAATTTTTTTATTTTATGCGATTATTTTAAATATTACAGAATTTTTTCAAAGTTTATTTTACATTAAAATGCCCAAGTATCTATAGTATAAGTTTTTCTACCGAGTATTCCATTTTCGCGCAGTGATAAGCATCTTTATATTTTAAATGGAATACCCCATATATTTTTGAAAAAAATTAAAGCCCTGAGAATAGGTAAGTCCTTATTCATTATAGTCTTAAAATGATCACTGCGGAAACTATTCATATTTTTATTAGTGAAAAATCAACACAGAAAGTTTGCTATGTCATTAATAACAATAAATAAATTTATAAAAGATGTTCGAATTAAACATCAATTCAGCAAACTAAATAAAATATAAGAAACAAAAGTTGATGTGAAAAAAGCGAATAATAATTATTAAAAATCTGACAACTAATCAGATTGTTTAAACATTCACATACAATTCATGGCATACTTTCTGTGTGTGATTATTTAATACTAACAAAATGAATAGTTTCTATACTAATAATTTTAGGATTATAATGAATAAGAACTTTTTAAAGAGAAACAAAAGGTCTTTAAAATTTTGCAAAAATTTAAAGTTATGCACAATTGCATAACATAACACTGTTTACGTTTACTTAAAAACGGAGCAACATACAAAAATTACTAAATATTAATACATATTTGTAAAAATCCAGGTTTTATATTAAAATTCAAGGATTTTCAAGGAAATCGAGGACCATTTTTAATTTCAAGGATTTTTTCAGGTATTCCAGGAATGCCAGGTTGGTAGACATCCTGATATAATGAATTACTGGTAGAAACCTAATATTAACCAACGATAATCACAGAACTCTTAGACGTAAATCTTAGGTTTTACTGGACAATTTTAAGATTTACCGTACTTCGGGCATATATAGTAACATATACAATGAATACCTACTGTTACCATTAGAGGGATTTCCCTAGAAATATTAGAGTTTATTGGTTTGTGTATTTGCTTATTGTATTGTTTATTGCTTTTTCCGTTGCATTCTTCTATTTATTGCGGCCTCCTCCATTACTTGAGAGTTATAATGTGCATTACCAGAAATTTCAGATTGTTTATCACTAGACAAAATCTTGAAAATATTGTAAAAAAATATGCTTAAGAATTTCCAAACATGCAACATATGCAATTAGTAATTAGCACTAATTAACTCAATGTAATTCGTCCAGAATATTGATTTTATTTAAAGATATTCAAAAATTTAAATATATGCACTTTGCATATAATCCGCTCTAGTTACTACTAGAGTACCTCTATATGGAAGGAAGACATGGCGTGGTACGCTTTTCTGCTTACGTCCGCCATTAGTCTGCCAAGAATAGCATGTATTGCATTGTTTGGTTCGTGTTAAATGTTGTTTTTCGCATAAATTTTTATGTATTTGTGAGATTTATAGTTTGCAATAGTTTACGAATATAGTTCAGTAGTTTAAAACAGTGTGTCATATTATTTATAACCTAATTCTTGAAAACAAATAAATTTATATTATCTTATAATTTATAGTGTAATAATTTCATATTTCTTTATAATACAACATTAATTTTGCTACAAATAAGTAAAGACATGTAATAACAATGTATTTGTCCTATTCTCAATCAGTAAATTTGGCTGACTAATGGCGGCGACTCTGACCATGTCTATTCCCTTGTTACTACTATATATTTTTAAATCTTCCCATACCGTATAACTGAATAATCAATGACTCTCTAACCGAAACTGTGCCTAATTATGGCAGAGTAGTTTATTATACACAACAATTTTTATGTTGAGATTCAAACAGCTCCACGTTTAGTTTCGAAATCATAAAACATTTATAACCGGTACATTGAATTACTGTGTCTATATTTAGCAATGGTTAAACTCACTAATTACTACTTGTATAATTAAATAAGGCGCACTACACAAAGATCAAGTTATATTTTATTGAACTATCAGTTTTAATGGCATAATGATGTAATACAGAGATTTCCAAATTTGAATATTGAGGAGCCCTATTTTAAGCTGAAAAATATTGCGGATCGCTCAACCCCTTTCGACGAAATTTAGGCACTGCATTTATTTAATTAGGTGCTTTCTTTCGGTCGAGATAAATCGGATTGAGCAATCCAAATCGGATTGGGTACGTCCTTTCGGTTTTCAATCATGTACCCCCACCACGAAATTCTGGATTGCAATCTGAATTTTCGAATCGCTTCAAAAGAGCGATCACTGCAATCAGATTTCTGGGAGTTTGACTATTTTGAACATCATTTTTGTGTATCTTACACCTATTGTCGGCCTATACAGTTTGTGATAACACATGAAAGATACCGATAATGCAAAAATTTGTAAATTTTTTGTAGAACGTTAGAAAAACTATTTACCTACTCACCGCACCGATTAGAATGTGATATGGATACTTTTTAAGTGAAATCAGTTTAATTGTCTTATACGTATAAAAATGAGAATTTTTTATCATTTTGCTTATCATTTGAAGATTCATTCTCGAGTTTAGTTTATTCATTGATTTGCAATTTAATATTACTGTTTTTTAAATTTTCACAGACCATCATCAACCATTTTATTAAATGTTAACGGTCAATCTTTAAAAAAGTGCGTCCAACAGTGTAATTAAAAATATAGCCATAGTGCCCCATTCTAAGTGGAACATATTGTATATTTATAAAAATCATAGAAAACAGTACATTTTAATAACGAACTAAATATTTTTGTCAACATCAAAACAGTGCATTTTACTTATTATCCTAGTTATAGAGTACCGTTTTAATCCTTTCCTTAAATAATTGTTTGAAGAAACCATACGTAAATTTCAGATTTTATGAAATTACCTAGTTCATACCAATAATATTTCTTTAAGCAGATGCATAATTATTAATCGTTAACTTATTTGTTTTAAAAGTATACATAATACAAAATAAATTATATTTCTATTTTTTACATTATTCTGTAATATACTTGATTCGCGTTTTCAGTATTTTTTTTATATAATTCATTCATTTATTGCGTAGAAACTTATTATTCACATTGCACATGTGCCAAGTGTAAAATACACCTTCAAAATATGATTTATATGCTGTGTAAGAAGTTCGGTGATCACAATATTTTCTAATTACTATATAAAATTTGATAATATGATAATGATATTATTTATAATATTTACACTTGGCTATTAAACATATACTATATGTAATGAGTTCCATTTAATATAACTACGACTTTCTTTTTATTATGATGATAGGGATCAACTTCAAAAGCCCATGATCCTCCACTATTATACTTATTGTCTTATTTTATTTTACACAATTATAAATACGTTCCTTTTTAACCTTGTAATTTTTAAACTGGTCTTTCCATAAGTAAAATTACTCCATTATGTCTTACTGGGTTTATTAATGCAATTTTGTTTAACAGTGTAACCACAAGGTTCAATACAAATATACGTAAATCTATTAGTGTGTAAATAGTAAAATAGGCTTGGAAATGTAGGTAAATATTAACTTAAATTTACTTTTAAATTAAAATACATAAATAAGACAGAGTTAACAGGAACTTTCAAATAATTAAATACATATCAATTCAATGTTCCCAACTACAATATTTTACATACAAATTTCCCTGAATCAACTAGGTTTAATATAGCAGTAGTTTAAAATATTGTAGTACATAAAGTCGGAAGATATAAAAACATAGTATAAAAGGATTTATTAAATATATTTTTAATTGTCACTTAGAAAATTCGCCAGTTTATTTTCTAAATTTTGACACGTGCGAAAAAACATGTATAATATAACTCGTACTTTAATACATGCACTATTATACTATTATTACAATTTTAGTAAGAAAAATAGCTGTATTATTTTTGGAAAGTTTTAGCTCAACTCAGTTGACGTGAGTTGAGATGAACTGAGCTGAGTTGAGCTGAAAGGTATCCAAAAAGAACAGCATTTTATGTATAGAAAGGTGGGTTTGAACAAGAATATATACACTTATGTTATTAAAATTGATGACACTGAAAATATTTTACTATAAGTTTACACATTTAATATATCAATGCAATAGATCGACATATTTTGTTATTGTAGCAATTTAGTGCACATAACCTAATAAATATGACAGTTCTCCAGACAACACAAACATACTTCGTGACACAAACCAAACATTACCCCTTCCACCGAACTGAGTTGCGTAGATCATTTTGAGTTTTTTTCGCGGGTGGTGCAGCATCGGTAAGGGGGGAAGTGAGTTCTCTCAGTTTGTCTCAGTTCAGTTGTAACAAAAAGAACAACACTTTACTGAGTTTATCAGAAGTGAACTGAGACTAACTGAGATTTTGACCAAAAAGAATACAGCTAATAACAAACATGTCTGTTGCTAGCCTTATAGTCCATTCAAGAATGAGCTGGAGTAATAAAGCAATCCTTCTAAAATATTCCAATAAATGTCTATGTTACCCATTACAAAGTATTATCTAATCATTTATTGCGGTATTTCTATTGTTAAAGAAATATGAATTGCTCTAGGTAAAAAGCAAACGGCATTCTGTGACCATAATTCAGTTATATCTCATTTTCTGGTAGATAACCGCATCCATGACATAATGGGGTCATACATATAATACAAATTCTGGTTTTTTACAAATTATAAAAATTTAGATCATTTCAGTCACATATTCAATATTTCTTATATTTTTTTTAACTTTTTATTCATAATTTCCTTTATAAAGTTTCGCGGTTGCAAAATCGTGACGTCATCTTGTAATAGAATGTACAATATGACAAGGCAAAAGAGGTGTTGATAACAAATAATAATTAGCTTATCAAGGTTGCAATAATTACTTATAATTATTAAAATTAACACTCCGATAAATTAAATTAGGTATTCGTTAATTAAAAAGTTTTGAGACAAAGAGTTTAGGACGTGTTAAAATATATATGCTTTGATGTACTATACCTTGTCGGTAATGTCGGTGGTCTCACTATCACACCTGTCATGTCAAGTCATATGTTGCAGCTAGCAACGATTTTCAAGTTAAACGCATGTTTATTACATTTGTTATTTTATTTTGCTCAGGTAATGTCAATAAACTATGTAAAACCCTATCAGCAAATAACATTGACAGATGACAGTCAATCTGACAGTAGGTGTAGTTCCTCGCTCTCCGCAAGAGCGTATTTTGTAGAATAGGCTATTCCACCATAATCAAAAATGGTAAAAGTTTATTGGAAATATATGAAAGATAAGAGTTAAACGATGCGGAAAATTCCATATTTTTAATTATAAATTACTACCTTTTATTAAATACGGTATGTTTTGTTTTTGATGACGTTCGAGGTGTATGGCAAATGGGATTCAAGTATTTACTCCCACTCCTACTTAACTAAGAATATACACATTTGGGCGTGTCGGATCTGTTCGGATTTTGCCTGGGGTGATTTTCTTGCGTGCTTGCTACATAAAAATTATAATTTATTTGCGCTAATATTTTTTGTAACTTTACTTCGTGATATCTTCCCTATTTACTGAAAAATAACTTTTAAATAAAATCTATTTAAATTTCAATCGCATTTTTCTCAATATTTTTATTATGTAAGGGTATAAAACGAATACATGGTTGAATTCAGAAAAAAATACTCTATCGAATGGGCCTAAAAAATATACAGCATCTCATTAGAAAAAATATAACTTTGTGTTGTATCTTAAGAACCACTGATTAAAAAAAAATATTTTCTTCCTTAACTGAATGTCCTCCTTCATCCTGTATAAGATTGTCTTACAGTATTTTATTGTATCTTTAATAATATAGAAGTTATTCCAGGTAGCTCGTTTAGCAGTTATACCCTGTATAGCGACAGAGTTGTTATATTAGATATTTTTTTATTAAAACATTTCTTTTCTAAAATGAACTGGTTCCGAGTAAAACGAATGTAAAGTTGAAGAATGTTTATGTTGCTGCGCGATATGTGCGGACGTGCTAGCTTAAATGGCAAGCCGAAGTGTTGTTACTTGATGTACTTTTTAGTGTCAATATAATTTATAAACTATGAAAATGGAAAAATCCTAAATATAGTAGAATATTTTTAATATATATATTTATGCAGCACTCAATGCAAAACTGTACGATACCAGCGCCACCAACTACCTAACTGAAAATGTTTTTGTAAAATGAGACAAAAAGTGAAATAAATTAAGAATATTAATTAATTTTATTTCTCTAATAATGAAATATAATATTACAATTTAAATATATATTATTTTGCAATTTTCTCAGCATTTTTTCGAAAGTCTGTGACCCACAGTTTGTTTATTTCTGCTATAATACACCTCCTACGTCATCTGTAATATGAAATTCAGACCTTAATATCTCGCTTATTTGGAGGAAATCTTAACTCGGATTTTCACATGTGGTCTTACGTCAAGAAAAAAAAAATATTTAAAAATACGGTGGAATAGCCTATTACAAGATGACGTAGGTGCTGACGTAACAAGCGAAAAATTTGAAATGGGATGCCAATTTAAAAAAATCGTATCTTAATAATTAAATGTCTTTTAATATTAAAATTAATATCTATATTAATAACTTTACTCAAACTTACAGAAAAAAAAAAATAAAACGAAAAAGTGTATGACCCCATTCTAATCCAATACTATTCTTACAATTTTTGTTTTCTTACACCAGCTTATTTCCTAATGGACTGTAGATCAGTATTCAAGACTCTTGGTGTCGTTATACTATAGTAATAAATAGAAGTAACTAACCTGCTCCAAATTGTCCATCCTTTTCTTCTGTGGGAGTTCCCGATGCTGAGACTGGGTTACTATCGGCGCCGCCAGTTGCGCTACGGGCAAAGCTTCACATTGTGATTTGTAATTTTCAACAACAAATACAACACCGACAACACTAATAACCAACATGTACATTTAGTTCATCTCCTCCTACAACAGTACTTTGTCATATTAAAAAGCAATAGCTTTCATTGGATAAGCAATGTTCCAAATTATAATACTCAATCCGTTGTGAGAAATGAGAAGATCTCTACAAGCGACATCTGTATATCACCAGAGAATAGCTATACTATCAGATCAGAAGCGAAACTCTCGTTAGCTCCTTTGATGTTTCACTTACAAATTCAATGACCCTGGACATTTAAATTTGTTGTTTTTCTATCGGAAAATTTAAAAAGTCTAATAAGTCAGGTTGAATAATATTATAGCAATTAAAATTATTTTATGTACATACAGAATTATAATATATAAAACGAAAAAACAACAGCACAAAATGGTTACAATACAACAGAATGGATTACCGCCAACCGCTGAAATATAGTAATACAGAAATGCTCGCAGACGTTGAAAGTGCTAGCCGAGAGTAGGGCTGTTCGATTATGGTTTTCAATTATCAATAATCGATTATATATATATATATATATATATATATATATATATATATATATATATATATATATATATATATGATATATATGATATAATCGATTAATCGTTTATTTTACACAGCCCTAGCTGAGAGAGACCTATCTTTGTCGCACAATCCGCTTACCATGTTGATAAGAAAATAAAATGAAATTAACATTCAATGATTTTTGAAATTTGATGAATAATATAAAAAATAAATAATCCATTAATAGAAATGAGTTAATGAGTTCATACATGTGAATTTAAAGAAATTTTGCAATAATTGAACAACACACTGTTACATATTATTTATTACTATTGGACAAGACTGTGCAACATGTGTTTTACATAACGACCGCTCAACAAACGAATAGCAACCACTCTAAAAGCAAGTGTTAGACAAAGCAGGGTAGCTCAAGACTAGTGTTCGACCGAAACATGATTTTCAGCCGAAACCGAAACTGTAACCGAATATTCGGCTCCTCTTCTAGTTTCGGCCGAAACCGAAACCGAAACTTACGTAGTTAAGTTCAAATTTACTAAAATTTTAATTATACCCAGAAATGTAGTGTTTTTCCTAGATTTGTAACATTCAATTTTTTTCATTTAATAATTTCCACTCCATTTTCCTCTGACCATTTTTTTACACTAATCTTTTCCATTTTTATTTTATGTTTACAGTATTTACTTGTTTTATGTTTACATTATCACAATATATTTAAAATTAAATATAGTCCTCTTTCTAAACATTTTTAATTAAAAATGATTCAAGAATGTCGAGCTTGAGTTATATAGGCTTAGGGTTTCTTTGTTAAAAATACAAGCAAAGCGATCTTAAATACAGATAATTGCTATTAAAATTGCAAATGTCAATTTTTTTGTTTGTTTTGAATATTTATATACGAAAAAAAAAAACAATTGTTCGATTAGAATAAATAAAAATCTTCATTTTATGAGGAAATCACTTTATTTTTTGAATGCAATGTGGGTCAAAAATTATTAAGAAACTCATAAAAGTACAACTTCTAACAATTTTTATTTTGAGTTTTTATTCTAAAGATTTTAGTTACGTACCACAATCAAATAAATAGTATTTTCAAGAAATATTTTTTTATGAACAGATTCATTGGTAATGAATGCTATTCTCTCAAATTCTGTTTTTAACATACCCGATAGTGATCGATTCGACACAAACTATAGTTTCGGCTAAACCGAAGCCAAATTTGACCGAAACCGAACTGCAACCGAAACCAGTATTCTTCGCCGAAACCGAAACCGAAATTTCGGTCGGTCTTTACTCAAAACATCTATCTGTCTCAGGCTCGTTTTTCGCTTTCATAAAAGTGCGTGTTCCAGTATTACTAGTTACAACAAAGCAACGAAACCTTGCAATAATAGACGATTAGCCCTTTAAATTTGTTGTAACCTTTTGTCACTCTTTTAAGTTTCTCTTTTCGACATTAGCTTCCGGTAGTATTCATTCTGCGATATAACCCCTAACCATAACCACAAAATAAATACTACCAGAAGCGAAAGTCGAAAAAGAAAACTTAAAATTAGAAGAGATAGAATGGTACAAAAATTCAAAGAGCTAATCGTATAATATCGCATGGTTTCGATTCTACGTTGTAACTTCGTATAAAAAAAGTTCAAATGTTATTGGTCGATTTACAGACGTGCATCCGTTATAGCTTGGCCTGGTGTTGACCGATGGCGATAATTCATTCTGTCGCATTGTAGCCATTTTGTCTGCTGTTTTTTCGTTTTGTATATTATACTTCCGTATGTACATAAAATAATTTTAAATACTGTATATTATATAAGTACTCTTAAAGGTAGTATATGTATTCTGTGCCCTAACAGTACTCGGAGCATTAGTATTTTATAAATAATTCATAATTAAAATAATTTTTACATATTTTTACAGTTATAAGGTAAAGAAATAACATATTTATTTAAACACACAATGAACTAATAATGAAATTTTCAACAATAACATAGAAACTATCCGACAAATGCTTGAATAACAGTAGTTTTACAAGGAGTAACATCCTCTTTTGAGGGTATAATAAATTTAAAATCCCTCAGTTGAAACCGAATCCCAAACAACTTTCCCGCAGTTTTACAATAATTTATGGAATTGTGAATTATGGATTTCTCTTGTATCGTAATATACAGGTCATCCCAAAGTAAAATCATGTCATCAGAATTATGATCCACAAACCATATAAGAAACGAATAATACTGCTTGTTACGAGGAACGTAAAGTTAAAATTTCAAATAAAATGTACTTCTCTACTGTCACAATATTTCAGAAACTATTCAGTATATTAGACTTTATGAAAGTAATTGTTGTTGTTGATTAAATTGTGAGGCGATGTTTTATTGATAAATAAGTAATTTACTATCGCTTTCGTTTATTGCACCCCTTGGCATCATAGTGAAGCCTCAATTTATTTTAAAAATAAACAAATTAGTCTGACCACAGTAGCGACATTTCAAATATTTCATGATCCCAATATTTCAGTGGTGCGCAGCCAGGAAGATGGTCGCTTAGTGTTCGCTGATAGGCTGATATCTTAGTAACCATAGAAAAGAGAATCTAGTATGTCAGTGTCAGTTGTACCTGTCAAATATCAAGCCCCAGTATTTCTGTCATGTTAAGTTCATAAAATGAGTGCCAAACAGAGAGGTAAACTTATTTGTACCATGAAAAATTGTATAGGAACTTGTAGGTGAAATTATATTTTTAGATTTTGCTCTCTTTGCAACTGACAGCTATTCAAATTTACCACCGTATAACGCCACTGCAAATATGGCCGCTCGGCTCAAGGTCATCAGTCGATGCGACATAAAGATCAAAGATACCGACAGCGAGTGTCGCTACTGTGTGAATTCTTATACTGTGATCTGACTATAATAATTGGTTTTTACTTTTCCCGCAATATATTTATTCATTCTAGGGCACTGTATAACTGCCAGCCATGCTCTGGGTAGATTTTTTTCTGTTCGATGCAACAATTAAAAATTATCTTACATGTGCGCCCCCGAGAAGTGTGGTCCTGGAGGTCGCTAGTGTTGCTTATACATTTTGAGTTGGAAGTATTGCAAGACGTGAAATAAACATAATCTATTTCTATTTCATAAAATTTCTAAAAATGCTACAATTCTGTTACTCTTTAAAAATAATCTAGAAATATTATTATAATTTAAGCCGATCAGTGGATAAACTAATTAATTTTCATTTCTAGTTTCAAAAAGTACAACAATAAAAATAAACGCGATAATATATATTAAATTCAATAAAAAATTGGCACGTATTCGCAAAATTAAAGGTCGGTAAACCGATATGCGTCCCTGGGTGTGGTTTCGAAAACATCTACTTAATATGACAAAGTACTCTGCTCACGCAGATCTAGATAAGTATTATATTTTGCCCCTGAAGAGGTTACCAACCGCCAAGACATGGCCCCCAAAAATGTTAGCGGTGGGGAAACCACAGGGGTAAATTTAAAATGGTAGCTGTCGGCGATATGATTCAAACTGATTTACGATCCACAAATCCTACAAAATAAATGCAACGGTAATATTTTTTTTTTTTACGTTAGAACACTGAACTTGTAGAAGTCGACTTTAACGCCATTCGTCATGTGGTATATACTTAGGTGGATAGAATTAACGCGCATTTCTATGAAGAACGCATATTGGTTTGTCGATCTATACTCTATACCAAAAATGTTTTGTTTCATAATTTCAATAACATGCAAGTATTTTAAAGGATTTTAGCTAACAATTACTTAATACCTCGAAAAACCGATATGAGTCTGCGGCTAAAATACGCGTTAACACGGCCTCCAAAGAAGTACATAATGAATGGCGTAAATGTAAATATATATATTAATGAATGAGTGCTTCGTTATGGAAATGTATAATTTAGAAAAAAAAGTATTCGTTTGGTTTGACATTATGATGGAAAGAACATTATGCCAAATGAAAAATATAAGTTTCTGTTTTGTGTTAATAGACTTTTTGTCATTATTTATTTATTTATGTTATAATAAACAGTTACGTTAAATAAATTTACTGTGTGTACTTCTTTTTACACTAGGAGAGCATTTTCAAATCTTAGTCCAAATACTAAACTTGAGATTGGCTAAGGCGGAGCCTTATTTACATCAAACAAAACTCTAGACAAAACAAATTTTAAATGCTCCGCAAAAAATACTAGTAACTTTTCTGGTGTTCTTCTACAGTGTAAATATGACTTTAGTATTTGCTCCTTGTAGTTTAAAAATAGACTATAGTTACATCGCATCATATAGAATGGACAATTTAAATAAATCGCTACTTAACTTTTGTCACTGAATTTATAGGCGACGTTAGCGGTATTCGAAACCACAGCTCTTAGGGTCTTAATTCATTTTTTTTTTAATATAAAAATGCAAAGAATAGAATTATAAAACTAAAATCCATCGTTTCAACCACGGCGTGAAAAAAATAAATAATAATTTGACAGCAAATGATTATATATTAATTTTGTGTTCGCATTTAGCTAGAAGTTCAATGGATAACTTTTTAAAATTCAATAAGACTTTGCAAATGAGGCAAACCTCAACAGAACATGTGTTAGGTGCGCCCAAATTTATAGCGAATGAGACTAACCTGATATGTACACTCAAATCTAAATTATTATAACGGATGACAGAATCAACAATTTTACTAGTATTAGAGTAATAAGTAAATTAGTCATCAGAGTAATACATTTTATTATTAGCGTATTAGTTTAGGGTGAATCTTTAGTACCCCAGATGCTGTAGCAACATTTATTTATAATTCCGCTACCAAATAAATGATAGCGCTGAAAATTTCTGTTATTCGTCAATCAAGGTGACGAACGTCGACAAAGGGGCCAAAGTGAATTTTTTATTAAAGTTGGCTAAAAATGTAGTCTCAAAAGACCTCACGTAAGTGACTGTATTTCTTTTGCCAATTTTACTTTTATCAAATATTCACTTTGGCCAATTTGTTGACGTCAACTTGATTGAGGAATACAGACCTTTTCAACACAATTACTTATTTAGTAGCAGAATTATGAGCGTCTGGGGTAATACAGAACCCCGCTGTAGCAGTTAAGGGTTAAGGTAATGTGTGAGAAATACAAAAAACATATATGCCCTAGGCACCAAAATTCCGTTTGTGATAATGTATCTTTAGTTCTAGAAATAAAATTTACAATTTTTTTCTATGCCGGTTTATTAGCCATATTTTGTTTTTTTGTACTCTAGACATCCAATCATGGGAAACTATGTAGCATTAATCAAGAAATTCTTAACTTAAAATACACCGCGACACTAGCATCCTCCTTTCCATACCTTTCAAGCTGACAAAGTACACTTACTATACCTACACAATTACTGCAATACATTTATAAAAAGCGATTTGTGTTGATATAAATTAACCTAAAATTCTATTTCCTATAACTCTTGTTTGAAGCATTTGTTTGTAATATAATTTTTCCGCAATATTTTACAACAAGAGTAAAAAAAAAAAAACTATTAAACTACGAAATAAAATCATATTGGAAATATTAAGGCAAGAATACAGGTGTTCGGTTTTTAAAATATTATTAATCACACCCTAAAAATTCATATTTTTATTCACAAGCTCGTATTAATTAACGCTATATTAAAACTGCATTAATATAAAAAATATTATCACTGTATCAGTCACGTAAATTCAAATGGGTAAAAGAAATTTAGAAATATCATGGTACATCGTCTAGACTTGAACCAAGATCCTCTCACATATGAGCTTCTAAGTTCAAATCTCGGTGAAGATTTCTAGAAAATTCTTGAAATTATTTCACTTTAGAACTGCATAACATCCAATTTAGAATTGAACATTTTATGACACAAATAAATCAGAACTAAATTTAAATTATTTTCAGAAAAATGTTTTCCTAACAAAAATCATAATAAATAAATAATTTCTTACTGCTTTAAAATTTAAACTAATTATTTTGATGAGACTCGATTTTTCAAACCATTAAATACTTACTAATTACCAAGAACTTTATTTCTTTATGGACATGGTAATTTTGATTAATATCAATCTGAATTTAGTTAGAAGTTGACAAGGTTTTATTGACTTTACTCGTTAATTATTTCTATATTGATTTTTCTTAAATGCTGTTTATAACAGTATTCAATAATACACTGCTTTGCTTTATAAATTTAATTGTGGTTGTATGAAGCAATATCCATTGAACACAATAAAAAAATGAACCATATTTAAAGAAATTACTCGTGAAATAATGTGAAACAAACTTAATTTGAAAAATTTTTGCTCTAAATTGTAAATACCTTCGTTATTCGCTAGCCCTCGAGAAATTTTATGGATTAAAAAATTAATTAGATAAATATTAATTATATTTAACAATAAATATTTTGTTAAAATAAGCTACTTATTTCGTTTATTTTGGAAAAAAATTACTCTCGATCAGTATGCTTTAAATAATTTTGTAACAGGCATATAATTCGATTTTCGCATAAAGAAACTTTGCATAATTTTATTTTACACGATTTACAAACATTTACAAAATAATTTAAATTTTTATTCGTTATTCAAAAATACATGCTTCTAAAACACATTTCTTTTTTCAATTTTCATCTAGGTAAATAATATTTGAACAGAAAAAAGAAAGAACTGAAACTGTTATTTTGAATTTTCATTTAATATTCAAGATGGAAATTGTTACACCTGCTTCATTACTGTCACAAAAAGCGTTGTGTGTAGATTTTTCATACCAGCACTAAACACAGATAAAAATCTAAAAAGGCAAGGAAAACCAATCAATATTTTCCATGAAATAAGGAAATAAAAAGTGATAGTTAATAAAAACTTTACATAATGTATTATACTGAAAATCTATAAATAATTAAATAAAGGAATAAACGTTGTTTTAATTTATTACACCAAAAACTTGTTGCATGAAATTTGAATTTAGTAAATTGCCATGTGTCCGCAGTGCTCGCATTCTATTGATTTTAAGCATTTCCAAAGAATCAGCGGTAACAAAACAACAATATTCAGATACGAAACACAAAAATTTCTCGGTTTAAAACTGCGGATTATAATTTAGAACACCAGAAGATTTAGTAAGTTTAGTTACTACAAAATACTGTTGAAGTAATATAAGTATAAATTGCTTTAAAACATTGAACATTCCACTGCTTATGACGGTACCAAAACGGGTGTCATCTGTTACACAAAACAACCAAAGTTCAAGTTGAAATTTTCAGTAGAGACAAAGAATAAAATAATAGCAGCGGAAGGTTTTAGAGATGATAGTAATGCAAAAAAAAGATTTATTTTACCTGGAATTGTCGTCGTCATCTTTTTGTTCAACAGGCGATCCTTTTATAGATTTTTCTGAAGCTGGAGTTTCGCCCTCTTCACCAGCAGGCCGTGGTTCTTCCGTTTCGCCTTGTTCTTCGCCTTTCCTGAATTTCGGGATTCCGCTTCCGAGCCAGCCGCCGATTCCACCAATCTGATTTTTCACATTGGCTAATACGTCCAATTTGCCGTGTTTAGTTGGACTTTAATAAAGAAAACAATTTCAGTATTTGGGTTTCTTAGATTATTGGGCCTATGAAATGATTTGAGCATGAATCAATTGACAACTGATGTGAATGACTGGTAGATTAGAAGGTTTTTTTTTTCTATTTATACATTGATAAATTATTTTATTATGGTAGCAAATGATTTAATAATTTAATAAAAATGAAAGTCTAAATCTAGGGCATCCATATTAAATTTAGGACATCAATTATATTTTTATTAAAAACAAAAGACAAACTACAATGTGAGATAACAGTTTATCTCTAAATTTTGTTGAAGTATAATGATAATAGTTTGGTTAAAAAGAAATTAGAAATGTAATAAATTCCCCTAACTTTTTGTACATGAAACGTAACCTACATTTACTAATCAATGTTCTACTCTGTGAAAATTGATTGAAATTAATACTAGTACAAATATATGTATTAATGTCCAAATAAAATTAAACACTAACAGTTTGTCATTTATTATAGTTAAAAGAGGCACTGAAATTGATTTGCAATACAAACATAATAGTAAAATCATTCATCTGTCAAAGTTATTGCAGGAAATAAAATTGTCGTATTCTACTTTTGATTTACGTGTTACGTCAAATTTTAATGGCATGAATGGTGAAAATAGTCACTATGTTAAGACGTAATAAAGAATATGAAAATGTGTCAAATTAATCGGAGTATCTTGTACTAAATATAAAAACTGCTTAGTAGGTACCTAGAGTCTTTTTTATCTTCTGGGTTAATAACAGCAGTACCGTCTTCAGTGGGTGTGGGAACTTGTTCCTCTTGTTCACCTTTAGCGGAGCCCATCCAAGAACTAACTTGGTTTGTTAATCCCGAAAACATTTTGATGTAGAAATGTTGTTACTGCTTCAACTAACACTACACTATTCAAACAGTAAATGCGTAATAGTTTTTCGTTTTAAACAACGTTACTGTAGACCTAGAATATACATTCTCTGCGCCACACGGAACAAAACAGAATCGCTGGAACCACTTTAACGAATACGATGAGCTAGACTGCGCCAAGGACGTTTTACCCACGGAAAGAAGTATTGGTATATTTTCTTAATTGTGCCTCGCGTCATTCGGAGTCTGCGCTAAATCTATACTAACTACCGCGCATACATACATACTCGTTGCTACCTACATAGGCGTTCATACGTACAATTTATATGAACTCTTTTATAGCAATTTTGAAGTAGATAAATACACCAGATTTATTTCAAGTAAAATAGTCAAATTTAAACTAATTATTTGCTAATATAACTTTCTAAAATTGCGATAAATATTCTTATTAATTTATTGTACATATTTTATTTGTTTCATTTGAAACTGTCTCGCTTCAATAATTATTATATTAACAAACAATGTTCTTAAAGTAAAAACAGTTGATTATGCAGGTCAAGTAGTCTTGAATAAACTGCGTATACTGTGCGCCAACTCAGGTATTGATCCGATAAGAGTTGACATGCTTGAATC
Organism: Poecilus cupreus; assembly: GCA_963942605.1. Lineage (NCBI taxonomy): Eukaryota > Metazoa > Arthropoda > Insecta > Coleoptera > Carabidae > Poecilus > Poecilus cupreus. The sequence continues at coordinate 37,378,673 of OZ012715.1, read as the reverse complement.
ATGAATCATTTCTCTTCATACATATGTTTATAGACAGATTACAATAAATATTTTTATAACTCAATGCTCACTTCAATAAAGGAGTCAATGAACCTTTGAATAAATAATAAGATGTTGTTAGTCATATGTAATAATTTACTATGCTAATACTTTATGTACATGGCATATGCTCATTTAGATTGTAGCTTGCAATTTTAATTTCAAGATTATTTTTAAATATAATTATAAATTTAAGATAGTTTATTTAACATGGTTATTGCTCATGACAAAGTACAATATTTTTGATAATTTATTACTCAATTGAAGTACAAAATGAGAAATGAAGAATTAATCATTTTGAATTTTTAATCTGAACTATAATTACAATAATGTTTATTATAGTCATATGTTATATTTTATAGGGCAGTAAATTATATTTTTAGTAATGTCTGGTGACATCTAGCGGATATTTTGTATTACTTACAATGTTATTTTTACACTGTGAAATTTTATTTACGAAGATCTTAATATACCTACAAACAAAATATAAATTTATTTTAACTCTCCGTAAACAATATTATTAGTAAAATATTTGTATTACGTTTCGATAATAGAATAGTACAAACAGAAGTGGTTATTCAGATATAGTATAAACCAATTAATTTTTATACTCAATATGTTATAATATTATGTATTTTTTACGTCATCACATGTGTATTTATTTCTGTAATTATTAATATTATTAGTTTATTGTTTAATAATAAAGATAAAAAGTGATCATTATCTAATTTCCAGAATAATCTTATCAAGTTATTTTTTTCTGTGTTTCTTATGAAATTATATATATATATATATATATATATATATATATATATATATATATATATATATATATATATATATATATATATATATATATGTATACAAATGTTCAAGTTTCAAATCACGTTCTCTGGCAATGTTACATTAAAAATATTAAATTTAAGGGTAATAATATTCAAATATGTACAAAACATATACGATTAAATCTTGTAACATAAAATATAAAGTTGTATTTTATTTATTATTATAATACGTTTAATAATAATTTGAATTATTTCTGAGTCAGATTCTAATATTTCTTATTATAAGTACTTAAATAACTTGGAAAACAAAAAAAATTATATCAGTTTTGAGAATTCTAATCATAAGATAAATGTGTTTTATGATTTCAAATGAAACAGTTTGAATAAAAAGCATTTACAAAATTCTTGCAAGTCTTATTCATACGGAGCATGCTCAGATCGGAGTTGATTGAAATTTTGTTCGTTGCGCTGCGTTTAACGGTTAACGACGAATCACACAAAAGCAAGTTTGTATCCCCACTCCCCACCATTCAGAGTTCGTTGTTGTTACCACTAACGTCCAGAAAGTAGTAGAACGTACTTGTCAGCAAACCAATTTACTCGTTATTTAAAACTTACTGGTGAAACAAGAAGACTGTTTTAGATATACACAATTTAATATTTTATCTACGAAACTTTAAATTTTAAATCCCATGTAAGTATTACTTTTTACTTATTTTATTTAAGGAAACAAAAGACTAGTACATTAATCTTACTCTCATTATTCAAAACAACTGTTAATGAACTGACAGTCTGGTATCAGAATGTATTTTTTATAGTTACTTTTTTTGAACCAATTTATTGGTTAACGGTTCTTTTACGTATAAAGTTCATAAAGAAAGTTTGTAAAATGTTGGTTATTACACCGGTTCTTTTATTAATTATGTTTTAATTGTTCTTTTCACCGATAATTCGTTTCAGTGAATTTGCAATCACTGTGCTGTGAATTTATAAGGTCGCCAAAGTGACTTATTTATATAATAAGATGATGTATTGTTTATATAAGTGTGAAATATAACTAAATTATTGAAATTTTCAGTATAATGACTTCAACAAATTTCAACGTTGGTATGATCGAAACGTCCCGTAATTCAAGCCGCGTTTTGAAACCACCAGGCGGTGGTCATTCTGATATCTTTGGTATTTATGAACCACAGGAGCAACAAACTCCAAAAAATAAGAACTATCCTAAGTCAACAATTGGTGAGGTGTTTGGAAATGGCGAGCCTGTAGCTGTACCCATAACTAATTCGACCAACCAAAAAGAAATTAAAAAGACTGAAGAGGAACAAACTGATAACCACGTGCCGAATGAAAACGAAGCCCCGAAACCACCGATTGCTACTCCGCAACGTACCAGAGTGCCTCCTGGTGGCTTCTCTTCCGGATTGTGGTGAAAAATTACAGCGTTAGAAGATTTGTATACCGCCTTTGTTCTTGTATGCGTCTCTTTGTATTGCTGAGCATAAAAATCACTGTAAACTGAATGGCTGCAACCATGAGCTCGATTTTTGTGTATATTAAGAGGGTAGTTTCACATGTTAATACCATAACTCTTAGTGTACCCAAAAACCGAGTTCATAGTACCACTCCTTATGATATTTATTAATGTGTTAAAATATTTCAGAATAATATTTACAGTGTTTCAATTTTTCTCAAGAATTTAAATATAATGAACAACTGTTCCTAAATTAACACTATAGAAAATAATTTGACTTGTGATATTTTGTATCATTATTCATAGAATTCCCATTATTTTAATAAAAGTAACTTCATAGCAAAATTAATTATGATTTTCATTCCTTCTTATATAAGACAAGCTTTAAATTTGATATCAATTGGCAACTTAAATTTGAAGTACCGATTATAGAAATTTAAATATACCAGACTAGAATGAAGTATTTTGACCAATCTAAAATAAGAATGGTGGGAACACTAAATACTTTTTGCTTCGCAAAATGAATACTGCCAAATAAAAATATAATTGTAGCTTATAAGCAACGCACATATGTATGGTGGGTTGCTCCTGATAGGTGTATTCTGCTTTATTTCACTACCATATATAAATGATCTTACGTTGCACTTATAATCAGATAAAGAAAAATATACGAATTATTCATTTATTAAATGTTACTTATATAAACCTTTAGGCTTTAGAGTATATAGTTTCACTTTTGCTTGGTACTTAGCATCTTACAAATACATGCGCATTAGTTGTGTACTACCAAAAATTATCTAAATTATTTGATAAGATCAAGCATTAGTAATTATTACAGATTGCATTATAAGCTCCATAGACTTGTTACAAAACAATTATAATTAATTTTAGGAACTAATGTTACAAATGTTGTTTGAAACATAACAATTTCGTCAATTTTCTTGTAAATTACATGGGTAATTTAAAACTTTAAAAGTTAAATTGTTAAACTAGATATTTAATAGCAAAAATTTAATTATAGTACTAGAAAATTTATTTTTGTACATGAGGTAAATTTCTTTATACTATATTTGAATTTGTGCATAAATATTTTAATAACTAGAATTAAAATTAGTCAAATGATTAATTTAGGGTAAATTAAAAAATTTATACAGTTTTGGAATGAAAGTATATATTTTTTCATAAATATTTGTCGTAATACATCAAAGAATTGCGAAAATATAATTATAATAAAATTTATTTCTTATAACAATAAAAATTGTTTCCACATTTTTGTATTCATGGCTTTTTATATGAATCATATATTTACAACAAACTATGATTGTATTTACTATTCTGTACTACGTATGTCATCAATATTATAATACTTTTGATTTTCCTTCAAATATATATCAAATATGAGCTTCATTTTTTTGTCGATATTTTTATTTACAAAATTATACTACTTCACCTATTTGGTATTAGCATCCTTCTCGTCTAATATACACATGTAATTTATAAGTTGTGAACTTACCAATTATTTATAAATTGTTATTTAGTTCATTGACTGTAAGTATGATATAATTTTGTTCCTTCTTTCCTTGTCAAACGTTTGTGTAAGTCCAAGGTCTTGAATTAGTTGGTATTTTCGTTCTGTTGTATTCTGAACGGTGAAGGGCGTTTTGGTGTGGTCAGTCTTCTAATTATTTGTTGTCCTCGATTATCAGTTAGTGCTTATCATTTTAAAATGCATACAGTAACGTTTGCTGTTTATTTTATGCTATATCGTTGTATGTTGCTAGCGCAGGTTCCATCTCTATCTTTAGATATGGTTTTTGCTTTGAAGTCGTCTGCTTGTGTTGGAAGTCGGTTGCCTCGATGTTGGTTACTTCTTTGGCAGCAGAGTCAGCCTGCTTATAATGTTAATATGAGTATTTTGTAGTCACAGTAGATTTGATATTTTTAATTAATTTAAAAAATATTGTTTTCATGTTTTCAAAAAAGTGGTATAAAAAAAATTATAATAATAAATAATTTGAAATACGTCAGACATCATAACATAATATTTATATTTGTACTGTAACACGAGCGGAAGGGATGTTGAATTAGAAGTAAAATAGATTTCTTCACTTACCTTGACTGCGATCTGGTTGGCTGGCTGTTGTGTTTCTATCACAATTATTTAAGCGGGTAGGGTGTTTTAAATTAAAACAACTAAATTAAATTAATTAAAATATATAAAAAGATAAATTTAAAGTGACACAATAATTTACAAATATAAGAAACAAAATATAATAAAAATTTAAAGATAACAAATTATTTAGCGAACACCAAATTACTATCTGCGCACGTCTTTCTGCTAAGAGAAATGAAAATGAACTGACTAAACTTGGCTGGGGTAGTACTTTGGATACGCGTTCTATAAAACCGTTAATTCTATAAAAAATGTAAAATGTATACTCACTGGGGGATGATGAACTAAAAAAAATACCCAAAGTCAAATAAGAGCAGACAACAGACCAATAAAATATACACAATATGGTGATGTCAAGTTATATACAATATCTGTCACCAGAGTATCGTCTCCAACCGTCGAAGATAGCGTGACTAAAGTAGACAACAAAAAATTAATTGCTCGCAGCTTTATCTCGGCGGGGGAGGCGATGGTCTCCAGGTCACGAGCTATCTCCGAACGCGTCCGCCCAGGGATGCTCGATCTTGAATATGATTGTATCACCATGTTACATCACCCCCAAGTCTGGATATGATTATATCGTATGAGATAATTATCACCCTGCGTTACAAATGAGCTATAAATTACATTCATCAGTTAAACCAAGTAAATTTCCTTCTGCGAATAATTATAGATACAATTTTTCCAAAACTAATTTCAATTTATTATACGATCATATATGCAATATCGATTGGTCTCATCTGAAAGATTTCACTGATGCTAATGCTGCCCTGGATGAATTCTATAACACCTTATACAATGTACTTGATAAACATGTTCCCAAATATAAATGTAAATCATCCAAATTTCCACCATTGTTTAATAATGCAATAAAATGCAATTTAAAAACGAAGGAGTAGTATAGAAAAAAATGGGTTAGAACTGGACATCATTATTATTTATGTGAGTTTAAACGATTAAGGGAGTTAGTGAAAAATCAAATTCATAATTCATATAATGTATTCATTCGAAATGTCAAAAATAACATAAAGACTGATGCTAATGCGTTCTGGAGATATGTTCATTTAAAACAAGGTAGCTCTCGTATCCCAACAAGCTTAACTTCTGATGGTGTAGTTTACAGTAAACCACAGGATGTAGTAAATGCTTTTGCCACTTTATTTTCAAGTTATTACATACCCAGTACTCCTTCAGATAACGGAGATTCTAATGTACATAGCAATAGTCTTCCGTTCACTATTAATCCTGTTACCGAATGCGAACTACTACCTTTAATGGCTCAGTTATCAAATAAAGCAACAGCTGGCGAAGACAAAATACCATCCTTTCTCGCAAAAGACTGCAGATTTATTTTTGCTGCACCTTTGTCCCAAATTATAAATTTGTCAATTAAAACATCTACATTCCCTGAACGTTGGAAAGTAACACGAATTGTTCCTATTCATAAAAAAGATGATAAGTCTAATTTAAAAAATTACCGTCCAATTTCTATTCTGAATAACTTTGGGAAAATATTTGAGAAAGTAATTTATAATACTGTACTTAGAAATACAAGGTCTTTAATATCCGATAACCAACATGGTTTTATGCGAGGTCGCTCAACAGTTACCAATTTAGCTTGTTTTTCTCAATATGTTTCTGAAATTCTCGATAATCGTGGACAAGTTGATGTTTTGTTAGTGATTTTTCGTGTGCTTTTGATTCGATTGACCATGGCCTACTTTTATCTAAGATCAGTTTACTTGGAGCTTCTCCTTTATTATTGAATCTATTAGCTTCTTATCTATCTAACCGTTGCTGCTACGTGTTTGATAATGGTTTTTCTTCTTTTCAGTTCCTTGCTTCTTCCGGTGTACCTCAAGGATCGAATCTGGGCCCCTTGTTGTTTATTTTATTCATAAATGAATTGCTTTCTTCTTTTACATGTCCAGTACTCGCCTACGCTGATGACATCAAGCTTTATCATAACATTCGTTCCAGTTCTGATGTTCAAATTCTACAAGACAACATTGACATATTGGTGTCCTGGTGTTATAATAATAAACTCCCTCTCAATAGAGAAAAATGTTATATTGTGTCCTACATGCGGAAAAATAATTTTACTATTTATCCTTATGTTATGAATCAATTTCTCGTCACTCGTAAATCATCTATTAAGGATTTAGGTGTCACTTTGAATCAAAATTTTATATTCAATGAGCACATTAATAATATTTGTATCTCAGCTACAAAAATGTTAGGCTTCATTTTTAGAATTTGTAGAATGTTTGAAGATACGGTTACACTCAAATCTTTATATTATGCCTTCATAGTGAGCAAATTAGAGTATGCTTGTTTAATTTGGTTCCCGTATTATTCATCTCAAAATATGCTGCTGGATCGTATTCATCGTCGATTTCTAAAATATTTATCATTTAAAATTGATAAAGTTTTTCCTGACAGACATACTGATTTCAACTCCCTCCTAGAGCGTCACTCCATGCTTTCATTAAGTTTCAGGCGTGAAGAAATTTGCGCACGGTACCTGAGGATGCTACTCCACAATCAAGTAGATGCCCCGTTCTTGCTGTCTTGTGTGCAGTTCCATGTTCCAAGGCTCACAGCAAGATACATGCCAATTTTCCACCTTCCAACAGCTCACACAGACGTTTTGCTTCGATCGCCTATTTACCTCCTCTGTTTGTATGGCGAATCATTTTTTGAAGATATTTTTGTTTAATTTTTTTCGAATCACCTGTATATACATTTATTTGTTTAATTTAATTTGTTCTTTTGTCATTGTTAAATTTCACTTTTGTTAATGTTACCCTGTAACTGGATTTCTGTTTGGTAAATAAATTATTATTATTATTATTACCATGCGTGGTAACCTAAACAAATAAACAAACCAAAAACATTGCTTATGAACTAACTTGTTTAAAATAAAAGAGCTTAAAAGTATATTACATGCATTAATTTTAAACGAAAAGAAATAAATTGAAATGAATGAAAAGAAAATGCTACAAAATTATTAAAGACAATAAAAACATTAAAATTGTTGGCGTTGAATGTCAGCAGGTGTAATTGCGGTCGGGGGTTGATTGGTGGAGGTGCACTGTACAGCTGGTATGTCCGGATAAATGTTGGGCACTGGCTGCACTTCTACTGTTTGGAGCTCTTCTTCCTTAGGCTGCCCCAGGTGGTGCAGATAACAATTAACCTGTGCATGACAGAGGCTGGCCCACAAAAACAATATTGGTTTACTTCTACCTTTAGTTGCTTTCTTTGGTAGAAGAATCCAAGAGAGGTGTCGAAGATTACTAGGAGTCGGTTTTGCTCGGTACGCCGTGCCTGTTGTTGGCACAAAAACTCTGTCGATATGAGTTTCAGTGCGAACACGGTGTCATAGGTCTCCACGATAACGTACCGTTGCTCGATGGTGGAACCTTCTCCTTGTAGTGTCAGAATTGTGGCAGGACCTTCATAAAGCACATCAATACCCGTGGAGGAACAGCGACTTATCCTTAGCTTGCCAAGTTACTTCACCGGCTAGATCGTCAAAACAGTAGCCAGTGCTGTATTGACAAACTGTTCCGCTGCGGAGATTTATCTGATTTTCCTCCACGTTCGCGGCTGCTGTGTAATCGTGCAGTCGGATACTCACAGATGCACTGACAACGACGTCTTCGTATTTTACTTCGTTGAGAGTGTATTTGACGCCATTACATCTGCCGTTAGGATCCAGCGAACCCTCTAAAGTAGCTGATACTTCGGTTGAATCATTCAGCTTAATTCCTGACACAATTCCAACACCAATTCCGGAAAGATCTAGACGACGAAACCGATGTGCGTTCAGGCACGCTTCCACATGAATGTGATGTACGTAACGTCCGAATCCGCCTGAAACAACGCTGGTGTGGGAATGCATACCACAATGCTGTATAAGTTGCTGCAAAACAATCATGCACGTATAGACGTGCACCTCGCTGAAGCGGCGCTCCTGCACAAGCTGCATTCGCCTTACAGAAGTCTTTGTAGCATTTCTTGGATCCAGACACGGTTTGACACGCAACAGGGACACGCGCGTCAACTCCGTATCGCGATCCTGACAATCGTAGGTGACAATGTCGGCATTTATAACTGTTAGGACTATTGACACAGTCAAAAGCCACAAGGGTCCGCCCATCTGTGAACAATAATATTAAATAAATCAGATTCTACTTCAGGAACGGATCCATGACTGTGTGTTTTATATCTGGGTTTGGCAGGTGAATATGATGTTTCAGATGCATTTGTAGTAATTATTTCGTTATTTTCGCTTGTTACGTTTGAATTAAATTCTGGAACATCAGATTCACGGCCAGACTCCAGAATAGCAGTTGTTTCAGGATTACGGTCAGGACTTGCAGGTCTTGAACAGGGGTGTGAGATAGGTAGTTGGTGCGATACTTCACCAACTGTTGCGCAATCGCTAGGTGGCGTAATTAGCACAGGGGTGTAAAATGATGATGATTCAGGTACCTCTACAGTATCAGCACCATTATCGACTGGAAAGTCACCAAAACACGGGTTTAGTCTATTTACATGAACTTTATCAGTTTTTTCGACTTCGAGATAAAGAAATTTTTGAAATAATGCAAAACAGTGATGTTACAGAAGCCGAATTAGATACAGAATTAGCTGCTGCAGAAGAATACTCTACAAAATATAATTTAGCCAAGGAAAGACTACAGATTACTTATAATTAGGACACTGTTAGTCATCGAGCAGTAAAAATTCATCTACAACTAGAAGATTTAGGCTGCCACTAATAGAAACCAAGAAATTTAATGGAGAAATCAAAGATTGGCTCCAATTTTGGGGACTGTTTAAAAAGATTTATTGAAAATCGAGTGAAACACACATATTTACACACAAGTACAGAAATTGAAATTAAATTATCTTTATTTATTGACATTAACAACGTCTGACACTCAACTCATCAGCCAACTTATATATATATTTTTACATAAACAAGTTATAATTTCTATTGTTTCTTCAATACTTCCCCTCAATAAAAATTCTAACGCATCTAGCATTTTATATTACATCTATAAGCTTTCGGAATTTTTCAAAGTTCTAGCTAACGGCTTTGTAAAAATATCTGCTATCTTATTAGTACTTTCAACATACTTAATTTCTATTATCTGGTCATTTACTTTTTCTCTCATAAAATGGTACTTAAAGTCAACATGTTTTAATCGTTTATGAGTTTGAGATTGTATGCCACACGGATAGCTGACTGTCTTAAAAAATAACAATTGGTTTTTCTATTCGATCAATTTTCAAATCTTGTAAAATTTAACGTAACCAACATGCTTCACTAGCTGCTAGACTTAATGCAATATATTCTGCTTCTGTGCTCAACAATGCAATAGTAGGTTGTTTTCGTGATATCCAAGAGACAGTACAATTAAAAACTTTAAACACCAATCCTGATGTAGACTTCCTGTCTTTTGTGCCTCCACCCCAATCTGCATCAACGTAACCTTTTAACATTGTTGCGTTCTCATTTCGTACAAATACCAAATTTAAATCAATTGTTTCTTTTATATATCGAAGCACTCTTTTAATGCATTCAACAATTCATCGCTAGCTTGACTTTGATACCTGCTTAAAATACTCAATGTTGCACACAAATCCGGTCTTGATCCTAACATTGCGTACATTAGGCTTCCAATTAACTGCCTGCAACTTAATTCTAATTCCCTGTTCTTCGAGTTTTCTTGCTTCAATGAGTCAAGTTTAAAGTTTACATCCAACGGTGTTGCTATTGGTTTGCAATTTTCCATTCCATAAAGCCGTAGTACCGACTTCAGATATTCAGTTTGATTTATTTTCATGATTCCTGCTTCAAAGTCTGGATTTATGTTTAATCCCAAATATTATGAAACTCTTCCTATTTCTTTCATCTTAAAATTGTCAAATAATACTTTTTTGAAATTTTTTATTTGATTTTCGTCTGTTCCCATTATTAACAAATCATCCACATACAACAATACGTATAGTTTTTCTGTTTCTGTTATTTTTGTATATAAACAGTAATCGTTTTTAGATCTTGTTGGTTTTTCAACATCAATGTATTAAATTTTTCATTCCAACATTTCGGCGAACTTCTTAATCCATATAACGATTTAACCAATTTGCATACTTTATTCTTGTTTGTTGGTACTCCTTCTGGGTGATACATGTATACATCATCTTTTATATCTCCATTTAGAAATGCACTTTTGACATCCATTTGATAAACTGGCATTTTTAATTGTTTAGCCACTGCTAATACATCTCTCAGCGTTGGTAATTTTGCTACTGGAGAATATAAATCAGCTAAATCCACATCGTTTGTTTGTTGAAATCCTTTTGCGACCAAACGCGCTTTATATTGTATTGATTTATCTTCACATTTCTTTATTTTAAAAACCCACTTGTTTTCTATAATGTTATTAACATTTGTTGGTTTTTCAACTTCAATCCATGTATTATTTTCTTCCAACGATTGTAATTCATTTTCGATGGCTTTCTTCCATTGTCGTCTATTTTTACTTTCCATAGCATCTTTATACGTTAATGGTTCATCTTCTTAGATAAATCCTACGAAAACTTGAGATATTTTTTCTGTAACTTCATTATTATTTGTAACATTTTCATCTTCACTTGAACTTTCAGTTGATTTTCTAATGTTTTCTTCTTTAGGTTGCATCACTTCTTTATTCTCGTTTTCTTTTCTCTCTGGAATAAATGTTACATCTCTAGCACATTCTATTTTTCTTTCTTGTGAAAAATATACTCTATATCCTTTTATATTTTCTTCGTATCCTACAAATACTCCTTTTTTGGCTTTGATGTCCCACTTTCTTCTCTTTTCTTTAGGTATGTGTACGTATACTTCAATACCAAAAGGTTGAAATTCATTTAGACAGACATCTTTCTGAAACCATAATTCGTAAGGTGTTTTACCTTCAACAGTACTTGTTCCTGTTCGATTTAATGTATAAACTGCACAGTTTACTGCCTCACACCAATAGAACTTTTTCATTTTCTTTGCAATCATCATCGTTCTTGCAGCTTCAACTACTGTAGCTTCAAGTCTTTACTTCATTACCAGTATCTTGTTTAGCCTGTTTCAAGTAATGCTTAAGTTTGTCTATAACTTCACTCTTACTTTTTAGGAAATAAATTATTCTGAGATGGGAAAAATCATCCTTTAGTAATAAAAATTATTTTGAACCTCTTACCGATTTAACTTCCATAGGTCCGCAAACGTCAACATGAATGATTTCGCAAGTCTTCGATGTTTCAGATTTATTATTTCTAAATGGTAGTTTATGTTGCTTTCCTTTTGCACATGATTCGCAAAACAAATTTTCTCCTGGGTTGAATGCAATGTTATGCTTTTGCAATAATTTCTGTACATGCTTAATGTTCTGATGCGCAAGACGTTCATGCCACGATTTCAAGCTACTGACTTTTGTACTTGAACATACATTTACCCTAGTTTCAGCAACAGAATTACTTTCAAAACACATTTTATATAACTTTCCGTCACGGATTGCTTTCGCACAAACTTCCCCAAATTTATTTGTAAACAAGCATTGTTTATTGTCGGATGTTAGTCTAAAACCTTTGTATAAAATTGATCCGATAGAGAGTAGGTTGAATTTCAAATCAGGAACAATCAGTACTTTATTTATTTCTGTTGGTACTAGTTTTCCATCGACACGTGTTTGCACTCTTACAGTTCCAATTCCGACTGCTTTTATTGTTGTACCGTTACCAATTTTCACAAATTTTTGGAATTCAAGTTCTTTATATTCATCAAATAGTTCTTTTGAACAACACATGTGCTCGCTAGCACCGCTATCAACATACCACACAGCAAAATTTACCGTATCAGTTATTAATGCAACGTCGACTGCCGAAGTAATAAATGCATTTTCTTTATTCACATTTCTCTGTTCCTTTTCATTTTCTTTATATTTTGCCATTTAGAATCTACATTGATTAATGAAATGTCCTGGTTTTTTACAGAAATGGCATAATTGTACTTCTTTATTTGCTTTATTTTTAAAACAATTCTTCTTTATATGACCAAACTTGTTGCATAAATGACATTTAATCTATTTATTTCGCTCAAAAATATTATTATTTTTGACTGTAGCAAGAGCTATTTCTGATTTTACTTCACTTGCCTCCATTCCTTCCTCTTCAATTAACCGACGAGAAGTCAGGTCACCTGATGGGAACTGACTCCCAAGCAGAAATGAAATGTTTGTAACTCTCTGGCAATGACATTAATATTTTTGTGATTAACATCTGGTCAGACACTTTTTCTCCCATTTGATTTATTTGTTTAACTATTTCGTCCAGTTTTGAAATGAAACAAGAAATACCTTCTCCTTCATATTTCAAATTAAAGAATCTTTGCTGGACTAAATGTAATGATACTTCCGATTTATGTTCATACATTACTAACAACTTGTCCCACATTTCTTTGGAACTTTCATATGACAACAAATGGTTTAATGGCCCTTCTTCAATATTTGTGGCAATTATTTCTTGTGCTTTAGCTTTCAGCTTTAACCACTCTATAGCTTCTAGTTCATTCTTAGGTCTCTTACTCGCTCCTGTCACCAGATCATAGACTCCTTTTGATTTCAAAATTATTCCAATTTGAAATTTCCAAACATTCCAGTTGTTACTTCCTTTCAATTTAATACCTTGTGTGTTCTGGTCCATCTTTCTTACTTTTGTGTAGTTTTAAAGTTATATTATTTTCATCAACCTTTATTGCAACCACATAAATAATTTTTAATTTCTAGACTCACAAGTATATTTCATCTGACCCTTTCGTGTTCTGGGCCCATAACCTATTGAAAATCGAGTAAAACACACTTGTTTATTGAAATATTTACATTCACACACAAGTACAGAAATTGAAATTGAATTATCTTTATTTATTGACATTAACAACGTCTGACACTCAACTCATCATATATACTATATATATTATACAAAAACAAGTTATAATTCAACGAAGAAAAATATCAGTATCTGGTACAAGCAACTGGTCCAGGGTCCAGAGCAAGAGTCGTAGTAGAAAGTTTTCTACCTACTGGAGATAACTATCCTAAAGAAGTCAATGCTTTGAAATCGAGGTTTGTTCGTGAAGATTTGTTGATTAAAGTTTACGTTCGAAAACGGCTAAGTCTAGTTTTACAGAAATCTTTATCTTCGGCTATTTTGCCACTTACAACACTCTATGACAAATTAGAATGTCAACTAAGGGCACTAGATTCGTTGGGTGTAACTACTGATAAATGCTAATGTTTCGTTAGTTGAGTCATGTTATACCTGAAGAGCTTTTGCGAGTATGGCAAAGAACATATATCCCAAAACCTGCTGATCTCCATTCTGCTGTTGGTGTCAACACAAATATTGCTAATTCGGCCAATAGTCAAACGATTGGCGTGGTGTCGGCTTCTGATGTCAACGTCAGGGATAAATTGAAACAACTCATGTTATTTATAAGAATGGAAATCGAAAATGAAGAAATAGTCTCCATAGCGAAGGCAGGATTTGGTGCAACGACGAACGTCAACAAGAAGAGGACATTAAAAACAGAAACAAAGAAAGCTTAACAAGAGAATACTCCAACAGCTGCTGGACTAGCCATGAACATTTTGTAATAGTGTCAAACATGAGTCATGAATGTGTTGATTCACATAAAATGATAAAAAACAATTAATTATTGATGTCATGTGGTTTTATACGTTTAAAACCTGGACTGGAATTGCAGAATTTTTGTAAAATGTTCTAAATGTAAAATAGATACTCCTTCGTAATGTGACCAGAATTACAATGTAATCAATGTCAGTGTTGTTTCTGCAAAATTAGCAACAGTTCAAGAAAATATTAAAGTAACACAAGAAAGTTCTCTAACTAGTCTCACTTATACTCAAGAAGTTATTTTGCTAACTATTGTTGTCATTTTACGAGGTAATAATGGAATTGAGCGTGGAGCTAGAGCATTAATTGATACGGCGTCTCAACGTTCGTAATGTCTTAAAAGATTCGGCAAAAGAATTAGGTTATCAGGTGGTGAAGAAAAAATTCACTCTTTATTCGGAGGTTTAAATACTGGGGAGAGTAAGTATAAACTATATAGGATTCATTTAAGTAATGGGAATAAAAATATCATTGTAACTTTTTTGCTTTAGATCATTCAAAAATTTGTGGAGAAATTTGTGCAGTTAGTCAAGGACAATGGGAAAAAGAATTAGCTAAAAGAGACATTATTTTGTCAGATAATAAACCTGGTAAATATAATTGTTGATCGATGCGGATGTAGCCGAGAAATTATTAACAGGTAGGCTTTTTCAACTTGAATCCGAACTAACAGCAATTGAGACCAATTTAGGTTGGTCTATAAGGGGTAAATATCGCGAAACTAATATTTTAAAATCACATAATAGCAATACAGCAATGATAATAACTTCTATGCTTGTTAGTAACATGAAAATTAAGGATTTATGGGAATTATATATGTTAGGTATTAAAACATTTTCAAGAAACTGTTTCAGTAGATGCTGAGGATAGATATGTTGTATATTTACCGTGGAATGAAGGTCACCCTTCTTTACCTACTAATTATAGTTTAGCTTAAGGTGGGCATACACTATAAGGTTTACCGGCAGGCAGGCCTTCCGGCTACTAATCCGGAAGGTAAGTTGTATCGGCCGGAAGGCGAGGCCTTCCATCAAACAGTTAGCGCTTGAATTCTGCCGGCCGGCCGCGTCAAAACCCACGCAAATCGTAATATGTATGTCCAGTAACGATAGTACAGGCCGAGAGTTAAGTCAAAAAAGTGCAATTCAATAATGGTTGATATGAGAAGTTGATCTCACGACTTTATAGAGTTGTTTATTGAAATGTATAGATAACACTCTTATTTATATAATAAAAAAGGAAAGGAATTTTCTAAAAAATCATTAAGATCAGCTGCCTATGCTAAATTAGTAGAAAAATTTAAAACTGTAGATTCCACAGCAACAAAAGATTTGTTTGTTAAAAGCCACCTTGAATATGCTAACAGGCCACACTTTAAAGACTAAAACTCGCTGCAAAAACGTAACGTATATCTCAGCCGAGAGTATAGGTTTAGCCTTCCGGTTTAGTAGCCGAAAGGCCCACCTTCCGGTAAACCGTATCGTGTATGCCCAGCTTTCGTAGGTTAGATTCTACTGTTAAAAAATTGAAAGTAGATGGATATTATTTAGAATGTGAAAATGTATTAAAAGAATGGTTAGACGAAGGTATTATTGAAGACGTCGCTGTTAAGGAATCTGACATTCGTGGTCACTATTTACCTCATAGGCATGTTGTAAAATTCCACAAAGATAAAACCCGTTTTTGATGCTTCCGCGCGCGAGAAACAGTTATTGAACAGATACCTACAATTTTGTTTATATTTAGAGCAAATAAAATAGGTGATATTTTGAGATTGATTTTTTAAAATTTTTATGGAAAACAGTCTGGGAAAATTAATAGTTTATTGCCATTGCCGAGTAGTACCTATTTGGTGTGTCAAGTAGTCCATTTTTACTCGGAGCTGTAATCCAACATCATTTAGAAACAACTTTAGAAAATTCAATGAAAGGCAAAAATATTTTTTCTTATGAAATAATTCACAAAGTTTTTATGTTGACAATTATATAACAAGTGTCAATAATGAGCTTGAACTCACAGAATTGACCAATGAGGCTAAAGAGATTATGAGCAACGGTAAATTTGATCTTAGAGGGTGGGAGTATAGTTATGATTATAATTGTGTCACCCAAAATGTAACGTTCTTGATTTAGTGTGGAATAAAGAAAATGATACTTTGTCAATCTGTTCCGATAATTGATTGAATTTTGAATATCAGAAAATTACGAAAAGAACATAATTATCTGTAGCTCATAGAGTTTTTGATCCCACAGGTTTTACTTGCCCTGTTACTTTTGCAACTTATTTGGGTAGGAAATCTAGTTTGAGAAGATGAACTAAATGATGAAAAAAAAAAACTAAGTTTAACATATTTATCTGAAATAAAAATTCCAAGGCATCTTTCATGCCTTAGCGGTAGGCTGATTAATACGAGTATTCATACATTTTGCGATGCAAATTAGTCAGCCTATGCAGCGGTATATTTTCATTTGATAGAAACTGAACTAGATGTTAATATTCCATTAATACAGGCGAAATCAAGAGTAGCTCCGATAAAAATGATTACTATTCCTGGACTGAAATTATTAGCTGCTACTATGGGACCTCGGCTTGCTAAGACTATAAATGAAACTCATGTTTACGAAAAAATAGAATATTTCTTTTGGATAGATGCATCTACAGTTTTGGCTTGGATTAATAGAGACGAGCAGTGGGGAATTTTTGATAGAAACAGGATTGATGAAATATTAAAACTCACTTCCAGGGCGCAGTGGAGACATGTACCTGGAATCAGGAATCCTGCTGACCTTCCATCAAGGGGATGCTCTGCAAAGAAACTTATAGATTCCAGGTGGTGAGAGGGACCTGATTGGTTAAAATTTCCTTTGCATTCTTGGCCTTCTGCCGATGTTTATTGTTATGATGAAAATGAGCTAATAAAAGAAAAAAGATAAACTGTAACATTGTGTTTCACAATTGTAAACAACGAAGTAACCGATGGCGTGATGATTTCACATACAATGAAATAGAAGCAGGAGAATTACATGTTTTAAAACTAATACAACAAAATTATTTTCGAATTTTGAACAACCAATATTAATTCCTGCAAAACACCAAGTAGTAGAGTGATTAATACGAGAGAAAAATGAAAAAGTTTGCCATCTAGATGTCTAGGGGTTATTGTCTTTAATAAGAGAAAGGTTTTAGATTTTAGGAGGCCGATGAACTATTAGATCTGTCATTTCTGAATGTTTAATTTGCAAGAGATTTTTAGTCAAAAATATATCATCAATACCTGCACCTCTGCCAATTCATCGTGTTCGAGACGCTGCAGCATTTGAAGTAGGAGGCGTAGATCTTACTTTACCCTTTTATCTTAAAGGTGATCAGAAGTGTTGGGTAGCGTAATATACATGTGCTGTGTATAGGAGCTGTTCATTATCATTTTTAACACTTTTAACGTAGCTGTCAACTGAAATTTTCATTCAAGCTCTTCGACGTTTCATAGCTAGAAGAAGCCGTAGATTAATTATATATTGTGATAAAGGTACTAATTTTGTAGGGGTTGATAATGCGTTTAAAAAACTTAGATTGGAAAAGAAATTCTAATTATAGTACAGCACAACGGTTTGAATGGAAGTTTAACCGTCGTACAGCTGCCTGGTGGGGTGGTTGGTGGGAACGTCTTATACGTCTTGTGAAACAATTATTACGTAGAATTCTTAGGAAATCTTGTTTAAATTTCGAGGAAATGATAACTGTTTTGTGTGATTGTGAAGCAATTATAAATAGTAGACCAATTACTTATATTATGGAATCGTATATAGATTTAGTACCATTAACACCAGCTATGTTTTTATAGGATATTAAAGAAATAGGAGTACCAGACGTGATATTGTGAAAAATAGTAAATTAGATAAACGTGCCACGTGTCGTAAAAAAATAAGTAACGTTTTGAGGAAAAGATTTCGTAACGAGCCTTTGGGTAAATTAAGACAGAGATATATTCCTCGAATAAAACACGAATTAAAAAATATGCGAGTTAGTTTTAATGTGTAATGAGAATTCTAAAAGACAAAATTGGCCGATAGCACGCGTTGAAGCCCTTTTTCCCGGTAAAGACAACAATGTTCGTATTGTTCGTCTGCGTGTTAGTACTGGAGATATGTTGAGACCAGTGCAGAGAATTTTTACATTAGAAATAGAAACTAATTATATTATTTAGAGAAATAACAGTCTAACCAGTCCTAATAATAAAAACTAAATGTATGTTTAATATTGTGACTTACGTTGCAATTTTTCTATTAATTTTGTTGTGTTCTATAAAATTAAATATTATTTTCGTAATAATAGAAAATTTGCAAGGTGGAAAAATGTTGTATTTTATAATCAGAGTAGATTTGATATTTTTAATTAATTTAAAATATATTGTTTTCATGTTTTTCAAAAAAGTGGTTGTATTAAAAAAAAAAAGACAGTAGAAAATAATAAATAATTTGAAATACGTCAGACATCATAAAATAATATTTAGATTTGTACAATAAATAAAAACAGTTAAAATATAAGTCTTTTCTCGGATTTAATTACAATGAGATTGGATTCATTTGAACGTTATTTCAATATTATTGTAGGAATGTTTCTGCAGGAGTTCTTGGAAGTATAGGCGACGTGCATATTTTTAGCATCAGTGCCTCTAGCGGCAATATCGTAAGAAACTGAAATAAACTGAAAAGTTGCCATTGTAATACGACAAATGCTATTAATCTAGTCGTCTTTTAATGATTCATAACCATGAAATCCTTCACAATGTATTTCTTCACTATTCCAGCACATTTATCATTAGTAGATTTCATTGTCGAAAATGTAGGCATATTGGGTTATGTTGATATTTCATTACTATCTTTGTTAAAAGAGATTCAAAAATAAAATCTTCATAATTACCATCATAGTTTACCTGCTGACTAAAATCGACAGATAACATTTCTGGCAGTTCCTGTTTTATAGTATGAAAGTTTAATATTTTTGTTTTTAAATAAAAAATATCAGGAAAATAGTAGGATTGTACGAAGGTCTCCTGGAATCGTCAGATTTTTCATTTCCTACGAAATCCGCACTGCACACTTTGTTGTGTTCCATCGGTTCCCAGGGCTTTTTACCAAGCCTAGCAACAATATTTAATATTTTAGTAGGGTTATTATTATTAAGGCCTATATTTTTATCTACGAATAAACTTCCGAATAAGTTATTCAACGAATAAAAAAAAAAAACGCATCAAAAAATGACAGCTAGAACTGTTATGTGTGGGTTTCCTAATCAAACTATTTAGACTTCTTATGAAAATGACTTTATTTATTTTATTCAATAATTGACTAACTTATTATAACAACGAATTACATAACTACCAATTCATAGCCATCGTACATATTATTATAACATCTCCCTTTCAAGAATTAAAGACATATAAATTTACAAACAATGATTACATTATTAACATGTGTAAATTTTATAAACAATTTTTTTTATTTCTTTAAATAATATAATCTCTCTGGCGGTTTAACAATTCTCCCTGATTTTGTTTTAATCAACTTAGAATTATTTACATTTTCGTCAGGTACCATATGAGACTGATTAATTGTATTTTCTTTATTATCATTATAGAAAGTTTGTCTGATATGATATCTGTTACGCCTATATTGATCACCATTTGGTGTTTTAACTATATATGACCTAGGTTCAGGTTCTACTTGAATCACTTCACCTTCAAACCATTCTGCTTGTGGATTTTTTAAAATATAATATTTTTCCCTGGGCAAAGGGTTTCAAGAGGTCTAGTTCCTCTGTCATAATATTTTGCCATTCTCTGTTTATTACATTCTACTATTTCTTTATATTTATCAATGTCAATAAGTTTTGGATTTAAGTAGGCATAGAAATTTTTGTTCGTAATTTTCTTGACATTAATAATTCAGCTGGGGAGTTTAGCTCATTTTTAGGCATAGATCTGTATTGGAATCATTGATTTTAGAAGTAGTTTTTTTAAATATGCCTACAGTTCTTTCCACAAGTCCATTAGATTTAGGATAGTATGGATTAGAAACCAAATGTTCAATATTCCAACTAAATAAAAAGTTTTTGAAGTCTTTTGAATTAAAAGGCGGACCTCCGTCAGTCATTAATTGGCATGGTATGCCATGACGAGCCAACATAGATTTTTATTTATTTATTACTAATTTACTGTAGAAACCTTTATCCAACAATGCTATTTCTACATATTTCGAGAAATAATCAACGCATACTAAATATTTTTTACCACGTAAATCCATGAAATCTATGCCTACTTTTGACCATGGTACTAATTCAGTGTCATGTGGTTTAAGAGGTTCTTTAATATTATTACTTTTATATTTTATACATGATTCACAATTTGAAATCATATTAGTAATATCGTTGTACATGTTTGGCCAATAAATAAATCCCTTAACAGAATCTATACAACGTTTTATTCCAAAGTGTCCTTCATGAATGAGATTAAGATTTTCTTTTCGTAAAATAGTGGGAATAATTAAACTTTGTCCTTTAAATAGCAAATCATCTATTACGTGTATTTCATCATTAAATGTAAATTATGGCCTTGCTTCTACATCTACTAAACTTTTGTTTTTAGGCCATACCTTATAAAATATTCCGACAATTTCATTAATGTAGAATCTTTAGAAGTAGGTCCTACTATAGACTTTAATCGATGTTCAGAAGTAGCAAGATTTGATTTTAATAAGTTTATATGTAAATCTAAATTTTGATCCATTTCATGCAATACTGTTTCAATCAAGGGGGCATGAGACAAAGTATCTGCAATATACATTTCTTTACCACTTTTATATGTTACTTTCAAATCATAAATTTGTAATTTTAGTAAAAGTCTTTGTAAACGTTGCGGAACTTTGTAAAGTGGTTTATCGAATAAGACTACAAGTGGTTTACAATCCGTTTCAACAATAACTTTATGCCCGTATATATATTGATGAAATCGTGTACACCCAAATGTAATAGCAAGCAGCTCTTTTTCAATTTGAGCATAATTACGCTGACTATCAGTTAAAGTAGCTGATGCTTATGCAACAATTTTCGATTCCTGAAGCATTACAGCACCCTTGGCATACTGAGACGCGTCACATGACAAAATAAGTTGTTTTGTTTGATCATAATAAGTTAAAACTGGTGAGTTTATTATTAAATTTTTTAATTTATTTAATTCTGCATCATGAACTTCATGCCAGTACCATTCTAAATTTTTCTGCAATAATGATCTTAAATTTAATTATTCATTTGATAAATCTTTAATAAAAGGTGATAAATACGTTATCATACCAAGAAATCTTTGTAGTGACGATTTATCTGTCGGTTTTGGCATATCAATTATAGCTTTAACTTTAGACTTATCTGGTGAGATGCCTTCGCTATTGAATTTATGACCTAAATAAATGACTTCATCACGACACAATTTTGATTAAAATTCATTGAATCGAAGACCTATTTTTCTAGCTCTTTCAAAAACTTTACGTAATGTGGCACCATGTTCTTGTTTTGTAGGTGCAAAAATTAAAAAAATCATCTAAATAAATTATTAAATTAGGAATGTCTTTAAAATTTTCTACCATAGCAGTATGAAACATTTCTGGCGCTGACTTTAAACCAAACGGTAATCTTTTAAAACGCCATCGACCAAATGGACAAATGAATGTACATAACTTAGATGACTCTTCATCTAAAGGCAACATCCAAAATCCAGAATTAGCATCTAAGGTAGAAAAATATTTTGATAAAACTAAATTTGCTTTGACAGTTTCAATTGTCGGAAAAGGATAGTGGCATCTTTTGACAGCTTTATTTAAATTTCTTGGATCTAAACACAATCGAATAGCACCTGACTATCTTTGCTATGACTATTGAACTAATCCAAGATGTTGGTTCTGTAACTTTTGTAATTACTCCCAAATTTTCCATTCTAGCTAATTCATTTTTAAGATCATCATACAATTTAAATGGAACTCTTCTGACTGATTCAATGACTGGCTCAACATTTTTATCAATTGAGATATGAACTTTTATTTTTAATTGCCCTTTAAATACACCCGAATATTCTTTTAGAAAGATTTTGGACTCTACGTGAAAACTAGAACTAATTTCAGCAGATTCTTTGACAGATACATGATTGATTTTTTGAATTAGATTTAGACTGATACATGTTGTCAATCCTAATATTGTACGATATTCAATATCAAGTAAATAAAATTTTATAAAGTGACAAAAATTATTATAATTACTTTTGAATGTAACTTTACCTTTGACTTTGAGATCTTTACCACTAAATGTGAAAATATTGACTGGAGACTTAATGACATTGACATTTTTACAATTATTTAAATTTACAAATGTTTTATATGACATAACATTAGCTTGAGTATCAGTATCAAGTTGACACATTAGTTTATTACCATTAACATAAGCAGGATGTCCCATGTTAATGAATTAATTGCTATTTTTTTATTATTAACATACAAAGAATCAATAGAAAACTGATAGCTGTCAATACTGTCAGCACTGTCACTTTTGTTATCATTACTGTCTTGATTATTTATCTGTTTTACAAATCTGTTTTTATTTGATAGACAACATTTTGCAAAATGCCCTGTCTTACCGCAGTAATAACATTTTCTATTTTCAGCTGGACATTTATAACGATGTATCCTTTTGACTTGTGACTGGAACCTGGAGACTGGAACTGATTTCTGGCAGACTGCTCATTCTTCTTGAATGTTGTTGCCTTCTTGTGGATGGCTCCCACAAACGACGCTTGTTGCTCAACTCCTTTTCTTGCAGCAACAACTGACTTTATTAATTCTAACGCCACGTCCAACTTTATAGCTCCTGCGCTGAACAATTTTTCTTTAACATATTCGTATTCTTCAATTAAACCGCATATCATGACATCTTTAATAATATCTTCTCTTAGCGTAGCTAAGTCACATGACATGCTAAGATTTTTAAGAGCTACGACATAATCTTCAATAGATTCACCAGGTTTTTGCTTCCTTGAAAAGAAATTATGTCTTTCAATGGCTATATTTTTAATAGGAGTGAAAGCATCATTGAATTATTGAACTAATTCTTCAAATTTAACTGTGTCCAAATCGAAGGTTGAAGCATAAAATAATGGCATAACTTGGTCACCCATATAATGTAGTAACATTGCTACTTCCAGACCACTTCATGGTAACGGCAACATTAAGATTTAAAATTAAAAAATGTGATAAGAACAAAAAACAAGACTGAAATGGAACATAGATAATTTAAGTAACGAATGTACAAGAGATAAATATGTGGAGGAACTAGAAAAGAACCTAAAAACACAGTATTGGAGAGGAAAACGTAGATGAAAGATGGAATACTATAAAAAATGCATTCACTAAGCGTCAGATACATGCATAGGAAGAGAAAAACAACAATAAGAAAGAATGGTACAATGAAGAATGCCGCGAAGCAGTAACAGAAAAGAAGAGGGTAAGGACGAAATGGATAAGGACAAAAACAGAAAAGGACAAGGAAGAATACGAAAAGATGAGGAAAACATGTAATAAAATTATAAGAAAATGCAAGAGGGAGTGGATAGACAAAAAAATAGAAGATTTAGAAGAAGAAGGGTTTTTCAGAAACACAAAGAGGTTTTATCAAAAAGTAAATGAACAGAATAGAGTGCGCAAAGAAAAGTCGTGTGGAATAAAGGATAAAAATGGGAAGCTGGCAGAGAACGAACATGAACATAAACAAGTATGGACAGAGCATTTCAGGGACCTTTTAACAGAAGAACACAAGAGGGTAAAAACAGAAACACAAGAAACAGTAGAAGAAATAGAAGTAATAGAAGTAATGGAACCAACATTAGAAGAAATTAAAGAGATAATAAGAAAAAGCCGCAACGGAAATACACCAGGAAAAGATGGGATCAATATAGAGCTGATAAAATATGGAGGCGAAGAACAACAGACACAGATGTATGAGTTAATTAAGATAATATGGAGCAATGAAAAGATGCCAAGAGAATGGGAAACAGGTCAAATAGTGACAATACATAAGAAAGGCAACCAGCAAATATGCGAAAATTATAGAGGCATAACGCTGTTGAACACGGCATACAAAATATTATCCACAATAATACAAAGAAGAATAACGGATGAAACTAGAAATATAATAGGAAAACATCAATGTGGTTTTACTACAGGTAGATCGACGGTGGATGCAATACACACAGTAAAACAGATAATAGAAAAACACTTGAGTACAATATAGACACGGAAATACTCTTTATAGATTTTAAGCAGGCCTTTGATTCCATTAAAAGAGAAAGATTGCTATTTGCTCTGAAAAAGTTAGGAATACCAGCAAAATTAAGAAATTTAGAAATGATGACAATGAGAGAAACAAAAAACACCGCGAAAACACAAAAAGGCGAGACAGAAGAGTTTGAGATAAATAAAGGAGTGCGACAGGGAGATGCATTATCAGCCACTCTATTCAACTTGGCGTTGGAATATGTAATGAAGGGAATAAATAAAGAAGGAACACTCAGAACAAGAGGAGGACAAATAGTAGCATACGCTGATGATATCGCAATAATAACAAAAAGTAGAAAAATAATGGAAGAAATACTATGGAACATAGAAGAAGAAGGTAATAAAATGGGCTTAAAAATAATCGTGGGAAAAACTAAAATAATGATACTAGGGAAAAAAGTAAAGAACAAGGAAATAAAAATAGAAGGATATATATTTGAGCAAGTAGACAGATTCAAATACACATGGGTGGGCAACCTTTTTTATAACAGGTGCCAGAATAAGATTTACGTTTCGTACGCGGGCCGTAGTAGTTATAATTTTTTTATAATTTGCTGCGTTACGACTTTCTATCTTATGATATGTGTTTAATTTAAACAAGACGAATTATATCGAAAATTAATCTTCTTTTTCTTTATGTTGGGTACTAACCTAATTTAAAATTTTTGTTTTTGAAAATATTTATTTCTTCTAAAGATTTTGCGGGCCGGATTGGAACTTTACGCGGGCCGGAGTTGGCCCGCGGGCCGGAGGTTGCCCACCGCTGGATAGCATTAACAAATAAAGGAGAAAGAGAAATAGAAAATTAAAGAAAAAATAATGGCAACAAATAAAGCTTTCTATGCTAATAGAAAATTACTTAAAAGTACGATTCTATCACATGCTTCTAAAATGAAAATATACTCAACGATTATAAGACCAATAGCCTTGTACGCTGCTGAAACAATGTTAATGAGTAAGAAAGATGAAGAAGATTTCAGAATAATGGAGAGGAAGATAATAAGAACGATACTAGACCCAATAAAAATAGCAGAAAATGAATATAGAGCGAGAATGAACTACGAAATAGATGGAGGAAGAAGAAGCAAAGGCAGGCCCAAATCGACATGGCTACAGGAAGTAGAGGAAAATATGAGAGCGGCAGGAATTGAGAAATGGAAGAATAAAACAAGAGGCAGGAAAGTCTGGAGAGACATAATACAAACAATGTGAAAGAAGTGAAGGAAATAAGGAGAGTGATCTACTTCAAATAAATAGATCTAGAGAGCTTCTAAAGAAGCGGCGCAACCCCACAAGGGGTGTTAAGCCACCTTATATATATTGCTACTTTTCTGGCATCTTCTTTGTCCATTGATGTTGCTCGTAATAAAATGTTAAATCGTGTATACCAATTTTTCCACCGATCAGCCAAATTAGGCACATTCACATTAAATGGTGGTAATGAGTACATTGCGGGACAATTTTTTATGCGAGTTAATTCTGACTTGACGGTTTTATTTTCTGTTTCAGACATCTTTATCGTAAAAGAAACACACACCTGACACCATGTTATGAGTGGGTTTCGTAATCAAACTATTTAGACTTCTTATGAAAATGACTTTATTTATTTTATTCAATAATTGACTAATTCATTATAACAACGAATTACATAACTACCAATTCATAGCCATCGTACATATTATTATAACAAGAACAATAAGTATCATTTGAGCTATGATTTCGATGCGACATTTTCCATTTATTCGGCGAATAATTTATTTGGTACTTTATTCGTAGATGGAAATATCGGCCCTTAAAGTATTAAAAGGACAATTATTAAAATGTTTAAGTAATTCGTCGTACCTTCTGAATCCACACTTTCCCCCTTTATATCTCATACCATTTTCCTGGGAATCTATAAAATTTAATTTATGTACTAGTGTTACTATAAGTATTGTGACATGCTACAACCCAGCCTGAATGTTTTTTTATTATTATATTAAAGCACAAAGTTGAAAAAGCAACAAATTATCATCTGTAACGCAACAGCAGATAGTTTGTTTTCATAACAAGTTTGCAAGTTTCGTACGCATAGCTGCGCTGATTAATAGACTGCACGTCGCCTATCCTAAATATCCGCTAGCGGGATTTATAATGAAGTAAAATAAGAAGTAACGCAAGATGCAACATGCAACGCAGACGGTAACGCAGAAGCAAAGCAAGAAACTAATATAAATATATCTGCTGTAGAAAGGAGTACACTCATATTCAAATTACTAATTCGGGAAATATCAAACAAGCATCATTTTAGTTTATTACTAATTTTTAAAAAATACAGCGAAAATTTAGTGGTACCAAAACAACTAAATTAAAATCTAGATGAAATATTTTTACATTAAAATTTTATAATATATTAACTTTTTGAACATTAAAAGAATAAAAATCTATTAGCATTATCAAAAAAATTATTGGTTGATATAAGAGTTATTTTTTCAGTAGTATACTGCAAATTATTTAAAAATAAAACAAAAATTATTGTTCTTTATCGAATATTTAAATGCACATTTATTGCAAACTACAATTTAACTTTTGACAGCAATATTAGTGCTCCTCTGTAGCACTACAGACCATCAAATCAGAACAAATCGCATATCTTGTTGACAAATACACTTCTAGTGTTAGAGAAAAAACAAAATAGTACTATTATTTTCTTTTATAAAAATTCATATTATACTCGTGCTATAATCTCCTAATAAAATATTTATAGTTTTGGGTTCTTTTGTTTCAAACAAAATGCTTTTCTGTCTGAAATCTTCAGATTTGAAGATTAGTTTGTAAAATGTTTCGTTGTACCAATTCATTGGACTATTTAAGGTCTATTCACACATATCAGTGACGTGTCAGTTCAGTGACAGTGTCAGTGAAAAATAAAATATCGTTGCATATAGTTTAGCTTAAACTGTTCACACAAGCCCGACACAGTGCCGTATTTTTGCGTTCAGTATCAGTGCAGTATCCGCTTCGTGAAATTATATATCGTTGCCAACGATATTTTTACTATTTCACTGATGTATTGTACGCAGTCGTGCAGCTTACTTGTTAATTTTTTGTGAATAAAATTATTAATTTTGTGTCTGTAAGCTAAAATAATTACTGACAACTGATGAAACTAGCCACTGATATATCACTGATGTTACTGAGACTGAACTGATACGGCACTGACACGGTACTGATATGTGTGAATAGACCTTTATGTGAACAGTTTAAGCTAAACTATATGCAACGATATTTTATTTTTCACTGACACTGACACTGAACTGACACGGCACTGACACGTCACTGATATGTGTGAATAGACCTTAATTCAGTCATCACTATATAAGTTATGTTTGTAACTGACGGGTTCGGCGAAGTTTAATAATCAATAATTAAAACAACTATTAAAAGTCACGAAAAGTTTATTTACTAACACTTATATTTATTTATACTACTGATTTATTTTTACACACTTATTAATAAACGCAAAATAACGATTAAACAATACTAAACTAAGAATATTAGATAAGAAATATTTATTTACACTATTTATATTCACTACGCAAACGCTTTATTTATTTCCACTTGATTCGATATATGTACTCAACGGCGTATCCGAGTCGAATTCCCCCACTGGGTATGTAAGCGCCTTTATATATCGGTTGAGTTGGCGGTCTCGAATGATCTAGTACATTCGTTAATGGAACATTTCGAGAACGATGACTCATCGTTGCGCGCAGACTTCCAGTGCCGTACTGGCTTGTTACAATATTATCCCCATCCAGTAAACACACAAGCTATACCATATGTGGCGACTCAATTTATTCCAATGTATTCAATTTCCAAATTATATTCCAAACATCCCCTATTTCAAAATATCCAGAGTATCCTACATCAGATCTCACAAAATAACCACAATTACTTTCATTTGGACCCCATCCCACATTGGTATAATGGGAATTGAAAAAGCTGACTTCCCAGCGAAAAAAACCACTCAAACCTAAAATATGAGTATTCAAATTTAAGTAAGCGTCATTATAAACAACATATAATCCAAACTTTATGATAATTGTACAATGGAACTTAAAGACGACATATAAAATGAAAAACATGCAAGACCAGTTAGGAAAATGGTAACCAACTGCTTTTATTAGACGATACCAAAAACTATTGACCAGATTGAGAATAAGCCACTCTACAGTAACTTGCGCGATGAATGTTAAAACCAACAAACCATACAACTTATAATAATTCTACAATGCTAAAAATATAACAACAAAAGAAAGAATACCAAATTCCATAAATATTAAAACAAACCAATGCTCAGAAAATAATAAAAAATATTAGAGATATTAACATATCTTTCTATTATATTTATATGTACATACAATATAATGGGGTAAAAAGCACCATGGTAGCACATCGGACATCCCTCAGTTCGAATTTTTAAGGCCGACAGTTGCTTTTTTTAATTTACTCCTGTGGTCCACCCACACTAACAGTTTTGAGGCTATGACTTGACGGCTGGTAACCGCACTTCATGTGCAAAAATGTATCACTTAAAAAAATCTGCGTAAAGCAGATTGCAACACCCATGATAGGTAAAAGGCGTGATGAAATATTTATTTACATAAGAAACTAAATATTAAAAATATTATAATTTTCTCAATGCAATGCATTAAACCTAAACTACATTTATAAATAAATTAGGTAAAGAAATCAGCTCAATAAGTTTATTTAAATAATAATTTTACTATTATACACTTCATAACCAGTTATTGCAAGGAAAAAATATGACACTTGTGTCTACATCTAGTATCAGAAAGAAATAGCTATTATAACAATAATATTATTTATTTAATCCGGTCTGAACATCTTTTTCAATAATGACTCCAAATATTTCTTCGCATATTAAAGTAATGAAATTTTAAAGTAAATCCATTTATTAATTTTAAATTTAATAGTAGCAACAAAACATTTGTTTAAAATAAGTGTAAGTGATTTACTAAAAACAAACAAATTTATTTATTTAATTCACTATTTATTTGAATTTAATAAATTTATTTGAATTAAATATAAAAATATCTAATTTTATTAAAGAATATATTTAATTTGAATATTGATAATAGTCAATTACCAATATTTCTGATATTTATTGATTAGAAACTAATGAAAATATATAATATTTTAATAAAGTAATTGAAATATTTTTTTTATTTAAAACTAATATTTTTCTATTATTTATTATAAATAATTTTTAGTTTAGTAATAAATTTTTTCTCTGAGTGTACAAGGAGCAAGGGATTATGGGAATTAATTTTTAACTTCTTCTTTCTCTTTGCTTTGTTTTTAGATTTTTCTTTACCACATTTGACAGATTGCAGTAGGTACGTATTTTCATTGATAAATTACGAATATATTATGTAAATTAAAGGAATAACTGAAATATTACAGATAGTAATAATAAGCAATGTCCACCTCCAGCGAAGATGATGTAGAAAGTGAAATATTCGACTTGAGTGCGTTGTGGAATGCTCCTGCATTTATGTAAGAATATATTTGCTTTTTAAAGTTATAAATGGATTAATAAAGTGTATTTCACAGCAATGACCCTGATATCGAAGAGCCAGTGGATACTCCACAACAAACTTCTGAAAACGAATCTTCTCCCAGGTATTTTTAATTAATAAGAATAGCTAAACTGACTATACAGTTGAAGAAACACCTTTTTGTCGCACCATAAAGTCGTAGTTTTCATGAATAAAGCCATGTGTAACCACTGAAAAAAGAATTAGTATTCATTTTGATTCGGACTTCATATTTGCTTCACTTGAACATGCAAATACTTCAATGCACATTGTTTCATTTCCTATCGACAAGTTTCCGTTGAAGTAGCTTTTTGTTTATCAAGTTTACAGAAACATCAGCGAGTGTTAGGAAATGCTGTTTGCTTAGTCGTCAAAATGCGGAGACGCAACGGAAGAGATTTTAAGAATCCTGAAAATTGTGTGTGTGTGTGTGTGTGCGTATATACATTGTCCATTTCCAGTCGGCAACCTTATGTCAAATTTAAGTTGGCCAGTGTGCACAGATTTTCTCCTAAGTTATAGAAAGGTTTGGGCCTAGCGTAAACAGCCTCCAAAAACCTGAAAATTTGTCGGTGCATAATGCTTTATTTCCTGTCGCAATACTTCTCGCTTGCAACCATTCTGTTGAAGTTTGCTTAAACATCAGCGAGTGTGAGCAAATGATTCTCATTATGTTTTCCGAACATATGTACCCAGCGAAAACGACGTCCAAATGTCTGCTAATTTATCAGTGCTCATTATTTCATTTCGTATTAGCATGTTTCCGCATATAAATATGTTAATTGTCCTTTTACTAAGGACTAATTCACAATAAAATTACATATCTATGAATTCTTTTACGTTTCGACGATTTCACAGATGCATAGATGATACTGAATGAAAGTTTTTTGCTAGTTTAGGTAGATAATAACTTTTTCTGATTTATATTTTTGCAGAATCATTGAGCTGGTTCCAATTGAATCGTTACCTTCAGTAGAAAGCGAGGATTCCATTGAATACTTGATGAACCTAATGAGGCGCAGGGCGATTGAAGCTACTGTACTATTTTAACATAAAATATTTTAATAAGACTCTTTGTAAAGTATCTAATTGGTTGTAGAATGATCGTGAACAAATTCTGGATTTGGAAACATCAAGCGGTATGAACGAATCCTCAGTGGCTTCAACAAGCTATCCGCGAGTAAGATTATTTGGTTTACCCGAAAATGGATCTCCTATCGGTAGTTCGCAATTATTATGGAACAGATCTGTACAGACTAGATTGACAATACATGAAGAAGAGTCAGAAAGGAATATATTACGGGACGAAGAGTATGTGTCCCATCGTTTTAGACAGATTAGACATCTAGTCGCAGGTGCAAATAACCCTTTAGGACCACCCAGGTTGCCTCGGGGCAGGCAATCTTGTGCTTACCAACCGCGGGGAATAGGTCGCGGAGTAACATTTCAACCCATAACTTTAGAAGAAAGTGAGTCTTCTCTTGGAAGTGCTATAACAGAAGAGCACAACTTCATTCTTCCAAGGGCCCTCAGGGAACGCGAATTGAGGTGGGAGATCGAAGCTAGTGCACGTAGACGTGACAGATCCATTTTTGTTTCTAACCTCTTGTTCTCTTCGTTGACAAAACATGAAGACCCCCCTCAAGCTAGATCTACACCATCGGTATCTATACACTTCCTAAATTAATAGTAATTTATTTCTATCATGTACCGGTACTGTAAAGTATAATTAGTTCGGTTTCAAGTTTACGTTTCTTATTTATAATTAGAATTTCCTTAAAATACAATTTATAACATATTAGATCAGTAATTGTAAACCGATACGAGTTTCTGGCTGAGGTGCGTGTTTATTCCGCCCGTTCAAGTACAGAATTGTGCAGAACTTATGCTAGATAACACTTCCAGATGTACTAGCGCTGGAGGATAGGTATGTATACGATCCATTGTTCACCTGAACCAGGTAAACTTATAGTGGTTTTAAAATTTCTTACTTTTGACATTACCATATTTCACGAAATGAATAAATGCTGCCAGTGAAAGTCTGCGTACAAAATCAACTGTTTGCGAACTGTTCATGAGCTTATCATCTACACACCGCGTATAAAAAAAATTAACTCATGTTCGCCGTGAAGTTCGAAAAAAGTTCGAGTTTAGTATAAACAAAGAAAAACAATAAAGTCAAATTTACCGATCTCGGTGGTGTAGTGGCTATATCACTAGTATAGCACACCAGAGGTTGTGGGTTCGAATCCCTCTGAAAAACATGGTCGTTTGTGTTTATAAAATTCACAATCATGCACACATGAGGCAGCATATGACCTAAGTGGTTAGTCCACTTCCAATTTTAAAATAAAAAATAACTCAAAATATTCAAGTCAACGAGAGGATGATATAATAATTGCTTGCGTGGGCTTCATAATTATTAAGACAATAGAAAAATAGAAAAGACGAAAAAACGTAGAAGATGGTACAAATAAATATGAATGCAAACAATATTGCCCTATTAAATTCATGATATTATATTCGTTTCACTCCACTGTGCTAACTGAGCGGAACATAGAACTAAACATCAACGTTCACCACAAATATTCGGTAGTCATTTGTGGACACTACCATTAAAAAAGTAATCAAAGTAACCCCTTTTGCTTGGAAAGGATGATTTAGTTGCAGAATTCATTCGTTCGCGAAATATTGTAATGTCAGAAGAAAGAAATTTTAAATTCTCTACGATGTGTTTACCTGCGTCAGGTATCGCGATCATTGTAAATGATATTTGGTTTTTCATGCAGCGCTGGTACCTGTTGTGGTGTTTATACAGTTCTGAAAACCAGTATTTTAGTTTGACAGTACATGAGAAATAAAAGTATAATTTTCTAAGCAATAGTTATATCGTGTTATGTGAAATCGACAATATAAATTTACCACCATTTTACTTTTGTTTCTGACTGTACAGACGATACTAGCGACATAAACGTAAAATTAAAAGTGTTAGCTATTAAAGAGGCACATAAAATTTTAATAACATATATTACAATTAATGATACTATGTACTTCAGTCCTACTTTTATATCGGAACTTTATGTTACGATTGTTATTATATGTTTTTTGTGGGATAACGTTTTTGTATTTGGCCTGCACTTTTCAGATTTACTGAATTGAAATTATTTATATCTGTTCGCAGAAGAAATCGCCATCGAAAGAGGAAACGACAGATAAAATCGCCTCTAAAAACAACGATGACGGAAAACTAGTTGATGCTGCCACAGAACAGGAACCGGGCACTAGTGGCGTCAGTGGCGAAGATACTAATGTTCAGGCTTCACCCCCTGCGGAATAAATAATGTGTTTATTTGTTGGAATATGAAGAATTAAATATGTCATTGTACTTAACTAGTAATTTTAAATATTATTTAATTCTAATTGTAACTGTCGTACATTGTTGGTTTCATTTTGCAGATAGTATTCCATTCAATTTGTTGAAATTGAATTTCCTTATAACTAGTTAAATAGCACATGTATATGTAGCTATATAAAAATAAAGATGTATTCTTTTTAAAAAGCTATAATTTAATTAATTTGAATCATACTGAATTAATTATTGTACCTCAACCATAACCGTAAATATTTAACCTAAATAAAAATAAAATTCTGATTGATTTACCGTTAACCGACCTGAATAATATACTCTTTGTTCTTCTAATCCTTTCCAGTTTTTCAGCGTGAAGATGAGACAGAGGCAGGGGCGGACTAAGACAAAAATTTGATACGGGCATTTTCAGGATCACTGGCCCACATTTAGTAAGCATATGGGTATAAACATTTTAGAAAATAAACACAGTTAAAATAAGAAAATTATAAAAATTCTCATTTCAAAATTATATTTTATTATAAATTATTTTATTTTGACAAATAAATAAAAAATCTATAAACGATAAAGTACATATTTACAGAATAAGCAGTTTTTAAAGCATTTCTCTAATTTCTGCAATTTTATTTAACAAGATCATAGCGATACTTCTAAGTATATCTCTATTATAAGTACAATTCTAACAAATATTACTAAAAACAAATTACTCTGGGATTTCCGGAACGGCTAACGCTGTCAGGAAGGAAATCGAGCTCCGACACAGAGCCATAAACATACAAAAAACACAACTTACTAAAACTATTAATATTATTAAATTTTAAATTTTGTGACATTCTAATAAATATTCAAACTGGACAATAATATAGCTTTATTAGAAGCATTATTAGAAATTGAAAATAATACCGTAATACCGATAATAATAATATCGCAATGACAGACAGAACACAAAAAATTAATTTTGCCTTAAACTCTTTACCTATCTATAATGGGGATGTGAATAAAATAAGTAATTATATAAGTGCAGTAAATACCATTCATACTCTTTTTGCTGAATCTACCATTAGATGATTTTGACAGAACATTTATATTTTTAAGTATAAAAAGTAAAATAACAGAACGCGCTTTAGATAGTATTAAAGATCTAGAAATTAGTAATTGGGAAGATTTACGGACCAATTTATGTAATACTTTAAGGACAAAACTAACTCTGTAACAATATTGAATGAAATATTAAAAATTTAAAATATTAAAAATCCATATAAATTAATAGAAGTAACGAAAGAAAAGTTTCTTCAGTTTAAATTTAGAGTTAGTCTTGAAGAAAATGACCCTGGTGCAAATATAGTTATGCGTAGCTTTGCAGACAAATTGATGACACATAATTTTATATCATCTATCGGCGACCCATATCGAAACAATCTTGCCACTAGAAACCCAAGAACTTTAAGTGAAGTAGAAACATTACAAAATGCCTTCCAATACTTAAAATCAAATTCAAATATAAATTTTAATCCTAAACCTATTATAAGACAATTACCAAACAATTCACCACAGATATTTCCTGGAACAAGTTTCCCCACTGGTCCTGTCAATTTTCATAATAAAAATCCCAATAATCAAAGATTTGCTCCAAGACAAGTGAAAAATGCACAAGGGATTAAACCTACTCCAATGTCTAAACCAGACAAACTTTCCAACCCAGGCCAAATTCTAGACCAAACAACTATTTTTCACAACTAACATCTTTGGGGGCTATGATTTTACGGCTGGTAACCGCACTTCATATGCACAAATATATTTCACTTACCGAGATCTGCGTAAGCAGAGTGCCACACCCATAATAGGTAAAAGGCGTGATGATATATATATATATATATATATATATATATATATATATATATATATATATATATATATATATATATATATATATATATATATATATATATATATATACGTTTATTTTTTTTAAACAGACAATTCGGAACATAGGTACCAACCGAATTACGTAGCAGAAGAAATTAATAACACTGAAATTCTTGAAGAAAATCAACAACTTGAAACTCAAAATTTATAGGATGAAAAATTTAATTATTTTTATGACGAAAATCCTGAATGAAAATGACACTCAAAATGAAGACATTATTGATGAGAATTCTTTTTTAGAAATTCTCCACGATATCCACGAGAAATCATAAATATATTCCAAAACTCTAGACTACCATTTTAAAAAATAAGAGATTATTATACGTTAATTGATATCAGATAAACTAATAATTTAATAAGTTAGACATATGTTTAAAAGAATTTAAAAAAATTCAAAATTTATAAAGAAAAATTTAATTTCCAAACAACATCAGGAGAACATACTAGTTATGAATATGTAATCTTATAATTTGAAGGAAAAGATTAATAAATTTTATCTACACGATTTTCATAAACAATTTAATTTATTATTAAGCTTACCAACAATGATTAAAATGTTAAAATAAATTTTAGTAAAAATAAAATTACTATTCAGAATAAAAATTACAAAATTCAATATTTTGAAATTCAAAATTCTATTAATAATGTAGAAGAAATTAAAATTAGAGCAGAGGCAGGGGCGGACTAAGACAAAAATTTGATACGGGCATTTTCAGGATCACTGGCCCACATTTAGTAAGCATATGGGTATAAACATTTTAGAAAATAAACACAGTTAAAATAAGAAAATTATAAAAATTCTCATTTCAAAATTATATTTTATTATAAATTATTTTATTTTGACAAATAAATAAAAAATCTATAAACGATAAAGTACATATTTACAGAATAAGCAGTTTTTAAAGCATTTCTCTAATTTCTGCAATTTTATTTAACAAGATCATAGCGATACTTCTAAGTATATCTCTATTATAAGTACAATTCTAACAAATATTACTAAAAACAAATTACTCTGGGATTTCCGGAACGGCTAACGCTGTCAGGAAGGAAATCGAGCTCCGACACAGAGCCATAAACATACAAAAAACACAACTTACTAAAACTATTAATATTATTAAATTTTAAATTTTGTGACATTCTAATAAATATTCAAACTGGACAATAATATAGCTTTATTAGAAGCATTATTAGAAATTGAAAATAATACCGTAATACCGATAATAATAATATCGCAATGACAGACAGAACACAAAAAATTAATTTTGCCTTAAACTCTTTACCTATCTATAATGGGGATGTGAATAAAATAAGTAATTATATAAGTGCAGTAAATACCATTCATACTCTTTTTGCTGAATCTACCATTAGATGATTTTGACAGAACATTTATATTTTTAAGAATAAAAAGTAAAATAACAGAACGCGCTTTAGATAGTATTAAAGATCTAGAAATTAGTAATTGGGAAGATTTACGGACCAATTTATGTAATACTTTAAGGACAAAACTAACTCTGTAACAATATTGAATGAAATATTAAAAATTTAAAATATTAAAAATCCATATAAATTAATAGAAGTAACGAAAGAAAAGTTTCTTCAGTTTAAATTTAGAGTTAGTCTTGAAGAAAATGACCCTGGTGCAAATATAGTTATGCGTAGCTTTGCAGACAAATTGATGACACATAATTTTATATCATCTATCGGCGACCCATATCGAAACAATCTTGCCACTAGAAACCCAAGAACTTTAAGTGAAGTAGAAACATTACAAAATGCCTTCCAATACTTAAAATCAAATTCAAATATAAATTTTAATCCTAAACCTATTATAAGACAATTACCAAACAATTCACCACAGATATTTCCTGGAACAAGTTTCCCCACTGGTCCTGTCAATTTTCATAATAAAAATCCCAATAATCAAAGATTTGCTCCAAGACAAGTGAAAAATGCACAAGGGATTAAACCTACTCCAATGTCTAAACCAGACAAACTTTCCAACCCAGGCCAAATTCTAGACCAAACAACTATTTTTCACAACTAACATCTTTGGGGGCTATGATTTTACGGCTGGTAACCGCACTTCATATGCACAAATATATTTCACTTACCGAGATCTGCGTAAGCAGAGTGCCACACCCATAATAGGTAAAAGGCGTGATGATATATATATATATATATATATATATATATATATATATATATATATATTTACGTTTATTTTTTTTAAACAGACAATTCGGAACATAGGTACAAACCGAATTACGTAGCAGAAGAAATTAATAACTTTGAAATTCTTGAAGAAAATCAACAACTTGTAACTCAAAATTTATAGGATGAAAAATTTAATTATTTTTATGACGAAAATCCTAAATGAAAATGACACTCAAAATGAAGACATTATTGATGAGAATTCTTTTTTAGAAATTCTCCACGATATCCACGAGAAATCATAAATATATTCCAAAACTATAGACTACCATTTTAAAAAATAAGAGATTATTATACGTTAATTGATATCAGATAAACTAATAATTTAATAAGTTAGACATATGTTTAAAAGAATTTAAAAAAATTCAAAATTTATAAAGAAAAATTTAATTTCCAAACAACATCAGGAGAACATACTAGTTATGAATATGTAATCTTATAATTTGAAGGAAAAGATTAATAAATTTTATCTACACGATTTTCATAAACAATTTAATTTATTATTAAGCTTACCAACAATGATTGAAATGTTAAAATAAATTTTAGTAAAAATAAAATTACTATTCAGAATAAAAATTACAAAATTCAATATTTTGAAATTCAAAATTCTATTAATAATGTAGAAGAAATTAAAATTAGAGCAGAACATTTAAATGTAGAAGAAAAACGAGAACTTTTTAAATTAATTAAAGAATATGAAAGTATTTTCCCAAAAATGGAAGATATGTTAACACATAAATACAATCCAACATAAAATAATAATTAAAGATGATATCTCTATATATATACAAGATCATATCGATATCCTGAGGTATATAAAGAACAAATTAATAAACAAGTTGAGGAATTATTAGATAATAAAATTATACAAGAAAGTCATTCACCATGGTCGTCCCCGGTGTGGATGGATTTTGCGGGCCGGATTGGAACTTTACGCGGGCCGGAGTTGGCCCGCGGGCCGGAGGTTGCCCACCGCTGGTATAACATTAACAAATAAAGGAGAAAGAGAAATAGAAAATTAAAGAAAAAATAATGGCAACAAATAAAGCTTTCTATGCTAATAGAAAATTACTTAAAAGTACGATTCTATCACATGCTTCTAAAATGAAAATATACTCAACGATTATAAGACCAATAGCCTTGTACGCTGCTGAAACAATGTTAATGAGTAAGGAAGATGAAGAAGATTTCAGAATAATGGAGAGGAAGATAATAAGAACGATACTAGACCCGATAAAAATAGCAGAAAATGAATATAGAGCGAGAATGAACTACGAAATAGATGGAGGAAGAAGAAGCAGAGGCAGGCCCAAATCGACATGGCTACAGGAAGTAGAGGAAGATATGAGAGCGGCAGGAATTGAGAAATGGAAGAATAAAACAAGAGACAGGAAAGTCTGGAGAGACATAATACAAACAATGTGAAAGAAGTGAAGGAAATAAGGAGAGTGATCTACTCCAAATAAATAGATCTAGAGAGCTTCTAAAGAAGCGGCGCAACCCCACAAGGGGTGTTAAGCCACCTTACATATATATTGCTACTTTTCTGGCATCATCTTCTTTGTCCATTGATGTTGCTCGTAATAAAATGTTAAATCGTGTATACCAATTTTTCCACCGATCAGCCAAATTAGGCACATTCACATTAAATGGTGGTAATGAGTGCATTGCGGGACAATTTTTTGTGCGAGTTAATTCTGACTTGACGGTTTTATTTTCTGTTTCAGACATCTTTATCGTAAAAGAAACACACACCTGACACCATGTTATGAGTGGGTTTCGTAATCAAACTATTTAGACTTCTTATGAAAATGACTTTATTTATTTTATTCAATAATTGACTAATTCATTATAACAACGAATTACATAACTACCAATTCATAGCCATCGTACATATTATTATAACAAGAACAATAAGTATCATTTGAGCTATGATTTCGATGCGACATTTTCCATTTATTCGGCGAATAATTTATTTGGTACTTTATTCGTAGATGGAAATATCGGCCCTTAAAGTATTAAAAGGACAATTATTAAAATGTTTAAGTAATTCGTCGTACCTTCTGAATCCACACTTTCCCCCTTTATATCTCATACCATTTTCCTGGGAATCTATAAAATTTAATTTATGTACTAGTGTTACTATAAGTATTGTGACATGCTACAACCCAGCCTGAATGTTTTTTTATTATTATATTAAAGCACAAAGTTGAAAAAGCAACAAATTATCATCTGTAACGCAACAGCAGATAGTTTGTTTTCATAACAAGTTTGCAAGTTTCGTACGCATAGCTGCGCTGATTAATAGACTGCACGTCGCCTATCCTAAATATCCGCTAGCGGGATTTATAATGAAGTAAAATAAGAAGTAACGCAAGATGCAACATGCAACGCAGACGGTAACGCAGAAGCAAAGCAAGAAACTAATATAAATATATCTGCTGTAGAAAGGAGTACACTCATATTCAAATTACTAATTCGGGAAATATCAAACAAGCATCATTTTAGTTTATTACTAATTTTTAAAAAATACAGCGAAAATTTAGTGGTACCAAAACAACTAAATTAAAATCTAGATGAAATATTTTTACATTAAAATTTTATAATATATTAACTTTTTGAACATTAAAAGAATAAAAATCTATTAGCATTATCAAAAAAATTATTGGTTGATATAAGAGTTATTTTTTCAGTAGTATACTGCAAATTATTTAAAAATAAAACAAAAATTATTGTTCTTTATCGAATATTTAAATGCACA
The DNA here is from genome assembly GCA_963942605.1 of Poecilus cupreus. NCBI lineage: Eukaryota > Metazoa > Arthropoda > Insecta > Coleoptera > Carabidae > Poecilus > Poecilus cupreus. Next base: position 37,338,217 of record OZ012715.1, on the reverse strand, counting down.
TTTATTGCAAACTACAATTTAACTTTTGACAGCAATATTAGTGCTCCTCTGTAGCACTACAGACCATCAAATCAGAACAAATCGCATATCTTGTTGACAAATACACTTCTAGTGTTAGAGAAAAAACAAAATAGTACTATTATTTTCTTTTATAAAAATTCATATTATACTCGTGCTATAATCTCCTAATAAAATATTTATAGTTTTGGGTTCTTTTGTTTCAAACAAAATGCTTTTCTGTCTGAAATCTTCAGATTTGAAGATTAGTTTGTAAAATGTTTCGTTGTACCAATTCATTGGACTATTTAAGGTCTATTCACACATATCAGTGACGTGTCAGTTCAGTGACAGTGTCAGTGAAAAATAAAATATCGTTGCATATAGTTTAGCTTAAACTGTTCACACAAGCCCGACACAGTGCCGTATTTTTGCGTTCAGTATCAGTGCAGTATCCGCTTCGTGAAATTATATATCGTTGCCAACGATATTTTTACTATTTCACTGATGTATTGTACGCAGTCGTGCAGCTTACTTGTTAATTTTTTGTGAATAAAATTATTAATTTTGTGTCTGTAAGCTAAAATAATTACTGACAACTGATGAAACTAGCCACTGATATATCACTGATGTTACTGAGACTGAACTGATACGGCACTGACACGGTACTGATATGTGTGAATAGACCTTTATGTGAACAGTTTAAGCTAAACTATATGCAACGATATTTTATTTTTCACTGACACTGACACTGAACTGACACGGCACTGACACGTCACTGATATGTGTGAATAGACCTTAATTCAGTCATCACTATATAAGTTATGTTTGTAACTGACGGGTTCGGCGAAGTTTAATAATCAATAATTAAAACAACTATTAAAAGTCACGAAAAGTTTATTTACTAACACTTATATTTATTTATACTACTGATTTATTTTTACACACTTATTAATAAACACAAAATAACGATTAAACAATACTAAACTAAGAATATTAGATAAGAAATATTTATTTACACTATTTATATTCACTACGCAAACGCTTTATTTATTTCCACTTGATTCGATATATGTACTCAACGGCGTATCCGAGTCGAATTCCCCCACTGGGTATGTAAGCGCCTTTATATATCGGTTGAGTTGGCGGTCTCGAATGATCTAGTACATTCGTTAATGGAACATTTCGAGAACGATGACTCATCGTTGCGCGCAGACTTCCAGTGCCGTACTGGCTTGTTACAATATTATCCCCATCCAGTAAACACACAAGCTATACCATATGTGGCGACTCAATTTATTCCAATGTATTCAATTTCCAAATTATATTCCAAACATCCCCTATTTCAAAATATCCAGAGTATCCTACATCAGATCTCACAAAATAACCACAATTACTTTCATTTGGACCCCATCCCACATTGGTATAATGGGAATTGAAAAAGCTGACTTCCCAGCGAAAAAAACCACTCAAACCTAAAATATGAGTATTCAAATTTAAGTAAGCGTCATTATAAACAACATATAATCCAAACTTTATGATAATTGTACAATGGAACTTAAAGACGACATATAAAATGAAAAACATGCAAGACCAGTTAGGAAAATGGTAACCAACTGCTTTTATTAGACGATACCAAAAACTATTGACCAGATTGAGAATAAGCCACTCTACAGTAACTTGCGCGATGAATGTTAAAACCAACAAACCATACAACTTATAATAATTCTACAATGCTAAAAATATAACAACAAAAGAAAGAATACCAAATTCCATAAATATTAAAACAAACCAATGCTCAGAAAATAATAAAAAATATTAGAGATATTAACATATCTTTCTATTATATTTATATGTACATACAATATAATGGGGTAAAAAGCACCATGGTAGCACATCGGACATCCCTCAGTTCGAATTTTTAAGGCCGACAGTTGCTTTTTTTAATTTACTCCTGTGGTCCACCCACACTAACAGTTTTGAGGCTATGACTTGACGGCTGGTAACCGCACTTCATGTGCAAAAATGTATCACTTAAAAAAATCTGCGTAAAGCAGATTGCAACACCCATGATAGGTAAAAGGCGTGATGAAATATTTATTTACATAAGAAACTAAATATTAAAAATATTATAATTTTCTCAATGCAATGCATTAAACCTAAACTACATTTATAAATAAATTAGGTAAAGAAATCAGCTCAATAAGTTTATTTAAATAATAATTTTACTATTATACACTTCATAACCAGTTATTGCAAGGAAAAAATATGACACTTGTGTCTACATCTAGTATCAGAAAGAAATAGCTATTATAACAATAATATTATTTATTTAATCCGGTCTGAACATCTTTTTCAATAATGACTCCAAATATTTCTTCGCATATTAAAGTAATGAAATTTTAAAGTAAATCCATTTATTAATTTTAAATTTAATAGTAGCAACAAAACATTTGTTTAAAATAAGTGTAAGTGATTTACTAAAAACAAACAAATTTATTTATTTAATTCACTATTTATTTGAATTTAATAAATTTATTTGAATTAAATATAAAAATATCTAATTTTATTAAAGAATATATTTAATTTGAATATTGATAATAGTCAATTACCAATATTTCTGATATTTATTGATTAGAAACTAATGAAAATATATAATATTTTAATAAAGTAATTGAAATATTTTTTTTATTTAAAACTAATATTTTTCTATTATTTATTATAAATAATTTTTAGTTTAGTAATAAATTTTTTCTCTGAGTGTACAAGGAGCAAGGGATTATGGGAATTAATTTTTAACTTCTTCTTTCTCTTTGCTTTGTTTTTAGATTTTTCTTTACCACATTTGACAGATTGCAGTAGGTACGTATTTTCATTGATAAATTACGAATATATTATGTAAATTAAAGGAATAACTGAAATATTACAGATAGTAATAATAAGCAATGTCCACCTCCAGCGAAGATGATGTAGAAAGTGAAATATTCGACTTGAGTGCGTTGTGGAATGCTCCTGCATTTATGTAAGAATATATTTGCTTTTTAAAGTTATAAATGGATTAATAAAGTGTATTTCACAGCAATGACCCTGATATCGAAGAGCCAGTGGATACTCCACAACAAACTTCTGAAAACGAATCTTCTCCCAGGTATTTTTAATTAATAAGAATAGCTAAACTGACTATACAGTTGAAGAAACACCTTTTTGTCGCACCATAAAGTCGTAGTTTTCATGAATAAAGCCATGTGTAACCACTGAAAAAAGAATTAGTATTCATTTTGATTCGGACTTCATATTTGCTTCACTTGAACATGCAAATACTTCAATGCACATTGTTTCATTTCCTATCGACAAGTTTCCGTTGAAGTAGCTTTTTGTTTATCAAGTTTACAGAAACATCAGCGAGTGTTAGGAAATGCTGTTTGCTTAGTCGTCAAAATGCGGAGACGCAACGGAAGAGATTTTAAGAATCCTGAAAATTGTGTGTGTGTGTGTGTGTGCGTATATACATTGTCCATTTCCAGTCGGCAACCTTATGTCAAATTTAAGTTGGCCAGTGTGCACAGATTTTCTCCTAAGTTATAGAAAGGTTTGGGCCTAGCGTAAACAGCCTCCAAAAACCTGAAAATTTGTCGGTGCATAATGCTTTATTTCCTGTCGCAATACTTCTCGCTTGCAACCATTCTGTTGAAGTTTGCTTAAACATCAGCGAGTGTGAGCAAATGATTCTCATTATGTTTTCCGAACATATGTACCCAGCGAAAACGACGTCCAAATGTCTGCTAATTTATCAGTGCTCATTATTTCATTTCGTATTAGCATGTTTCCGCATATAAATATGTTAATTGTCCTTTTACTAAGGACTAATTCACAATAAAATTACATATCTATGAATTCTTTTACGTTTCGACGATTTCACAGATGCATAGATGATACTGAATGAAAGTTTTTTGCTAGTTTAGGTAGATAATAACTTTTTCTGATTTATATTTTTGCAGAATCATTGAGCTGGTTCCAATTGAATCGTTACCTTCAGTAGAAAGCGAGGATTCCATTGAATACTTGATGAACCTAATGAGGCGCAGGGCGATTGAAGCTACTGTACTATTTTAACATAAAATATTTTAATAAGACTCTTTGTAAAGTATCTAATTGGTTGTAGAATGATCGTGAACAAATTCTGGATTTGGAAACATCAAGCGGTATGAACGAATCCTCAGTGGCTTCAACAAGCTATCCGCGAGTAAGATTATTTGGTTTACCCGAAAATGGATCTCCTATCGGTAGTTCGCAATTATTATGGAACAGATCTGTACAGACTAGATTGACAATACATGAAGAAGAGTCAGAAAGGAATATATTACGGGACGAAGAGTATGTGTCCCATCGTTTTAGACAGATTAGACATCTAGTCGCAGGTGCAAATAACCCTTTAGGACCACCCAGGTTGCCTCGGGGCAGGCAATCTTGTGCTTACCAACCGCGGGGAATAGGTCGCGGAGTAACATTTCAACCCATAACTTTAGAAGAAAGTGAGTCTTCTCTTGGAAGTGCTATAACAGAAGAGCACAACTTCATTCTTCCAAGGGCCCTCAGGGAACGCGAATTGAGGTGGGAGATCGAAGCTAGTGCACGTAGACGTGACAGATCCATTTTTGTTTCTAACCTCTTGTTCTCTTCGTTGACAAAACATGAAGACCCCCCTCAAGCTAGATCTACACCATCGGTATCTATACACTTCCTAAATTAATAGTAATTTATTTCTATCATGTACCGGTACTGTAAAGTATAATTAGTTCGGTTTCAAGTTTACGTTTCTTATTTATAATTAGAATTTCCTTAAAATACAATTTATAACATATTAGATCAGTAATTGTAAACCGATACGAGTTTCTGGCTGAGGTGCGTGTTTATTCCGCACGTTCAAGTACAGAATTGTGCAGAACTTATGCTAGATAACACTTCCAGATGTACTAGCGCTGGAGGATAGGTATGTATACGATCCATTGTTCACCTGAACCAGGTAAACTTATAGTGGTTTTAAAATTTCTTACTTTTGACATTACCATATTTCACGAAATGAATAAATGCTGCCAGTGAAAGTCTGCGTACAAAATCAACTGTTTGCGAACTGTTCATGAGCTTATCATCTACACACCGCGTATAAAAAAAATTAACTCATGTTCGCCGTGAAGTTCGAAAAAAGTTCGAGTTTAGTATAAACAAAGAAAAACAATAAAGTCAAATTTACCGATCTCGGTGGTGTAGTGGCTATATCACTAGTATAGCACACCAGAGGTTGTGGGTTCGAATCCCTCTGAAAAACATGGTCGTTTGTGTTTATAAAATTCACAATCATGCACACATGAGGCAGCATATGACCTAAGTGGTTAGTCCACTTCCAATTTTAAAATAAAAAATAACTCAAAATATTCAAGTCAACGAGAGGATGATATAATAATTGCTTGCGTGGGCTTCATAATTATTAAGACAATAGAAAAATAGAAAAGACGAAAAAACGTAGAAGATGGTACAAATAAATATGAATGCAAACAATATTGCCCTATTAAATTCATGATATTATATTCGTTTCACTCCACTGTGCTAACTGAGCGGAACATAGAACTAAACATCAACGTTCACCACAAATATTCGGTAGTCATTTGTGGACACTACCATTAAAAAAGTAATCAAAGTAACCCCTTTTGCTTGGAAAGGATGATTTAGTTGCAGAATTCATTCGTTCGCGAAATATTGTAATGTCAGAAGAAAGAAATTTTAAATTCTCTACGATGTGTTTACCTGCGTCAGGTATCGCGATCATTGTAAATGATATTTGGTTTTTCATGCAGCGCTGGTACCTGTTGTGGTGTTTATACAGTTCTGAAAACCAGTATTTTAGTTTGACAGTACATGAGAAATAAAAGTATAATTTTCTAAGCAATAGTTATATCGTGTTATGTGAAATCGACAATATAAATTTACCACCATTTTACTTTTGTTTCTGACTGTACAGACGATACTAGCGACATAAACGTAAAATTAAAAGTGTTAGCTATTAAAGAGGCACATAAAATTTTAATAACATATATTACAATTAATGATACTATGTACTTCAGTCCTACTTTTATATCGGAACTTTATGTTACGATTGTTATTATATGTTTTTTGTGGGATAACGTTTTTGTATTTGGCCTGCACTTTTCAGATTTACTGAATTGAAATTATTTATATCTGTTCGCAGAAGAAATCGCCATCGAAAGAGGAAACGACAGATAAAATCGCCTCTAAAAACAACGATGACGGAAAACTAGTTGATGCTGCCACAGAACAGGAACCGGGCACTAGTGGCGTCAGTGGCGAAGATACTAATGTTCAGGCTTCACCCCCTGCGGAATAAATAATGTGTTTATTTGTTGGAATATGAAGAATTAAATATGTCATTGTACTTAACTAGTAATTTTAAATATTATTTAATTCTAATTGTAACTGTCGTACATTGTTGGTTTCATTTTGCAGATAGTATTCCATTCAATTTGTTGAAATTGAATTTCCTTATAACTAGTTAAATAGCACATGTATATGTAGCTATATAAAAATAAAGATGTATTCTTTTTAAAAAGCTATAATTTAATTAATTTGAATCATACTGAATTAATTATTGTACCTCAACCATAACCGTAAATATTTAACCTAAATAAAAATAAAATTCTGATTGATTTACCGTTAACCGACCTGAATAATATACTCTTTGTTCTTCTAATCCTTTCCAGTTTTTCAGCGTGAAGATGAGACAGAGGCAGGGGCGGACTAAGACAAAAATTTGATACGGGCATTTTCAGGATCACTGGCCCACATTTAGTAAGCATATGGGTATAAACATTTTAGAAAATAAACACAGTTAAAATAAGAAAATTATAAAAATTCTCATTTCAAAATTATATTTTATTATAAATTATTTTATTTTGACAAATAAATAAAAAATCTATAAACGATAAAGTACATATTTACAGAATAAGCAGTTTTTAAAGCATTTCTCTAATTTCTGCAATTTTATTTAACAAGATCATAGCGATACTTCTAAGTATATCTCTATTATAAGTACAATTCTAACAAATATTACTAAAAACAAATTACTCTGGGATTTCCGGAACGGCTAACGCTGTCAGGAAGGAAATCGAGCTCCGACACAGAGCCATAAACATACAAAAAACACAACTTACTAAAACTATTAATATTATTAAATTTTAAATTTTGTGACATTCTAATAAATATTCAAACTGGACAATAATATAGCTTTATTAGAAGCATTATTAGAAATTGAAAATAATACCGTAATACCGATAATAATAATATCGCAATGACAGACAGAACACAAAAAATTAATTTTGCCTTAAACTCTTTACCTATCTATAATGGGGATGTGAATAAAATAAGTAATTATATAAGTGCAGTAAATACCATTCATACTCTTTTTGCTGAATCTACCATTAGATGATTTTGACAGAACATTTATATTTTTAAGAATAAAAAGTAAAATAACAGAACGCGCTTTAGATAGTATTAAAGATCTAGAAATTAGTAATTGGGAAGATTTACGGACCAATTTATGTAATACTTTAAGGACAAAACTAACTCTGTAACAATATTGAATGAAATATTAAAAATTTAAAATATTAAAAATCCATATAAATTAATAGAAGTAACGAAAGAAAAGTTTCTTCAGTTTAAATTTAGAGTTAGTCTTGAAGAAAATGACCCTGGTGCAAATATAGTTATGCGTAGCTTTGCAGACAAATTGATGACACATAATTTTATATCATCTATCGGCGACCCATATCGAAACAATCTTGCCACTAGAAACCCAAGAACTTTAAGTGAAGTAGAAACATTACAAAATGCCTTCCAATACTTAAAATCAAATTCAAATATAAATTTTAATCCTAAACCTATTATAAGACAATTACCAAACAATTCACCACAGATATTTCCTGGAACAAGTTTCCCCACTGGTCCTGTCAATTTTCATAATAAAAATCCCAATAATCAAAGATTTGCTCCAAGACAAGTGAAAAATGCACAAGGGATTAAACCTACTCCAATGTCTAAACCAGACAAACTTTCCAACCCAGGCCAAATTCTAGACCAAACAACTATTTTTCACAACTAACATCTTTGGGGGCTATGATTTTACGGCTGGTAACCGCACTTCATATGCACAAATATATTTCACTTACCGAGATCTGCGTAAGCAGAGTGCCACACCCATAATAGGTAAAAGGCGTGATGATATATATATATATATATATATATATATATATATATATATATATATATATATATATTTACGTTTATTTTTTTTAAACAGACAATTCGGAACATAGGTACCAACCGAATTACGTAGCAGAAGAAATTAATAACACTGAAATTCTTGAAGAAAATCAACAACTTGAAACTCAAAATTTATAGGATGAAAAATTTAATTATTTTTATGACGAAAATCCTGAATGAAAATGACACTCAAAATGAAGACATTATTGATGAGAATTCTTTTTTAGAAATTCTCCACGATATCCACGAGAAATCATAAATATATTCCAAAACTCTAGACTACCATTTTAAAAAATAAGAGATTATTATACGTTAATTGATATCAGATAAACTAATAATTTAATAAGTTAGACATATGTTTAAAAGAATTTAAAAAAATTCAAAATTTATAAAGAAAAATTTAATTTCCAAACAACATCAGGAGAACATACTAGTTATGAATATGTAATCTTATAATTTGAAGGAAAAGATTAATAAATTTTATCTACACGATTTTCATAAACAATTTAATTTATTATTAAGCTTACCAACAATGATTAAAATGTTAAAATAAATTTTAGTAAAAATAAAATTACTATTCAGAATAAAAATTACAAAATTCAATATTTTGAAATTCAAAATTCTATTAATAATGTAGAAGAAATTAAAATTAGAGCAGAACATTTAAATGTAGAAGAAAAACGAGAACTTTTTAAATTAATTAAAGAATATGAAAGTATTTTCCCAAAAATGGAAGATATGTTAACACATATAAATACAATCCAACATAAAATAATAATTAAAGATGATATCTCTATATATATACAAGATCATATCGATATCCTGAGGTATATAAAGAACAAATTAATAAACAAGTTGAGGAATTATTAGATAATAAAATTATACAAGAAAGTCATTCACCATGGTCGTCCCCGGTGTGGATGGTCCCAAAAAAATTAGATGCTTCAGGTAAAAGAAAATTTAGAATGGTAATCGACTACCGAAAACTTAATGAAAAAAAAAAATAGATGATAAATTTCCAATCCCAAACATATCAGACGTATTAGATAAACTCGGAAAAAATATATATGTCGGGGATTCCTCTGTATATGGATTCCTCAGTGTCAGTATTTATTAATTTGTATCAACAATTCGATACGTAAGTGCATGTGCAGCAGATATACAAAAATAAGCACATGCGCTGACAGAACCAGGACCAGTCGATCGTAGGCGTCACATTATCGAAAGAATAACACAAGTCAGCATTATGAAAACACAACAATGAGGAATCAGTGTGACCACACAGGATCTTTGAGGGACTTCTGTTCTGACGCGCGATCGAGTTGGTTCTCCGGGATTGTCACGTGTCCGTTGTGATCTGAGTCTCTGTTATTTTATGTTTTATTTTAAGTTTTGTGTTAATTTCTGTATTATCATTATTTTATTGGAACTTTAAATAAATTAAGTGTTATTTTGACAATTGTAACTCATCATCACCGACATCAGAAGTGGGATAAGTAATTCCTGCCCGCAGCCATGGAAGATCACGCTGAACAATCAACCTCGAGAAACAATTCTTCCGATGAACAATGGAGAACAATTTTGGAAGAACTTGTTAAAAAGATAAGTCAACCTTCAACCAGTGCGTCTATAACGTTACCAGTATTTTGTCCAGAAAGAAACAGTCAAAATGCGGAGGCCTGGTGCACTACTGCTGATATGTGTATGCGTGAAAATCCTGTGAATGGTAGTGCTTTAATGATTGTGTTAAGCAAAGCCATGCAAGGCTCTGCTTCTGAATGGTTATCGCAAACATCTTTTGAAGGTATGACTTGGGAACAGTTTAAGGTAAGGATTTATTTTTGGCAAGATACGATGAAGCTGAAACTGGTTCAGCTTTCTTAATTTTAAAGATCAGTAAAATTTTAATTGAATTCCAACAATATATAAAATTTTTTAAATCTAGCAAATATTTTGGTTCGAGTACGATTCACTAAATAATCTTGGGTGAAAACACTTGAACCAAGTGTTGACAAGCCTCAAGCAAGGACAGTACCTATGCCGCTAAGCCTCGCCCAAATTGCACCAGCTATTTTACAGCCCGACCTACTGCTTCTCACTGTCTTTTTTGTTTGCGGTATTTGGATTCCTTGTATCTTGAAACGTAAGTCGTAACTTACATTATACAATGTTTCACTTTTAGAAAACAGTGAAACGCCTACAAAAATCTGAAATTTTCTCAAGCGGAAGACACCCCTTAACGGAAAACCTAAGGATCATGAGCCTTTTTCTGTGTATGCCAGTCAATTTTTGACTTCTTTCTCGACACGTTGGCAGACATCAGACCCGGAACAAAATGGTACAGGGTTAGCGATGGCGCATTTATCTCAATTTGATAATAGGATAAAACGAATTGCTTACACTACTAATATTGACAACCGAAATCAACTTTATCAAGAGTTACGAGCTGTATCGAAGCGCAAATTCGATGTTTCCGAAGATAAACACCAGTTCAAACGATCGAAAATAAGCATAAAATGTTACAAATGTAACAAAATTGGACAGCCGTCCAGTTCCAACAACAACCGAAGGGAAGTCCGTTGTTACAAATGCAACAAACCTGGCCACTACGCCGACTGCCGCAATGCTGCCGCAAAGAAGGAACAAGACGCCAAGAGAATCGAAATCTGCACTGTGGTCAGACCACCTAGTGGTCAGCTAGAACATGAAGGTGAGATCTTTCCTTTTGTTTTCGACTCTGGAGCAGAATGTTCTCTCTTGAAAGAATCAGTTTCTTTGAAATTTAGCGGCCCAAGAATCTATGATACGGTTTCTATGATTGGTATTGGTAAAGATACTGTATTTAGTACAATACAAATTTTTTCAAAAATAATAATAGACGGTTATTTACTTGAAATTAAATTTCATATTCTGTCTGATAATTATTTAAACAGTGAAATTTTAATTGGTAGAGAAATTTTGAGCTCTGGTTACTCTGTTCTTTTGACCGACAGTAAAATTTGTTTAAATAAAATTAAGACTGTCTGTACTTTAAGTAAAAGTAACAAATTACTTGATTGGAAAAATGAGATAAACACTGAATTAATTGATAGTGAACGTGTTAAATTAATTTCATTATTAAGTAATTTTAAAGATTCTTTATTAAAGGTAATCCTGAAACTCGTGTTAATACTGGTAAATTAGAAATTTGATTAAAAGATCAAAAAAAAAAACTGTACAAAGACGTCCATACCGTATGAGTGAATGTGAAAAAGAAATAGTTCGTGTAAAAATTCAAGAACTATTAGATGCTAAAATTGTTAGACCTAGTAATTCACCATTTTCAAGTCCTATAACTTTGGTTCAAAAGAAAGATGGAACTAGTCGAATCTGTGTTGATTATCGTGAGTTAAATTCTAATACAATTTCTGATAGATATCCATTACCAATAATTTCTGAATTGATTTCACGATTACGAGATGCAAAATATTTTACAAATTTAGACATGGCGAGTGGATTGCATCAAATACCTGTTCATGAACATTCTATTGAAAAAACAGCTTTCATTACACCGGAAGGTCAATATGAATATCTATCAATGCCCTTTCGTTTAAAGACGGCTCCTTCTGTTTTTCAAAGAGCGATCGTAAAAGCGCACATGGATGACGTAATGGTTTACTCTCAAAACATTTCTGACGGTTTTGAGAAGTTAAACAAAGTATTACAAGCACTAATTCAATTTGGTTTTTCGCTGAATGTTCAAAAGTGTTCTTTTCTAAAAACAAAAATTGAATATGAAATTTGTGCAGGTGAAATAAGACCAAATCCTAGAAAAATAGTAGCATTAACTGCTCTACCCTCACCAGAAACAGTTACTCAAATTAGATAATTTATCGGAATGAGTTCATACTTTAGACAATTTATTCCAAATTTCTCTATTATAGCCGGGCCATTGTATAAATTAACAACAATGAAAGGTAAAATAACTTGGAATTCTGATCTTGAGAACGTAAGACAAAAATTGATTTCTAAATTAAATAATAAACCTGTTTTAACTATCTTTAATCCTGAACATCCAATAGAATTGCATACAGATGCAAGCTGTGAAGGATATGGTGCTATTTTGTTTCATCGAATTGATAATAAATTACATCCTGTTGAATACTTCAGTCGTAAAACATCTGTAACCGAATCAAAATATCACTCATATGAATTTGAAACTTTGGCGGTTGTAAATGCAGTAAAATATTTTAGACATTATTTGTTTGGTTCTAAATTTCTTGTTGTAATTCTCTAAAGTCATCTAGAAATAAATTAGAATTAACTCCTCGCGTTCACCGTTGGTGGATGTATTTACAGATCTACGATTTTGATATTATTTGTCAACAAGGTAAAAGAATGAGTCATGTTGATTTTTTTTCTAGAAATTTTGCAAAATCACAATCCAACACTGATAGTTTAGCTAATAAAGTTATTCAAAAGCAAATTCAATTAGTAGAAATTACTCAAGATTGGCTTATCGCTGAGCAGTTGCGCGATTCTGAAATTTCTAAAATAATATCTGAACTAAATAACATCCAAAATATACCTGATGATGTATTACAAACCTACGAGTTGTGTAAGGGTTTATTGTATCGTAAAATTCAACGTTACGGACGAACTAAAAAGTTAGCTGTCATTCCGAAAGCTTTTACATGGTCTGTAATTAATAACGTTCATGAATCTATGATGCATTTAGGATGGGAGAAAACTCTAGATAAAATTTATGATTTTTATTGGTTCGAAAATATGTCCAAACACGTTCGAAAATTCGTTGATAGTTGTGTAACATGTAAATTATCTAAAAATCCGTTAGGTAAAGTTCAAGCAGAACTTCACCCGATACCTAAAGTCAGTATTCCGTAGCACACTATTCACATGGATGTCACAGGTAAATTAAGTGGGAGAAATGATAAAAAATAATATGTTTTTGTTTCCATTGATGCCTTTACAAAGTATGTAATTTCGACTTACGCAAGGAAAATTGATACAATTAACAGTATTCAAGCATTGAAGAAAAATATCTCATTATTTGGAATTCTCTGTAGAGTAATTGCTGACCAAGGTAGATGTTTTGACAATAAAGAATTCAAAGAGCATTGCAGTAGTCAAAATATTGAATTACATTTAATTGCTACAGGCAGTAGTCGTGCAAATGGTCAAGTAGAGCGAGTAATGTCTGTTTTAAAATCATTATTCACTGCAATAGAACTTAATAAAAATAGGTCTTGATATGATAATTTATATGAAGTACAGTTAGCTATAAATTCCACCAAACATAGAGTCACTAACTGTAGTGCTCTAGAGTTCATGATTGGGAAGGTTGTAAGGCCTTTTGGTTTAGTAGCTAATGATAATGTTGACGAAATTGATTTAGAACAACTGAGAGAACAAGCTGTTGCAGCAATGCAAAGAAATTCTGTTGTTGACAAAGCGAGGTTTGATAAAGGAAAAGCTAAGGTTCAGTTGTTTAAAGTTGATGATCTTGTTTGATTAAAAACCAAGCTTGATAAAAAATACAGAGGACCTTTGAGAGTCGTAAAAGTCCTGAATAGGGCAGGTATGAGTTAAAACCGATGCGAGGTAATCGCATGTACAAGAGGAGAACGTATCTCCTGGTGAAGATGGTTCATGTGTGAACCAGGAGTGATGTTGTGTAAATGTTTGGGTATCCCAGTGAACTTTGGTTCTCTGGATGAGGGGGCAGTACAGCCAGGTACGGTCAGTAAGGACCGGTGATAACTGAAGGACTAGTCGTTGTAACTAGTGAAGGTTGAGGGCAAACCGAGTGACTGGATGAAATCCTGGTGAAGGTTGTGTGTGATCAACCGAGGGATCGGATGAGTAGCTAGTGAAGGCTAGCCAATGAGAGACTGTGTTGAGGGGTGTACCTCAAAAATGAGTCTTCAGTGGAAGACAGTGCATTGTTGAGAAATGAGTCTTCAGTGGAAGACAGTGTGTTGTTGAGAATTGGTCTTTAGTGGAAGACAGTGTATTGTTGAGGAATGAGTCTTCAGTGGAAGGCAGTGTATTGTTGACAAATGAGTCTTCAGCGGAAGACATTGAATTGTTGAATTTGGCTTGGGAAGTCTACCTGATGGACTTACCTAAGTGGAGTGAGATGTTGTATAAATCAGAAATGGCCGAAGCAGAAGTAATTGGTCATGTTTAAATAAAATGTAACTAATGACAGTTGTAATGTATGTTTTCTAGATTAAGATCGCACGGGGTCGTGCGATAGGTCAGAATGGCCGTGTCGGGGATTCCTCTGTATATGGATTCCTCAGTGTCAGTATTTATTAATTTTGTATCAATAATCGGATACGTAAGTGCATGTGCAGCAGATATACAAAAATAAGCACATGCGCTGACAGAACCAGGAACAGTCGATCATAGGCGTCACATTATCGAAAGAATAACACAAGTCAGCATTATGAAAACACAACAATGAGGAATCAGTGTGACCACACAGGATCTTTGAGGGATTTCTGTTCTGACGCGCGATCGAGTTGGTTCTCCGGGATTGTCACGTGTCCGTTGTGATCTGAGTCTCTGTTATTTTAGGTTTTATTTTAAGTTTTGTGTTAATTTCTGTATTATCATTATTTTATTAGAACTTTAAATAAATTAAGTGTTATTTTGACAAATGTAACTCATCATTACCGATATATATATATATATATATATATATATATATATGTGGCAACGCCATTACAGATTTTGGATAAAAGAAAAAACATCAGAGTGGTGGAGAAAAAAGGAAGAAAGAAACACTGTCAAATATTTTATTGATTTTGATTATTGTAAATATTTTTGGTTGAAAAAATAAAATACATTGAATCATAAATAAAGTGTTGAGTGATTTATTTCACTACCCCACATTGGTGGCCCCAATATTCCAACAGCAATGCTTACTGACGGAGTTCCAGAAATGCCTGTCAGACCAGAGATTTCAAGAGTTGCGGTTAAAATTCCACCCTTTTGGATAAAGAATGTCAAAATATGGTTTCTGCAAGTAGACTCCCAATTCATAACGGCTGGTATTTCAAATGAAGAAACTAAATACCATTACGTTCTCGGTTCTCTTGACAGCGAAGTGGCTGAAATGATCAGCGATCTTATTGCCAGACCTTTATCAACTACTCCTTATACCAATCTAAAAACTCGTCTTATTGCAGAATTTGAAGAATCAGAGGGTCGCAAAGCTAAAAAATTATTGTCAGAAATTGAACTAGTAGATAAGAAACCATCAACTATACTACGTGAAATGCGTTCACTTGCCGATAGCTAAGTGACAGATGAATTTTTACGCACAATATTCCTTCAACGACTTCCAACAAATGTTAGTTCGATCCTCGCTACCAGTCAAGACGATCTAGATAAGCTGGCGACAATGGCAGACAAGATTTTGGATATCACATCTCCAGCAATGCCATTTATCTATTCTTCTACTTCAACTCCTGGCACTACCCATCAGCTAGACAAACTAAGTTGTCTTGAACAACAAATCAAAGAACTCACGACTTCTCTACATGAACTTCGAAGTCGTTCTCGCAGTAGAATAATGGTATAATGTAGTATAATATATATATATATATATATATATATATATATATATATATATATATATATATATATATATAATGTAAAATTTTCTTGTTCTTTAAAATGTTAAATGTTGTCGTTGATTTAAAATTCTCTGGTGTTCGATTATAGTAAAGTGGAATCTTTCAACTAATCAACATATATCATGTGAATTTTGATATTATATGAATTTAATAAATTTATGTATTTTGTAGTATAATATATATATATATATATATATATATATATATATATATATATATATATATATATATATATATATATATATTATACTACAAAATACATAAATTTATTAAATTCATATAATATCAAAATTCACATGATATATGTTGATTAGTTGAAAGATTCCACTTTACTATAATCGAACACCAGAGAATTTTAAATCAACGACAACATTTAACATTTTAAAGAACAAGAAAATTTTAACAAAATACAATTAGCTCTAATAGCTTATAATAATTCAATTAACTCAACTACTAAATATACTCCAAATGAAATACTATTAGGTTCAGAAAAAGATAATGATATTTTAAAATTTAGTAATAGTAATGAAGATTACAATCAAGAATGGCAATATAAACTTAAATTATTAAGAGAAGTTAATAAAAAATTCAGATAGAAAAAAATAAAAGGTTTCTAAAATAATCTTTGAAAGAAAATTTAGATAATTTAAAATTAAATACTGTGTTAAATAAAGAAAGTAAAAGAAGAATACAAAAAATGAAAAATCCCTTATTTAAAATTCATAAAGTTGAGAAATATAACCCCAAACTAGGGATAATAACAATAAACCCGAATAAAAGACAAAATAGATAAATAAGTGAGATGATTTCTTGACTGGAAGATGTATAAAGGAGAACAAATAACGTCTCTTTGTCGTAGATGCAACATGGATACGCGCGTCATCTCCGTATCGCGATCCTGACAATCGTAGGCGACGATGTCGGCATTTACGGCTGTTATGACTATCGGCTCAGCGGGAACGGGTCCATGACTACGTGTTTTATACCTGGGTTCGGCAGGTGAATATGATGTTACAGGTGCATTTGTAGTAATTATTTCATTACTTTCACTTGTTACGTTTGAATTAAATTCTGGAACATCAGATTCACGGCCAGACTCCAGAATTGCAGCTGTTGCAAATTGAACAGAATTTATTGAAATATACAGCGTTCGTAAACACCCAATTTTTCGGATAATTACCTTTTAGGTATTCAACGTAAGAAAGTTGAATTAAAGTGTACTTTTTATTATATTACACACTGAGCCCTCCGTTATTTTAGTTTACTCTCTGGAGTATACATTGAATATAATTAATATAGAAAATTGTGTTATTAATATTAATTTTTGTAATATAATAAAAATTACACTTTGATTCAAATTTCTTACTTTGAATACCTAAAAAGTAATTACCTATCCGAAAAATTGGGTGTTTTCGAACGCTGTATATTTCAATATAATACATGAGAAATTATTAATTTATATATTTGAAGGTAAATCAGAACTAAATTACCTAATTAAATATTTTTCTTATTTGATAGAGCGAAAAATGTGCTAGCAAAATTTTTTTTAAATTTAATTTAGCTGTCATTTTGACAGTTAAAATTGTACGGCTGTGATTTTATCGTATAGAGGGTACCTCTATATGGAATGGTAAAGACATGGCGTGGTACGCTTAGCGTGTATTGCATTGTTTGGTTCGTGTTAAGTGTTGTTTTTCGCATAAATTTTTATGTATTTGTGAGATTAATAGTTTGAAATAGTTTACGAATATAGTTCAATAGTTTATTAACAGTATAAGTCATATCATTGCCTTTTATGTAAAAGTACCCTAATCGTACATAGGGTACCTCTATATGGAAGGGTAAAGGCATGGCGTAATACGCTTTTCTGCTTACGTCCGCCATTAGTCTGCCAAGAATAGCGTGTATTGCATTGTTTGGCTCGTGATGCCTATGTCACACCATATGATTTTTGTCATACGCGTCATACGAAACTGAACGCACCCTAAAAAATCATACGAAAATGATGACGCCGCCATTTCATATGACAAATCATATGAAACGATTTGCAACTCATTTCACTTCAGTTTTCCTACTGTCCGAAACTATCTTCACTCTTTTGTTCTAGTTTATTGTTCAATTTCTTGATTATTTTGTCCAAATTGACCTAATTCTTAATTTTTTTTGCCTTCTTTTTTTATTTTAGAATAGTACATATTGCACAATAATGTCCTCCGTACCAGAACTTATTTAAAAAAGGCACGCTAAAAAATTTAACAAATAAATATCTTTGCGTCAAACGAAATTTTCAATTTTTATTCAGGTCCGTCTGTTATTATTGGTTAAACTAGGTCAAAAATGTCAAAACAGTATACATCTTGTCGAAGAAGACAAATATAAGAAAATAGTTTCATATGATTTTTGTCATACAGGTCTGACATCATTTGTACAAGTTTCGTATGATTTTTTAGGGTACTTTCAGTTTCGTATGACAAAAATCATATAGTGTGACATAAGCATTAAGTGTTGTTTTTCGCATAAATTTTTATGTGTTTAAGAGATTTATAGTTTGAAATAGTTTACGAATATAGTTCAATAGTTTATTAACAGTGTCATATTATTATTTATAACCTAACTTTTGAAAATAACTAAATTTATATTATCTTTTATAGTGTAATAATTTCATATTTCTTTATAATACAACATTAATTTTGCTACAAATAAGTAGGGAAATGTAAAAGCAACGTATTGATCCTATTCTCAGTCAGTAAATTTGGCAGACTCTAATCGTATATATTAATAAGTGGCATCTATTAGTAAATTTACCTGACTAAATTCATACCACCATCTAGCGGTGAGTGTCTTAAGGTGAACCATCCGGGCAAATACGGTCTGAAGATAGCGCTAGATGAACATGACTTTTTTGAAACAATATATCATTATTATAATAAATGAAACATATAATGTTTTATACCTACGTTTGTAGATAAAAGTCCAAAGTTTTGTAATAAATTTTAAAATGCCAATTTTGTTTACATATTATACATGAACATAATTTTCAAAGTAGTCAAATATATGTCACACATTCCCATGAACGACTACAGTAATACAAATAATGTGTATATTTATAAATATGATCGTCTATAACATACTAAAATTATTTTACATTTGAATTTACAGTTTTTGAGAAACAAATAAAAATATACCAAAAAGTGTGTTTTTTGGTATATTCTTATTTGTTTCTCAAAAACTGTAAATTCAAATGTAAAATAATTTTAGTATGTTATAGACGATTATATTTATAAATATACGAATTATTTTCATTACTGTCGTCGTTCATGGGAATTAGAAATTCAGTATCAAAATTCTGAATTTTTGACCAACTAGACTTCAACGAATATTTTTTTATAGTTGAATGTTTCAGTTATCCTTTTTATCCACATATATAAATACTAGAATGTTCAAAGACTTCACAGTAATAATTGTTTTGTTTTTCGATAAGAATAATTGTAAGAAATAATTTATTGAAATTTGAATTTGCAAAACATAATTCATGGGAGTGAACGAACCCACCGAAAATATGTTCTTCATCTAACATTGCAATGTACAAGTCACTGTAAAAAATCCATGATATTTTGACGAATGGAGGTTGTTGGACCATAAAGAACATGAAAATAAATAAAGAATACAGAATTTGCTGTTTTTTAAAAAAATAAAGGGTTCGTTCTTTCGACGCGTATGTTTGACCTTAAGTAGACCAACCAAATAGCACGCCGACTTTTGCGGGAAATGCATATTCTGTTACATTTCATTCTGTTTTTAATATTTCGTGCCATTTTGTAACCTTTCGGATTATGCATATTTTGTACATGCGTATTCGGTTACATTTAATTCTAATTTTACGTATTCGGGTTTTGAAGACATTTCTACAATTCAATGGGTACTACTAGTATATATTTTTGATCTGTGGGTACTATCCAGAATGAGTAAATATTTATGAAAAGATTCCATTAAAAATACGTACTGTGATTCGAGTTTGGCGGGCGTGAGTTCTGCGGACTTTGGGTTTAAAGCCCGAGCGAGCGAGCCAACCTTCGTATCTCTGCTAATTCAGCCATTTTATATCATTGCACTATTTGATAAATGAACAATAGAAAAGTTTCGAAGGATTGGAAATTAAATAGCACTAGCATTCATTGAATTTTGGGCCCGCTCACCCCCTCAACGTTTGGAACTGCTGGTCACTAGTGACTACGAATAGTGGTAGGTTGGAATGTTGGAAATATCATGATGCCAACTTCATAATTCATTTGTTTGTAGTTGTCAAAAATATTATTTTTATATTACAATTAAAGACATTCATATTTAAAAACAAAAATTGTCCAACAAAATGTCTGACGGCGATGATGATTTTATGTGCGATGAGGAAGAGGATTATGGATTGGTAAGGTTTTAGACACCTAACCTATGTTGATATTTCGGCGTCGGCGTAAACATTTTTATTCGTAGGAGTATTCAGAAGATAGTAATTCTGAACCAGATGTTGATTTAGAAAACCAGTATTATAATAGTAAAGCACTGAAAGAAGATGAACCCCGAGCAGCTTTGTCATCTTTCCATAAAGTTTTGGATTTAGAAGGTGGTGAAAAAGGAGAATGGGGCTTCAAAGCTCTGAAACAGATGATCAAAATAAATTTTAAATTGGTAATACAATTAGGTATCTATGATAGATGTTCTAATATATAGGAATAATTTATTTTAGATGAACTACGATGAAATGATGATCCGTTACAAACAGTTACTGACATATATCAAGAGTGCTGTCACAAGAAACCATAGTGAGAAATCTATTAATTCAATCCTTGATTATATTTCCACATCTAAGAATGTATGTGTTCATTTATTTTATATCTTTGTTATATTGACATATTGTCTGATTTTTCTGCGATTTCTGCTTTATATAATTACAATTTCATTTTAGAGTTTTAATAGCATATCTAATAATTTGTAAGGAAGAAGAAAATAAATAAATACCTAAAATTTACTATGTGGAACGTCTTTCTTCACGTTTTAATAAAGAACTTAATTTAGACTTCCCGATTCGAATAGGATCGGCTCCAGAGAACTAAAATAATTCAATTATGTGTTAAATAATATCAAAATGATTCATATAAATACAATTAACAAACAAATAAATAAATAAACTTACACAAAAATAACAGAAAGCTAACATTTGTGAAGTTTATTTATTTGTTTGGTAACTGTGTCTGTGTGGACCATTTTGATATTGTTTAACATGTAATTAATTTTGTAGTTCTCTATATCCGGTCCTGAAGATGAATGTTTGAACATTCAAAACCGGTAGACTAAATTAAGTTCTTTATTAAAACGTGAAGAAAGACGTTCCAATAATAATAAATAATAATTTTGGGTATGTATTTATTTTCTTCTTTCCTATCATCTTCCGTTTTAAAAACTAATAATTTGTATTTAAAATAATAAAATTACAATTACGTCAATACACAAAAATTTTGTATCATTAAAACATAATTATTTAGATGAGTCACATTATTCTTGAACAGAATAGAGTGCTTATTTTGGTAGGATATATTTTATTTTAAAAAGTAGTTGAAGAACAAATTTATTTGCAATATCATTAGATAATTTAGTGTATGTGGTCTCTCATATAGTTTCATATATGTATGTTTCGTAGTAGACAACATATTAAATGAGAAAATTTATTGGTATATATATTATTTCAGATGGAATTATTACAAGATTTTTATGAAACAACCCTAGAAGCACTAAAGGATGCAAAGAATGATCGCTTATGGTTTAAAACCAATACTAAACTAGGAAAACTATACTTTGATCGAGAAGATTTTACTAAATTAGCTAAAATACTCAAACAATTGCACCAATCATGTCAAGTAAGTAATAAATTTAGCCAAATCATTTCGTAGCTAATGTTCTTTTTCACTTGTAGACAGATGATGGGGAAGATGATCTGAAAAAGGGTACTCAACTTCTTGAAATATATGCATTAGAAATACAAATGTATACTGCACAGAAAAATAACAAGAAGCTAAAGACATTATATGAACAGTCACTTCATATTAAATCTGCTATTCCGCATCCACTTATTATGGGTGTTATTAGAGGTAAATAAAGACTTTCTTCAGATTTGCAGGTAAAACTTTTCTTGTTTTTATAGAATGTGGTGGCAAAATGCATTTGCGCGAAGGCGAATTCGAAAAGGCTCACACAGATTTTTTCGAAGCTTTTAAAAACTATGATGAGTCGGGCAGTCCTCGTCGTACGACCTGCCTGAAATATCTTGTACTGGCTAATATGTAAGTTTTATTTTAACAGAAGTAAATAAACATTTGTTTAATTAGGTGCTAAAATACCAGAATTTCAGCAAAGGCTGCGTTTTCATTGCCGAGGCGAAGCCAGAGCAATGAATACTGCCGAAGCTGTAAATCTGTATTTGGTGCCTTGTTCAACACAATTGTTGGTACTACGAGCTCTGTTTTTGAGTATACTAAGAGAAGTGTTTTAGCGTTTTGCAATGTTCTAAAATTATTTTATAAAGAATACTTCAAATAAAATGGCAGATAATATATTTCTCTGTAACAGTTATTCGAAGCATTTTGAAAAACATTATTTTAGAATATTACACATAGCTAAAACATTTATCTTAGTATACTCAAAAACAGAACCTGTGGTATCAGTCATTATTTTTGCCGATAGCTAATAGTAATTTAGTGATTGTTATAATCGAGTTTGTAATACTTATTTTTAAAGTTATCGCCATTAATTTATGTTGCTTTTCGTTTGTTGAATGGTTGCTATCTAAGAATAAATTTCCTATTTATTTTTTCATAAAATTTTATTCTTTTGCTTTGTGAAAATTCTTAATCAATTTATTACATAAAATGAAGAGTAATGAAGACGTTTTAATTTAATCTGAAATTAGAGAAGTAACCAAAGATGATTTATAGATATTGACCGTAATTTGTAAGATACATGATACTCGTTTGTATTTGACAGATGCAAATTGCGATTATGTTGATGAAATATAGAAATATCAAATTTTTTGTTTCACCATAGCAACAATAGACAGTAAAAGTGACATTTTACATATTGTCAAAAAATCGCACTTTTAGTGTCGATCGTCAAAAAACAAATTTGTCGGACATGCTATATTTTATATTACCTTTTATTGTTAAAAGACATAGTATTTTAAATACTGTTAGTTTTACTCGGTTTTAATATTTTTCAACTATAAAACTTCAAAATAACAATATTTTGTGTCCTAGCATTAATACTGACAAAGGGATATGGTCAGCAATACGAGGAAAAATTGTTTGTAACTATAACATAAAAGTTAAAGTCTTCACTATGTCTTGGGCGGTCGGAATAGATGCTAATTCTCTTCGGGATCTATTTTCATTTGCCCATATACATTCGTACGTTGTTATAAAAATAGAGATAATATTCAGACTGGTACAAACAAATGTAATTAACTGGGTATTGTTTCGAATGGTGGTCATTATTTTATTGTACTGACAGCAGATGTCTGAGTAATATTCTAATAATTATAACATAGTAGAAACAGGTGGACTTAATTATAGATATACTCAATGATACGAACGAAGTTCAAAGTAAACATTCCAACGGAGTTTAAGACCATAGTCGAAACAAATAAGTAAATAATTAACCATTATATCATCACATCATAAAAACTAAATAATATCTTATAATTATATAACTACATATTGGCAAAGCCATACATTGACGTAGTTCATAACGCTTTGAAACTGACGTGTCAGATATCCGGTAATCTATGTTTTACGTATAACTGAAGTTTCCAAGATTCATATATTTGTATAATAACTGGTAAACAGAAATTTACCTATCTCTAAATAATAAATAATATAAAATATGGATGGTGTTTGTAGCTTTTTTTTCAAATATGTCTATCTCTTGTCAAAATTACCTGACGTATCTCTTTGAATTTTTTATATTTTATTTATTGTAAATATGAATAATTCATAAATTTAAAAACATATATGGGGCCGTCCTTAAATTACGTAATACGACAATTTTATATCCTCCATTTTATTTTAAGTAAATTTTTAGTTTACTGAGGTAATAGAACGATTAATAAATTACATACAAATAGAATAAAACTTTTAATACTTTATATATTATATATAGGGTGTCCCATTTTACATTATATCCTTGAATATCTCGAAATGAAAGCATTTTACCGAAAAGTATGCCGAATCATAATCGTCATGGTTTTGAGAGGGACATCGGATTTTGACAAAATGGCCCCCCTAGCCCCCCAAGGGGGCCGGGAGGGGGTCAACTTAAAATTTTTAAATGGGAACCTCTATTTTTTATTGCAGATTCTGAAAGAGCGTTAACAAATATGTAGGGTTTATTCGGATACTTTTTTCAATTTCCAACAGGTGGCGCTGTAATCGTAACATCCCCGTGGTGCACATTGGGTAACGCTAATGCCGACGGCACGCAAACTCTTTAACGAAAAAAATGATTTTTTGATATTTGGGGTCAAATGGAATTGGAACAGGTCAAAGTTATCCACACTCGCCTATTTTATATTACATTTACAAATATTGATATATTTGAAAATCTGTAATTTTTGTCTAGACATAAAAATAGCAACTAAAAAAAAGTGTATTTAAAATACATTATTCCTTATATTTTTTATAATAACCCCTAGAATTTATTATATCTCTACATTGTTTGTAAATAGACTAATAATTTAACAATTATTTCCTTATTAATGTCATCCCTGGATTGTTACAAATGAATAGCCCTATCTGTGATAGGATAAAATTTTGAGCTTTTTGTTAGGAAATAATAAATATAACATACCTTCGAGAATTATACGGAGATGTTTGTTGCCGAAGGGCTTTTTAGTCACAGACTAACTAAAAAACCATTTCATTCAAAGAAGAACGTGAAGTTCCGACTTGAGTTTGCAAGAAATCATGTACATTGGACAATTGAACAGTGGAAAAGAGTGATATTTAGTGATGAATTGAAAAAATAATTTAATTATAAATGTTGGAATATACCATGTGCGAAGACATGAAGGGAAACGATTTCATCCTAAATATACTCTACCCACTGTGAAACTTGGTGGAGGATCAGTCATTATCTGGGGATGCTTTTCATTGTATAGTATGGGTCCTCTACATCATTATAGAAGCAATATTGGATAAGTTTATGTGTAAAGACACATTGGAGAAAGTGTTGGATCCATAAACTCATGAATATATGCCTCTGAAACATATTTTCCAACAAGACAATGATCCGAAGCATACTTCCACGCTCATAAAAAAATTGGTTCAAACACAACAAAGTGAATCCTATGGTATGGCAATCACAATCTCTAGATTTAAGCTCTATTGACAATCTCTAGGAAATACTGGATCAAAAAATTAATGTACAAACATACACTAACAAAACAAATTTGCTTTGTGCCTTAGGAAGAGCTTGGTAGAAAATTCATAAGGAAATAATTGTTAAATTACACAAACGATAAAACATACACTAAAAAAACTGATTTGCTTGGTGCATTACCAAGAGCCTGGTAGGAAATTAAGGAAATATTTATTAAATTATTACAGCCTATACACAAACGATGTAGAAGAGTAATAAATGCTAGGGGTTATTATAGAAAATATTTGGAAATATGTATTTTTTCTTTAAACGTATTATAATATTCATATATTGCTACTGCACATGCGGCATAGATATTAATCGTAATGTTACTCAGATACATTATAAAAATAATTGTTATTTCATATACTACTGGTCACTGGTGGCAGCACCTGCAAGGGCAGCTGTGACGAGTAACAGTTGTATTGCAATTGGTTGTCATATTTTATACACTGGGCCCCCATGAGGCCCAGGAGTTTCGCCCCCGGTGCCCACCGGGTCCCGGTTCCCGGCCCCGATCCAGCGGACCCCCCTGGGGCCGGGGCTCAACGAGGCCACGAATTCAATCCAGGGGCTCGGCCCCCGGGGTCCCTCGAGACTACGGCCCCGGTCATGGGGCTCCGGCTCTGCCCCCGTGGCCCACCGAGTTCCGGGCCCCGACACAGGGGCTCCGACCCCGTAGCCCACTGGCCCCCTGACCCCAACATAGGAGCTCCGGCCCACCGGGTCCCATGCCCCGACCCAGCGGCTCTGACTAAGGAGTTCCGCCTTGGGGCCCCACGAGGCCACGGCCCCGGTACAAGGGCTCCGCCTCCTACGGGGTCTTTTCTTTTCACTGAATTTGCATAGCCTCGGCTAACGCTTCGGCCGCAACCTATATGATCTCTACACAAAAAGACCTACTCCACCTCATAACAAAATATACTATTTTACACACTGATTTTTATTTGCTATCTATATGCCCAGACAATTATTATAGATGTTTAAATATGTAACTGCTTCAGCCGAATATCGTTTTCAGCTTATAATAGCATACATGTAGCCATTTCAGTTAAGGTTCTATTTTGCCTTTCAGCAATGCCAATCTTACAACAAATATTTGATAGCATGATTAGCCAGCCAAAACAGATTTATCAGGTTGGTTAAGACGAATGACCCGTTTATATTCTGCAATTTTTGTAGTAATTGTTCTGCTGATGTGTCCAATGTAACATTTTCCACATTCACATAGAATTTTATAAATTGCAGAGGATTGAAGCGGGATAATCCTTTGCACTCTTCAACATACGTTGTCATTTTAGATGTGAAGCAATTTCTCGACAATATTCTTCCATTCTTGTCTGTAGCGTACGGCAGAGAAGCGAACAGATGTTTATTATTATCTCCTGACTCAGGGTTGTTCTGTAATCTTTTGGGACGGAATATTTTCAAAATCTTATTTTCTTCGTAGTCTTCCATTATAAAAATATTAATAAGCTTTTTCTTTTCTTCTTGAAACTTTTCTTTGTGGCAGATGTTGGATGGCTCTGTTCAGTAAACACTTCATGGTACCAAATTTTTGAGAAGGGTGATGATGTGAAAAAGAATAAATGTATTGGTTGGTATGTGTAGGTTTTCTATAAACTGAATAAGTCAAAATTCCGTTAGTTTTTCTTTCCAAAAACACATTAAGGAAATGGATAGTGCAATTTTCTTCTATTTTCATTGAAAATTTGATTGATTGATTGATTGATTGATACAAGCTCATAAATGAGGCATTGCAACAGGGAACATTTCCAAATTCTTTAAAAATTAATAAAGTGAAACCTATTCACAAATCAGGAGATGTAGAGGATTTAAAAAACTACTGGCCAATTTCACTTATCAGCATATTTTCAAAAATAATTGAAAAGATCATAAAAACAAGAATTGTTAATTTCATAAATAAAACTATATGTTTCGATAAATACCAATATGGATATCAAAAAAATTCTAATACACAGCCAACAGTCGGTGATTTTCTCCTCCAGTATCTTCTAGACAAATAAGACCAGGGACAAGAAGTAGCAGCGCTATTCGTAGACTTCTCGAAGGCATTTGACACCGTGGACCACGCTAGGCTGCTTTACAAATTTCATAAGCTTGGCATCCGATTACCACTGCAGCTTGTTGAAAGCTACTTGGTGGATCAGTACCAATGTACACAGGTCAATAAAGCAACTAGTACATTACGTAAAACTAAATATGGTTTACCTCAAGGATCTGTGCTAGGGCCCCATTTGTACGTACTGTATGTGTGGGATTTACAAAAAGTGAATTTATAAGGTAGATACTTTAGTTTTGCAAACGGTACAGTGTTAGTGTACAGTGCTTTAGATTTAAAAACGTTAGAAAAACCATAAATGCAGATCTCAAGACATTCGAGAAGTGGTCTAGAAGCAATTATTTGTTTATAAACAGTGAAAAGACAGTGATTATGCCGTTTAAATATAGAGGACAACAAAAAAACTTAAACATAAAATTAAGTAGTTATAAACAGTTCAAAATATTAGATGAATTTAAATAGCTTGGTATATGGATAGAGTATAAAATAACTTGGGAAAAACAAATTAAAAACATAATAAATAAAATAATACCACTAGTTGGTGCCCTCAATAAATGTAATAAGTTAATTCAGTGGAAAACCAAAAAAAGTATTTATTTTTTGTATATTGAATCTCATTAGAGATATCTTATAATAAACTGGAGTTCGTGTTCAAAATACTGGTTCAATAGACCTAAAAGATTGCAAAATAAGTGTGTTAAATCATTGTTTAATTTAGAATATAGGATGCATTCTGAACAAATATACAATGTAACATCTACGCTGCCTCTACACAAATTACTTGTATTAGAGCAGTGTGTATTTATATAAAATTGTTACGGGTAATCAAAAAACGAATGTATTGTTTTTGACAAATAAAATTGTGCAAAATAGAAATACTAGACAGGCAGACAAACTAAGAACACAAAAATGTAAGAAATCTGTAATAACAAAGGCAAATTACAATAAATGTACATTAGAATATAATAATATTCCAGGCGCACTAAAATCATTTATCAATGTCAATCCGTTTCGAAAAAGACTAGACAGGCAAATTACAATAAATGAACATTAGAATATAATAATATTCCAGGCGAACTAAAATCATTTATCAATGTCAATCCGTTTCGAAAAAGACTAAAACAAAAACTATTAAAACAGTAAAACTATTGTATTATAATACTTTAGATAGCTTGATGGAATATATTAATAATATAATATTAGTACAGTATTCAAGGTAAATTACTATAATTTTGTTATTTTATTATATTTTTTACATGTATATTATTTAAACTCTAAATACTTATTTGAAGAACTAAATGTGCATTATCAGCCGAATTAAGAGAGATGAATGAAAATTACACAACTTGTTAACCAAATCAGAGGTCAAGATTGTATTCGATTTAGCATATTGAAAATGACTGGCTTGATAAACAAGGTTTATAATCCTCATTTATCCATTATAGTTGTACTGATAATGAGAACTTAGTTTTGAAAATACGTACAATTTAGATTCATTGTGTATATTTTAAGCCTTAGGGGTGTAATTATATTTTATTAAAGTGTTTTTAAACTTTGATTTTCATGTTATTAATTGTACTTTTTATTATGATATCGGAAAAGACATAATTCACGCATTTGCTACTAATCCAAATCACTGGATAAAAATTATATATTTCTAACTACAGACACTTTGAACATTACAATTATACTACTGCGGCACTGAAATTTTTTTCAGGGAAAGGAAATTTGCGGGTTAATTAACACAAAAAATTGAAAAATTCCTGCAACAAGTATTTTCGCGGCCCGACATACCAAAATTTATATTTTACGCGTGATTTCAATTATTTATTATATTTAGTTTATTGGTTCGGACTTTGGGTTATAAATAATAAATAATGTGCTTTAAGGAAAACTTTGAAATTTGATAAAAATATTTTTTTTACTATAAAATATTTAAAAAGAAATCAATTATATAAGATTTCACGCTTTTCTTATAAAAAAAGCAG
Organism: Poecilus cupreus; assembly: GCA_963942605.1. Taxonomy (NCBI): domain Eukaryota; kingdom Metazoa; phylum Arthropoda; class Insecta; order Coleoptera; family Carabidae; genus Poecilus; species Poecilus cupreus. Next base: position 37,308,713 of record OZ012715.1, on the reverse strand, counting down.
ATCCAAATTTTTTTAGTGTTGGCAGTTAACGTATTAAATATTTTATTATATACTCCAGTAACGTTCTATATAAATTTAATAACCCATTATAATATGTTGCAAAAACTAACTTTTCTTTTCATGTGTTTAGGTTAATGAAATCTGGAATAAATCCTTTCGATTCGCAAGAAGCCAAGCCCTATAAAAATGACCCCGAAATTTTGGCTATGACAAATCTCGTTATGTCTTACCAGAATAATGATATTAACGAATTTGAGAACATCTTGAAACAGAATAGGAAAAACATTATGGATGATCCATTCATTCGAGAACATATTGAAGGTAATGATGAATATGACATAGTTGTACTAAGGCCACTATACCCAATTGTTCGCTTCGGACGTGTTTGTGGTGAGGATAGCTGACGCGACGCGAGTACTCGACATTGGAAAAAGTTTTAACTATTCATGGACCTTTGGATGATATCGTGAACGTGAATATGGGTGTTTGGTTTTACCCTTATCCAACTGCGTTCCATAAATTTAAACAACGTCAAATATGATTAACTGCTGTAAAAATACTCAAGTAAGTATTAGTATATCGTCAAACAGTGCGTTTTTGGAACAACGACGTTCCTTCTGAGTACTACATATTATTGTAATGTCTTTTTTGTAGTGATGATGGTTTTCCGTGGCAGACTAAAGGGCATTTGTAGTACTCATTTTAGTGACAAATGCCATTTTCTGCTGGTGTACAGAAAGAGAAATTTAATTGAGAGACAGTCATTTAATAGGTAGTTATTATAGTAAATTATATACAAAATTGTTATATTTAAATTTAATTTGAATAGTGAATTTCGTCCGGTTAATTGTTGTAAAGTAGGTTTAATGTTCAGTAAACCTTAAGTAAAATTACAAGAGCGATAATTATCTGGAGTTTACATCAGTGCTCTCTCAAAAGAATGTAGTATGTATGCATTTGTAATTTTAATAATTCTGCGTACCTTCGTAGTGCCCCCACATCCCATTCTGCATTTAAAATAAGTGTGACTATATATATATATATATATATATATATATATATATATATATATATATATATATATATATATATATTTTTTTTTTTTTTTTTCTTAAGTTTTCTCGTAAACCAAGTTGCTGTTTGCTTTAATTACCGGTTGCCCGTCTTCGTCGTTGGATTTAGGGAATGGTTCGTTCTTATTTGTCCTTGCGAGAATGGATTAAGTACGGTTAACCGGGTTAACTAAATTGTAGTAGATCTAAAATTGAATTAGTTGGGGCCTGATATACACGTATTCTAATCAGCATTAAAATAACGTCAATAATAGTCTAAAGTTTGTTGAATCAAATTCGCAGAACAAAGTTCACTGAATAAAATTGAAGTATACTTTCATAGGGATTTTTTTTGTAAAGGTTAGCAATGTTTTTAATGTACCGACAATACCTATATAACTTATTTAGTTTTCATTTCACCTACAATCATAAAAATAAATAAAATTACTGTCTTTTTTCATAACTGTTTTTGTTTTGGTTTACAGACCTCCTGAGAAATATTCGTACTCAAGTTTTGATCAAACTGATAAAGCCGTACACACGAATTTATATTCCATTTATCTCAAAAGAACTCAATATCGATGCCAGTGAGGTAGAAAGCCTTCTTGTCAGTTGCATATTAGACAAGTAAGTATTATTTGATAAAAATAAGAAAGGAATACTGACGTGCATGATTTATTTCAGTGCAATTCGAGGACGGATTGATCAGGTCAATCAGCTGCTACTATTGGATAAACAAACTGTGGATGCCGCTAGATATAATGCTTTAGATAAATGGACTAATCAACTTAGTTCTCTACATATATCTGTAACAAACAAAATGTCTTAAATTCTCAGCTACATTCTTATTACTTCTTTATTGAGTAAATTATTATGTTTATATTGAATGCAATTTAAGTTTTTATTTTTGTTAAGATGATTTATCATTAAAAAATTTATGTATTTTTTATTTTTATTTTGTTTTACTATTATTCAGTAAATAATTTACACAGTTTTATGTGATACTTTCTATTGTGGATATTAATAATTATAATTTAAATCAACCAAGTTTTTATATGGATTCTATAATAAAACACAAATTATTTTATTAAAAAAAAAAATATTTTTGAAGTGCAAAATAACTTGATATATCAGAGTGCCGGGATCAAGTACAACATATTAAATGCTATTATTTTTTTAATACACAATGCTGGTGGCGTCTCGTTCTGTCTGCGCTGAACTCTGCTCCTTGTGATTTCATATCAAAAAATTATATTATTATTAAAAAATAGCATTCATTAAGAGTAAATTATGTAATACAAAATCGGGTGGTTGGTGAAAGTTGTATTTCTTAACTTGTAAATAATAGTGCAAAATGTGTTGTGACCTGTCTGGCGGTGCGAGATAAACTCGTGTTTACTGATCATGGTAGCCCATGATTCTCCAAGAAAACTATCCCCTACGTAATACGTGTGTAAATTTGTCGACAGGGCCGTATTATCCATAAGGCAGTGTAGGCAACTGCCTAGGGGCCCAGCATCAGCTAGGGGCCCCGCGGACCGAGAAATAAAAAATTGAAAATGTTTCATCGAGGAAAATTTAATTTGAAGATTTGTATCCTCAATGACAATATTATTGCTTTCTTTAATTACATTGTCATATTTCAAATTATTATAGAATGATATTTGATTTGTTCGCGGCTATCTTAACGCCATACGGGTGAACGTAACTTTTCTAATTTAAAACTATGAAAAAAAAACTGTCTTTGTTCATCAATGTCTCAGAACCGTTTAAATTCATTGGGATAATAGCGATTGAAAATGATACATTGGAATAGGTCAACTTTTAAGATCTTGTAAATGATTTTCTATCTAAAAAAGTTAAAAGAGTTGATATTTAAACATATATTGTATTTTGTATTGTTTAGGGCTTGTATTTGTTTTGGGTGATGGCATAGCTTAATGTTTTAAAAAATAGTGTAATTATGAATATAATTATTGTATTGTGGTAGAAAAAATGTATTTTGGGAAGTTAGAAAAGGGTAAAGGGGCCCCGAGAATTGTATTGCCTACGGGCCCCGAAATGGTTAATCCGGCACTGTTTGTCGATCATATTTATGGTGTACTGTGGCGCTATATACCAACCTGGTAGTTCAGTGCATCCTCGTGGATGTATCCTAGAGTGGTTTTAATATTTGTTGAAGTGTATTATAGACACGTCTCGTTGAAATTCTTAGATAGGAAGTCCGCAGTTTTTAGTCTGTATGCGGAAATCGCGGAGTTCTTGTTGCTTATCTTCACGGTATACAACCTGGCTCTCCGTGCAATAGTTTCGTATGGACATTATAAAATAACTGTAGTAGATCGGAGGTCACGGTCGCGGAATAATTTATGCCTTCGAAATTTGTGGCTAACTGTTTATTGTTGTCTAGAACTCATAAATTGATTTGATCTTGTGTAACCCTGAGAGCAAGTTTTTCTTCATTGAATCAATGTAATAATTCCTTGAATGTTCTATTCTATTTCTTTGCAAATAGGTTATGTTGGTGATTGTGTTTTCGGATTATACTGGTTTATAATATATCTCGTTCTCTTCTTGGTTCTGATTGATCATTTTCTATTAACACTGAATATGTGTCCCAATGTAGCATAAATGAAAAGAATAGTGTTAATAGCACAAAAATCCTGATCCCACTCAAATATCAGAGTTAGTAACTAAAACGCTAAATGGCTAAATAAAAAAGAATCACTCTACTTCTAAAAGTCTAAACAGAGTACTTAAATGTACTCCGTGGCTATCGTAAAACTAACAAGAAGCAATGAAATCCTTCTCATTAAATTGGTCTTAATGTTATACAACCATTTTATCGCATTCCTACTGTGATTGTAGTAAATAAAATGTGCGGATAAGAAAATTAAATACAAATGCCCAATTTTCGTAGCTTCCAACGTCGACTTCCGGTTTACACTAAGTTCACAGCGCCATAAGGTATTAATTTGCAGCATCACAGTACCTCGGCAGCCGACATCTCTGTGCAGTTTTACCTCGCTACATGCATGCGCAAATGATGTTTTTGAGTGCTATACACTTGTCTGAATAGCCTGGGATGATTATATTCTACTAGTTAGGGTAATTAAGTTGGTCCGCCTATGGTATCAAAATGCTGAGCATCATGCCAATCGTAATTCACTAGGAGTGAAGTTTCTTTTTGATAATAACAACGGACATCAGGTTACATATTACAAATTATTGGCATAAATGTTTCAAATTGATTTTCAAAATTAAATGTGTTTTTTTAAAATAATTTATTTTTACAAATGCATTTTTACATTTTATCACATGAAAAACAAATCAAATTCTTATCTCTAAAATATGACATACTTGCTAATTAAACAAATAGAAAAAGAATCAAATTAATAAAACACGTTTGTCTGCTAAGCTTTTTCTGAGCAATTCTTTACCGAGCCGCTAACCCTATCGCTGATGTATTATTCATTTAACTGTTATTTTTTCCAAGATTTAATTTTGATTAATTGTATTGTTTGCTGCATATGAACATGTACCGGTAACTAGGATAGTTTCAATTTAGATTTACTGCTAATTTATCAACATGGCAAGGCACTGAACTGCTCGGATGGGCAGGTACATTTTGAACTTTAATTAGTTTACAAATCAGAAGCTTCTGGTGAGGAATTCGCACTTATAGCTGGAGTTGGTTGAGGCTCAGTGGACTCCATGTTTTCGTTGCTGGTAGCGGCGGATGTACTTGTGCTGGATGCAACGTCCATACCTACATTTTGTGTGGGTTGCAATTTAGGTTTTTCAGTCTCATACCAACCAAGTGGAATTTTCATCCTTCCGGGATGTTTTTGAGACATAAAACTTAATACGGGTTTTTGTCTAAGTTTGAAATTCAATTTTGGTCTTTTTTTATTTTTTGATGAATTGGTTGGAGTTGATTGAGGCTCGGTGGGTGGTAATATAGGTTTTTCAGTCTCGTGCCAACCAAGTGGAATTTTCATCCTTCCGGGATGTTTTTGAGACATAAAACTTAATACGGGTTTTTGTCTAAGTTTGAAATTTAATTTTGGTCTTTTTTTATTTTTTGATGAATTATTGGTCATTTTACCAAGATCTTGACTGTTTGATGCTATAGGGTCGATTGTACTTGTATTAGTATCAACTATCTTAATTCCTGTTTTTTCAGGTTCTTTAATTTCTTCGCTTGTATCTTTTGTCTGCTTATCTGCTTGCATAAAGGGAATGTTCTGAATAGGTACTTTTAAGTCTTTCTTCTTAACATCAGGATCATCGTTTTCTTTATCTTCTGATACTTCCTGGGATTTAATCACAGTTACATCTTCTTTAATTTCTTCACTTGTATCTTTTGTATGCTTATCTGCTTGCATAAAGGTAATGTTCTGAATAGGTACTTTTAAGACTTTCTTCTTAACATCAGGATCATCGTTTTCTTTATCTTCTGATACTTCCTGGGCTTTAATCACAGTTCCATCTTCTTTAATTTCTTCACTTGTATCTTTTGTCTGCTTATCTGCTTGCATAAAGGGAATGTTCTGAATAGGTACTTTTAAGTCTTTCTTCTTAACATCAGGATCATCGTTTTCTTTATCTTCTGATACTTCCTGGGCTTTAATCACAGTTACATCTTTAATATCTTCACTTGTATCTTTTGTCTGCTTATCTGCTTGCATAAAGGGAATGTTCTGAATAGGTACTTTTAAGTCTTTCTTCTTAACATCAGGATCATCGTTTTCTTTATATTCTGATACTTCCTGGGCTTTAATCACAGTTCCATCTTCTTTAATTTCTTCACTTGTATCTTTTGTCTGCTTATCTGCTTGCATAAAGGTAATGTTCTGAATAGGTACTTTTAAGTCTTTCTTCTTAACATCAGGATCATCGTTTTCTTTATCTTCTGATACTTCCTGGGCTTTAATCACAGTTCCATCTTCTTTAATTTCTTCACTTGTATCTTTTGTCTGCTTATCTGCTTGCATAAAGGGAATGTTCTGAATAGGTACTTTTAAGTCTTTCTTCTTAACATCAGGATCATCGTTTTCTTTATCTTCTGATACTTCCTGGGCTTTAATCACAGTTACATCTTCTTTAATTTCTTCACTTGTATCTTTTGTCTGCTTATCTGCTTGCATAAAGGAAATGTTCTGAATAGGTACTTTTAAGTCTTTCTTCTTAACATCAGGATCATCGTTTTCTTTATATTCTGATACTTCCTGGGCTTTAATCACAGTTCCATCTTCTTTAATTTCTTCACTTGTATCTTTTGTCTGCTTATCTGCTTGCATAAAGGTAATGTTCTGAATAGGTACTTTTAAGTCTTTCTTCTTAACATCAGCATCATCGTTTTCTTTATCTTCTGATACTTCCTGGGCTTTAATCATAGTTCCATCTTCTTTAATTTCTTCACTTGTATCTTTTGTCTGCTTATCTGCTTGCATAAAGGGAATGTTCTGAATAGGTACTTTTAAGTCTTTCTTAACGTCAGGATCATCGTTTTCTGTATCTTCTGATACTTCCTGGGCTTTAATCACAGTTACATTTGTTTTATTTCGGCTGTTGTAGTAATATAGCTGATTACTTTACCTGATATAACATTCATTTCAATAGCTTTATTTGTTTTACTCATAATTTTCGAATCTTTATCAGTATTTTCTTCAACGTTATGGGTTTTGTCTCGGGCATCCATTTAACTCTCACGTAGAGTATCACTTACATGTAATATTTTCTTCTTCGTTTCCGTGATGTAAGTCAATGAATAAGAATGCACTGGGCGTAATATGATTCCTCTAGCGGGTGAATAAAAAATTAGATTAAAAAAAAATTTAATAGATAGAAAATTTTAAATTTAAAACAATTAGTTGCGTCACTTGTTGCCAATTAATTATATTGAAATTATTACATTCGTACATATGCAATCATAATCATTTATAATCGCTAACAATTAATAATTTATTTATAAGATTCGGTTAGGAAACGGCTTATAAAATTAAATGGCATTTTAAAATATTTATTTTTTATAATTTCTATTTGAAGAAATAATTATTTATTTTACCATTTGTTATTACAATAATTAATATGTTCATCCTTATTTAATAACAAACAATACTGGCGAATGTTATATCTTCATAATTTGAATTATCAGCCTAATATTTATAATTATGAATCCGAAACATTTAGTTCTTTAAAGTATTTAATTTAATTTTCCTTTAAAACTCGTTGAATATTTGATTAAAAATGAATGAAACTTACCTGTAATGGATGCTTACATAAAAATCAAATTCAAACTAAATATACATTTTTAATATGTATATAATTTGATATATGTATAATGTTTTTTTTATAAGAAATGTATTTTATACCAGATATATCCAATCCAATCCAATCACAGATCATAAATATATACTAATCCAATTAAGTTTTACTATCGAAATATATTAGTTTATTATTCGCAACTGAAATGGACCCGTAGCCATCTGGTGGTATAATATAAACTGCTATGGGAGTAATGGTGTGTGAGACGCGTTTGACTCAATGTTAATAAAAGTGATCTTTGTGTAGTTGTTTAATGTGATATTGTTCCATTTAATTTATTTTCTCATTTTTGTGGGGATTTCGAGTCGCCATTGGAAAAATAAACAAGACTTCAGGGAGTAGGCTGAAAAAAGACAAAAAAAGACGACAGTGACGACAGAAGTGAAGATTTGTGCAATGTTATAATTTATTTAATGTGTTATATTGCATTCCCTTATTATAATTAAAGCTGAATATAGTGTTTCTTACATTTTTTGCACATATGTATTAAAAATCCTACAAATTGGGGACTCGTCCGGGATAAAACTGACTTGCATTGAATTGTGAGTAACAATAATAAAGAAAATGTCGCCGTTGGGCGATGTTGCTGTTGTGGCAAACAACATTACAAATGGTAACAGCAAACCGTTGAAAGCGCTGTTCACAGTGATATTTGGAGATCCACAACTGCGTTTAAATAGAAGTCAATTGAAGAAGTTTGACGGTTTTCCTTTCAACAAAGATTCAGAAGACTACGAAAGAAAATTAGAAGAAATGGAATCGACATTGACCCTCGCTGATTTAATCTCAGTTTGCAATGTTTTAATCATTGACTACGATGGGGCAGAAGACGAAATAAAAAAGCAGACGAAGATGAAGCAGAAGACGTAGATGAAGAAAAAGAAGACGAAGACGAAGAAAAAGTTGACCAAGAAGCAGGCGGAGAAGCAGGTGAAGAGCAAGAAGGAAGACGAACGCAACTGCAAGGCAGAAATGCCACCAAAGATAAAAAAAGGGACTTCATGCAGCCGTCAAAGGAAAGTTTGAACCGAAACGACTCGAGAGGACCGGCGGGTTTGTATTTGCCGCCGGCGGGAACAGCACGACCGTGCCGCAGAGAACAGCCACCGGCTCACACAGGCGAACGAGTGCAGGAGGGTCAGTTATTTGGTGTATGTCGAAGTGTGTGTAGTGATTTTTTGACGGCTAATTATAAATTGTGATCCACTGCTTGAGAGCAGCGTTCCGGCGGCATATGCTATCCGGTTTATGTTTGGCGGAGGTAATTGGAGCAAACTTGTAAATTATATTTAAGTTAAGAATTTGTAACATCTGGGTTCATTTTGTAGATCGTATTTCTATTTTACCAAAGATTAAACATTGCACGGCATAAAACAGCAAATAAAGAGCATTTATACTGCGCGGGTTATTTAAAAGGCTTGCCCCCTGAATTCTTCAAATTCATATCGTTACAATTTGGCGTCCGAGCAGGGACAAGCTTGCTCGTAAAGATAATTTGCCGCTAAATTGAAGATGAGATTGGCACGCACACCAGTGCCATCTACCGACGAGAGGTGTAACCAAGGTCAGTTAGAAATGGAGAATACTACAGCGCCACCTCTTGGAGAGTGGCGTAATGAAGACGTAGCGAGAAACCCAGCGCCACCTCTTGGAGAGTGGCGTAATGAAGACGCAACGAGAAACACAGCGCCATTTAATACCATACTATACTTCATTCGGCGAGAAGATGCCACAGATCACGTGAATAGCGCGTGCAAGGAGGCGCTACTTTATTTGGTAACACTACGTTCAAAAGGGGATGAACAGTGTATAATCATTTATTTTGAAATAAATTAAAATATCAATAAAAATTTTTTATTAATATATCTAGACATATACATAAAATAATTAATTTGAATATTCTTCAGTGTCCGTGGTATCACTGTCGTCATTTAAATTTATTATAAATTTTTCCATTACATTGTCCATAAAAAAATTTAAATTGAACATTTTTTTCTTCTGTTTTAATAATATGTGCTACACATTTTTACCAATTTTCCGCCGTAACATTGCGAATTGCCTCCTCTAATAAATTACTGACATCATTAATTTTGAATGTTTTGTTATTTACTCCTACATAATGTTTAACTTGAGCCCATATCATTTCTATAGGATTCAATTCACAATGGTATGTCGTCAACAATGTAACCGTTGCATTTATTTTTATTTTTTTTATATATGTCTAATAATTCAGTTTTTACCATGTTATCACTATATTGAATGGTTTTTGAATTTATCCAGTCTTTAATGTCTTGTTTCTTCCAAGCACTTGTTGGAAGTTTTTACAATTTCCTGGAATGATAAAGGGCATTATCGATGACAATAACACAGTTATTTTCTAATTTTTCCAAGCTTATATGATAAGTAATTATTCTGTTGCCATTTTAATTTTGGCTTCCAACCGACTCACATGACACATTTTACTCACTTCCACTACTAACATTCATACTGAAGCTTTACAAAATTTATTTCTGTACAAAATAATGTTGCTGATCGCAACTTAACACTCTGTTTACGTACTAACGCACTCTTCGGAACAAGGGCAATATTTGTACCTCCCCGGTACTTACGGAAGGGCGGGATGAACTTAAACAACCAATCACCAAATGGTTACTTTCTGTTCACGTGAATATTCCCACAATAAAATTGGCATCTTCTCGCCGAATGAAGTATAGTCAACGCTGGTGTGGAACGTTTTGGCGGGGTAGCTGTCGGAGTGCCGGCGTATAGAACTTTGCCAACCCTGCCAGATATCAATGAACTGGCCTATGACGAAACGAATTCGCTTACTTCGAGGAACTCCTTGAGAACTCCAGGGGTAGCCGACTTCCACGAAAAATAAGCGTTGGCGATTGTCTTTGCTCTTGAAAAATGGAGGATGCACCTGATGGGAGTAGAATTCAACATTTTGACGGACAACAAGGCACTGAGCTACCTACATTCTTGCCGGCTACTATCACCACGCATCACCAGGTAGGCTCTTGCGCTGCAAGAGTACAATTTCAAGATTGAACATGTTTCAGGGGCCTAGAACGTAGTTGCGGACACCTTGTCCAGGTTTCCCGTGGGGCAACTGTCAACTCCACCAGATAAGCACTTCCAGCTATATCGCATGTCGCTGATGAAGACGTTGGTCGATTTGAAGGCGGAGGTCCAGTAACTGCATCGCTGCCAACGAGAAGACCCACAGCTCGGTCCGGTCCTGATCGCTCTGGCAGTCGCGGGGCAAGAAGGAGAGGTTTCCGAACGATATGCGATACACGATGGCCTACTCTATGTCCGCCGGGGCCACGAAGAAGCAGCGCTACTGGCGATCCCGGAGAAGTCATTGGGCAACATAATTACCGCATATCATGAAGCTTATGGTCACTTTGGGGTGACAAAGACGTGGTTAGCACTAAAAATGGAAATCTGGGCTCCCCGGTTATACCGCCGCGTCAAAGAGATCGTCCACCACTGCGACATATGTCAGCGAGTAAAGCAATCGCCTGCCCCAGATCCTTCATGGCAGCCGATTCTTCCCCAAGGACCGAACGATCTCTACGGTCCACTACCTCCGCCGAGGGGAGGGTTACTTACCTGTTCGTATTGCTGGGCAGCTTCTCCAAGTATGTAACACTCTATCCGATGAAGAAGCCTACGACAGCAGCTCTGTTGAAGAGGTTCCGCGAGAACTATCTTGAAGACGTGGGGAGGCCACAATGCGTTCTCAGCGACTCCGGGACTCAGTTGCTGGAAGGAAGCTATGGCGGAATGGGGCATCCAGGTGGCGACCACTTCCGTTCGTCACCCGCAGGTAAACCCAGTGGAACGTACGATGCGGGAGCTCGAACGACTTTTCCGTACGTATGTGTCCGAGCAGCACACTCGCTGGGCTTTGATGGTAAACCGTGTAGCCGACGTGCTAAATAATGTACTGCACGAATCCACCGGCTTCGCGCTGCTTGAGCTACAGTTTGGCATAAAACCCGCACCCTTGCTTAGAGAGGTGGTTGGATTCCCGGGACTGGTGCCAACCTCCCAACCCGACCGTCTGATGTTGGCGGCTGAATCTCTACAATCGAAGGCGGCCCGAGGCGCAGCCCGGCAGTAGGCACGAGACGTTAAATTCGACGTTGGCGACCTAGTACTCCTGAAGGCCAACTCCATGTCGTCCGCAGCTGATCGGGTGACTAAGAAGTTCTTCCTACTCTACAAAGGGCCGTACCGAATTAAGAAAAGGGTGAAACTTACGCCCGCTACGTTTATCTTGGAGAATCCGGAAAGCAACGCAGAGAGGGGGGGGGGGCAATTTCATGCCAGTCACCTCAAGAGGTATTATGCGCCTTCGCGGAACTAACCAGCACCCGTCTGCATCTCTTGGGACCAGAATCATAGTCAGGTGGGCGGGGTGTTGAACCGAAACGACTAGAGAGGGCCGGCGGGTTTGTATTTGCCGCCGTCGGGAACAGCTGGATCGAGCCGCAAAGAACAGCCACCGGCTCACTCAGGCGAACGAGTGCTGGAATGTTAGTTATTTGTGTCTGTCGAAGTGTATGTAGTGATTTTATGACTGCTAATTATAAATTGAGATCCACTGCTTCAGAGCAGCGTTCCGGCGGCATATGCTATCCGGTTTATGCTTGGCGGAGGTAAATGAAGCAAACTTGTAAATTATATTTAAGTTAATGATTTGTAACATCTGGGTTCATTTTGTAGATCCTATTTGTATTTTACCGAAGGGATTAAATATTGAATGGCATAAAACAGCAAATAAAGAGCATTTATACTGCGCGAGTTATTTAAAAGGCTTGTCCCCCTGAATCCTTTAAATCTATTTCGTTACAAGTTGAATCATTTTCCTTGTCATTTAGAAACGTAGAAGATAAAATAAGATGATATGATGGCAAAGATGGGTATGCAATAAAAAATGGATTCAAGAATTTCAGGAAGTAGCCGAATTGACCAGGTGGAATGACTTTCAAAAATTAATATTCGCCAAAAAGTCACTAGACGGATTGGCCAAATTGTTTGTTCAATCGGAAAGGGGCATCACATCTTGGACAAAACTGAAGACTTTACTAACAGCAGAATTTGAAGTGAAAGTAAGCAGCGCGGAAATACACAAACTATTAATGACCAGAAGAAAGAAAAAAGAAGAAACAGTCGAAGAATACTTCCTGGTTATGCGTGAAATAGCAAGCCGTGCAAATCTGGAGCCAAATGTTGTCATACAGTATACAGTTGACGGATTTACTGATGATACTAGCAATAAAATTGTACTATACGGTGCCAGTACATACGAGAAATTTAAGAAGAAAATTGCACTATACAATGTCAGCAAAACAAAGACTTCACTTGAATCTAAATCAGAATGGAAACTTAATTTTCCAACCAAATCAAAAGATTTGCAAAACTTTCCTTCTGAAAAAGAAGACATCAACTTCATGTTGTTTTAGTTGTGGCTATAAAGTTCACAAGTCCAAGAGATTGTCACTGAAAACAAAAGGGAACTAAATGTTTCAATTGTAACCAGTTTGGTCACATTTCTACAAGCTGTACAAAGAAGAAAGGAGCCGAAAAAGAAAAAACTGAAGCGGAACCAAGAGTTCATCTTGCAAAAAACAGCACGACTAGAACGTCAACAAAGTCAGTTCGAATAAATGGGAAAACGTTGACTGCTTTAATCGACACTGGTAGCGATGTAAACCTAATAAGATTAAACGAGTACATTCCATTAGTACCAATTACGCTTAATGAAGAAACTATACAGCTGTCAGGACTAGGAGCATACCAAATTAAAACATTGGGTAATTTTTAACAAACCAAAGTTCATGTTTTACCAAATGACGCTATGACAGTTAAATTAATTATTGGCTGTGACTTGCTGAAAAATGCAGTAGTTACGATCGACGGCAGCAGTGTGAATGTAAAGAAACAAGAACTGAGGACATCAAAAACAAAAATCGAAGAAAATAATGAAACATTCCACCAAATACTTCAAATTGACTATTGTCCTAACAATGAGTTAGATATTAGCAATGTCAAGAATTAAGAATTAGCACAAGAAATACGACTTTCAGAAGAATATGACCCAAAAAATAACCGAACTAAGACAACTTTATTGAAAGCTAGAATAATATTGAAGGACGAAACGCCGATTTACCAGCAACCAAGACGACTTTCTCAACATGAGAAACAAGAAGTGGACAAACAGATGGAGAAAGGCCCAACAAATCGAAATTTACAAGTCCGATTGTGTTGGTTAACAAAAAAGACGGTTCAACTCAAATTTGTCAAGAACCAGAAGATGTCAACCTAAAAGGAATCATTGAAATGGTATATATGAAAACGTTCCAAAATGAAAGGGAAAAATTAAGAATTGAAGCTTGGAATCAAATACAAGAAGTTCAAGAATTACAATAAAAAAGAAGATACCAAACAAACACGAAATTGGGAACTTAGTGGCAATCAAGAGAACTCAATTTACAAATCTGATTGGAGCAGGCGAAGGACCAAAGAAGCCTAGTACAGTTGCAGACTTTATAAAGCCATGGGGTTTCCCAGCCAATGAAACCGCTAGTTCTGAAGAAGAAGAATTCGAGGGCGAATCCAACGTCAGGCATAGCCGAGTTGTGAGGATTTCGAGTCGCCATTGGAAAAATAAACAAGACTTCAAGGAGCAGGTTAAAAAAAAGACGACAGTGACGACAGAAGTGAAGATTTTTGCAATGTTATAATTTATTTAATGTGTTATATTGCATTCTCTTATTATAATTAAAGCTGAATATAGTATTTCTTACATTTTTTGCACATATTTATTAAAAACCCTACATTTATTTGTTCTTCTCTAATCGTATTACATTTGATTCGTGTTATAATGAGTTCCACAATCAAGAAAAAAAAAATCACAACAGAACCTGCTGTGTACATGCATGACTGACTTTTTCATGCTAGCAAGAATATGGCATTTAGTTTCCATTTATTTCTAAGAAAGGGTGCAAGTAAAGTGTAAATATTAAACTATGGAGAACTTGAACTGAATGAACATATGAGAATTTTATATTAGTAGGTTTTTTATAATAGCTTGTGTTATGCAATAACCAACCTTTCGACATCAATTTTAAGAGATGATAAGTTTTTGGAATAATTTATTTAAACAGTGAAATTTATTATTCTTAATACAAAATTGTATTTTTCAATCTATTGTTCTAGTTAGTTATATCAATACAAACCATTCTCGAAACCTGTATTTACATGTTTTATATTTTTGACTCATATCTATACCTAAGGGATAAAGTAAGAAATAAACCATTTTAATAAAAAAAGTTTGAAATTAATTTGTAATATACTACACAATATATATATATATATATATATATATATATATATATATATATATATATATATATATATATATATATATAATAAAAAAACGAAATTTTCGATTTTAATATACAGGCTTTATTTAGCAGTTTCTACTTTGAAGTTCTAAAGCAAAAAGGATAACATTTCTTACTCTAACGCTTATTTATACTATTTCTTATCATAAAGGTTTCTTTTTACTACGCGAGATATTCTCTCAGAGATTCATCTCATATTTATTAAGTCAACATCTAATAGGGCTACATAATATTTCCCCTTCTAGATGATGGCTAAGAAATATTAGATGGAAAAGAAATCTGATGTTCTACTTCATTACTTAAATGTGGTGATTGACTTTTTATTCCATCAGATGTCTTTCCTTTACATATTTTATTCTTATATTTAATTATTAACTTATAACATATAAAGATTAAAATTATAATAATTAACAGTACATACAAAATAGTAAAGTGTATTTCATGGTTAATATTCAACTCTTTCAATGGTTTTATAGTGGGAATAATTTCTGTAAATTCTTCTAAAATTTGCAATGTTTCATTTTTATTTAATTTTATCTCCGACATAATTGATTGTGGAGACTAAAGTTTAATTTCTTTATATTCATTTACAAAAGTTTTAAAGACATATTTATTAATTTTGCATTGATTTGTACTAGAAATCTGGAATATTCCTTATATACTTTTTATTTCTTTAATATTTTTACAGTCAATTTCGACATCCTGTTTATCAGGGCTAAATATAATTAATTCATTAGAGTTTGGTATACGAATTATATTAATATGAGATGTTATTTGTTTAATTTTACATTTACCATTATTGCTGTACAACAATTGGTTAATACATTCACTTATTTTTACGTTATTAGTTTTACAATAATAATACTTATTATTAATTAGACAATCATCAACTTTAACGTTATTCTCAATATACATTGTTGTCTCTTGATCATATAAATAATACATGTCATTTTGTTTAAAGGGAATCATTGTCATTTGATACAGTTCATAAGTCTTCTCTGACATAATAGGGATAGTTATTATAAAATATATTTTATTTTTATCATGGCTACAATTAACTGTTAATAATTTTGAAATTTCAACTATATCATACGTAGGTAACATTTCTTGTAAATTTTCAAAAGATATTAAACATACATCGAAAGTGTGCAAGGAACAAAAATTAATACTTTCGTTTATTTGAGAAATAATCATTTGAATATGATTTAACAAGGAAATTACTAACTGTAATTTTGAATTAAATAAAATTAATGCGTCTTTGTTATCTCGTTTATTAATTTGTTCTTTTAAACATTGAATTTGATCAAAAAGTTCTTTTTCATTAATATTTACTTTATTAATTTGTTCGTTAAAATGTTTAGTAAAATCTTTCAAAAAATGTAAATTATTTTTTATTTCTCCTTCTAAATTTTCTTCATTATCTTTAATTTGTTTAAATAATTGTTCATAATGTTCTGCGTCATTTTGATCTAAATTTCCAGAAATGGATTTTATAACTGTACCCAATCCATTTATTAATCCTCGTTTGTTTCTTTTATGAATCTTTAATTTATTAATTTAATTTTCTGTATTTTCATAAGTCATATTCATTACATTAAATGTGTCAATATTTTGTTTTTGCAATGGTTTAGAATTGTTGTTAAAAGTTTTAATTATATTAGTAATAGATTGGAAATTTGAAAATAGGGGTTGTAAGTCATAATTAAAATAAGCGTAAATATCATATTCATTAATATAGGTTTTACCTAATTCTAGTAATTTATATCCGTTGTTATCGGAAATATCTTGAAGGAATTGACCGTGAGATAAGGATATTAATCTGTAACAAATTATAATTTTAATTTATTAATTTTTACTTTTCTTTTATGAAGTTTTCCTTTTACTTCAATGGTATGATTCTTATCATTATAATTATCAATTTTTACTTTTTCATACAATGGTTTTTTAAATTTTGTTATCAGTCTGGGATTTTGTTTAAGAAAAGCCTGAGAGGCATTTTGAAATTTTGTATAAGTTTTATTTGGTTTATGGCGTTTTAATTTTTCGTTCACAATTTTATTTCGTAATTTATCATGTTCATTTTGTTTTTTTTTGAAATATTTCTATTTGCTGTTCGTCTGTTAAGGTCATTCTTGGTCGGATGTGTGAGTAATCTCTACCGTATAGCAGTGGCGTGGCGTGGTGTTGGAGGACAGGGAAGCATTTATAATATATATATATATATATATATATATATATATATATATATATATATATAATACTATACCGGGTGTCTACTTTGTTTATAGAACATAGGAAACACTATGTTAAAATTTTCATTAGGCGATATTTCGTTCCTTATGTAGTACATTTCTGTCATGAGATAGGTAGTCGTAAAATAAAATTAATAATTTTTGGCTGTTTCCAGAATGCCATGGTAAACAAAACATACAAACTGTCGTATTGTTTGAATTCAACAGATGACATTTGAAATTTTAATGAGAATTGATTTGATTAAATTACTTCTCACCTCAGTAATCATGGTCATATTTACCATTTAATACGACAAAATACAATTTTAACAATAATTTATAACTTGTATGTTTTGTTTACAATATCACTCTGAAAATAGCAAAAATCATAAATTTTATTTTATGATTATCTCATAAAAGAAATGTATTAACATCAATAAAATAAGTTCATGTGATGCAGTTTTTGATATTGAACGGTTTTTGTATTTACACTTTTGTTTTAAAATTCATAGGGAACGAACTATCACCTAATGAAAATTGTAACATTATATTTCCTATGTCATATGAAAAAATAGACAACTGGTATGTACATGCACTTTTTTGTAATGTTAAATTTTAGTGACAATCAAACATATAAAATCAAGAAATTTGTACGCATGAAATATGGAAACAAAATATCTTCTATTAAATAATAAACTAAAAATTATTTGTAATATAATTTTATTCTTTTATGAACAATTACATCAATAAACAAATAAAAACATTATATTTACATATAAGTTTGTTTCCTTTTCAATGAATTCAATAGTTCACTGTATTTAAAGCATGAGACGCAGCAACTGAGAGTGCTTCCTATACATATTACAATACTCTCCGACGCTCAGTTGTAGAATAAATAAACATGATAATTGAAATTATTAATACGGATTGTCATGGTTTTCTTAATTTGTTTCAATAAATATTTTTCAAATTGTATTAAAGGAGCATTTAAATTTTATTTAAATTTGTACAAAATATTTATTTTTATCATAATATCTATTTAAATATCATAAAAGACGCATACATATACGGTGCTTCTTTATTTATATTGAAATTTGTGATTTTATAGTGCTGTAAAAGTGTAAATATCAGTACAAAAATCATACATATAAAACCTGTAGACGCACCAAGCGAATGTGCTTCCCATATCACTGTTAACACGCCTTATATCTAGGCCGAAATACTCAACGAAGAACTACGGAAATGGCCGAATACTAGTAATTCTTAAATTGTGAGACGCACATAGCTCCGTGGTAACGTGTCGGGCTGTGGATCGTGAGATCCTCAGTTCGATTCCCGCTGGTGACAGTTGCCAATTTAAATTTACTCCTGTGGTTCCCCCTCCACTAACAACCTCGGGGGTTATGACTTGACGGCTGGTAACCGCATTTCATAAGCAAAAATATATCACCTACCGAGATCTGTGTTAGCAGAGTGCAACACCCTTAATGGGTAAAAGGCGTGATGATATATTTATTTTTATTTTATTTTTACATATTGAATGTGCGGGCAAGTTAAACCTCGGAGTTCATATTATTTCTCACCCGCTGTACACTTGCGTAATGCATGGTGCGTATAATACGGTAATTGTATTTTAATAATTTTTATATATTATCGTAAATTATAAAATATTAATCTAATTATAAATATAATATTAAAAATGAATAAATGTTAAGGGAAGCACTGCTTCCATTGCTTCCATGGACGCCACGCCACTGCCGTATAGTATTTAATTCGGTGATAATTTCGTGATGGAATGTATGGTGTCATTGTAAGCTAGTATAGTTATCGTCAGTATTTCATCTAAATTTTTATTTGGATACTTTTGGAATAAAATTCGCAAATGTTCTATTAAGGTGGAATGTAGTCTTTCTATTGCGTTTGATTTTGGATTACCAACGGATGTAATGTGTAGATTTATTTGGTTATTATGACAGAAAGTTTTAAAAGCTAAGTTATCAAATTCTTTTCCTGAGTCGCAAATGATTGTTTCATCCTGTTCATTCTCGTTTTCTACGTCTTCAACTTGTTGATTAACTCTTATTAAGTTTACTGATCCGAATTCAAATTTACTCTGTATTAATTTATTTAAAGTGTTAGCAATTTCATCTGTACAAATACAATAATATCGTATTTTAGGTACTATGTAATTTAAAATAAATTCAAACAGTTGAGTTTCTTTATTTTCTGGTTCTAATGAAAATATAATTCTTAATTTTTTACAATTAAATAATCTTTTTATTTCAACGTTATTTTCTTCACCTTCTTGTATTATTATTTGATTATCAGCTACATTAATTCGATTTTCCATAAATTTTAAACCATTTATAGGTTCTTCTGGTGAGGAATGAACAGTGTTAATTGTTAAATAAATAAATAAATATATCATCACGCCTTTTACCCATTACGGGTGTGGCACTCTGCTTACGCAGATCTCGGTAAGTGATATATTTTTTCGTATGAAATGCGGTTACCAGCCGTCAAGTCATAGCCCCCAAGGATGTTAGTGGAGGAGGAACCACAGGGGTAAATTTAAATTTGTAACTGTCGGCAGTGGGATTCGAACTTCGGATCTCACGATCCATAGTCCGACACGTTACCTCGGAGCTATTTACCCCATTGTTAATTGTTAAAGTTTCTAATTCTCTCTCTACATCTTCAGCGTTATTTAATAAACTGTCTACCGATTCGTTTGAATGGTTTTTTAAGAAGTTATCAATTTCTTGTGAGTTTCGAAATTTTGAGGTAATTCATAAATATTAATTTGGATGTTTGTATCTTAATTAATTTTTCTTTTTTAAATTTATCTAATCCACATGATAGGTATGGCATATTAATTTCGAATAAGTCATTTTTAATTAAATAGTCTCTCAGACTAATAAGACAAGATTTTAATTGTTTCACGTTTTCATTTTCTTTATACGTGTCTTTTGTATACAGATGTAGAATTGTTTTATTTTCAAAATTTTGGATAATTATATTTTGATTTTTGTAGTTATTCTCACAGTATTTTTTGCTAGTAAATTGTTCGTCTATTTGTAAAGCTAGTCCGCAATGACAAAATATTTCTGTTTCAATTACGTCTCCAGTTATATAATTAATTTTGAAAGGTTCTTTTATTCGTGATAAATAATCAGCAATTTTGTTTGTCTTGCCTGGTAAATACTCGATTTCAAAATTATATTCACTTAATTCAATTTTCCATCTCATTAATTTTTTATTTCCATTTTTCATATTGAATAACCAAGTTAAAGGTCTGTGATCCGTTCGAATAATAAATTTTCTGCCGTATAGGTAAGATCTAAAATTTTGTACGGACCAAATGATAGATTTTAATTCTTTTTCTACTGTAGAGTAGTTTTGTTCGTGATTATTAAAAGTTTTTGACGCGTGTGCTAGAGGTTTTTCTACGTTATCTTGTACTTGTGAGAGTACTGAACCCATGGCGTAATTTGATGCGTCAGTTGTTAAGATAAATGGTTTAGAAAAATCAGGGAAGCTTAGTATAGGGGGGTTACTAATTAATTCTTTAGATTTTTGAAATGCTTCTTGATAGTCTTTATTAATTATATCAATTGTTTTATTTTTCTTCGAACATGCTGTAAAAGGTTTCGTTAATTTTGAAAAATTAGGTATGAAGCGTCTATACCAAGATAATTTTCCGATGAATGATTTAATTTCTTTTTGTGTTTTCGGAATTGTAATTTTATCAATGGCTTCTATTTTTTTGAGATTAGGTTTAAGACCTTGTTCTGATATAACAAATCCTAAATATTCTATTTCTGTTTTCATGAATTCACTCTTATCAATTTGCATTTTTTAATTTTTCAAGAACAAGCTTTAAATTTTGTAGATGTTCTTCTTATAATATCGTCCATGTAAACGAGACAAATTTTGTTAATTAAATCTCCTAAAATTTCGTTCATCATACGTTGGAATATTGCTGGTGCATTAATAAGTTCGAAAGGCATTCTAACAAATTCATAATGACCTGATGGGGTGCTAAAAGCAGTTTTTTCTATATCATCTTTTTCTACCGAAATTTGATGAAATCCCGAATGTAAGTCAAGAGTAGTAAAAAATTTTGGTTTACCAATTTTATCTAACAGTGTATCAATATTAGGAAGAGGATATTTATCTTCTCTAGTATTTGCATTTAATTTTCTGTAATCTATTACGAGACGTGTTTTTCGTTTTCCTGATGCGTCTGTTTTTTTGGGGACAATCCAAATAGGGGAATTATAAGGGCTGTTTGATTTTCTAATTACACCGGTTTTTAATAAATTTTGTACGTGGTCTTCAATGTCATTCTCAAATGTTTGTGGAAGTCTATAGATTTTCGTATATATAGGGGTATTATCTTTAGTCAAAATTTTATGTTTAGTGTGTGTAGTGCATGATAAATTTTCGTTCTCTTTTGGGAAGAGTTCAGTATATTGTTCTAATAATTTATTTATTTTTTGCTTTTGAACATTATTTAAATGTTCTGATCGAAAATTCAATTTACAAAAATTTGGTTCTGTCATTGGAATAAATGAAAATTCTATATTATTCATTTTAATTTTTTTATTAGCGAAATTTATTTCGCATTTCAAGTCTTTTAATATATTTATACCGAATAATAAATCGCAATCTTTATGAAAAGTATGAATAAAAATTTTTTAAAGTTATAGAATTTTTACATTGTACTTTTGAATTAGCTGTTTTAAAGGTCAAATTCTCATTTACAATTTTTGATTTATAACGTTTTGCCATATTTTCACTAATAAGATTTACATCTGATCCTGAATCTATTAGTACTTTATAATTTGATAAATTAATAACAGGAATTTTGTTTGTGACTGAAGTCATAACTATGTTTCTTGGTTTTGAGGCTCTATGGACTCTAAAAAATTATCATTTGACTGATTTTCAAAATCTGGGTTTTCGTCAAAATTTTGATTTTCTTGGAAATATGTTTCCAAATTTCGGGTTCGTATTCGACATTTGTTTGTAAATAATTTTGTTTTATTGTTTGTGTACTCATTGGGATTGTACTTTTTGTTATTCCAGACATGGGTTGAGGTTTGAATTGTTGTCTAGTTCTGACGGCATTATACGCATTTTGTTTAGAAGCAAAAGGCATGCTTTGTTTACCGGAACTCTGTTGGACATTTATAGGTTTTGAAGGGAATTGTTGCCCTGGGAATCTTTGTAGAGGTATATTATTGTGAAATGTTTTCTGCGATTGTTGATGGTTATCTGATCTCAACAATGGACTTTTAAAAGTTTGGAGTGCATAATTATAATCATTTGTTAATAAATTTTCACACATTTCTAATGTAGTGGGGTTATTTGTAATAAAAGATCCTCGAACATGAATTGGTAATTGGTAGTGATGTAATGAAATGTTTCACGACTAATTCTTGTATTTCATTTATTAATATAGTTTTCTGAGCTGTGTTATAATTTAATAAATGAACTTTTGATTTATATTTTGCAAAGTCATTTTTAAATTGTATTAAAGTGTCTAAAGTATTTTATTTGTGCTTCTGGTGTTTAAAATTTTTAGTAAAATAGTTTCTTTAGTTAATTTATCTTCGAAATTTTCGGATAAATATTGTTTTAGGTCTCTCCAATTTTGGAAAGTATTTTCATTAATCAAATTTACTGCTTTATCTGTCAATTTACTTAACACTAATGAAAAAAGCATATTTGGCTTGCAATGCATTAATTGTTGTTGATTGCACTATTTCGTAGAACAAATCTACTTGAATTATAAAGTTTGGTAATCTATTTACATCACCATTGTATTCGGGGATGACATTAGCAAGATTTTTAATATCTGCGTTAGTTGTCATTTCTGTATTATTCAATCTATTTGATTGCAAAGAAATATTGTTCAGTAAGTTACTTAATACTTCAAATTCGTGATTTGTATCAGATGACAGTGGTTCGTTATCTGACATGTAATTTATAAGTTTAAAAAGAAACAATGAGACTTACAGACTTATTGTGAGTATCTGTATTGCTGACATCTCCTTTGTTGCGAGTGGGCTGATGACGTTCAGTTGACGGATACCTTGAGCTGCGAGCTGCTTGGCCTGGTGGATTCGATGGGTCGTATGAATAGACCTCTGATGGGTCGTACGAATAGACCTCTGATGCAACCACTGTTTAGGTTGATTGTTGGTTAGCGAAGGCTTATTGGTATTGCTTTGCTTTTTTGGTTCGGACACACTATGCAACAATTAAAATTGTTGAATAAAGCGATGACAGATTTACGGCGAATTTTCAGCACACTGACTTCTTTATTTGTGATCCGATCCGACTGCGCCAATTATATGATCGTGATCGATATATAATAAAAAAACGAAATTTTCGATTTTAATATACAGGCTTTATTTAGCAGTTTCTGAAGTTCTACAGCAAAAAGGATAACATTTCTTACTCTAACGCTTATTTATACTATTTCTTATCATAAAGGTTTCTTATTACTACGTGAGATATTCTCTCAGAGATTCATCTCATATTTATTAAGTCAGCATCTAATAGGGCTACATAATAAATAAATAAATAAATAAATAAATATATATATATATATATATATATATATATATATATATATATATATATATATATATATATATACCTAGCTTTAGCCACTAAAGCTTTGTTTCAACTGGAGAATTTTTTTTTACTATTTTACATAATCCGTTTAGAATTATGGTATAACATATTTTCTAATAGTTGTTGAATAGTGTTCATTTATTTTTATTTTGTTTTTAATTCTACTATAATTTATTTCATGCAAATTTCCTGGAAAAGTGGAAAAACCTACCATTAAACTAATTTGAAATACGCTGATGTCAACTTCTTGCCTAACAACTGTAAGACTAATACAAATAATAATATTTACACACCTAAGTAAAACGTATTAATCTTATGTATCACGGTCCGAGAGACACAAGCCTCTCTTTTAGTAGGTAATTCATTTTAGATACGAAGAAATGTAAATATCGTTACTGCCAAATTCCTGCAGTTCCATTATTATTCATTTGACTAGAATTGTGCACGTATGAACTTGGAAATTTTACTGATTTATGGAGGGAACTGGGAACATGATTTCACCGAATCTAATATTAAGATGAAGTAGGAATATAGAAAATTGTTGCCTTTACATGACTCCGGTTATTATTTTGCAATGAATGTTTTAATCAAGGATACCTGCTGTGTTTCAGATTTAGAACACTGCATTGCCCAAATAGTTAAATAATAATTTCATCAAATATATTATTATTAATTCTATTTTGTCAATGGCAATAGATATAAATTAGGGATAGATTTATTGTTCGTCCCTAACTATAAATATTTGTCAATTTTTCAAATATTGCTTTATTGGAATACAAAACTAATGTTTCACAAGAATCAAGATATACTCTCGGTCCTGTCATGATCTTCTCTTGAAATCCAAAACAAGAAGTATTTCCACTTCCCAAAGCAAAACTAGAAGAAATTATTGTTAAGAAAAATGATATCTTGATAATAAGTTTTTGCATTCTGCATTTATGATTAAAATATAAAAATTTGAATCTATGAATATGATTTTCAAAGCAAATATTCTACGAAACTATTTATCCCATATATAGTATAAATTATATTTAATTAAATTTTATTATATATTATATTGTATTATTGCATTCGGGTACAGCATTTTTTATTTTTTCCTATGTTTATTTTGAAAATATATGTTACTTATTTATTAGATTGGGTGGGAGAAGTATTATTATAGGATAAAACCGATTCCGATTCTCGGCTAGTGGAATATGGTGGATCAAGTTACGTTTGGCTAAATTCTGTTATATCAGTTTCATTACTATTCGAGTAAATCTGATTAATATTTCTTTTAACACTCATTGTTTTAAATAAAAAGCATAGAATATTGAAGTGAAATGCGACGCGACCAATATTTTAAGGAAAATTTAACTAAAAGGGAGGGGCATGGGCAGACGCCAACGCTACGTTCTCGAGCGTTCGGATTGAATAAAGCGGTAGAAAATAGGGATTCTCCTAAAATATCATGAATCAAGAAATATCAAGAAGTCTTGAAACAAGACTAGTAATACGTTGTCAAGAAATGAGCAGGACAAGAAATGGTCATCAAGACCAGATTTCTTATCGTTGTGGAAACAATTTAAAAATAGCTATGAATTAATACAAATTTATTTACGATTAAAAATCCAAATTATATTTATATGTCCCACGATATATACAGATCTTATAAAAATGTTGAAAGAACTAATATAGTATACATTTTGATGTAATGGCATAATAGCACAGCATACAGTACGATCGACTGCTGACTGATCAGTGACACATGAGGGAGGAAAAAGCGTACTGTGTTGTACAAAAATTAAATAAATAAAAATCTAGCCTAGTACACTAGAGGTCATGGATTCGAATCCCAGAGCATAGTCGTTTGTGTTGTTCATAAAATTCAAAATTATTCACTCGAGAGCAGGCATATGGCAAAAATAGTTAGTGCACTTCCCATTTTCATATTAAAAAAGAATTCATATTTTTATTTATTATTGTTTCATTCCGAACAATCCATCGAACAAAAATGGGAGGCTACTTGAAGGCTTTTTAGGATATTTGTATTTATCTCATTAAATAATTAAAGTGTGGTAAATTTTGTTTGAAACGAATGTAGACTAATATTAGTAGGTACCAATTTTCTTTATGTTCAATTTTGTAATATTTATAATAAAGAACTTTTCATAATTATAATTTTTGTATATTTGCTAAGTTATGATTTCTAAAAAAACTTAAAATATTATATCTGTAATAAGAGTTAAATAAATTAAATTCCATTTGGTGGGAAGTTATTAGCTGTTTACAACAGATTTATAAATATTAAATCGAAATTACATTATTTTTGTACTGATACTTATATTATTTCAGATATAGAATTACCTGTTTTCTCGGAGTCATCTACCATTAAAATACAACCACAAATTGGAGGTGGTAAGTTTAATAACAACAAAATACGCAGATAGTACAAAAAGTTCTAAATTGTTGTTTTTTTTTTTATGAAAATTGACCTGTTACTACAATTGTTGAAAATAAAAAGACGATGTAATTTTTTTCACTCAAATGATTAATTATATACAAAATGTATTTAAAGTCTATTGTCTCAAGGAATTTACAAAGTAATAAATAATAGCAAAACAAAAATAATAAAACTATTAATCACCATAGATAACGCCACTGTCTTGTATCAAGTTTGGGTCGAGTTTATCATTTCAACTGGCACAATAGCTTTCGTAATAACGCTAGTAATGTGATCATTTTCACTCATTTTGTTATTATTTTCAAAATATATTGAAAGTATTTTGTTTCAATTTCTATATAAATCTGACGTTTCTTTTAAATTAAATGCATGTTTTTCGTATTGTTTGAAATATAATCTGTTAATTATTAAATAACTTGGATATATTAAGTTAATACAAGCATTCATTTAAATAGCAATACCAGTAATATAATATTAATAACACGAATCGCTAATGCGAATTTAAATTTAGTACTGGAATGCACATCTTTTCAATGAATACAAAATGTACTCAACATATCAATGAAGTACAATTTTTTTTTTTCAAACGACTCAATATATGTCCAAAATACACTCTAGTAACTAAATAAGGATTTAATAAGCCAATGTTCCCTCATCACTAATTTGAAAATTATTTATTCGAATTTTACGCATTAGACTTTATTTTATATTTCGTGCAATACATATGCAAAAAAAAAAATATATTATTTATTTATTTGTCTGAAACATTTTTAACCATCTTACTTAGTTCTCTATATGATAGTCTGATAAAATTAAAAATATACACCTATATATAAATATATAAATTATAATACTAGATCAATTCAAACTTTAAAAAAATTATTTTATTTTAACTCAAGCAATTACAATAATACAATATGTTTATTTGTTTTAAGAAAAATCTTATACAAAAGGTTGATAACATTGTTGAGTATATATTTACAGTTTATTTTTGATTAATGACAATAATATTTATATATTTAGGGCAAATGCTCTGAGTTTGAGAGCAGTGTTTACATAGTTGAAAATATCGTATACATTATATTCTGTTAGGTCTGCTAACAAAGTTTTATTTAAATTATTTGGTTCAGCATTGGCAATGTGTTTCTGTAAGTATACTTTTCTTGGTTCCTTGTAGAAGGGGCATTTGAACAGGTGGTCAAGATCGTCTAGTTGAAAAGTATTGCAGATTGTGCAGGATTCCTGATAATTGAACCTGTAAATTATTCCGTTTAGTAGTAAGGAGGGATATTTTGTATTTAGTGTTCTCAGTTGACTAACAAGTTTCAGGATTCTGAAAGGAATTTCTGACATTTGGAAAATATTGTTATATATATAGTATTTAAAGTTTGGATTTGAGGACGAGTTAGTAATCCTTTTGATATCAATATCATACAAGTATTGGTTGTAAGCATTTAGTATATTTGAGGTTTCTGTTTTAACATGTAGAAAATTCTGTTCCTCCCATACTTTCGTGAAATTAATCTTTTGGAGTATATTTTGAATTCCTCTGACCCAGTTATATTTCGATTGTTTAATGTCTGATATTGTGTTTTTGTTGTTTAACTGGTATAATTTATCATAGCAGATTCTAACGTATCTGCTGTTTGATGAAAGAAGTATCTTTTACCACCAATTTACCATACTCTTCACAATTAGTAATTCTGCTTTGTCCTGGCTTGTCTCTCTTCGTACTATATAGTTCGGAATTGAAGTTTGCCATTGTAGTACAATTTTGAAAAAATTAGTTTGACCTTTTTCAAGTAAATCACTTTGGTTTAGGGCCCAAATTTTCGAGGCGTATAATAAAGTTGGAATTACTGTGGAGTTATATAATTTAATTAAGGTATTCCAGTTGTATATTTTTTCTTGTGTTAAAATATTTTTAATTTTTCCGGTAGCTTGTCTTGATTTGACTATGAAGTTATTGGCATTTTTATTAAATGTACCTGAGGTGGAGAATGTTACTCCTAGGTAAGTATATGTGTTAGTGTATTCTATTTCCTTTTGTTGGCATTTGAATCTAACTTTTTGTTTTCGTGGCCGCCCTATGTGAAAATGTACAACTTTTGTCTTTTCTGAATTAATTTTTAGGCCTACGCTATTACAATAGCTTTCAAGTGCTTCAAATTTTTTCTGAACATCCCTTTCAGAGGTGGCTAAAATAGCTAAATCATCTGCGTATTGCAGAGTTAAGATGTCAGTGTTATGACTCATGTAAATGCCCTATAGATTGTTAGATCTAAATGTAGATTCTAAATCTGATATGTATAGTGCGAACAGCAAGGGACTCGTGCATTCCCCTTGCAACACGCCTTTTGTTACATTTATTGGCTCCGTGAGGTCATTACTACATTTAACTTGAACCGTTGCTTGGTTGTACATATTCATCAGTATTCTTATAATTTTTCCACTTATTCCGAGTTGAAATAGTTTTGGCCATAAAAGATTGTGTGGGACTGAGTCAAATGCTTTCTGTATGTCTACAAATATTGTGTAAAGGCCATCTTTTCTTGTTAGAAGGCGGGTTTGTATAACTGAATTCAATATAAATAAGTTGCCAGCACAGGATCGTTTTTTCCGAAAGCCAGACTGCGCTTCCGGAAGTTGTTACGGTTTCGCTACACTTTTCCCTATTTTCGCCTCTGAATAGGCAATCTTTTAAGCGAAGGTGTATCTTCGGATGTCACTGTGAGTGTTTGTTTAACGGGTTGCCGGTACCGCCACTTAAACAAATTTTAATTCAATTAAATTCACGACCTTGCCTGTAAATGTAAGATTTCTAACGCTTTTTTCTGCTGACTTCGGTTCTTTTAATTTTTGAGTCTCGTGTGACTAGTTGTGTTCTCCCATAATTTTGTGTAAATTTTGGAAGTGTGAAACTTTATTGGCGTTTGGCACAGCCCCTTTGGGATTTTGAGGAGACCAACGTAGAATATATTGATGTATTCATCGGCATTTGCCGGATCTGAAGATTCACGTACTCGAATTTAAGCTTTAAAGCCGCCCAACATCTCAGGTACGTGAAAGACGTTTAATTTTACTATTTCTTAAAATTATATTTTCTTGTTTGTTTAACTGTGGTGTGCTGGTCCCTCTTAAATGAGATACTGACGTGATATCTTTTCAGGCTTTTATTTATGTTATACTCTACTCAAATTGGTGGAGGTTATTTTGGCATCATTATTGTTGCATTGGCTTTTGTGCCATATCGCTTGGCCTGTCGGCATACTCGGCGACAAAGTCCCGTGCATATGCGCCGCACCGTCTGGCCCACCGCTCGCAGTTTTGGCACACGTGGTGAGCCCGGAATCCTGAGCGCCGCCATTAGGCAGATCGTCAGCCGCTCGACCACGATCGGTGACCTCCGGCAACTACCGAGCTACCGAGCCAACTCGCTATCTAGAGGGGGACACTACTCCAGTTATTTACCGCTGTTGACAGCTAAGCGATAATATTTGTTTATTTTATTTAACCATTATTTATCTATTGCGAATTTTGTTATTTGTGTTGCACCCATTTGTTTGCGTATTGAGTTCGCTTCCCGAATACCATACGCTTGTCAAAATTAGAATTACTTTTATATTATTATTTGTACTGATATTCTGTAAGAATCTGATCTTACCTCGCCGTAGTAAAGTAGTTTATGTTGCTGACTGTGAGTCTGCAGCCAGTAGGTTCACGCCACGGCTCGTAGGGCTATTTCTACATCTCACTTTTGTTAGCGCGACGCGACAAACTTTTGGTCGACCATTCGCCGCCCGTGTCTCAGTTGAGCGCTCTATTTATCAAACCCAAACTCGTGATAGTCCTAGTTGCTACGCCGCGAACGACTCGCTGCGCATATGCTCGTTATTTGTATCCTATCGCGCGCACCCCGGTGATATCAGATTTATTTATTTATTTATTCATTCATTCAATCATTTATATACTACATATTCTTTCCCTTGTATTTTTTTATTATCTTAGAATATATATATATACACACTCGTAAACTTTACCTACGTAATTTTGTTTTCTTTGCTTGTCTGCGACCTTAGTTTTACCCGCCTTCGGTTTGTTGGTCAACCTCTGGTTGGACCTTTACGGCTAGATCAACTGGCGCCCTCTCCCTTTTACTTTAGTTTGAGCACCCACTCCCGTCTCCACTGTAGCTCGCCGTGGTTCACCTAACCCCAGGGAATCACTATCTCTAAGTCGTAGCAAAGTATATTGTTGCTTTCTACCTATATTTGTAGTCTGGAGTTAATTATATAGGTAAACAGTTTAGTAATACTATTGATTAGGGCTATGGCTCTGTAGTTGCTTGTATTCGTTTGATCTCCTTTTTTATAAATCATGGTAAGTTTTAATTTTGTGAGTTCTTCTGGTATTGTTTCTTTGTTCCATATATTATTTAGGAGATTTTTTGTATGTATCAGTCCGGTCTGAGGAAGACATCGAAGCTGTTCATTGATGATGCCATCTATACCTGGAGACTTATTCGATTTTAGGTTTTTTATTGCCATTTTTATCTCTGTCATAGTTATTTCTTCGTCTAAAATGGGTGTGTTACATTAAAAAAGTCTATGTCTAATATTATTTTTGTTCCATACCATTCTCTGAAATGTTGTGCCCAGTCTGCTGTATCTATATTATTTCCGATAGTTTTCTTAGGTGTTAGAGACTTGATAGTTTTCCAGAATTCAGTTTGGTTTGTAACGTTCTCCAAATTTTGTTTGACGCTATTTTTATGAGCAGTTTTTTCTTTAAGTATTACGTTTTTATATTCTTTCTTTGAAGTCAGGTATTTGTTATGGTGGTCTTGATTAAAGTTGTGTAATTTGCACAATCGGCGATTCTTTTGCATCTCTCTTTTGTTATCTCTGAATTATTGAGTATACCATATTTTGTGTTGTTTATTTTTGCGTGAAGTTGATGTTGTAAATTCTTTGCTCATTTCTAGTTCTTCGGATGCTCTTTTGATTGCGTTGATTATTTTTTCGTATTCTAATACAGGACAGGTTGTGTTAGTTATTGGCTGCAAATATTGTTCTATTAGACTCTGATAGTTTGGAATTTTATCGTTATTCCAGGATAGTTTTGTGTATTTTTGTTGAATGTTTGATTTTTGTGGTATTTTTGTTTGTGAAGTCCATATGTTGGAGATGGTAAGTCTACATATCATGTGATCAGATACAAGTGTTGTTTTGTCTATTGTAAAATCATTTATGATGTGTAACGCATTTGTATCAATCCATATCAGATCTATTGTACTTCTGCCCCTTGCACTTATAAATGTAAAATCAGCTGGTGAGTCGCTAATAGATCTTCCATTTATTAAAAACATATTTTCATTTTCCATGGCCGTTACTAGATTTTTCCCCTTTTTATTTATTGTGTTGTCTTGTGTGGTTCGGATGTATGTCAAATTGGTGTTTGAAAAGAGTATTTCCTCGCTTTGGTTTAAGTTACCAACTCTCGAGTTGTAGTCTCCTCCAATTATGAATGCGTGTGTACTGTGTCTTTCTTTAATTGCTTGTAATGTAACTGTAAAAGATTCAAGTAGGCTTTGTCTTTCGTATGAAGGTGAAAAGTATACGTTGCCTAGTATTAGTTTTTGCTGTGAGGTAGAGATTTCTACAAAAATCCAATGTAGGTCTTTGTCGATCAGATTTATTTCTTGTTTTTCAGTTTTAATTAATATAAGTAGCCCGCCTATTGCCCTTCCTAAGCTTGCTTCTTTGTTGGCAGTTTGTTGGATTATCGTGTAATGTTCTAGGAATTTTGGAGGGTGCTTGAGTTCAGTATTAAGCCATGTTTCGTTTAGACAAATAATTTGATGAGTTTGTAGAAGAGTTTCATCTTCTTGGTTTAGGTTATATATATATATATATATATATATATATATATATATATATATATATATATATATATATATTATTAAAGCCTTGTATATTCCAGTATAGTATATGTGCGTCATTGTCAATCTGTCTATTTAATGTTTTCCTTCTGAGTTTTTTGGAGTGCCTTGAGAGCGAAGCCTGGTTGAGATGTGTTTGTCTAATGGTCCTGTGATGTTTTTTCCATTTTTCTTATTTCCTATATTGGTATTCTGTATTGTTTGAATAGAGACTTCTTTTGGCGTGTTTATAGTCTGGATGTCTATTTTGTTATATGTTTTTCTGATGTTTGCTTCTTGGATCTTTTTTCTTTCATTTTCTTTTGGTTTTTCAGTGTAGTTTTCTTCAGTTAATTGTTGTTCCGGTAATGATGTTGATAGTCTCTTTCTTGTATTTTCAAGGTTACTAGTGTTTTCTTCAGCGGAAGATTCGGTTTCTGTTATGCATTCATTGTTTTCCAAGTCAGAGGAGGTGTGCACTGTACCATTGATAACTATTTTATCGTATTTTCAGTATGCTTTAAATCCTTGTTTATTTGCATTAATTAGATGCGTCCTC
Organism: Poecilus cupreus; assembly: GCA_963942605.1. NCBI lineage: Eukaryota > Metazoa > Arthropoda > Insecta > Coleoptera > Carabidae > Poecilus > Poecilus cupreus. The sequence goes on along the minus strand of OZ012715.1, from coordinate 37,276,109 downwards.
AAGAGTTTTCTTTCATTTAGTACTTTTTTCGGGAAATCCTCTTCAATGTATATATGCGAGCCTTTGAGTAGTTTTACATTACATAAAATTGCTTTTTTTAATTTTTTTGTCGTGACCTCTACAATGATTGGTCTCGGTTTATTATTTTCTCTACGTTTTCCCATTCTTCTAGCGTCTTCAATATCATTTTTATATACATTTGTAATTTTCAACTCGTCTTTTATTATAGAAGTTATGACATTATCAAGGATTTTATTAGATTCCTCTTTTATACCATAGAACACTAGGTTTTTCTCTTTTAATTTTCTTTCTAGATTTTCTATAGTTTTCTCTTTTTCTTCCAGTCTATTTTCTAATATAATAATCTTTTTTGAATTTTCATCCACTATTTTTTTGGTATTCAATGCTATACTTTGGTATTTTTCTATATTGCTGATTTTTTGTTCAATTGGCTCTAATAACTTCTTAATGTCGTCTATTGTTGCCATACTAATGAGGTTTTGAAATATATTATTTATTTATTGTTACTACAGTTGGCAATATTGACAATTAAAAATTGTTTAAACTGGACGGCGCGCGAGTTGGTTAGTTACTCAGCTACTTGTCTGTGACCTTGATGACGTTTTACCTTTAAATCACTGTTTCTGGCACGAGTTTATAATTTATATGTTTCGAAATTATGTCAAAATGACAGTAATTTGTTATATTAATCACTGTTTGCAAAACTATATTAATTTAACAAAGATTTCATGGTTTAACTATAGATTTCGTTTAGCACTACTTGACACACACCTTGATCATTCAAAAGCAATGCTACCAACCCCAACTCAAGCAATTACAACGTGTTTATATTTTGATGTGCAGAACAGAATCTAAATCTACAAGTTACATATCTTTCTTTTATGTGCAGAATTTACCTTACTAAGCTTTCAGTCTCTTCTTACAGCGTGAGAAGTTGTCTGATATGACATATGTAAATTATTGTGCAATACAGGGCTGGACTCCTATATTACTCCTCCAGCCTTAAGAGGAGAAGCTAATTCTTGAGGGGAATTACTTTTACTAATTTCATTTAACTCAATATCTTTTTGATTAATTTTATTTCTTTTAGAAAGATAACTTCTGCATTTACAAACATTCTTTAAACAATAACAGATAATTATAATCATAATTAATACTATAAAAGCATACAATATTATAAAATGAGTTTCATTATTATTATTGATATTATGAATTGAATCTAAATGAATCTCTCTTTGTTTTTCTATACTGAAGTTAGAAATATTATGAATTTTATGTTCTAAATGTTTTATTTGAATGTTTGTTATATTTCGATTTAAATCGATTAAATTTCCAAAGTTACTAGATATTTCTATTTGATTATTCACCTCACAAGTTTCGGTGATATAAATTCCCTTAAGATTTTGTATTTCAAAATTATTATTACAAGTGAGTTTTACTTGTTGTTCATTAGGGAAATATAAATACTTTATTTTTGAATTTTTTACAATTATTACCGAATTTATTTGCGATAATTTTGAATATTGACAATGTTCAAATTCTTTATAGCAAATAATATTTTCCAAACGTTTATTATACTCGTTATTTTCAGATGTACAATAATATTCTTTATCGTCTAATTTTATACATTTATTAACGGGTTTTATTTTACAATTATTTTTCGAATACAATCCATTTACAATATTCATAGTCTCATATGAGTTGTATAGTTTTGTCGGTATAGGTGTGACTTGTATTAAGTTCTCTACTCGTGTGTTTATTTTCAATTTTATTTATTTCTTTAAGAATTTGTTCATAATTTATTACACCAAAATATAGAATATTTAATTTACAGAATGTAAATGTCTCTTCAAGTTGAACAAAAGAAAAATAAATATCTTGCGTTACTTGTGTGAATTGATTAATAACATTCTCAATTTATATAGTTACCAGTTCATCCAGAATTTTTGCATTGTATTTGTTCAATGCTTGAATTTTTTCATTTAATTCATTATTGTTTTCATTAATTAATTTTAGTTTTTCATTAAATTGAATAAGTGTATTATTTTTACTAGACATAATTTTCTGATTATTTTCAACATTATCTAATATTTGAACATAATGTTCCTTATCGGAAGCGTTGAGATTTCCGGTTATAATTTTGATTATTGTTCCGAGGCCGTTTATCAAACCACGTTTTCTGCGGTGTAGGTATAATAACTGAATTTTTTCTTGAATGTGATTTAATAAAGTATTCAATATATTACGGTTGTCAATTATACTATTATCGAGCTTATGGAGATCAAAGTTTAGAATACAATGCTTTGGTGTTTTGTGTTAATATTTCAAATGGTTTGAATAAATCTTCTAAACGAATTTTGAAATTTATAGCTTGAGTGTTTACCTGGATGTGGGCAACACCGAGTTCAAGGATATTGATGCCAGGGTTGTGGTCATTTTTTATTATTAACGTGATTCCATATGGAATCAATCTGAAACAGTAATACGGGGTTTCTTTAATTGTGTCAACTTGTGTTTTTTATTTTTATTGTCGATATTTGACCGCGTTCGTGTACTACTGCTTTTACTTTAATTTTCTTAAATTTGGGTTTTTCAATTTTGCCACTATTTCGTTTATGAATTTTTACATGTACATCTTCAGAGATATCAATTTGTTTATCTTGTGGCTTAGCGTATTTCAACTGGGCTTTTTCAATGCTATGTTTTACTTTTTGGTTAATTTCATTTAATATTTCCGAATGTTTATGTACGTAATCTTCTCCGATAATTTCTTCAGGTTTAATATTTGAATTTACGTCTATTCCGTATACATTTTCGATTGGCGTTCGTTTTGTTATAGAGTAGATACAATTATTATACGCGATTAAAGCACAATTTAAACTATCTTTTAATTTAAGAGATTTTGTTATCGGGTTTTGATTTATAATACGCATATGTTCAATGAGGGATGAATGAAATCGTTCAACTATTCCATTGCTTTTTGGGTTATCTACAGAGATTAATGAATTTTTATTTTTCGTAATTCTAAATAATTTTGTATCAATTTGTTATTAAACTCCAAACCGTTATCAGATATAATTTTTATCGGAATAGTAAAATGTGTAAAATATTTTATTAATTTATTTAAAATAGTAACTGCGTTTTTATCTTTTAAGATATAAGCTATAGCAAATTTAGAAAATTAATCAACAAAAGTAAGTATTTTAGTTTGTTCTAAGGATAACAAATCTACATGTATTATTTCAAAATTCTTGTTAGCTGTTGGGGTTATAATATTTGGAATTTGGATGGGGTTCCGCTCATATTTATTCGCGAGACAGACGTCACATTTGTTTATATAATTTCGTATGTCTTTAGACATGTTTGGCCAGTAGTATTAAAGTTGTAATTTGTTATAAGTTTCGGTAATTCCACGATGGTTGGTTTTACCCTCATGGTAGTTCTGTATAGTTAATTGTTGTTCGTCTACATACTCTATGTCTTTAACCATGCATTTACAGCGTACTAATTTATAACTTCCTTTCACAAAGTATGTAATATGGAATTGATATTTAGTTTAAAATTTTCAGGTATCAAACAGTAATACGTAATACCGGATTGAAGATTATTTTTTATAAACTGTGTAATACTAGAATTTAAATTTTGTTTATTTAAATAAAAATAAATACGTTGAATTTTATTCTCAAAAATTTTATCTATTTTAACGCTATTTTTATCTTTTGTTTCTTTTACAATAATTTGATTACGACAATTGTTAAGGCACAAATCTAAGTATGTCAGTCCATTTACTGGGCTTTCATCGTCTGAGTGAAGCGTTTCGTTATAAGACTCGGATCCTATATCAGCTTCTACGGATTCGTTATCAGAATTCAAGTTAAATTCTAAATGTTCAGGTTTATTAAACACATTGAAAATGATTATTGCCAAATATTATTTGAATAGATTTTTCAATTTTTATCCACGGTAATTTATCGTGTCCAGTGCCTATGCGTGGTAGGTCAAGTTCATTGATGTCTTTTGAATACAATATTCCAATAGTTTATTTAAACATTTCTCAACATTTAAAAGGGTTGGTTTTCTTTGATCATAAAATTCTTTTGGTATTAAATGTAATATTATTCTAGGTGATTTCTGAATATAAATTTTATTATGTAAATTAAATAATTTTGTTAAAGTGTATTTTTGTTTCACTTGTTTAGCAAATCCTTGTGACATATGTAAGTCTTTAGAAACACAGTGCACCAATGGATTTTTTGATTAAAAAATATCGGAAATTTTATATCGAATTTAAAATTTTGGTTTTATGCGCGAGAGAGCGTCAGCGACATAATTTTGACAGCCATTCTTATATTCGATTTCATAATTAAATTCTTCTAATTTGAGGCGCCATCTGATAAGTTTGTGATTAGGTTCTTTTAAGGAGTTTAGCCAGACAAGAGGGCGGTGATCAGTGATAATTTTGAATTTTCGGCCTAGCAGGTATGGGCGAAATTTTTAGTTGCCCAAACGATAGCAAGTAGTTCTTTTTCAATGACAGAATAGTTAATTTCATGCGAGTTTAATGTTCGTGAAATATAAGAATTGGTAAGTCTTTGTTGTTTCCATCGCGTTGGGCGAGTACGGCGCCGATTGCTAGCGTCCGTCGTCAAGATAAAGTCTTTTGTAAAGTCGGGATATTGCGGTATATGGTTGTTGGATAGGAGAGTTTTACATTTCTCAAAACATTCTATGTAATTTTTATTAGTTATATCAATTTTATTTCCTTTTTTCAAACAAGTAGTAAGTGATTTCGTTATTTTAGAAAAATTATCAATAAAACTTCGGTAGTAACCGAGTAATTCAAGGAAGGACTTAACTTTTTTAGGATTTTTTTGGAATTGTAAAATTTTTAATTTCCTGAATTTTATCGGGGTTTGGTTTGATTCCGCCAGTTGTAATGATATGGCCGAGATACGCTACTTCTTTATGGAGAAATTCACAATTATCTAACTGAATTCTGGGATTAGCTTCGCGTAATTTTCGAAACACTTCTGTAACCGGTTGGTTACTAAAAAACTATGTTCAAAAAACTTGTGGGGGAATGGGAGAGTCAATTTTAAATCAGACAATAAATAAATTTAACTATATAAATATTTAATAGAGATAGAATGTAATATGTTTAAAATGTACAGAAATATAAAAAGAAAGAATTAGCAAATGAATAACACATATACAATTATATTCAAACACAAAGAGAATAAGCCACTTATAAATTACCTACAATATTTTACAGTTACGCCGTGGTCTCGGTTATACAAATAGATATGTTTATTCTTAAGTAGATAAGCGACAGACAATTTACTTACAGTTATACATCTTTCAGTCCGCTTCAGCAGGGAAGTCGGCTCTCAATTTTCAGCTTTGGAGTAGAAAATAAATAACTTCCACAATAAACTATACTGTTAAACGTTCGCTACACCACCGGAACCCGACTTAGCACTTTTTATGTTGGCTTTACGAAACGCGGGAAACGACTGTCTGCAGCTTGAAAGTTATACTCGAAGGTTTGATCGATTTGCTTCCTCTTCCTGATCTCCTGGCCCAATTTACTCCACTAGAACCCATAACCGGAATACTTTCTAAATAAGGATAGTAAATTCTTACATCGAAAAAGTAAATTTAGAAATTTTGGGACTGAAGATCCAATAAACTTTACCCGTCAAATAAAAATGAATCCGCCGACAGTACGTGACATTCACAGAACGACGGAACAATTTGAAAGCCTTAACAAAAATACGCTTGTTACAACTCTTTACCCCTTAGAATAATTATGTTTTCCGAAGGAGAATATAAATATTACATCTTAAGCCTACTTAACTAAGGTTTGGACGATCCTCTCTCAGGAGCCAGGTATGCGTTGGTTTCGGTATCACGAAGCGTCGCCTCCTCGGTGATTTCAAAGGCAGGTACTTGGTTGTGCTTTTCTCATTGGCCACAGGTGCATACACTCCGGCAGGAATTCGCTGTTTTTGGTTGTTGGTGCAACGAGTACTTTGCACGAAGCAGGAGTGACAAGCGCCGAACCTTGATTCGCCACCCTTCCGCCAACGGGGCGCTGAGGTCGACTTCGCAAAGTCGGCGAACACGTGATACCCTTGGTCGTATCGGCTTCCTGTAGAGGGATCGAACGTTCCCTCGTTATAGTGGCTTGGAGGATACGCTGTAACAAAAGGCCAACAGCAGTAACTGGATTCTCATTTAATTTCTACTCGTAGCATAAGTCTTTCTATCGGTATTTTATTTTAGATTGTATTCTCAAATATGAATTTATAAACGGAGAACTCTGAATAATATTAATGCTATAATAAAACTAAACTAAAATGGAAATTGAAATGAAAACCTATTCTAACGACTATACTATCCTAACCTACGAACTCAATGAGATTACAATTATATTCTTTGTAACTAGCAAACCTAATCACTTGAGAATTAGAACCGCTAGTTAATAACTGTGCCATTCTGGGTCTAACTCTCAAGTTGGCTACCGTGGGACAGGAGCGCCAAATTCCTGAGTGACTTTATAATAAAAATCACCAGGCATCTGCCGTAATTTACTAAAATTGTACCTAATGTAACAATGAAAACAGTCAAATTAATCATAATAAAATTCAGCGGATTTTCCGAGCAATAAGTTCAAGTATTGATTTTCGGGGAGAGCACGACTGACGTAAGTGTTATTTGGAGCTGGTTCACTGGAACTAGGTTTCTGGTTTACAACCGGTGGTGAGGGGTTTATGAGGGACATTTCAACATTTTGATGGTTGGTTCTCCCCCAACTCGTAGAATTACTTCTTCTTCACATATTTAGGCCCACATTCTTGAATTTAAAAATTGCATACAATAAAGCTATAACGACTAGTATGGAAGAAATAGTAATGGACACATAATTGGTATGCTTCTGGATACGGATATTTTTAAAATTTTGAATATGGTGCTGAAATTGTTTTACGTCGATATCTGGCCTCACAGTCTTAGTGTCAATACTGGTTAAGATAGCGTTAATATTGTCTTGTTTAATGGCAGTGCTGTTGAATTTTGAAAGGTGGTCGATACTAACGTCAATTGGCGGGACAAGTAATTTATCTACTTGTTGGGACATTATTTTAGATATAACTATTGTGTGAGACAGGAGAAAATAATTTGAAGAATGGACAGTGCAGGATGCAGGGATTTCGAGGGTTCCGGTGCCTGTAATAGTTTTCTTATATATGGATAACTCCCGTTCATCTGTACTTGGACAATTATAAGTTAGGATATCTTTGTCAACGCTATAGACCCACGTTTTGATATTATTTATTCTATACAAAATTGATTTTCTTTCGAACGTAATTCTATGCGAACAAAGTTTTTCAGCTTGAACAGTATTACCGGTATAAAGCGCAGAAAGACAAGTTATATCGGAAATTCGACGTACTGGACGCGTTTGTGGACAAATTTTGAATGACCCGGTTTAACAGGAGACAAGATCGGAAATATCTAACTCTACAAAAAACTGTTTGTCTTCGGACATTGCTAGAAATTCCGAATTAGGCTCAATGTAGAGTCGGACACTTGAATTGCTTTCAGGAGCTGAGTATGGTAATGCTAAAGCCCTGAATACATGGAAAAACCTTCCCGGTGCTTTTAAGGATAGTTCTACGAATAACCGTAAAGTACTGTCAAAATACGCTGCATGTACTCTCGCGACATCATAGTACATATATAAATTTCTCGCGGTGTTCGCTGTTAATAAAGTTAGGGTAGAAGGTAAATTTGACTGGATTTCGTTCAGTGCCAACTCAAGCGTTTTCGGGTTAATGAACACTGGACTTAATTTACCTAAGGCTGTTACCTCTATTGCATTTTAGAAAGTCATTACTGACTCTTTTAGGTCTTCTAAAATGTATTCGGCAGTGCGAATAGCAGAAACTAAACTTATACTCTGAACTAATTTGGTTTCAAATACTTGTCTCATATTATTCTGTGATTGTAGAATCGCATCGGTTTTATTGTTTAATGATTCTAAGACTACTTTGAATTTTTGAAAATTTGAGTTTATTTTCTTTTCGTTTTCTTGAATATTATTAATGATAGTTACTTGATAATTCAATAAATTTATGATTCCGTCATTTTGTTTTCCAACTGCGTTTACTTTTTTTATTAATTTCAGCTAAATCTGACGTGGTAGCGGTACCGAAAAGAAACTTGAGCGCGTGTCCGCCCAAATCTATTAAACCGCGCTTATTCTTTTTGTATGGGGCAACAGTCTTAAGTAAATTTTCCAATATTTGCCTAACTTTATTAGCATCGCTTTTTATTATGTTCATTTCTCTACTTACCATATTATTTATCTGCCTCTTTGATTGGTCAGCCATTCCTTCTTCCACGGCCACGTTGACTTGAACGGCATTTTCTAGCAGGGCCTCGAAACCATCCAGGGTGATTTTATAGCCAGCGATGTTGACATCGGTCGTCAGTATCCAGTTATCACCAGTAAGCAGAATCTCATCTTCCTTAGTGAAGACCAAACCCTTATCTAGGACTGGCATATCGACCTCGGCACTTGCGGCCACGCATAGTGCAATAAAATATATTAACCCTAAAACCAAATTATGTAAACTATTTAATACGTTATTTTTTACAAACTTTAACTTTTAATTATTATTACTTAATTTCGTGTTTACCTAAATCAATTATACAACAGTGAATTTTAATCTATTTCTTACCTAAAGTTAAACCATACCATTACCTATATTTACATAAATATATCCTACTATTGGATATCCACGGATAGTCCGGAGGGCGTCCAGAATTCCGGGTAAGATATTGCCGCTGCGCACCTGAAGTTGATGCCCTATTCTCATCGCTTTCCTCAACTTCGAGGTACGCAGGTTCGGCCAGATTGCTTCCTTCAGCGACGTTCGGTGAACCCGCTTCCGATCTGACGTAGGGAATATCCCTTTCTGGTCTCGTGCCATTAGCACCGCCGTCGCGAGCATACGTCCCTTGCTCGTTTGGTTCTAGTGCAGTTAATTGGGCCAGGAGATCAGGAAGAGGAAGCAAATCGATCAAACCTTCGAGTTTGGTATCTAATGGAATTCCTGGAATCTCATTCTGACAGTTCTCATCCTTAGAACTTTCCTCCATGGTATGGAAACACAGTTTTAGACGATTTGCATTCACTACCTTCTCTTTCTCAGTTTTCGGATTTTTTATAACGAAGTTGGTCGAACTGGTTTGTTTTATAATCCTAAAAGGACCAATCCAGGGTTTAATAAACTTCTTGCACAGACCTTGAGGTACGGTTGGATCGTTCAGGAAAAGTGCTAAGTCGGGTTCCGGTGGTGTAGCGAACGTTTAACAGTATAGTTTATTGTGGAAGTTATTTTTTTTCTACTCCAAAGCTCCAAAGCGGACTGAAAGATGTATAACAGTAAGTAAATTGTCTGTCGCTTATCTACTTAAGAATAAACATATCTATTTGTATAACCGAGTCCACGGCGTAACTGTAAAATATTGTAGGTAATTTATAAGTGGCTTATTCTCTTTGTGTTTGAATATAATTGTATATGTGTTATTCATTTGCTAATTCTTTCTTTTTATATTTTTGTACATGTTAAACATATTATGGGGTAAATAGCTCAGTGGCAACGTATCGGACTGTGGATCGCGAGATCCTCAGTTCGAATCCCACTTCCGACAGTTGCCAATTTAAATTTACCCCTGTGGTTCCCCCTCCACTAACAACTTTGGGGGCTATGACTTGACGGCTGGTAACCGCATTTCATACGCCAAAATATATCACTTACCGAGATCTGTGTAAGCAGAGTGCCACACCCGCAATGGGTAAAAGGCGTGATGATATATTTATTTTATTTGTTAAACATATTATATTCTATCTCTATTAAATATTTATATAGTTAAATTTATTTATTTTCTGATTTAAAATTGACTCTCCCGTTCCTCCACAGGTTTTTTGAACATAGTTTTTTAGTAACCAACCGGTTACACTTCTTCTACATTTATTAAATGTTCTTCAAGAGATGTACCGAGAATAATAATATCATCGAGATATACGAAGCATGTTTTATTTATCAAATCTTGTAATACAAAATTCATCAAGCGCTGAAAGGTAGCGGCCGCATTTTTAAGTCCAAAGGGCATTCGCTTAAATTCGTAGTGCCCGGTGTTAGTTGAGAATGCAGTTTTGGGGATATATTCGGGATTAACTTCTATCTGATGGAAGCCAGAAGTTAAGTCTATGGTTGTGAATTAATTTGATTTTCCGAGTTTATCAAGTATGTCTGTAATGTCAGGGATAGGAAATTTGTAGTCAATAGTTTTGTCGTTTAGTTTACGGTAGTCAATTACAACGCGAAATTTCTGTTTACCGGATGCGTCCATCTCTTTCGGGACTACCCAGTTGGGAGCACACCAGGGGGAGTACGAATGTTGAATTATATCGTCGTTCAACATTTTTTCAATTTGAGTTTGCACTTCCTGTTTGTATATTTCTGGGTATTTGTATTGTTTTGCGTGTGCAGGAATATTTTCGGTTGTTTTTATGTCATGTTTTATTTTATTAGTGAACGAAAGTTTTTGATTAACGCTTAAGATTAAATCTTTACATTTATTTAAGGTTACAAATAGTTCTTTTTGTTCCGATTCGTTTAAGTGGTCATTTCTGATGGTCTGTTTATTTATTTCCATATTAAGAGTTTTATTTTGTTTTTGATTTAAGTACTGAAATTTATATTTATATTTGTTTAAAAATATTACTTCACCTTTTTCAAAATTGAATTTAGTTTTTAACACTTCAATTGCGGGTATGCCCAATAAAATGACAAAATCTTTATGAAAATTAAAAATATAACTTTTCAAATTAAAATTTTTAAATTGAAAAAATGTAAACTAACTTCCGGACGATTTGCCATTGCATGTATGAATTATAAAATGTTCACAAAATTTTGTTGTGTCAGGTTTAATTAATTTAGGGTGTATATAATTTTGAGCTGAACCTGTGTCTAGAAGTATTTTCGTATTATTAATTTGTATGAAAGGGAGTTTACTTAAATTATTTGCTAGCGATTCGTTTAAGGAGAATCGAGTTGGTGAAAAATTTGAGTATCAATTTGTTCAATATATTCATTTTCGTTTTCAGTAGTTTCATTAATTTCTTGTATATCAGAATAATTTTCGGTCTCTAAATTTTCAGATTCATTGTTTTCAAAATTTTGATTAAATAATTCCTCACATTTGTAATTTTGCTCTGGTTGGTTTCGTTGAAAATAATTTCGTGGAGTTTGCATACTCATAGGGGTTGGATTCATAAACTGTGCGTTTTGAATATTTTCTCGTAGGGCGAATGGTTTGGGTTGGTATACTTGTTGTGTTCTTTGTGGGCCAGGGAATTTTTGCATGGGTGATACATGCTTTTGTTGCATAGGGGATGGTTTTTGTTGAATAGGATGGTTGAAGTTAAATTGTGTAGGTTTATAAATTATTTTGGATTTTGTTTAATATTTGGTTTTGGTGTTGATTTTCATGTAAATATTGAAAATCGTTTGTAAGGAGATTTTCAAGACCTTATAGTGAAGATGGATTGCGTGTAGCTAAGTTATTTCTGTAAGAATCTTTGCAGTTGGAAATAAATAAATGCACGGCTATGGATTGGATGTATGCGATGATGCCATCTTTTGCGTTGGGTGTAAGGTTACACAGATTAATTTTTGCTACGGCACGATCGTTAAGTTTCTGTATTTCTTTTAAATATTCAAATGTAATTAATTTACCTTGTTGGAGTTTGACCATATTTCAGGTAATAGTTGGGGCCTGTTGTTTATCATCATATTTTGCAATAAGAAACGTGCGAAGATCTTTCCATGTATTGAATTTATGAGCATTTATTAATTCTTCTGCGCGGTCAATTAATTTTGATTTAATTTTAAATAAAATTAATTTGCTTTGAATTTCATTTGGTTCCAAGGCATTAATTAATTCAATAATTTCGTCAGTTTGTGTTAGGAAACGAGTGAGAGCTTTGGGGTTGCCATTATATTTTGGTATGGCGTAAACTAAATCATTAATAGTTTGTTGATTTCTATGATAGTCTGCGGTGGGTGCTACCATCGGATGGTTTTCTAAGTCTGACATTGTGTTCTCGTTAATATTTAAACTATTCAATATTTCGAGTAGAGAATCCAGTTCAGATTTAAATTGTAATTTGTGACAGTGATTTTGTGTGTACAGTGATTATGACAATATAATAATACAAATATAAACTTACAATAGTAAGATTGTTTCTTTGATCATTGGTATGGTTCGTCATCTTCTTTCCGATGTTCGCTCGGCAGGCTGGGCTGGAAGACGGGGACATCAGCACTTCCGGTGAGGTTGGTGCTGATTCCTCGGCAGTTGAGAATTCTGGTTCACGTTGGAGAATGGGATGATGCTCTGACTGTGGCGACGGCTTCAACCCTGTCAGGATGCTTGTGTTGGAAAATCTCGTACAGTAACTTGTGGCACTAGCTTTGCTGGTACTTATGGAGTTCGTTTCAAAACGTTAAATTTACTATGTTCGAATTGTGATTAAACAGTAGAAACTGACTATCACTGTTTTTTGACGAATTGAATTCTTGTCGAATTTTCGAAACAATTGATATATCACAATACTACCGACTACGCCAATTATAATACTAGATCAATTCAAACTATAAAAAAATTATTTTATTTTAATTCAAGCAATTACATGTTTATACTTTGATGTGCAGAACAGAATCTAAATCTACTATTTACATATCTTTCTTTTATGTGCAGAATTTACCTTACTAAGCTTTTAGTCTCATCTTACAGCGTGAGAAGTTGTGTGATGTAACATACGTAAATTATTGTGCAATGCAGGGCTAGACTCCTATATTACTTATATAATAATTTAGGAACAACTGGTTTAAAACAGCATTTCTATATCTATGTAGCAAGGTATTCTTTGGCATGATTTCGTATTTTTGTATTTTATTTAGAAACTAAAATAATAACGGTTTGCGGTTTCGTTGTTCCTTTGTTGCACAATATATGCGTTCAAAGATAAATGTTTTATTATATTGACGGTAAAAAGGGATCCCGAATAATACACTTTCCTAGGTACATCCTTTTTCCGCACGGTTCTGAATGAATCATATTTAATAATTTTAACATACAATTATAATGATAAAATATGACTAATATATTCCTACATTATTCACAAGTAAAATGATCGATATAAAAAAAAATTAAACAACTTAGTAACGAATAATATAGACTATACGTATATATATTCATATGAAAATTGGTTTCAATAAATAGTTTTATTATTAATAAAAACAGTCATCAAAAATGTATGAAGAATATATCTTAAAATTTTAAATAATTCAAAGTATACCGTATTCCTTTAATAATTGTTGCACTTTAACGATAAAAATTTGCAATTTTAGAGAAAAGATAAATTAAAGTGCGTAATCAACCAAAAATATAATGATAATAATACCTAGCCAATATTTTAAATAATTTAGAAATTTGGATAAGTTAATTCTGTTATTTTTAAGTATATATTTGACACTAAAATTGCTACAGATATTTATACAGTGAAAGCATATCTTACCTATTTTAAATTTGAATTGGAATATAATTAACGATATGGAATTATTTCAGTATTAGCGAGTGTAGAATCAGAAAACCGATACACTGTAAAAATGCCACAAGGATAAACTCTGTATTTAGCTAGCGAAACATCAACAGCATCTCAACGAATTGTTTTTGGTTCCAAAAGAACTTTTAGTACGAGACGCTTTGACGCTATGATCAAACATGCCCGGAAGCTATAAGCTTTGTACTGAAGTTAGCTTTTGCTAACTGCCTTTATGGATGTTATTTACAAGAAAGTTCGTAATTTCCTATTTATTTAAACCTAGTGGACAATTAAAGTGAGACTATTTAGATAAAACAATTGAATATTTAAATTCCAGCATATAGCAGCCTCAACAATAATTTAATGATGTATTTGATTTTCTATATACAGGTGGTCCATTGGAATGTATTTTTTATTTTATTCGATTATTATAAATATTACCGAAATTTTTTTCAGACAAAGTTTATTTTATAATAAAATGCCCATGTAAGTTTTTCTACCGGGTGTTCTATTTCCTCACAATGATAATTTTATAATTAAAAAAAAAAAACATCCTATATATTTTTGCAAAATTTGATAGATCTTTTGTATCTATTTAAAATAGTTCTTATTCATTATAGTTCTAAAATGATCAGTACAGAAACTATTCACGTTTTTATTTATGAAGAATCACACACAGAAAGTTTGCCATGAAATTAAAAACAATAAATAAATTTATCAAAAATGTTCGAATTGAACATGAATTTAATAAAGCAAATAAAATATAACAAAAAAAAAAGTTATTAAACTAAGTGAAAATAATAAATAATAATGATTGAAGATCTGGCAGCATCTAATCTGATTTTTTTAAACATTCTCACACAATTATATGGTATATTTTCTGTGTGATTATTGAATCATATAGACGTGAATAGTTCCTGTACTAATCATTTTAGTACTATAGTGAATAAGAACTTATTTAAAGAGAAACATAAGATCTTCATTCATTCATCCAAGTAAATGAGTAGATAGGAGACTTCTACTCACACCGCTATAGGGACTCTGTCCTCTTCGGTGTTTATTATGTTTTGCACGTTTCTTAAGTCTTGCTTCTTTTCTAGGCGCGTACGTTTAGCTGTATTTTTTCTAAGATGTTTGTAATTTCGTCTGGCGGGTCTTCTATGGCTCCCAGGAGAACTGCTGGCGGGTACAGGTGTTTTCTGCGAGGCTTTCGCGGGAACGGTTGTGGGGGGTTATTTAGGATATCATGGGGGGGACTGGAGGGATTAATATTCCGTAGGCAAAGTTTTCCTACATTTGCTTAATGCGCTCGACAATCGGCAGGGTTTGAGCTGCTTCGTGGACCTCTTTAGATGGATAGCAGAATGGCATACGGCAAGCGACTCTTAGCACCCTTCGCTCGGTAGCGACGAGTGGTTGGAGAATCTTGGTGCGGACGGCGGCAAAAGCGATGGAGTAGTAATCCATTACTGGCCTGATGAACGTTTTATATGTGTGCAGAAGTACTCGTTGGCGGCATCCCCTCAGCTTTCCGCGGACGGCGGCTAGGAGTCGTAAGCGGGACCGGAGTGCTTGTTGGCACCTTACAAGGATGGGCCTCAGGTTGGCAGTTCTAGTATATGACACAAGATCTTTAAAATTTTGTAAAAAATATATAGGCTGTTCCATTTAAAAATACTACGTTGCATACTATTGCGCGAAAATTTAGCACCCGGTAGCAAAACTTATACTGCAGATACGTGGACATTTTAATGTAAATTAAATTTTGTCCGAATAAATTTTCGGTAATATTTATAATAATCGCATAAATTAAAAATACAGACCGATGGACCACTCTATATACATATAAAAATAGTCATTTGGGAAAAAAATTAAAATGCTCTTTTTAAATAGGCAAGCTTTCGGAAATATTTATTCCTTCTTCAGGACACTATAATATAATAAATACAAAATATAAATTATAGGACAAATAAAGATAACAATAAGACTTACATTTAGTTGAGATTAATTTTAAAATTACATCAATGTAATAGAATTACTTAAAAGTGCAGCTAACATCAGAATAGTGTGTGATATTTCTTTTTACTTTCCATTAGTAGTATTGATTTGAATAAAATAATAATAGAATTATGAGTGAAAGGTGTAGATATATTTCGTTAGCGACAAATATAAATATTGAATACAACATTTGAGAGTATAATATGATGATGATGAACTTAATTAGAATAATTAGTAGGAATACAATGAATAGTTATTTCTTTTTCTTTCATTCATCCTTTCTTTCTTTTTCTCTTTGTTTGTTTTTTTGTTTGTTTCTATACAGATAGATATTTATCAATCTATGTAGCTAATTAGTTTATAATCTGCAATTGCAAATCTTTATATTGTGTTGTTGATTAAATATAGGTACATTATGAATTAAACTGATTACATTATTTGTTTGTCTGTTTTTCTTCCTTTCGTTATGCATATTTATCTTGCTTCGGGATATGCAATTGCAGACATACTAACCGAAAGGTATAGTAATTTTTCAAGTAGTTATAAGATTTATAATACATTATGTGTCCACAGAGACATTTAAGGAAATAATTATAATATCTGCAATTGCAGAACCTAATATCAATGCATTTTATTTCTCCAGTTTTATATGAATACAATACCAATAAATTATATTTCACGACTATTATTATTACGATCTACAATTGCACAATTCTTTATTTTTAAATCGTGTATTAAGTATTATTATTATTATTGGAATCTGCAATTGCAGAACTCGTCATCTTAGCGAAGTTTAATGCTGTGTTAATTATACGAGAAGTATAGATATTTTATAAGTAATTACAATAAACTGTTCTTTTCAAAAAGCATTATTATCTTTGGGATCTGCGATCTGCAATTGCAGAACTTACTATCTCTTTGAATATTCCTACTGAGCACTTCTTATGAGATTTACATTGCTACGATCTCAGCTGGAGATCCCGGGCAAGACCGGTAGAACCGCGGCGAACTCAGTGGAGAAGGGGGTGAGTCATTCAACGATGTAAAATTTAGAGGGCGCCAGTTGATCTGCCGCTTGGTTCTACCTGTGGTTGATCAACAAACCGGACGGGATGAGGTTGTCGTAGGGGGGAGAAACGAAAGAAAATAACGTGTGTGTGAAAACCAGATATATTTGACGGATTTAAAAAAAATTAATGTACAAGTGAAGTGGTGAGGTAGAAACTAAACTACGGTCGGATCATGCGACGAGAAACAAATGGATTGATGAGGCGTAGTGGGTGAGCGGTGAAGCCACTCAGGACTTCGCGGAGCGCAAGGTGGAGTGAAGTGCGTAACACGGTCACGAGGGTCCAATAGTCGACTATAGGGGTCGTATACCACGCAAATTAAAATAATGACGTGCGAGAGTCCTAAATGCCTGCGACGCGTTTCACGAGCTACGGCCCGATAGTGCCAATGCTGCACGCTAACGAGTGATGTGTCGGATGGTCAAACCTACAGTCAGTTTCTTAACAATGGCGATAATGACAATATCCAGATTACAATGCAAACAACAGGTGAGTGGAATTTACTTATATGAAGTACAAATAATAAAGCTGGTGATATGAATGAATAAAATTTTGGGCTTAGCTGAATTTCCGGCGTGGATTTGATCAGCTTGAATCCGCTGTCTCTCTCGCCCCGAAGGTCGTGGAGTCGAGTGGATTCGGAGGCCGTCGTGCGGGACTCGGCTTCCAAAATGGCGCGACAGCTGAGCGGCCAGTTGATGAATCGGTGGAGGTGGCGGCGGAAAATCGACCGTAAGCCACGTGTCGATAAGGTCGCGACAACGACGGTCGCAACAATGGAATGTGGTGGATGAAAAAAAAAATGCGAGCGGAACGAAGGTAAAACGGGAACACGAACATAAAAAAGAAAAGCCTGAAAGGATAACGTTGATTAGATCACTCGTGAGGAAAGTACGCCTTGGTTAAAATTAGCAAAGAACGGTAGAACATTCAAATGAAATTTTAAAACTGAAGCTACGTTAAATATTAATTTAGGCAATGAACAAAAAAATTAAATTGAAATTGATTTAAGAATATTGAAACTAAATTTAAGTTAAGCAATGCGTGAAGTAGTTATGCAAAAAAAAATTAGATATCTTTACCTGAGATGTAAGGCGGCTTTAAAGTTGTAAAAAAAAATTCTGTGACTATAAATCCGGAACAATACCGTGAAATCAATAATATCTCAATTGTTGTGTTGCTGCAGATCCAAATAATTTTGCGCAACAAAAGGGTTACTAATCAGCGAACACAACTAGATCTCACAAAATCTAATACAATAATGATATCAAAAATGAAAATTTTGCACAATCTAGAAAAATCCTATTTTTCAGGTAAAGTCACGCAAGGTGAATTAAAATTAATTGGCGCTGATTTAACCTTGGCGGTTTCCTCGCGGGTCAGATCCACTCCACCGTATCCGAAGAGTAAGAAGGGTTGCCTACGATGATGGGGATAACGGAGTGAAGAGGGAATTCGTAACAACTCCCCCTCTACCACCAGAGGAAATTTTACCGGAAAATTTCCGATAACGAACGCAATTATGAGGCCCTAACGAATATGAGTGTTTAATATGATTTTGGGGAAGGCAGGGAATGAAGAAGAAGAAGATGATGAAGATAGTAACAAATGGAAACTAACCTACATATCTTAACTAACCTAAATATCTAACACTAACCTAAATATCTAAACTAACCATGGTCATAACTATCTGGATTCGGCTTTAGGTTCTGGCTATTCCAGGTGCCTGGAAGCACTTCGTCGCCGAGGTTCTTAAGCTGGTAAGAATCGGTGCCGATACGACGGTGGATTTTAAAGGGACCTACGAATTTGTCAGCGAGCTTAGCGGTGTAGTGCTTTGACGCGTCTGAAAGGACAAAGTTCTTGCGCCAGACTAATTGACCCGGCCTAAAATGAACTTCACGACGCCGTAAATCATATCGCGCTTTGGATTTGACATATGATGCCTGTAAGCGAACGCTGATTTCTTTAAATAATTTTTTAAAATTGCAGGCTCTTTCATTAATCTTATTTTCTTCCCTGACAATTTTTATTTCAGCTGATCCCGATTCCTCCTCGACTGACGAACTACCTAAGAGGGTAGCTTCACGACCAAAGTTAACGAAGTAGGGCGTCAAGCCTGTGACTTCGTGCTTGGCGGTCCGAATGGCGCATGCTACCTTCGGCAAGTAGCGATCCCAGAGCCGCTGGTTATCTTGCACGTAAGAAATTAACATAGTCTTGACTACACGGTTTATCCTCTCCGTCGGATTCGCTTGAGGGTGGTAAAGCGACGTGTAGCTTGGTTTAACCCGGTATGCGTTAAGGAGGCTGAGGTACGCGGAACGCCAAAAACTAGGAATACATTTTCTTCTAGATGCCGCACGATCGCACGGGCAGTCGCTTTACGAAGGGGGTAGCACAGAACAAATTTGCTAAAGCAGGCGGCGATAACGAGAATGTGGGTATGGCCCTGTGCGGTACGAGGTAAAGGACCTACAATGTCTGTGCTAACGACTTCCCACGGCCGCGAGATTAACGAGTGTCCTCCCATGCGCCCTGATGCTGCTTTCTGCTCTGGCTTCGCTTTAATGCAGGTCACGCATTTACGGACGTAGTCCGCAACGTCAGCACGCATCTTTGGCCAGTAATAGTTCTGAGCTAGTCTGTGGTAAGTCTTGTACGTTCCTAAGTGACCGCTAGTCGGGATGTCGTGACACTGGTATAATAAATCTTTGCGTCTGTCTTTAGGAACGACAATCTTCCACTCACTCTCGTCGTCAGCTAAGTTAGCCCAATCGTTCTTGACGAACTTCATAAGTTTATCGTCCTCAACTCTAAAATCCGGATACTGAGCTGGATTCTCTAGAGCTGCTGCGTATAATCTAGCGTACCATTTATCCGCGACCTCAGTGACCGTTGCAGATTCGACGACCGGTACCGATCTGGATAACGCGTCTGGTACAACGTGTTCCTTGCCCTTACGGTGTACGATTTTAAAGTCGTATTGCTGCAAGCGTACACTCCAACGCGCTAGACGACCAGACGGATTCTGAAGACTATTCAGCCACAAGAGTGAATAGTGGTCGGTAATGGCGGTGAATCGCGTCCCCTCCAAGTAAGGACGCAGCTTCTCAACTGACCAAAGCAGGGCGAGAAGTTCCTTCTCGGTCGTTGAGAAGTTCCTCTCTTGGCGAGTCAGCGAGCGAGACAAGTAGCAAATTACTTTCTCTCCCTCATCATACTGCTGAGTTAGAACAGCACCTAATCCGAAGTTTGACGCATCGGTCTGCAGGGTAAATTCTTTACTAAAATCGGGACACGAGAGGATAGGGGCAGAAACTAAATGCTCTTTTATTTTGGTCCAGGAATTATCGCAGCTCGAATCCCACGTGAACTTCACATTTTTCCGAAGCAGATTAGTCAGAGGTGAGACGATGGTGGAGAAGTGTGGTACAAAGCGTCTGTACCAGGAGGCCATGCCAACCAACCTGCGTACGTCGGAGACATTACGGGGAGTAGGGATGTCTAAGATGGCCCTAACCTTATCTGGATCGACGAGTAGCCCTCGCTTGTTTACTACGTAGCCGAGATACCGTAATTCCTCACGACAGAATTGGCATTTATCCCGCCCGAGAGTTAAACCAGCCTCGATAATTCGCATCAATACCTCGCGCAATACTTCTAGATGTTTCTCGAAGGTTTGGGTGACTATAATGATATCATCTAGGTATACGAATACATTTGGTTCCAGGTCTGCGCCAATAACGCGATCGATAAATCGTTGCCAAGTCGCGGGGGCGTTATGGAGGCCGAACGGCATCCGGCGGAATTGGAACAATCCACGGTTGGGTACGGTAAACGCCGTGAACGCCTTAGAATTTTCTGCGACCGGTATTTGCCAATATGCCGATTTAATATCTAGGGACGTCAAATACCGAGCGTCACGTAGCTTGTCCAAGGTACTCGACACGTACGGTAGAGGGTAAGCGTCCCGTTTCGTTACCTTATTCAATTTACGGTAGTCTACACAAAATCTATAAGAGCCATCCTTTTTAGGTACAAGTAGAATCGGACTAGACCACGGACTATTCGATTTCTCAACAACGCCGTTACGGAGCATCTCACTCAACTCTGCATCTACATGCTTCTGCATGGCGGGAGAAAGTGGGTAGTACCGCTGTTTAATGGGTGGGCTATCTGTGGTGATCTCATGCTAAACCATTGACGTGCAGCCGATGCTGTTAGTATCAAATCGCGAGAACATGTCGTTAATCAAACGATCTAAACTACTTCCTTGCTCAGGTGTAAGGGTGGAACGCGACGCTACAGCATCAACGCTATCAGCGGTGACAGGAGAAGCGGAAAATGACCATTCGCCCTTCCTCAAGTCCGGTACGATGCCCATGATACGCCAAAAGTCGGTGCCCAAAATTAGGGTGTGAGACAGGGACGGTACGACAAGTAATCTAATTAACTTCACCTGCTCCCGTAATTTCACTAGCGCAATGATCTCTCCCGGACTAATACAACTTTCCCCATTAGCGACCGTACAGGTACTAACCTTTTTCTCTAACTTTAACCCCAAGTCACTAAGTATTTCGTAGCCTAACCCACCAACAATCGTTCTAGATGCACCGGAGTCTAATAATCCGAACAAGGATTTACCTAGGATGGAGACTTCGAGGTATGGTCTCTCGTCCCCTTCTGCGTGCGCTAATATGAATTCGAGCCGTGCGTTATTTATGACCGATAAGGACTGGTTCAGAAGTAGACGGTCTTCTACTTCGTCCGACGCCCGTTTCCCGAACACGTAGGGCAAGTGGTGACCGTTACGTTCGTTTTGCCGCACCGGTAGCAGTATCGTTTGCGTGGTTCCCGGCAGTTAACCCCGAGGTGGCCTGGTTTACCACAGTTCCAGCACGATCGACTGTTATCGACGGTAGCAACAGGGTCTGAGCGCGACGGACGGAAGCGTGGTTCCCGATCCGGAGTACTTTCTGAGTAGACGTAAGCTAAGTCGGGTTCTAGAGAATGGTGGTGGCGCGGAGGTGGAGTGAAGTTGTCTGCAGACTCCTTCCGCTCGTCTATCCTACGGCACAGTCTTAGTAACTCGGCTACTGAACGGACGTCAATCAGTGTGAGTCGCGTTTGGTAAGACGGCAGAATGTTTCTTAAAAGGATGTGTACTTTTAGCTCCTCACTCAAGCGTTTGGAATGCAGTCTTCCAAACAACGCCATCATACTCGCGATGTAAATGCCGATGGGCTCATGGGGACCTTGAGTACGATTCTTAATCTCTTCATACAGTTTTTCCTCATAATTATGTGGCAAAAATTCTTGCCGCAGACCATCTACCAGCTCGTCCCATGTACCATACAGGCAGCGAGTTGCCCTGAACCAAATTAACGCGTTGCCTTCGAAAAGGTCAACCGCAGACGCGAACAGCTGAGTCTTAGTAACATTACGAGCTAACCGCAATTCATCTACTCGCTCCAGAAACGAATTGAGCGACATAAGACGTGTGTCACCGTTAAATTTCAAGCCCCATTTAACGACCGGTAAGGAGGCGGTGGGTGGAGGGTTCCGAGGCGCAGCTTCAGTCTCACTATCTGAAGTACTAGACCCGTGATCCGACAAATTAAGGTTCGCCGCCCCCGTAGAAAGATCGAATAACTGACTTACGCTCGTGGATGAAAATTTAATTGCTTTCGCTTTCGATTTCAGTTCCGATTGCAGAGTTATGCATTTAAGAAGGTATTGAGAGCGCTTCTTTTTCTGAGCATCTTCCTTCGGTTCGCTGCGATTTATTCGACCGATTGCGTGACTAATCTTAGCCTGAATTTTCTTAAATTCGGAAGACGTTTTGATATCGGCAAACGCTGTTACAAGGTCAGTTATCTCTTTTATTTTTAATTCTACCGCCGCAGAATCCTCGTCGAACTTATAAGGGTGACCGGGTGAAATATACGACGTACTTTTCTCTAATTTCAATAGCGAACGGAGAGATCGCCTCATCGCGTCTACTGTACCAAACTCTTCGATACCTCGGACTCTTACCTCGTATTCTAACTCATCCCGATTTAATCTATTAATCTCTAACTTAGAATCCATACTGAAAAATGTCCTAACTACAATAGAATCTAATAAATCTAAACTATACCAAATCCAGAATTATTCTAACACTAAACTAGGTGAAAAATTTTCCTAACTAACTTGAACACTAATCTAAACCCCAAAAGAAGATTTAATCTAAAGCTAACAAAAAAAAATTAACCTACTTAATACTACTAGACTACTTTAACTAATCTACAGACAAGGGGGGTAAGTAATGTTCCACAACTAATTAGGCAAACAATTCTAGGGGTTACTCTACACAACGCGGTTTCTCTACTGAAGTGAAATCACCAACTACAACGACGGTATGGGCCCCACGTTGGGCGCCAAATAGCTTGCTACGATCTCAGCTGGAGATCCCGGGCAAGACCGGTAGAACCGCGGCGAACTCAGTGGAGAAGGGGGTGAGTCATTCAACTATGTAAAATTTAGAGGGCGCCAGTTGATCTGCCGCTTGGTTCTACCTGTGGTTGATCAACAAACCGGACGGGATGAGGTTGTCGTAGGGGGGAGAAACGAAAGAAAATAACGTGTGTGTGAAAACCAGATATATTTGACGGATTTAAAAAAAATTAATGTACAAGTGAAGTGGTGAGGTAGAAACTAAACTACGGTCGGATCATGCGACGAGAAACAAATGGATTGATGAGGCGTAGTGGGTGAGCGGTGAAGCCACTCAGGACTTCGCGGAGCGCAAGGTGGAGTGAAGTGCGTAACACGGTCACGAGGGTCCAATAGTCGACTATAGGGGTCGTATACCACGCAAATTAAAATAATGACGTGCGAGAGTCCTAAATGCCTGCGACGCGTTTCACGAGCTACGGCCCGATAGTGCCAATGCTGCACGCTAACGAGTGATGTGTCGGATGGTCAAACCTACAGTCAGTTTCTTAACAATGGCGATAATGACAATATCCAGATTACAATGCAAACAACAGGTGAGTGGAATTTACTTATATGAAGTACAAATAATAAAGCTGGTGATATGAATGAATAAAATTTTGGGCTTAGCTGAATTTCCGGCGTGGATTTGATCAGCTGGAATCCGCTGTCTCTCTCGCCCCGAAGGTCGTGGAGTCGAGTGGATTCGGAGGCCGTCGTGCGGGACTCGGCTTCCAAAATGGCGCGACAGCTGAGCGGCCAGTTGATGAATCGGTGGAGGTGGCGGCGGAAAATCGACCGTAAGCCACGTGTCGATAAGGTCGCGACAACGACGGTCGCAACAATGGAATGTGGTGGATGAAAAAAAAATGCGAGCGGAACGAAGGTAAAACGGGAACACGAACATAAAAAAGAAAAGCCTGAAAGGATAACGTTGATTAGATCACTCGTGAGGAAAGTACGCCTTGGTTAAAATTAGCAAAGAACGGTAGAACATTCAAATGAAATTTTAAAACTGAAGCTACGTTAAATATTAATTTAGGCAATGAACAAAAAAATTAAATTGAAATTGATTTAAGAATATTGAAACTAAATTTAAGTTTAGCAATGCGTGAAGTAGTTATGCAAAAAAAAATTAGATATCTTTACCTGAGATGTAAGGTGGCTTTAAAGTTGTAAAAAAAAATTCTGTGACTATAAATCCGGAACAATACCGTGAAATCAATAATATCTCAATTGTTGTGTTGCTGCAGATCCAAATAATTTTGCGCAACAAAAGGGTTACTAATCAGCGAACACAACTAGATCTCACAAAATCTAATACAATAAAAATATCAAAAATGAAAATTTTGCACAATCTAGAAAAATCCTATTTTTCAGGTAAAGTCACGCAAGGTGAATTAAAATTAATTGGCGCTGATTTAACCTTGGCGGTTTCCTCGCGGGTCAGATCCACTCCACCGTATCCGAAGAGTAAGAAGGGTTGCCTACGATGATGGGGATAACGGAGTGAAGAGGGAATTCGTAACAACATAATAATTTGTACTTTTTAAATATTATTATTCACAAATATTATTTATTGGGATCATTAATTTCAGACCAATAGATTTCCCAAATTTTAGATCTTGGTAGATGTTAGAAACAATACATATATTATAAAATTAAAAGTATCCAGACAAATCATCATTATGACAAACATAAAATTTTATATTTGAAGAGGTACAAAGTTGGTTAAATAATGATTAAATTTAGGGATGGATTCAAATTGTACAGATTCGACCGTTCTACTTAACTAATGTTGTTACATCTTGGCAAGCCCATATGAAAATTTGTTCTCTCAAGTGTTGTTTACTGTGTTAATATAAACACTTTTCATATTCAATATTTACTTTCAAAAAATAAAATAAAATAATAATAATTTTATAAGAAAAAAATTATTTACTTGCATTACTTGGCTAGATAAATTTTGTAGTGTTTTGTGCATGTATTGATGAAATCTGTAAATAGTATAATTATGTCGTGATCTGAAATTGCAGAACACATGTATTATTAATAAATTTTATTTTCTAGCATTATTATTATCTCCATTTGCAAAAAGCAATATTATTTTTGGGATCTGTAATTGCAGAACTCTCTTTCCTAATCGAATATACCTATTTATCAAAAAATGTTGATATTTACAGGAATGTAGATTAAATTATAAATATTGAATTACAAGTGTGTAGATGAATCATTATTATTGTGACAAACATAAACTTTAATGCGAATATATGTTAAAAAGGCAGACAGGGGCGGGGGAGAGACATAAACTCAGACAGCCGACCGATTATGAGTAATATTTCTTAACATAACAATTAAACATAATTGACGTTTGAAATAACTACGATCTTATTGCCTTCATGAATTTCACTTTACCGCGGTGCTATTAAAAATTATTAGAATTAATAATAACTTTGCAATAATAAAGAATGATTCAATAAACGCTAGCTACCCTGAATGTTGTTTAGTAATATCATAGAGAAATAAATAAAACTAATAATTATAAAATATTACATTTGCTATCAGCGCCATCTCTTAGCACTTGTACTAACAATAACTCACAGTTCTTGATATCAAACACTAATGACAGCAAATGAATAACTTTTTATTGGTATATTTGTTTTGTTATTTCGTGGCATTGATTATTTTAGAAAATAACCAATAAACATTACCGTTTTTTTTTTCAGTTCCAGGTAGTGTTAAATAATGTTCCAGAGAAATCATCTCAATTTTTAACTAACATTTCATATTAACCGCCTGTAACTTACATATTTGGTTACTAGATGTAGACACCATCGTCTCACACCTTTTTGTCTAATATTAGAAAAATTACTTTCATTTGATTTTTAACTTGTATATCATTCAAGTAGTTACTGAAATAAAATAACACATGACTGATTTACCTTCTTATTATATTTATAAATGTCAGTTTAATTCTCAAATGTATTAAAATGTAATCTAAATATGTGCTACACGCTTTAAAAGTGCTATGTAAACAAAATACATTGTAGAGCATTGTATTGTTTGACACACTGATAAACGGTAGTCCGCCATAATTGACGGTAAGTAATTTATCATATTCTTGTAAACTATTGAGATTGTATTTAAAATATAATAAAGTATTTTAGAAAATGGGTAGTGAAGCATATAAATGTGATAGAGCTAAACTAAATGCAATTGATCCGTGCATATGTGAGATAGTTGGGCAAATTGATACAGTTACTGTATTTAACTTTTCTCTAAAAAAATCTAAATGGAATAAAAGCATGGAAGGAAAGTTTTTCATATGCAAACGCTCTAAAAACCCACAATTTGTGGTCCATGTTTTAAACAAGTCCAAGCAGGGTAAAAATATGATGGAGTTCATTGTGCCAGAACTGGAATGGAAGACTCAGGAACAAATGCTTCTATATGCTAAAAACAAGCAGATCTTTGGCATTCGAATAGATAACTTAGATCTCTTTCATAAAATATCTCATGTTCTTGACAAAATACTTTCGTTTGTAAAATGCGACGTATCAGTTGAAAAGGCAAAGACATCAAACATTGAAACTAACAAAGAAATGCCTGGAACTTCCCGCCGTCCAGTCCAACAACAGCCGGTTACAATTCTGGACCTTGGCGATGGTCCTGAGGAGATTTGCTACACAGCCACTATCCCTCAACCACCTTGTTCGCCTTCCAGGGTTTCTAGTGGCATGGAGGCTGGAACACGTGTTGAATCTAAACAAAATGTTCTTGTACCACCGGTGTTGCATCCATCGGCGACTATCGGAAGCCAAGCAGAATCGATGATACCGCTGGGTTCTCTTCAAAGCGACGAACGTCCAGAACCGTTAAGTAGACAACAGATGCTTCAAGTTTTCATACATTTGTTGAGGTCTGATGAAGAATTTTCGTCACATTTATATGAAGCATACACGAAAAAATTTTTTGAGTTAATGAAATAATGAATTTCACAACAAATTTAAAATTATTGATCAATATGTCGTTTAAAAAACTGCTTTAAATTAGATTTAGGTTATGTTTGGTTTGGTTTGTCGAAAATCCATTTTTCATATACCATGTACTTTGGTAGTAATTAATAAATATGTTTTACGATATACATATTTTTCATTGCACAGGGATCAACGTTGTTTATAACGGTATTCATAAATATTTGTATTCTAATTCCGTTCCTGATACAGAATTTGTCTCATATTTATATGGAGCATACTAAAAAATATTTTGTTTGTTAGATGGAATAATAAGTTTCATGCCGAATTTTAAATTATTGATCAAATATTTTGTTAAAAAATACTACTTTAAATTAGATTTAGGTTATGTTTAGTTTGGTTTGTCGAATTTTCATTTGTCATGTACTCTTATAGTAATTAATAAATTTGTTTTGACATTTACAAATATTTTTCATTACTTAGATATCGAAATTGATTTTAATGGTATTCATAAATATTTGAATTCCATACCCGTTTTAGTGAAAATAAAATCATCATCTATATACATGTAAGTATAAATTCCTTTGTTAACTATATAACAATTAATTTGCACCAATTTCCTTCGTAAAACAAAAGAAAAATGCTAAGTATAAAACATATTATTGGAATACTTGTGGTAAAAATCGAAAAATAAAATGATATTATTTTCAAATATTACTTTACCTAAAATAGTATAAAATTTCTTTGCACCAAATAAAACAGAGGTAACTTAATGAACTTATTATCTTTACATGAAATGATTTAATTTTTTTTTACACTTAATATCATTTGCTGATGTGCTATTATAAAATAAAGTTGAAATCAACTATTAATACAAATGTATTTTTATGAATTCTTTATTTTATATAAATCTTTAAAGGAATTACAAAATTAAAGTAATATTTATTATCTAATATTAGCCGTCTCGGTGGCCGAGCGTGTTAAGGCAGCGGGTCTTAACAGCGCTCTAAGCGACCTTGCCGTTCGGTCACTGAGATTGTGGGTTCGATTCCCACCTGGGGCTTGGGTGTTTGTGTGTGTCTGTAAATACATTTGTACGTATAATGTAATTATAAAATGTAATTTCCATATTTAATGTAATAAATAAATGGTACATATGAATGTGTTAGGGCTATAACTATAAAGTTGAAAAAGCCGACAATACATTATTATTATTATTATTATTATCTAATATTAGTTATTAACGTTGCTTAATTCTGGGATTCAAATATTTCCATTACGGAGTAAGTTTCACTACTTGATGCATTTGTAACGCGATAAAAAACACTTCAAACTTCTATTAAATACATTGCCCAACTTACATACTTCCATCGTCTGTGATTTCGGTTTATAATTTTTATCTGATATTCAATTACAATCTAAATAATCCTGAATGAAGTTTTTGGAATAATAGGGAAAAAGAGCTTGTAGTCTTTTTCACGTTTATTTTTATTGTACGACCGGTTTCGAACTTTTGAAGTTCATCATCAGGTAATGTTACATTTTAAAACAACTGTAGAATGCTAATTAAATTATTTTGTATTTTATCCGGTGCTGGTACCTGATGATGAACTTTGAAAATTAAAAACCGGTCGTACTACAAGTTTTAATACAATCTTTTCATTAACGCACAAGAGCTGCTAGCATTGTGTAACTTTTAAATTTTCTTCAACTATTTGTTAAAAAAAAAAAATTCTATTACAGTATTATTCAAATTTAAAACAAATCTACATTTTTAAAACATCTGAGTGGTACAAGAACCTACATGTAGGAGCGAGAAATTTTAAATTATACATTAATTATATTCGGAACCACAACTATACAATGTTAGAGTAGAAAACAAATTGTTAGCTCATCATATTTTCAGATAAAAATATTAATTTCATAACCATTATCTGTAATTTATTTTTAAATGTAAGTGAAACATAGAAGCACCAATGGTATAACACACAGAAGTAATAAGTTTTTTACCAATTCCAGATAAATATACAAACCAGGAAACAAGTAATAAATTAAGGAACCAAACGCTATCAAATCAAATCAAGTGCCATAAAAAATCATGAACTTCCAAAATTCAAAAAATAACATATACAAGCCACAAATATCGCCAATGAAGAAGAGCACAGAGAAATTTCCCTGTCAGCACTCATGTACCCTCCAAAACACGTAATCAAAAAACAACATTTCGTTGAATTCTTCCAAATGCTCAGTCCAAAATTAAGAGCAGGCGGCGAATACAATGCCAGACACCAACAATGGAGCTCAAGACTGTCTACCCCCAGAGGTAGAGAACTTCTAAAAGCCTATGAAAGCAAAAGTCTACAATTTGTGTCGACGGGTGATCCAACGTACTGGCAGACAGAAATACTAAAATTCCAGATGTGATTGACTTCTTCACGACAAAAGGTATTTCAAAAACTTACCTACAAGTTAATTTATCGATCTTTCACCCAACAACTCTCCAATAATTTTGCATTTTATAGTATTAAAATCAAAATAAATCAACAGAAACCATCTCTTTATAATAACAAAAAACAAACTGTGACTTGTTTAGATAAATAATGAATAATAAAATAACCCGCAATGTTCCTCTAAGAAAATCCGGCGACCTACACAATCCAGGCTGCCGCTTACGAAACTACTCCCGCAGGCAACAGAACTACGCAGATTTCAGCCTGTCTCGAACTAGTGAAAAACAAAATAGACGGAAATCGTAAATTAAGGAAAATCTGTCAAAAATTTAAATCAAAACCTGACATAATAGATCTAAATAAAGCCACCAAAGAAATAATTCAATTGCTAAATTATATCAAGCACAAAGCACTTGAAGATTACCTGGGCAATCTGTCAAATACTAAAAAAATTAGAGACATGCCATATCACATGTCCTCCTATAAGAACACAAGAAGGACAATGGGCGCGATCAAGCAACGAAAAGACGGATGCATTTGGCAAGCACTTCGCACTAGTTTTTCAGTCTTTCCCACCTACAGACGAGGACGACAGCATCGAAAAAGAAAACCTCCGTTAATATTTGGATAACACTCTT
Source organism: Poecilus cupreus (assembly GCA_963942605.1). Taxonomy (NCBI): domain Eukaryota; kingdom Metazoa; phylum Arthropoda; class Insecta; order Coleoptera; family Carabidae; genus Poecilus; species Poecilus cupreus. Next base: position 37,245,800 of record OZ012715.1, on the reverse strand, counting down.
CTAGTGATATACAAATAAATTATTTCAAAACTCAAGAAATTTGGAATATCATCATAAATAAACTAGACCCTAAAAACTAAAAAAGCCCCAGGCATTGATTTAATCACCAATGAATTGCACCCGACACCTAACTATTCTATTCAATGTAGTCCTTCAAATCCGTTATTTTCCAAATCAATGGAAATTCGCTCAAATCATTGTCATCCCAAAACCTGGCAAAAATTCAGAAGACGGAACTTCCTATAGACCAATCATCCTGTTTCTAACTCTATCCAAGCCATTTGACAAAGCACTACTCACAAGGCCGTATCAAATTATCCGGGAGGAAAACTTCAAACAAATCATCAATTTGGATTCAGACATGAACACACCACAGTTGAACAAATTGACGGAGTAGTAGAAGCTATGAACAACAGCCTTCAAAATAAGATGTATTGCTCAGCTGCATTCCTTGACATCAGTCAAGCTTTTGACAAAGTTGGCGCATTGGGTTACTTTTCAAGTTGAAACGTGACTTTCCCTACCAGTACTAGCAACTCCTCAAGTTATACCTCTGTAACCGGCAATTACAGATCAAATATCAAAACGCAGTCACTTGTATCCAATCAGTGAAATCGGAAGGAAGTGTTACTGGGCCGATTCTTTATCTTCTGTTTACAGCTGATCTTCCTATCCTGGATCTAAATTAGTGTTGGTTAAAAACTTAGCGAATTAGAACCAACTAATATAAATCTACCCACATCACCTTTACCACTGGAATATACACTTACGTGCCAGTGTATCTTAACAGGCACCAGCTACCTCGAACGGAGGACGTAAAATTACTGCTGTATAAAGCAATAATCAATCAGCAAGTACCTCAAACATCGTAATCGTCGAAAGATTTCAATCAAAAATCCTTTGGTTTTTCTCCAACTGGATAATTTCACAAGATATACAAATGCCTTCCGTTAAAGAAGAAATTCCCCGATTGAGTGCAAGATACATTCAAAGACTAAAATGTCACAAATATAAACCAGGCGTGAATCTCGTGCAGTGTGGTAGTGTTAAACGTAAAAATGTCACAACCCTCTAAATTTACCAGAACGATATATAAGTTTACTTTAGGATTAAGTAGTTTCACAAAAATAATTTAATTGTAATTATAGTAACTTTAGCAACTAAGTAAATGTAAGTAACATACTGCCAATGGACAGTTATTTTTCCATGTCATCTTTCATCACTAAAATTTACTGAAAATCTCTATCTCTGTACATGTAGATTGTACATATGAGTGGGTTCAAAAAAAAAAAAAAAATGTAAGTGAAACAGAAGTATAACTCACGGAATTAATATGTTTCTTAACACCTCCATATAAATATAGTACAAACGAGAGTTATTGATTTTGTATATTTACTTATTATATATTATCATAGTGTATTTATAGTGCACGTAGATTAACATGGCCTACCTAAGGAATGTAATGCTAACCAACTTTTACTTAGATGCCGCACTGCATGAAAGAGTGAACCAAAGTTTTACAACATCTCAGAGCTAAGCTTGACGGTAAGAAGTTGGGTGCGGTAGAAGGAAAATAGCAGAAAATATCAGCGGGATATATTTTAGTTTCTCTGTTCATTGGCGTAGTCAATATAAAAATATATTGCATACAAATATAATTTTACACTAAAATTTAAGCCTTACAAATGATTTAGTGTATTAATAAATTTAAATTAACATTTCACAAAATTTAATGAGAATATTTTTCATGCCCGTTACGCAAACAAACTAGAAAAACCCACAGGTGAATTAAGTAGAATAATAACTATAAGCTTATAGCATTATCCAATTTACAAGTAAATTGATATAAAAATCGTTTGCTTACAATAAATACTCAGTTTAAAAGCAGTTCATTGTCATTAAAGTGTCATTAATGAAATATTATTAAATATGGCTAAGGGCCGGTATTTCCAAAATCTGTTAACTAGAGAATTTTATCAATATAATTAACAAAAAATATTGCATCAAAATCATAGCTTAAATGATGATTATTATTCTAGCTCTCATCTTTTGATGCGATATTTTTTTGTTTATTAAAATAAAATAAATATATCATCACGCCTTTTATCCATTATAGGTGTGGCACTCTGCTAACGCAAATCTCGGTAAGTGATATATTTTTGCTTATGAAGTGCGGTTACCAGTCGACAATTCATAGCCGCCAAAGATGTTAGTGGAGGAGGAACCACAGGGGTAAATGTAAATTGGCAACTGTCAGCTGTGGGCTTCGAACTAAGGATCTCACGATTCACGGTCCGACACGTTACAACGGAGCTATTTACCCCATTTTTTGTTTATTCCATTGATAATTTATTCTATGGTTTATCTGAGGTTGGGAATATCGGCCCTAAATCAAATAAGGTTGTACGTGGTGACAGTAGAGAAATATTTGATAAAGTTATTGAAAGTTGTGGCTTACAATCAAAGCAGAAGGAATTTAAGTTCTCGTTACATAACCCTAATGCACCTGTCCAGTTTTATAAGGGAGCTTCAACCAGAACAATTGGTAGAATTAGGATGGAGAATAAAATTAGAAATTTGGAGAACCCATCCAAATTATCATCAATTCCAGGCGCAAGAAGACAAAGATTGAGTGTATGGGAAAACATTCGTGACTTTGATTTAGAAGTAATTAGAAGAATTATTGAAGATGTTTATTTGATTTAATAAGAGGTTCCTACATGTACTAAATTATTAAAAGAAATAAAAACTAAAATTGAGTTTCCATGGCGAAAAATTTATTTTGTGTTTGTATGTTGTACATAGATTTTTAACTACTTATAGAAAATGAATTTAGTCAATTCAATTTTATGAAATTATTTTGTGTAGTTTATATTTTTATTGTTTTTTAGTCCATAATCTCTTACCGTTTATAACCCAGCTATGCCAAGTTAACCCGCACGCACAGTAGTTGCCTATGATAGTGGTCAATGTAAAAGTCATTGTGGTTTGTGAAAGTTTTTAATCGCCCATAAATAAAAATAAACATTATACATAAGTTCATAGAAAACATATAACGCAAAAACAACAAAATAAACAATACAATTTGAATAAAACTATCCACCATATGGATTCAATTTAATATCTAACAAATTTATCTTTTCTAGCTTTTAGGGATACAAAATTTTCATTTTGTAATCAGAATTAAGTGATTTTGCAATTTCGCTCTATAAAAATTATAGATATAGACCGGGAGCCAGCAACATAAAGCAAGGATGATAAGTCCAAAGCTGAATCTTTTTGAGAAGTTAGCCAGTGTCATGGTTAACACGGAAATACAAGTATGGCGGCCTGTAGGTGTCGACGTTGCGCTGCGCATTTTTTTAAATTTGTCAAAAAAAAAAACTATGCCTTTGGGAATGCGTACAAAGTTAATTCTTGTTTTATATTGTATATTAGATAGCTAAAGTGTGAAAGACTTGTATGCCATACCGATGCGGCGTCTCAAACTGTACGCCATATTAGATTTAAGGTGTCATTTTTTTTATGTCCTCTTGGATTACGAGTCCAAAGCTAATTTCTTTGTACATTGATGGAAAAAAAATTATCACCGATGACGATCACGCCATACTGTTTCGGTGTCTCTGAGTGCCCGAAATACTGATTCAAAGATGTCAAATTTTTCATTAGTGTATGTATCATAGGCACACACCTGAAAAAAATGTTTTTCAATAGATTTTATTGTCTCAAAGACGAGTCTATGTGTGCCATACCGACTAGATGTCTCTAATGTAAGTTATTAACATTAAAAATTGTAAAATTTTTACAAGTGGGGTGTATAACAAATTTAAGTGCCATACAAACTTTTTTGAGCCATTTTTAATGTATGGAGTACAAATATATATGTGTCATACCGATATCATATCTGTAAGGCAAGGAATAATCAAGTAAAGTAGTAAAATCATTAAAAACTGGTGAATTTAATTCAGTTATTATTATGTTGACTTTGAATATATGTTAATATTAAAAAAAAAATCGTTACTGCTGAGAGTATTTATTTCTATTACAAGTATTAACAAAAATTGTCCGAAAACGCTTATACTTTCCACTGGTTCAACGGCGATGTAATGCCATCAACAAAAAATGAAATTGTCTTTAAAAATATAAGCGATGAAACGCCAAACCATCAGAATGATGAACAGCTAAATGAAGATGAAGGTTAATATATAAATATACATTTTACAATCATTCGGAAAAAATACTTAGAAATGTCAATAATAACAAATAAACAAAGCCGTTAGTTTTACATTTTTCTATAATTATGTAATTGAATATCACCGATTCATAACATTTGCAGAACCTGTAAGCTCTGATGAGGACACGGATGGAGATTCCGATGAAGAGAAAGACGATGATAATATTAGTGAAGCTACGGATTCACTTGATGAATTTGATTACCATGTAGTATCGAATGAGGACAGCGATGAAGATGAAATCTAACGAGGATGATAATTAGCTAAAAAATTTTTCCAACGATTACCAATGATATTATAAATATTTCGAAATAAAATTAGTTTTTACAGTATGGTGCCCTTTTAAATACCTTCTATTAGTATGGCATCGCATCTATTCGTCGAATTGGACCACTGGGGACATAAAAGCGAACCGCCATACTTGTATCCATGATACATCCACTAATGAAAAATTTGACATCTTTGAATCAGTATGGCGGGCATTCAGAGACACCGAAACAGTATGGCGTGATCGTCATCGGTGATAATTTTCTTTCCATCAATGTACAAAGAAATTAGCTTTGGACTCGTAATCCAAGAGGACATAAAAAAAATGACACCTTTAATCTAATATGGCGTACAGTTTGAGACGCCGCATCGGTATGGCATACAAGTCTTTCACACTTTAGCTATCTAATATACAATATAAAACAAGAATTAACTTTGTACGCATTCCCAAAGGCATAGTTTTTTTTTTGACAAATTTAAAAAAATGCGCAGCGCAACGTCGACACCTACAGGCCGCCATACTTGTATTTTCGTGTTAACCATTACACTGGCTAACTTCTCAAAAAGATTCAGCTTTGGACTTATCATAGGTGCTTTTTGTTGCTGGCTCCCGGTCTAATAGGTTCGTCAATTTATTTTGAACAATAGATGATCTTACATTAATTATAAGCTTAGCTTAGCTTACTAACAGGCAAAGTGAGAACTCAAAAAAAAGTGAAATTCCTGTATAAGTAAGCAACTTGAAGACTATACGAATGAATGAAGAAGAAGCTGATTATATATTTTCAAAAAACGAGGCCGCTTGAAATATAATATTCTTTATCTTCGAACAAAATGTCATAGAATCCTAGCCCTATGCATATTTTAATTCTAGATTTTTTCAGATTTTTTTTATTGACACAGTGTGCAATGATTTGACATTTCAAGTTTAGCTTCAAAAATTCGTTAGACTATGTGATTTTCAGAGATATTAAATTAGATCGATGCATAGGTATGCAACAGTACTTTTAATTATGTCTCTAATTAAATGTAAAAAAAAAATTCAAAGGTATCATTAGATAAATTCACCCCGAAGAAGGTGAACATGACCACAAGTCAACTTTACATTGAAAAATGATGTTTAGAACTATCTATGGCAAAGATTACTGAAATAAAGTAAACATAATATTATTTAATCAAAATCTTACATAAAAAAATAAATTTTCCACAACAAAATAAGTTAACATTAAATTATTAATTTTATAGTGAACGAAATTAATAAATTTTACTTAAATTTAAAACTTAGCTTACAAACATCAAATATAGTACACACCTACGACGCACAGTTGGATTACTTAACTATTTTTTATGAATTTTATTTATGAAATTGTTGTACGTAGATTAAGTGTGGTCAAGTGAAACACCTATTTTGCACACGTTATTAAACCTTTGGCCAAGTTATCTACCTCACTTTTTTTACAACTGTACCTTTTGAAATACTGTACTTTTTATTGAAACGCGATTAAAGCTTTCGTATTTCTCGTCTAACACTTCTGCTATACATTTTTTAAAGTATCTGCACTATTTTCTTTAAGCCGTTTAGTGTCAGGTAAAGCAACATAATGCAACTTTACTCATTAGGTCAGCTTGACCCCAAATTACTTCAAACATTGCGTAAATGTACAAATTCCACGAACTATGAATGGTAATGCAATTTATTCCATGTATGATATCGAAGGTTTCATCTTTAAGTATTAGTTTATTCAAAAACTTCAAGGTAATATTTTAAATTTTAAGTTTTTCATGTGAAACTTTAAATGAATTTGTTCAGTGTTAGAATACAGCTGTAACTTTCTTCGTCTTTATCCTTTTTATACTCATGTATACGAATGATACATTTTACTTATATGTTATCAACGAGTATAGTGTTATATAAAGAATATCGTAATAAAACTATCCATCAAAACCTCAAAACGGATAATGTTATTATTTTGTTGTTATATATATATATATATATATATATATATATATATATATATATATACCTAGCTTTAGCCACTAAAGCTTTGTTTCAACTGGAGAATTTTTTTTTACTATTTTACATAATCCGTTTAGAATTATGATACAACATATTTTCTAATATTTGTTGAATAGTGTTCATTTATTTTTATTTTGTTTTTAATTCTACTATAATTTATTTCATGCAAATTTCCTGGAAAAGTGGAATAACCTACCATTAAACTAATTTGAAATACGCTGATGTCAACTTCTTGCCTAACAACTGTAAGACTAATACAAATAATAATATTTACACACCTAAGTAAAACGTATTATTCTTATGTATCGCGGTCCGAGAGACACAAGCCTCTCTTTTAGTAGGTAATTCATTTTAGATACGAAGAAATGTAAATATTGTTACTGCCAAATTCCTGCAGTTCCATTATTATTCATTTGACTAGAATTGTGCACGTATGAACTTGGAAATTTTACTGATTTATGGAGGGAACTGGGAACATGATTTCACCGAATCTAATATTAAAATGACGTAGGAATATAGAAAATTGTTGCCTTTACATGACTCCGGTTATTATTTTGCAATGAATGTTTTAATCAAGGATACCTGCTGTGTTTTAGATTTAAAACACTGCATTGCCCAAATAGTTAAATAATAATTTCGTCAAATATATTATTATTAATTCTATTTTGTCAATGGCAATAGATATAAATTAGGGATAGATTTATTGTTCGTCCCTAACTATAAATATTTGTCAATTTTTCAAATATTGCTTTATTGGAATACAAAACTAATTTTTCACAAGAATCAAGATACACTCTGTCATGATCTTCTCTTGAAATCCAAAACAAGAAGTATTTCCACTTCCCAAAGCAAAACTAGAAGAAATTATTGTTAAGAAAAATGATATCTTGATAATAAGTTTTTGCATTCCGCATTTATGATTAAAATATAAAAATTTGAATCTATGAATATGATTTTCAAAGCAAATATTTTACGAAACTATTTATCCCATATATAGTATAAATTATATTTAATTAAATTTTATTATATATTATATTGTATTATTGCATTCGGGTACCAGCATTTTTTATTTTTTCCTATGTTTATTTTGAAAATATATGTTACTTATTTATTAGATTGGGTGGGAGAAGTATTATTATGGGATAAAACCGATTCCGATTCTCGGCTAGTGGAATATGGTGGATCAAGTTACGTTTAGCTAAATTCTGTTATATCAGTTTCATTACTATTCGAGTAAATCTGATTTATATTTCTTTTAACACTCATTGTTTTAAATAAAAAGCATAGAATATTGAAGTGAAATGCGACGCGACCAACATTTTAAGGAAAATTTAACTAAATGGGAGGGGCATGGGCAGACGCCAACGCTACGTTCTCGAGCGTTCGGATTGAATAAAGCGGTAGAAAATAGGGATTCTCCTAAAATATCATGAATCAAGAAATATCAAGAAGTCTTGAAACAAGACTAGTAATACGTTGTCAAGAAATGAGCAGGACAAGAAATGGTCATCAAGACCAGATTTCTTATCGTTGTGGAAACAATTTAAAAATAGCTATGAATTAATACAAATTTATTTACGATTAAAAATCCAAATTATATTTATATGTCCCACGATATATACAGATCTTATAAAAATGTTGAAAGAACTAATATAGTATACATTTTGATGTAATGGCATAATAGCACAGCATACAGTACGATCGACTGCTGACTGATCAGTGACACATGAGGGAGGAAAAAGCGTACTGTGTTGTACAAAAATTAAATAAATAAAAATCTAGCCTAGTACACTAGAGGTCATGGATTTGAATCCCAGAGCATAGTCGTTTGTGTTGTTCATAAAATTCAAAATTATCCACTCGAGAGCAGGCATATGGCAAAAATAGTTAGTGCACTTCCCATTTTCATATTAAAAAAAAATTCATATTTTTATTTATTATTGTTTCATTCCGAACAATCCATCGAACAAAAATGGGAGGCTACTTGAAGGCTTTTTAGGATATTTGTATTTATCTCATTAAATAATTAAAGTGTGGTAAATTTTGTTTGAAACGAATGTAGACTAATATTAGTAGGTACCAATTTTCTTTATGTTCAATTTTGTAATATTTATAATAAAGAACTTTTCATAATTATAATTTTTGTATATTTGCCAAGTTATGATTTCTAGAAAAACTTAAAATATTATATCTGTAATAAGAGTTAAATAAATTAAATTCCATTTGGTGGGAAGTTATTAGCTGTGTACAACAGATTTATAAATATTAAATCGAAATTACATTATTTTGTACTGATACTTATATTATTTCAGATATAGAATTACCTGTTTTCTCGGAGTCATCTACCATTAAAATACAATCACAAATTGGAGGTGGTAAGTTTAATAACAACAAAATACGCAGATAGTACAAAAAGTTCTAAATTGTTGTTTTTTTTTTATGAAAATTGACTTGTTACTACAATTGTTGAAAATAAAAAAAAGGTTGTAATTTTTTTCACTCAAATGATTAATTATATACAAAATGTATTTAAAGTCTATTGTCTCAAGGAATTTACAAAGTAATAAATAATAGCAAAACAAAAATAATAAAACTATTAATCACCATAGATAACGCCACTGTCTTGTATCAAGTTTGGGTCGAGTTTATCATTTCAACTGGCACAATAGCTTTCGTAATAACGCTAGTAATGTGATAATTTTCACTCATTTTGTTATTATTTTCAAAATATATTGAAAGTATTTTGTTTCAATTTCTATATAAATCTGACGTTTCTTTTAAATTAAATGCATGTTTTTCGTATTGTTTGAAATATAATCTGTTAATTATTAAATAACTTGGATATATTAAGTTAATACAAGCATTCATTTAAATAGCAATACCAGTAATATAATATTAATAACACGAATCGCTAATGCGAATTTAAATTTAGTACTGGAATGCACATCTTTTCAATGAATACAAAATGTACTCAACATATCAATGAAGTACAATTTTTTTTTTCAAACGACTCAATATATGTCCAAAATACACTCTAGTAACTAAATAAGGATTTAATAAGCCAATGTTCCCTCATCACTAATTTGAAAATTATTTATTCGAATTTTACGCATTAGACTTTATTTTGTATTTCGTGCAATACATATGCAAAAAAAAAAATATATTGTTCATATATGAGCGTAGTAAAGATAATACTTAGTATATGTGCATATTCGTAAATTAATAATGGTGTATAGTATTCCATGCCTCAGCATTTTAAAGAAAAATGTTTCCCGTAGAATACGAAACTAGAATAATAAATGTTGGTTCTATTAAAAAAAAAAATCAAGGTTACCTATCCTTCATTTGACCTTGAGATTTGGTCTCAATGGCAAATTCAAGGTCACCATAATTTGACCCCCTCAAAACCTAGACACATTTGCCTGAAACATTTTTAACCATCTTACTTAGTTCTCTATATGATAGTCTGATAAAATTAAAAATATACACCTATATATAATTATATAAATTATAATACTAGATCAATTCAAACTTAAAAAAATTTATTTTATTTTAACTCAAGCAATTACAACGTGTTTATATTTTGATGTACAGAACAGAATCTAAATCTACAAGCTACATATCTTTCTTTTATGTGCAGAATTTACCTTACTAAGCTTTCAGTCTCATCTTACAGCGTGAGAAGTTGTCTGATGTAACATATGTAAATTATTGTGCAATACAGGGCTGGACTCCTATATTACTCCTCCAGCCTTAAGAGGAGAAGCTAATTCTTGAGGGGAATTACTTTTACTAATTTCATTTAACTCAATATCTTTTTGATTAATTTTATTTCTTTTAGAAAGATAACTTCTGCATTTACAAACATTCTTTAAACAATAACAGATAATTATAATCATAATTAATACTATAAAAGCATACAATATTATAAAATGAGTTTCATTATTATTATTGATATTATGAATTGAATCTAAATGAATCTCTCTTTGTTTTTCTATACTGAAGTTAGAAATATTATGAATTTTATGTTCTAAATGTTTTATTTGAATGTTTGTTATATTCCGATTTAAATCGATTAAATTTCCAAAGTTACTAGATATTTCTATTTGATTATTCGCCTCACAAGTTTCGGTGATATAAATTCCCTTAAGATTTTGTATTTCAAAATTATTATTACAAGTGAGTTTTACTTGTTGTTCATTAGGGAAATATAAATACTTTATTTTTGAATTTTTTACAATTATTACCGAATTTATTTGCGATAATTTTGAATATTGACAATGTTCAAATTCTTTATAGCAAATAATATTTTCCAAACGTTTATTATACTCGTTATTTTCAGATGTACAATAATATTCTTTATCGTCTAATTTTATACATTTATTAACGGGTTTTATTTTACAATTATTTTTCGAATACAATCCATTTACAATATTCATAGTCTCATATGAGTTGTATAGTTTTGTCGGTATAGGTGTGACTTGTATTAAGTTCTCTACTCGTGTGTTTATTTTCAATTTTATTTATTTCTTTAAGAATTTGTTCATAATTTATTACACCAAAATATAAAATATTTAATTTACAGAATGTAAATGTCTCTTCAAGTTGAACAAAAGAAAAATAAATATCTTGCGTTACTTGTGTGAATTGATTAATAACATTCTCAATTTATATAGTTACCAGTTCATCCAGAATTTTTGCATTGTATTTGTTCAATGCTTGAATTTTTTCATTTAATTCATTATTGTTTTCATTAATTTGAATAAGTGTATTATTTTTACTAGACATAATTTTCTGATTATTTTCAACATTATCTAATATTTGAACATAATGTTCCTTATCGGAATGTTCGTATTTCGGTTCTTTGGAACGTTGAGAGAATAGAAACACCACGTTGTTATTGTTAAATGCTTTTTAATAATTCATAAGAATACATTCAAAATGTTCAGACCATATATTTTTTTTATTTATATTAAAACAATACTTGTCAATAATAATTATTTATATTAGAAACAAAATTAACGGCAATCTAGATGACATAAAAATTAAATAAATATGGAGAAGTAAAATGATTTAATTCTAACACTCCTCCTTAATTATTTTACTTCGGAGTGACATAAATACTTTTCGATTAAGTGGTTTGGTTAAAATATCGGCAAGCTATTTTGCACTTTCTATATGTTCGAGAGTAACAGTTTTGCCGACATGCTCTTGGATAAATTTGCGCGGAATTTCTATGTGCTTCTTGCCCTTAGTAGTTTTGCCCTCGTGAGCATTATGCAGCATATGTATTGCTGACTGATTGTCAACGAACAAAGTAATTGGCTGATCCGACTTGATGATTCCCAGTTCGCTTCCGATCCTCTTGATCCAGCAGATGTCATCAATCGAAGACACTGCTGCTCTATATTCGGCTTCGGCTGTCGATGTGGCGACGAGACGCTGCTTTTGAGTGTACCAAATAATTGGCCCTCCTCTCATTAGCAGTATCCCGCTTGTTGAATGTCCAGTCGCGATGTCTCCTCCATAATCTGAATCACTGTATGCTACCAATGAAGTATCTCCATCGTAGAATATCCCAAAGTCTATGGTCCCTTTTAGATACTGAAATACTCTTTTAATCATTTTCCAGTGACTTAACATTGGCTTATTGCACTGACGACTTAAGAAATTGACAGCATAGCAGATATCTGGACGTGATATGGTGGCCAGGTAAAGTAGACTTCCAATGGCCTCACGATACGGAGTGCTGGTTGGTACATATTTATCATTTGTTATGTTTTCTTCTTCAGTGATCATTCCTTTCTCTATTGGTGTCGAGACTGAGTTACATGTATTGCAATTAAAACGTTCTAAAATTTTCTTGGTATATTTGGCTTGATAGACAGAGATACCGTTTGGTTTAACTTTTATATCCATCCCAAGGTACGAGATTTGATTTAGTACTTGGCGGTTGAATGTGATCTCGAACCGTTGATTAATCCTCTTCAAAACATTGTAGATTTCATGCTCATTCTGCCCAGCGATAAGTCCATCGTCTACAAATAGGGTTAGTAAAATAGTTTTCTTCTGATTATAATACACGCATGGATCATCATCTGTGCTTTTAAGTCCGATTTCTTCAAGAAAGTTGGAAATCTTCTCATTCCATTTCCTAGGAGCCTGTTTCAGTCCATACAAACTTTTTCTCAATTTGCAAACTTTCTCTGTTCCGTCATCGAATCCTTCAGGCTGAAACATGTACAGGTCTTCATTCAAATCTCCATGTAAAAATGCGGTGGTCACGTCGAAAGGTACCAGTTTCATCTTCTGTCTCCGAATAATCTATCCCCTCCTTCTGTTGAAATCCACGAGCTACCAGTCTTGCTTTCAGCTTCCCATTCGACTTTGTACGCAATACCCAAAGACATGTTAAAGGTCTGACTCCTTCTGGGCATTTTACCAAGTTCCAAGTTCCCATTTTTGTCAAGGACTCAAATTCTTGCGTCATTGCTTGCAACCAATTTTTATCTTTGATTGCTTCGGATACAGGGATGTCTTCTACTTCGCCGATCATGGCCGTGTTCGATTTGTTACCCTTAAAGTTGCCCATTATGTAGTCGGAGAATCTGACAGGTGGGTGAATGTCTTGACGATTACGCAAGCCTGGTCTTCTCGGTTGTTGGCCTTCTGATTGATCATCCTGGTCCGAGTCTTCCTGTCCGCTGTCACTGTCTGTTCTACACTCCTCCATTTCCTCTGCTAATGTTTCTGGTGTGCTGTTCCTCCCTGCTAACTCAATTTCTGAACTGTGCGTTTCATCCTTTTCTTTCTCGTTAAATATGACATTGTCTGAACTAACAACGTCTCGTTCGTCTGGCAAATAAATTCGGTAACATGGGGAATCCAGATCATAACCCACAAATATTCCCTTCTTGGATTTTCTGTCTAGTTTCGCTCTCTTGTGGTCGGGAGTCAGCACATAACATTCACATCCAAATGACTTGAGTTTGTTTATGTTTATGTGACGTCCAAACCACATATCTGCTGGACTCTTGTCTTTCTCAGAGCTCATTCCGGTTTGATTGATTGTGAAAACAGCATAAGTCACAGCTTCTGCCCACAGATTTTCGTTCAAACCTCGTGCATGGATGATAGAGCGAGCTGACTCAACCACGGTCCTCATTTCTCTTTCTATTCGTCCGTTTTGTTGCGGCGTGTATGCGTTCGAAAAAGTGTGCAGTACACCCAGCTCTTCCAGTGTTTTTCTGGTATTTGCGTTTCTGATTTCTCTGCCATTGTCCGACCTCAGACTCTTCACTCTTCTCCCAAATTGATTCTCAACCTGATACCAAAATTCTTGAGCATCTGACTTCGAATTAATACTATTTAAATTTGCGGTTGACAAACCCACTGTGACAAGTGCTCTTCGATTGGTCTGTCTTGAATTATATCTGTCTGCTGGTTCGTTTCCGTGTTTGTCATCACTTCGCTTCTTGCAGTCTTTTGAAAAATTACCCTTTCTACCACACGTGTTACATGCGTAATTTTCTTTACAGTACACAATATATTTGGCACATGGCTTGTTACGACAGTATTTTTTCACATGGCCCTTCTGTCCGCATTTGAAGCAACTTACGGTTGTATTTTCTTGCATATTCGAATTGTACTGTCCAGACCTTCTACTTGATTTGACGACGAGTGCATTTTGAGAGGAAGATTCGCTCGGTGGTTCGCTGTCGTTAAGTCGATCCTCTTCGAGTCTTAACCGTTCAATCAGCGTATCGATGGTCTTGTCTGCAATGCCAAGGTTGTCCCATGCGGTTCTGAAGTGATGAAGCTTCGGAGGTAGTACTCCAAGAATCCGTGTCATGACCCAGCTGTCTTTCATCCTTTCTCCTCCGGTTGACAAGTCTTCAGAAATCTGCAGAATTTCCATACGTTTCTGATTTCTCTGCCATTGTCCGACCTCAGACTCTTCACTCTTCTCCCAAATTGATTCTCAACCTGATACCAAAATTCTTGAGCATCTGACTTCGAATTAATACTATTTAAATTTGCGGTTGACAAACCCACTGTGAAAAGTGCTCTTCGATTGGTCTGTCTTGAATTATATCTGTCTGCTGGTTCGTTTCCGTGTTTGTCATCACTTCGCTTCTTGCAGTCTTTTGAAAAATTACCCTTTCTACCACACGTGTTACATGCGTAATTTTCTTTACAGTACACAATATATTTGGCACATGGCTTGTTACGACAGTATTTTTTCACATGGCCCTTCTGTCCGCATTTGAAGCAACTTACGGTTGTATTTTCTTGCATATTCGAATTGTACTGTCCAGACCTTCTACTTGATTTGACGACGAGTGCATTTTGAGAGGAAGATTCGCTCGGTGGTTCGCTGTCGTTAAGTCGATCCTCTTCGAGTCTTAACCGTTCAATCAGCGTATCGATGGTCTTGTCTGCAATGCCAAGGTTGTCCCATGCGGTTCTGAAGTGATGAAGCTTCGGAGGTAGTACTCCAAGAATCCGTGTCATGACCCAGCTGTCTTTCATCCTTTCTCCTCCGGTTGACAAGTCTTCAGAAATCTGCAGAATTTCCATACAATTCTGGACAGCTGATTTGTTCACGTCGTATGTGTAGGCAAAGAATTTTCTCTGCAAACCCTCAATTGTAATGTCTGACTTTTTACCGTACAGGTTTCTTAATTTATCTAACATTTGTTTTGCAGTTTGACAAGTCGCGATTTTTCTGGCAATATTGCTGTTAACATTTAATCCTATTAGCGCTTGTGCTTCAAGATCCTTTTTAAGCCACTCTTTTACTTGCTCATCGGTAAGAGTCCCGTCAGGTTTTACTTTCATTCCAATTGCGACGTCAAAAATATCTTTTGACTTGAGAGTTAGATCAATTTTAAAACGCCATGAAACATAATTGACGTTACCCTGCGCGTCTTCGGCTAATAGCTCTAGGTGCGACTTTACTGAATCCATGACTATTCTTACAAAGTTTATTATAATAACTGTTTGATGACGTTGACGTTTCGTTTCTGACTCGGCTGACTGTCGACGTTGACTTGTGATAATCTGTCGTGACTGACGATGATTAGCTAATACTTTCTTGACTGACGATGATTAACTAGTGCTTTCTTGACTGACGAATTCTTCTCAATGTTCCAGATTTTCCAGCATGATCTGGGCCCATAACCTGTTCGTATTTCGATTCTTTGGAACGTTGGGAGAATAGAAACACCACGTTGTTATTGTTAAATGCTTTTTAATAATTCATAAGAATACATTCAAAATGTTCAGACCATATATTTTTTTTATTTATATTAAAACAATACTTGTCAATAATAATTATTTATATTAGAAACAAAATTAACGGCAATCTAGATGACATAAAAATTAAATAAATATGGAGAAGTAAAATGATTTAATTCTAACACGGAAGCGTTGAGATTTCCGGTTATAATTTTGAATATTGTTCCGAGGCCGTTTATCAAACCACGTTTTCTGCGGTGTAGGTATAATAACTGAATTTTTTCTTGAATGTGATTTAATAAAGTATTCAATATATTACGGTTGTCAATTATACTATTATCGAGCTTATGGAGATCAAAGTTTAGAATACAATGCTTTGGTGTTTTGTGTTAATATTTCAAATGGTTTGAATAAATCTTCTAAACGAATTTTGAAATTTATAGCTTGAGTTTTACCTGGATGTGGGCAACACCGAGTTCAAGGATATTGATGCCAGGGTTGTGGTCATCTTTTATTATTAACGTGATTCCATATGGAATCAATCTGAAACAGTAATACGGGGTTTCTTTAATTGTGTCAACTTGTGTTTTTTAATTTTATTGTCGATTATTTAACCGCGTTCGTGTACTACTGCTTTAACTTTAATTTTCTTAAATTTGGGTTTTTCAATTTTGCCACTATTTCGTTTATGAATTTTTACATGTACATCTTCAGGGATATCAATTTGTTTATCTTGTGGCTTAGCGTATTTCAACTTGGCTTTTTCAATGCTATGTTTTACTTTTTGGTTAATTTCATTTAATATTTCCGAATGTTTATGTACGTAATCTTCTACGATAATTTCTTCAGGTTTAATATTTGAATTTACGTCTATTCCGTATACATTTTCGATTGGCGTTCGTTTTGTTATAGAGTAGATACAATTATTATACGCGATTAAAGCACAATTTAAACTATCTTTTAATTTAAGAGATTTTGTTATCGGGTTTTGATTTATAATACGCATATGTTCAATGAGGGATGAATGAAATCGTTCAACTATTCCATTGCTTTTTGGGTTATCTACAGAGATTAATGAATTTTTATTTTTCGTAATTCTAAATAATTTTGTATCAATTTGTTATTAAACTCCAAACCGTTATCAGATATAATTTTTATCGGAATAGTAAAATGTGTAAAATATTTTATTAATTTATTTAAAATAGTAACTGCGTTTTTATCTTTTAAGATATAAGCTATAGCAAATTTAGGAAATTAATCAACAAAAGTAAGTATTTTAGTTTGTTCTAAGGATAACAAATCTACATGTATTATTTCAAAATTCTTGTTAGCTGTTGGGGTTATAATATTTGGAATTTGGATGGGGTTCCGCTCATATTTATTCGCGAGACAGACGTCACATTTGTTTATATAATTTCGTATGTCTTTAGACATGTTTGGCCAGTGGTATTAAAGTTGTAATTTGTTATAAGTTTCGGTAATTCCACGATGGTTGGTTTTACCCTCATGGTAGTTCTGTATAGTTAATTGTTGTTCGTCTACGTACTCTATGTCTTTAACCATGCATTTACAGCGTACTAATTTAAAACTTCCTTTCACAAAGTATGTAATATGGAATTGATATTTAGTTTAAAATTTTCAGGTATCAAACAGTAATACGTAATACCGGATTGAAGATTATTTTTTATAAACTGTGTAATACTAGAATTTAAATTTTGTTTATTTAAATAAAAATAAATACGTTGAATTTTATTCTCAAAAATTTTATCTATTTTAACGCTATTTTTATCTTTTGTTTCTTTTACAATAATTTGATTACGACAATTGTTAAGGCACAAATCTAAGTATGTCAGTCCATTTACTGGGCTTTCATCGTCTGAGTGAAGCGTTTCGTTATAAGACTCGGATCCTATATCAGCTTCTACGGATTCGTTATCAGAATTCAAGTTAAATTCTAAATGTTCAGGTTTATTAAACACATTGAAAATGATTATTGCCAAATATTATTTGAATAGATTTTTCAATTTTTATCCACGGTAATTTATTGTGTCCAGTGCCTATGCGTGGTAGGTCAAGTTCATTGATGTCTTTTGAATACAATATTCCAGTAGTTTATTTAAACTTTTCTCAACATTTAAAAGGGTTGGTTTTCTTTGATTATAGAATTCTTTTGTTATTAAATGTAATATTATTCTAGGTGATTTCTGAATATAAATTTTATTATGTAAATTAAATAATTTTGTTCAAGTGTATTTTTGTTTCACTTGTTTAGCAAATCCTTGTGACATATGTAAGTCTTTAGAAACACAGTGCACCAATGGATTTTTTGATTAAAAAATATCGGAAATTTTATATCGAATTTAAAATTTTGGTTTTATGCGCGAGAGAGTGTCAGCGACATAATTTTGACAGCCATTCTTATATTCGATTTCATAATTAAATTCTTCTAATTTGAGGCGCCATCTGATAAGTTTGTGATTAGGTTCTTTTAAGGAGTTTAGCCAGACAAGAGGGCGGTGATCAGTGATAATTTTGAATTTTCGGCCTAGCAGGTATGGGCGAAATTTTTAGTTGCCCAAACGATAGCAAGTAGTTCTTTTTCAATGACAGAATAGTTAATTTCATGCGAGTTTAATGTTCGTGAAATATAAGAGATTGGTAAGTCTTTGTTGTTTCCATCGCGTTGGGCGAGTACGGCGCCGATTGCTAGCGTCCGTCGTCAAGATAAAGTCTTTTGTAAAGTCGGGATATTGCGGTATAGGGTTGTTGGATAGGAGAGTTTTACATTTCTCAAAACATTCTATGTAATTTTTATTAGTTATATCAATTTTATTTCCTTTTTTCAAACAAGTAGTAAGTGATTTCGTTATTTTAGAAAAATTATCAATAAAACTTCGGTAGTAACCGAGTAATTCAAGGAAGGACTTAACTTTTTTAGGATTTTTTTGGAATTGTAAAATTTTTAATTTCCTGAATTTTATCGGGGTTTGGTTTGATTCCGCCAGTTGTAATGATATGGCCAAGATACGCTACTTCTTTATGGAGAAATTCACAATTATCTAACTGAATTCTGGGATTAGCTTCGCGTAATTTTCGAAACACTTCTGTAACCGGTTGGTTACTAAAAAACTATGTTCAAAAAACTTGTGGGGGAATGGGAGAGTCAATTTTAAATCAGACAATAAATAAATTTAACTATATAAATATTTAATAGAGATAGAATGTAATATGTTTAAAATGTACAAAAATATAAAAAGAAAGAATTGGCAAATGAATAACACATATACAATTATATTCAAACACAAAGAGAATAAGCCACTTATAAATTACCTACAATATTTTACAGTTACGCCGTGGTCTCGGTTATACAAATAGATATGTTTATTCTTAAGTAGATAAGCGACAGACAATTTACTTACAGTTATACATGTTTCAGTCCGCTTCAGCAGGGAAGTCGGCTCTCAATTTTCAGCTTTGGAGTAGAAAATAAATAACTTCCACAATAAACTATACTGTTAAACGTTCGCTACACCACCGGAAGCCGACTTAGCACTTTTTATGTTGGCTTTACGAAACGCGGGAAACGACTGTCTGCAGCTTGAAAGTTATACTCGAAGGTTTGATCGATTTGCTTCCTCTTCCTGATCTCCTGGCCCAATTTACTCCACTAGAACCCATAACCGGAATACTTTCTAAATAAGGATAGTAAATTCTTACATCGAAAAAGTAAATTTAGAAATTTTGGGACTGAAGGTCCAATAAACTTTATCCGTCAAATAAAAATGAATCCGCCGACAGTACGTGACATTCACAGAACGACGGAACAATTTGAAAGCCTTAACAAAAATACGCTTGTTACAACTCTTTACCCCTTAGAATAATTATGTTTTCCGAAGGAGAATATAAATATTACATCTTAAGCCTACTTAACTAAGGTTTGGACGATCCTCTCTCAGGAGCCAGGTATGCGTTTGTTTCGGTATCACGAAGCGTCGCCTCCTCGGTGATTTCAAAGGCAGGTACTTGGTTGTGCTTTTCTCATTGGCCACAGGTGCATACACTCCGGCAGGAATTCGCTGTTTTTGGTTGTTGGTGCAACGAGTACTTTGCACGAAGCAGGAGTGACAAGCGCCGAACCTTGATTCGCCACCCTTCCGCCAACGGGGCGCTGAGGTCGACTTCGCAAAGTCGGCGAACACGTGATACCCTTGGTCGTATCGGCTTCCTGTAGAGGGATCGAACGTTCCCTCGTTATAGTGGCTTGGAGGATACGCTGTAACAAAAGGCCAACAGCAGTAACTGGATTCTCATTTAATTTCTACTCGTAGCATAAGTCTTTCTATCGGTATTTTATTTTAGATTGTATTCTCAAATATGAATTTATTAACGGAGAACTCTGAATAATATTAATGCTATAGTAAAACTAAACTAAAATGGAAATTGAAATGAAAACCTATTCTAACGACTATACTATCCTAACCTACGAACTCAATGAGATTACAATTATATTCTTTGTAACTAGCTAACCTAATCACTTGAAAATTAGAACCGCTAGTTAATAACTGTGCCATTCTGGGTCTAACTCTCAAGTTGGCTACCGTGGGACAGGAGCGCCAAATTCCTGAGTGACTTTATAATAAAAATCACCTGGCATCTGCCGTAATTTACTAAAATTGTACCTAATGTAACAATGAAAACAGTCAAATTAATCATAATAAAAATCAGCGGATTTTCCGAGCAATAAGATCAAGTATTGATTTTCGGGGAGAGCACGACTGACGTAAGTGGTATTTGGAGCTGGTTCACTGGAACTAGGTTTCTGGTTTACAACCGGAGGTGAGGGGTTTATGAGGGACATTTCAACATTTTGATGGTTGGTTCTCCCCCAACTCGTAGAATTACTTCTTCTTCACATATTTAGGCCCACATTCTTGAATTTAAAAATTGCATACAATAAAGCTATAACGACTAGTATGGAAGAAATAGTAATGGACACATAATTCGTATGCTTCTGGATACGGATATTTTTAAAATTTTGAATTTGGTGCTGAAATTGTTTTACGTCGATATCTGGCCTCACAGTCTTAGTGTCAATACTGGTTAAGATAGCGTTAATATTGTCTTGTTTAATGGCAGTGCTGTTGAATTTTGAAAGGTGGTCGATACTAACGTCAATTGGCGGGACAAGTAATTTATCTACTTGTTGGGACTTTATTTTAGATATAACTATTGTGTGAGACAGGAGAAAATAATTTGAAGAATGGACAGTGCAGGATGCAGGGATTTCGAGGGTTCCGGTGCCTGTAATAGTTTTCTTATATATGGATAACTCCCGTTCATCTGTACTTGGACAATTATAAGTTAGGATATCTTTGTCAACGCTATAGACCCACGTTTTGATATTATTTATTCTATACAAAATTGATTTTCTTTCGAACGTAATTCTATGCGAACAAAGTTTTTCAGCTTGAACAGTATTACCGGTATAAAGCGCAGAAAGACAAGTTATATCGGAAATTCGACGTACTGGACGCGTTTGTGGACAAATTTTGAATGACCCGGTTTAATAGGAGACTAGATCGGAAATATCTAACTCTACAAAAAACTGTTTGTCTTCGGACATTGCTAGAAATTCCGAATTAGGCTCAATGTAGAGTCGGACACTTGATTTGTTTTCAGGAGCTGAGTATGGTAATGCTAAAGCCCTGAATACATGGAAAAACCTTCCCGGTGCTTTTAAGGATAGTTCTACGAATAACCGTAAAGTACTGTCAAAATACGCTGCATGTACTCTCGCGACATCATAGTACATATATAAATTTCTCGCGGTGTTCGCTGTTAATAAAGTTAGGGTAGAAGGTAAATTTGACTGGATTTCGTTCAGTGCCAACTCAAGCGTTTTCGGGTTAATGAACACTGGACTTAATTTACCTAAGGCTGTTACCTCTATTGCATTTTAGAAAGTCATTACTGACTCTTTTAGGTCTTCTAAAATGTATTCGGCAGTGCGAATAGCAGAAACTAAACTTATACTCTGAACTAATTTGGTTTCAAATACTTGTCTCATATTATTCTGTGATTGTAGAATCGCATCGGTTTTATTGTTTAATGATTCTAAGACTACTTTGAATTTTTAAAAATTTGAGTTTATTTTCTTTTCGTTTTCTTGAATATTATTAATGATAGTTACTTGATAATTCAATAAATTTATGATTCCGTCATTTTGTTTTCCAACTGCGTTTATTTTTTTTATTAATTTCAGCTAAATCTGACGTAGTAGCGGTACCGAAAAGAAACTTGAGCGCGTGTCCGCCCAAATCTATTAAACCGCGCTTATTCTTTTTGTATGGGGCAACAGTCTTAAGTAAATTTTCCAATATTTGCCTAACTTTATTAGCATCACTTTTTATTATGTTCATTTCTCTACTTACCATATTATTTATCTGCCTCTTTGATTGGTCAGCCATTCCTTCTTCCACGGCCACGTTGACTTGAACGGCATTTTCTAGCAGGGCCTCGAAACCATCCAGGGTGATTTTATAGCCAGCGATGTTGACATCGGTCGTCAGTATCCAGTTATCACCAGTAAGCAGTATCTCATCTTCCTTAGTGAAGACCAAACCCTTATCTAGGACTGGCATATCGACCTCGGCACTTGCGGCCACGCATAGTGCAATAAAATATATTAACCCTAAAACCAAATTATGTAAACTATTTAATACGTTATTTTTTACAAACTTTAACCTTTAATTATTATTACTTAATTTCGTGTTTACCTAAATCAATTATACAACAGTGAATTTTAATCTATTTCTTACCTAAAGTTAAACCATACCATTACCTATACCGGGTGGAGCATCATACCTGTGTACATAGGCGATTAACATGAAAAAACAGTTTTTCCGTGCGCATTGCTCCCCAAATTATTTTAGGCAAAAATGCTTCAAATACATGTTGTAGAGAATAAAATTCTGCATCTAAATCAATAAACAGAATTACTTTTACTTGCTTTATAACGACAGAAATTAAATATGAAAACATGGAAAATTACGATGAAAATAGCAAATAGCCATGGAATTGAAACAAAAATTAATAAATGCTTCTCGTTTTTCTGTCAATTTGATATTTTACCCGTCAAATTAATCATTCATCTGTCAAATGTCAAGCATTTATTTATTTTTGTTTCAATTCCATGGCTATTTGATATTTTCATCGTAATTTTCCATGTTTTCATATTTAATTTATGTCGTTATAAAGCAAGTAAAAGTAATTCTGTTTATTGATTTAGATGCAGAATTTTATGCTCTACAACATGTATTTGAAGCATTTTTGCCTAAAATAATTTGGGGAGCAATGCGCACGGAAAAACTGTTTTTTCATGTTAATCGCCTATGTACACAGGTATGATGCTCCACCCGGTATTTACATAATTATATCCTACTATTGGATATCCACGGATAGTCCGGAGGGCGTCCAGAATTCCGGGTAAGATATTGCCGCTGCGCACCTGAAGTTGATGCCCTATTCTCATCGCTTTCCTCAACTTCGAGGTACGCAGGTTCGGCCAGATTGCTTCCTTCAGCGACGTTCGGTGAACCCGCTTCCGATCTGACGTATGGAGTATCCCTTTCTGGTCTCGTGCCATTAGCACCGCAGTCGCGAGCATTCGTCCCTTGCTCGTTTGGTTCTAGTGCATTTAATTGGGCCAGGAGATCAGGAAGAGGAAGCAAATCGATCAAACCTTCGAGTTTGGTATCTAATGGAATTCCTGAAATCTCATTCTGACAGTTCTCATCCTTAGAACTTTCCTCCATGGTATGGAATCACAGTTTTAGACGATATGCATTCACTACCTTCTCTTTCTCAGTTTTCGGATTTTTTATAACGAAGTTGGTCGAACTGGTTTGTTTTATAATCCTAAACGGACCAATCCAGGGTTTAATAAACTTCTTGCACAGACCTTGAGGTATGGTTGGATCGTTCAGGAAAATTCGCTTTTTGATTTGGTAGTGGTTTAGCTTCCGGATACCTTGTAAACGCGTCTATAAAAGTTAAAATGCACGTGTTGCCGCTACGATTCGTTCTAATTGGCCCTACAACATCCATTGAGACACGTTCAAAAGCCATCAAATATTCGGGTAGTTTCCGCAAAGGTGCTGGACGAAGATGTGGCGAAGTTTTTCTTTGGGCGCATGAGAGACATTTTTGACAATATTTCGTTATGTCTCCCGTCATGCCTTTCCAGAAAAAGTTCTTCTTTATCTTCAAAAATGTCTGCTCAAAACCTAAGTGCACTTGGCCGTATTGGTGTCCGGTCTTTGGGGGTGGTTTTAAACTTATGGTATTGGTTATTTTTACTTAAAAAGGGGCAGGCCGATTCCCTTGCATTTTGGAAAGGGAACGACGAAAAACTTACGTTTTTGACATAACTTTCAAGCTGCAGTCAGTCGTTTTCCGCGTTTCGTAAAACAACATAAAAAGTGCTAAGTCGGGTTCCGGTGGTGTAGCGAACGTTTAACAGTATAGTTTATTGTGGAAGTTATTTTTTTTCTACTCCAAAGCTCCAAAGCGGACTGAAAGATGTATAACAGTAAGTAAATTGTCTGTCGCTTATCTACTTAAGAATAAACATATCTATTTGTATAACCGAGTCCACGGCGTAACTGTAAAATATTGTAGGTAATTTATAAGTGGCTTATTCTCTTTGTGTTTGAATATAATTGTATATGTGTTATTCATTTGCTAATTCTTTCTTTTTATATTTTTGTACATTTTAAACATATTATATTCTATCTCTATTAAATATTTATATAGTTAAATTTATTTATTTTCTGATTTAAAATTGACTCTCCCGTTCCTCCACAGGTTTTTTGAACATAGTTTTTTAGTAACCAACCGGTTACACTTCTTCTACATTTATTATGTTCTTCAAGAGATGTACCGAGAATAATAATATCATCGAGATATACGAAGCATGTTTTATTTATCAAATCTTGTAATACAAAATTCATCAAGCGCTGAAAGGTAGCGGCCGCATTTTTAAGTCCAAAGGGCATTCGCTTAAATTCGTAGTGCCCGGTGTTAGTTGAGAATGCAGTTTTGGGGATATATTCGGGATTAACTTCTATCTGATGGAAGCCAGAAGTTAAGTCTATGGTTGTGAATTAATTTGATTTTCCGAGTTTATCAAGTATGTCTGTAATGTCAGGGATAGGAAATTTGTAGTCAATAGTTTTGTCGTTTAGTTTACGGTAGTCAATTACAACGCGAAATTTCTGTTTACCGGATGCGTCCATCTCTTTCGGGACTACCCAGTTGGGAGCAGACCAGGGGGAGTACGAATGTTGAATTATATCGTCGTTCAACATTTTTTCAATTTGAGTTTGCACTTCCTGTTTGTATATTTCTGGGTATTTGTATTGTTTTGCGTGTGCAGGAATATTTTCGGTTGTTTTTATGTCATGTTTTATTTTATTAGTGAACGAAAGTTTTTGATTAACGCTTAAGATTAAATCTTTACATTTATTTAAGGTTACAAATAGTTCTTTTTGTTCCGATTCGTTTAAGTGGTCATTTCTGATGGTCTGTTTATTTATTTCCATATTAAGAGTTTTATTTTGTTTTTGATTTAAGTACTGAAATTTATATTTATATTTGTTTAAAAATATTACTTCACCTTTTTCAAAATTGAATTTAGTTTTTAACACTTCAATTCCGGGTATGCCCAATAAAATGACAAAATCTTTATGAAAATTAAAAATATAACTTTTCAAATTAAAATTTTTTAATTGAAAAAATGTAAACTAACTTCCGGACGATTTGCCATTGCATGTATGAATTATAAAATGTTCACAAAATTTTGTTGTGTCAGGTTTAATTAATTTAGGGTGTATATAATTTTGAGCTGAACCTGTGTCTAGAAGTATTTTCGTATTATTAATTTGTATGAAGGGGAGTTTACTTAAATTATTTGCTAGCGATTCGTTTAAGGAGAATCGAGTTGGTGAAAAATTTGAGTATCAATTTGTTCAATATATTCATTTTCGTTTTCAGTAGTTTCATTAATTTCTTGTATATCAGAATAATTTTCGGTCTCTAAATTTTCAGATTCATTGTTTTCAAAATTTTGATTAAATAATTCCTCACATTTGTAATTTTGCTCTGGTTGGTTTCGTTGAAAATAATTTCGTGGAGTTTGCATACTCATAGGGGTTGGATTCATAAACTGTGCGTTTTGAATATTTTCTCGTAGGGCGAATGGTTTGGGTTGGTATACTTGTTGTGTTCTTTGTGGGCCAGGGAATTTTTGCATGGGTGATACATGCTTTTGTTGCATAGGGGATGGTTTTTGTTGAATAGGATGGTTGAAGTTAAATGGTGTAGGTTTATAAATTATTTTGGATTTTGTTTAATATTTGGTTTTGGTGTTGATTTTCATGTAAATATTGAAAATCGTTTGTAAGGAGATTTTCAAGACCTTATAGTGAAGATGGATTGCGTGTGGCTAAGTTATTTCTGTAAGAATCTTTGCAGTTGGAAATAAATAAATGCACGGCTATGGATTGGATGTATGCGATGATGCCATCTTTTGCGTTGGGTGTAAGGTTACACAGATTAATTTTTGCTACGGCACGATCGTTAAGTTTCTGTATTTCTTTTAAATATTCAAATGTAATTAATTTACCTTGTTGGAGTTTGACCATATTTCAGATAATAGTTGGGGCCTGTTGTTTATCATTATATTTTGCAATAAGAAACGTGCGAAGATCTTTCCATGTATTGAATTTATGAGCATTTATTAATTCTTCTGCGCGGTCAATTAATTTTGATTTAATTTTAAATAAAATTACTTTGCTTTGAATTTCATTTGGTTCCAAGGCATTAATTAATTCAATAATTTCGTCAGTTTGTGTTAGGAAACGAGTGAGAGCTTTGGGGTTGCCATTATATTTTGGTATGGCGTAAACTAAATCATTAATAGTTTGTTGATTTCTATGATAGTCTGCGGTGGGTGCTACCATCGGATGGTTTTCTAAGTCTGACATTGTGTTCTCGTTAATATTTAAACTATTCAATATTTCGAGTAGAGAATCCAGTTCAGATTTAAATTGTAATTTGTGACAGTGATTTTGTGTGTACAGTGATTATGACAATATAATAATACAAATATAAACTTACAATAGTAAGATTGTTCCTTTGATCATTGGTATGGTTCGTCATCTTCTTTCCGATGTTCGCTCGGCAGGCTGGGCTGGAAGACGGGGACATCGGCACTTCCGGTGAGGTTGGTGCTGATTCCTCGGCAGTTGAGAATTCTGGTTCACGTTGGAGAATGGGATGATGCTCTGACTGTGGCGACGGCTTCAACCCTGTCAGGATGCTTGTGTTGGGAAATCTCGTACAGTAACTTGTGGCACTAGCTTTGCTGGTACTTATGGAGTTCGTTTCAAAACGTTAAATTTACTATGTTCGAATTGTGATTAAACAGTAGAAACTGACTATCACTGTTTTTTGACGAATTGAATTCTTGTCGAATTTTCGAAACAATTGATATATCACAATACAACCGACTACGCCAATTATAATACTAGATCAATTCAAACTATAAAAAATTATTTTAATTTAATTCAAGCAATTACATGTTTATACTTTGATGTGCAGAACAGAATCTAAATCTACTATTTACATATCTTTCTTTTATGTGCAGAATTTACCTTACTAAGCTTTTAGTCTCATCTTACAGCGTGAGAAGTTGTGTGATGTAACATACGTAAATTATTGTGCAATGCAGGGCTAGACTCTACTTATATAATAATTTAGGAACAACTGGTTTAAAACAGCATTTCTATATCTATGTAGCAAGCTATTCTTTGGCATGATTTCGTATTTTTGTATTTTATTTAGAAACTAAAATAATAACGGTTTGCGGTTTCGTTGTTTCTTTGTTGCACAATATATGCGTTCAAAGATAAATGTTTTATTATATTGACGGTAAAAAGGGATCCCGAATAATACACTTTCCTAGGTACATCCTTTTTCCGCACGGTTCTGAATGAATCATATAATATCATATAATAATTTTAACATACAATTATAATGATAAAATATGTCTAATATATTCCTACATTATTCACAAGTAAAATGATCGATATAAAAAAAAATTAAACAACTTAGTAACGAATAATATAGACTATACGTATATATATTCATATGAAAATTGGTTTCAATAAATAGTTTTATTATTAATAAAAACAGTCATCAAAAATGTATGAAGAATATATCTTAAAATTTTAAATAATTCAAAGTATACCGTATTCCTTTAATAATTGTTGCACTTTAACGATAAAAATTTGCAATTTTAGAGAAAAGATAAATTAAAGTGCGTAATCAACCAAAAATATAATGATAATAATACCTAGCCAATATTTTAAATAATTTAGAAATTTGGATAAGTTAATTCTGTTATTTTTAAGTATATATTTGACACTAAAATTGCTACAGATATTTATACAGTGAAAGCATATCTTACCTATTTTAAATTTGAATTGGAATATAATTAACGATATGGAATTATTTCAGTATTAGCGAGTGTAGAATCAGAAAACCGATACACTGTAAAAATGCCACAAGGATAAACTCTGTATTTAGCTAGCGAAACATCAACAGCATCTCAACGAATTGTTTTTGGTTCCAAAAGAACTTTTAGTACGAGACGCTTTGACGCTATGATCAAACATGCCCGGAAGCTATAAGCTTTGTACTGAAGTTAGCTTTTGCTAACTGCCTTTATGGATGTTATTTACAAGAAAGTTCGTAATTTCCTATTTATTTAAACCTAGTGGACAATTAAAGTGAGACTATTTAGATAAAACAATTGAATATTTAAATTCCAGCATATAGCAGCCTCAACAATAATTTAATGATGTATTTGATTTTCTATATACAGGTGGTCCATTGGAATGTAGGTATTTTTTATTTTATTCGATTATTATAAATATTACCGAAATTTTTTTCAGACAAAGTTTATTTTATAATAAAATGCCCATGTAAGTTTTTCTACCGGGTGTTCTATTTCCTCACAATGATAATTTTATAATTTAAAAAAAAACATCCTATATATTTTTGCAAAATTTGATAGATCTTTTGTATCTCTTTAAAATAGTTCTTATTCATTATAGTTCTAAAATGATCAGTACAGAAACTATTCACGTTTTTATTTATGAAGAATCACACACAGAAAGTTTGCCATGAAATTAAAAACAATAAATAAATTTATCAAAAATGTTCGAATTGAACATGAATTTAATAAAGCGAATAAAATATAACAAAAAAAAAAGTTATTAAACTAAGTGAAAATAATAAATAATAATGATTGAAGATCTGGCAGCATCTAATCTGATTTTTTAAAACATTCTCACACAATTATATGGCATATTTTCTGTGTGATTATTGAATCATATAGACGTGAATAGTTCCTGTACTAATCATTTTAGTACTATAGTGAATAAGAACTTATTTAAAGAGAAACATAAGATCTTCATTCATTCATCCAAGTAAATGAGTAGATAGGAGACTTCTACTCACACCGCTATAGGGACTCTGCCCTCTTCGGTGTTTGCATGTTTATTATGTTTTGCACGTTTCTTAAGTCTTGCTTCTTTTCTAGGCGCGTACGTTTAGCTGTATTTTTTCTAAGATGCTTGTAATTTCGTCTGCTGGGTCTTCTATGGCTCCCAGGAGAACTGCTGGCGGGTACAGGTGTTTTCTGCGAGGCTTTCGCGGGAACGGTTGTGGGGGGTTAATTAGGATATCATGGGGGGGGACTGGAGGGATTAATATTCCGTAGGGCAAAGTTTTCCTACATTTGCTTAATGCGCTCGACAATCGGCAGGGTTTGAGCTGCTTCGTGGACCTCTTTAGATGGATAGCAGAATGGCATACGGCAAGCGATTCTTAGCACCCTTCGCTCGGTAGCGACGAGTAGTTGGAGAATCTTGGTGCGGACGGCGGCAAAAGCGATGGAGTAGTAATCCATTACTGGCCTGATGAACGTTTTATATGTGTGCAGAAGTACTCGTTGGCGGCATCCCCTCAGCTTTCCGCGGACGGCGGCTAGGAGTCGTAAGCGGGACCGGAGTGCTTGTTGGCACCTTACAAGGATGGGCCTCAGGTTGGCAGTTCTAGTATATGACACAAGATCTTTAAAATTTTGTAAAAAATATATAGGCTGTTCCATTTAAAAATACTACGTTGCATACTATTGCGCGAAAATTTAGCACCCGGTAGCAAAACTTATACTGCAGATACGTGGACATTTTAATGTAAATTAAACTTTGTCCGAATAAATTTTCGGTAATATTTATATTAATCGCATAAATTAAAAATACAGACCGATGGACCACTCTGTATATATAAATAGTCATTTGGGCAAAAAATTAAAATGCTCTTTTTAAATAGGCAAGCTTTCGGAAATATTTATTCCTTCTTCACGACACTATAATATAATAAATACAAAATAGAAATTATAGGACAAATAATGATAACAATAAGACTTACATTTAGTGGAGATTAATTTTAAAATTACATCAATGTAATAGAATTACTTAAAAGTGGAGCTAACATCAGAATAGTGTGTGATATTTCTTTTTACTTTCCATTAGTAGTATTGATTTGAATAAAATATTAATAGAATTATGAGTGAAAGGTGTAGATATATTTCGTTAGCGACAAATATAAATATTGAATACAACATTTGAGAGTATAATATGATGATAGTGAACTTAATTAGATTAATTAGTAGGAATACAATGAATAGTTATTTCTTTTTCTCTCATTCATCCTTTCTTTCTTTTTCTCTTTGTTTGTTTTTTTGTTTGTTTCTATACAGATAGATATTTATCAATCTATGTAGCTAATTAGTTTATGATCTGCAATTGCAAATCTTTATATTGTGTTGTTGATTAAATATATGTAGGTACATTATGAATTAAACTGATTACATTATTTGTTTGCCTGTTTTTCTTCCTTTCGTTATGCATATTTATCTTGCTTCGGGATCTGCAATTGCAGACATACTAACCGAAAGGTATAGTAATTTGTAACAAGGCGAACATTCAGAATACGATTTATTGTTTTTACTATCAAAGCGATTTTAAAATATCAAGTTTCAAACTGCGTTTGGGACGTGAACGCATCGAAAATCGCTTTGACAGGAGTTCTTGTTTTCTTGAAGTTAATTTATTGCTACACATGTGTGTTAGAATTTAGTTATCATAAATAGTCATTTGAGTTTATCGCGGCAAATATTCTGAAATATCGGCTTGAGACGCCATCTGGGGTTGACAGATTTACACATCCTGGTCGAACCCTAGATAAGGTTTTAGTTTTTAAGTGTTCTAGTTTTTATGTAATCTTTGTGTTGGTCCTCAAAAGATTTCCTACCCCCGCGTTCCCGCTTATGGGGTAGATGCGTGTGTTTGGCCAGCACAAATGAGAGTTAGATTTTGGTTGTTAAACAGAGCAGACGTGTTCTCACGTCTGCTGCACTCTACAAGATGTAGAATTTCAGTAAATTATGTTTTGCTAAATATGTTTTGGTAATTGTAACTTTTAAACATATTCATACGTTGTCGCCGCTGTAATATCTGTATTTGTCTGTAAATTGTTAAATTCACAGTTTCACCATTTTATTAAATAAAAATTATTTTTATCACCTTTAAAAGTGTTGTGTTTTATTTTGTTAACCTTAAGTTTCAGTTTACGCCCGCCGTGCTACAAATTTTACAAGTAGTTATAAGATTTATAATACATTATGTGTCCACAGAGACATTTAAGGAAATAATTAATATCTGCAATTGCAGAACCTAATATCAATGCATTTTATTTCTCCAGTTTTATATGAATACAATACCAATAAATTATATTTCACGACTATTATTATTACGATCTACAATTGCACAATTCTTTATTTTTAAATCGTGCATTAAGTTTTATTATTATTATTGGAATCTGCAATTGCAGAACTCGTCATCTTAGCGAACTTTAATGCTATGTTAATTATACGAGAAGTATAGATATTTTATAAGTAATTACAATAAACTGTACTTTTCAAAAAGCATTATTATCTTTGGGATCTGCGATCTGCAATTGCAGAACTTATTATCTCTTTGAATATTCCTACTGAGCACTTCTTATGAGATTTACATAATAATTTGTACTTTTTAAATATTATTATTCACAAATATTATTTATTGGGATCATTAATTTCAGACCAATAGATTTCCCAAATTTTAGATCTTGGTAGATGTTAGAAACAATACATATATTATAAAATTAAAAGTATCCAGACAAATCATCATTATGACAAACATAAAATTTTATATTTGAAGAGGTACAAAGTTGGTTAAATAATGATTTAATTTAAGGATGGATTCAAATTGTACAGATTCGACCGTTCTACTTAACTAATGTTGTTCCATCTTGGCAAGCCCATATGAAAATTTGTTCTCTCAGTTGTTGTTTACTGTGTTAATGTAAACACTTTTCATATTCAATATTTACTTTCAAAAAATAAAATAAAATAATAATAATTTTATAAGAAAAAAATTATTTGCTTGCATTACTTGGCTAGATAAATTTTGTAGTGTTTTGTGCATGTATTGATGAAATCTGTAAATAGTATAATTATGTCGTGATCTGCAATTGCAGAACACATGTATTATTAATAAATTTTATTTTCTAGCATTATTATTATCTCCATTTGCAGAAAGCAATATTATTTTTGGGATCTGCAATTGCAGAACTCTCTTTCCTAATCGAATATACCTATTTATCAAAAAATGTTGATATTTACAGGAATGTAGATTAAATTATAAATATTGAATTACAAGTGTGTAGATGAATCATTATTATTGTGACAAACATAAACTTTAATGCGAATATATGTTAAAAAGGCAGACAGGGGCGGGGGAGAGACATAAACTCAGACAGCCGACCGATTATGAGTAATATTTCTTAACATAACAATTAAACATAATTGACGTTTGAAATAACTACGATCTTATTGCCTTCATGAATTTCACTTTACCGCGGTGCTATTAAAAATTATTAGAATTAATAATAACTTTGCAATAATAAAGAATGATTCAATAAACGCTAGCTACCCTGAATGTTGTTTAGTAATATCATAGAGAAATAAATAAAACTAATAATTATAAAATATTACATTTGCTATCAGCGCCATCTCTTAGCACTTGTACTAACAATAACTCACAGTTCTTGATATCAAACACTAATGACAGCAAATGAATAACTTTTTATTGGTATATTTGTTTTGTTATTTCGTGGCATTGATTATTTTAGAAAATAACCAATAAACATTACCGTTTTTTTTTTTCAGTTCCAGGTAGTGTTAAATAATGTTCCAGAGAAATCATCTCAATTTTTAACTAACATTTCATATTAACCGCCTGTAACTTACATATTTGGTTACTAGATGTAGACACCATCGCCTCACACCTTTTTGTCTAATATTAGAAAAATTACTTTCATTTGATTTTTAACTTGTATATCATTCAAGTAGTTACTGAAATAAAATAACACATGACTGATTTACCTTCTTATTATATTTATAAATGTCAGTTTAATTCTCAAATGTATTAAAATGTAATCTAAATATGTGCTACACGCTTTAAAAGTGCTATGTAAACAAAATACATTGTAGAGCATTGTATTGTTTGACACACTGATAAACGGTAGTCCGCCATAATTGACGGTAAGTAATTTATCATATTCTTGTAAACTATTGAGATTGTATTTAAAATATAATATAGTATTTTAGAAAATGGGTAGTGAAGCATATAAATGTGATAGAGCTAAACTAAATGCAATTGATCCGTGCATATGTGAGATAGTTGGGCAAATTGATACAGTTACTGTATTTAACTTTTCTCTAAAAAAATCTAAATGGAATAAAAGCATGGAAGGAAAGTTTTTCATATGCAAACGCTCTAAAAACCCACAATTTGTGGTCCATGTTTTAAACAAGTCCAAGCAGGGTAAAAATATGATGGAGTTCATTGTGCCAGAACTGGAATGGAAGACTCAGGAACAAATGCTTCTATATGCTAAAAACAAGCAGATCTTTGGCATTCGAATAGATAACTTAGATCTCTTTCATAAAATATCTCATGTTCTTGACAAAATACTTTCGTTTGTAAAATGCGACGTATCAGTTGAAAAGGCAAAGACATCAAACATTGAAACTGACAAAGAAATGCCTGGAACTTCCCGCCGTCCAGTCCAACAACAGCCGGTTACAATTCTGGACCTTGGCGATGGTCCTGAGGAGATTTGCTACACAGCCACTATCCCTCAACCACCTTGTTCGCCTTCCAGGATTTCTAGTGGCATGGAGGCTGGAACACGTGTTGAATCTAAACAAAATGTTCTTGTACCACCGGTGTTGCATCCATCGGCGACTATCGGAAGCCAAGCAGAATCGATGATACCGCTGGGTTCTCTTCAAAGCGACGAACGTCCAGAACCGTTAAGTAGACAACAGATGCTTCAAGTTTTCATACATTTGTTGAGGTCTGATGAAGAATTTTCGTCACATTTATATGAAGCATACACGAAAAAATTTTTTGAGTTAATGAAATAATGAATTTCACAACAAATTTAAAATTATTGATCAATATGTCGTTTAAAAAACTGCTTTAAATTAGATTTAGGTTATGTTTGGTTTGGTTTGTCGAAAATCCATTTTTCATATACCATGTACTTTGGTAGCAATTAATAAATATGTTTTAAGATATACAAATATTTTTCATTGCACAGGGATCAACGTTGTTTATAACGGTATTCATAAATATTTGTATTCTAATTGCGTTCCTGATACAGAATTTGTCTCATATTTATATGGAGCATACTAAAAAATATTTTGTTTGTTAGATGGAATAATAAGTTTCATGCCGAATTTTAAATTATTGATCAAATATTTTGTTAAAAAATATATATATATATATATTTTAGCTCAGCAGGCCTTGGAGGCCCTGGGCTTTTTGGACTATTTTCTTCCATTCATTTCTGTTTACTGCTATCTTTCTCCAGTCCTTTTGTCCGATCAGGTCTAGGTCTCTTTCTACTTCGTCTTGCCATCTTTTTTTGGGTCTGCCTTTCTTCTTTTTACCTCCTTTCATCCGGTTTAGGACACTTTTTGGTAGTCTCTCTTCTGTTTGTCTTTCTACATGTCCTAGCCATCTTATTCTTTGCATTCTTATCTGCGTAGTGATGTTTGGCTCACCGAAAGCTTCTTCTATTTCCTTGTTCGTTCTTCTTCTCCATTGGTCATTTTCCTTTATTCCTCCGTATATTCTTCTCAATAGTTTACGTTCCCATATTTGTAGTGTTTGTTCTTCGTTCTTTGTGAATGTCCAGGTTTCGGATCCGTATAATATCGTGGGTCTTATTATTGTTTTGTATAGCTGTTTTTTGGCGTTTTGGGATATGTCTTTGCTTATTATTAGGTTGTGCATAGCTGCTATCGTTCTGTTTCCTTTTGTTAACCTTTCTTTGATTTCCTCTTTCATTTCATTATTAGCCTTGATTTTAACTCCTAGATATGTATAACTGGAGACTTCTTCAAATTTGTATTCTTGTCTTTGGTTCGTGGTTATGCTTAAGTTCGTTTCGACATTATCTTTCTTCCCGCTCATCTTCATGTATTTGTTAAAAAATACTACTTTAAATTAGATTTAGGTTATGTTTAGTTTGGTTTGTCGAATTTTCATTTGTCATGTACTCTTATAGTAATTAATAAATTTGTTTTTACATTTACAAATATTTTTCATTACTTAGATATCGAAATTGATTTTAATGGTATTCATAAATATTTGAATTCCATACCCGTTTTAGTGAAAATAAAATCATCATCTATATACATGTAAGTATAAATTCCTTTGTTAACTATATAACAATAAATTTGCACCACTTTCCTTCGTAAAACAAAAGAAAAATGCTAAGTATAAAACATATTATTGGAATACTTGTGGAAAAAATCGAAAAATAA
Organism: Poecilus cupreus; assembly: GCA_963942605.1. NCBI lineage: Eukaryota > Metazoa > Arthropoda > Insecta > Coleoptera > Carabidae > Poecilus > Poecilus cupreus. Next base: position 37,209,976 of record OZ012715.1, on the reverse strand, counting down.
AATAATATTATTTTCAAATATTACTTTACCTAAAATAGTATAAAATTTCTTTGCACCAAATAAAACAAAGGTAACTTAATGAACTTATTAACTTTACATGAAATGATTTATTTTTTTTTACACTTAATATCATTTGCTGATGTGCTATTATAAAATAAAGTTGAAATCAACTATTAATACAAATGTATTTTTATGAATTCTTTATTTTATATAAATCTTTGAAGGAATTACAAAATTAAAGTAATATTTATTTTCTAATATTAGTTATTAACGTTGCTTAATTCTGGGATTCAAATATTTCCATTACGGAGTAAGTTTCACTACTTGATGCATTTGTAACGCGATAAAAAACACTTCAAACTTCTATTAAATACATTGCCCAACTTACATACTTCCATCGTCTGTGATTTCGGTTTATAATTTTTATCTGATATTCAATTACAATCTAAATAATCCTGAATGAAGTTTTTGGAATAATAGGGAAAAAGAGCTTGTAGTCTTTTTCACGTTTATTTTTATAGTACGACCGGTTTCGAACTTTTGAAGTTCATCATCAGGTACTGTTACATTTTAAAACAACTGTAGAATGCTAATTAAATTATTTTGTATTTTATCCGGTGCTGGTACCTGATGATGAACTTTGAAAATTAAAAACCGGTCGTACTACAAGTTTTAATACAATCTTTTCATTAACGCACAAGAGCTGCTAGCATTGTGTAACTTTTAAATTTTCTTCAACTATTTGTTAAAAAAAATATTCTATTACAGTATCATTCAAATTTAAAACAATTCTACATTTTTAAAACATCTGAGTGGTACAAGAACCTACATGTAGGAGCGAGAAATTTTAAATTATACATTAATTATATTCGGAACCACAACTATACAATGTTAGAGTAGAAAACAAATTGTTAGCTCATCATATTTTCAGATAAAAATATTAATTTCATAACCATTATCTGTAATTTATTTTTAAATGTAAGTGAAACATAGAAGCACCAATGGTATAACACACAGAAGTAATAAGTTTTTTACCAATTCCAGATAAATATACAAACCAGGAAACAAGTAATAAATTAAGGAACCAAACGCTATCAAATCAAATCAAGTGCCATAAAAAATCATGAACTTCCAAAATTCAAAAAATAACATATACAAGCCACAAATATCGCCAATGAAGAAGAGCACAGAGAAATTTCCCTGTCAGCACTCATGTACCCTCCAAAACACGTAATCAAAAAACAACATTTCGTTGAATTCTTCCAAATGCTCAGTCCAAAATTAAGAGCAGGCGGCGAATACAATGCCAGACACCAACAATGGAGCTCAAGACTGTCTACCCCCAGAGGTAGAGAACTTCTAAAAGCCTATGAAAGCAAAAGTCTACAATTTGTGTCGACGTACTGGCAGACAGAAATACTAAAATTCCAGATGTGATTGACTTCTTCACGACAAAAGGTATTTCAAAAACTTACCTACAAGTTAATTTATCGATCTTTCACCCAACAACTCTCCAATAATTTTGCATTTTATAGTATTAAAATCAAAATAAATCAACAGAAACCATCTCTTTATAATAACAAAAAACAAACTGTGACTTATTTAGATAAATAATGAATAATAAAATAACCCGCAATGTTCCTCTAAGAAAATCCGGCGACCTACACAATCCAGGCTGCCGCTTACGAAACTACTCCCGCAGGCAACAGAACTACGCAGATTTCAGCCTGTCTCGAACTAGTGAAAAACAAAATAGACGGAAATCGTAAATTAAGGAAAATCTGTCAAAAATTTAAATCAAAACCTGACATAATAGATCTAAATAAAGCCACCAAAGAAATAATTCAATTGCTAAATTATATCAAGCACAAAGCACTTGAAGATTACCTGGGCAATCTGTCAAATACTAAAAAAATTAGAGACATGCCATATCACATGTCCTCCTATAAGAACACAAGAAGGACAATGGGCGCGATCAAGCAACGAAAAGACGGATGCATTTGGCAAGCACTTCGCACTAGTTTTTCAGTCTTTCCCACCTACAGACGAGGACGACAGCATCGAAAAAGAAAGCCTCCGTTAATATTTGGATAACACTCTTCTAGTGATATACAAATAAATTATTTCAAAACTCAAGAAATTTGGAATATCATCATAAATAAACTAGACCCTAAAAACTAAAAAAGCCCCAGGCATTGATTTAATCACCAATGAATTGCACCCGACACCTAACTATTCTATTCAATGTAGTCCTTCAAATCCGTTATTTTCCAAATCAATGGAAATTCGCTCAAATCATTGTCATCCCAAAACCTGGCAAAAATTCAGAAGACGGAACTTCCTATAGACCAATCATCCTGTTTCTAACTCTATCCAAGCCATTTGACAAAGCACTACTCACAAGGCCGTATCAAATTATCCGGGAGGAAAACTTCAAACAAATCATCAATTTGGATTCAGACATGAACACACCACAGTTGAACAAATTGACGGAGTAGTAGAAGCTATGAACAACAGCCTTCAAAATAAGATGTATTGCTCAGCTGCATTCCTTGACATCAGTCAAGCTTTTGACAAAGTTGGCGCATTGGGTTACTTTTCAAGTTGAAACGTGACTTTCCCTACCAGTACTAGCAACTCCTCAAGTTATACCTCTGTAACCGGCAATTACAGATCAAATATCAAAACGCAGTCACTTGTATCCAATCAGTGAAATCGGAAGGAAGTGTTACTGGGCCGATTCTTTATCTTCTGTTTACAGCTGATCTTCCTATCCTGGATCTAAATTAGTGTTGGTTAAAAACTTAGCGAATTAGAACCAACTAATATAAATCTACCCACATCACCTTTACCACTGGAATATACACTTACGTGCCAGTGTATCTTAACAGGCACCAGCTACCTCGAACGGAGGACGTAAAATTACTGCTGTATAAAGCAATAATCAATCAGCAAGTACCTCAAACATCGTAATCGTCGAAAGATTTCAATCAAAAATCCTTTGGTTTTTCTCCAACTGGATAATTTCACAAGATATACAAATGCCTTCCGTTAAAGAAGAAATTCCCCGATTGAGTGCAAGATACATTCAAAGACTAAAATGTCACAAATATAAACCAGGCGTGAATCTCGTGCAGTGTGGTAGTGTTAAACGTAAAAATGTCACAACCCTCTAAATTTACCAGAACGATATATAAGTTTACTTTAGGATTAAGTAGTTTCACAAAAATAGTTTAATTGTAATTATAGTAACTTTAGCAACTAAGTAAATGTAAGTAACATACTGCCAATGGACAGTTATTTTTCCATGTCATCTTTCATCACTAAAATTTACTGAAAATCTCTATCTCTGTACATGTAGATTGTACATATGAGTGGGTTCAAAAAAAAAAAAAAAATGTAAGTGAAACAGAAGTATAACTCACGGAATTAATATGTTTCTTAACACCTCCATATAAATATAGTACAAACGAGAGTTATTGATTTTGTATATTTACTTATTATATATTATCATAGTGTATTTATAGTGCACGTAGATTAACATGGCCTACCTAAGGAATGTAATGCTAACCAACTTTTACTTAGATGCCGCACTGCATGAAAGAGTGAACCAAAGTTTTACAACATCTCAGAGCTAAGCTTGACGGTAAGAAGTTGGGTGCGGTAGAAGGAAAATAGCAGAAAATATCAGCGGGATATATTTTAGTTTCTCTGTTCATTGGCGTAGTCAATATAAAAATATATTGCATACAAATATAATTTTACACTAAAATTTAAGCCTTACAAATGATTTAGTGTATTAATAAATTTAAATTAACATTTCACAAAATTTAATGAGAATATTTTTCATGCCCGTTACGCAAACAAACTAGAAAAACCCACAGGTGAATTAAGTAGAATAATAACTATAAGCTTATAGCATTATCCAATTTACAAGTAAATTGATATAAAAATCGTTTGCTTACAATAAATACTCAGTTTAAAAGCAGTTCATTGTCATTAAAGTGTCATTAATGAAATATTATTAAATATGGCTAAGGGCCGGTATTTCCAAAATCTGTTAACTAGAGAATTTTATCAATATAATTAACAAAAAATATTGCATCAAAATCATAGCTTAAATGATGATTATTATTCTAGCTCTCATCTTTTGATGCGATATTTTTTTGTTTATTAAAATAAAATAAATATATCATCACGCCTTTTATCCATTATAGGTGTGGCACTCTGCTAACGCAAATCTCGGTAAGTGATATATTTTTGCTTATGAAGTGCGGTTACCAGTCGACAATTCATAGCCGCCAAAGATGTTAGTGGAGGAGGAACCACAGGGGTAAATGTAAATTGGCAACTGTCAGCTGTGGGCTTCGAACTAAGGATCTCACGATTCACGGTCCGACACGTTACCACGGAGCTATTTACCCCATTTTTTGTTTATTCCATTGATAATTTATTCTATGGTTTATCTGAGGTTGGGAATATCGGCCCTAAATCAAATAAGGTTGTACGTGGTGACAGTAGAGAAATATTTGATAAAGTTATTGAAAGTTGTGGCTTACAATCAAAGCAGAAGGAATTTAAGTTCTCGTTACATAACCCTAATGCACCTGTCCAGTTTTATAAGGGAGCTTCAACCAGAACAATTGGTAGAATTAGGATGGAGAATAAAATTAGAAATTTGGAGAACCCATCCAAATTATCATCAATTCCAGGCGCAAGAAGACAAAGATTGAGTGTATGGGAAAACATTCGTGACTTTGATTTAGAAGTAATTAGAAGAATTATTGAAGATGTTTATTTGATTTAATAAGAGGTTCCTACATGTACTAAATTATTAAAAGAAATAAAAACTAAAATTGAGTTTCCATGGCGAAAAATTTATTTTGTGTTTGTATGTTGTACATAGATTTTTAACTACTTATAGAAAATGAATTTAGTCAATTCAATTTTATGAAATTATTTTGTGTAGTTTATATTTTTATTGTTTTTTAGTCCATAATCTCTTACCGTTTATAACCCAGCTATGTCAAGTTAACCCGCACGCACAGTAGTTGCCTATGATAGTGGTCAATGTAAAAGTCATTGTGGTTTGTGAAAGTTTTTAATCGCCCATAAATAAAAATAAACATTATACATAAGTTCATAGAAAACATATAACGCAAAAACAACAAAATAAACAATACAATTTGAATAAAACTATCCACCATATGGATTCAATTTAATATCTAACAAATTTATCTTTTCTAGCTTTTAGGGATACAAAATTTTAATTTTGTAATCAGAATTAAGTGTTTTTGCAATTTCGCTCTATAAAAATTATAGATATAGACCGGGAGCCAGCAACATAAAGCAAGGATGATAAGTCCAAAGCTGAATATTTTTGAGAAGTTAGCCAGTGTCATGGTTAACACGGAAATACAAGTATGGCGGCCTGTAGGTGTCGTCGTTGCACTGCGCATTTTTTTAAATTTGTCAAAAAAAAACTATGCCTTTGGGAATGAGTACAAAGTTAATTCTTGTTTTATATTGTATATTAGATAGCTAAAGTATGAAAGAGTTGTATGCCATACCGATGCGGCGTCTCAAGCCATATTAAATTAAAGGTGTAATTTTTTTTTATGTCCTCTTGGATTACGAGTCCAAAGCTAATTTCTTTGTACATTGATGGAAAAAAAAATTATCAACGATGACGATCACGCCATACTATTTCGGTGTCTCTGAGTGCCCGAAATACTGATTCAAAGATGTCAAATTTTTCATTAGTGTATGTATCATAGGCACACACATGAAAAAAATGTTTTTCAATAGATTTTATTGTCTCAAAGACGAGTCTATGTGTGCCATACCGACTAGATGTCTCTAATGTAAGTTATTAACATTAAAAATTGTAAAATTTTTACAAGTGGGGTGTATAACAAATTTAAGTGCCATACAAACTTTTTTGAGCCATTTTTAATGTATGGAGTACAAATATATATGTGCCATACCGACATCATATCTGTAAGGCAAGGAATAATCAAGTAAAGTAGTAAAATCATTAAAAAATGGTGAATTTAATTCAGTTATTATTATGTTGACTTTGAATATATGTTAATATTAAAAAAAAATCGTTACTGCTGAGAGTATTTATTTCTATTACAAGTATTAACAAAAATTGTCCGAAAACGCTTATACTTTCCACTGGTTCAACGGCGATGTAATGCCATCAACAAAAAATGAAATTGTCATTAAAAATATAAGCGATGAACCGCCAAACCATCAGAATGATGAACAGCTAAATGAAGATGAAGGTTAATATATAAATATACATTTTACAATCATTCGGAAAAAATACTTAGAAATGTCAATAATAACAAATAAACAAAGCCGTTAGTTTTACATTTTTCTATAATTATGTAATTGAATATCACCGATTCATAACATTTGCAGAACCTGTAAGCTCTGATGAGGACACGGATGGAGATTCCGATGAAGAGAAAGACGATGATAATATTAGTGAAGCTACGGATTCACTTGATGAATTTGATTACCATGTAGTATCGAATGAGGACAGCGATGAAGATGAAATCTAACGAGGAAGATAATTAGCTAAAAATATTTATATATATATAGGGTGTTAATACTAAGTCGTTACACCCGAAAATGGTAGATAGAACTCATTAAAACAAACAACTTTTTTTAGCTCAAATTTTTTATTTGGAGCCCCATTTCATAGTTATTCGCGTTCTCTTGTTTTTCGAAAAATCGTCATAACTCCCTTATTTTAAGGAATATTTAAAAAATACAAAAACTCTTAGCATTTGCTTTCGGTTCTCTAAAACACTTGCATTTACAATTATTTTCTATTTCATCAAATAACAAAATGGCGACCAATCAAAAATTACTAAACTAGATATTTTGAAAACCACCCCATCGATTTTCGAAAATAAAACATTTTTAAAATCCTTAACCTTTCTATTACAATATTTGTCTGAAACATTTTTTTCTATCTGGCAAAAAAAAAAGTTTTTGTTCACTTACTTGGCTTACATAAGTATTAACAAACTAAAAAAAGCATTTAAAACGAAGAAGCTGCTTAAAACAATGAAACAAAAACGAGATTAGATTTGATAAGTACTCAAAAACAAGTTACTTCAAATTTAGCGCACGTGTATGTCCGTTTGTATGTTTGTATTTTGCATAATTTATACGTAAACATGCATCATTATGAAAAAGTTGAACTTCTTGACATGCTTCGGGTTTTTGGGGAGGCAAGGCGTAATGCACAGGAAGCTCGAAGAATTTATCGGGAAAGGTACCCGAATCGTCAACAACCAAGTAGCCAACTCTTCAGAAAAATTTGTAGGCGTTTGTTAGAAACTGGTTGTTTCTACCCAACAACTGGTGGAAACGCCAACAGGGTACGTCGAACCCCTAGATTTGAAGAGGCTGTACTTAACATTATTGAAGATGAGCCATCGACGAGCACAAGAATAATAGGGAACAGATTAAATGAGAATCATGTCAGTGTTTGGCAAGTTCTGAATGAGCAGGGCCTTTACCCGTACTCTAGGCAAAAAGTTCAAGCTTTGGGACCTGACGACTTCCAGCCAAGACTATTGTTCTGTCGTTGGCTCCTTCGACGTTGTAATCTGAGAAGGCATTTTGAAAAATTTGTTTTGTTTACCGACGAAGCTTGCTTCACAAGGGACGGGGTATTTAATTCTAAAAATAATCATTTGTGGGCTGACGAGAATCCCCACGCACCATTTATTCGCGCACATCAAAAACGTTTTGCGGTAAATACATGGGCTGGAATTATAGGGGAGTACGTTATTGGACCCTACGTTCTCCCAAACCGTTTGAATGGGGAAAATTATTTTATTTTCTTGGATACTATGCTGCCGGAACTATTTGAAGACTTGTCACTAAACATAAGGCGGAGACTTTGGTTTCAGCATGATGGGGCACCGGCTCACCCAACGCGAGAGGTCCATTTGCGTGGCCAGCCCGGAGCCCCGACCTAACTCCACTAGATTTCTTTTTTTGGGGTCAGATGAAGACCTCTGTTTACGAGACACCGGTGGACACAGAGTTAGAACTAGTGGCTAGAATCGTGGCTGCAGCAGAAGATATAAAAGAGAAGCAGGCAGTCCTTGCGAAGGTCTCCACCAACATCAAAGCACGCTGCCGGGCTTGCGTTGCTGCGAATGGTGGCCACTTTGAAAATAATATTTAGTCCCACCCTTGTTGATTTATTTTTTTATTGTTTTATTTTTCTTGTTTGTTTCTTGTTTTTCTTGTTTAATGGCAGCAAGCCTACTTTGTTTTAAATGATTGTTGCAGTTTGTTAAAATTTATCTTGCAATTCAATTTCAATAAAAACTTTTGTTGGCCAGATAGAAAAAAATTTTTCAGACAAATATTGTAATAAAATTTTAAGGATTTTAAAAATGTTTTATTTTCGAAAATCGATGGGGTGGTTTTCAAAATATCTTGTTTAGAAATTTTTGATTGGTCGCCATTTTGTTATTTGATGAAATAGAAAATAATTGTAAATACAAGTGTTTTAGAGAACCGAAAGCAAATGCTTAAAGTTTTTGTATTTTTTAAATATTCCTTAAAATAAGGGAGTTATGACGATTTTTCGAAAAACAAGAGAACGCCAATAACTATGAAATTGGGCTCCAAATAAAAAATTTGAGCTAAAAAAAGTTGTTTGTTTTAATGAGTTCTATCTACCATTTTCGGGTGTAACGACTTAGTATTAACACCCTTTTTTTTATTTCTATTATAAATTATATTTTTTCTAATTTGTCATTAAACTTTGCCTATTTAACATTTATATATAATATACAATATTTTTCCAACGATTACCAATGATATTGTAAATATTTCGAAATAAAATTAGTTTTTACAGTATGGTGCCCTTTTAAATACCTTCTATTAGTATGACATCGCATCTATTCGTCGAATTGGACCACTGGGGACATGAAAGCGAACCGCCATACTTGTATCCATGATACATCCACTAATGAAAAATTTGACATCTTTGAATCAGTATGGCGGGCATTCAGAGACACCGAAACAGTATGGCGTGATCGTCATCGGTGATAATTTTTTTTTCCATCAATGTACAAAGCTTTGGACTCGTAATCCAAGAGGACATGAAAAAAATGACACCTTAAATCTAATATGGCGTACAGTTTGAGACGCCGCATCGGTATGGCATACAAGTCTTTCACACTTTAGCTATCTAATATACAATATAAAACAAGAATTAACTTTGTACGCATTCCCAAAGGCATAGTTTTTTTTTTGACAAATTTAAAAAAATGCGCAGCGCAACGTCGACACCTACAGGCCGCCGTACATGTATTTCCGTGTTAACCATTACACTGGCTAACTTCTCAAAAAGATTCAGCTTTGGACTTATCATAGGTGCTTTTTGTTGCTGGCTCCCGGTCTAATAGGTTTGTCAATTTATTTTGAACAATAGATGATCTTACATTAATTATAAGCTTAGCTTAGCTTACTAACAGGCAAAGTGAGAACTAAAAAAAAAGTGAAATTCCTGTATAAGTAAGCAACTTGAAGACTATACGAATGAATGAAGAAGAAGCTGATTATATATTTTCAAAAAACGAGGCCGCTTGAAATATAATATTCTTTATCTTCGAACAAAATGTCATAGAATCCTAGCCCTATGCATATTTTAATTCTAGATTTTTTCAGATTTTTTTTATTGACACAGTGTGCAATTATTTGACATTTCAAGTTTAGTTTCAAAAATTCGTTAGACTATGTGATTTTTAGAGATATTAAATTAGATCGATGCATAGGTATGCAACAGTACTTTTAATTATGTCTCTAATTAAATGTAAAAAAAAATTCAAAGGTATCATTAGATAAATTCACCCCGAAGAAGGTGAACATGACCACAAGTCAACTTTACATTGAAAAATGATGTTTAGAACTATCTATGGCAAAGATTACTGAAATAAAGTAAACATAATATTATTTAATCAAAATCTTACATAAAAAAATAAATTTTCCACAACAAAATAAGTTAACATTAAATTATTAATTTTATAGTGAACGAAATTAATAAATTTTACTTAAATTTAAAACTTAGCTTACAAACATCAAATATAGTACACACCTACGACGCACAGTTGGATTACTTAACTATTTTTTATGAATTTTATATATGAAATTGTTGTACGTAGATTAAGTGTGGTCAAGTGAAACACCTATTTTGCACACGTTATTAAACCTTTGGCCAAGTTATCTACCTCACTTTTTTTACAAGTGTACCTTTTGAAATACTGTACTTTTTATTGAAACGCGATTAAAGCTTTCGTATTTCTCGTCTAACACTTCTGCTATACATTTTTTAAAGTATCTGCACTATTTTCTTTAAGCCGTTTAGTGTCAGGTAAAGCAACATAATGCAACTTTACTCATTAGGTCAGCTTGACCCCAAATAGATAATGTGTTGCGACGAGTAGACGTGTTTAGTTTGCGCTCCGCCATCATTATTTTTTAGTTCATTTATTGTGATTCTAATAATATATATTGATATCTACAATGTCTACACGTCATCTTAACACCATTATTAAGGAGACTGTTACCGCTTTGCTCCTAAATAAAGAGTTTGTCGACAAACTTGTTGACAAAGTTCTTCTACGCCTGGACCAGAAGCTCGAAGAACAAAAGAACTATTATGAGGGCATTATTGCCGACCTCACCACCGACTACAAGGTTCTAAAGGAGCGCCTGGACCAGCAGGAGCAGTACTCCCGCCGTAACTGCATCCGAGTGTTTGGAGTTCCCGAGACCGCGAACGAAGACACAGAAGTAGCAGTGTGTGATGTGTTTAGTGACAAACTCAAAATTAACGTTAAACCTGACCAGATTGACAGATGCCACCGTACAGGTAAAAAGAATCCATCTTATTCCAAACCGCGGCCCATAATAGTTAAATTTTCGACTTATAAAACTCGTTCGAATGTAATAAAAAGCCGCAAAGGTCTTATTGGCACGAAGATCACCATCAAGGAAGATTTAACCAAACCTAGGCTTGAACTTTTCAAACTTGCGTGCACCAAATATGGCTTCCGTAATGTGTGGTCCAATGATGGCATCATTTTTGCAAAAGCAGATGGACGCATTAAAAGAGTATCGCACTCTGATGTTATTGAATTACAATAGGTTTAACTTTAAGTTTATTGTACGAATCACGCTTACCTAGTTTTTATCCGGAGTGTCAACAATCACGGATATATTGTTTATTTGCCTATAAGATAATTTATTTTATTTCATTTCTAGCAATCAGCTGTTCTTTTTACTTTTAAATTTAAGATTACTTTTTCTCCAGTCAAAACTACTTACCTGTATTGAAGGTCGTATCACTTAAGTTGTCTTATTTGTGGTTTCAACGAGTTACTTCATTTTTTTGCAAGGTCTTTACACTGTAAAGTTATTACTGATATTTTATTTTTATTATAATTCTTGTTGATATTTACAGAAATATATTTTTTCATCTAGTAATTTAGTATTATGCGTATCTTTTATCAAAATGTCAGAGGTCTAAATACTAAAGTGGATATCTTTTATAGTAATTGTTGCTCATTTACCCATGATGTTATTTGCCTATCTGAGACTTGGTTAAATGATAGCGTACGCAACTCTGAAATATTTATGTCACACTACAATGTATACAGGACGGACAGAGACACAACTACCGGTGGTAAATCAAGGGGTGGCGGTGTTCTATGCGCTGTGAATAATAAATTTAAGTCTACACAGATAAATGTTACTCTTCACTCCAATTCTTTTTCTGATATTGTCGGCACTAAAATTTTTCTATCTAACAATACATTTATCTATTTGTTTGTCGTATACTGTCCGCCACCAATCTCAGTTGAACAACAAGATTACATTTTCGAAAGTCTCTCATCTTTTTTGCCTTTATTTGACAGTAATTTCATAATAGTTGGCGATCTAAATATTACTAAACTAGTTGATTCTACACTGTTAAATTATTCAGATAATATTACTTCAAATTACAATAACTTTATTTCGCTTTTAAATGCCAAACAATTTAACAATATTACAAATTCGTTAAATCGAATTCTGGACGTAGTTATTGCAAACAATGCATGTACAGTTGATCGTGAATTAAATCCAGTTGTTGATGAAGACTCTTTTCATCCTGCTTTATCAATATCTTTGTCCTCTTCTCTTTCTGTTAAATCTCCCCCTTCTTCTTTTAATTCTAACAGTACTACTTATAATTTTCGTAAAGCTAATTATCACTTACTATACACATTACTGTCGGTAGTAAATTGGGATTTTCTCCAACAATATTCTGATGTTGATTCCGCATTTGAAAAATTCTATATAACTTTATATGAAATTATGGACAAATGTATTCCGCGCAATATTAGAAAACTTTCAAAATATCCACCTTGGTTTAACAACAATATTATTAAAAATATTAAACTCAAAGAGTACTATCTTCGCCAATACAAAATTCTCAGATCAGAAACCTTTTTAAATGAATTCAAAAAACTTCGTTCTCTTATTAAAAAAGAAATTAAATTTGAATATAATAAATACATAAATAATATTGAAGATTCCCTATCCAATGATACTAACAATATATGGTCTTATATTAACATAAAAAATCGTAATTCCCGTATCCCAGGCAATATGCATTTTAATGATCAATTTTTTGACAACACATCAGATATTGTACAAGGTTTTGCCAACTACTTCTCTAGTGTGTTTACTGTCTCTGATGATACCGTAAACAATTTTTCTATCTCTGCTAATATTAACTCCAATTCTGTAACTATACCTCATATTTTAGAAGAAGATATTCTAGAAGCTATCAATAGACTCAAACCATCTCGTAATCCTGGTCCTGACAATATTCCTGCATTCATTATTAAAGCGTGCAAACACATATTATTAGAACCTTTACATTTTCTTTTCAACCTTTCTATTTCTACTAACTGCTTTCCTTCTATCTTTAAAAATTCTTTCGTGTGTCCTATCTTCAAATCAGGCGACTCTTCTGATATATGTAACTACCGCCCTATTTCTATTCTCTCTAATTTTTCTAAAATTTTTGAATCAATCCTGTATAAATACATTTATAATTCTATATCTACCCATATCTCTCGTCATCAACATGGCTTTGTTACTGGCAGATCAACTACGACCAATCTTATAAACTTTACTGAATTCACTATTAACTCACTACATGATAATACGCAAGTTGATGTGATATATACTGATTTTAAAAAAGCGTTCGATAGTGTAAATCATAATGTTCTTCTGAGTAAACTTGACAAATATTTCCATTTTTCTCCCAACCTTCTCGAATTATTAAGATCTTATTTGGAACAACGAAAAATGACAGTTCACTTTAATAATTATAAATCAGAACCATTCACCCCCACCTCTGGTGTTCCACAAGGTTCTAATCTTGGTCCGCTGTTATTTAATTTATTTATTAATGACATCGTAGAATGTGTTCAACATTCTCAAATACTACTGTATGCAGATGATATAAAAATTTATAAAACTATTAATTCCATAAATGATTGTATTGCTCTACAAAATGACATTAACAACATTTTAACCTGGTCTCATGCATCAAAACTCTTTTTTAATTTCAGTAAATGTAAGTTAATGAGTTACTTTGTGAAGAAATATGTTTACACTTATCCATATATGATGAATAATCACTTACTTGAACGTGTAACTCTGTTTAAAGATCTTGGAATTATTTTTGATGCTAAATTAACATTCAACACACACATAGAGACTATTGTTAAAACATCTTATAAAAATCTTGGTTTTGTGATAAGGAATTGTAAATCTTTTCATAAACTGTCAACTCTAAAAAGTCTATATTATGCCTTTGTAAGGTGTAAACTGGAATATTGTTTACAGGTTTGGAATCCTACCTATTTAAAATATATTTCAATGATTGAGTCAGTTCAACATAAGTTCTTAAAGTACTGTTATTTTAAAACCTATGGTCATTATCCTAGTTATGACTACAACTACGATATTTTATATGAAATGAAAATGTTACCATTAATTGACAGAAGAATATTACAATCCTGTCTATATTTATATAAATTAATTAACAACTCCATTGATGATCCGTGTACCCTTGAGCATATTCCATTTTATACTCCTCGTGTTACTTCACGAAATAAAATTACTTTTCATTGTAAAAAATCTAGAACTAATTATGAATTTAAATCTCCAATAAGACAACTTTGTATTGCTTATAATAATATATCTTGTGATATAGACATATTTGGCGACTCCTTTGATAAATTTAAGCGCATTTTGTTACATTACTTGGTTAATTAATAAATTAATATTATCATTTTAAGCACATTTGTTTGCTTTTAGTTATGTTTTCTAATTTTTAAGTCTGATATTTTTATTATCTTGGTTTTATAATTCTTAGTTTTTTGCAACCATTTAATTTTTGTAAATTATCTTTATATAATCGTCCTATAATTGGGATCTTGTATCCTGTTGGATTGATTAATAAATAAATAAATAAATTACTTCAAACATTGCGTAAATGTACAAATTACACGAACTATGAAAGGTAAAGCAATTTATTCCATGTATGATATCGAAGGTTTCATCTTTAAGTATAAGTTTATTCAAAAACTTCAAGGTAATATTTTAAATTTTAAGTTTTTCATGTGAAACTTTAAATGAATTTGTTCAGTGTTAGAATACAGATGTAACTTTCTTCGTCTTTATCCTTTTTATACTCATGTATACGAATGATATATTTTACTTATATGTTATCAACGAGTATAGTGTTATATAAAGAATATCGTAATAAAACTAGCCATCAAAACCTCAAAACGGATAATGTTATTATTTTGTTGTCAAGGCCACGCATTCCGAGCCGAGTTCGAATCCCAGTTATGGTATGGCTTTTTGTAATTATCTTTACAATTTATTTGATATTATAGCCATAGTAGTTCTGTGTACGAAAATATTTCCAGAATAAAATTAATAAAACTATTCATCGACATAGATAACGTTAATCTTTTACAATCAATGTCCTGAGTTCCAAACTGCTGTTTATCATCTGGTACAATAGTATTAGTAACCCTGTGTCCTTAAATAACATGCTATTTATTCCTTATAGGTATGACATTCCTCTTTCTCAGATCTCGGTGCTTATACGAGTGAAGTACTGGCACCAACCATCAACTCAGTGTCTTCAAAGATGTTAGTATGCGGAACCGCAGGTGTAAAGTTAAAAGTGGCAATATTAGCTATTGGGGGAATCGAACGAAAGATTCTTTTTATCCACAGTCTTGATCTCGATCAAGGACATATTTTTCCGTCGGGCATGTTGGAAACCAACCGAATGGATCACGCACAATTAGATTGGCGCCTCGTTCTCTGCCTCAAGTGGGTTCATTCGCAACGAAGCATGCGTTCGGGCTCGCCTTGCCTCGATCGCGTTTTGCCTTATATATATATATATATATATATATATATATATATATATATATATATATATATATATATATACCTAGCTTTAGCCACTAAAGCTTTGTTTCAACTGGAGAATTTTTTTTTACTATTTTACATAATCCGTTTAGAATTATGGTACAACATATTTTCTAATATTTGTTGAATAGTGTTCATTTATTTTTATTTTGTTTTTAATTCTACTATAATTTATTTCATGCAAATTTCCTGGAAAAGTGGAATAACCTACCATTAAACTAATTTGAAATACGCTGATGTCAACTTCTTGCCTTACAACTGTAAGACTAATACAAATAATAATATTTACACACCTAAGTAAAACGTATTATTCTTATGTATCGCGGTCCGAGAGACACAAGCCTCTCTTTTAGTAGGTAATTCATTTTAGATACGAAGAAATGTAAATATTGTTACTGCCAAATTCCTGCAGTTCCATTATTATTCATTTGACTAGAATTGTGCACGTATGAACTTGGAAATTTTACTGATTTATGGAGGGAACTGGGAACATGATTTCACCGAATCTAATATTAAAATGACGTAGGAATATAGAAAATTGTTGCCTTTACATGACTCCGGTTATTATTTTGCAATGAATGTTTTAATCAAGGATACCTGCTGTGTTTTAGATTTAAAACACGGCATTGCCCAAATAGTTAAATAATAATTTCGTCAAATATATTATTATTAATTCTATTTTGTCAATGGCAATAGATATAAATTAGGGATAGATTTATTGTTCGTCCCTAACTATAAATATTTGTCAATTTTTCAAATATTACTTTATTGGAATACAAAACTAATTTTTCACAAGAATCAAGATATACTCTGTCATGATCTTCTCTTGAAATCCAAAACAAGAAGTATTTCCACTTCCCAAAGCAAAACTAGAAGAAATTATTGTTAAGAAAAATGATATCTTGATAATAAGTTTTTGCATTCCGCATTTATGATTAAAATATAAAAATTTGAATCTATGAATATGATTTTCAAAGCAAATATTTTACGAAACTATTTATCCCATATATAGTATAAATTATATTTAATTAAATTTTATTATATATTATATTGTATTATTGCATTCGGGTACAGCATTTTTTATTTTTTCCTATGTTTATTTTGAAAATATATGTTACTTATTTATTAGATTGGGCGGGAGAAGTATTATTATGGGATAAAACCGATTCCGATTCTCGGCTATTGGAATATGGTGGATCAAGTTACGTTTAGCTAAATTCTGTTATATCAGTTTCATTACTATTCGAGTAAATCTGATTTATATTTCTTTTAACACTCATTGTTTTAAATAAAAAGCATAGAATATTGAAGTGAAATGCGACGCGACCAACATTTTAAGGAAAATTTAACTAAATGGGAGGGGCATGGGCAGACGCCAACGCTACGTTCTCGAGCGTTCGGATTGAATAAAGCGGTAGAAAATAGGGATTCTCCTAAAATATCATGAATCAAGAAATATCAAGAAGTCTTGAAACAAGACTAGTAATACGTTGTCAAGAAATGAGCAGGACAAGAAATGGTCACCAAGACCAGATTTCTTATCGTTGTGGAAACAATTTAAAAATAGCTATGAATTAATACAAATTTATTTACGATTAAAAATCCAAATTATATTTATATGTCCCACGATATATACAGATCTTATAAAAATGTTGAAAGAACTAATATAGTATACATTTTGATGTAATGGCATAATAGCACAGCATACAGTACGATCGACTGCTGACTGATCAGTGACACATGAGGGAGGAAAAAGCGTACTGTGTTGTACAAAAATTAAATAAATAAAAATCTAGCCTAGTACACTAGAGGTCATGGATTCGAATCCCAGAGCATAGTCGTTTGTGTTGTTCATAAAATTCAAAATTATCCACTCGAGAGCAGGCATATGGCAAAAATAGTTAGTGCACTTCCCATTTTCATATTAAAAAAAAATTCATATTTTTATTTATTATTGTTTCATTCCGAACAATCCATCGAACAAAAATGGGAGGCTACTTGAAGGCTTTTTAGGATATTTGTATTTATCTCATTAAATAATTAAAGTGTGGTAAATTTTGTTTGAAACGAATGTAGACTAATATTAGTAGGTACCAATTTTCTTTATGTTCAATTTTGTAATATTTATAATAAAGAACTTTTCATAATTATAATTTTTGTATATTTGCCAAGTTATGATTTCTAGAAAAACTTAAAATATTATATGTGTAATAAGAGTTAAATAAATTAAATTCCATTTGGTGGGAAGTTATTAGCTGTGTACAACAGATTTATAAATATTAAATCGAAATTACATTATTTTGTACTGATACTTATATTATTTCAGATATAGAATTACCTGTTTTCTCGGAGTCATCTACCATTAAAATACAATCACAAATTGGAGGTGGTAAGTTTAATAACAACAAAATACGCAGATAGTACAAAAAGTTCTAAATTGTTGTTTTTTTTTTATGAAAATTGACTTGTTACTACAATTGTTGAAAATAAAAAGACGATGTAATTTTTTTCACTCAAATGATTAATTATATACAAAATGTATTTAAAGTCTATTGTCTCAAGGAATTTACAAAGTAATAAATAATAGCAAAACAAAAATAATAAAACTATTAATCACCATAGATAACGCCACTGTCTTGTATCAAGTTTGGGTCGAGTTTATCATTTCAACTGGCACAATAGCTTTCGTAATAACGCTAGTAATGTGATAATTTTCACTCATTTTGTTATTATTTTCAAAATATATTGAAAGTATTTTGTTTCAATTTCTATATAAATCTGACGTTTCTTTTAAATTAAATGCATGTTTTTCGTATTGTTTGAAATATAATCTGTTAATTATTAAATAACTTGGATATATTAAGTTAATACAAGCATTCATTTAAATAGCAATACCAGTAATATAATATTAATAACACGAATCGCTAATGCGAATTTAAATTTAGTACTGGAATGCACATCTTATCAATGAATACAAAATGTACTCAACATATCAATGAAGTACAATTTTTTTTTCAAACGACTCAATATATGTCCAAAATACACTCTAGTAACTAAATAAGGATTTAATAAGCCAATGTTCCCTCATCACTAATTTGAAAATTATTTATTCGAATTTTACGCATTAGACTTTATTTTGTATTTCGTGCAATACACATGCAAAAAAAAATATATTGTTTATATATGAGCGTAGTAAAGATAATACTTAGTATATGTGCATATTCGTAAATTAATAATGGTGTATAGTATTCCATGCCTCAGCATTTTAAAGAAAAATGTTTCCCGTAGAATACGAAACTAGAATAATAAATGTTGGTTCTATTGAAAAAAAAAATCAAGGTTACCTATCCTTCATTTGACCTTGAGATTTGGTCTCAATGGCAAATTCAAGGTCACCATAATTTGACCCCCTCAAAACCTAGACACATTTGTCTGAAACATTTTTAACCATCTTACTTAGTTCTCTATATGATAGTCTGATAAAATTAAAAATATACACCTATATATAATTATATAAATTATAATACTAGATCAATTCAAACTTAAAAAAATTTATTTTATTTTAACTCAAGCAATTACAACGTGTTTATATTTTGATGTACAGAACAGAATCTAAATCTACAAGCTACATATCTTTCTTTTATGTGCAGAATTTACCTTACTAAGCTTTCAGTCTCATCTTACAGCGTGAGAAGTTGTCTGATGTAACATATGTAAATTATTGTGCAATACAGGGCTGGACTCCTATATTACTCCTCCAGCCTTAAGAGGAGAAGCTAATTCTTGAGGGGAATTACTTTTACTAATTTCATTTAACTCAATATCTTTTTGATTAATTTTATTTCTTTTAGAAAGATAACTTCTGCATTTACAAACATTCTTTAAACAATAACAGATAATTATAATCATAATTAATACTATAAAAGTATACAATATTATAAAATGAGTTTCATTATTATTATTGATATTATGAATTGAATCTAAATGAATCTCTCTTTGTTTTTCTATACTGAAGTTAGAAATATTATGAATTTTATGTTCTAAATGTTTTATTTGAATGTTTGTTATATTCCGATTTAAATCGATTAAATTTCCAAAGTTACTAGATATTTCTATTTGATTATTCACCTCACAAGTTTCGGTGATATAAATTCCCTTAAGATTTTGTATTTCAAAATTGTTATTACAAGTGAGTTTTACTTGTTGTTCATTAGGGAAATATACATACTATATTTTTGAATTTTTTACAATTATTACCGAATTTATTTGCGATAATTTTGAATATTGACAATGTTCAAATTCTTTATAGCAAATAATATTTTCCAAACGTTTATTATACTCGTTATTTTCAGATGTACAATAATATTCTTTATCGTCTAATTTTATACATTTATTAACGGGTTTTATTTTACAATTATTTTTCGAATACAATCCATTTACAATATTCATAGTCTCATATGAGTTGTATAGTTTTGTCGGTATAGGTGTGACTTGTATTAAGTTCTCTACTCGTGTGTTTATTTTCAATTTTATTTATTTCTTTAAGAATTTGTTCATAATTTATTACACCAAAATATAAAATATTTAATTTACAGAATGTAAATGTCTCTTCAAGTTGAACAAAAGAAAAATAAATATCTTGCGTTACTTGTGTGAATTGATTAATAACATTCTCAATTTATATAGTTACCAGTTCATCCAGAATTTTTGCATTGTATTTGTTCAATGCTTGAATTTTTTCATTTAATGCATTATTGTTTTCATTAATTAATTTTAGTTTTTCATTAAATTGAATAAGTGTATTATTTTTACTAGCCATAATTTTCTGATTATTTTCAACATTATCTAATATTTGAACATAATGTTCCTTATCGGAATGTTCGTATTTCGATTCTTTGGAACGTTGAGAGAATAGAAACACCACGTTGTTATTGTTAAATGCTTTTTAATAATTCATAAGAATACATTCAAAATGTTCAGACCATATATTTTTTTTATTTATATTAAAACAATACTTGTCAATAATAATTATTTATATTAGAAACAAAATTAACGGCAATCTAGATGACATAAAAATTAAATAAATATGGAGAAGTAAAATGATTTAATTCTAACACTCCTCCTTAATTATTTTACTTCGGAGTGACATAAATACTTTTCGATTAAGTGGTTTGGTTAAAATATTGGCAAGCTGTTTTGCACTTTCTATATGTTCGAGAGTAACAGTTTTGCCGACATGCTCTTGGATAAATTTGCGCGGAATTTCTATGTGCTTCTTGCCCTTAGTAGTTTTGCCCTCGTGAGCATTATGCAGCATATGTATTGCTGACTGATTGTCAACGAACAAAGTAATTCGCTGATCCGACTTGATGATTCCCAGTTCGCTTCCGATCCTCTTGATCCAGCAGATGTCATCAATCGAAGACACTGCTGCTCTATATTCGGCTTCGGCTGTCGATGTGGCGACGAGACGCTGCTTTTGAGTGTACCAAATAATTGGCCTTCCTCTCATTAGCAGTATCCCGCTTGTTGAATGTCCAGTCGCGATGTCTCCTCCATAATCTGAATCACTGTATGCTACCAATGAAGTATCTCCATCGTAGAATATCCCAAAGTCTATGGTCCCTTTTAGATACTGAAATACTCTTTTAATCATTTTCCAGTGACTTAACATTGGCTTATTGCACTGACGACTTAAGAAATTGACAGCATAGCAGATATCTGGACGTGATATGGTGGCCAGGTAAAGTAGACTTCCAATGGCCTCACGATACGGAGTGCTGGTTGGTACATATTTATCATTTGTTTTGTTTTCTTCTTCAGTGATCATTCCTTTCTCTATTGGTGTCGAGACTGGGTTACATGTATTGCAATTAAAACGTTCTAAAATTTTCTTGGTATATTTGGCTTGATAGACAGAGATACCGTTTGGTTTAACTTTTATATCCATCCCAAGGTACGAGATTTGATTTAGTACTTGGCGGTTGAATGTGATCTCGAACCGTTGATTAATCCTCTTCAAAACATTGTAGATTTCATGCTCATTCTGCCCAGCGATAAGTCCATCGTCTACAAATAGGGTTAGTAAAATAGTTTTCTTCTGATTATAATACACGCATGGATCATCATCTGTGCTTTTAAGTCCGATTTCTTCAAGAAAGTTGGAAATCTTCTCATTCCATTTCCTAGGAGCCTGTTTCAGTCCATACAAACTTTTTCTCAATTTGCAAACTTTCTCTGTTCCGTCATCGAATCCTTCAGGCTGAAACATGTACAGGTCTTCATTCAAATCTCCATGTAAAAATGCGGTGGTCACGTCGAAAGGTACCAGTTTCATCTTCTGTGTGGCGGCGTAACTCAAAATCAATCTGATAGAAGCGTGACGTGCTACAGGACTGAACGTCTCCGAATAATCTATCCCCTCCTTCTGTTCAAATCCACGAGCTACCAGTCTTGCTTTCAGCTTCCCATTCGACTTTGTACGCAATACCCAAAGACATGTTAAAGGTCTGACTCCTTCTGGGCATTTTACCAAGTTCCAAGTTCCCATTTTTGTCAAGGACTCAAATTCTTGCGTCATTGCTTGCAACCAATTTTTATCTTTGATTGCTTCGGATACAGGGATGTCTTCTACTTCGCCGATCATGGCCGTGTTCGATTTGTTACCCTTAAAGTTGCCCATTATGTAGTCGGAGAATCTGACAGGTGGGTGAATGTCTTGACGATTACGCAAGCCTGGTCTTCTCGGTTGTTGGCCTTCTGATTGATCATCCTGGTCCGAGTCTTCCTGTCCGCTGTCACTGTCTGTTCTACACTCCTCCATTTCCTCTGCTAATGTTTCTGGTGTGCTGTTCCTCCCTGCTAACTCAATTTCTGAACTGTGCGTTTCATCCTTTTCTTTCTCGTTAAATATGACATTGTCTGAACTAACAACGTCTCGTTCGTCTGGCAAATAAATTCGGTAACATGGGGAATCCAGATCATAACCCACAAATATTCCCTTCTTGGATTTTCTGTCTAGTTTCGCTCTCTTGTGGTCGGGAGTCAGCACATAACATTCACATCCAAATGACTTGAGTTTTTTTATGTTTATGTGACGTCCAAACCACATATCTGTTGGACTCTTGTCTTTCTCAGAGCTCATTCCGGTTTGATTGATTGTGAAAACAGCATAAGTCACAGCTTCTGCCCACAGATTTTCGTTCAAACCTCGTGCATGGATGATAGAGCGAGCTGACTCAACCACGGTCCTCATTTCTCTTTCTATTCGTCCGTTTTGTTGCGGCGTGTATGCGTTCGAAAAAGTGTGCAGTACACCCAGCTCTTCCAGTGTTTTTCTGGTATTTGCGTTTCTGATTTCTCTGCCATTGTCCGACCTCAGACTCTTCACTCTTCTCCCAAATTGATTCTCAACCTGATACCAAAATTCTTGAGCATCTGACTTCGAATTAATACTATTTAAATTTGCGGTTGACAAACCCACTGTGACAAGTGCTCTTCGATTGGTCTGTCTTGAATTATATCTGTCTGCTGGTTCGTTTCCGTGTTTGTCATCACTTCGCTTCTTGCAGTCTTTTGAAAAATGACCCTTTCTACCACACGTGTTACATGCGTAATTTTCTTTACAGTACGCAATATATTTGGCACATGGCTTGTTACGACAGTATTTTTTCACATGGCCCTTCTGTCCGCATTTGAAGCAACTTACGGTTGTATTTTCTTGCATATTCGAATTGTACTGTCCAGACCTTCTACTTGATTTGACGACGAGTGCATTTTGAGAGGAAGATTCGCTCGGTGGTTCGCTGTCGTTAAGTCGATCCTCTTCGAGTCTTAACCGTTCAATCAGCGTATCGATGGTCTTGTCTGCAATGCCAAGGTTGTCCCATGCGGTTCTGAAGTGATGAAGCTTCGGAGGTAGTACTCCAAGAATCCGTGTCATGACCCAGCTGTCTTTCATCCTTTCTCCTCCGGTTGACAAGTCTTCAGAAATCTGCAGAATTTCCATACAATTCTGGACAGCTGATTTGTTCACGTCGTATGTGTAGGCAAAGAATTTTCTCTGCAAACCCTCAATTGTAATGTCTGACTTTTTACCGTACAGGTTTCTTAATTTATCTAACATTTGTTTTGCAGTTTGACAAGTCGCGATTTTTCTGGCAATATTGCTGTTAACATTTAATCCTATTAGCGCTTGTGCTTCAAGATCCTTTTTAAGCCACTCTTTTACTTGCTCATCGGTAAGAGTCCCGTCAGGTTTTACTTTCATTCCAATTGCGACGTCAAAAATATCTTTTGACTTGAGAGTTAGATCAATTTTAAAACGCCATGAAACATAATTGACGTTACCCTGCGCGTCTTCGGCTAATAGCTCTAGGTGCGACTTTACTGAATCCATGACTATTCTTACAAAGTTTATTATAATAACTGTTTGATGACGTTGACGTTTCGTTTCTGACTCGGCTGACTGTCGACGTTGACTTGTGATAATCTGTCGTGACTGACGATGATTAGCTAATACTTTCTTGACTGACGATGATTAACTAGTGCTTTCTTGACTGACGAATTCTTCTCAATGTTCCAGATTTTCCAGCATGATCTGGGCCCATAACCTGTTCGTATTTCGATTCTTTGGAACGTTGGGAGAATAGAAACACCACGTTGTTATTGTTAAATGCTTTTTAATAATTCATAAGAATACATTCAAAATGTTCAGACCATATATTTTTTTTATTTATATTAAAACAATACTTGTCAATAATAATTATTTATATTAGAAACAAAATTAACGGCAATCTAGATGACATAAAAATTAAATAAATATGGAGAAGTAAAATGATTTAATTCTAACACGGAAGCGTTGAGATTTCCGGTTATAATTTTGAATATTGTTCCGAGGCCGTTTATCAAACCACGTTTTCTGCGGTGTAGGTATAATAACTGAATTTTTTCTTGAATGTGATTTAATAAAGTATTCAATATATTACGGTTGTCAATTATACTATTATCGAGCTTATGGAGATCAAAGTTTAGAATACAATGCTTTGGTGTTTTGTGTTAATATTTCAAATGGTTTGAATAAATCTTCTAAACGAATTTTGAAATTTATAGCTTGAGTTTTACCTGGATGTGGGCAACACCGAGTTCAAGGATATTGATGCCAGGGTTGTGGTCATCTTTTATTATTAACGTGATTCCATATGGAATCAATCTGAAACAGTAATACGGGGTTTCTTTAATTGTGTCAACTTGTGTTTTTTAATTTTATTGTCGATTATTTAACCGCGTTCGTGTACTACTGCTTTAACTTTAATTTTCTTAAATTTGGGTTTTTCAATTTTGCCACTATTTCGTTTATGAATTTTTACATGTACATCTTCAGGGATATCAATTTGTTTATCTTGTGGCTTAGCGTATTTCAACTTGGCTTTTTCAATGCTATGTTTTACTTTTTGGTTAATTTCATTTAATATTTCCGAATGTTTATGTACGTAATCTTCTACGATAATTTCTTCAGGTTTAATATTTGAATTTACGTCTATTCCGTATACATTTTCGATTGGCGTTCGTTTTGTTATAGAGTAGATACAATTATTATACGCGATTAAAGCACAATTTAAACTATCTTTTAATTTAAGAGATTTTGTTATCGGGTTTTGATTTATAATACGCATATGTTCAATGAGGGATGAATGAAATCGTTCAACTATTCCATTGCTTTTTGGGTTATCTACAGAGATTAATGAATTTTTATTTTTCGTAATTCTAAATAATTTTGTATCAATTTGTTATTAAACTCCAAACCGTTATCAGATATAATTTTTATCGGAATAGTAAAATGTGTAAAATATTTTATTAATTTATTTAAAATAGTAACTGCGTTTTTATCTTTTAAGATATAAGCTATAGCAAATTTAGGAAATTAATCAACAAAAGTAAGTATTTTAGTTTGTTCTAAGGATAACAAATCTACATGTATTATTTCAAAATTCTTGTTAGCTGTTGGGGTTATAATATTTGGAATTTGGATGGGGTTCCGCTCATATTTATTCGCGAGACAGACGTCACATTTGTTTATATAATTTCGTATGTCTTTAGACATGTTTGGCCAGTGGTATTAAAGTTGTAATTTGTTATAAGTTTCGGTAATTCCACGATGGTTGGTTTTACCCTCATGGTAGTTCTGTATAGTTAATTGTTGTTCGTCTACGTACTCTATGTCTTTAACCATGCATTTACAGCGTACTAATTTAAAACTTCCTTTCACAAAGTATGTAATATGGAATTGATATTTAGTTTAAAATTTTCAGGTATCAAACAGTAATACGTAATACCGGATTGAAGATTATTTTTTATAAACTGTGTAATACTAGAATTTAAATTTTGTTTATTTAAATAAAAATAAATACGTTGAATTTTATTCTCAAAAATTTTATCTATTTTAACGCTATTTTTATCTTTTGTTTCTTTTACAATAATTTGATTACGACAATTGTTAAGGCACAAATCTAAGTATGTCAGTCCATTTACTGGGCTTTCATCGTCTGAGTGAAGCGTTTCGTTATAAGACTCGGATCCTATATCAGCTTCTACGGATTCGTTATCAGAATTCAAGTTAAATTCTAAATGTTCAGGTTTATTAAACACATTGAAAATGATTATTGCCAAATATTATTTGAATAGATTTTTCAATTTTTATCCACGGTAATTTATTGTGTCCAGTGCCTATGCGTGGTAGGTCAAGTTCATTGATGTCTTTTGAATACAATATTCCAGTAGTTTATTTAAACTTTTCTCAACATTTAAAAGGGTTGGTTTTCTTTGATTATAGAATTCTTTTGTTATTAAATGTAATATTATTCTAGGTGATTTCTGAATATAAATTTTATTATGTAAATTAAATAATTTTGTTCAAGTGTATTTTTGTTTCACTTGTTTAGCAAATCCTTGTGACATATGTAAGTCTTTAGAAACACAGTGCACCAATGGATTTTTTGATTAAAAAATATCGGAAATTTTATATCGAATTTAAAATTTTGGTTTTATGCGCGAGAGAGTGTCAGCGACATAATTTTGACAGCCATTCTTATATTCGATTTCATAATTAAATTCTTCTAATTTGAGGCGCCATCTGATAAGTTTGTGATTAGGTTCTTTTAAGGAGTTTAGCCAGACAAGAGGGCGGTGATCAGTGATAATTTTGAATTTTCGGCCTAGCAGGTATGGGCGAAATTTTTAGTTGCCCAAACGATAGCAAGTAGTTCTTTTTCAATGACAGAATAGTTAATTTCATGCGAGTTTAATGTTCGTGAAATATAAGAGATTGGTAAGTCTTTGTTGTTTCCATCGCGTTGGGCGAGTACGGCGCCGATTGCTAGCGTCCGTCGTCAAGATAAAGTCTTTTGTAAAGTCGGGATATTGCGGTATAGGGTTGTTGGATAGGAGAGTTTTACATTTCTCAAAACATTCTATGTAATTTTTATTAGTTATATCAATTTTATTTCCTTTTTTCAAACAAGTAGTAAGTGATTTCGTTATTTTAGAAAAATTATCAATAAAACTTCGGTAGTAACCGAGTAATTCAAGGAAGGACTTAACTTTTTTAGGATTTTTTTGGAATTGTAAAATTTTTAATTTCCTGAATTTTATCGGGGTTTGGTTTGATTCCGCCAGTTGTAATGATATGGCCGAGATACGCTACTTCTTTATGGAGAAATTCACAATTATCTAACTGAATTCTGGGATTAGCTTCGCGTAATTTTCGAAACACTTCTGTAACCGGTTGGTTACTAAAAAACTATGTTCAAAAAACTTGTGGGGGAATGGGAGAGTCAATTTTAAATCAGACAATAAATAAATTTAACTATATAAATATTTAATAGAGATAGAATGTAATATGTTTAAAATGTACAAAAATATAAAAAGAAAGAATTGGCAAATGAATAACACATATACAATTATATTCAAACACAAAGAGAATAAGCCACTTATAAATTACCTACAATATTTTACAGTTACGCCGTGGTCTCGGTTATACAAATAGATATGTTTATTCTTAAGTAGATAAGCGACAGACAATTTACTTACAGTTATACATGTTTCAGTCCGCTTCAGCAGGGAAGTCGGCTCTCAATTTTCAGCTTTGGAGTAGAAAATAAATAACTTCCACAATAAACTATACTGTTAAACGTTCGCTACACCACCGGAAGCCGACTTAGCACTTTTTATGTTGGCTTTACGAAACGCGGGAAACGACTGTCTGCAGCTTGAAAGTTATACTCGAAGGTTTGATCGATTTGCTTCCTCTTCCTGATCTCCTGGCCCAATTTACTCCACTAGAACCCATAACCGGAATACTTTCTAAATAAGGATAGTAAATTCTTACATCGAAAAAGTAAATTTAGAAATTTTGGGACTGAAGGTCCAATAAACTTTATCCGTCAAATAAAAATGAATCCGCCGACAGTACGTGACATTCACAGAACGACGGAACAATTTGAAAGCCTTAACAAAAATACGCTTGTTACAACTCTTTACCCCTTAGAATAATTATGTTTTCCGAAGGAGAATATAAATATTACATCTTAAGCCTACTTAACTAAGGTTTGGACGATCCTCTCTCAGGAGCCAGGTATGCGTTTGTTTCGGTATCACGAAGCGTCGCCTCCTCGGTGATTTCAAAGGCAGGTACTTGGTTGTGCTTTTCTCATTGGCCACAGGTGCATACACTCCGGCAGGAATTCGCTGTTTTTGGTTGTTGGTGCAACGAGTACTTTGCACGAAGCAGGAGTGACAAGCGCCGAACCTTGATTCGCCACCCTTCCGCCAACGGGGCGCTGAGGTCGACTTCGCAAAGTCGGCGAACACGTGATACCCTTGGTCGTATCGGCTTCCTGTAGAGGGATCGAACGTTCCCTCGTTATAGTGGCTTGGAGGATACGCTGTAACAAAAGGCCAACAGCAGTAACTGGATTCTCATTTAATTTCTACTCGTAGCATAAGTCTTTCTATCGGTATTTTATTTTAGATTGTATTCTCAAATATGAATTTATTAACGGAGAACTCTGAATAATATTAATGCTATAGTAAAACTAAACTAAAATGGAAATTGAAATGAAAACCTATTCTAACGACTATACTATCCTAACCTACGAACTCAATGAGATTACAATTATATTCTTTGTAACTAGCTAACCTAATCACTTGAAAATTAGAACCGCTAGTTAATAACTGTGCCATTCTGGGTCTAACTCTCAAGTTGGCTACCGTGGGACAGGAGCGCCAAATTCCTGAGTGACTTTATAATAAAAATCACCTGGCATCTGCCGTAATTTACTAAAATTGTACCTAATGTAACAATGAAAACAGTCAAATTAATCATAATAAAATTCAGCGGATTTTCCGAGCAATAAGTTCAAGTATTGATTTTCGGGGAGAGCACGACTGACGTAAGTGTTATTTGGAGCTGGTTCACTGGAACTAGGTTTCTGGTTTACAACCGGAGGTGAGGGGTTTATGAGGGACATTTCAACATTTTGATGGTTGGTTCTCCCCCAACTCGTAGAATTACTTCTTCTTCACATATTTAGGCCCACATTCTTGAATTTAAAAATTGCATACAATAAAGCTATAACGACTAGTATGGAAGAAATAGTAATGGACACATAATTCGTATGCTTCTGGATACGGATATTTTTAAAATTTTGAATTTGGTGCTGAAATTGTTTTACGTCGATATCTGGCCTCATAGTCTTAGGGTCAATACTGGTTAAAATAGCGTTAATATTGTCTTGTTTAATGGCAGTGCTGTTGAATTTTGAAAGGTGGTCGATACTAACGTCAATTGGCGGGACAAGTAATTTATCTACTTGTTGGGACTTTATTTTAGATATAACTATTGTGTGAGACAGGAGAAAATAATTTGAAGAATGGACAGTGCAGGATGCAGGGATTTCGAGGGTTCCGGTGCCTGTAATAGTTTTCTTATATATGGATCTGTACTTGGACAATTATAAGTTAGGATATCTTTGTCAACGCTATAGACCCACGTTTTGATATTATTTATTCTATACAAAATTGATTTTCTTTCGAACGTAATTCTATGCGAACAAAGTTTTTCAGCTTGAACAGTATTACCGGTATAAAGCGCAGAAAGATAAGTTATATCGGAAATTCGACGTACTGGACGCGTTTGTGGACAAATTTTGAATGACCCGGTTTAATAGGAGACTAGATCGGAAATATCTAACTCTACAAAAAACTGTTTGTCTTCGGACATTGCTAGAAATTCCGAATTAGGCTCAATGTAGAGTCGGACACTTGAATTGCTTTCAGGAGCTGAGTATGGTAATGCTAAAGCCCTGAATACATGGAAAAACCTTCCCGGTGCTTTTAAGGATAGTTCTACGAATAACCGTAAAGTACTGTCAAAATACGCTGCATGTACTCTCGCGACATCATAGTACATATATAAATTTCTCGCGGTGTTCGCTGTTAATAAAGTTAGGGTAGAAGGTAAATTTGACTGAATTTCGTTCAGTGCCAACTCAAGCGTTTTCGGGTTAATGAACACTGGACTTAATTTACCTAAGGCTGTTACCTCTATTGCATTTTTGAAAATCATTACTGACTCTTTTAGGTCTTCTAAAATGTATTCGGCAGTGCGAATAGCAGAAATTAAACTTATACTCTGAACTAATTTGGTTTCAAATACTTGTCTCATATTATTCTGTGATTGTAGAATCGCATCGGTTTTATTGTTTAATGATTCTAAGACTACTTTGAATTTTTGAAAATTTGAGTTTATTTTCTTTTCGTTTTCTTGAATATTATTAATGATAGTTACTTGATAATTCAATAAATTTATGATTCCGTCATTTTGTTTTCCAACTGCGTTTACTTTTTTTTATTAATTTCAGCTAAATCTGACGTGGTAGCGGTACCGAAAAGAAACTTGAGCGCGTGTCCGCCCAAATCTATTAAACCGCGCTTATTCTTTTTGTATGGGGCAACAGTCTTAAGTAAATTTTCCAATATTTGCCTAACTTTATTAGCATCGCTTTTTATTATGTTCATTTCTCTACTTACCATATTATTTATCTGCCTCTTTGATTGGTCAGCCATTCCTTCTTCCACGGCCACGTTGACTTGAACGGCATTTTCTAGCAGGGCCTCGAAACCATCCAGGGTGATTTTATAGCCAGCGTTGTTGACATCGGTCGTCAGTATCCAGTTATCACCAGTAAGCAGTATCTCATCTTCCTTAGTGAAGACCAAACCCTTATCTAGGACTGGCATATCGACCTCGGCACTTGCGGCCACGCATAGTGCAATAAAATATATTAACCCTAAAACCAAATTATGTAAACTATTTAATACGTTATTTTTTACAAACTTTAACCTTTAATTATTATTACTTAATTTCGTGTTTACCTAAATCAATTATACAACAGTGAATTTTAATCTATTTCTTACCTAAAGTTAAACCATACCATTACCTATACCGGGTGGAGCATCATACCTGTGTACATAGGCGATTAACATGAAAAAACAGTTTTTCCGTGCGCATTGCTCCCCAAATTATTTTAGGCAAAAATGCTTCAAATACATGTTGTAGAGAATAAAATTCTGCATCTAAATCAATAAACAGAATTACTTTTACTTGCTTTATAACGACAGAAATTAAATATGGAAACATGGAAAATTACGATGAAAATAGCAAATAGCCATGGAATTGAAACAAAAATTAATAAATGCTTCTCGTTTTTCTGTCAATTTGATATTTTACCCGTCAAATTAATCATTCATCTGTCAAATGTCAAGCATTTATTTATTTTTGTTTCAATTCCATGGCTATTTGATATTTTCATCGTAATTTTCCATGTTTTCATATTTAATTTATGTCGTTATAAAGCAAGTAAAAGTAATTCTGTTTATTGATTTAGATGCAGAATTTTATGCTCTACAACATGTATTTGAAGCATTTTTGCCTAAAATAATTTGGGGAGCAATGCGCACGGAAAAACTGTTTTTTCATGTTAATCGCCTATGTACACAGGTATGATGCTCCACCCGGTATTTACATAATTATATCCTACTATTGGATATCCACGGATAGTCCGGAGGGCGTCCAGAATTCCGGGTAAGATATTGCCGCTGCGCACCTGAAGTTGATGCCCTATTCTCATCGCTTTCCTCAACTTCGAGGTACGCAGGTTCGGCCAGATTGCTTCCTTCAGCGACGTTCGGTGAACCCGCTTCCGATCTGACGTATGGAATATCCCTTTCTGGTCTCGTGCCATTAGCACCGCCGTCGCGAGCATTCGTCCCTTGCTCGTTTGGTTCTAGTGCAGTTAATTGGGCCAGGAGATCAGGAAGAGGAAGCAAATCGATCAAACCTTCGAGTTTGGTATCTAATGGAATTCCTGAAATCTCATTCTGACAGTTCTCATCCTTAGAACTTTCCTCCATGGTATGGAATCACAGTTTTAGACGATATGCATTCACTACCTTCTCTTTCTCAGTTTTCGGATTTTTTATAACGAAGTTGGTCGAACTGGTTTGTTTTATAATCCTAAACGGACCAATCCAGGGTTTAATAAACTTCTTGCACAGACCTTGAGGTATGGTTGGATCGTTCAGGAAAATCCGCTTTTTGATTTGGTAGTGGTTTAGCTTCCGGATACCTTGTAAACGCGTCTATAAAAGTTAAAATGCACGTGTTGCCGCTACGACTCGTTCTAATTGGCCCTACAACATCCATTGAGACACGTTCAAAAGCCATCAAATATTCGGGTAGTTTCCGCAAAGGTGCTGGACGAAGATGTGGCGAAGTTTTTCTTTGGGCGCATGAGAGACATTTTGACAATATTTCGTTATGTCTCCCGTCATGCCTTTCCAGAAAAAGTTCTTCTTTATCTTCAAAAATGTCTGCTCAAAACCTAAGTGCACTTGGCCGTATTGGTGTCCGGTCTTTGGGGGTGGTTTTAAACTTATGGTATTGGTTATTTTTACTTAAAAAGGGGCAGGCCGATTCCCTTGCATTTTGGAAAGGGAACGACGAAAAACTTACGTTTTTGACATAACTTTCAAGCTGCAGTCAGTCGTTTTCCGCGTTTCGTAAAACAACATAAAAAGTGCTAAGTCGGGTTCCGGTGGTGTAGCGAACGTTTAACAGTATAGTTTATTGTGGAAGTTATTTTTTTTCTACTCCCAAGCTCCAAAGCGGACTGAAAGATGTATAACAGTAAGTAAATTGTCTGTCGCTTATCTACTTAAGAATAAACATATCTATTTGTATAACCGAGTCCACGGCGTAACTGTAAAATATTGTAGGTAATTTATAAGTGGCTTATTCTCTTTGTGTTTGAATATAATTGTATATGTGTTATTCATTTGCTAATTCTTTCTTTTTATATTTTTGTACATTTTAAACATATTATATTCTATCTCTATTAAATATTTATATAGTTAAATTTATTTATTTTCTGATTTAAAATTGACTCTCCCGTTCCTCCACAGGTTTTTTGAACATAGTTTTTTAGTAACCAACCGGTTACACTTCTTCTACATTTATTAAATGTTCTTCAAGAGATGTACCGAGAATAATAATATCATCGAGATATACGAAGCATGTTTTATTTATCAAATCTTGTAATACAAAATTCATCAAGCGCTGAAAGGTAGCGGCCGCATTTTTAAGTCCAAAGAACATTCGCTTAAATTCGTAGTGCCCGGTGTTAGGTGAGAATGCAGTTTTGGGGATATTTTCGGAATTAACTTCTATCTGATGGAAGCCAGAAGTTAAGTCTATGGTTGTGAATTAATTTGATTTTCCGAGTTTATCAAGTATGTCTGCAATGTCAGGGATAGGAAATTTGTAGTCAATAGTTTTGTCGTTTAGTTTACGGTAGTCAATTACAACGCGAAATTTCTGTTTACCGGATGCGTCCATCTCTTTCGGGACTACCCAGTTGGGAGCAGACCAGGGGGAGTACGAATGTTGAATTATATCGTCGTTCAACATTTTTTCAATTTGAGTTTGCACTTCCTGTTTGTATATTTCTGGGTATTTGTATTGTTTTGCGTGTGCAGGAATATTTTCGGTTGTTTTTATGTCATGTTTTATTTTATTAGTGAACGAAAGTTTTTGATTAACGCTTAAGATTAAATCTTTACATTTATTTAAGGTTACAAATAGTTCTTTTTGTTCCGATTCGTTTAAGTGGTCATTTCTGATGGTCTGTTTATTTATTTCCATATTAAGAGTTTTATTTTGTTTTTGATTTAAGTACCGAAATTTATATTTATATTTGTTTAAAAATATTACTTCACCTTTTTCAAATTTGAATTTAGTTTTTAACACTTCAATTCCGGGTATGCCCAATAAAATGACAAAATCTTTATGAAAATTAAAAATATAACTTTTCAAATTAAAATTTTTAAATTGAAAAAATGTAAACTAACTTCCGGACGATTTGCCATTGCATGTATGAATTATAAAATGTTCCCAAAATTTTGTTGTGTCAGGTTTAATTAATTTAGGGTGTATATAATTTTGAGCTGAACCTGTGTCTAGAAGTATTTTCGTATTATTAATTTGTATGAAAGGGAGTTTACTTAAATTATTTGCTAGCGATTCGTTTAAGGAGAATCGAGTTGGTGAAAAATTTGAGTATCAATTTGTTCAATATATTCATTTTCGTTTTCAGTAGTATCATTAATTTCTTGTATATCAGAATAATTTTCGGTCTCTAAATTTTCAGATTCATTGTTTTCAAAATTTTGATTAAATAATTCCTCATATTTGTAATTTTGCTCTGGTTGGTTTCGTTGAAAATAATTTCGTGGAGTTTGCATACTCATAGGGGTTGGATTCATAAACTGTGCGTTTTGAATATTTTCTCGTAGGGCGAATGGTTTGGGTTGGTATACTTGTTGTGTTCTTTGTGGGCCAGGGAATTTTTGCATGGGTGATACATGCTTTTGTTGCATAGAGGATGGTTTTTGTTGAATAGGATGGTTGAAGTTAAATGGTGTAGGTTTATAAATTATTTTGGATTTTGTTTAATATTTGGTTTTGGTGTTGATTTTCATGTAAATATTGAAAATCGTTTGTAAGGAGATTTTCAAGACCTTCTAGTGAAGATGGATTGCGTGTGGCTAAGTTATTTCTGTAAGAATCTTTGCAGTTGGAAATAAATAAATGCACGGCTATGGATTGGATGTATGCGATGATGCCATCTTTTGCGTTGGGTGTAAGGTTACACAGATTAATTTTTGCTACGGCACGATCGTTAAGTTTCTGTATTTCTTTTAAATATTCAAATGTAATTAATTTACCTTGTTGGAGTTTGACCATATTTCAGATAATAATTGGGGCCTGTTGTTTATCATTATATTTTGCAATAAGAAACGTGCGAAGATCTTTCCATGTATTGAATTTATGAGCATTTATTAATTCTTCTGCGCGGTCAATTAATTTTGATTTAATTTTAAATAAAATTACTTTGCTTTGAATTTCATTTGGTTCCAAGGCATTAATTAATTCAATAATTTCGTCAGTTTGTGTTAGGAAACGAGTGAGAGCTTTGGGGTTGCCATTATATTTTGGTATGGCGTAAACTAAATCATTAATAGTTTGTTGATTTCTATGATAGTCTGCGGTGGGTGCTACCATCGGATGGTTTTCTAAGTCTGACATTGTGTTCTCGTTAATATTTAAACTATTCAATATTTCGAGTAGAGAATCCAGTTCAGATTTAAATTGTAATTTGTGACAGTGATTTTGTGTGTACAGTGATTATGACAATATAATAATACAAATATAAACTTACAATAGTAAGATTGTTCCTTTGATCATTGGTATGGTTCGTCATCTTCTTTCCGATGTTCGCTCGGCAGGCTGGGCTGGAAGACGGGGACATCGGCACTTCCGGTGAGGTTGGTGCTGATTCCTCGGCAGTTGAGAATTCTGGTTCACGTTGGAGAATGGGATGATGCTCTGACTGTGGCGACGGCTTCAACCCTGTCAGGATGCTTGTGTTGGGAAATCTCTTACAGTAACTTGGGGCACTAGCTTTGCTGGTACTTATGGAGTTCGTTTCAAAACGTTAAATTTACTATGTTCGAATTGTGATTAAACAGTAGAAACTGACTATCACTGTTTTTTGACGAATTGAATTCTTGTCGAATTTTCGAAACAATTGATATATCACAATACAACCGACTACGCCAATTATAATACTAGATCAATTCAAACTATAAAAAATTATTTTAATTTAATTCAAGCAATTACATGTTTATACTTTGATGTGCAGAACAGAATCTAAATCTACTATTTACATATCTTTCTTTTATGTGCAGAATTTACCTTACTAAGCTTTTAGTCTCATCTTACAGCGTGAGAAGTTGTGTGATGTAACATACGTAAATTATTGTGCAATGCAGGGCTAGACTCTACTTATATAATAATTTAGGAACAACTGGTTTAAAACAGCATTTCTATATCTATGTAGCAAGCTATTCTTTGGCATGATTTCGTATTTTTGTATTTTATTTAGAAACTAAAATAATAACGGTTTGCGGTTTCGTTGTTCCTTTGTTGCACAATATATGCGTTCAAAGATAAATGTTTTATTATATTGACGGTAAAAAGGGATCCCGAATAATACACTTTCCTAGGTACATCCTTTTTCCGCACGGTTCTGAATGAATCATATAATATCATATAATAATTTTAACATACAATTATAATGATAAAATATGTCTAATATATTCCTACATTATTCACAAGTAAAATGATCGATATAAAAAAAAATTAAACAACTTAGTAACGAATAATATAGACTATACGTATATATATTCATATGAAAATTGGTTTCAATAAATAGTTTTATTATTAATAAAAACAGTCATCAAAAATGTATGAAGAATGTATCTTAAATTTTAAATAATTCAAAGTATACCGTATTCCTTTAATAATTGTTGCACTTTAACGATAAAAATTTGCAATTTTAGAGAAAAGATAAATTAAAGTGCGTAATCAACCAAAAATATAATGATAATAATACCTAGCCAATATTTTAAATAATTTAGAAATTTGGATAAGTTAATTCTGTTATTTTTAAGTATATATTTGACACTAAAATTGCTACAGATATTTATACAGTGAAAGCATATCTTACCTATTTTAAATTTGAATTGGAATATAATTAACGATATGGAATTATTTCAGTATTAGCGAGTGTAGAATCAGAAAACCGATACACTGTAAAAATGCCACAAGGATAAACTCTGTATTTAGCTAGCGAAACATCAACAGCATCTCAACGAATTGTTTTTGGTTCCAAAAGAACTTTTAGTACGAGACGCTTTGAAGCTATGATCAAACACGCCCGGAAGCTATAAGCTTTGTACTGAAGTTAGCTTTTGCTAACTGCCTTTATGGATGTTATTTACAAGAAAGTTCGTAATTTCCTATTTATTTAAACCTAGTGGACAATTAAAGTGAGACTATTTAGATAAAACAATTGAATATTTAAATTCCAGCATATAGCAGCCTCAACAATAATTTAATGATGTATTTGATTTTCTATATACAGGTGGTCCATTGGAATGTAGGTATTTTTTATTTTATTCGATTATTATAAATATTACCGAAATTTTTTTCAGACAAAGTTTATTTTATAATAAAATGCCCATGTAAGTTTTTCTACCGGGTGTTCTATTTCCTCACAATGATAATTTTATAATTTAAAAAAAAACATCCTATATATTTTTGCAAAATTTGATAGATCTTTTGTATCTCTTTAAAATAGTTCTTATTCATTATAGTTCTAAAATGATCAGTACAGAAACTATTCACGTTTTTATTTATGAAGAATCACACACAGAAAGTTTGCCATGAAATTAAAAACAATAAATAAATTTATCAAAAATGTTCGAATTGAACATGAATTTAATAAAGCGAATAAAATATAACAAAAAAAAAAGTTATTAAACTAAGTGAAAATAATAAATAATAATGATTGAAGATCTGGCAGCATCTAATCTGATTTTTTTAAACATTCTCACACAATTATATGGCATATTTTCTGTGTGATTATTGAATCATATAGACGTGAATAGTTCCTGTACTAATCATTTTAGTACTATAGTGAATAAGAACTTATTTAAAGAGAAACATAAGATCTTCATTCATTCATCCAAGTAAATGAGTAGATAGGAGACTTCTACTCACACCGCTATAGGGACTCTGCCCTCTTCGGTGTTTGCATGTTTATTATGTTTTGCACGTTTCTTAAGTCTTGCTTCTTTTCTAGGCGCCAGTGGCGTCGGACCCGTGTGGGCAGGGTGGGCGATTGCCCACCCAGATATTTTGGCGGGTGAGCATCGCCCACCCACCTAACCAGACAGCAAAACTTGTAAAAGTTAGAGTATCAATGATACATGAGAAATCAGATTGTCATGCACTGAATGTAAACACACTGAAAATGTATGTCCGAATACATGCAAAGTTAAATCAGCAATCTATACGATATTGTGGAGGAATTTGTATCATAGTCGAAAACGTGTCTTTGGCAACATCTATTTGTATATTTAAAGCGCAAAGTTATGTTGAATATTGAAATGTGAGCCGCACACAAACGTTTCAATTGTTTCAGAGTGAAATAAATACTTTGCGCTCTAATTATACACAATATTTTTCCAAAGAATGATTATAAAAGTAAATTACAGACTGTTGTAGTTCTTTTTTTTTACTTCGTGCTTCACGCTTCGTAATTAGTAAAAAAAAGAAAACACATTTACCGCACGTTATGGGAGACGAACGGCAAAAATTTTACCATTTGTTGCAACTGGAGACGAGCGACAAAGTAAAATTCCACAGAAACATCAACTTTGCTTTGACAAAAGTCAATTTTATATAGCAATAGGCGGAAAAATAAATGATTATCTGTTCTTTAATAATACAGATTACTTATTCATATGTGAGTTTTAACTATGCCCTACTTGTCCTACATAATTTAAATTTTGATGGTATATGATTGTACAAGATTTGATTGTATAACTTGTTCGGAAATTTGTTGAAAAAAATAGGGACAAAAGGGGGGGAAGGGGGGAGGGTGTTCGCCCACCCACGAAATATTCTGTTCCGACGCCACTGCTAGGCGCGTACGTTTAGCTGTATTTTTTCTAAGATGCTTGTAATTTCGTCTGGTGGGTCTTCTATGGCTCCCAGGAGAACTGCTGGCGGGTACAGGTGTTTTCTGCGAGGCTTTCGCGGGAACGGTTGTGGGGGGTTAATTAGGATATCATGGGGGGGGACTGGAGGGATTAATATTCCGTAGGGCAAAGTTTTCCTACATTTGCTTAATGCGCTCGACAATCGGCAGGGTTTGAGCTGCTTCGTGGACCTCTTTAGATGGATAGCAGAATGGCATACGGCAAGCGATTCTTAGCACCCTTCGCTCGGTAGCGACGAGTAGTTGGAGAATCTTGGTGCGGACGGCGGCAAAAGCGATGGAGTAGTAATCCATTACTGGCCTGATGAACGTTTTATATGTGTGCAGAAGTACTCGTTGGCGGCATCCCCTCAGCTTTCCGCGGACGGCGGCTAGGAGTCGTAAGCGGGACCGGAGTGCTTGTTGGCACCTTACAAGGATGGGCCTCAGGTTGGCAGTTCTAGTATATGACACAAGATCTTTAAAATTTTGTAAAAAATATATAGGCTGTTCCATTTAAAAATACTACGTTGCATACTATTGCGCGAAAATTTAGCACCCGGTAGCAAAACTTATACTGCAGATACGTGGACATTTTAATGTAAATTAAACTTTGTCCGAATAAATTTTCGGTAATATTTATATTAATCGCATAAATTAAAAATACAGACCGATGGACCACTCTGTATATATAAATAGTCATTTGGGCAAAAAATTAAAATGCTCTTTTTAAATAGGCAAGCTTTCGGAAATATTTATTCCTTCTTCACGACACTATAATATAATAAATACAAAATAGAAATTATAGGACAAATAATGATAACAATAAGACTTACATTTAGTGGAGATTAATTTTAAAATTACATCAATGTAATAGAATTACTTAAAAGTGGAGCTAACATCAGAATAGTGTGTGATATTTCTTTTTACTTTCCATTAGTAGTATTGATTTGAATAAAATAATAATAGAATTATGAGTGAAAGGTGTAGATATATTTCGTTAGCGACAAATATAAATATTGAATACAACATTTGAGAGTATAATATGATGATAGTGAACTTAATTAGATTAATTAGTAGGAATACAATGAATAGTTATTTCTTTTTCTCTCATTCATCCTTTCTTTCTTTTTCTCTTTGTTTGTTTTTTTGTTTGTTTCTATACAGATAGATATTTATCAATCTATGTAGCTAATTAGTTTATGATCTGCAATTGCAAATCTTTATATTGTGTTGTTGGTTAAATATATGTAGGTACATTATGAATTAAACTGATTACATTATTTGTTTGTCTGTTTTTCTTCCTTTCGTTATGCATATTTATCTTGCTTCGGGATCTGCAATTGCAGACATACTAACCGAAAGGTATAGTAATTTGTAACAAGGCGAACATTCAGAATACGATTTATTGTTTTTACTATCAAAGCGATTTTAAAATATCAAGTTTCAAACTGCGTTTGGGACGTGAACGCATCGAAAATCGCTTTGACAGGAGTTCTTGTTTTCTTGAAGTTAATTTATTGCTACACATGTGTGTTAGAATTTAGTTATCATAAATAGTCATTTGAGTTTATCGCGGCAAATATTCTGAAATATCGGCTTGAGACGCCATCTGGGGTTGACAGATTTACACATCCTGGTCGTACACTAGATAAGGTTTTAGTTTTTAAGTGTTCTAGTTTTTACGTAATCATTGTGTTGGTCCTCAAAAGATTTCCTACCCCCGCGTTCCCGCTTATGGGGTAGATGCGTGTGTTTGGCCAGCACAAATGAGAGTTAGATTTTGGTTGTTAAACAGAGCAGACGTGTTCTCACGTCTGCTGCATTCTACAAGATGTAGAATTTCAGTAAATTATGTTTTGCTAAATATGTTTTGGTAATTGTAACTTTTAAACATATTCATACGTTGTCGCCGCTGTAATATCTGTATTTGTCTGTAAATTGTTAAATTCACAGTTTCACCATTTTATTAAATAAAAATTATTTTTATCACCTTTAAAAGTGTTGTGTTTTATTTTGTTAACCTTAAGTTTCAGTTTACGCCCGCCGTGCTACAAATTTTACAAGTAGTTATAAGATTTATAATACATTATGTGTCCACAGAGACATTTAAGGAAATAATTAATATCTGCAATTGCAGAACCTAATATCAATGCATTTTATTTCTCCAGTTTTATATGAATACAATACCAATAAATTATATTTCACGACTATTATTATTACGATCTACAATTGCACAATTCTTTATTTTTAAATCGTGCATTAAGTTTTATTATTATTATTGGAATCTGCAATTGCAGAACTCGTCATCTTAGCGAAGTTTAATGCTGTGTTAATTATACGAGAAGTATAGATATTTTATAAGTAATTACAATAAACTGTACTTTTCAAAAAGCATTATTATCTTTGGGATCTGCGATCTGCAATTGCAGAACTTATTATCTCTTTGAATATTCCTACTGAGCACTTCTTATGAGATTTACATAATAATTTGTACTTTTTAAATATTATTATTCACAAATATTATTTATTGGGATCATTAATTTCAGACCAATAGATTTCCCAAATTTTAGATCTTGGTAGATGTTAGAAACAATACATATATTATAAAATTAAAAGTATCCAGACAAATCATCATTATGACAAACATAAAATTTTATATTTGAAGAGGTACAAAGTTGGTTAAATAATGATTTAATTTAAGGATGGATTCAAATTGTACAGATTCGACCGTTCTACTTAACTAATGTTGTTACATCTTGGCAAGCCCATATGAAAATTTGTTCTCTCAATTGTTGTTTACTGTGTTAATGTAAACACTTTTCATATTCAATATTTACTTTCAAAAAATAAAATAAAATAATAATAATTTTATAAGAAAAAAATTATTTGCTTGCATTACTTGGCTAGATAAATTTTGTAGTGTTTTGTGCATGTATTGATGAAATCTGTAAATAGTATAATTATGTCGTGATCTGCAATTGCAGAACTCATGTATTATTAATAAATTTTATTTTCTAGCATTATTATTATCTCCATTTGCAGAAAGCAATATTATTTTTGGGATCTGCAATTGCAGAACTCTCTTTCCTAATCGAATATACCTATTTATCAAAAAATGTTGATATTTACAGGAATGTAGATTAAATTATAAATATTGAATTACAAGTGTGTAGATGAATCATTATTATTGTGACAAACATAAACTTTAATGCGAATATATGTTAAAAAGGCAGACAGGGGCGGGGGAGAGACATAAACTCAGACAGCCGACCGATTATGAGTAATATTTCTTAACATAACAATTAAACATAATTGACGTTTGAAATAACTACGATCTTATTGCCTTCATGAATTTCACTTTACCGCGGTGCTATTAAAAATTATTAGAATTAATAATAACTTTGCAATAATAAAGAATGATTCAATAAACGCTAGCTACCCTGAATGTTGTTTAGTAATATCATAGAGAAATAAATAAAACTAATAATTATAAAATATTACATTTGCTATCAGCGCCATCTCTTAGCACTTGTACTAACAATAACTCACAGTTCTTGATATCAAACACTAATGACAGCAAATGAATAACTTTTTATTGGTATATTTGTTTTGTTATTTCGTGGCATTGATTATTTTAGAAAATAACCAATAAACATTACCGTTTTTTTTTTCAGTTCCAGGTAGTGTTAAATAATGTTCCAGAGAAATCATCTCAATTTTTAACTAACATTTCATATTAACCGCCTGTAACTTACATATTTGGTTACTGGATGTAGACACCATCGTCTCACACCTTTTTGTCTAATATTAGAAAAATTACTTTCATTTGATTTTTAACTTGTATATCATTCAAGTAGTTACTGAAATAAAATAACACATGACTGATTTACCTTCTTATTATATTTATAAATGTCAGTTTAATTCTCAAATGTATTAAAATGTAATCTAAATATGTGCTACACGCTTTAAAAGTGCTATGTAAACAAAATACATTGTAGAGCATTGTATTGTTTGACACACTGATAAACGGTAGTCCGCCATAATTGACGGTAAGTAATTTATCATATTCTTGTAAACTATTGAGATTGTATTTA
Source organism: Poecilus cupreus (assembly GCA_963942605.1). Classification (NCBI taxonomy): domain Eukaryota; kingdom Metazoa; phylum Arthropoda; class Insecta; order Coleoptera; family Carabidae; genus Poecilus; species Poecilus cupreus. The sequence continues at coordinate 37,167,102 of OZ012715.1, read as the reverse complement.
AAATATAATAAAGTATTTTAGAAAATGGGTAGTGAAGCATATAAATGTGATAGAGCTAAACTAAATGCAATTGATCCGTGCATATGTGAGATAGTTGGGCAAATTGATACAGTTACTGTATTTAACTTTTCTCTAAAAAAATCTAAATGGAATAAAAGCATGGAAGGAAAGTTTTTCATATGCAAACGCTCTAAAAACCCACAATTTGTGGTCCATGTTTTAAACAAGTCCAAGCAGGGTAAAAATATGATGGAGTTCATTGTGCCAGAACTGGAATGGAAGACTCAGGAACAAATGCTTCTATATGCTAAAAACAAGCAGATCTTTGGCATTCGAATAGATAACTTAGATCTCTTTCATAAAATATCTCATGTTCTTGACAAAATACTTTCGTTTGTAAAATGCGACGTATCAGGTGCAAAGGCAAAGACATCAAACATTGAAACTGACAAAGAAATGCCTGGAACTTCCCGCCGTCCAGTCCAACAACAGCCGGTTACAATTCTGGACCTTGGCGATGGTCCTGAGGAGATTTGCTACACAGCCACTATCCCTCAACCACCTTGTTCGCCTTCCAGGGTTTCTAGTGGCATGGAGGCTGGAACACGTGTTGAATCTAAACAAAATGTTCTTGTACCACCGGTGTTGCATCCATCGGCGACTATCGGAAGCCAAGCAGAATCGATGATACCGCTGGGTTCTCTTCAAAGCGACGAACGTCCAGAACCGTTAAGTAGACAACAGATGCTTCAAGTTTTCATACATTTGTTGAGGTCTGATGAAGAATTTTCGTCACATTTATATGAAGCATACACGAAAAAATTTTTTGAGTTAATGAAATAATGAATTTCACAACAAATTTAAAATTATTGATCAATATGTCGTTTAAAAAACTGCTTTAAATTAGATTTAGGTTATGTTTGGTTTGGTTTGTCGAAAATCCATTTTTCATATACCATGTACTTTGGTAGCAATTAATAAATATGTTTTAAGATATACAAATATTTTTCATTGCACAGGGATCAACGTTGTTTATAACGGTATTCATAAATATTTGTATTCTAATTGCGTTCCTGATACAGAATTTGTCTCATATTTATATGGAGCATACTAAAAAATATTTTGTTTGTTAGATGGAATAATAAGTTTCATGCCGAATTTTAAATTATTGATCAAATATTTTGTTAAAAAATACTACTTTAAATTAGATTTAGGTTATGTTTAGTTTGGTTTGTCGAATTTTCATTTGTCATGTACTCTTATAGTAATTAATAAATTTGTTTTTACATTTACAAATATTTTTCATTACTTAGATATCGAAATTGATTTTAATGGTATTCATAAATATTTGAATTCCATACCCGTTTTAGTGAAAATAAAATCATCATCTATATACATGTAAGTATAAATTCCTTTGTTAACTATATAACAATAAATTTGCACCACTTTCCTTCGTAAAACAAAAGAAAAATGCTAAGTATAAAACATATTATTGGAATACTTGTGGTAAAAATCGAAAAATAAAATAATATTATTTTCAAATATTACTTTACCTAAAATAGTATAAAATTTCTTTGCACCAAATAAAACAAAGGTAACTTAATGAACTTATTAACTTTACATGAAATGATTTATTTTTTTTACACTTAATATCATTTGCTGATGTGCTATTATAAAATAAAGTTGAAATCAACTATTAATACAAATGTATTTTTATGAATTCTTTATTTTATATAAATCTTTGAAGGAATTACAAAATTAAAGTAATATTTATTATCTAATATTAGTTATTAACGTTGCTTAATTCTGGGATTCAAATATTTCCATTACGGAGTAAGTTTCACTACTTGATGCATTTGTAACGCGATAAAAAACACTTCAAACTTCTATTAAATACATTGCCCAACTTACATACTTCCATCGTCTGTGATTTCGGTTTATAATTTTTATCTGATATTCAATTACAATCTAAATAATCCTGAATGAAGTTTTTGGAATAATAGGGAAAAAGAGCTTGTAGTCTTTTTCACGTTTATTTTTATAGTACGACCGGTTTCGAACTTTTGAAGTTCATCATCAGGTACTGTTACATTTTAAAACAACTGTAGAATGCTAATTAAATTATTTTGTATTTTATCCGGTGCTGGTACCTGATGATGAACTTTGAAAATTAAAAACCGGTCGTACTACAAGTTTTAATACAATCTTTTCATTAACGCACAAGAGCTGCTAGCATTGTGTAACTTTTAAATTTTCTTCAACTATTTGTTAAAAAAAATATTCTATTACAGTATTATTCAAATTTAAAACAATTCTACATTTTTAAAACATCTGAGTGGTACAAGAACCTACATGTAGGAGCGAGAAATTTTAAATTATACATTAATTATATTCGGAACCACAACTATACAATGTTAGAGTAGAAAACAAATTGTTAGCTCATCATATTTTCAGATAAAAATATTAATTTCATAACCATTATCTGTAATTTATTTTTAAATGTAAGTGAAACATAGAAGCACCAATGGTATAACACACAGAAGTAATAAGTTTTTTACCAATTCCAGATAAATATACAAACCAGGAAACAAGTAATAAATTAAGGAACCAAACGCTATCAAATCAAATCAAGTGCCATAAAAAATCATGAACTTCCAAAATTCAAAAAATAACATATACAAGCCACAAATATCGCCAATGAAGAAGAGCACAGAGAAATTTGCCTGTCAGCACTCTTGTACCCTCCAAAACACGTAATCAAAAAACAACATTTCGTTGAATTCTTCCAAATGCTCAGTCCAAAATTAAGAGCAGGCGGCGAATACAATGCCAGACACCAACAATGGAGCTCAAGACTGTCTACCCCCAGAGGTAGAGAACTTCTAAAAGCCTATGAAAGCAAAAGTCTACAATTTGTGTCGACGGGTGATCCAACGTACTGGCAGACAGAAATACTAAAATTCCAGATGTGATTGACTTCTTCACGACAAAAGGTATTTCAAAAACTTACCTACAAGTTAATTTATCGATCTTTCACCCAACAACTCTCCAATAATTTTGCATTTTATAGTATTAAAATCAAAATAAATCAACAGAAACCATCTCTTTATAATAACAAAAAACAAACTGTGACTTATTTAGATAAATAATGAATAATAAAATAACCCGGAATGTTCCTCTAAGAAAATCCGGCGACCTACACAATCCAGGCTGCCGCTTACGAAACTACTCCCGCAGGCAACAGAACTACGCAGATTTCAGCCTGTCTCGAACTAGTGAAAAACAAAATAGACGGAAATCGTAAATTAAGGAAAATCTGTCAAAAATTTAAATTAAAACCTGACATAATAGATCTAAATAAAGCCACCAAAGAAATAATTAAATTGCTAAATTATATCAAGCACAAAGCACTTGAAGATTACCTGGGCAATCTGTCAAATACTAAAAAAATTAGAGACATGCCATATCACATGTCCTCCTATAAGAACACAAGAAAGACAATGGGCGCGATCAAGCAACGAAAAGACGGATGCATTTGGCAAGCACTTCGCACTAGTTTTTCAGTCTTTCCCACCTACAGACGAGGACGACAGCATCGAAAAAGAAAACCTCCGTTAATATTTGGATAACACTCTTCTAGTGATATACAAATAAATTATTTCAAAACTCAAGAAATTTGGAATATCATCATAAATAAACTAGACCCTAAAAACTAAAAAAGCCCCAGGCATTGATTTAATCACCAATGAATTGCACCCGACACCTAACTATTCTATTCAATGTAGTCCTTCAAATCCGTTATTTTCCAAATCAATGGAAATTCGCTCAAATCATTGTCATCCCAAAACCTGGCAAAAATTCAGAAGACGGAACTTCCTATAGACCAATCATCCTGTTTCTAACTCTATCCAAGCCATTTGACAAAGCACTACTCACAAGGCCGTATCAAATTATCCGGGAGAAAAACTTCAAACAAATCATCAATTTGGATTCAGACATGAACACACCACAGTTGAACAAATTGACGGAGTAGTAGAAGCTATGAACAACAGCCTTCAAAATAAGATGTATTGCTCAGCTGCATTCCTTGACATCAGTCAAGCTTTTGACAAAGTTGGCGCATTGGGTTACTTTTCAAGTTGAAACGTGACTTTCCCTACCAGTACTAGCAACTCCTCAAGTTATACCTCTGTAACCGGCAATTACAGATCAAATATCAAAACGCAGTCACTTGTATCCAATCAGTGAAATCGGGTGTACTTCAAGGAAGTGTTACTGGGCCGATTCTTTATCTTCTGTTTACAGCTGATCTTCCTATCCTGGATCTAAATTAGTGTTGGTTAAAAACTTAGCGAATTAGAACCAACTAATATAAATCTACCCACATCACCTTTACCACTGGAATATACACTTACGTGCCAGTGTATCTTAACAGGCACCAGCTACCTCGAACGGAGGACGTAAAATTACTGCTGTATAAAGCAATAATTAATCAGCAAGTACCTCAAACATCGTAATCGTCGAAAGATTTCAATCAAAAATCCTTTGGTTTTTCTCCAACTGGATAATTTCACAAGATATACAAATGCCTTCCGTTAAAGAAGAAATTCCCCGATTGAGTGCAAGATACATTCAAAGACTAAAATGTCACAAATATAAACCAGGCGTGAATCTCGTGCAGTGTGGTAGTGTTAAACGTTAAAATGTCACAACCCTCTAAATTTACCAGAACGATATATAAGTTTACTTTAGGATTAAGTAGTTTCACAAAAATAATTTAATTGTAATTATAGTAACTTTAGCAACTAAGTAAATGTAAGTAACATACTGCCAATGGACAGTTATTTTTCCATGTCATCTTTCATCACTAAAATTTACTGAAAATCTCTATCTCTGTACATGTAGATTGTACATATGAGTGGGTTCAAAAAAAAAAAAAAAATGTAAGTGAAACAGAAGTATAACTCACGGAATTAATATGTTTCTTAACACCTCCATATAAATATAGTACAAACGAGAGTTATTGATTTTGTATATTTACTTATTATATATTATCATAGTGTATTTATAGTGCACGTAGATTAACATGGCCTACCTAAGGAATGTAATGCTAACCAACTTTTACTTAGATGCCGCACTGCATGAAAGAGTGAACCAAAGTTTTACAACATCTCAGAGCTAAGCTTGACGGTAAGTAGTTGGGTGCGGTAGAAGGAAAATAGCAGAAAATATCAGCGGGATATATTTTAGTTTCTCTGTTCATTGGCGTAGTCAATATAAAAATATATTGCATACAAATATAATTTTACACTAAAATTTAAGCCTTACAAATGATTTAGTGTATTAATAAATTTAAATTAACATTTCACAAAATTTAATGAGAATATTTTTCATGCCCGTTACGCAAACAAACTAGAAAAACCCACAGGTGAATTAAGTAGAATAATAACTATAAGCTTATAGCATTATCCAATTTACAAGTAAATTGATATAAAAATCGTTTGCTTACAATAAATACTCAGTTTAAAAGCAGTTCATTGTCATTAAAGTGTCATTAATGAAATATTATTAAATATGGCTAAGGGCCGGTATTTCCAAAATCTGTTAACTAGAGAATTTTATCAATATAATTAACAAAAAATATTGCATCAAAATCATAGCTTAAATGATGATTATTATTCTAGCTCTCATCTTTTGATGCGATATTTTTTTGTTTATTAAAATAAAATAAATATATCATCACGCCTTTTATCCATTATAGGTGTGGCACTCTGCTAACGCAAATCTCGGTAAGTGATATATTTTTGCTTATGAAGTGCGGTTACCAGTCGACAATTCATAGCCGCCAAAGATGTTAGTGGAGGAGGAACCACAGGGCTAAATGTCAATTGGCAACTGTCAGCTGTGGGCTTCGAACTAAGGATCTCACGATTCACGGTCCGACACGTTACCACGGAGCTATTTACCCCATTTTTTGTTTATTCCATTGATAATTTATTGTATGGTTTATCTGAGTTTGGGAATATCGGCCCTAAATCAAATAAGGTTGTACGTGGTGACAGTAGAGAAATATTTGATAAAGTTATTGAAAGTTGTGGCTTACAATCAAAGCAGAAGGAATTTAAGTTCTCGTTACATAACCCTAATGCACCTGTCCAGTTTTATAAGGGAGCTTCAACCAGAACAATTGGTAGAATTAGGATGGAGAATAAAATTAAAAATTTGGAGAACCCATCCAAATTATCATCAATTCCAGGCGCAAGAAGACAAAGATTGAGTGTATGGGAAAACATTCGTGACTTTGATTTAGAAGTAATTAGAAGAATTATTGAAGATGTTTATTTAATTTAATAAGAGGTTCCTACTTGTACTAAATTATTAAAAGAAATAAAAACTAAAATTGAGTTTCCATGGCGAAAAATTTATTTTGTGTTTGTATGTTGTACATAGATTTTTAACTACTTATAGAAAATGAATTTAGTCAATTCAATTTTATGAAATTATTTTGTGTAGTTTATATTTTTATTGTTTTTTAGTCCATAATCTCTTACCGTTTATAACCCAGCTATGTCAAGTTAACCCGCACGCACAGTAGTTGCCTATGATAGTGGTCAATGTAAAAGTCATTGTGGTTTGTGAAAGTTTTTAATCGCCCATAAATAAAAATAAACATTATACATAAGTTCATAGAAAACATATAACGCAAAAACAACAAAATAAACAATACAATTTGAATAAAACTATCCACCATATGGATTCAATTTAATATCTAACAAATTTATCTTTTCTAGCTTTTAGGGATACAAAATTTTAATTTTGTAATCAGAATTAAGTGTTTTTGCAATTTCGCTCTATAAAAATTATAGATATAGACCGGGAGCCAGCAACATAAAGCAAGGATGATAAGTCCAAAGCTGAATATTTTTGAGAAGTTAGCCAGTGTCATGGTTAACACGGAAATACAAGTATGGCGGCCTGTAGATGTCGTCGTTGCACTGCGCATTTTTTTAAATTTGTCAAAAAAAAACTATGCCTTTGGGAATGAGTACAAAGTTAATTCTTGTTTTATATTGTATATTAGATAGCTAAAGTATGAAAGAGTTGTATGCCATACCGATGCGGCGTCTCAAACCATATTAAATTAAAGGTGTCATTTTTTTTTATGTCCTCTTGGATTACGAGTCCAAAGCTAATTTCTTTGTACATTGATGGAAAAAAAAAATTATCAACGATAACGATCACGCCATACTATTTCGGTGTCTCTGAGTGCCCGAAATACTGATTCAAAGATGTCAAATTTTTCATTAGTGTATGTATCATAGGCACACACCTGAAAAAAATGTTTTTCAATAGATTTTATTGTCTCAAAGACGAGTCTATGTGTGCCATACCGACTAGATGTCTCTAATGTAAGTTATTAACATTAAAAATTGTAAAATTTTTACAAGTGGGGTGTATAACAAATTTAAGTGCCATACAAACTTTTTTGAGCCATTTTTAATGTATGGAGTACAAATATATATGTGCCATACCGACATCATATCTGTAAGGCAAGGAATAATCAAGTAAAGTAGTAAAATCATTAAAAAATGGTGAATTTAATTCAGTTATTATTATGTTGACTTTGAATATATGTTAATATTAAAAAAAAATCGTTACTGCTGAGAGTATTTATTTCTATTACAAGTATTAACAAAAATTGTCCGAAAACGCTTATACTTTCCACTGGTTCAACGGCGATGTAATGCCATCAACAAAAAATGAAATTGTCATTAAAAATATAAGCGATGAACCGCCAAACCATCAGAATGATGAACAGCTAAATGAAGATGAAGGTTAATATATAAATATACATTTTACAATCATTCGGAAAAAATACTTAGAAATGTCAATAATAACAAATAAACAAAGCCGTTAGTTTTACATTTTTCTATAATTATGTAATTGAATATCACCGATTCATAACATTTGCAGAACCTGTAAGCTCTGATGAGGACACGGATGGAGATTCTGATGAAGAGAAAGACGATGATAATATTAGTGAAGCTACGGATTCACTTGATGAATTTGATTACCATGTAGTATCGAATGAGGACAGCGATGAAGATGAAATCTAACGAGGAAGATAATTAGCTAAAAATATTTATATATATAGGGTGTTAATACTAAGTCGTTACACCCGAAAATGGTAGATAGAACTCATTAAAACAAACAACTTTTTTTAGCTCAAATTTTTTATTTGGAGCCCCATTTCATAGTTATTCGCGTTCTCTTGTTTTTCGAAAAATCGTCATAACTCCCTTATTTTAAGGAATATTTAAAAAATACAAAAACTCTTAGCATTTGCTTTCGGTTCTCTAAAACACTTGCATTTACAATTATTTTCTATTTCATCAAATAACAAAATGGCGACCAATCAAAAATTACTAAACAAGATATTTTGAAAACCACCCCATCGATTTTCGAAAATAAAACATTTTTAAAATCCTTAACCTTTCTATTACAATATTTGTCTGAAACATTTTTTTCTATCTGGCAAAAAAAAAGTTTTTGTTCACTTACTTGGCTTACATAAGTATTAACAAACTAAAAAAAAGCATTTAAAACGAAGAAGCTGCTTAAAACAATGAAACAAAAACGAGATTAGATTTGATAAGTACTCAAAAACAAGTTACTTCAAATTTAGCGCACGTGTATGTCCGTTTGTATGTTTGTATTTTGCATAATTTATACGTAAACATGCATCATTATGAAAAAGTTGAACTTCTTGACATGCTTCGGGTTTTTGGGGAGGCAAGGCGTAATGCACAGGAAGCTCGAAGAATTTATCGGGAAAGGTACCCGAATCGTCAACAACCAAGTAGCCAACTCTTCAGAAAAATTTGTAGGCGTTTGTTAGAAACTGGTTGTTTCTACCCAACAACTGGTGGAAACGCCAACAGGGTACGTCGAACCCCTAGATTTGAAGAGGCTGTACTTAACATTATTGAAGATGAGCCATCGACGAGCACAAGAATAATAGGGAACAGATTAAATGAGAATCATGTCAGTGTTTGGCAAGTTCTGAATGAGCAGGGCCTTTACCCGTACTCTAGGCAAAAAGTTCAAGCTTTGGGACCTGACGACTTCCAGCCAAGACTATTGTTCTGTCGTTGGCTCCTTCGACGTTGTAATCTGAGAAGGCATTTTGAAAAATTTGTTTTGTTTACCGACGAAGCTTGCTTCACAAGGGACGGGGTATTTAATTCTAAAAATAATCATTTGTGGGCTGACGAGAATCCCCACGCACCATTTATTCGCGCACATCAAAAACGTTTTGCGGTAAATACATGGGCTGGAATTATAGGGGAGTACGTTATTGGACCCTACGTTCTCCCAAACCGTTTGAATGGGGAAAATTATTTTATTTTCTTGGATACTATGCTGCCGGAACTATTTGAAGACTTGTCACTAAACATAAGGCGGAGACTTTGGTTTCAGCATGATGGGGCACCGGCTCACCCAACGCGAGAGGTCCATTTGCGTGGCCAGCCCGGAGCCCCGACCTAACTCCACTAGATTTCTTTTTTTGGGGTCAGATGAAGACCTCTGTTTACGAGACACCGGTGAACACAGAGTTAGAACTAGTGGCTAGAATCGTGGCTGCAGCAGAAGATATAAAAGAGAAGCAGGCAGTCCTTGCGAAGGTCTCCACCAACATCAAAGCACGCTGCCGGGCTTGCGTTGCTGCGAATGGTGGCCACTTTGAAAATAATATTTAGTCCCACCCTTGTTGATTTATTTTTTTATTGTTTTATTTTTCTTGTTTGTTTCTTGTTTTTCTTGTTTAATGGCAGCAAGCCTACTTTGTTTTAAATGATTGTTGCAGTTTGTTAAAATTTATCTTGCAATTCAATTTCAATAAAAACTTTTGTTGGCCAGATAGAAAAAAATTTTTCAGACAAATATTGTAATAAAATTTTAAGGATTTTAAAAATGTTTTATTTTCGAAAATCGATGGGGTGGTTTTCAAAATATCTTGTTTAGAAATTTTTGATTGGTCGCTATTTTGTTATTTGATGAAATAGAAAATAATTGTAAATACAAGTGTTTTAGAGAACCGAAAGCAAATGCTTAAAGTTTTTGTATTTTTTAAATATTCCTTAAAATAAGGGAGTTATGACGATTTTTCGAAAAACAAGAGAACGCCAATAACTATGAAATTGGGCTCCAAATAAAAAATTTGAGCTAAAAAAAGTTGTTTGTTTTAATGAGTTCTATCTACCATTTTCGGGTGTAACGACTTAGTATTAACACCCTGTATATATAATCTTAAGCTAAATATACTGTATTTTATTTCTATTATAAATTATATTTTTTCTAATTTGTCATTAAACTTTGCCTATTTAACATTTATATATAATATAAGTTAGATAACGGTTCTAATAGAATCGCACCACATTCTATACTCCTATTTCAATATGTCAGCAGTTTCTAGGATGAGGAGTTTAGCAGCGTAGTGTTTTAAGATAGAATAGTTAGAATGTATTCAGCTTCAAAAGCGAACAGTTGTATCTTGTTTTGCTAACTTAAATAAATTTTTTAAAAACACCTTTTCTGATTGAACAAACATAACTGGCGCAGTCGGTAGGATTGTTAAGAGATTTACACCGAAATTCTATAAAGAATCAATTCGTTAAAGTGATAAAATCGTTGGTGTTAACCATTAACTTAACAATCAAAAATTTATTCTGACGGCAATTGCAACACCTGCAATCCCGACGAATCAACCTACGAAGTTCATCAGTCAAGAAGGTACAAGCAGATTGGCGATCATCCGAGGACTTCCAGAAGTACAACTCGTCGAAGGTGATCATCTGTTTCCTGTTCGTACATTCTCCTGGCCTAGCAGACCAACGTCTCTACCAGCATCACCGCTGAGCGCAAATCAGCACCCATCACCCGTCATCGTCGAGCGAAAATCGACCAATACCCTATGAAGATCTTACTAATTATTATATTGTAAGTAAGAATATTTATCTTTGTATTTTGTAAAAATATCGTTTAATTCTAAGTCAAAATTGACGATTTAATTAATTTGTTAAACAATTTAAATATTGATCAACTCAATATGCCGAATGAACATATAAATGTAACCCCTGGTGCTCTTGTAAATTTGGACACCAATGTATTAAAAGTAGTAGATCTTATACCTGAACATAATGGTGATAAGAAAACGTTATCTCATTTCCTAAAAGCCACTGAGGAAATTTTAGAAATTATAAATCTGAGCAATCCCTCTGAAATAACCAAATCTTTGACATTAATAACTATTAAAAAGAAAATTACTGGTAAAGCTAGTGAATATTTAACTACTTGTCCCAACATTAAAAGTTGGAAAGATTTAAAAGAATTTTTAATATCTCAATACCAAGACAAACGAAACGAATGCACTTTAATGATTGAATTATGTCAATTGCAACAAAATAGAGAAACTATTTTTGAGTTTCTTAAGAAATATAATGAGTTATTTCTTCTTTATATCAATAATATTGAAACTAAATATCATCCTCAATCAGTACAAGACTTTAAAACTTTCGGACATAAATTTGCTACTCAATGTTTCATTAGAAACTGCAGAGAACCTTTTAAGTCACAATTAGCTGCTAGAAATCCTGGCACGTTAGATGAAATAAATAATTTATTAACTAACGATTTTCAATATTATAAAATTAACTCGAATACAAATCAATCACAATCGAATACGAGTAACTCCCAAACTAGACCACACGCATCTCCAATGCTAAAATACCCGCAACCTAAACCAGTGCAACAACAATTTTACCAGCCTGGTCCATCATATAAATTTCCTTCACAACCAGCAAGATCACAACGCATGCAACAACCTGCACCTACACCCATGTCAATTTCTACCCGTACATTTAAAACATATAAAACTAAACCAAATAATTTTACCCGTTATGGAAGACAAAATTACATTCCTGAAGAATTAAATAATGTAGAAAGCGATGACGCCGCCACTGGTACAGAAGACCAGATAGCATTCCAAGAACAATTGGAAACGGTCGACACCGACATTTGCAATGAAACTGAAAATTTAATTTATGATGAAAATTTTCACTTGGATCAACACGTAGATTTGAATCCCTAGCGATTAATATGATATCAAAGTTACCCTATATTGAATTTCAAAAATTATTTATACTTATTGACACGGGATCCTCTCAAAATTTTATTAATAAAAATTACGTTTATAAAAATAAAGACAAATTTAAAATATTTAATGAAAAATTTAAAATTCAGACAATGAATGGTGAATCTGAAGGATCAGAATATACCTTTATAAAATATAAGGGTAAAAATATTAAATGTTACCTACAGGGTGGGCCATTTTAAGTTGCGTTCAGGAATATCTCGGAAACGAAGCATCGGATGAAAAATCCAAAAAATACGACTAAAATATTTTCGAGGGGGACATCCCATGACACCAAATTCAACCCCCCCGCCCCTACCCTGGTGGGGTGGGGCGGGGGTAAGTTTGAAATCTTAAATGGAAACCCCAAATTTTTTTTGCAGATTCGCATTCTACGTGAAAAACGGAATTCAGTGACATCAATATTTTAGCCCCCGCCCACCCCCCCGGGCCAGTTGGGTGGTGGGAAACTTTCAAATTGGTTACGGGAACACCCACTTTTTCTCGAAGATTCGATCCAATTCTCGAGTCCCCTCGCATCTAACCAACGGGGTGCACGGCACTGGCACGGGGGAGGGGAGCAGGGGCGCAAATTTTGATGTTACTGAATTTAGTTTTTCACGCCGAATGCGAATCTGTAAAAAAATTTGGGGTTCCAATTTAAGTTTTCATACTCACCCCCACCCCACCCTCAAGGGTCAGGGTGGAGACAGGGGTGAAACATTTGATGGTACTGCATGTAGTTGTTAACGTAGAATGCGAATCTTTGAGAAAAAGTGGGTGTTCCCGTAACCAATTTGAAAGTTTCCCACCACCCAACTGGCCCGGGAGGGTGAGCGGGGGCGAAAATTTTGACGTCACTGAATTCCGTTTTTCACGTAGAATGCGAATCTGCAAAAAAAATTTGGGGTTCCCATTTAAGATTTCAAACTTACCCCCGCCCAACCCCACCAGGGTTGGGGCGGGGGGGTTAAATTTGGTGTCATGGGATGTCCCCCTCGAAAATATTTTAGTCGTGTTTTTTGGATTTTTCATCCGATGCTTCGTTTCCGAGATATTCCTGAACGCAACTTAAAATGGCCCAGTCTGTATATAATTTCCACAAATCATTCCATATTTTACTCGGTTTTAATGCTTTAAAATTATTACAAGCCCAAATAAATTTGAGTAAAGAAGAAATTAAATTATTAAATAATAAACATAAATTTAAATATTTTAATGAACAATCTAAACCAGTTTATAATACCGAAATAATAAAGAAATTAAATATTAGACATGAACACTTGAACTCGGAAGAATTAAATGAATTAACCAAAACCTTGAATCACTATAAAGACTTAATTATCTCTAAAAATGAAAATCTAACCTTTACCTCTAAAATAAAACATAAAATACAAACAACAGACGATATTCCCATCTACACAAAAAATTATAAATTCCCTGAAATTTACAAAGATCAAGTTAATGAAGAAATTGATAAATTATTAAAAAACGGAATAATACAACCAAGTTATTCACCGTGGAATAGTCCAATTTGGGTAGTAGAAAAGAAACAAGACGCCTCAGGCATAAAGAAAATTCGCGTAGTAAATGATTTTAGAAAATTAAATGAAAAAACTGTTGACGATCGATTCCCGATACCTGATATTACGGAAATTTTAAGTAAACTTGGCACTTCAAATTATTTTACTACATTAGATCTCACTAGTGGTTTCCATCAAATTGAAATGGACCCTAAAGATATAGAAAAAACCGCTTTCTCGACAGAAAATGGACACTTTGAATACAAGCGAATGCCATTCGGTCTGAAGAACGCGCCTGCGACGTTCCAAAGACTCATGAACTACGTTTTAAAAGATTTAATTAACAAGGCTTGTTTCGTTTACCTCGACGACATTATCGTACTCGGTTCATCCCTACAAGAACACATACAAAATTTGAAAGACGTTTTAGATAAACTGCGTGAGGCTAACTTAAAAATCCAGTTAGACAAATGCGAATTTCTCCGAAAAGAAGTTGCATATTTGGGACATGTCATAACAACTGACGGAATAAAACCTAACCCTGATAAATTAAAAACTATTCAAAATTTTCCTATACCTAAGACCGTTAAAGAAATAAAATCATTTTTGGGTCTTCTTGGATATTACAGAAGATTTATTAAAGATTTCGCAAAATTGACAAAACCATTTACTAATTGTTTAAAGAAAAATAGTAAAATTGATTATGAAAATAAAGATTATATCCAATGTTTCGAAAAATGTAAATTATTACTTACAAATAATCCTATACTTCAGTACCCTGATTTTAATCAAGAATTTATTTTAACTACAGACGCGAGTAATTACGCACTCGGAGCTGTGTTGTCCCAGAACATTAAAGGTAAAGATTTACCGATCGCGTATGCCTCAAGAACGCTGAACAATCATGAACAAAATTATTCCACCATTGAGAAGGAGCTTTTAGCAATAGTATGGGCAGTAAAGAATTTTAGAACATATTTATACGGAAGACGATTCAAAATTGTAACTGACCACAGACCCTTAATTTGGCTTAACTCGTTAAAAGAACCTAACCAGAAATTAATTCGTTGGAAATTAAAATTAAAAGAATATGATTATTATATAGAATATAAAAAAGGGAAACAAAATTATGTCGCCGATGCTCTCTCTAGAATTAAACCTACTTTTGAAATAAATTATAAAACGGAAAACATTTTTGAGAATAACCTGCCTTTGGTACACTGTATATCAAAAGATTTTTGTATGAAAAAAGGATTCGCCTCTCAAGTAAATGAATTATATAAAACTAAACAGTTTAAAGATAAAATAAAAATTATTGACGATAAAATAGCTATTCAACATTTTAATAATAAAATTATAATTCACCTTTTAATAAAAGAAAATTATTTCAATGAACCAACTTTATTAAATATTGAAAAATGTTTAAAGAAATTATTGCAGTATCTTATTCAAAATGATATTAATGAAATTAAAATGCCAAAAATTTGCTCTGGACTAGACAATAAAACTTGGTCAAAAATTGAGAATTTATTAATTAATGTATTTAAAAATTCAAATATTAAAATAAATATTCATGTGTTACCTGAAACCCAAGAAGTAATGAATAACGAAGATGATAAGAATAATGATAACCAATCTCTCCAAGTGGAATGCTCTGAAACTGACACCGCATCTGTGCACTCAGATGAGGAAAATCCCATCAACGGCCTTACATATTTGGAATCAGCAGTAAATTATGGTCATAATCAAATAATAGTAAAGAAATCAAATCAAAATTCAGTTAAAATTCAAAAATTATTCGGTACGAAACAGCGAATATATTTTTATATAAATAATATTAATTGTAATAAAACTATTTTAGATTTTATAAAAGCTTACTGTGTTCCCCATGTAAATTATCACTGCTTGATTCCCGAAGAATTCAAATTAGCCTTCAACTCTGTGTTACAAACATACTTTAATGCTGGGCACTATAAATTCATACAGTGTAAAAATTTATTAATCGATATCGAAGATAGAGAAGAACAAATTATGACAATTAGAAATTATCATGAAGGGAAATCAATTCATAAAGGAATTAATGAAACTTATTCAAAATTAAAATTAATTTATTATTTTCCTAATATGATTAAAGATATTCAAAATTTTATAAATAAATGTGAAATATGTTTAAAAAATAAATATGAAAGAAATCCAATTCAGATCCCTAACATTCATACTCCAACTGCGGATAAACCGTTACAGATAATTCATTTAGATATTTTATCTTTAGAAAAACAGAAATATTTAACTATACTTGATAGTTTCTCGAAATTTGCCCAAGCGTATAAAATTAAAGATCAAAATTCTGTTACAATTATATCTAAATTAATTAAATTCTTTTCTCATTTTGGACTACCTGAGAAAATAATAACAGATAAAGGAACTGAATTTAATAATAAATTATTATTAGAATTTCTGCTTAATAAAAATATAAAGTTGCACATTACCAGCACTAATAATCCCAAATCAAATGGAAACATAGAAAGATTTCATAGTTCTATAATTGAAACTATTCGTATATTAAATGATGAACAAAATTTTAAATCTCTGCCATTAAAAGAAAAGGTAATTTATAGTTTGATCGCATATAATAATAGCGTCCATTCCACAATAAAAAATACACCATTTCAAGTTCTCTTAGGACATTTAAATATTAATCAAATAATTCAACCTGAAGAAATAGTAATAGATGAATATAATATAAAACATTCTAATGTAATGAAGGCATTATTTAAACAAGTAAAAGGAAACATAATCAACAGAAAAGAGAAGTATAGTGAACAAGTTAACATTGACGAACATATCCCTGACACTGTCTATATTAAACAACATAAAAGACACAGTGGAAAAGTAGAGAAACCAAAATATAAGAAACAAACTTTAAAAGAAGTAATCCCTGAACGTGGACAAATACTAACAACTAAAAACTTAAAAACTAAAATGGATCAATTAAAAAGACCTCGTATAATTTCAGATATCTTAATTTCAAAAGATCATGGAGCGAGCACTTCCGCAACGTAACCGAAAACTCCGGACTAAACATGTTAAGTTTAGGTAACGCTTATATAATAAATAATTATAATTACATTTATGTTAATATATCATTTGATAATATTAATAATAATTATAATCATTTAATTAATTATAAAAATGACCTGTATTATCAAATACATAACCTATCCAAAACTGTATGCTTTGAAAATGATATAACTTTACTAGAAAACGCACTTAATAGTATTGAAATGAAAATTCATGTAATTCAAGCACCTAAAAGATATAAACGCGGTTTAATAAATGGATTGGGCTCAATAATTAAAAGTATTACCGGAAATTTAGATCAAGAAGATAAAGAAAATTATGATAAAATTATTGAAATAATAAAATTAAATCAAGAATCTATAACAAATAATTTAAATGAGCAAATTCAAATAAATCAAAATTTTACTAAACAATTTAATACTCAAATACAATTAATGAATAAAAATAACAAATTAATTGAACAAGAAATGAAGAACTTTAGAAAAGTGATAGGTAATATAGTTGATGATATAGATAAGATTACTATACATCAAATATTTCAAAATTTATTAGCCTTCAGTAATCAAATTAACTTATCGTTATTACAAATTGAAGAAACTCTTTCATTCTGCAGTTTAAATACTTTATACTTTGGGCTAATATCTAGAGAAGAAGTGACTCAGTATATTAATGAAAATATTAAAGAACCAATGAAATCATTGCTTAAAGATAATTATTCGAATAATAAAATTGTGAAAACTGTTTGTTATTTGAGTACAAAATTAGAAATTTTGATTGAAATTCCTATATTTGAACAAAAAACTAACATCCATCAAGTAACTAGAATCCCTACCATAATTAATGGAAATTTAATAACTTTAAATATCCTTACTGGCTTTTATTCAATTGTTAGTAAAGAAATTTATAAATTGGAACATTGCACGTTTATAAGAGAGAATTATTTATGTGTAAAGAAATTAATAATATTAATGAAAATTGTCTCTCTGAAATATATTTCAACAAACCAACTGCTCACTGTAAGCAGGTTATACTTGATAAAAATAATTATGTAATAAAAATAGATTTTTCTAATATTAAGTATATTGTATCTCCTTATAATAGTGGTTATAAAATAGAATGTGAGGATGAAATAATTAATAAAAATTTGAAGGGTATCTTTTTAATAAATAATTGTAAAATTAATGATGAGAATGAAAAATATAGTTTTAACTTTGGAAAAATGATAAATTTAAAGATGGATATTAATAAGCACGAATTATTGCCAACGATAGAACCTGTAATTAAAATAAAAATTTTAGAAGAACATTCTTTAAAACCAATATTGTTAGAGAAATTAAATAAAGAGAACTCACACTCTATTTTTAATAGTATTTTGATAATTGTTATAATAGTTATAATAATTATTATTATTGTTAGTAAAGTTTGTAAGAAATTTTGTATAAAGGAACGTGATATTATTCAAGCTGCATCTAACATTATTGAAACATAAGTATAAGTATTTTGTTTCAATAACGTTTCTCTTAAGGATGGAGGAGTTAGATAACGGTTCTAATAGAATCGCACCACATTCTATACTCCTATTTCAATATGTCAGCAGTTTCTAGGATGAGGAGTTTAGCAGCGTAGTGTTTTAAGATAGAATAGTTAGAATGTATTCAGCTTCAAAAGCGAACAGTTGTATCTTGTTTTGCTAACTTAAATAAATTTTTTAAAAACACCTTTTCTGATTGAACAAACATAACTTATACAATATTTTTCCAACGATTACCAATGATATTGTAAATATTTCGAAATAAAATTAGTTTTTACAGTATGGTGCCCTTTTAAATACCTTCTATTAGTATGACATCGCATCTATTCGTCGAATTGGACCACTGGGGACATGAAAGCGAACCGCCATACTTGTATCCATGATACATCCACTAATGAAAAATTTGACATCTTTGAATCAGTATGGCGGGCATTCAGAGACACCGAAACAGTATGGCGTGATCGTCATCGGTGATAATTTTTTTTTCCATCAATGTACAAAGAAATTAGCTTTGGACTCGTAATCCAAGAGGACATGAAAAAAATGACACCTTAAATCTAATATGGCGTACAGTTTGAGACGCCGCATCGGTATGGCATACAAGTCTTTCACACTTTAGCTATCTAATATACAATATAAAACAAGAATTAACTTTGTACGCATTCCCAAAGGCATAGTTTTTTTTTTGACAAATTTAAAAAAATGCGCAGCGCAACGTCGACACCTACAGGCCGCCGTACTTGTATTTCCGTGTTAACCATTACACTGGCTAACTTCTCAAAAAGATTCAGCTTTGGACTTATCATAGGTGCTTTTTGTTGCTGGCTCCCGGTCTAATAGGTTTGTCAATTTATTTTGAACAATAGATGATCTTACATTAATTATAAGCTTAGCTTAGCTTACTAACAGGCAAAGTGAGAACTAAAAAAAAAGTGAAATTCCTGTATAAGTAAGCAACTTGAAGACTATACGAATGAATGAAGAAGAAGCTGATTATATATTTTCAAAAAACGAGGCCGCTTGAAATATAATATTCTTTATCTTCGAACAAAATGTCATAGAATCCTAGCCCTATGCATATTTTAATTCTAGATTTTTTCAGATTTTTTTTATTGACACAGTGTGCAATTATTTGACATTTCAAGTTTAGTTTCAAAAATTCGTTAGACTATGTGATTTTTAGAGATATTAAATTAGATCGATGCATAGGTATGCAACCGTACTTTTAATTATGTCTCTAATTAAATGTAAAAAAAAATTCAAAGGTATCATTAGATAAATTCACCCCGAAGAAGGTGAACATGACCACAAGTCAACTTTACATTGAAAAATGATGTTTAGAACTATCTATGGCAAAGATTACTGAAATAAAGTAAACATAATATTATTTAATCAAAATCTTACATAAAAAAATAAATTTTCCACAACAAAATAAGTTAACATTAAATTATTAATTTTATAGTGAACGAAATTAATAAATTTTACTTAAATTTAAAACTTAGCTTACAAACATCAAATATAGTACACACCTACGACGCACAGTTGGATTACTTAACTATTTTTTATGAATTTTATTTATGAAATTGTTGTACGTAGATTAAGTGTGGTCAAGTGAAACACCTATTTTGCACACGTTATTAAACCTTTGGCCAAGTTATCTACCTCACTTTTTTTACAAGTGTACCTTTTGAAATACTGTACTTTTTATTGAAACGCGATTAAAGCTTTCGTATTTCTCGTCTAACACTTCTGCTATACATTTTTTAAAGTATCTGCACTATTTTCTTTAAGCCGTTTAGTGTCAGGTAAAGCAACATAATGCAACTTTACTCATTAGGTCAGCTTGACCCCAAATAGATAATGTGTTGCGACGAGTAGACGTGTTTAGTTTGCGCTCCGCCATCATTATTTTTTAGTTCATTTATTGTGATTCTAATAATATATATTGATATCTACAATGTCTACACGTCATCTTAACACCATTATTAAGGAGACTGTTACCGCTTTGCTCCTAAATAAAGAGTTTGTCGACAAACTTGTTGACAAAGTTCTTCTACGCCTGGACCAGAAGCTCGAAGAACAAAAGAACTATTATGAGGGCATTATTGCCGACCTCACCACCGACTACAAGGTTCTAGAGGAGCGCCTGGACCAGCAGGAGCAGTACTCCCGCCGTAACTGCATCCGAGTGTTTGGAGTTCCCGAGACCGCGAACGAAGACACAGAAGTAGCAGTGTGTGATGTGTTTAGTGACAAACTCAAAATTAACGTTAAACCTGACCAAATTGACAGATGCCACCGTACAGGTAAAAAGAATCCATCTAATTCCAAACCGCGGCCCATAATAGTTAAATTTTCGACTTATAAAACTCGTTCGAATGTAATAAAAAGCCGCAAAGGTCTTATTGGCACGAAGATCACCATCAAGGAAGATTTAACCAAACCTAGGCTTGAACTTTTCAAACTTGCGTGCACCAAATATGGCTTCCGTAATGTGTGGTCCAATGATGGCATCATTTTTGCAAAAGCAGATGGACGCATTAAAAGAGTATCGCACTCTGATGTTATTGAATTACAATAGGTTTAACTTTAAGTTTATTGTACGAATCACGCTTACCTAGTTTTTATCCGGAGTGTCAACAATCACGGATATATTGTTTATTTGCCTATAAGATAATTTATTTTATTTCATTTCTAGCAATCAGCTGTTCTTTTTACTTTTAAATTTAAGATTACTTTTTCTCCAGTCAAAACTACTTACCTGTATTGAAGGTCGTATCACTTAAGTTGTCTTATTTGTGGTTTCAACGAGTTACTTCATTTTTTTGCAAGGTCTTTACACTGTAAAGTTATTACTGATATTTTATTTTTATTATAATTCTTGTTGATATTTACAGAAATATATTTTTTCATCTAGTAATTTAGTATTATGCGTATCTTTTATCAAAATGTCAGAGGTCTAAATACTAAAGTGGATATCTTTTATAGTAATTGTTGCTCATTTACCCGTGATGTTATTTGCCTATCTGAGACTTGGTTAAATGATAGCGTACGCAACTCTGAACTATTTATGTCACACTACAATGTATACAGGACGGACAGAGACACAACTACCGGTGGTAAATCAAGGGGTGGCGGTGTTCTATGCGCTGTGAATAATAAATTTAAGTCTACACAGATAAATGTTACTCTTCACTCCAATTCTTTTTCTGATATTGTCGGCACTAAAATTTTTCTATCTAACAATACATTTATCTATTTGTTTGTCGTATACTGTCCGCCACCAATCTCAGTTGAACAACAAGATTACATTTTCGAAAGTCTCTCATCTTTTTTGCCTTTATTTGACAGTAATTTCATAATAGTTGGCGATCTAAATATTACTAAACTAGTTGATTCTACACTGTTAAATTATTCAGATAATATTACTTCAAATTACAATAACTTTATTTCGCTTTTAAATGCCAAACAATTTAACAATATTACAAATTCGTTAAATCGAATTCTGGACGTAGTTATTGCAAACAATGCATGTACAGTTGATCGTGAATTAAATCCAGTTGTTGATGAAGACTCTTTTCATCCTGCTTTATCAATATCTTTGTCCTCTTCTCTTTCTGTTAAATCTCCCCCTTCTTCTTTTAATTCTAACAGTACTACTTATAATTTTCGTAAAGCTAATTATCACTTACTATACACATTACTGTCGGTAGTAAATTGGGATTTTCTCCAACAATATTCTGATGTTGATTCCGCATTTGAAAAATTCTATATAACTTTATATGAAATTATGGACAAATGTATTCCGCGCAATATTAGAAAACTTTCAAAAAATCCACCTTGGTTTAACAACAATATTATTAAAAATATTAAACTCAAAGAGTACTATCTTCGCCAATACAAAATTCTCAGATCAGAAACCTTTTTAAATGAATTCAAAAAACTTCGTTCTCTTATTAAAAAAGAAATTAAATTTGAATATAATAAATACATAAATAATATTGAAGATTCCCTATCCAATGATACTAACAATATATGGTCTTATATTAACATAAAAAATCGTAATTCCCGTATCCCAGGCAATATGCATTTTAATGATCAATTTTTTGACAACACATCAGATATTGTACAAGGTTTTGCCAACTACTTCTCTAGTGTGTTTACTGTCTCTGATGATACCGTAAACAATTTTTCTATCTCTGCTAATATTAACTCCAATTCTGTAACTATACCTCATATTTTAGAAGAAGATATTCTAGAAGCTATCAATAGACTCAAACCATCTCGTAATCCTGGTCCTGACAATATTCCTGCATTCATTATTAAAGCGTGCAAACACATATTATTAGAACCTTTACATTTTCTTTTCAACCTTTCTATTTCTACTAACTGCTTTCCTTCTATCTTTAAAAATTCTTTCGTGTGTCCTATCTTCAAATCAGGCGACTCTTCTGATATATGTAACTACCGCCCTATTTCTATTCTCTCTAATTTTTCTAAAATTTTTGAATCAATCCTGTATAAATACATTTATAATTCTATATCTACCCATATCTCTCGTCATCAACATGGCTTTGTTACTGGCAGATCAACTACGACCAATCTTATAAACTTTACTGAATTCACTATTAACTCACTACATGATAATACGCAAGTTGATGTGATATATACTGATTTTAAAAAAGCGTTCGATAGTGTAAATCATAATGTTCTTCTGAGTAAACTTGACAAATATTTCCATTTTTCTCCCAACCTTCTCGAATTATTAAGATCTTATTTGGAACAACGAAAAATGACAGTTCACTTTAATAATTATAAATCAGAACCATTCACCCCCACCTCTGGTGTTCCACAAGGTTCTAATCTTGGTCCGCTGTTATTTAATTTATTTATTAATGACATCGTAGAATGTGTTCAACATTCTCAAATACTACTGTATGCAAAAATTTATAAAACTATTAATTCCATAAATGATTGTATTGCTCTACAAAATGACATTAACAACATTTTAACCTGGTCTCATGCATCAAAACTCTTTTTTAATTTCAGTAAATGTAAGTTAATGAGTTACTTTGTGAAGAAATATGTTTACACTTATCCATATATGATGAATAATCACTTACTTGAACGTGTAATTCTGTTTAAAGATCTTGGAATTATTTTTGATGCTAAATTAACATTCAACACACACATAGAGACTATTGTTAAAACATCTTATAAAAATCTTGGTTTTGTGATAAGGAATTGTAAATCTTTTCATAAACTGTCAACTCTAAAAAGTCTATATTATGCCTTTGTAAGGTGTAAACTGGAATATTGTTTACAGGTTTGGAATCCTACCTATTTAAAATATATTTCAATGATTGAGTCAGTTCAACATAAGTTCTTAAAGTACTGTTATTTTAAAACCTATGGTCATTATCCTAGTTATGACTACAACTACGATATTTTATATGAAATGAAAATGTTACCATTAATTGACAGAAGAATATTACAATCCTGTCTATATTTATATAAATTAATTAACAACTCCATTGATGATCCGTGTACCCTTGAGCATATTCCATTTTATACTCCTCGTGTTACTTCACGAAATAAAATTACTTTTCATTGTAAAAAATCTAGAACTAATTATGAATTTAAATCTCCAATAAGACAACTTTGTATTGCTTATAATAATATATCTTGTGATATAGACATATTTGGCGACTCCTTTGATAAATTTAAGCGCATTTTGTTACATTACTTGGTTAATTAATTAATTAATATTATCATTTTAAGCACATTTGTTTGCTTTTAGTTATGTTTTCTAATTTTTAAGTCTGATATTTTTATTATCTTGGTTTTATAATTCTTAGTTTTTTGCAACCATTTAATTTTTGTAAATTATCTTTATATAATCGTCCTATAATTGGGATCTTGTATCCTGTTGGATTGATTAATAAATAAATAAATAAATAAATAAATAAATTACTTCAAACATTGCGTAAATGTACAAATTACACGAACTATGAAAGGTAAAGCAATTTATTCCATGTATGATATCGAAGGTTTCATCTTTAAGTATAAGTTTATTCAAAAACTTCAAGGTAATATTTTAAATTTTAAGTTTTTCATGTGAAACTTTAAAAGAATTTGTTCAGTGTTAGAATACAGCTGTAACTTTCTTCGTCTTTATCCTTTTTATACTCATGTATACGAATGATATATTTTACTTATATGTTATCAACGAGTATAGTGTTATATAAAGAATATCGTAATAAAACTATCCATCAAAACCTCAAAACGGATAATGTTATTATTTTGTTGTCAAGGCCACGCATTCCGAGCCGAGTTCGAATCCCAGTTATGGTATGGCTTTTTGTAATTATCTTTACAATTTATTTGATATTATAGCCATAGTAGTTCTGTGTACGAAAATATTTCCAGAATAAAATTAATAAAACTATTCATCGACATAGATAACGTTAATCTTTTACAATCAATGTCCTGAGTTCCAAACTGCTGTTTATCATCTGGTACAATAGTATTAGTAACCCTGTGTCCTTAAATAACATGCTATTTATTCCTTATAGGTATGACATTCCTCTTTCTCAGATCTCGGTGCTTATACGAGTGAAGTACTGGCACCAACCATCAACTCAGTGTCTTCAAAGATGTTAGTATGCGGAACCGCAGGTGTAAAGTTAAAAGTGGCAATATTAGCTATTGGGGGAATCGAACGAAAGATTCTTTTTATCCACAGTCTTGATCTCGATCAAGGACATATTTTTCCGTCGGGCATGTTGGAAACCAACCGAATGGATCACGCACAATTAGATTGGCGCCTCGTTCTCTGCCTCAAGTGGGTTCATTCGCAACGAAGCATGCGTTCGGGCTCGCCTTGCCTCGATCGCGTTTTGCCTTATATATATATATATATATATATATATATATATATATATATATATATATATATATATATACCTAGCTTTAGCCACTAAAGCTTTGTTTCAACTGGAGAATTTTTTTTTACTATTTTACATAATCCGTTTAGAATTATGGTACAACATATTTTCTAATATTTGTTGAATAGTGTTAATTTATTTTTATTTTGTTTTTAATTCTACTATAATTTATTTCATGCAAATTTCCTGGAAAAGTGGAATAACCTACCATTAAACTAATTTGAAATACGCTGATGTCAACTTCTTGCCTAACAACTGTAAGACTAATACAAATAATAATATTTACACACCTAAGTAAAACGTATTATTCTTATGTATCGCGGTCCGAGAGACACAAGCCTCTCTTTTAGTAGGTAATACATTTTAGATACGAAGAAATGTAAATATTGTTACTGCCAAATTCCTGCAGTTCCATTATTATTCATTTGACTAGAATTGTGCACGTATGAACTTGGAAATTTTACTGATTTATGGAGGGAACTGGGAACATGATTTCACCGAATCTAATATTAAAATGACGTAGGAATATAGAAAATTGTTGCCTTTACATGACTCCGGTTATTATTTTGCAATGAATGTTTTAATCAAGGATACCTGCTGTGTTTTAGATTTAAAACACGGCATTGCCCAAATAGTTAAATAATAATTTCGTCAAATATATTATTATTAATTCTATTTTGTCAATGGCAATAGATATAAATTAGGGATAGATTTATTGTTCGTCCCTAACTATAAATATTTGTCAATTTTTCAAATATTACTTTATTGGAATACAAAACTAATTTTTCACAAGAATCAAGATATACTCTGTCATGATCTTCTCTTGAAATCCAAAACAAGAAGTATTTCCACTTCCCAAAGCAAAACTAGAAGAAATTATTGTTAAGAAAAATGATATCTTGATAATAAGTTTTTGCATTCCGCATTTATGATTAAAATATAAAAATTTGAATCTATGAATATGATTTTCAAAGCAAATATTTTACGAAACTATTTATCCCATATATAGTATAAATTATATTTAATTAAATTTTATTATATATTATATTGTATTATTGCATTCGGGTACAGCATTTTTTATTTTTCCTATGTTTATTTTGAAAATATATGTTACTTATTTATTAGATTGGGTGGGAGAAGTATTATTATGGGATAAAACCGATTCCGATTCTCGGCTAGTGGAATATGGTGGATCAAGTTACGTTTAGCTAAATTCTGTTATATCAGTTTCATTACTATTCGAGTAAATCTGATTTATATTTCTTTTAACACTCATTGTTTTAAATAAAAAGCATAGAATATTGAAGTGAAATGCGACGCGACCAACATTTTAAGGAAAATTTAACTAAAAGGGAGGGGCATGGGCAGACGCCAACGCTACGTTCTCGAGCGTTCGGATTGAGTAAAGCGGTAGAAAATAGGGATTCTCCTAAAATATCATGAATCAAGAAATATCAAGAAGTCTTGAAACAAGACTAGTAATACGTTGTCAAGAAATGAGCAGGACAAGAAATGGTCACCAAGACCAGATTTCTTATCGTTGTGGAAACAATTTAAAAATAGCTATGAATTAATACAAATTTATTTACGATTAAAAATCCAAATTATATTTATATGTCCCACGATATATACAGATCTTATAAAAATGTTGAAAGAACTAATATAGTATATATTTTGATGTAATGGCATAATAGCACAGCATACAGTACGATCGACTGCTGACTGATCAGTGACACATGAGGGAGGAAAAAGCGTACTGTGTTGTACAAAAATTAAATAAATAAAAATCTAGCCTAGTACACTAGAGGTCATGGACTCGAATCCCAAAGCATAGTCGTTTGTGTTGTTCATAAAATTCAAAATTATCCACTCGAGAGCAGGCATATGGCAAAAATAGTTAGTGCACTTCCCATTTTCATATTAAAAAAAAATTCATATTTTTATTTATTATTGTTTCATTCCGAACAATCCATCGAACAAAAATGGGAGGCTACTTGAAGGCTTTTTAGGATATTTGTATTTATCTCATTAAATAATTAAAGTGTGGTAAATTTTGTTTGAAACGAATGTAGACTAATATTAGTAGGTACCAATTTTCTTTATGTTCAATTTTGTAATATTTATAATAAAGAACTTTTCATAATTATAATTTTTGTATATTTGCCAAGTTATGATTTCTAGAAAAACTTAAAATATTATATCTGTAATAAGAGTTAAATAAATTAAATTCCATTTGGTGGGAAGTTTTTAGCTGTGTACAACAGATTTATAAATATTAAATCGAAATTACATTATTTTTGTACTGATACTTATATTATTTCAGATATAGAATTACCTGTTTTTTCGGAGTCATCTACCATTAAAATACAACCACAAATTGGAGGTGGTAAGTTTAATAACAACAAAATACGCAGATAGTACAAAAAGTTCTAAATTGTTGTTTTTTTTTTATGAAAATTGACGTGTTACTACAATTGTTGAAAATAAAAAGACGATGTAATTTTTTTCACTCAAATGATTAATTATATACAAAATGTATTTAAAGTCTATTGTCTCAAGGAATTTACAAAGTAATAAATAATAGCAAAACAAAAATAATAAAACTATTAATCACCATAGATAACGCCACTGTCTTGTATCAAGTTTGGGTCGAGTTTATCATTTCAACTGGCACAATAGCTTTCGTAATAACGCTAGTAATGTGATAATTTTCACTCATTTTGTTATTATTTTCAAAATATATTGAAAGTATTTTGTTTCAATTTCTATATAAATCTGACGTTTCTTTTAAATTAAATGCATGTTTTTCGTATTGTTTGAAATATAATCTGTTAATTATTAAATAACTTGGATATATTAAGTTAATACAAGCATTCATTTAAATAGCAATACCAGTAATATAATATTAATAACACGAATCGCTAATGCGAATTTAAATTTAGTACTGGAATGCACATCTTATCAATGAATACAAAATGTACTCAACATATCAATGAAGTACAATTTTTTTTTCAAACGACTCAATATATGTCCAAAATACACTCTAGTAACTAAATAAGGATTTAATAAGCCAATGTTCCCTCATCACTAATTTGAAAATTATTTATTCGAATTTTACGCATTAGACTTTATTTTGTATTTCGTGCAATACACATGCAAAAAAAAATATATTGTTTATATATGAGCGTAGTAAAGATAATACTTAGTATATGTGCATATTCGTAAATTAATAATGGTGTATAGTATTCCATGCCTCAGCATTTTAAAGAAAAATGTTTCCCGTAGAATACGAAACTAGAATAATAAATGTTGGTTCTATTGAAAAAAAAAATCAAGGTTACCTATCCTTCATTTGACCTTGAGATTTGGTCTCAATGGCAAATTCAAGGTCACCATAATTTGACCCCCTCAAAACCTAGACACATTTGTCTGAAACATTTTTAACCATCTTACTTAGTTCTCTATATGATAGTCTGATAAAATTAAAAATATACACCTATATATAATTATATAAATTATAATACTAGATCAATTCAAACTTAAAAAAATTTATTTTATTTTAACTCAAGCAATTACAACGTGTTTATATTTTGATGTACAGAACAGAATCTAAATCTACAAGCTACATATCTTTCTTTTATGTGCAGAATTTACCTTACTAAGCTTTCAGTCTCATCTTACAGCGTGAGAAGTTGTCTGATGTAACATATGTAAATTATTGTGCAATACAGGGCTGGACTCCTATATTACTCCTCCAGCCTTAAGAGGAGAAGCTAATTCTTGAGGGGAATTACTTTTACTAATTTCATTTAACTCAATATCTTTTTGATTAATTTTATTTCTTTTAGAAAGATAACTTCTGCATTTACAAACATTCTTTAAACAATAACAGATAATTATAATCATAATTAATACTATAAAAGTATACAATATTATAAAATGAGTTTCATTATTATTATTGATATTATGAATTGAATCTAAATGAATCTCTCTTTGTTTTTCTATACTGAAGTTAGAAATATTATGAATTTTATGTTCTAAATGTTTTATTTGAATGTTTGTTATATTCCGATTTAAATCGATTAAATTTCCAAAGTTACTAGATATTTCTATTTGATTATTCACCTCACAAGTTTCGGTGATATAAATTCCCTTAAGATTTTGTATTTCAAAATTGTTATTACAAGTGAGTTTTACTTGTTGTTCATTAGGGAAATATAAATACTTTATTTTTGAATTTTTTACAATTATTACCGAATTTATTTGCGATAATTTTGAATATTGACAATGTTCAAATTCTTTATAGCAAATAATATTTTCCAAACATTTATTAAACTCGTTATTTTCAGATGTACAATAATATTCTTTATCGTCTAATTTTATACATTTATTAACGGGTTTTATTTTACAATTATTTTTCGAATACAATCCATTTACAATATTCATAGTCTCATATGAGTTGTATAGTTTTGTCGGTATAGGTGTGACTTGTATTAAGTTCTCTACTCGTGTGTTTATTTTCAATTTTATTTATTTCTTTAAGAATTTGTTCACAATTTATTACACCAAAATATAAAATATTTAATTTACAGAATGTAAATGTCTCTTCAAGTTGAACAAAAGAAAAATAAATATCTTGCGTTACTTGTGTGAATTGATTAATAACATTCTCAATTTATATAGTTACCAGTTCATCCAGAATTTTTGCATTGTATTTGTTCAATGCTTGAATTTTTTCATTTAATTCATTATTGTTTTCATTAATTAATTTTAGTTTTTCATTAAATTGAATAAGTGTATTATTTTTACTAGACATAATTTTCTGATTATTTTCAACATTATCTAATATTTGAACATAATGTTCCTTATCGGAAGCGTTGAGATTTCCGGTTATAATTTTGATTATTGTTCCGAGGCCGTTTATCAAACCACGTTTTCTGCGGTGTAGGTATAATAACTGAATTTTTTCTTGAATGTGATTTAATAAAGTATTCAATATATTACGGTTGTCAATTATACTATTATCGAGCTTATGGAGATCAAAGTTTAGAATACAATGCTTTGGTGTTTTGTGTTAATATTTCAAATGGTTTGAATAAATCTTCTAAACGAATTTTGAAATTTATAGCTTGAGTGTTTACCTGGATGTGGGCAACACCGAGTTCAAGGATATTGATGCCAGGGTTGTGGTCATCTTTTATTATTAACGTGATTCCATATGGAATCATTCTGAAACAGTAATACGGGGTTTCTTTAATTGTGTCAACTTGTGTTTTTTAATTTTATTGTCGATTATTTGACCGCGTTCGTGTACTACTGCTTTAACTTTAATTTTCTTAAATTTGGGTTTTTCAATTTTGCCACTATTTCGTTTATGAATTTTTACATGTACATCTTCAGGGATATCAATTTGTTTATCTTGTGGTTTAGCGTATTTCAACTTGGCTTTTTCAATGCTATGTTTTACTTTTTGGTTAATTTCATTTAATATTTCCGAATGTTTATGTACGTAATCTTCTACGATAATTTCTTCAGGTTTAATATTTGAATTTACGTCTATTCCGTATACATTTTCGATTGGCGTTCGTTTTGTTATAGAGTAGATACAATTATTATACGCGATTAAAGCACAATTTAAACTATCTTTTAATTTAAGAGATTTTGTTATCGGGTTTTGATTTATAATACGCATATGTTCAATGAGGGATGAATGAAATCGTTCAACTATTCCATTGCTTTTTGGGTTATCTACAGAGATTAATGAATTTTTATTTTTCGTAATTCTAAATAATTATGTATCAATTTGTTATTAAACTCTAAACCGTTATCAGATATAATTTTTATCGGAATAGTAAAATGTGTAAAATATTTTATTAATTTATTTAAAATAGTAACTGAGTTTTTATCTTTTAAGATATAAGCTATAGTAAATTTAGAAAATTTATCAACAAAAGTAAGTATTTTAGTTTGTTCTAAGGATAACAAATCTACATGTATTATTTCAAAATTCTTGCTAGCTGTTGGGGTTATAATATTTGGAATTTGGATGGGGTTCCGCTCATATTTATTCGCGAGACAGACGTCACATTTGTTTATATAATTTCGTATGTCTTTAGACATGTTTGGCCAGTGGTATTAAAGTTGTAATTTGTTATAAGTTTCGGTAATTCCACGATGGTTGGTTTTACCCTCATGGTAGTTCTGTATAGTTAATTGTTGTTCGTCTACGTACTCTATGTCTTTAACCATGCATTTACAGCGTACTAATTTAAAACTTCCTTTCACAAAGTATGTAATATGGAATTGATATTTAGTATAAAATTTTCAGGTATCAAACAGTAATACGTAATACCGGATTGAAGATTATTTTTTATAAACTGTGTAATACTAGAATTAAAATTTTGTTTATTTAAATAAAAATAAATACGTTGAATTTTATTCTCAAAAATTTTATCTATTTTAACGCTATTTTTATCTTTTGTTTCTTTTACAATAATTTGATTACGACAATTGTTAAGGCACAAATCTAAGTATGTCAGTCCATTTACTGGGCTTTCATCGTCTGAGTGAAGCGTTTCGTTATAAGACTCGGATCCTATATCAGCTTCTACGGATTCGTTATCAGAATTCAAGTTAAATTCTAAATGTTCAGGTTTATTAAACACATTGAAAATGATTATTGCCAAATATTATTTGAATAGATTTTTCAATTTTTATCCACGGTAATTTATTGTGTCCAGTGCCTATGCGTGGTAGGTCAAGTTCATTGATGTCTTTTGAATACAATATTCCAGTAGTTTATTTAAACTATTCTCAACATTTAAAAGGGTTGGTTTTCTTTGATCATAAAATTCTTTTGGTATTAAATGTAATATTATTCTAGGTGATTTCTGAATATAAATTTTATTATGTAAATTAAATAATTTTGTTAAAGTGTATTTTTGTTTCACTTGTTTAGCAAATCCTTGTGACATATGTAAGTCTTTAGAAACACAGTGCACCAATGGATTTTTTGATTAAAAAATATCGGAAATTTTATATC
Source organism: Poecilus cupreus (assembly GCA_963942605.1). Taxonomy (NCBI): domain Eukaryota; kingdom Metazoa; phylum Arthropoda; class Insecta; order Coleoptera; family Carabidae; genus Poecilus; species Poecilus cupreus. The sequence goes on along the minus strand of OZ012715.1, from coordinate 37,134,785 downwards.
GAATTTAAAATTTTGGTTTTATGCGCGAAAGAGTGTCAGCGACATAATTTTGACAGCCATTCTTATATTCGATTTCATAATTAAATTCTTCTAATTTGAGGCGCCATCTGATAAGTTTGTGATTAGGTTCTTTTAAGGAGTTTAGCCAGACAAGAGGGCGGTGATCAGTGATAATTTTGAATTTTCGGCCTAGCAGGTATGGGCGAAATTTTTAGTTGCCCAAACGATAGCAAGTAGTTCTTTTTCAATGACAGAATAGTTAATTTCATGCGAGTTTAATGTTCGTGAAATATAAGAGATTGGTAAGTCTTTGTTGTTTCCATCGCGTTGGGCGAGTACGGCGCCGATTGCTAGCGTCCGTCGTCAAGATAAAGTCTTTTGTAAAGTCGGGATATAGCGGTATATGGTTGTTGGATAGGAGAGTTTTACATTTCTCAAAACATTATATGTAATTTTTATTAGTTATATCAATTTTATTTCCTTTTTTCAAACAAGTAGTAAGTGATTTCGTTATTTTAGAAAAATTATCAATAAAACTTCGGTAGTAACCGAGTAATTCAAGGAAGGACTTAACTTTTTTAGGATTTTTTTGGAATTGTAAAATTTTTAATTTCCTGAATTTTATCGGGGTTTGGTTTGATTCCGCCAGTTGTAATGATATGGCCGAGATACGCTACTTCTTTATGGAGAAATTCACAATTATCTAACTGAATTCTGGGATTAGCTTCGCGTAATTTTCGAAACACTTCTGTAACCGGTTGGTTACTAAAAAACTATGTTCAAAAAACTTGTGGGGGAATGGGAGAGTCAATTTTAAATCAGACAATAAATAAATTTAACTATATAAATATTTAATAGAGATAGAATATAATATGTTTAAAATGTACAAAAATATAAAAAGAAAGAATTGGCAAATGAATAACACATATACAATTATATTCAAACACAAAGAGAATAAGCAACTTATAAATTACCTACAATATTTTACAGTTACGCCGTGGTCTCGGTTATACAAATAGATATGTTTATTCTTAAGTAGATAAGCGACAGACAATTTACTTACAGTTATACATCTTTCAGTCCGCTTCAGCAGGGAAGTCGGCTCTCAATTTTCAGCTTTGGAGTAGAAAATAAATAACTTCCACAATAAACTATACTGTTAAACTTCGCTACACCACCGGAAGCCGACTTAGCACTTTTTATGTTGGCTTTACGAAACGCGGGAAACGACTGTCTGCAGCTTGAAAGTTATACTTGAAGGTTTGATCGATTTGCTTCCTCTTCCTGATCTCCTGGCCCAATTTACTCCACTAGAACCCATAACCGGAATACTTTCTAAATTAGGATAGTAAATTCTTACATCGAAAAAGTAAATTTAGAAATTTTGGGACTGAAGGTCCAATAAACTTTACCCGTCAAATAAAAATGAATCCGCCGACAGTACGTGACATTCACAGAACGACGGAACAATTTGAAAGCCTTAACAAAAATACGCTTGTTACAACTCTTTACCCCTTAGAATAATTATGTTTTCCGAAGGAGAATATAAATATTACATCTTAAGCCTACTTAACTAAGGTTTGGACGATCCTCTCTCAGGAGCCAGGTATGCGTTGGTTTCGGTATCACGAAGCGTCGCCTCCTCGGTGATTTCAAAGGCAGGTACTTGGTTGTGCTTTTCTCATTGGCCACAGGTGCATACACTCCGGCAGGAATTCGCTGTTTTTGGTTGTTGGTGCAACGAGTACTTTGCACGAAGCAGGAGTGACAAGCGCCGAACCTTGATTCGCCACCCTTCCGGCAACGGGGCGCTGAGGTCGACTTCGCAAAGTCGGCGAACACGTGATACCCTTGGTCGTATCGGCTTCCTGTAGAGGAATCGAACGTTCCCTCGTTATAGTGGCTTGGAGGATACGCTGTAACAAAAGGCCAACAGCAGTAACTGGATTCTCATTTAATTTCTACTCGTAGCATAAGTCTTTCTATCGGTATTTTATTTTAGATTGTATTCTCAAATATGAATTTATTAACGGAGAACTCTGAATAATATTAATGCTATAGTAAAACTAAACTAAAATGGAAATTGAAATGAAAACCTATTCTAACGACTATACTATCCTAACCTACGAACTCAATGAGATTACAATTATATTTTTTGTAACTAGCTAACCTAATCACTTGAGAATTAGAACCGCTAGTTAATAACTGTGCCATTCTGGGTCTAACTCTCAAGTTGGCTACCGTGGGACAGGAGCGCCAAATTCCTGAGTGACTTTATAATAAAAATCACCTGGCATCTGCCGTAATTTACTAAAATTGTACCTAATGTAACAATGAAAACAGTCAAATTAATCATAATAAAATTCAGCGGATTTTCCGAGCAATAAGTTCAAGTATTGATTTTCGGGGAGAGCACGACTGACGTAAGTGTTATTTGGAGCTGGTTCACTGGAACTAGGTTTCTGGTTTACAACCGGAGGTGAGGGGTTTATGAGGGACATTTCAACATTTTGATGGTTGGTTCTCCCCCAACTCGTAGAATTACTTCTTCTTCACATATTTAGGCCCACATTCTTGAATTTAAAAATTGCATACAATAAAGCTATAACGACTAGTATGGAAGAAATAGTAATGGACACATAATTCGTATGCTTCTGGATACGGATATTTTTAAAATTTTGAATTTGGTGCTGAAATTGTTTTACGTCGATATCTGGCATCACAGTCTTAGTGTCAATACTGGTTAAGATAGCGTTAATATTGTCTTGTTTAATGGCAGTGCTGTTGAATTTTGAAAGGTGGTCGATACTAACGTCAATTGGCGGGACAAGTAATTTATCTACTTGTTGGGACATTATTTTAGATATAACTATTGTGTGAGACAGGAGAAAATAATTTGAAGAATGGACAGTGCAGGATGCAGGGATTTCGAGGGTTCCGGTTCCTGTAATAGTTTTCTTATATATGGATAACTCCCGTTCATCTGTACTTGGACAATTATAAGTTAGGATATCTTTGTCAACGCTATAGACCCACGTTGTGATATTATTTATTCTATACAAAATTGATTTTCTTTCGAACGTAATTCTATGCGAACAAAGTTTTTCAGCTTGAACAGTATTACCGGTATAAAGCGCAGAAAGACAAGTTATATCGGAAATTCGACGTACTGGACGCGTTTGTGGACAAATTTTGAATGACCCGGTTTAACAGGAGACTAGATCGGAAATATCTAACTCTACAAAAAACTGTTTGTCTTCGGACATTGCTAGAAATTCCGAATTAGGCTCAATGTAGAGTCGGACACTTGAATTGCTTTCAGGAGCTGAGTATGGTAATGCTAAAGCCCTGAATACATGGAAAAACCTTCCCGGTGCTTTTAAGGATAGTTCTACGAATAACCGTAAAGTACTGTCAAAATACGCTGCATGTACTCTCGCGACATCATAGTACATATATAAATTTCTCGCGGTGTTCGCTGTTAATAAAGTTAGGGTAGAAGGTAAATTTGACTGGATTTCGTTCAGTGCCAACTCAAGCGTTTTCGAGTTAATGAACACTGGACTTAATTTACCTAAGGCTGTTACCTCTATTGCATTTTAGAAAGTCATTACTGACTCTTTTAGGTCTTCTAAAATGTATTCGGCAGTGCGAATAGCAGAAATTAAACTTATACTCTGAACTAATTTGGTTTCAAATACTTGTCTCATATTATTCTGTGATTGTAGAATCGCATCGGTTTTATTGTTTAATGATTCTAAGACTACTTTGAATTTTTGAAAATTTGAGTTTATTTTCTTTTCGTTTTCTTGAATATTATTAATGATAGTTACTTGATAATTCAATAAATTTATGATTCCGTCATTTCGTTTTCCAACTGCGTTTACTTTTTTTATTAATTTCAGCTAAATCTGACGTAGTAGCGGTACCGAAAAGAAACTTGAGCGCGTGTCCGCCCAAATCTATTAAACCGCGCTTATTCTTTTTGTATGGGGCAACAGTCTTAAGTAAATTTTCCAATATTTGCCTAACTTTATTAGCATCGCTTTTTATTATGTTCATTTCTCTACTTACCATATTATTTATCTGCCTCTTTGATTGGTCAGCCATTCCTTCTTCCACGGCCACGTTGACTTGAACGGCATTTTCTAGCAGGGCCTCGAAACCATCCAGGGTGATTTTATAGCCAGCGATGTTGACATCGGTCGTCAGTATCCAGTTATCACCAGTAAGCAGTATCTCATCTTCTTTAGTGAAGACCAAACCCTTATCTAGGACTGGCATATCGACCTCGGCACTTGCGGCCACGCATAGTGCAATAAAATATATTAACCCTAAAACCAAATTATGTAAACTATTTAATACGTTATTTTTTACAAACTTTAACCTTTAATTATTATTACTTAATTTCGTGTTTACCTAAATCAATTATACAACAGTGAATTTTAATCTATTTCTTACCTAAAGTTAAACCATACCATTACCTATAGCGGGTGGAGCATCATACCTGTGTACATAGGCGATTAACATGAAAAAACAGTTTTTCCGTGCGCATTGCTCCCCAATTTATTTTAGGCAAAAATGCTTCAAATACATGTTGTAGAGAATAAAATTCTGCATCTAAATCAATAAACAGAATTACTTTTACTTGCTTTATAACGACAGAAATTAAATATGAAAACATGGAAAATTACGATGAAAATAGCAAATAGCCATGGAATTGAAACAAAAATTAATAAATGCTTCTCGTTTTTCTGTCAATTTGATATTTTACCCGTCAAATTAATCATTCATCTGTCAAATGTCAAGCATTTATTTATTTTTGTTTCAATTCCATGGCTATTTAATATTTTCATCGTAATTTTCCATGTTTTCATATTTAATTTATGTCGTTATAAAGCAAGTAAAAGTAATTCTGTTTATTGATTTAGATGCAGAATTTTATGCTCTACAACATGTATTTGAAGCATTTTTGCCTAAAATAATTTGGGGAGCAATGCGCACGGAAAAACTGTTTTTTCATGTTAATCGCCTATGTACACAGGTATGATGCTCCACCCGGTATTTACATAATTATATCCTACTATTGGATATCCACGGATAGTCCGGAGGGCGTCCAGAATTCCGGGTAAGATATTGCCGCTGCGCACCTGAAGTTGATGCCCTATTCTCATCGCTTTCCTCAACTTCGAGGTACGCAGGTTCGGCCAGATTGCTTCCTTCAGCGACGTTCGGTGAACCCGCTTTCGATCTGACGTAAGGAATATCCCTTTCTGGTCTCGTGCCATTAGCACCGCCGTCGCGAGCATTCGTCCCTTGCTCGTTTGGTTCTAGTGCAGTTAATTGGGCCAGGAGATCAGGAAGAGGAAGCAAATCGATCAAACCTTCGAGTTTGGTATCTAATGGAATTCCTGAAATCTCATTCTGACAGTTCTCATCCTTAGAACTTTCCTCCATGGTATGGAATCACAGTTTTAGACGATATGCATTCACTACCTTCTCTTTCTCAGTTTTCGGATTTTTTATAACGAAGTTGGTCGAACTGGTTTGTTTTATAATCCTAAACGGACCAATCCAGGATTTAATAAACTTCTTGCACAGACCTTGAGGTATGGTTGGATCGTTCAGGAAAATTCGCTTTTTGATTTGGTAGTGGTTTAGCTTCCGGATACCTTGTAAACGCGTCTATAAAAGTTAAAATGCACGTGTTGCCGCTACGACTCGTTCTAATTGGCCCTACAACATCCATTGAGACACGTTCAAAAGCCATCAAATATTCGGGTAGTTTCCGCAAAGGTGCTGGACGAAGATGTGGCGAAGTTTTTCTTTGGGCGCATGAGAGACATTTTGACAATATTTCGTTATGTCTCCCGTCATGCCTTTCCAGAAAAAGTTCTTCTTTATCTTCAAAAATGTCTGCTCAAAACCTAAGTGCACTTGGCCGTATTGGTGTCCGGTCTTTGGGGGTGGTTTTAAACTTATGGTATTGGTTATTTTTACTTAAAAAGGGGCAGGCCGATTCCCTTGCATTTTGGAAAGGGAACGACGAAAAACTTACGTTTTTGACATAACTTTCAAGCTGCAGTCAGTCGTTTTCCGCGTTTCGTAAAACAACATAAAAAGTGCTAAGTCGGGTTCCGGTGGTGTAGCGAACGTTTAACAGTATAGTTTATTGTGGAAGTTATTTTTTTTTCTACTCCCAAGCTCCAAAGCGGACTGAAAGATGTATAACAGTAAGTAAATTGTCTGTCGCTTATCTACTTAAGAATAAACATATCTATTTGTATAACCGAGTCCACGGCGTAACTGTAAAATATTGTAGGTAATTTATAAGTGGCTTATTCTCTTTGTGTTAGAATATAATTGTATATGTGTTATTCATTTGCTAATTCTTTCTTTTTATATTTTTGTACATTTTAAACATATTATATTCTATCTCTATTAAATATTTATATAGTTAAATTTATTTATTTTCTGATTTAAAATTGACTCTCCCGTTCCTCCACAGGTTTTTTGAACATAGTTTTTTAGTAACCAACCGGTTACACTTCTTCTACATTTATTAAATGTTCTTCAAGAGATGTACCGAGAATAATAATATCATCGAGATATACGAAGCATGTTTTATTTATCAAATCTTGTAATACAAAATTCATCAAGCGCTGAAAGGTAGCGGCCGCATTTTTAAGTCCAAAGAACATTCGCTTAAATTCGTAGTGCCCGGTGTTAGTTGAGAATGCAGTTTTGGGGATATTTTCGGAATTAACTTCTATCTGATGGAAGCCAGAAGTTAAGTCTATGGTTGTGAATTAATTTGATTTTCCGAGTTTATCAAGTATGTCTGCAATGTCAGGGATAGGAAATTTGTAGTCAATAGTTTTGTCGTTTAGTTTACGGTAGTCAATTACAACGCGAAATTTCTGTTTACCGGATGCGTCCATCTCTTTCGGGACTACCCAGTTGGGAGCAGACCAGGGGGAGTACGAATGTTGAATTATATCGTCGTTCAACATTTTTTCAATTTGAGTTTGCACTTCCTGTTTGTATATTTCTGGGTATTTGTATTGTTTTGCGTGTGCAGGAATATTTTCGGTTGTTTTTATGTCATGTTTTATTTTATTAGTGAACGAAAGTTTTTGATTAACGCTTAAGATTAAATCTTTACATTTATTTAAGGTTACAAATAGTTCTTTTTGTTCCGATTCGTTTAAGTGGTCATTTCTGATGGTCTGTTTATTTATTTCCATATTAAGAGTTTTATTTTGTTTTTGATTTAAGTACTGAAATTTATATTTATATTTGTTTAAAAATATTACTTCATCTTTTTCAAATTTGAATTTAGTTTTTAACACTTCAATTCCGGGTATGCCCAATAAAATGACAAAATCTTTATGAAAATTAAAAATATAACTTTTCAAATTAAAATTTTTAAATTGAAAAAATGTAAACTAACTTCCGGACGATTTGCCATTGCATGTATGAATTATAAAATGTTCACAAAATTTTGTTGTGTCAGGTTTAATTAATTTAGGGTGTATATAATTTTGAGCTGAACCTGTGTCTAGAAGTATTTTCGTATTATTAATTTGTATGAAAGGGAGTTTACTTAAATTATTTGCTAGCGATTCGTTTAAGGAGAATCGAGTTGGTGAAAAATTTGAGTATCAATTTGTTCAATATATTCATTTTCGTTTTCAGTAGTTTCATTAATTTCTTGTATATCAGAATAATTTTCGGTCTCTAAATTTTCAGATTCATTGTTTTCAAAATTTTGATTAAATAATTCCTCATATTTGTAATTTTGCTCTGGTTGGTTTCGTTGAAAATAATTTCGTGGAGTTTGCATACTCATAGGGGTTGGATTCATAAACTGTGCGTTTTGAATATTTTCTCGTAGGGCGAATGGTTTGGGTTGGTATACTTGTTGTGTTCTTTGTGGGCCAGGGAATTTTTGCATGGGTGATACATGCTTTTGTTGCATAGAGGATGGTTTTTGTTGAATAGGATGGTTGAAGTTAAATGGTGTAGGTTTATAAATTATTTTGGATTTTGTTTAATATTTGGTTTTGGTGTTGATTTTCATGTAAATATTGAAAATCGTTTGTAAGGAGATTTTCAAGACCTTCTAGTGAAGATGGATTGCGTGTGGCTAAGTTATTTCTGTAAGAATCTTTGCAGTTGGAAATAAATAAATGCACGGCTATGGATTGGATGTATGCGATGATGCCATCTTTTGCGTTGGGTGTAAGGTTACACAGATTAATTTTTGCTACGGCACGATCGTTAAGTTTCTGTATTTCTTTTAAATATTCAAATGTAATTAATTTACCTTGTTGGAGTTTGACCATATTTCAGATAATAGTTGGGGCCTGTTGTTTATCATTATATTTTGCAATAAGAAACGTGCGAAGATCTTTCCATGTATTGAATTTATGAGCATTTATTAATTCTTCTGCGCGGTCAATTAATTTTGAATTAATTTTAAATAAAATTACTTTGCTTTGAATTTCATTTGGTTCCAAGGCATTAATTAATTCAATAATTTCGTCAGTTTGTGTTAGGAAACGAGTGAGAGCTTTGGGGTTGCCATTATATTTTGGTATGGCGTAAACTAAATCATTAATAGTTTGTTGATTTCTATGATAGTCTGCGGTGGGTGCTACCATCGGATGGTTTTCTAAGTCTGACATTGTGTTCTCGTTAATATTTAAACTATTCAATATTTCGAGTAGAGAATCCAGTTCAGATTTAAATTGTAATTTGTGACAGTGATTTTGTGTGTACAGCGATTATGACAATATAATAATACAAATATAAACTTACAATAGTAAGATTGTTCCTTTGATCATTGGTATGGTTCGTCATCTTCTTTCCGATGTTCGCTCGGCAGGCTGGGCTGGAAGACGGGGACATCGGCACTTCCGGTGAGGTTGGTGCTGATTCCTCGGCAGTTGAGAATTCTGGTTCACGTTGGAGAATGGGATGATGCTCTGACTGTGGCGACGGCTTCAACCCTGTCAGGATGCTTGTGTTGGGAAATCTCTTACAGTAACTTGTGGCACTAGCTTTGCTGGTACTTATGGAGTTCGTTTCAAAACGTTAAATTTACTATGTTCGAATTGTGATTAAACAGTAGAAACTGACTATCACTGTTTTTTGACGAATTGAATTCTTGTCGAATTTTCGAAACAATTGATATATCACAATACAACCGACTACGCCAATTATAATACTAGATCAATTCAAACTATAAAAAATTATTTTAATTTAATTCAAGCAATTACATGTTTATACTTTGATGTGCAGAACAGAATCTAAATCTACTATTTACATATCTTTCTTTTATGTGCAGAATTTACCTTACTAAGCTTTTAGTCTCATCTTACAGCGTGAGAAGTTGTGTGATGTAACATACGTAAATTATTGTGCAATGCAGGGCTAGACTCCTATATTACTTATATAATAATTTAGGAACAACTGGTTTAAAACAGCATTTCTATATCTATGTAGCAAGCTATTCTTTGGCATGATTTCGTATTTTTGTATTTTATTTAGAAACTAAATTAATAACGGTTTGCGGTTTCGTTGTTCCTTTGTTGCACAATATATGCGTTCAAAGATAAATGTTTTATTATATTGACGGTAAAAAGGGATCCCGAATAATACACTTTCCTAGGTACATCCTTTTTCCGCACGGTTCTGAATGAATCATATAATATCATATAATAATTTTAACATACAATTATAATGATAAAATATGTCTAATATATTCCTACATTATTCACAAGTAAAATGATCGATATAAAAAAAAATTAAACAACTTAGTAACAAATAATATAGACTATACGTATATATATTCATATGAAAATTGGTTTCAATAAATAGTTTTATTATTAATAAAAACAGTCATCAAAAATGTATGAAGAATGTATCTTAAATTTTAAATAATTCAAAGTATACCGTATTCCTTTAATAATTGTTGCACTTTAACGATAAAAATTTGCAATTTTAGAGAAAAGATAAATTAAAGTGCGTAATCAACCAAAAATATAATGATAATAATACCTAGCCAATATTTTAAATAATTTAGAAATTTGGATAAGTTAATTCTGTTATTTTTAAGTATATATTTGACACTAAAATTGCTACAGATATTTATACAGTGAAAGCATATCTTACCTATTTTAAATTTGAATTGGAATATAATTAACGATATGGAATTATTTCAGTATTAGCGAGTGTAGAATCAGAAAACCGATACACTGTAAAAATGCCACAAGGATAAACTCTGTATTTAGCTAGCGAAACATCAACAGCATCTCAACGAATTGTTTTTGGTTCCAAAAGAACTTTTAGTACGAGACGCTTTGACGCTATGATCAAACATGCCCGGAAGCTATAAGCTTTGTACTGAAGTTAGCTTTTGCTAACTGCCTTTATGGATGTTATTTACAAGAAAGTTCGTAATTTCCTATTTATTTAAACCTAGTGGACAATTAAAGTGAGACTATTTAGATAAAACAATTGAATATTTAAATTCCAGCATATAGCAGCCTCAACAATAATTTAATGATGTATTTGATTTTCTATATACAGGTGGTCCATTGGAATGTATTTTTTATTTTATTCGATTATTATAAATATTACCGAAATTTTTTTCAGACAAAGTTTATTTTATAATAAAATGCCCATGTAAGTTTTTCTACCGGGTGTTCTATTTCCTCACAATGATAATTTTATAATTAAAAAAAAAAACATCCTATATATTTTTGCAAAATTTGATAGATCTTTTGTATCTCTTTAAAATAGTTCTTATTCATTATAGGTCTAAAATGATCAGTACAGAAACTATTCACGTTTTTATTTATGAAGAATCACACACAGAAAGTTTGCCATGAAATTAAAAACAATAAATAATTTATCAAAAATGTTCGAATTGAACATGAATTTAATAAAGCGAATAAAATATAACAAAAAAAAAGTTATTAAACTAAGTGAAAATAATAAATAATAATGATTGAAGATCTGGCAGCATCTAATCTGATTTTTTTAAACATTCTCACACAATTATATGGCATATTTTCTGTGTGATTATTGAATCATATAGACGTGAATAGTTCCTGTACTAATCATTTTAGTACTATAGTGAATAAGAACTTATTTAAAGAGAAACATAAGATCTTCATTCATTCATCCAAGTAAATGAGTAGATAGGAGACTTCTACTCACACCGCTATAGGGACTCTGCCCTCTTGGGTGTTTGCATGTTTATTATGTTTTGCACGTTTCTTAAGTCTTGCTTCTTTTCTAGGCGCGTACGTTTAGCTGTATTTTTCTAAGATGCTTGTAATTTCGTCTGGTGGGTCTTCTATGGCTCCCAGGAGAACTGCTGGCGGGTACAGGTGTTTTCTGCGAGGCTTTCGCGGGAACGGTTGTGGGGGGTTAATTAGGATATCATGGGGGGGGACTGGAGGGATTAATATTCCGTAGGGCAAAGTTTTCCTACATTTGCTTAATGCGCTCGACAATCGGCAGGGTTTGAGCTGCTTCGTGGACCTCTTTAGATGGATAGCAGAATGGCATACGGCAAGCGATTCTTAGCACCCTTCGCTCGGTAGCGACGAGTAGTTGGAGAATCTTGGTGCGGACGGCGGCAAAAGCGATGGAGTAGTAATCCATTACTGGCCTGATGAACGTTTTATATGTGTGCAGAAGTACTCGTTGGCGGCATCCCCTCAGCTTTCCGCGGACGGCGGCTAGGAGTCGTAAGCGGGACCGGAGTGCTTGTTGGCACCTTACAAGGATGGGCCTCAGGTTGGCAGTTCTAGTATATGACACAAGATCTTTAAAATTTTGTAAAAAATATATAGGCTGTTCCATTTAAAAATACTACGTTGCATACTATTGCGCGAAAATTTAGCACCCGGTAGCAAAACTTATACTGCAGATACGTGGACATTTTAATGTAAATTAAACTTTGTCCGAATAAATTTTCGGTAATATTTATATTAATCGCATAAATTAAAAATACAGACCGATGGACCACTCTGTATATATAAATAGTCATTTGGGCAAAAAATTAAAATGCTCTTTTTAAATAGGCAAGCTTTCGGAAATATTTATTCCTTCTTCACGACACTATAATATAATAAATACAAAATAGAAATTATAGGACAAATAAAGATAACAATAAGACTTACATTTAGTGGAGATTAATTTTAAAATTACATCAATGTAATAGAAATACTTAAAAGTGGAGCTAACATCAGAATAGTGTGTGATATTTCTTTTTACTTTCCATTAGTAGTATTGATTTGAATAAAATAATAATAGAATTATGAGTGAAATGTGTAGATATATTTCGTTAGCGACAAATATAAATATTGAATACAACATTTGAGAGTATAATATGATGATGGTGAACTTAATTAGATTAATTAGTAGGAATACAATGAATAGTTATTTCTTTTTCTCTCATTCATCCTTTCTTTCTTTTTCTCTTTGTTTGTTTTTTTGTTTGTTTCTATACAGATAGATATTTATCAATCTATGTAGCTAATTAGTTTATGATCTGCAATTGCAAATCTTTATATTGTGTTGTTGATTAAATATATGTAGGTACATTATGAATTAAACTGATTACATTATTTGTTTGCCTGTTTTTCTTCCTTTCGTTATGCATATTTATCTTGCTTCGGGATCTGCAATTGCAGACATACTAACCGAAAGGTATAGTAATTTGTAACAAGGCGAACATTCAGAATACGATTTATTGTTTTTACTATCAAAGCGATTTTAAAATATCAAGTTTCAAAATGCGTTTGGGACGTGAACGCATCGAAAATCGCTTTTACAGGAGTTCTTGTTTTCTTGAGGTTAATTTATTGCTACACATGTGTGTTAGAATTTAGTTATCATAAATAGTCATTTGAGTTTATCGCGGCAAATATTCTGAAATATCGGCTTGAGACGCCATCTGGGGTTGACAGATTTACACATCCTGGTCGTACACTAGATAAGGTTTTAGTTTTTAAGTGTTCTAGTTTTTACGTAATCATTGTGTTGGTCCTCAAAAGATTTCCTACCCCCGCGTTCCCGCTTATGGGGTAGATGCGTGTGTTTGGCCAGCACAAATGAGAGTTAGATTTTGGTTGTTAAACAGAGCAGACGTGTTCTCACGTCTGCTGTACTCTACAAGATGTAGAATTTCAGTAAATTTTGTTTTGCTAAATATGTTTTGGTAATTGTAACTTTTAAACATATTCATACGTTGTCGCCGCTGTAATATCTGTATTTGTCTGTAAATTGTTAAATTCACAGTTTCACCATTTTATTAAATAGAAATTATATTTATCACCTTTAAAAGTGTTGTGTTTTATTTTGTTAACCTTAAGTTTCAGTTTACGCCCGCCGTGCTACAAATTTTACAAGTAGTTATAAGATTTATAATACATTATGTGTCCACAGAGACATTTAAGGAAATAATTATAATATCTGCATTTGCAGAACCTAATATCAATGCATTTTATTTCTCCAGTTTATATGAATACAATACCAATAAATTATATTTCACGACTATTATTATTACGATCTACAATTGCACAATTCTTTATTTTTAAATCGTGCATTAAGTATTATTATTATTATTGGAATCTGCAATTGCAGAACTCGTCATCTTAGCGAAGTTTAATGCTGTGTTAATTATACGAGAAGTATAGATATTTTATAAGTAATTACAATAAACTGTACTTTTCAAAAAGCATTATTATCTTTGGGATCTGCGATCTGCAATTGCAGAACTTATTATCTCTTTGAATATTCCTACTGAGCACTTCTTATGAGATTTACATAATAATTTGTACTTTTTAAATATTATTATTCACAAATATTATTTATTGGGATCATTAATTTCAGACCAATAGATTTCCCAAATTTTAGATCTTGGTAGATGTTAGAAACAATACATATATTATAAAATTAAAAGTATCCAGACAAATCATCATTATGACAAACATAAAATTTTATATTTGAAGAGGTACAAAGTTGGTTAAATAATGATTTAATTTAAGGATGGATTCAAATTGTACAGATTCGACCGTTCTACTTAACTAATGTTGTTACATCTTGGCAAGCCCATATGAAAATTTGTTCTCTCAATTGTTGTTTACTGTGTTAATGTAAACACTTTTCATATTCAATATTTACTTTCAAAAAATAAAATAAAATAATAATAATTTTATAAGAAAAAAATTATTTGCTTGCATTACTTGGCTAGATAAATTTTGTAGTGTTTTGTGCATGTATTGATGAAATCTGTAAATAGTATAATTATGTCGTGATCTGCAATTGCAGAACACATGTATTATTAATAAATTTTATTTTCTAGCATTATTATTATCTCCATTTGCAGAAAGCAATATTATTTTTGGGATCTGCAATTGCAGAACTCTCTTTCCTAATCGAATATACCTATTTATCAAAAAATGTTGATATTTACAGGAATGTAGATTAAATTATAAATATTGAATTACAAGTGGCAGACAGGGGCGGGGGAGAGACATAAACTCAGACAGCCGACCGATTATGAGTAATATTTCTTAACATAACAATTAAACATAATTGACGTTTGAAATAACTACGATCTTATTGCCTTCATGAATTTCACTTTACCGCGGTGCTATTAAAAATTATTAGAATTAATAATAACTTTGCAATAATAAAGAATGATTCAATAAACGCTAGCTACCCTGAATGTTGTTTAGTAATATCATAGAGAAATAAATAAAACTAATAATTATAAAATATTACATTTGCTATCAGCGCCATCTCTTAGCACTTGTACTAACAATAACTCACAGTTCTTGATATCAAACACTAATGACAGCAAATGAATAACTTTTTATTGGTATATTTGTTTTGTTATTTCGTGGCATTGATTATTTTAGAAAATAACCAATAAACATTACCGTTTTTTTTTTCAGTTCCAGGTAGTGTTAAATAATGTTCCAGAGAAATCATCTCAATTTTTAACTAACATTTCATATTAACCGCCTGTAACTTACATATTTGGTTACTAGATGTAGACACCATCGTCTCACACCTTTTTGTCTAATATTAGAAAAATTACTTTCATTTGATTTTTAACTTGTATATCATTCAAGTAGTTACTGAAATAAAATAACACATGACTGATTTACCTTCTTATTATATTTATAAATGTCAGTTTAATTCTCAAATGTATTAAAATGTAATCTAAATATGTGCTACACGCTTTAAAAGTGCTATGTAAACAAAATACATTGTAGAGCATTGTATTGTTTGACACACTGATAAACGGTAGTCCGCCATAATTGACGGTAAGTAATTTATCATATTCTTGTAAACTATTGAGATTGTATTTAAAATATAATAAAGTATTTTAGAAAATGAGTAGTGAAGCATATAAATGTGATAGAGCTAAACTAAATGCAATTGATCCGTGCATATGTGAGATAGTTGGGCAAATTGATACAGTTACTGTATTTAACTTTTCTCTAAAAAAATCTAAATGGAATAAAAGCATGGAAGGAAAGTTTTTCATATGCAAACGCTCTAAAAACCCACAATTTGTGGTCCATGTTTTAAACAAGTCCAAGCAGGGTAAAAACATGATGGAGTTCATTGTGCCAGAACTGGAATGGAAGACTCAGGAACAAATGCTTCTATATGCTAAAAACAAGCAGATCTTTGGCATTCGAATAGATAACTTACATCTCTTTCATAAAATATCTCATGTTCTTGACAAAATACTTTCGTTTGTAAAATGCGACGTATCAGTTGAAAAGGCAAAGACATCAAACATTGAAACTGACAAAGAAATGCCTGGAACTTCCCGCCGTCCAGTCCAACAACAGCCGGTTACAATTCTGGACCTTGGTGATGGTCCTGAGGAGATTTGCTACACAGCCACTATCCCTCAACCACCTTGTTCGCCTTCCAGGGTTTCTAGTGGCATGGAGGCTGGAACACGTGTTGAATCTAAACAAAATGTTCTTGTACCACCGGTGTTGCATCCATCGGCGACTATCGGAAGCCAAGCAGAATCGATGATACCGCTGGGTTCTCTTCAAAGCGACGAACGTCCAGAACCGTTAAGTAGACAACAGATGCTTCAAGTTTTCATACATTTGTTGAGGTCTGATGAAGAATTTTCGTCACATTTATATGAAGCATACACGAAAAAATTTTTTGAGTTAATGAAATAATGAATTTCACAACAAATTTAAAATTATTGATCAATATGTCGTTTAAAAAACTGCTTTAAATTAGATTTAGGTTATGTTTGGTTTGGTTTGTCGAAAATCCATTTTTCATATACCATGTACTTTGGTAGCAATTAATAAATATGTTTTAAGATATACAAATATTTTTCATTGCACAGGGATCAACGTTGTTTATAACGGTATTCATAAATATTTGTATTCTAATTGCGTTCCTGATACAGAATTTGTCTCATATTTATATGGAGCATACTAAAAAATATTTTGTTTGTTAGATGGAATAATAAGTTTCATGCCGAATTTTAAATTATTGATCAAATATTTTGTTAAAAAATACTACTTTAAATTAGATTTAGGTTATGTTTAGTTTGGTTTGTCGAATTTTCATTTGTCATGTACTCTTATAGTAATTAATAAATTTGTTTTTACATTTACAAATATTTTTCATTACTTAGATATCGAAATTGATTTTAATGGTATTCATAAATATTTGAATTCCATACCCGTTTTAGTGAAAATAAAATCATCATCTATATACATGTAAGTATAAATTCCTTTGTTAACTATATAACAATAAATTTGCACCACTTTCCTTCGTAAAACAAAAGAAAAATGCTAAGTATAAAACATATTATTGGAATACTTGTGGTAAAAATCGAAAAATAAAATAATATTATTTTCAAATATTACTTTACCTAAAATAGTATAAAATTTCTTTGCACCAAATAAAACAAAGGTAACTTAATGAACTTATTAACTTTACATGAAATGATTTATTTTTTTTACACTTAATATCATTTGCTGATGTGCTATTATAAAATAAAGTTGAAATCAACTATTAATACAAATGTATTTTTATGAATTCTTTATTTTATATAAATCTTTGAAGGAATTACAAAATTAAAGTAATATTTATTATCTAATATTAGTTATTAACGTTGCTTAATTCTGGGATTCAAATATTTCCATTACGGAGTAAGTTTCACTACTTGATGCATTTGTAACGCGATAAAAAACACTTCAAACTTCTATTAAATACATTGCCCAACTTACATACTTCCATCGTCTGTGATTTCGGTTTATAATTTTTATCTGATATTCAATTACAATCTAAATAATCCTGAATGAAGTTTTTGGAATAATAGGGAAAAAGAGCTTGTAGTCTTTTTCACGTTTATTTTTATAGTACGACCGGTTTCGAACTTTTGAAGTTCATCATCAGGTACTGTTACATTTTAAAACAACTGTAGAATGCTAATTAAATTATTTTGTATTTTATCCGGTGCTGGTACCTGATGATGAACTTTGAAAATTAAAAACCGGTCGTACTACAAGTTTTAATACAATCTTTTCATTAACGCACAAGAGCTGCTAGCATTGTGTAACTTTTAAATTTTCTTCAACTATTTGTTAAAAAAAATATTCTATTACAGTATTATTCAAATTTAAAACAATTCTACATTTTTAAAACATCTGAGTGGTACAAGAACCTACATGTAGGAGCGAGAAATTTTAAATTATACATTAATTATATTCGGAACCACAACTATACAATGTTAGAGTAGAAAACAAATTGTTAGCTCATCATATTTTCAGATAAAAATATTAATTTCATAACCATTATCTGTAATTTATTTTTAAATGTAAGTGAAACATAGAAGCACCAATGGTATAACACACAGAAGTAATAAGTTTTTTACCAATTCCAGATAAATATACAAACCAGGAAACAAGTAATAAATTAAGGAACCAAACGCTATCAAATCAAATCAAGTGCCATAAAAAATCATGAACTTCCAAAATTCAAAAAATAACATATACAAGCCACAAATATCGCCAATGAAGAAGAGCACAGAGAAATTTGCCTGTCAGCACTCTTGTACCCTCCAAAACACGTAATCAAAAAACAACATTTCGTTGAATTCTTCCAAATGCTCAGTCCAAAATTAAGAGCAGGCGGCGAATACAATGCCAGACACCAACAATGGAGCTCAAGACTGTCTACCCCCAGAGGTAGAGAACTTCTAAAAGCCTATGAAAGCAAAAGTCTACAATTTGTGTCGACGGGTGATCCAACGTACTGGCAGACAGAAATACTAAAATTCCAGATGTGATTGACTTCTTCACGACAAAAGGTATTTCAAAAACTTACCTACAAGTTAATTTATCGATCTTTCACCCAACAACTCTCCAATAATTTTGCATTTTATAGTATTAAAATCAAAATAAATCAACAGAAACCATCTCTTTATAATAACAAAAAACAAACTGTGACTTATTTAGATAAATAATGAATAATAAAATAACCCGGAATGTTCCTCTAAGAAAATCCGGCGACCTACACAATCCAGGCTGCCGCTTACGAAACTACTCCCGCAGGCAACAGAACTACGCAGATTTCAGCCTGTCTCGAACTAGTGAAAAACAAAATAGACGGAAATCGTAAATTAAGGAAAATCTGTCAAAAATTTAAATTAAAACCTGACATAATAGATCTAAATAAAGCCACCAAAGAAATAATTCAATTGCTAAATTATATCAAGCACAAAGCACTTGAAGATTACCTGGGCAATCTGTCAAATACTAAAAAAATTAGAGACATGCCATATCACATGTCCTCCTATAAGAACACAAGAAGGACAATGGGCGCGATCAAGCAACGAAAAGACGGATGCATTTGGCAAGCACTTCGCACTAGTTTTTCAGTCTTTCCCACCTACAGACGAGGACGACAGCATCGAAAAAGAAAACCTCCGTTAATATTTGGATAACACTCTTCTAGTGATATACAAATAAATTATTTCAAAACTCAAGAAATTTGGAATATCATCATAAATAAACTAGACCCTAAAAACTAAAAAAGCCCCAGGCATTGATTTAATCACCAATGAATTGCACCCGACACCTAACTATTCTATTCAATGTAGTCCTTCAAATCCGTTATTTTCCAAATCAATGGAAATTCGCTCAAATCATTGTCATCCCAAAACCTGGCAAAAATTCAGAAGACGGAACTTCCTATAGACCAATCATCCTGTTTCTAACTCTATCCAAGCCATTTGACAAAGCACTACTCACAAGGCCGTATCAAATTATCCGGGAGAAAAACTTCAAACAAATCATCAATTTGGATTCAGACATGAACACACCACAGTTGAACAAATTGACGGAGTAGTAGAAGCTATGAACAACAGCCTTCAAAATAAGATGTATTGCTCAGCTGCATTCCTTGACATCAGTCAAGCTTTTGACAAAGTTGGCGCATTGGGTTACTTTTCAAGTTGAAACGTGACTTTCCCTACCAGTACTAGCAACTCCTCAAGTTATACCTCTGTAACCGGCAATTACAGATCAAATATCAAAACGCAGTCACTTGTATCCAATCAGTGAAATCGGAAGGAAGTGTTACTGGGCCGATTCTTTATCTTCTGTTTACAGCTGATCTTCCTATCCTGGATCTAAATTAGTGTTGGTTAAAAACTTAGCGAATTAGAACCAACTAATATAAATCTACCCACATCACCTTTACCACTGGAATATACACTTACGTGCCAGTGTATCTTAACAGGCACCAGCTACCTCGAACGGAGGACGTAAAATTACTGCTGTATAAAGCAATAATCAATCAGCAAGTACCTCAAACATCGTAATCGTCGAAAGATTTCAATCAAAAATCCTTTGGTTTTTCTCCAACTGGATAATTTCACAAGATATACAAATGCCTTCCGTTAAAGAAGAAATTCCCCGATTGAGTGCAAGATACATTCAAAGACTAAAATGTCACAAATATAAACCAGGCGTGAATCTCGTGCAGTGTGGTAGTGTTAAACGTTAAAATGTCACAACCCTCTAAATTTACCAGAACGATATATAAGTTTACTTTAGGATTAAGTAGTTTCACAAAAATAATTTAATTGTAATTATAGTAACTTTAGCAACTAAGTAAATGTAAGTAACATACTGCCAATGGACAGTTATTTTTCCATGTCATCTTTCATCACTAAAATTTACTGAAAATCTCTATCTCTGTACATGTAGATTGTACATATGAGTGGGTTCAAAAAAAAAAAAAAATGTAAGTGAAACAGAAGTATAACTCACGGAATTAATATGTTTCTTAACACCTCCATATAAATATAGTACAAACGAGAGTTATTGATTTTGTATATTTACTTATTATATATTATCATAGTGTATTTATAGTGCACGTAGATTAACATGGCCTACCTAAGGAATGTAATGCTAACCAACTTTTACTTAGATGCCGCACTGCATGAAAGAGTGAACCAAAGTTTTACAACATCTCAGAGCTAAGCTTGACGGTAAGAAGTTGGGTGCGGTAGAAGGAAAATAGCAGAAAATATCAGCGGGATATATTTTAGTTTCTCTGTTCATTGGCGTAGTCAATATAAAAATATATTGCATACAAATATAATTTTACACTAAAATTTAAGCCTTACAAATGATTTAGTGTATTAATATATTTAAATTAACATTTCACAAAATTTAATGAGAATATTTTTCGTGCCCGTTACGCAAACAAACTAGAAAAACCCACAGGTGAATTAAGTAGAATAATAACTATAAGCTTATAGCATTATCCAATTTACAAGTAAATTGATATAAAAATCGTTTGCTTACAATAAATACTCAGTTTGAAAGCAGTTCATTGTCATTAAAGTGTCATTAATGAAATATTATTAAATATGGCTAAGGGCCGGTATTTCCAAAATCTGTTAACTAGAGAATTTTATCAATATAATTAACAAAAAATATTGCATCAAAATCATAGCTTAAATGATGATTATTATTCTAGCTCTCATCTTTTGATGCGATATTTTTTTGTTTATTAAAATAAAATAAATATATCATCACGCCTTTTATCCATTATAGGTGTGGCACTCTGCTAACGCAAATCTCGGTAAGTGATATATTTTTGCTTATGAAGTGCGGTTACCAGTCGACAATTCATAGCCGCCAAAGATGTTAGTGGAGGAGGAACCACAGGGGTAAATGTAAATTGGCAACTGTCAGCTGTGGGCTTCGAACTAAGGATCTCACGATTCACGGTCCGACACGTTACCACGGAGCTATTTACCCCATTTTTTGTTTATTCCATTGATAATTTATTCTATGGTTTATCTGAGGTTGGGAATATCGGCCCTAAATCAAATAAGGTTGTACGTGGTGACAGTAGAGAAATATTTGATAAAGTTATTGAAAGTTGTGGCTTACAATCAAAGCAGAAGGAATTTAAGTTCTCGTTACATAACCCTAATGCACCTGTCCAGTTTTATAAGGGAGCTTCAACCAGAACAATTGGTAGAATTAGGATGGAGAATAAAATTAAAAATTTGGAGAACCCATCCAAATTATCATCAATTCCAGGCGCAAGAAGACAAAGATTGAGTGTATGGGAAAACATTCGTGACTTTGATTTAGAAGTAATTAGAAGAATTATTGAAGATGTTTATTTAATTTAATAAGAGGTTCCTACTTGTACTAAATTATTAAAAGAAATAAAAACTAAAATTGAGTTTCCATGGCGAAAAATTTATTTTGTGTTTGTATGTTGTACATAGATTTTTAACTACTTATAGAAAATGAATTTAGTCAATTCAATTTTATGAAATTATTTTGTGTAGTTTATATTTTTATTGTTTTTTAGTCCATAATCTCTTACCGTTTATAACCCAGCTATGTCAAGTTAACCCGCACGCACAGTAGTTGCCTATGATAGTGGTCAATGTAAAAGTCATTGTGGTTTGTGAAAGTTTTTAATCGCCCATAAATAAAAATAAACATTATACATAAGTTCATAGAAAACATATAACGCAAAAACAACAAAATAAACAATACAATTTGAATAAAACTATCCACCATATGGATTCAATTTAATATCTAACAAATTTATCTTTTCTAGCTTTTAGGGATACAAAATTTTAATTTTGTAATCAGAATTAAGTGTTTTTGCAATTTCGCTCTATAAAAATTATAGATATAGACCGGGAGCCAGCAACATAAAGCAAGGATGATAAGTCCAAAGCTGAATCTTTTTGAGAAGTTAGCCAGTGTCATGGTTAACACGGAAATACAAGTATGGCGGCCTGTAGGTGTCGTCGTTGCACTGCGCATTTTTTTAAATTTGTCAAAAAAAAACTATGCCTTTGGGAATGAGTACAAAGTTAATTCTTGTTTTATATTGTATATTAGATAGCTAAAGTATGAAAGAGTTGTATGCCATACCGTTGCGGCGTCTCAAACCATATTAAATTAAAGGTGTCATTTTTTTTTATGTCCTCTTGGATTACGAGTCCAAAGCTAATTTCTTTGTACATTGATGGAAAAAAAAATTATCAACGATGACGATCACGCCATACTATTTCGGTGTCTCTGAGTGCCCGAAATACTGATTCAAAGATGTCAAATTTTTCATTAGTGTATGTATCATAGGCACACACATGAAAAAAATGTTTTTCAATAGATTTTATTGTCTCAAAGACGAGTCTATGTGTGCCATACCGACTAGATGTCTCTAATGTAAGTTATTAACATTAAAAATTGTAAAATTTTTACAAGTGGGGTGTATAACAAATTTAAGTGCCATACAAACTTTTTTGAGCCATTTTTAATGTATGGAGTACAAATATTTATGTGCCATACCGACATCATATCTGTAAGGCAAGGAATAATCAAGTAAAGTAGTAAAATCATTAAAAAATGGTGAATTTAATTCAGGTATTATTATGTTGACTTTGAATATATGTTAATATTAAAAAAAAATCGTTACTGCTGAGAGTATTAATTTCTATTACAAGTATTAACAAAAATTGTCCGAAAACGCTTATACTTTCCACTGGTTCAACGGCGATGTAATGCCATCAACAAAAAATGAAATTGTCATTAAAAATATAAGCGATGAACCGCCAAACCATCAGAATGATGAACAGCTAAATGAAGATGAAGGTTAATATATAAATATACATTTTACAATCATTCGGAAAAAATACTTAGAAATGTCAATAATAACAAATAAACAAAGCCGTTAGTTTTACATTTTTCTATAATTATGTAATTGAATATCACCGATTCATAACATTTGCAGAACCTGTAAGCTCTGATGAGGACACGGATGGAGATTCTGATGAAGAGAAAGACGATGATAATATTAGTGAAGCTACGGATTCACTTGATGAATTTGATTACCATGTAGTATCGAATGAGGACAGCGATGAAGATGAAATCTAAGGAGGAAGATAATTAGCTAAAAATATATATATATATATATATATATATATATATATATATATATATATATAGGGTGTTAATACTAAGTCGTTACACCCGAAAATGGTAGATAGAACTCATTAAAACAAACAACTTTTTTTAGCTCAAATTTTTTATTTGGAGCCCCATTTCATAGTTATTCGCGTTCTCTTGTTTTTCGAAAAATCGTCATAACTCCCTTATTTTAAGGAATATTAAAAAAATATAAAAACTTTTAGCATTTGCTTTCGGTTCTCTAAAACACTTGTATTTACAATTATTTTCTATTTCATCAAATAACAAAATGGCGACCAATCAAATATTACTAAACAAGATATTTTGAAAACCACCCCATCGATTTTCGAAAATAAAACATTTTTAAAATCCTTAACCTTTCTATTACAATATTTGTCTGAAACATTTTTTTCTATCTGGCAAAAAAAAAGTTTTTGTTCACTTACTTGGCTTACATAAGTATTAACAAACTAAAAAAAAAGCATTTAAAACGAGGAAGCTGCTTAAAACAATGAAACAAAAACGAGATTAGATTTGACAAGTACTCAAAAACAAGTTACTACAAATTTAGCGCACGTGTATGTCCGTTTGTATGTTTGTATTTTGCATAATTTATACGTAAACATGCATCATTATGAAAAAGTTGAACTTCTTGACATGCTTCGGGTTTTTGGGGAGGCAAGGCGTAATGCACAGGAAGCTTGAAGAATTTATCGGGAAAGGTACCCGAATCGTCAACAACCAAGTAGCCAACTCTTCAGAAAAATTTGTAGGCGTTTGTTAGAAACTGGTTGTTTCTACCCAACAACTGGTGGAAACGCCAACAGGGTACGTCGAACCCCTAGATTTGAAGAGGCTGTACTTAACATTATTGAAGATGAGCCATCGACGAGCACAAGAATAATAGGGAACAGATTAAATGAGAATCATGTCAGTGTTTGGCAAGTTCTGAATGAGCAGGGCCTTTACCCGTACTCTAGGCAAAAAGTTCAAGCTTTGGGACCTGACGACTTCCAGCCAAGACTATTGTTCTGTCGTTGGCTCCTTCGACGTTGTAATCTGAGAAGGCATTTTGAAAAATTTGTTTTGTTTACCGACGAAGCTTGCTTCACAAGGGACGGGGTATTTAATTCTAAAAATAATCATTTGTGGGCTGACGAGAATCCCCACGCACCATTTATTCGCGCACATCAAAAACGTATGGGGTAAATAGCTCCGTGGTAACGTGTCGGACTGTGGATCGTGAGATCCTCAGTTCGAATCCCACTGCCGACAGTTACAAATTTAAATTTACCCCTGTGGTTCCCCCTCCACTAACATCCTTGGGGGCTATGATTTGACGGCTGGTAACCGCACTTCATACGAAAAAATATATCACCTACCGAGATCTGCGTAAGCAGAGTGCCACACCCGTAATGGGTAAAAGGCGTGATGATATATTTATTTATTTATTTATCAAAAACGTTTTGCGGTAAATACATGGGCTGGAATTATAGGGGAGTACGTTATTGGACCCTACGTTCTCCCAAACCGTTTGAATGGGGAAAATTATTTTATTTTCTTGGATACTATGCTGCCGGGACTATTTGAAGACTTGTCACTAAACATAAGGCGGAGACTTTGGTTTCAGCATGATGGGGCACCGGCTCACCCAACGCGAGAGGTCCATTTGCGTGGCCAGCCCGGAGCCCCGACCTAACTCCACTAGATTTCTTTTTTTGGGGTCAGATGAAGACCTCTGTTTACGAGACACCGGTGAACACAGAGTTAGAACTAGTGGCTAGAATCGTGGCTGCAGCAGAAGATATAAAAGAGAAGCAGGCAGTCCTTGCGAAGGTCTCCACCAACATCAAAGCACGCTGCCGGGCTTGCGTTGCTGCGAATGGTGGCCACTTTGAAAATAATATTTAGTCCCACCCTTGTTGATTTATTTTTTTATTGTTTTATTTTTCTTGTTTGTTTCTTGTTTTTCTTGTTTAATGGCAGCAAGCCTACTTTGTTTTAAATGATTGTTGCAGTTTGTTAAAATTTATCTTGCAATTCAATTTCAATAAAAACTTTTGTTGGCCAGATAGAAAAAAATTTTTCAGACAAATATTGTAATAAAATTTTAAGGATTTTAAAAATGTTTTATTTTCGAAAATCGATGGGGTGGTTTTCAAAATATCTTGTTTAGAAATTTTTGATTGGTCGCCATTTTGTTATTTGATGAAATAGAAAATAATTGTAAATACAAGTGTTTTAGAGAACCGAAAGCAAATGCTTAAAGTTTTTGTATTTTTTAAATATTCCTTAAAATAAGGGAGTTATGACGATTTTTCGAAAAACAAGAGAACGCCAATAACTATGAAATTGGGCTCCAAATAAAAAATTTGAGCTAAAAAAAGTTGTTTGTTTTAATGAGTTCTATCTACCATTTTCGGGTGTAACGACTTAGTATTAACACCCTGTATATATAATCTTAAGCTAAATATACTGTATTTTATTTCTATTATAAATTATATTTTTTCTAATTTGTCATTAAACTTTGCCTATTTAACATTTATATATAATATACAATATTTTTCCAACGATTACCAATGATATTGTAAATATTTCGAAATAAAATTAGTTTTTACAGTATGGTGCCCTTTTAAATACCTTCTATTAGTATGACATCGCATCTATTCGTCGAATTGGACCACTGGGGACATGAAAGCGAACCGCCATACTTGTATCCATGATACATCCACTAATGAAAAATTTGACATCTTTGAATCAGTATGGCGGGCATTCAGAGACACCGAAACAGTATGGCGTGATCGTCATCGGTGATAATTTTTTTTTCCATCAATGTACAAAGAAATTAGCTTTGGACTCGTAATCCAAGAGGACATGAAAAAAATGACACCTTAAATCTAATATGGCGTACAGTTTGAGACGCCGCATCGGTATGGCATACAAGTCTTTCACACTTTAGCTATCTAATATACAATATAAAACAAGAATTAACTTTGTACGCATTCCCAAAGGCATAGTTTTTTTTTGACAAATTTAAAAAAATGCGCAGCGCAACGTCGACACCTACAGGCCGCCGTACTTGTATTTCCGTGTTAACCATTACACTGGCTAACTTCTCAAAAAGATTCAGCTTTGGACTTATCATAGGTGCTTTTTGTTGCTGGCTCCCGGTCTAATAGGTTTGTCAATTTATTTTGAACAATAGATGATCTTACATTAATTATAAGCTTAGCTTAGCTTACTAACAGGCAAAGTGAGAACTAAAAAAAAAGTGAAATTCCTGTATAAGTAAGCAACTTGAAGACTATACGAATGAATGAAGAAGAAGCTGATTATATATTTTCAAAAAACGAGGCCGCTTGAAATATAATATTCTTTATCTTCGAACAAAATGTCATAGAATCCTAGCCCTATGCATATTTTAATTCTAGATTTTTTCAGATTTTTTTTATTGACACAGTGTGCAATTATTTGACATTTCAAGTTTAGTTTCAAAAATTCGTTAGACTATGTGATTTTTAGAGATATTAAATTAGATCGATGCATAGGTATGCAACAGTACTTTTAATTATGTCTCTAATTAAATGTAAAAAAAAATTCAAAGGTATCATTAGATAAATTCACCCCGAAGAAGGTGAACATGACCACAAGTCAACTTTACATTGAAAAATGATGTTTAGAACTATCTATGGCAAAGATTACTGAAATAAAGTAAACATAATATTATTTAATCAAAATCTTACATAAAAAAATAAATTTTCCACAACAAAATAAGTTAACATTAAATTATTAATTTTATAGTGAACGAAATTAATAAATTTTACTTAAATTTAAAACTTAGCTTACAAACATCAAATATAGTACACACCTACGACGCACAGTTGGATTACTTAACTATTTTTTATGAATTTTATTTATGAAATTGTTGTACGTAGATTAAGTGTGGTCAAGTGAAACACCTATTTTGCACACGTTATTAAACCTTTGGCCAAGTTATCTACCTCACTTTTTTTACAAGTGTACCTTTTGAAATACTGTACTTTTTATTGAAACGCGATTAAAGCTTTCGTATTTCTCGTCTAACACTTCTGCTATACATTTTTTAAAGTATCTGCACTATTTTCTTTAAGCCGTTTAGTGTCAGGTAAAGCAACATAATGCAACTTTACTCATTAGGTCAGCTTGACCCCAAATAGATAATGTGTTGCGACGAGTAGACGTGTTTAGTTTGCGCTCCGCCATCATTATTTTTTAGTTCATTTATTGTGATTCTAATAATATATATTGATATCTACAATGTCTACACGTCATCTTAACACCATTATTAAGGAGACTGTTACCGCTTTGCTCCTAAATAAAGAGTTTGTCGACAAACTTGTTGACAAAGTTCTTCTACGCCTGGACCAGAAGCTCGAAGAACAAAAGAACTATTATGAGGGCATTATTGCCGACCTCACCACCGACTACAAGGTTCTAGAGGAGCGCCTGGACCAGCAGGAGCAGTACTCCCGCCGTAACTGCATCCGAGTGTTTGGAGTTCCCGAGACCGCGAACGAAGACACAGAAGTAGCAGTGTGTGATGTGTTTAGTGACAAACTCAAAATTAACGTTAAACCTGACCAAATTGACAGATGCCACCGTACAGGTAAAAAGAATCCATCTAATTCCAAACCGCGGCCCATAATAGTTAAATTTTCGACTTATAAAACTCGTTCGAATGTAATAAAAAGCCGCAAAGGTCTTATTGGCACGAAGATCACCATCAAGGAAGATTTAACCAAACCTAGGCTTGAACTTTTCAAACTTGCGTGCACCAAATATGGCTTCCGTAATGTGTGGTCCAATGATGGCATCATTTTTGCAAAAGCAGATGGACGCATTAAAAGAGTATCGCACTCTGATGTTATTGAATTACAATAGGTTTAACTTTAAGTTTATTGTACGAATCACGCTTACCTAGTTTTTATCCGGAGTGTCAACAATCACGGATATATTGTTTATTTGCCTATAAGATAATTTATTTTATTTCATTTCTAGCAATCAGCTGTTCTTTTTACTTTTAAATTTAAGATTACTTTTTCTCCAGTCAAAACTACTTACCTGTATTGAAGGTCGTATCACTTAAGTTGTCTTATTTGTGGTTTCAACGAGTTACTTCATTTTTTTGCAAGGTCTTTACACTGTAAAGTTATTACTGATATTTTATTTTTATTATAATTCTTGTTGATATTTACAGAAATATATTTTTTCATCTAGTAATTTAGTATTATGCGTATCTTTTATCAAAATGTCAGAGGTCTAAATACTAAAGTGGATATCTTTTATAGTAATTGTTGCTCATTTACCCGTGATGATATTTGCCTATCTGAGACTTGGTTAAATAATAGCGTACGCAACTCTGAACTATTTATGTCACACTACAATGTATACAGGACGGACAGAGACACAACTACCGGTGGTAAATCAAGGGGTGGCGGTGTTCTATGCGCTGTGAATAATAAATTTAAGTCTACACAGATAAATGTTACTCTTCACTCCAATTCTTTTTCTGATATTGTCGGCACTAAAATTTTTCTATCTAACAATACATTTATCTATTTGTTTGTCGTATACTGTCCGCCACCAATCTCAGTTGAACAACAAGATTACATTTTCGAAAGTCTCTCATCTTTTTTGCCTTTATTTGACAGTAATTTCATAATAGTTGGCGATCTAAATATTACTAAACTAGTTGATTCTACACTGTTAAATTATTCAGATAATATTACTTCAAATTACAATAACTTTATTTCGCTTTTAAATGCCAAACAATTTAACAATATTACAAATTCGTTAAATCGAATTCTGGACGTAGTTATTGCAAACAATGCATGTACAGTTGATCGTGAATTAAATCCAGTTGTTGATGAAGACTCTTTTCATCCTGCTTTATCAATATCTTTGTCCTCTTCTCTTTCTGTTAAATCTCCCCCTTCTTCTTTTAATTCTAACAGTACTACTTATAATTTTCTAATTATAATTATCACTTACTATACACATTACTGTCGGTAGTAAATTGGGATTTTCTCCAACAATATTCTGATGTTGATTCCGCATTTGAAAAATTCTATATAACTTTATATGAAATTATGGACAAATGTATTCCGCGCAATATTAGAAAACTTTCAAAATATCCACCTTGGTTTAACAACAATATTATTAAAAATATTAAACTCAAAGAGTACTATCTTCGCCAATACAAAATTCTCAGATCAGAAACCTTTTTAAATGAATTCAAAAAACTTCGTTCTCTTATTAAAAAAGAAATTAAATTTGAATATAATAAATACATAAATAATATTGAAGATTCCCTATCCAATGATACTAACAATATATGGTCTTATATTAACATAAAAAATCGTAATTCCCGTATCCCAGGCAATATGCATTTTAATGATCAATTTTTTGACAACACATCAGATATTGTACAAGGTTTTGCCAACTACTTCTCTAGTGTGTTTACTGTCTCTGATGATACCGTAAACAATTTTTCTATCTCTGCTAATATTAACTCCAATTCTGTAACTATACCTCATATTTTAGAAGAAGATATTCTAGAAGCTATCAATAGACTCAAACCATCTCGTAATCCTGGTCCTGACAATATTCCTGCATTCATTATTAAAGCGTGCAAACACATATTATTAGAACCTTTACATTTTCTTTTCAACCTTTCTATTTCTACTAACTGCTTTCCTTCTATCTTTAAAAATTCTTTCGTGTGTCCTATCTTCAAATCAGGCGACTCTTCTGATATATTTAACTACCGCCCTATTTCTATTCTCTCTAATTTTTCTAAAATTTTTGAATCAATCCTGTATAAATACATTTATAATTCTATATCTACCCATATCTCTCGTCATCAACATGGCTTTGTTACTGGCAGATCAACTACGACCAATCTTATAAACTTTACTGAATTCACTATTAACTCACTACATGATAATACGCAAGTTGATGTGATATATACTGATTTTAAAAAAGCGTTCGATAGTGTAAATCATAATGTTCTTCTGAGTAAACTTGACAAATATTTCCATTTTTCTCCCAACCTTCTCGAATTATTAAGATCTTATTTGGAACAACGAAAAATGACAGTTCACTTTAATAATTATAAATCAGAACCATTCACCCCCACCTCTGGTGTTCCACAAGGTTCTAATCTTGGTCCGCTGTTATTTAATTTATTTATTAATGACATCGTAGAATGTGTTCAACATTCTCAAATACTACTGTATGCAGATGATATAAAAATTTATAAAACTATTAATTCCATAAATGATTGTATTGCTCTACAAAATGACATTAACAACATTTTAACCTGGTCTCATGCATCAAAACTCTTTTTTAATTTCAGTAAATGTAAGTTAATGAGTTACTTTGTGAAGAAATATGTTTACACTTATCCATATATGATGAATAATCACTTACTTGAACGTGTAACTCTGTTTAAAGATCTTGGAATTATTTTTGATGCTAAATTAACATTCAACACACACATAGAGACTATTGTTAAAACATCTTATAAAAATCTTGGTTTTGTGATAAGGAATTGTAAATCTTTTCATAAACTGTCAACTCTAAAAAGTCTATATTATGCCTTTGTAAGGTGTAAACTGGAATATTGTTTACAGGTTTGGAATCCTACCTATTTAAAATATATTTCAATGATTGAGTCAGTTCAACATAAGTTCTTAAAGTACTGTTATTTTAAAACCTATGGTCATTATCCTAGTTATGACTACAACTACGATATTTTATATGAAATGAAAATGTTACCATTAATTGACAGAAGAATATTACAATCCTGTCTATATTTATATAAATTAATTAACAACTCCATTGATGATCCGTGTACCCTTGAGCATATTCCATTTTATACTCCTCGTGTTACTTCACGAAATAAAATTACTTTTCATTGTAAAAAATCTAGAACTAATTATGAATTTAAATCTCCAATAAGACAACTTTGTATTGCTTATAATAATATATCTTGTGATATAGACATATTTGGCGACTCCTTTGATAAATTTAAGCGCATTTTGTTACATTACTTGGTTAATTAATTAATTAATATTATCATTTTAAGCACATTTGTTTGCTTTTAGTTATGTTTTCTAATTTTTAAGTCTGATATTTTTATTATCTTGGTTTTATAATTCTTAGTTTTTTGCAACCATTTAATTTTTGTAAATTATCTTTATATAATCGTCCTATAATTGGGATCTTGTATCCTGTTGGATTGATTAATAAATAAATAAATAAATAAATAAATAAATTACTTCAAACATTGCGTAAATGTACAAATTACACGAACTATGAAAGGTAAAGCAATTTATTCCATGTATGATATCGAAGGTTTCATCTTTAAGTATAAGTTTATTCAAAAACTTCAAGGTAATATTTTAAATTTTAAGTTTTTCATGTGAAACTTTAAATGAATTTGTTCAGTGTTAGAATACAGCTGTAACTTTCTTCGTCTTTATCCTTTTTATACTCATGTATACGAATGATATATTTTACTTATATGTTATCAACGAGTATAGTGTTATATAAAGAATATCGTAATAATATCGGATAATGTTATTATTTTGTTGTCAAGGCCACGCATTCCGAGCCGAGTTCGAATCCCAGTTATGGTATGGCTTTTTGTAATTATCTTTACAATTTATTTGATATTATAGCCATAGTAGTTCTGTGTACGAAAATATTTCCAGAATAAAATTAATAAAACTATTCATCGACATAGATAACGTTAATCTTTTACAATCAATGTCCTGAGTTCCAAACTGCTGTTTATCATCTGGTACAATAGTATTAGTAACCCTGTGTCCTTAAATAACATGCTATTTATTCCTTATAGGTATGACATTCCTCTTTCTCAGATCTCGGTGCTTATACGAGTGAAGTACTGGCACCAACCATCAACTCAGTGTCTTCAAAGATGTTAGTATGCGGAACCGCAGGTGTAAAGTTAAAAGTGGCAATATTAGCTATTGGGGGAATCGAACGAAAGATTCTTTTTATCCACAGTCTTGATCTCGATCAAGGACATATTTTTCCGTCGGGCATGTTGGAAACCAACCGAATGGATCACGCACAATTAGATTGGCGCCTCGTTCTCTGCATCAAGTGGGTTCATTCGCAATGAAGCATGCGTTCGGGCTCGCCTTGCCTCGATCGCGTTTTGCCTTATATATATATATATATATATATATATATATATATATATATATATATATATATATATATATATATATATACCTAGCTTTAGCCACTAAAGCTTTGTTTCAACTGGAGAATTTTTTTTTACTATTTTACATAATCCGTTTAGAATTATGGTACAACATATTTTCTAATATTTGTTGAATAGTGTTCATTTATTTTTATTTTGTTTTTAATTCTACTATAATTTATTTCATGCAAATTTCCTGGAAAAGTGGAATAACCTACCATTAAACTAATTTGAAATACGCTGATGTCAACTTCTTGCCTAACAACTGTAAGACTAATACAAATAATAATATTTACACACCTAAGTAAAACGTATTATTCTTATGTATCGCGGTCCGAGAGACACAAGCCTCTCTTTTAGTAGGTAATTCATTTTAGATACGAAGAAATGTAAATATTGTTACTGCCAAATTCCTGCAGTTCCATTATTATTCATTTGACTAGAATTGTGCACGTATGAACTTGGAAATTTTACTGATTTATGGAGGGAACTGGGGACATGATTTCACCGAATCTAATATTAAAATGACGTAGGAATATAGAAAATTGTTGCCTTTACATGACTCCGGTTATTATTTTGCAATGAATGTTTTAATCAAGGATACCTGCTGTGTTTTAGATTTAGAACACTGCATTGCCCAAATAGTTAAATAATAATTTCGTCAAATATATTATTATTAATTCTATTTTGTCAATGGCAATAGATATAAATTAGGGATAGATTCAAATATTGCTTTATTGGAATACAAAACTAATGTTTCACAAGAATCAAGATATACTCTCGGTCCTGTCATGATCTTCTCTTGAAATCCAAAACAAGAAGTATTTCCACTTCCCAAAGCAAAACTAGAAGAAATTATTTTTAAGAAAAATGATATCTTGATAATAAGTTTTTGCATTCCGCATTTATGATTAAAATATAAAAATTTGAATCTATGAATATGATTTTCAAAGCAAATATTTTACGAAATTTTAGTATAAATTATATTTAATTAAATTTTATTATATATTATATTGTATTATTGCATTCGGGTACAGCATTTTTTATTTTTTCCTATGTTTATTTTGAAAATATATGTTACTTATTTATTGTATTGGGTGGGAGAAGTATTATTGTGGGATAAAACCGATTCCGATTCTCGGCTAGTGGAATATGGTGGATCAAGTTACGTTTGGCTAAATTCTGTTATATCAGTTTCATTACTATTCGAGTAAATCTTATTTATATTTCTTTTAACACTCATTGTTTTAAATAAAAAGCATAGAATATTGAAGTGAAATGCGACGCGACCAACATTTTAAGGAAAATTTAACTAAAAGGGAGGGGCATGGGCAGACGCCAACGCTACGTTCTCGAGCGTTCGGATTTAATAAAGCGGTAGAAAATAGGGATTCTCCTAAAATATCATGAATCAAGAAATATCAAGAAGTCTTGAAACAAGACTAGTAATACGTTGTCAAGAAATGAGCAGGACAAGAAATGGTCATCAAGACCAGATTTCTTATCGTTGTGGAAACAATTTAAAAATAGCTATGAATTAATACAAATTTATTTACGATTAAAAATCCAAATTATATTTATATGTCCCACGATATATACAGATCTTATAAAAATGTTGAAAGAACTAATATAGTATACATTTTGATGTAATGGCATAATAGCACAGCATACAGTACGATCGACTGCTGACTGATCAGTGACACATGAGGGAGGAAAAAGCGTACTGTGTTGTACAAAAATTAAATAAATAAAAATCCAGCCTAGTACACTAGAGGTCATGGATTCGAATCCCAGAGCATAGTCGTTTGTGTTGTTCGTAAAATTCAAAATTATTCACTCGAGAGCAGGCATATGGCAAAAATAGATAGTGCACTTCCCATTTTCATATTAAAAAAAAATTCATATTTTTATTTATTATTGTTTCATTCCGAACAATCCATCGAACAAAAATGGGAGGCTACTTGAAGGCTTTTTAGGATATTTGTATTTATCTCATTAAATAATTAAAGTGTGGTAAATTTTGTTTGAAACGAATGTAGACTAATATTAGTAGGTACCAATTTTCTTTATGTTCAATTTTGTAATATTTATAATAAAGAACTTTTCATAATTATAATTTTTGTATATTTGCTAAGTTATGATTTCTAAAAAAACTTAAAATATTATATCTGTAATAAGAGTTAAATAAATTAAATTCCATTTGGTGGGAAGATATTAGCTGTTTACAACAGATTTATAAATGATAAATCGAAATTACATTATTTTTGTACTGATACTTATATTATTTCAGATATAGAATTACCTGTTTTCTCGGAGTCATCTACCATTAAAATACAACCACAAATTGGAGGTGGTAAGTTTAATAACAACAAAATACGCAGATAGTACAAAAAGTTCTAAATTGTTGTTTTTTTTTTATGAAAATTGACTTGTTACTACAATTGTTGAAAATAAAAAGACGATGTAATTTTTTTCACTCAAATGATTAATTATATACAAAATGTATTTAAAGTCTATTGTCTCAAGGAATTTACAAAGTAATAAATAATAGCAAAACAAAAATAATAAAACTATTAATCACCATAGATAACGCCACTGTCTTGTATCAAGTTTGGGTCGAGTTTATCATATCAACTGGCACAATAGCTATCGTAATAACGCTAGTAATGTGATAATTTTCACTCATTTTGTT
Source organism: Poecilus cupreus (assembly GCA_963942605.1). NCBI lineage: Eukaryota > Metazoa > Arthropoda > Insecta > Coleoptera > Carabidae > Poecilus > Poecilus cupreus. Next base: position 37,099,279 of record OZ012715.1, on the reverse strand, counting down.
ATTATTTTCAAAATATATTGAAAGTATTTTGTTTCAATTTCTATATAAATCTGACGTTTCTTTTAAATTAAATGCATGTTTTCCGTATTGTTTGAAATATAATCTGTTAATTATTAAATAACTTGGATATATTAAGTTAATACAAGCATTCATTTAAATAGCAATACCAGTAATATAATATTAATAACACGAATCGCTAATGCGAATTTAAATTTAGTACTGGAATGCACATCTTTTCAATGAATACAAAATGTACTCAACATATCAATGAAGTACAATTTTTTTTTCAAACGACTCAATATATGTCCAAAATACACTCTAGTAACTAAATAAGGATTTAATAAGCCAATGTTCCCTCATCACTAATTTGAAAATTATTTATTCGAATTTTACGCATTAGACTTTATTTTGTATTTCGTGCAATACATATGCAAAAAAAAAAAATATATTGTTTATATATGAGCGTAGTAAAGATAATACTTAGTATATGTGCATATTCGTAAATTAATAATGGTGTATAGTATTCCATGCCTCAGCATTTTAAAGAAAAATGTTTCCCGTAGAATACGAAACTAGAATAATAAATGTTGGTTCTATTGAAAAAAAAAAAATCAAGGTTACCTATCATTCATTTGACCTTGAGATTTGGTCTCAATGGCAAATTCAAGGTCACCATAATTTTACCCCCTCAAAACCTAGACACATTTGTCTGAAACATTTTTAACCATCTTACTTAGTTCTCTATATGATAGTCTGATAAAATTAAAAATATACACCTATATATAATTATATAAATTATAATACTAGATCAATTCAAACTTAAAAAAATTTATTTTATTTTAACTCAAGCAATTACAACGTGTTTATATTTTGATGTACAGAACAGAATCTAAATCTACAAGCTACATATCTTTCTTTTATGTGCAGAATTTACCTTACTAAGCTTTCAGTCTCATCTTACAGCGTGAGAAGTTGTCTGATGTAACATATGTAAATTATTGTGCAATACAGGGCTGGACTCCTATATTACTCCTCCAGCCTTAAGAGGAGAAGCTAATTCTTGAGGGGAATTACTTTTACTAATTTCATTTAACTCAATATCTTTTTGATTAATTTTATTTCTTTTAGAAAGATAACTTCTGCATTTACAAACATTCTTTAAACAATAACAGATAATTATAATCATAATTAATACTATAAAAGTATACAATATTATAAAATGAGTTTCATTATTATTATTGATATTATGAATTGAATCTAAATGAATCTCTCTTCGTTTTTCTATACTGAAGTTAGAAATATTATGAATTTTATGTTCTAAATGTTTTATTTGAATGTTTGTTATATTCCGATTTAAATCGATTAAATTTCCAAAGTTACTAGATATTTCTATTTGATTATTCACCTCACAAGTTTCGGTGATATAAATTCCCTTAAGATTTTGTATTTCAAAATTGTTATTACAAGTGAGTTTTACTTGTTGTTCATTAGGGAAATATAAATACTTTATTTTTGAATTTTTTACAATTATTACCGAATTTATTTGCGATAATTTTGAATATTGACAATGTTCAAATTCTTTATAGCAAATAATATTTTCCAAACGTTTATTATACTCGTTATTTTCAGATGTACAATAATATTCTTTATCGTCTAATTTTATACATTTATTAACGGGTTTTATTTTACAATTATTTTTCGAATACAATCCATTTACAATATTCATAGTCTCATAGGAGTTGTATAGTTTTGTCGGTATAGGTGTGACTTGTATTAAGTTCTCTACTCGTGTGTTTATTTTCAATTTTATTTATTTCTTTAAGAATTTGTTCATAATTTATTACACCAAAATATAAAATATTTAATTTACAGAATGTAAATGTCTCTTCAAGTTGAACAAAAGAAAAATAAATATCTTGCGTTACTTGTGTGAATTGATTAATAACATTCTCAATTTATATAGTTACCAGTTCATCCAGAATTTTTGCATTGTATTTGTTCAATGCTTGAATTTTTTCATTTAATTCATTATTGTTTTCATTAATTAATTTTAGTTTTTCATTAAATTGAATAAGCGTATTATTTTTACTAGACATAATTTTCTGATTATTTTCAACATTATCTAATATTTGAACATAATGTTCCTTATCGGAATGTTCGTATTTCGATTCTTTGGAACGTTGAGAGAATAGAAACACCACGTTGTTATTGTTAAATGCTTTTTAATAATTCATAAGAATACATTCAAAATGTTCAGACCATATATTTTTTTTATTTATATTAAAACAATACTTGTCAATAATAATTATTTATATTAGAAACAAAATTAACGGCAATCTAGATGACATAAAAATTAAATAAATATGGAGAAGTAAAATGATTTAATTCTAACACTCCTCCTTAATTATTTTACTTCGGAGTGACATAAATACTTTTCGATTAAGTGGTTTGGTTAAAATATTGGCAAGCTGTTTTGCACTTTCTATATGTTCGAGAGTAACAGTTTTGCCGACATGCTCTTGGATAAATTTGCGCGGAATTTCTATGTGCTTCTTGCCCTTAGTAGTTTTGCCCTCGTGAGCATTATGCAGCATATGTATTGCTGACTGATTGTCAACGAACAAAGTAATTGGCTGATCCGACTTGATGATTCCCAGTTCGCTTCCGATCCTCTTGATCCAGCAGATGTCATCAATCGAAGACACTGCTGCTCTTTATTCGGCTTCGGCTGTCGATGTGGCGACGAGACGCTGCTTTTGAGTGTACCAAATAATTGGCCCTCCTCTCATTAGCAGTATCCCGCTTGTTGAATGTCCAGTCGCGATGTCTCCTCCATAATCTGAATCACTGTATGCTACCAATGAAGTATCTCCATCGTAGAATATCCCAAAGTCTATGGTCCCTTTTAGATACTGAAATACTCTTTTAATCATTTTCCAGTGACTTAACATTGGCTTATTGCACTGACGACTTAAGAAATTGACAGCATAGCAGATATCTGGACGTGATATGGTGGCCAGGTAAAGTAGACTTCCAACGGCCTCACGATACGGAGTGCTGGTTGGTACATATTTATCATTTGTTTTGTTTTCTTCTTCAGTGATCATTCCTTTCTCTATTGGTGTCGAGACTGGGTTACATGTATTGCAATTAAAACGTTCTAAAATTTTCTTGGTATATTTGGCTTGATAGACAGAGATACCGTTTGGTTTAACTTTTATATCCATCCCAAGGTACGAGATTTGATTTAGTACTTGGCGGTTGAATGTGATCTCGAACCGTTGATTAATCCTCTTCAAAACATTGTAGATTTCATGCTCATTCTGCCCAGCGATAAGTCCATATCGTCTACAAATAGGGTTAGTAAAATAGTTTTCTTCTGATTATAATACACGCATGGATCATCATCTGTGCTTTTAAGTCCGATTTCTTCAAAAAAGTTGGAAATCTTCTCATTCCATTTCCTAGGAGCCTGTTTCAGTCCATACAAACTTTTTCTCAATTTGCAAACTTTCTCTGTTCCGTCATCGAATCCTTCAGGCTGAAACATGTACAGGTCTTCATTCAAATCTCCATGTAAAAATGCGGTGGTCACGTCGAAAGGTACCAGTTTCATCTTCTGTCTCCGAATAATCTATCCCCTCCTTCTGTTCAAATCCACGAGCTACCAGTCTTGCTTTCAGCTTCCCATTCGACTTTGTACGCAATACCCAAAGACATGTTAAAGGTCTGACTCCTTCTGGGCATTTTACCAAGTTCCAAGTTCCCATTTTTGTCAAGGACTCAAATTCTTGCGTCATTGCTTGCAACCAATTTTTATCTTTGATTGCTTCGGATACAGGGATGTCTTCTACTTCGCCGATCATGGCCGTGTTCGATTTGTTACCCTTAAAGTTGCCCATTATGTAGTCGGAGAATCTGACAGGTGGGTGAATGTCTTGACGATTACGCAAGCCTGGTCTTCTCGGTTGTTGGCCTTCTGATTGATCATCCTGGTCCGAGTCTTCCTGTCCGCTGTCACTGTCTGTTCTACACTCCTCCATTTCCTCTGCTAATGTTTCTGGTGTGCTGTTCCTCCCTGCTAACTCAATTTCTGAACTGTGCGTTTCATCCTTTTCTTTCTCGTTAAATATGACATTGTCTGAACTAACAACGTCTCGTTCGTCTGGCAAATAAATTCGGTAACATGGGGAATCCAGATCATAACCCACAAATATTCCCTTCTTGGATTTTCTGTCTAGTTTCGCTCTCTTGTGGTCGGGAGTCAGCACATAACATTCACATCCAAATGACTTGAGTTTGTTTATGTTTATGTGACGTCCAAACCACATATCTGCTGGACTCTTGTCTTTCTCAGAGCTCATTCCGGTTTGATTGATTGTGAAAACAGCATAAGTCACAGCTTCTGCCCACAGATTTTCGTTCAAACCTCGTGCATGGATGATAGAGCGAGCTGACTCAACCACGGTCCTCATTTCTCTTTCTATTCGTCCGTTTTGTTGCGGCGTGTATGCGTTCGAAAAAGTGTGCAGTACACCCAGCTCTTCCAGTGTTTTTCTGGTATTTGCGTTTCTGATTTCTCTGCCATTGTCCGACCTCAGACTCTTCACTCTTCTCCCAAATCGATTCTCAACCTGATACCAAAATTCTTGAGCATCTGACTTCGAATTAATACTATTTAAATTTGCGGTTGACAAACCCACTGTGACAAGTGCTCTTCGATTGGTCTGTCTTGAATTATATCTGTCTGCTGGTTCGTTTCCGTGTTTGTCATCACTTCGCTCCTTGCAGTCTTTTGAAAAATGACCCTTTCTACCACACGTGTTACATGCGTAATTTTCTTTACAGTACGCAATATATTTGGCACATGGCTTGTTACGACAGTATTTTTTCACATGGCCCTTCTGTCCGCATTTGAAGCAACTTACGGTTGTATTTTCTTGCATATTCGAATTGTACTGTCCAGACCTTCTGCTTGATTTGACGACGAGTGCATTTTGAGAGGAAGATTCGCTCGGTGGTTCGCTGTCGTTAAGTCGATCCTCTTCGAGTCTTAACCGTTCAATCAGCGTATCGATGGTCTTGTCTGCAATGCCAAGGTTATCCCATGCGGTTCTGAAGTGATGAAGCTTCGGAGGTAGTACTCCAAGAATCCGTGTCATGACCCAGCTGTCTTTCATCCTTTCTCCTCCGGTTGACAAGTCTTCAGAAATCTGCAGAATTTCCATACAATTCTGGACAGCTGATTTGTTTACGTCGTATGTGTAGGCAATGAATTTTCTCTGCAAACCCTCAATTGTAATGTCTGACTTTTTACCGTACAGGTTTCTTAATTTATCTAACATTTGTTTTGCAGTTTGACAAGTCGCGATTTTTCTGGCAATATTGCTGTTAACATTTAATCCTATTAGCGCTTGTGCTTCAAGATCCTTTTTAAGCCACTCTTTTACTTGCTCATCGGTAAGAGTCCCGTCAGGTTTTACTTTCATTCCAATTGCGACGTCAAAAATATCTTTTGACTTGAGAGTTAGATCAATTTTAAAACGCCATGAAACATAATTGACGTTACCCTGCGCGTCTTCGGCTAATAGCTCTAGGTGCGACTTTACTGAATCCATGACTATTCTTACAAAGTTTATTATAATAACTGTTTGATGACGTTGACGTTTCGTTTCTGACTCGGCTGACTGTCGACGTTGACTTGTGATAATCTGTCGTGACTGACGATGATTAGCTAATACTTTCTTGACTGGCGATGATTAACTAGTGCTTTCTTGACTGACGAACTCTTCTCAATGTTCCAGATTTTCCAGCATGATCTGGGCCCATAACCTGTTCGTATTTCGATTCTTTGGAACGTTGGGAGAATAGAAACACCACGTTGTTATTGTTAAATGCTTTTTAATAATTCATAAGAATACATTCAAAATGTTCAGACCATATATTTTTTTTATTTATATTAAAACAATACTTGTCAATAATAATTATTTATATTAGAAACAAAATTAACGGCAATCTAGATGACATAAAAATTAAATAAATATGGAGAAGTAAAATGATTTAATTCTAACACTCCTCCTTAATTATTTTACTTCGGAGTGACATAAATACTTTTCGATTAAGTGGTTTGGTTAAAATATTGGCAAGCTGTTTTGCACTTTCTATATGTTCGAGAGTAACAGTTTTGCCGACATGCTCTTGGATAAATTTACGCGGAATTTCTATGTGCTTCTTGCCCTTAGTAGTTTTGACCTCGTGAGCATTATGCAGCATATGTATTGCTGACTGATTGTCAACGAACAAAGTAATTGGCTGATCCGACTTGATGATTCCCAGTTCGCAGATGACATAAAAATTAAATAAATATGGAGAAGTAAAATGATTTAATTCTAACACGGAAGCGTTGAGATTTCCGGTTATAATTTTGATTATTGTTCCGAGGCCGTTTATCAAACCACGTTTTCTGCGGTGTAGGTATAATAACTGAATTTTTTCTTGAATGTGATTTAATAAAGTATTCAATATATTACGGTTGTCAATTATACTATTATCGAGCTTATGGAGATCAAAGTTTAGAATACAATGCTTTGGTGTTTTGTGTTAATATTTCAAATTGTTTGAATAAATCTTCTAAACGAATTTTGAAATTTATAGCTTGAGTGTTTACCTGGATGTGGGCAACACCGAGTTCAAGGATATTGTTTACGCGGCATCCTTTTCACTCATCCCCACTTACAATAACTGCCCTTTAGTGGGGGTAGCTAGGTTACTTGTCGCCAAGAGACAAGACAGGAGGACAGTGAAATAGGAGACGAGCTCTTGTTCAGATATTTTAAGCATACATATAGCAAATAAAGGTGTAAACAAAATATAACTTGGTGAATTTATGTCACCTGGTCCTTCGAGTCACTTATCCTACCTCGAGTGTGATCGGAACCAACATTTGGTCCTTCGAGCCGGATCGTATAACCAGCGATAACAATCTCAGCAAAGGAACAGTCATCCAAAAGTGGAACCTTCATCGGATCAGGCATTCAAGTAACGAACCATTCTCGAAGTAGTCATCCACAATTTGGAACTTCCCGATAGTCAACGACAACAGCCGGTACAAAGGTTAGTGTGAGCTCTATATGTTTTCAACTGTGTTAAATATTTCCTCATAGTTTTTTCAATCATTCAATACTCATAAACTGCTAAAATCCATCAAAATGACGAATGAAGATATCGCAATCTTAGTATCGCGTCGTGGACAAATTAAAAGTTCAGTAACGCGTATTCAAACTTATGTTAATAACTATCATAGTGCCCCTGAAAAAAACGTCTTTCAATTAAAATCGCGCTTGCCAGTTTTAAGATCGGCTTATAAAGAGTTCGAAGATGTACAAGCTCAAATAGAATTAGTAGACCATAGCTCAAAACAGTTAACTGAACGAGAAGAATTTGAAAATAAATATCATACTATTGAAGCTACTATCTTAGAAATTGTTGAACACCATGAAAGACCTGCAATTGCAGAAATAGCAACTGTAAGACCGCAAACAACAACAGCATCGAGTAACGTGAGATTGCCTGTTTTAAATTTACCTACGTTCACGGGAAGTTATTTAGAATGGACATCATTTCGCGACACATTTATGGCACTCATACATGAGAGTAAACTTTACACCGATATTGAAAAATTTCATTATCTAAAATCGTGTCTCTCCGGTGATTCGCAAAAAATTATAGAATCGTTTACAATTGCAAGTGACAGTTATGCTCCAGCTTGGGAAGCACTAAAGAAACGTTACGAAAACCTTAGAATAATTACACAAGAACACGTGTTAGCTATTTTGAGTTCACCATCAGTAGTCAAAAACTCTCATACCTCAATTAGAAAATTATATGACGATCTCACTATTAATTTAGCTGCACTTAAATCATTGAAGCAACCCACTGATACGTGGGATACTTTGCTAATACCAATTGTAACATCCAAATTTGACTTTGTGACAAAACGAGAATGGGAATCCACTCTAAACGCGGCAATTCCAACAATCACTCAATTAAAAGACTTTTTAGAAAAAAGATGTTTTTTATTAGAATCTATGAATCCGCCTAGTCAACCCGCAAAAGTATCCAATAGTAACAATTCAAAACATTACCAACAACTTCGAAATCAACAAGATCAGCATAAATCGCGTTCTGCTTATCACACTTATAATAATACTCAACAATGTCATATTTGTAGAAATTCTCATCCATTATATCAATGTCCGGAATTCCTAAAATTAAATGTTCCGGATAAACGCGCGAAAGTAAAATCATTAAAACTTTGTAGCAATTGTTTACGCGATAATCACCAAGTCGAAAGTTGTAGATCAAATAGTTATTGTCGACATTGCAAACTAAAACATAATAGTTTATTACATGAATATTGTGCAACAACAGGTATTGCACATACAAATCAGTGTGGAAACGAATTTCAAACGTTATTATCTACAGCAGAAATAATGATAAAAAATCCAACATCAAATAATTGGACTAAATGCAGAGCGCTCTTAGATCAAGGTTCTCAATTGAATTTTATCACAAAATCACTTAAAGACAAACTAAATTTAAATACACGATCAGCTAATTACTTTATCTCTGGCATTAATAATACCGAAAGTCAAGCAAATGATTCAGTCAAAATTCAATTCAAATCAGCATACAATTCATTTCAAGGTCAAATAGATTGCCTCGTCTTAACAGAAGTAACGGGAAACTTACCCTCAAACACATTTGAAAGCGATCGGTTAAAGATTCCAAGCAATCTCAATTTAGCAGACCCAAATTTTAATATTTCAAACACAATTGATGTTTTATTGGGGGCTGAAGTATTTTGGAAAGTATTACTTAGCGGACAAATAAAAGCTAGCCTCTCGAACCCGCATCTCCAAGAAACTCGGCTCGGTTGGGTTATTGGGGGTAATTTAAGCCCATTACAGCCAGATGGGCGGTACTCCTGCCATCTTAGCCTAAACAAATTGAACAAACAACTAAGTAAATTCTGGGAAATAGAGGAATATCCAGTTGTAAACCAGTCCCAACTATTATCTCCGGAAGACATAAAATGTGAAGAATACTTCAATGAAACAGTTAAGCGCGACAGTGAAGGTCGGTTTATAGTTAGGTTGCCTTTCAAAGATAATCCTCTTAACATTGGTAATACCAAAGAAATTGCAACAAAACGTATGTACACATTGGAAAACAAATTCAAACGAGAACCTGATATAAAATTACGTTATTCAAAATTTATACAAGAATATATAGATCTAAATCACATGTCATTACTACCACAGTCCGATCCATTGCATACAAATACAAACTTAGTATATTTGCCGCATCACGGAGTATTTAAAGAAAATAGTACTACAACAAAACTCCGAGTAGTTTTTGATGGTAGTGTTAGTTCTACATCAAACATTAGCTTAAATCAAACTCTTGCGGTTGGTCCAAAGATACAAAATGATTTATTTGACATCCTCATTAGATTCAGAATGCACCAATACGTATTTACTGCCGACATCAGTAAAATGTATCGTCAGATAGTAGTGGCACCTGAAGACCGTATTTATCAAAATATAATTTGGCGTAACACTACAAATAAGCAATATGAAACATATCAGTTAAACACCGTTACATACGGCTTAGCTTGTGCACCTTACCTGGCAGTAAAATGTCTACAAAAATTAGCATTAGATTCAGAACTTACATTTCCAGAAACTCATCAAGTTGTTCTTAAGGATTTTTACATTGATGATGTACTCACGGGCTCAGATTCTCTAGAAGATGCATTAAAAATTAAAAAGGAGTTGATAGCGTTGTTAAAATCAGGGGGTTTCGAGTTACATAAGTTCGCGTCTAATGATATTAAACTTCTGCCACAATGCAAAGATGAAGAGACCGAATCAAATCATATTTTAAATTTTGATAAAAATGGAGACACTAAGACTCTTGGGTTAATTTGGAACTGTCACGAAGACAATTTTAGATACGAAATAAATGTTAAAAGCAAAAATTCGAACACAATCACGAAACGAAAAATATTATCGACTATCTCTAAAATTTACGATCCATTGCAGTTATTAGGGCCAGTAATAGTAAAAGCTAAACTAATTATGCAAGAATTATGGAAAATTAAATCCGGATGGGACGAACCGGTTCCCGAAAATATAAACAAAGCGTGGTTTGAATTAACATCACAACTGAATACACTAAATCAAATTAGAATACCGCGTAAAGTGATAAATTCTTATCCATATACATTAATTGAGTTACATGGATTTTGCGACAGTTCGCAAGTAGCCTACGGAGCATGTGTTTTTATTCGCGTCGTTACAAGCGATACGGTGGTAGCAAATTTGTTATGTGCCAAATCGCGAGTAGCTCCGTTAAAAACTATCTCAATACCACGATTAGAATTATGTGCTGCTCTACTGTTAGCACGATTAATGTCCAACGTAGCTAGCGTCTTGAATATAAATAAAAGTTATTACTGGACGGACTCTACAATAGTTCTTGCGTGGTTAAAATCAATTCCAATCAATCTAAAAACATTTGTTGCTAACCGAGTAACCAAAATTCAGGAGTCATCAGATATTAACAATTGGAAACATGTAAGATCAGAGGACAACCCAGCGGATGTTATATCGCGAGGTGTCTTACCTATTACCTTAATCGATTGCGAATTATGGTACCATGGTCCTTCATGGTTGACAAAGACTCCAGATCAATGGCCTCAAATATCAACATCCTTGCAAAAATCAGAGATCCCAGAAAGTCGATCTATTACTCTATTCACATGCGGAATCACTAATCTTGACTTGGAATTATTAAGTAAATATTCGTCTATACAAAAATTAGTTCGAATAGTTGCCTGGATTTATAGATTTTGTCAAAATTCTAAGAACAAGAACGATAAATCGGTCGGTACGTTAAAGGTCAATGAATTAAGGTCAGCCAGGCTCACAATCATCAAATTAGTCCAAACATTTGCATTCTCTAACGAAATTAGAGAATTAAAAGCTCAAAAACAAGTCAGCGTAAAGAGCAAATTAAAAATGTTAAGCCCCTTTTTAGATGATGCAGGCATTGTTAGAGTAGGTGGCAGATTAATTAATTCTAAGCTACAATTTGATCAAAAGTTTCCCATAGTCCTGCCGAAGCATCATGTAACTAAATTATTAATTGAAGCGGCACACAAACTGCAGTTACATGCAGGGCCGACAGCAACGTTAGCGGCAGTAAGACAAAAGTATTGGCCTCTTGATGGTCGTAATCAGATCAGGATGGTCATTCAAAATTGCGTAAGTTGCTTTAGGTTAAGGCCGACAAATATAACACCGATAATGGGTAATCTCCCGGAGACTCGTGTTTCAATATCGCGACCTTTCTCTAATTGCGGAGTCGATTATGGTGGTCCAATAGTTCTTAAAGAAGGAAATCGTCGTTGTAAACGTACAGTAAAAGCGTATATTTGTTTATTTATATGTTTCGCGACAAAAGCCATACATCTTGAGCTAGTAGGAGATCTAACTACAGGTAGTTTTTTAGGGGCACTCAAAAGATTTATAGGACGTAGGGGCATGGTTCAAAATATCTATTCTGACAACGCTACAAATTTTCGTGGCGCTCAGCGTGAATTAAAACAGTTGTTGAAATCCGCGGAATTGGATAATGAAATTAATAATTATCTATCCTCAATTAACATTAACTGGCACTTCATTCCGGCACGTTCGCCTCATTTTGGTGGAATTTGGGAAGCGGGTATAAAATCCGCAAAATTTCATGTAAAGCGAGTAATTGGAGACACAGTTCTCACATATGAGGAAATGTTAACATTGTTGACAGCAGTAGAAGCTTGCCTCAACTCACGACCACTGTGTCCACTATCGGAGGATCCAGCCGACTGCAGCGCACTGACGCCCGGTCACTTCCTCATTGGAGGCCCACTCACGGCGCCTGTGGAACCCAGCTTGCACCACATTCCGGCCAATAGACAATCTCGATGGCAGCATGTCGAGTACAGAATTGTTCAGAAATTATGCCCCATAACCCCTCCACAGATACCGAAACCGAATGAAAAATCGACCTACGTTGTCGCTGGTCGAATGAGAAAGATAAACGATACGAAATGAAGGACAGATATATAATCTTTCTTTTACCTGAGTCAGGTAAACACCTCGTAGAGATTAAAAATTTTCTCGCTTCTGATGTTACAATATTTGGCAAAATGCAAGTGAATGTTAAATGCGAACACAAGTTCGATGAGACATCCAAACTTCTTGAAATCTAATAATATTAATATTGTAATGTAAATATCATCAAATATTTATGACTTATAACAAAATATTTATCAATATACATACAAATAAAAATATTATTAAAAAAATTTAATAACAATTATATATATATATATATATATATATATATATATATATATATATATATTTCGATATTCGAACTTTTATCTTGTCAATAAATAAATTAGGGGAGAAAAATGTTTTGCATAAAAGTTGAAGAGATTAAAAATTTACACCTAAATTAGAGAACAAATTTCATTTCACTTCTTTGATAAAGGCTAAAAATACCATCAAAAATATCAAAAATGGAAATGTCCACTTCCTTACTTTGCTTATGAAAAACGTTAAATATTTGCTTGAATTTAATTCCATTTCTATGGTTATTCATTATTAAAACTGTAAAATGCCTAGGTTCGGCTTGTATTTTTTTAATAATTGAAATATTTTTTTATATATCTCGGTCCCGGGACGTGTATAAAGTATCATTTCATATGGTAAACGTTAAATATTATACAGTTTGTGCAGAAGTGTTCAATTTATTTATCGCAGTAACGGTATAACCATAATTGCGGTAAAACCGTAAACACGTCGCGAATTGTTTTTTGAATATATTGTTAATACCACAATGTAACATGGAAACAAACATTTAAGTCTCCGCTTAATATTTAATGTTGGAAGATCTAAAGGAATTAGTAAACTTCTCGGTCATTTTAAAATCGTTTGACAGTATTATTTTGCGAACATGAAATCTTTTGAGCGCAGCAAACAAAGAAAGTTAATACATTCTAAAATATCAAAATATTAACACCATTTTAAGAGGATTAGTGTAACCAATATTCAATAGTCATTTGGCGGCATTAACTTTAAAGTGGTCGAAGTAACTGCTTTTGTTTGGAAAGGGTGAAATTTCCAAACTGAAAATAATGACATTTACTTACCCCACTTTGTTTTTACGTTCGCGAACTAGGTATAAATATGTTACATTGCATTTAATTTTCATTATTGGTTCAGTTCTTGAGCAATTAGAATATTTTGTGTTGTGATGGCGAAAATTACAATGGAGAAGAGAGGAAGAATAATTGCTCTATGGCAAGCAGGGTGGAATTTCAGCGATATTGCAGAAAATCTTCAGATTGATGTAAGTATTTTTTACATTTATAAAATTTGTCCCTATTTGTATATTTTGCATTCAATAGTTTATTTCAATAAAGGCCGGTTTCTCCATCTACGAACAAACTCCAGACAAACTATTTAACGAACAAATGAAAAATATCATTTGAGAATTAATTAATTTATTTAACAAATAAATAACCCTAAATCTGTCTTATGAAATATCAAATGTTTTTCGTTTTATTTATTGACGACACTTTTTGTGATATTTATTTTTAAACTTGTATGGCATATTTTTTGTATATATTGACGACACTTTTTGTGATATTTATTTTTGAACTTGTATGGCATATTTTTTGTATATATTGACGACACTTTTTGTGATATTTATTTTTGAACTTGTATGGCATATTTTTTGTATATATTGACGACACTTTTTGTGATATTTATTTTTGAATTTGTATGGCATATTTTTTGTATATATTGACGACACTTTTTGTGATATTTATTTTTGAACTTGTATGGCATATTTTTTGTATATATTGACGACACTTTTTGTGATATTTATTTTTGAACTTGTATGGCATATTTTTTGTATATATTGACGACACTTTTTGTGATATTTATTTTTGAACTTGTATGATATATTTATTGTATCTATTGACGACACTTTTTGTGATATTTATTCTTGAACTTGCATAATATATTTTTTGTATATATTGACAATACTTTTGTGATATTTATTTTTAAACTTGCATGGCATATTTTTTGTATATATTGACGACACTTTTTGTGATATTTATTTTTAAACTTGCATGGCATATTTTTTGTATATATTGACGACACTTTTTGTGATATTTATTTTTAAACTTGTATGATATATTTGTTGAATATATTGACGGAACTTTTTGTGATATTTATTTTTGAACTTGTATGATATATTTATTGTATCTATTGACGACACTTTTTGTGATATTTATTCTTGAACTTGCATGATATATTTTTTGTATATATTGACAATACTTTTTTGATATTTATTTTTAAACTTGCATGGCATATTTTTTGTATATATTGACGACACTTTTTGTGATATTTATTTTTGAACTTGTATGATATATATTAATTGTAATTATAAACACTTTGTGATAATTATTTTTAAACTTATATGATATATTTGTTGTATTTATTGACGACACTTTTTGTGATATTTATTTTTAAACTTGCATGATACTTGTATATATTAATATATTTGATGATTAAATTTTAAATGGCCGTGTTACAATTTTCCTAATAACTATTAATTATAATTTGATGTGTAATATTTAGGTAACCAACTGTATTTTATGCCTCTTTTAATTCTTTTATATTTATACTTTTACTGTGAAGTGAATATGTAAAAATTTAAAGCAATATCAAAAAATAGCATTGAAATTCCTTTATTTTATATTGGTGACACGGTTACAAATAATTTCTTTGTAGCTAATTGATTCAGATTTTAACCATTAATATTGTTAGTTATCAGATAATTTGAATTTAATATGTAGTAGAAGGTTTTTGTTTTATTTCTGCTGAAAATGATATTAATTTTCAACATGGGTCGCAGAGTTCAAGAAGTTACTTTTGCCAAATATTGTAATATCAGAATATCTACGAGGTGTTTACCTGACTCAGGTAAAAGAAAGATTATATATCTGTCCTTCATTTCGTATCGTTTATCTTTCTCATTCGACCAGCGACAACGTAGGTCGATTTTTCATTCGGTTTCGGTATCTGTGGAGGGGTTATGGGGCATAATTTCTGAACAATTCTGTACATGCGACAACACTTTTGGACCCGCTGGTCCAAGGAATACCTCAGTCAATTACAACAACGAACCAAGTGGCATCGTGATGATGCCACTCCAATCAACATCGACAGCTTGGTCCTCTTGAAGGACGCAACTCCACCGCTGACCTGGAAGATGGGCCGCATCATCCAGCTCCACCGGGGCAACGACGACATCGTCAGAGTGGTGACGGTCAAAACAGCCACAGGTGAAACGTCACGTTCACTAAAAACAATATGTGTTCTCCCAGTGCAGTGAGGTGAAGTGTACAAGAAACCATTATGCATGTTTTGTGTAACATATTATGTAACGAACGGATAGTTGTTATAATCCATACTTTGTAGTTTAAGTGTATTTGTTTCGTTCTATTCATGTATGTAATATCTCATATGTAATGTTTAATTGAAATCAATGTTTCAATGGGGGCCGGGATGTTTACGCGGCATCCTTTTCACTCATCCCCACTTACAATAACTGCCCTTTAGTGGGGGTAGCTAGGTTACTTGTCGCCAAGAGACAAGACAGGAGGACAGTGAAATAGGAGACGAGCTCTTGTTCAGATATTTTAAGCATACATATAGCAAATAAAGGTGTAAACAAAATATAACTTGGTGAATTTATGTCACCTGGTCCTTCGAGTCACTTATCCTACCTCGAGTGTGATCGGAACCAAACGCGGCATCCTTTTCACTCATCCCCACTTACAATAACTGCCCTTTAGTGGGGGTAGCTAGGTTACTTGTCGCCAAGAGACAAGACAGGACAGTGAAATAGGAGACGAGCTCTTGTTCAGATATTTTAAGCATACATATAGCAAATAAAGGTGTAAACAAAATATAACTTGGTGAATTTATGTCACCTGGTCCTTCGAGTCACTTATCCTACCTCGAGTGTGATCGGAACCAACAGATATTGATGCCAGGGTTGTGGTCATCTTTTATTATTAACGTGATTCCATATGGAATCAATCTGAAACAGTAATACGGGGTTTCTTTAATTGTGTCAACTTGTGTTTTTTATTTTTATTGTCGATATTTGACCGCGTTCGTGTACTACTGCTTTTACTTTAATTTTCTTAAATTTGGGTTTTTCAATTTTGCCACTATTTCGTTTATGAATTTTTACATGTACATCTTCAGAGATATCAATTTGTTTATCTTGTGGCTTAGCGTATTTCAACTGGGCTTTTTCAATGCTATGTTTTACTTTTTGGTTAATTTCATTTAATATTTCCGAATGTTTATGTACGTAATCTTCTACGATAATTTCTTCAGGTTTAATATTTGAATTTACGTCTATTCCGTATACATTTTCGATTGGCGTTCGTTTTGTTATAGAGTAGATACAATTATTATACGCGATTAAAGCACAATTTAAACTATCTTTTAATTTAAGAGATTTTGTTATCGGGTTTTGATTTATAATACGCATATGTTCAATGAGGGATGAATGAAATCGTTCAACTATTCCATTGCTTTTTGGGTTATCTACAGAGATTAATGAATTTTTATTTTTCGTAATTCTAAATAATTTTGTATCAATTTGTTATTAAACTCCAAACCGTTATCAGATATAATTTTTATCGGAATAGTAAAATGTGTAAAATATTTTATTAATTTATTTAAAATAGTAACTGCGTTTTTATCTTTTAAGATATAAGCTATAGCAAATTTAGAAAATTAATCAACAAAAGTAAGTATTTTAGTTTGTTCTAATGATAACAAATCTACATGTATTATTTCAAAATTCTTGTTAGCTGTTGGGGTTATAATATTTGGAATTTGGATGGGGTTCCGCTCATATTTATTCGCGAGACAGACGTCACATTTGTTTATATAATTTCGTATGTCTTTAGACATGTTTGGCCAGTAGTATTAAAGTTGTAATTTGTTATAAGTTTCGGTAATTCCACGATGGTTGGTTTTACCCTCATGGTAGTTCTGTATAGTTAATTGTTGTTCGTCTACATACTCTATGTCTTTAACCATGCATTTACAGCGTACTAATTTATAACTTCCTTTCACAAAGTATGTAATATGGAATTGATATTTAGTTTAAAATTTTCAGGTATCAAACAGTAATACGTAATACCGGATTGAAGATTATTTTTTATAAACTGTGTAATACTAGAATTTAAATTTTGTTTATTTAAATAAAAATAAATACGTTGAATTTTATTCTCAAAAATTTTATCTATTTTAACGCTATTTTTATCTTTTGTTTCTTTTACAATAATTTGATTACGACAATTGTTAAGGCACAAATCTAAGTATGTCAGTCCATTTACTGGGCTTTCATCGTCTGAGTGAAGCGTTTCGTTATAAGACTCGGATCCTATATCAGCTTCTACGGATTCGTTATCAGAATTCAAGTTAAATTCTAAATGTTCAGGTTTATTAAACACATTGAAAATGATTATTGCCAAATATTATTTGAATAGATTTTTCAATTTTTATCCACGGTAATTTATTGTGTCCAGTGCCTATGCGTGGTAGGTCAAGTTCATTGATGTCTTTTGAATACAATATTCCAGTAGTTTATTTAAACATTTCTCAACATTTAAAAGGGTTGGTTTTCTTTGATCATAAAATTCTTTTGGTATTAAATGTAATATTATTCTAGGTGATTTCTGAATATAAATTTTATTATGTAAATTAAATAATTTTGTTAAAGTGTATTTTTGTTTCACTTGTTTAGCAAATCCTTGTGACATATGTAAGTCTTTAGAAACACAGTGCACCAATGGATTTTTTGATTAAAAAATATCGGAAATTTTATATCGAATTTAAAATTTTGGTTTTATGCGCGAAAGAGTGTCAGCGACATAATTTTGACAGCCATTCTTATATTCGATTTCATAATTAAATTCTTCTAATTTGAGGCGCCATCTGATAAGTTTGTGATTAGGTTCTTTTAAGGAGTTTAGCCAGACAAGAGGGCGGTGATCAGTGATAATTTTGAATTTTCGGCCTAGCAGGTATGGGCGAAATTTTTAGTTGCCCAAACGATAGCAAGTAGTTCTTTTTCAATGACAGAATAGTTAATTTCATGCGAGTTTAATGTTCGTGAAATATAAGAATTGGTAAGTCTTTGTTGTTTCCATCGCGTTGGGAGAGTACGGCGCCGATTGCTAGTGTCTGTCGTCAAGATAAAGTCTTTTGTAAAGTCGGGATATTGCGGTATAGGGTTGTTGGATAGGAGAGTTTTACATTTCTCAAAACATTCTATGTAATTTTTATTAGTTATATCAATTTTATTTCCTTTTTTCAAACAAGTAGTAAGTGATTTCGTTATTTTAGAAAAATTATCAATAAAACTTCGGTAGTAACCGAGTAATTCCAGGAAGGACTTAACTTTTTTAGGATTTTTTTGGAATTGTAAAATTTTTAATTTCCTGAATTTTATCGGGGTTTGGTTTGATTCCGCCAGTTGTAATGATATGGCCGAGATACGCTACTTCTTTACGGAGAAATTCACAATTATCTAACTGAATTCTGAGATTAGCTTCGCGTAATTTTCGAAACACTTCTGTAACCGGTTGGTTACTAAAAAACTATGTTCAAAAAACTTGTGGGGGAATGGGAGAGTCAATTTTAAATCAGACAATAAATAATTTTAACTATATAAATATTTAATAGAGATAGAATGTAATATGTTTAAAATGTACAAAAATATAAAAAGAAAGAATTAGCAAATGAATAACACATATACAATTATATTTAAACACAAAGAGAATAAGCCACTTATAAATTACCTACAATATTTTACAATTACGCCGTGGTCTCGGTTATACAAATAGATATGTTTATTCTTAAGTAGATAAGCGACAGACAATTTACTTACAGTTATACATCTTTCAGTCCGCTTCAGCAGGGAATTCGGCTCTCAATTTTCAGCTTTGGAGTAGAAAATAAATAACTTCCACAATAAACTATACTGTTAAACGTTCGCTACACCACCGGAACCCGACTTAGCACTTTTTATGTTGGCTTTACGAAACGCGGGAAACGACTGTCTGCAGCTTGAAAGTTATACTCGAAGGTTTGATCGATTTGCTTCCTCTTCCTGATCTCCTGGCCCAATTTACTCCACTAGAACCCATAACCGGAATACTTTCTAAATAAGGATAGTAAATTCTTACATCGAAAAAGTAAATTTAGAAATTTTGGGACTGAAGGTCCAATAAACTTTATCCGTCAAATAAAAATGAATCCGCCGACAGTACGTGACATTCACAGAACGACGGAACAATTTGAAAGCCTTAACAAAAATACGCTTGTTACAACTCTTTACCCCTTAGAATAATTATGTTTTCCGAAGGAGAATATAAATATTACATCTTAAGCCTACTTAACTAAGGTTTGGACGATCCTCTCTCAGGAGCCAGGTATGCGTTGGTTTCGGTATCACGAAGCGTCGCCTCCTCGGTGATTTCAAAGGCAGGTACTTGGTTGTGCTTTTCTCATTGGCCACAGGTGCATACACTCCGGCAGGAATTCGCTGTTTTTGGTTGTTGGTGCAACGAGTACTTTGCACGAAGCAGGAGTGACAAGCGCCGAACCTTGATTCGCCACCCTTCCGACAACGGGGCGCTGAGGTCGACTTCGCAAAGTCGGCGAACACGTGATACCCTTGGTCGTATCGGCTTCCTGTAGAGGGATTGAACGTTCCCTCGTTATAGTGGCTTGGAGGATACGCTGTAACAAAAGGCCAACAGCAGTAACTGGATTCTCATTTAATTTCTACTCGTAGCATAATTCTTTCTATCGGTATTTTATTTTAGATTGTATTCTCAAATATGAATTTATTAACGGAGAACTCTGAATAATATCAATGCTATAGTAAAACTAAACTAAAATGGAAATTGAAATGAAAACCTATTCTAACGACTATACTATCCTAACCTACGAACTCAATGAGATTACAATTATATTCTTTGTAACTAGCTAACCTAATCACTTGAGAATTAGAACCGCTAGTTAATAACTGTGCCATTCTGGGTCTAACTCTCAAGTTGGCTACCGTGGGACAGGAGCGCCAAATTCCTGAGTGACTTTATAATAAAAATCACCTAGCATCTGCCGTAATTTACTAAAATTGTACCTAATGTAACAATGAAAACAGTCAAATTAATCATAATAAAATTCAGCGGATTTTCCGAGCAATAAGTTCAAGTATTGATTTTCGGGGAGAGCACGACTGACGTAAGTGTTATTTGGAGCTGGTTCACTGGAACTAGGTTTCTGGTTTACAACCGGAGGTGAGGGGTTTATGAGGGACATTTCAACATTTTGATGGTTGGTTCTCCCCCAACTCGTAGAATTACTTCTTCTTCACATATTTAGGCCCACAT
Organism: Poecilus cupreus; assembly: GCA_963942605.1. Lineage (NCBI taxonomy): Eukaryota > Metazoa > Arthropoda > Insecta > Coleoptera > Carabidae > Poecilus > Poecilus cupreus. Next base: position 37,078,665 of record OZ012715.1, on the reverse strand, counting down.
TCTTGAATTTCAAAATTGCATACAATAAAGCTATAACGACTAGTATGGAAGAAATAGTAATGGACACATAATTCGTATGCTTCTGGATACGGATATTTTTAAAATTTTGAATTTGGTGCTGAAATTGTTTTACGTCGATATCTGGCCTCACAGTCTTAGTGTCAATACTGGTTAAGATAGTGTTAATATTGTCTTGTTTAATGGCAGTGCTGTTGAATTTTGAAAGGTGGTCGATACTAACGTCAATTGGCGGGACAAGTAATTTATCTACTTGTTGGGACAATATTTTAGATATAACTATTGTGTGGGACAGGAGAAAATAATTTGAAGAATGGACAGTGCAGGATGCAGGGATTTCGAGGGTTCCGGTTCCTGTAATAGTTTTCTTATATATGGATAACTCCCGTTCATCTGTACTTGGACAATTATAAGTTAGGATATCTTTGTCAACGCTATAGACCCACGTTTTGATATTATTTATTCTATACAAAATTGATTTTCTTTCGAACGTAATTCTATGCGAACAAAGTTTTTCAGCTTGAACAGTATTACCGGTATAAAACGCAGAAAGACAAGTTATATCGGAAATTCGACGTACTGGACGCGTTTGTGGACAAATTTTGAATGACCCGGTTTAACAGGAGACTAGATCGGAAATATCTAACTCTACAAAAAACTGTTTGTCTTCGGACATTGCTAGAAATTCCGAATTAGGCTCAATGTAGAGTCGGACACTTGAATTGCTTTCAGGAGCTGAGTATGGTAATGCTAAAGCCCTGAATACATGGAAAAACCTTCCCGGTGCTTTTAAGGATAGTTCTACGAATAACCGTAAAGTACTGTCAAAATACGCTGCATGTACTCTCGCGACATCATAGTACATATATAAATTTCTCGCGGTGTTCGCTGTTAATAAAGTTAGGGTAGAAGGTAAATTTGACTGGATTTCGTTCAGTGCCAACTCAAGCGTTTTCGAGTTAATGAACACTGGACTTAATTTACCTAAGGCTGTTACCTCTATTGCATTTTAAAAAGTCATTACTGACTCTTTTAGGTCTTCTAAAATGTATTCGGCAGTGCGAATAGCAGAAACTAAACTTATACTCTGAACTAATTTGGTTTCAAATACTTGTCTCATATTATTCTGTGATTGTAGAATCGCATCGGTTTTATTGTTTAATGATTCTAAGACTACTTTGAATTTTTGAAAATTTGAGTTTATTTTCTTTTCGTTTTCTTGAATATTATTAATGATAGTTACTTGATAATTCAATAAATTTATGATTCCGTCATTTTGTTTTCCAACTGCGTTTACTTTTTTTATTAATTTCAGCTAAATCTGACGTGGTAGCGGTACCGAAAAGAAACTTGAGCGCGTGTCCGCCCAAATCTATTAAACCGCGCTTATTCTTTTTGTATGGGGCAACAGTCTTAAGTAAATTTTCCAATATTTGCCTAACTTTATTAGCATCGCTTTTTATTATGTTCATTTCTCTACTTACCATATTATTTATCTGCCTCTTTGATTGGTCAGCCATTCCTTCTTCCACGGCCACGTTGACTTGAACGGCATTTTCTAGCAGGGCCTCGAAACCATCCAGGGTGATTTTATAGCCAGCGATGTTGACATCGGTCGTCAGTATCCAGTTATCACCAGTAAGCAGTATCTCATCTTCCTTAGTGAAGACCAAACCCTTATCTAGGACTGGCATATCGACCTCGGCACTTGCGGCCACGCATAGTGCAATAAAATATATTAACCCTAAAACCAAATTATGTAAACTATTTAATACGTTATTTTTTACAAACTTTAACTTTTAATTATTATTACTTAATTTCGTGTTTACCTAAATCAATTATACAACAGTGAATTTTAATCTATTTCTTACCTAAAGTTAAACCATACCATTACCTATATTTACATAAATATATCCTACTATTGGATATCCACGGATAGTCCGGAGGGCGTCCAGAATTCCGGGTAAGATATTGCCGCTGCGCACCTGAAGTTGATGCCCTATTCTCATCGCTTTCCTCAACTTCGAGGTACGCAGGTTCGGCCAGATTGCTTCCTTCAGCGACGTTCGGTGAACCCGCTTCCGATCTGACGTATGGAATATCCCTTTCTGGTCTCGTGCCATTAGCACCGCCGTCGCGAGCATTCGTCCCTTGCTCGTTTGGTTCTAGTGCAGTTAATTGGGCCAGGAGATCAGGAAGAGGAAGCAAATCGATCAAACCTTCGAGTTTGGTATCTAATGGAATTCCTGAAATCTCATTCTGACAGTTCTCATCCTTAGAACTTTCCTCCATGGTATGGAATCACAGTTTTAGACGATATGCATTCACTACCTTCTCTTTCTCAGTTTTCGGATTTTTTATAACGAAGTTGGTCGAACTGGTTTGTTTTATAATCCTAAACGGACCAATCCAGGATTTAATAAACTTCTTGCACAGACCTTGAGGTACGGTTGGATCGTTCAGGAAAATCCGCTTTTTGATTTGGTAGGGGTTTAGCTTCCGGATACCTTGTAAACGCGTCTATAAAAGTTAAAATGCATGTGTTGCCGCTACGACTCGTTCTAATTGGCCCTACTACATCCATTGAGACACGTTCAAAAGCCATCAAATATTCGGGTAGTTTCCGCAAAGGTGCTGGACGAAGATGTGGCGAAGTTTTTCTTTGGGCGCATGAGAGACATTTTTCACAATATTTCGTTATGTCTCCCGTCATGCTTTTCCAGAAAAAGTTCTTCTTTATCTTCAAAAATGTCTGCTCAAAACCTAAGTGCACTTGGCCGTATTGGTGTCCGGTCTTTGGGGGTGGTTTTAAACTTATGGTATTGGTTATTTTTACTTAAAAAGGGGCAGGCCGATTCCCTTGCATTTTGGAAAGGGAACGACGAAAAACTTACGTTTTTGACATAACTTTCAAGCTGCAGTCAGTCGTTTTCCGCGTTTCGTAAAACAACATAAAAAGTGCTAAGTCGGGTTCCGGTGGTGTAGCGAACGTTTAACAGTATAGTTTATTGTGGAAGTTATTTTTTTTTTCTACTCCCAAGCTCCTAAGCGGACTGAAAGATGTATAACAGTAAGTAAATTGTCTGTCGCTTATCTACTTAAGAATAAACATATCTATTTGTATAACCGAGACCACGGCGTAACTGTAAAATATTGTAGGTAATTTATAAGTGGCTTATTCTCTTTGTGTTTGAATATAATTGTATATGTGTTATTCATTTGCTAATTCTTTCTTTTTATATTTTTGTACATTTTAAAAATATTATATTCTATCTCTATTAAATATTTATATAGTTAAATTTATTTATTTTCTGATTTAAAATTGACTCTCCCGTTCCTCCATAAGTTTTTTGAACATAGTTTTTTAGTAACCAACCGGTTACACTTCTTCTACATTTATTAAATGTTCTTCAAGAGATGTACCGAGAATAATAATATCATCGAGATATACGAAGCATGTTTTATTTATCAAATCTTGTAATACAAAATTCATCAAGCGCTGAAAGGTAGCGGCCGCATTTTTAAGTCCAAAGGGCATTCGCTTAAATTCGTAGTGCCCGGTGTTAGTTGAGAATGCAGTTTTGGGGATATATTCGGGATTAACTTCTATCTGATGGAAGCCAGAAGTTAAGTCTATGGTTGTGAATTAATTTGATTTTCCGAGTTTATCAAGTATGTCTGTAATGTCAGGGATAGGAAATTTGTAGTCAATAGTTTTGTCGTTTAGTTTACGGTAGTCAATTACAACGCGAAATTTCTGTTTACCGGATGCGTCCATCTCTTTCGGGACTACCCAGTTGGGAGCAGACCAGGGGGAGTACGAATGTTGAATTATATCGTCGTTCAACATTTTTTCAATTTGAGTTTGCACTTCCTGTTTGTATATTTCTGGGTATTTGTATTGTTTTGCGTGTGCAGGAATATTTTCGGTTGTTTTTATGTCATGTTTTATTTTATTAGTGAACGAAAGTTTTTGATTAACGCTTAAGATTAAATCTTTACATTTATTTAAGGTTACAAATAGTTCTTTTTGTTCCGATTCGTTTAAGTGGTCATTTCTGATGGTCTGTTTATTTATTTCCATATTAAGAGTTTTATTTTGTTTTTGATTTAAGTACTGAAATTTATATTTATATTTGTTTAAAAATATTACTTCACCTTTTTCAAATTTGAATTTAGTTTTTAACACTTCAATTCCGGGTATGCCCAATAAAATGACAAAATCTTTATGAAAATTAAAAATATAACTTCTCAAATTAAAATTTTTAAATTGAAAAAATGTATACTAACTTCCGGACGATTTGCCATTGCATGTATGAATTATAAAATGTTCACAAAATTTTGTTGTGTCAGGTTTAATTAATTTAGGGTGTATATAATTTTGAGCTGAACCTGTGTCTAGAAGTATTTTCGTATTATTAATTTGTATGAAAGGGAGTTTACTTAAATTATTTGCTAGCGATTCGTTTAAGGAGAATCGAGTTGCTGAAAAATTTGAGTATCAATTTGTTCAATATATTCATTTTCGTTTTCAGTAGTTTCATTAATTTCTTGTATATCAGAATAATTTTCGGTCTCTAAATTTTCAGATTCATTGTTTTCAAAATTTTGATTAAATAATTCCTCACATTTGTAATTTTGCTCTGGTTGGTTTCGTTGAAAATATTTTCGTGGGGTTTGCATACTCATAGGGGTTGGATTCATAAACTGTGCGTTTTGAATATTTTCTCGTAGGGCGAATGGTTTGGGTTGGTATACTTGTTGTGTTCTTTGTGGGCCAGGGAATTTTTGCATGGGTGATACATGCTTTTGTTGCATAGGGGATGGTTTTTGTTGAATAGGATGGTTGAAGTTAAATGGTGTAGGTTTATAAATTATTTTGGATTTTGTTTAATATTTGGTTTTGGTGTTGATTTTCATGTAAATATTGAAAATCGTTTGTAAGGAGATTTTCAAGACCTTCTAGTGAAGATGGATTGCGTGTGGCTAAGTTATTTCTGTAAGAATCTTTGCAGTTGGAAATAAATAAATGCACGGCTATGGATTGGATGTATGCGATGATGCCATCTTTTGCGTTGGGTGTAAGGTTACACTGATTAATTTTTGCTACGGCACGATCGTTAAGTTTCTGTATTTCTTTTAAATATTCAAATGTAATTAATTTACCTTGTTGGAGTTTGACCATATTTCAGATAATAGTTGGGGCCTGTTGTTTATCATTATATTTTGCAATAAGAAACGTGCGAAGATCTTTCCATGTATTGAATTTATGAGCATTTATTAATTCTTCTGCGCGGTCAATTAATTTTGATTTAATTTTAAATAAAATTACTTTGCTTTGAATTTCATTTGGTTCCAAGGCATTAATTAATTCAATAATTTCGTCAGTTTGTGTTAGGAAACGAGTGAGAGCTTTGGGGTTGCCATTATATTTTGGTATGGCGTAAACTAAATCATTAATAGTTTGTTGATTTCTATGATAGTCTGCGGTGGGTGCTACCATCGGATGGTTTTCTAAGTCTGACATTGTGTTCTCGTTAATATTTAAACTATTCAATATTTCAAGTAGAGAATCCAGTTCAGATTTAAATTGTAATTTGTGACAGTGATTTTGTGTGTACAGTGATTATGACAATATAATAATACAAATATAAACTTACAATAGTAAGATTGTTCCTTTGATCATTGGTATGGTTCGTCATCTTCTTTCCGATGTTCGCTCGGCAGGCTGGGCTGGAAGACGGGGACATCGGCACTTCCGGTGAGGTTGGTGCTGATTCCTCGGCAGTTGAGAATTCTGGTTCACGTTGGAGAATGGGATGATGCTCTGACTGTGGCGACGGCTTCAACCCTGTCAGGATGCTTGTGTTGGGAAATCTCATACAGTAACTTGTGGCACTAGCTTTGCTGGTACTTATGGAGTTCGTTTCAAAACGTTAAATTTACTATGTTCGAATTGTGATTAAACAGTAGAAACTGACTATCACTGTATTTTGACGAATTGAATTCTTGTCGAATTTTCGAAACAATTGATATATCACAATACAACCGACTACGCCAATTATAATACTAGATCAATTCAAACTATAAAAAATTATTTTAATTTAATTCAAGCAATTACAACATGTTTATACTTTGATGTGCAGAACAGAATATAAATCTACTATTTACATATCTTTCTTTTATGTGCAGAATTTACCTTACTAAGCTTTTAGTCTCTTCTTACAGCGTGAGAAGTTGTGTGATGTAACATACGTAAATTATTGTGCAATGCAGGGCTAGACTCCTATATTACTTATATAATAATTTAGGAACAACTGGTTTAAAACAGCATTTCTATATCTATGTAGCAAGCTATTCTTTGGCATGATTTCGTATTTTTGTATTTTATTTAGAAACTAAAATAATAACGGTTTGCGGTTTCGTTGTTCCTTTGTTGCACAATATATGCGTTCAAAGATAAATGTTTTATTATATTGACGGTAAAAAGGGATCCCGAATAATACACTTTCCTAGGTACATCCTTTTTCCGCACGGTTCTGAATGAATCATATAATATCATATAATAATTTTAACATACAATTATAATGATAAAATATGTCTAATATATTCCTACATTATTCACAAGTAAAATGATCGATATAAAAAAAAATTAAACAACTTAGTAACAAATAATATAGACTATACGTATATATATTCATATGAAAATTGGTTTCAATAAATAGTTTTATTATTAATAAAAACAGTCATCAAAATCGTATGAAGAATATATCTTAAAATTTTAAATAATTCAAAGTATACCGTATTCCTTTAATAATTGTTGCACTTTAACGATAAAAATTTGCAATTTTAGAGAAAAGATAAATTAAAGTGCGTAATCAACCAAAAATATAATGATAATAATACCTAGCCAATATTTTAAATAATTTAGAAATTTGGATAAGTTAATTCTGTTATTTTTAAGTATATATTTGACACTAAAATTGCTACAGATATTTATACAGTGAAAGCATATCTTACCTATTTTAAATTTGAATTGGAATATAATTAACGATATGGAATTATTTCAGTATTAGCGAGTGTAGAATCAGAAAACCGATACACTGTAAAAATGCCACAAGGATAAACTCTGTATTTAGCTAGCGAAACATCAACAGCATCTCAACGAATTGTTTTTGGTTCCAAAAGAACTTTTAGTACGAGACGCTTTGACTTTATGATCAAACACGCCCGGAAGCTATAAGCTTTGTACGGAAGTTAGCTTTTGCTAACTGCCTTTATGGATGTTATTTACAAGAAAGTTCGTAATTTCCTATTTATTTAAACCTAGTGGACAATTAAAGTGAGACTATTTAGATAAAACAATTGAATATTTAAATTCCAGCATATAGCAGCCTCAACAATAATTTAATGATGTATTTGATTTTCTATATACAGGTGGTCCATTGGAATGTATTTTTTATTTTATTCGATTATTATAAATATTACCGAAATTTTTTTCAGACAAAGTTTATTTTATAATAAAATGCCCATGTAAGTTTTTCTACCGGGTGTTCTATTTCCTCACAATGATAATTTTATAATTTAAAAAAAAAACATCCTATATATTTTTGCAAAATTTGATAGACCTTTTGTATCTCTTTAAAATAGTTCTTATTCATTATAGTTCTAAAATGATCAGTACAGAAACTATTCACGTTTTTATTTATGAAGAATCACACACAGAAAGTTTGCCATGAAATTAAAAACAATAAATAAATTTATCAAAAATGTTCGAATTGAACATGAATTTAATAAAGCAAATAAAATATAACAAAAAAAAAAGTTATAAAACTAAGTGAAAATAATAAATAATAATGATTGAAGATCTGGCAGCATCTAATCTGATTTTTTTAAACATTCTCACACAATTATATGGCATATTTTCTGTGTGATTATTGAATCATATAGACGTTAATAGTTCCTGTACTAATCATTTTAGTACTATAGTGAATAAGAACTTATTTAAAGAGAAACATAAGATCTTCATTCATTCATCCAAGTAAATGAGTAGATAGGAGACTTCTACTCACACCGCTATAGAGACTCTGCCCTCTTCGGTGTTTGCATGTTTATTATGTTTTGCACGTTTCTTAAGTCTTGCTTCTTTTCTAGGCGCGTACGTTTAGCTGTATTTTTTCTAAGATGCTTGTAATTTCGTCTGGTGGGTCTTCTATGGCTCCCAGGAGAACTGCTGGCGGGTACAGGTGTTTTCTGCGAGGCTTTCGCGGGAACGGTTGTGGGGGGTTAATTAGGATATCATGGGGGGGACTGGAGGGATTAATATTCCGTAGGGCAAAGTTTTCCTACATTTGCTTAATGCGCTCGACAATCGGCAGGGTTTGAGCTGCTTCGTGGACCTCTTTAGATGGATAGCAGAATGGCATACGGCTCGGTAGCGACGAGTAGTTGGAGAATCTTGGTGCGGACGGCGGCAAAAGCGATGGAGTAGTAATCCATTACTGGCCTGATGAACGTTTTATATGTGTGCAAAAGTACTCGTTGGCGGCATCCCCTCAGCTTTCCGCGGACGGCGGCTAGGAGTCGTAAGCGGGACCGGAGTGCTTGTTGGCACCTTACAAGGATGGGCCTCAGGTTGGCAGTTCTAGTATATGACACAAGATCTTTAAAATTTTGTAAAAAATATATAGGCTGTTCCATTTAAAAATACTACGTTCCATACTATTGCGCGAAAATTTAGCACCCGGTAGCAAAACTTATACTGCAGATACGTGGACATTTTAATGTAAATTAAACTTTGTCCGAATAAATTTTCGGTAATATTTATATTAATCGCATAAATTAAAAATACAGACCGATGGACCACTCGAAAGGTATAGTAATTTGTAACAAGGCGAACATTCAGAATACGATTTATTGTTTTTACTATCAAAGCGATTTTAAAATATCAAGTTTCAAAATGCGTTTGGGACGTGAACGCATCGAAAATCGCTTTGACAGGAGTTCTTGTTTTCTTGAAGTTAATTTATTGCTACACATGTGTGTTAGAATTTAGTTATCATAAATAGTCATTTGAGTTTATCGCGGCAAATATTCTGAAATATCGGCTTGAGACGCCATCTGGGGTTGACAGATTTACACATCCTGGTCGAACCCTAGATAAGGTTTTAGTTTTTAAGTGTTCTAGTTTTTATGTAATCTTTGTGTTGGTCCTCAAAAGATTTCCTACCCCCGCGTTCCCGCTTATGGGGTAGATGCGTGTGTTTGGCCAGCACAAATGAGAGTTAGATTTTGGTTGTTAAACAGAGCAGACGTGTTCTCACGTCTGCTGCACTCTACAAGATGTAGAATTTCAGTAAATTTTGTTTTGCTTAATATGTTTTGGTAATTGTAACTTTTAAACATATTCATACGTTGTCGCCGCTGTAATATCTGTATTTGTCTGTAAATTGTTAAATTCACAGTTTCACCATTTTATTAAATAAAAATTATTTTTATCACCTTTAAAAGTGTTGTGTTTTATTTTGTTAACCTTAAGTTTCAGTTTACGCCCGCCGTGCTACAAATTTTACAAGTAGTTATAAGATTTATAATACATTATGTGTCCACAGAGACATTTAAGGAAATAATTAATATCTGCAATTGCAGAACCTAATATCAATGCATTTTATTTCTCCAGTTTTATATGAATACAATACCAATAAATTATATTTCACGACTATTATTATTACGATCTACAATTGCACAATTCTTTATTTTTAAATCGTGCATTAAGTTTTATTATTATTATTGGAATCTGCAATTGCAGAACTCGTCATCTTAGCGAAGTTTAATGCTGTGTTAATTATACGAGAAGTATAGATATTTTATAAGTAATTACAATAAACTGTACTTTTCAAAAAGCATTATTATCTTTGGGATCTGCGATCTGCAATTGCAGAACTTATTATCTCTTTGAATATTCCTACTGAGCACTTTTTATGAGATTTACATAATAATTTGTACTTTTTAAATATTATTATTCACAAATATTATTTATTGGGATCATTAATTTCAGACCAATAGATTTCCCAAATTTTAGATCTTGGTAGATGTTAGAAACAATACATATATTATAAAATTAAAAGTATCCAGACAACTCATCATTATGACAAACATAAAATTTTATATTTGAAGAGGTACAAAGTTGGATAAAAAATGATTTAATTTAAGGATGGATTCAAATTGTACAGATTCGACCGTTCAACTTAACTAATGTTGTTACATCTTGGCAAGCCCATATGAAAATTTGTTCTCTCAATTGTTGTTTACTGTGTTAATGTAAACACTTTTCATATTCAATATTTTCTTTCAAAAAATAAAATAAAATAATAATAATTTTATAAGAAAAAAATTATTTGCTTGCATTACTTGGCTAGATAAATTTTGTAGTGTTTTGTGCATGTATTGATGAAATCTGTAAATAGTATAATTATGTCGTGATCTGCAATTGCAGAACACATGTATTATTAATAAATTTTATTTTCTAGCATTATTATTATCTCCATTTGCAGAAAGCAATATTATTTTTGGGATCTGCAATTGCAGAACTCTCTTTCCTAATCGAATATACCTATTTATCAAAAAATGTTGATATTTACAGGAATGTAGATTAAATTATAAATATTGAATTACAAGTGTGTAGATGAATCATTATTATTGTGACAAACATAAACTTTAATGCGAATATATGTATAAAAGGCAGACAGGGGCGGGGGAGAGACATAAACTCAGACAGCCGACCGATTATGAGTAATATTTCTTAACATAACAATTAAACATAATTGACGTTTGAAATAACTACGATCTTATTGCCTTCATGAATTTCACTATACCGCGGTGCTATTAAAAATTATTAGAATTAATAATAACTTTGCAATAATAAAGAATGATTCAATAAACGCTAGCTACCCTGAGTGTTGTTTAGTAATATCATAGAGAAATAAATAAAACTAATAATTATAAAATATTACATTTGCTATCAGCGCCATCTCTTAGCACTTGTACTAACAATAACTCACAGTTCTTGATATCAAACACTAATGACAGCAAATGAATAACTTTTTATTGGTATATTTGTTTTGTTATTTCGTGGCATTGATTATTTTAGAAAATAACCAATAAACATTACCGTTTTTTTTTTTCAGTTCCAGGTAGTGTTAAATAATGTTCCAGAGAAATCATCTCAATTTTTAACTAACATTTCATATTAACCGCCTGTAACTTACATATTTGGTTACTAGATGTAGATACCATCGTCTCACATCTTTTTGTCTAATATTAGAAAAATTACTTTCATTTGAATTTTAACTTGTATATCATTCAAGTAGTTACTGAAATAAAATAACACATGACTGATTTACCTTCTTATTATATTTATAAATGTCAGTTTAATTCTCAAATGTATTAAAATGTAATCTAAATATGTGCTAAGCGCTTTAAAAGTGCTATGTAAACAAAATACATTGTAGAGCATTGTATTGTTTGACACACTGATAAACGGTAGTCCGCCATAATTGACGGTAAGTAATTTATCATATTCTTGTAAACTATTGAGATTGTATTTAAAATATAATAAAGTATTTTAGAAAATGGGTAGTGAAGCATATAAATGTGATAGAGCTAAACTAAATGCAATTGATCCGTGCATATGTGAGATAGTTGGGCAAATTGATACAGTTACTGTATTTAACTTTTCTCTAAAAAATTCTAAATGGAATAAAAGCATGGAAGGAAAGTTTTTCATATGCAAACGCTCTAAAAACCCACAATTTGTGGTCCATGTTTTAAACAAGTCCAAGCGGGGTAAAAATATGATGGAGTTCATTGTGCCAGAACTGGAATGGAAGACTCAGGAACAAATGCTTCTATATGCTAAAAACAAGCAGATCTTTGGCATTCGAATAGATAACTTAGATCTCTTTCATAAAATATCTCATGTTCTTGACAAAATACTTTCGTTTGTAAAATGCGACGTATCAGTTGAAAAGGCAAAGACATCAAACATTGAAACTGACAAAGAAATGCCTGGAACTTCCCGCCGTCCAGTCCAACAACAGCCGGTTACAATTCTGGACCTTGGCGATGGTCCTGAGGAGATTTGCTACACAGCCACTATCCCTCAACCACCTTGTTCGCCTTCCAGGGTTTCTAGTGGCATGGAGGCTGGAACACGTGTTGAATCTAAACAAAATGTTCTTGTACCACCGGTGTTGCATCCATCGGCGACTATCGGAAGCCAAGCAGAATCGATGATACCGCTGGGTTCTCTTCAAAGCGACGAACGTCCAGAACCGTTAAGTAGACAACAGATGCTTCAAGTTTTCATACATTTGTTGAGGTCTGATGAAGAATTTTCGTCACATTTATATGAAGCATACACGAAAAATTTTTTTGAGTTAATGAAATAATGAATTTCACAACAAATTTAAAATTATTGATCAATATGTCGTTTAAAAAACTGCTTTAAATTAGATTTAGGTTATGTTTGGTTTGGTTTGTCGAAAATCCATTTTTCATATACCATGTACTTTGGTAGCAATTAATAAATATGTTTTAAGATATACAAATATTTTTCATTGCACAGGGATCAACGTTGTTTATAACGGTATTCATAAATATTTGTATTCTAATTGCGTTCCTGATACAGAATTTGTCTCATATTTATATGGAGCATACTAAAAAATATTTTGTTTGTTAGATGGAATAATAAGTTTCATGCCGAATTTTAAATTATTGATCAAATATTTTGTTAAAAAATACTACTTTAAATTAGATTTAGGTTATGTTTAGTTTGGTTTGTCGAATTTTCATTTGTCATGTACTCTTATAGTAATTAATAAATTTGTTTTTACATTTACAAATATTTTTCATTACTTAGATATCGAAATTGATTTTAATGGTATTCATAAATATTTGAATTCCATACCCGTTTTAGTGAAAATAAAATCATCATCTATATACATGTAAGTATAAATTCCTTTGTTAACTATATAACAATAAATTTGCACCACTTTCCTTCGTAAAACAAAAGAAAAATGCTAAGTATAAAACATATTATTGGAATACTTGTGGTAAAAATCGAAAAATAAAATAATATTATTTTCAAATATTACTTTACCTAAAATAGTATAAAATTTCTTTGCACCAAATAAAACAAAGGTAACTTAATGAACTTATTAACTTTACATGAAATGATTTATTTTTTTTACACTTAATATCATTTGCTGATGTGCTATTATAAAATAAAGTTGAAATCAACTATTAATACAAATGTATTTTTATGAATTCTTTATTTTATATAAATCTTTGAAGGAATTACAAAATTAAAGTAATATTTATTATCTAATATTAGTTATTAACGTTGCTTAATTCTGGGATTCAAATATTTCCATTACGGAGTAAGTTTCACTACTTGATGCATTTGTAACGCGATAAAAAACACTTCAAACTTCTATTAAATACATTGCCCAACTTACATACTTCCATCGTCTGTGATTTCGGTTTATAATTTTTATCTGATATTCAATTACAATCTAAATAATCCTGAATGAAGTTTTTGGAATAATAGGGAAAAAGAGCTTGTAGTCTTTTTCACGTTTATTTTTATAGTACGACCGGTTTCGAACTTTTGAAGTTCATCATCAGGTACTGTTACATTTTAAGACAACTGTAGAATGCTAATTAAATTATTTTGTATTTTATCCGGTGCTGGTACCTGATGATGAACTTTGACAATTAAAAACCGGTCGTACTACAAGTTTTAATACAATCTTTTCATTAACGCACAAGAGCTGCTAGCATTGTGTAACTTTTAAATTTTCTTCAACTATTTGTTAAAAAAAAAATTCTATTACAGTATTATTCAAATTTAAAACAAATCTACATTTTTAAAACATCTGAGTGGTACAAGAACCTACATGTAGGAGCGAGAAATTTTAAATTATACATTAATTATATTCGGAACCACAACTATACAATGTTAGAGTAGAAAACAAATTGTTAGCTCATCATATTTTCAGATAAAAATATTAATTTCATAACCATTATCTGTAATTTATTTTTAAATGTAAGTGAAACATAGAAGCACCAATGGTATAACACACAGAAGTAATAAGTTTTTTACCAATTCCAGATAAATATACAAACCAGGAAACAAGTAATAAATTAAGGAACCAAACGCTATCAAATCAAATCAAGTGCCATAAAAAATCATGAACTTCCAAAATTCAAAAAATAACATATACAAGCCACAAATATCGCCAATGAAGAAGAGCACAGAGAAATTTCCCTGTCAGCACTCATGTACCCTCCAAAACACGTAATCAAAAAACAACATTTCGTTGAATTCTTCCAAATGCTCAGTCCAAAATTAAGAGCAGGCGGCGAATACAATGCCAGACACCAACAATGGAGCTCAAGACTGTCTACCCCCAGAGGTAGAGAACTTCTAAAAGCATATGAAAGCAAAAGTCTACAATTTGTGTCGACGTACTGGCAGACAGAAATACTAAAATTCCAGATGTGATTGACTTCTTCACGACAAAAGGTATTTCAAAAACTTACCTACAAGTTAATTTATCGATCTTTCACCCAACAACTCTCCAATAATTTTGCATTTTATAGTATTAAAATCAAAATAAATCAACAGAAACCATCTCTTTATAATAACAAAAAACAAACTGTGACTTATTTAGATAAATAATGAATAATAAAATAACCCGCAATGTTCCTCTAAGAAAATCCGGCGACCTACACAATCCAGGCTGCCGCTTACGAAACTACTCCCGCAGGCAACAGAACTACGCAGATTTCAGCCTGTCTCGAACTAGTGAAAAACAAAATAGACGGAAATCGTAAATTAAGGAAAATCTGTCAAAAATTTAAATCAAAACCTGACATAATAGATCTAAATAAAGCCACCAATGAAATAATTCAATTGCTAAATTATATCAAGCACAAAGCACTTGAAGATTACCTGGGCAATCTGTCAAATACTTAAAAAATTAGGGACATGCCATATCACATGTCCTCCTATAAGAACACAAGAAGGACAATGGGCGCGATCAAGCAACGAAAAGACGGATGCATTTGGCAAGCACTTCGCACTAGTTTTTCAGTCTTTCCCACCTACAGACGAGGACGACAGCATCGAAAAAGAAAACCTCCGTTAATATTTGGATAACACTCTTCTAGTGATATACAAATAAATTATTTCAAAACTCAAGAAATTTGGAATATCATCATAAATAAACTAGACCCTAGAAACTAAAAAAGCCCCAGGCATTGATTTAATCACCCATGAATTGCATCCGACACCTAACTATTCTATTCAATGTAGTCCTTCAAATCCGTTATTTTCCAAATCAATGGAAATTCGCTCAAATCATTGTCATCCCAAAACCTGGCAAAAATTCAGAAGACGAAACTTCCTATAGACCTATCATCCTGTTTCTAACTCTATCCAAGCCATTTGACAAAGCACTACTCACAAGGCCGTATCAAATTATCCGGGAGGAAAACTTCAAACAAATCATCAATTTGGATTCAGACATGAACACACCACAGTTGAACAAATTGACGGAGTAGTAGAAGCTATGAACAACAGCCTTCAAAATAAGATGTATTGCTCAGCTGCATTCCTTGACATCAGTCAAGCTTTTGACAAAGTTGGCGCATTGGGTTACTTTTCAAGTTGAAACGTGACTTTCCCTACCAGTACTAGCAACTCCTCAAGTTATACCTCTGTAACCGGCAATTACAGATCAAATATCAAAACGCAGTCACTTGTATCCAATCAGTGAAATCGGGTGTACTTCAAGGAAGTGTTACTGGGCCGATTCTTTATCTTCTGTTTACAGCTGATCTTCCTATCCTGGATCTAAATTAGTTTTGGTTAAAAACTTAGCGAATTAGAACCAACTAATATAAATCTACCCACATCACCTTTACCACTGGAATATACACTTACGTGCCAGTGTATCTTAACAGGTACCAGCTACCTCGAACGGAGGACGTAAAATTACTGCTGTATAAAGCAATAATCAATCAGCAAGTACCTCAAACATCGTAATCGTCGAAAGATTTCAATCAAAAATCCTTTGGTTTTTCTCCAACTGGATAATTTCACAAGATATACCAATGCCTTTCGTTAAAGAAGAAATTCCCCGATTGAGTGCAAGATACATTCAAAGACTAAAATGTCACAAATATAAACCAGGCGTGAATCTCGTGCAGTGTGGTAGTGTTAAACGTTAAAATGTCACAACCCTCTAAATTTACCAGAACGATATATAAGTTTACTTTAGGATTAAGTAGTTTCACAAAAATAATTTAATTGTAATTATAGTAACTTTAGCAACTAAGTAAATGTAAGTAACATACTGCCAATGGACAGTTATTTTTCCATGTCATCTTTCATCACTAAAATTTACTGAAAATCTCTATCTCTGTACATGTAGATTGTACATATGAGTGGGTTCAAAAAAAAAAAATGTAAGTGAAACAGAAGTATAACTCACGGAATTAATATGTTTCTTAACACCTCCATATAAATATAGTACAAACGAGAGTTATTGATTTTGTATATTTACTTATTATATATTATCATAGTGTATTTATAGTGCACGTAGATTAACATGGCCTACCTAAGGAATGTAATGCTAACCAACTTTTACTTAGATGCCGCACTGCATGAAAGAGTGAACCAAAGTTTTACAACATCTCAGAGATAAGCTTGAAGGTAAGAAGTTGGGTGCGGTAGAAGGAAAATAGCAGAAAATATCAGCGGGATATATTTTAGTTTCTCTGTTCATTGGCGTAGTCAATATAAAAATATATTGCATACAAATATAATTTTACACTAAAATTTAAGCCTTACAAATGATTTAGTGTATTAATAAATTTAAATTAACATTTCACAAAATTTAATGAGAATATTTTTCGTGCCCGTTACGCAAACAAACTAGAAAAACCCACAGGTGAATTAAGTAGAATAATAACTATAAGCTTATAGCATTATCCAATTTACAAGTAAATTGATATAAAAATCGTTTGCTTACAATAAATACTCAGTTTGAAAGCAGTTCATTGTCATTAAAGTGTCATTAATGAAATATTATTAAATATGGCTAAGGGCCGGTATTTCCAAAATCTGTTAACTAGAGAATTTTATCAATATAATTAACAAAAAATATTGCATCAAAATCATAGCTTAAATGATGATTATTATTCTAGCTCTCATCTTTTGATGCGATATTTTTTTGTTTATTAAAATAAAATAAATATATCATCACGCCTTTTATCCATTATAGGTGTGGCACTCTGCTAACGCAAATCTCGGTAAGTGATATATTTTTGCTTATGAAGTGCGGTTACCAGTCGACAATTCATAGCCGCCAAAGATGTTAGTGGAGGAGGAACCACAGGGGTAAATGTAAATTTGCAACTGTCAGCTGTGGGCTTCGAACTAAGGATCTCACGATTCACGGTCCGACACGTTACCACGGAGCTATTTACCCCATTTTTTGTTTATTCCATTGATAATTTATTCTATGGTTTATCTGAGGTTGGGAATATCGGCCCTAAATCGAATAAGGTTGTACGTGGTGACAGTAGAGAAATAATTGATAAAGTTATTGAAAGTTGTGGCTTAGAATCAAAGCAGCAGGAATTTAAATTCTCGTTACATAACCCTAATGCACCTGTCCAGTTTTATAAGGGAGCTTCAACCAGAACAATTGGTAGAATTAGGATGGAGAATAAAATTAGAAATTTGGAGAACCCATCCAAATTATCATCAATTCCAGGCGCAAGAAGACAAAGATTGAGTGTATGGGAAAACATTCGTGACTTTGATTTAGAAGTAATTAGAAGAATTATTGAAGATGTTTATTTAATTTAATAAGAGGTTCCTACTTGTACTAAATTATTAAAAGAAATAAATACTAAAATTGAGTTTCCATGGCGAAAAATTTATTTTGTGTTTGTATGTTGTACATAGATTTTTAACTACTTATAGAAAATGAATTTAGTCAATTCAATTTTATGAAATTATTTTGTGTAGTTTATATTTTTATTGTTTTTTAGTCCATAATCTCTTACCGTTTATAACCCAGCTATGTCAAGTTAACCCGCACGCACAGTAGTTGCCTATGATAGTGGTCAATGTAAAAGTCATTGTGGTTTGTGAAAGTTTTTAATCGCCCATAAATAAAAATAAACATTATACATAAGTTCATAGAAAACATATAACGCAAAAACAACAAAATAAACAATACAATTTGAATAAAACTATCCACCATATGGATTCAATTTAATATCTAACAAATTTATCTTTTCTAGCTTTTAGGGATACAAAATTTTAATTTTGTAATCAGAATTAAGTGTTTTTGCAATTTCGCTCTATAAAAATTATAGATATAGACCGGGAGCCAGCAACATAAAGCAAGGATGATAAGTCCAAAGCTGAATCTTTTTGAGAAGTTAGCCAGTGTCATGGTTAACACGGAAATACAAGTATGGCGGCCTGTAGGTGTCGTCGTTGCACTGCGCATTTTTTTAAATTTGTCAAAAAAAAACTATGCCTTTGGGAATGAGTACAAAGTTAATTCTTGTTTTATATTGTATATTAGATAGCTAAAGTATGAAAGAGTTGTATGCCATACCGATGCGGCGTCTCAAACCGTACGCCATATTAAATTAAAGGTGTCATTTTATTTATGTCCTCTTGGATTACGAGTCCAAAGCTAATTTCTTTGTACATTGATGGAAAAAAAAATTATCAACGATGACGATCACGCCATACTGTTTCGGTGTCTCTGAGTGCCCGAAATACTGATTCAAAGATGTCAAATTTTTCATTAGTGTATGTATCATAGGCACACACCTGAAAAAAATGTTTTTCAATAGATTTTATTGTCTCAAAGACGAGTCTATGTGTGCCATACCGACTAGATTTCTCTAATGTAAGTTATTAACATTAAAAATTGTAAAATTTTTACAAATGGGGTGTATAACAAATTTAAGTGCCATACAAACTTTTTTGAGCCATTTTTAATGTATGGAGTACAAATATATATGTGCCATACCGACATCATATCTGTAAGGCAAGGAATAATCAAGTAAAGTAGTAAAATCATTAAAAAATGGTGAATTTAATTCAGTTATTATTATGTTGACTTTGAATATATGTTAATATTAAAAAAAAAATCGTTACTGCTGAGAGTATTTATTTCTATTACAAGTATTAACAAAAATTGTCCGAAAACGCTTATACTTTCCACTGGTTCAACAGCGATGTAATGCCATCAACAAAAAATGAAATTGTCATTAAAAATATAAGCGATGAAACGCCAAACCATCAGAATGATGAACAGCTAAATGAAGATGAAGGTTAATATATAAATATACATTTTACAATCATTCGGAAAAAAAACTTAGAAATGTCAATAATAACAAATAAACATAGCCGTTAGTTTTACATTTTTCTATAATTATGTAATTGAATATCACCGATTCATAACATTTGCAGAACCTGTAAGCTCTGATGAGGACACGGATGGAGATTCCGATGAAGAGAAAGACGATGATAATATTAGTGAAGCTACGGATTCATTTGATGAATTTGATTACCATGTAGTATCGAATGAGGACAGCGATGAAGATGAAATCTAACGAGGATGATAATTAGCTAAATATATATATATATATATATATATATATATATATATATATATATATATATATATATATACAGGGTGTTAATACTAAGTCGTTACACCCGAAAATGGTAGATAGAACTCATTAAAACAAACAACTTTTTTTAGCTCAAATTTTTTATTTGGAGCCCCATTTCATAGTTATTCGCGTTCTCTTGTTTTTCGAAAAATCGTCATAAATCCCTTATTTTAAAGAATATTTAAAAAATACAAAAACTTTTAGCATTTGCTTTCGGTTCTCTAAAACACTTGTATTTACAATTATTTTCTATTTCATCAAATAACAAAATGGCGACCAATCAAAAATTACTAAACAAGATATTTTGAAAACCACCCCATCGATTTTCGAAAATAAAACATTTTTAAAATCCTTAACCTTTTTATTACAATATTTGTCTGAAACATTTTTTTCTATCTGGCAAAAAAAAAGTTTTTGTTCACTTACTTGGCTTACATAAGTATTAACAAACTAAAAAAAAAGCATTTAAAACGAAGAAGCTGCTTAAAACAATGAAACAAAAACGAGATTAGATTTGACAAGTACTCAAAAACAAGTTACTTTAAATTTAGCGCACGTGTATGTCCGTTTGTATGTTTGTATTTTGCATAATTTATACGTAAACATGAATCATTATGAAAAAGTTGAACTTCTTGACATGCTTCGGGTTTTTGGGGAGGCAAGGCGTAATGCACAGGAAGCTCGAAGAATTTATCGGGAAAGGTACCCGAATCGTCAACAACCAAGTAGCCAACTCTTCAGAAAAATTTGTAGGCGTTTGTTAGAAACTGGTTGTTTCTACCCAACAACTGGTGGAAACGCCAACAGGGTACGTCGAACCCCTAGATTTGAAGAGGCTGTACTTAACATTATTGAAGATGAGCCATCGACGAGCACAAGAATAATAGGGAACAGATTAAATGAGAATCATGTCAGTGTTTGGCAAGTTCTGAATGAGCAGGGCCTTTACCCGTACTCTAGGCAAAAAGTTCAAGCTTTGGGACCTGACGACTTCCAGCCAAGACTATTGTTCTGTCGTTGGCTCCTTCGACGTTGTAATCTGAGAAGGCATTTTGAAATATTTGTTTTGTTTACCGACGAAGCTTGCTTCACAAGGGGTATTTAATTCTAAAAATAATCATTTGTGGGCTGACGAGAATCCCCACGCACCATTTATTCGCGCACATCAAAAACGTTTTGCGGTAAATACATGGGCTGGAATTATAGGGGAGTACGTTATTGGACCCTACGTTCTCCCAAACCGTTTGAATGGGGAAAATTATTTTATTTTCTTGGATACTATGCTGCCGGAACTATTTGAATACTTGTCACTAAACATAAGGCGGAGACTTTGGTTTCAGCATGATGGGGCACCGGCTCACACAACGCGAGAGGTCCATTTGCGTGGCCAGCCCGGAGCCCCGACCTAACTCCACTAGATTTCTTTCTTTGGGGTCAGATGAAGACCTCTGTTTACGAGACACCGGTGAACACAGAGTTAGAACTAGTGGCTAGAATCGTGGCTGCAGCAGAAGATATAAAAGAGAAGCAGGCAGTCCTTGCGAAGGTCTCCACCAACATCAAAGCACGCCGCCGGGCTTGCGTTGCTGCGAATGGTGGCCACTTTGAAAATAATATTTAGTCCCACCCTTGTTGATTTATTTTTTTATTGTTTTATTTTTCTTGTTTGTTTCTTGTTTTTCTTGTTTAATGGCAGCAAGCCTACTTTGTTTTAAATGATTGTTGCAGTTTGTTAAAATTTATCTTGCAATTCAATTTCAATAAAAACTTTTGTTGGCCAGATAGAAAAAAATTTTTCAGACAAATATTGTAATAAAAAGTTTACGGATTTTAAAAATGTTTTATTTTCGAAAATCGATGGGGTGGTTTTCAAAATATCTTGTTTAGAAATTTTTGATTGGTCGCCATTTTGTTATTTGATGAAATAGAAAATAATTGTAAATACAAGTGTTTTAGAGAACCGAAAGCAAATGCTTAAAGTTTTTGTATTTTTTAAATATTCCTTAAAATAAGGGAGTTATGACGATTTTTCGAAAAACAAGAGAACGCCAATAACTATGAAATTGGGCTCCAAATAAAAAATTTGAGCTAAAAAAAGTTGTTTGTTTTAATGAGTTCTATCTACCATTTTCGGGTGTAACGACTTAGTATTAACACCCTGTATATATAATCTTAAGCTAAATATACTGTATTTTATTTCTATTATAAATTATATTTTTTCTAATTTGTCATTAAACTTTGCCTATTAAACATTTATATATAATATACAATATTTTTCCAACGATTACCAATGATATTGTAAATATTTTGAAATAAAATTAGTTTTTACAGTATGGTGCCCTTTTAAATACCTTCTATTAGTATGACATCGCATCTATTCGTCGAATTGGACCACTGGGGACATGAAAGCGAACCGCCATACTTGTATCCATGATACATCCACTAATGAAAAATTTGACATCTTTGAATCAGTATGGCGGGCATTCAGAGACACCGAAACAGTATGGCGTGATCGTCATCGGTGATAATTTTTTTTTCCATCAATGTACAAAGAAATTAGCTTTGGACTCGTAATCCAAGAGGACATGAAAAAAATGACACCTTAAATCTAATATGGCGTACAGTTTGAGACGCCGCATCGGTATGGCATACAAGTCTTTCACACTTTAGCTATCTAATATACAATATAAAACAAGAATTAACTTCGTACGCATTCCCAAAGGCATAGTTTTTTTTTGACAAATTTAAAAAAATGCGCAGCACAACGTCGACACCTACAGGCCGCCATACTTGTATTTCCGTGTTAACCATTACACTGGCTAACTTCTCAAAAAGATTCAGCTTTGGACTTATCATAGGTGCTTTTTGTTGCTGGCTCCCGGTCTAATAGGTTCGTCAATTTATTTTGAACAATAGATGATCTTACATTAATTATAAGCTTAGCTTAGCTTACTAACAGGCAAAGTGAGAACTAAAAAAAAAGTGAAATTCCTGTATAAGTAAGCAACTTGAAGACTATACGAATGAATGAAGAAGAAGCTGATTATATATTTTCAAAAAACGAGGCCGCTTGAAATATAATATTCTTTATCTTCGAACAAAATGTCATAGAATCCTAGCCCTATGCATATTTTAATTCTAGATTTTTTCAGATTTTTTTTATTGACACAGTGTGCAATTATTTGACATTTCAAGTTTAGCTTCAAAAATTCGTTAGACTATGTCATTTTTAGAGATATTAAATTAGATCGATGCATAGGTATGCAACAGTACTTTTAATTATGTCTCTAATTAAATGTAAAAAAAATTCAAAGGTATCATTAGATAAATTCAACCCGAAGAAGGTGAACATGACCACAAGTCAACTTTACATTGAAAAATGATGTTTAGAACTATCTATGGCAAAGATTACGGAAATAAAGTAAACATAATATTATTTAATTAAAATCTTACATAAAAAAATAAATTTTCCACAACAAAATAAGTTAACATTAAATTATTAATTTTATAGTGAACGAAATTAATAAATTTTACTTAAATTTAAAACTTAGCTTACAAACATCAAATATAGTACACACCTACGACGCACAGTTGGATTACTTAACTATTTTTTATGAATTTTATTTATGAAATTGTTGTACGTAGATTAAGTGTGGTTAAGTGAAACACCTATTTTGCACACGTTATTAAACCTTTGGCCAAGTTATCTACCTCACTTTTTTTACAAGTGTACCTTTTGAAATACTGTACTTTTTATTGAAACGCGATTAAAGCTTTCGTATTTCTCGTCTAACAGTCTGCTATACATTTTTTAAAGTATCTGCACTATTTTCTTTAAGCCGTTTAGTGTCAGGTAAAGCAACATAATGCAACTTTACTCATTAGGTCAGCTTGACCCCAAATTACTTCAAACATTGCGTAAATGTACAAATTACACGAACTATGAAAGGTAAAGCAATTTATTCCATGTATGATATCGAAGGTTTCATCTTTAAGTATTAGTTTATTCAAAAACTTCAAGGTAATATTTTAAATTTTAAGTTTTTCATGTGAAACTTTAAATGAATTTGTTCAGTGTTAGAATACAGCTGTAACTTTCTTCGTCTTTATCCTTTTTATACTCATGTATACGAATGATATATTTTACTTATATGTTATCAACGAGTATAGTGTTATATAAAGAATATCGTAATAAAACTATCCATCAAAACCTCAAAACGGATAATGTTATTATTTTGTTGTCAAGGCCACGCATTCCGAGCCGAGTTCGAATCCCAGTTATGGTATGGCTTTTTGTAATTATATTTACAATTTATTTCATATTGTAGCCATAGTAGTTCTGTGTACGAAAATATTTCCAGAATAAAATTAATAAAACTATTCATCGACATAGATAACGTTAATCTTTTACAATCAATGTCCTGAGTTCCAAACTGCTGTTTATCATCTGGTACAATAGTATTAGTAACCCTGTGTTCTCAAATAACATGCTATTTATTCCTTATAGGTATGACATTCCTCTTTCTCAGATCTCGGTGCTTATACGAGTGAAGTACTGGCACCAACCATCAACTCAGTGTCTTCAAAGATGTTAGTATGCGGAACCGCAGGTGTAAAGTTAAAAGTGGCAATATTAGCTATTTGGGGAATCGAACGAAAGATTCTTTTTATCCACAGTCTTGATCTCGATCAAGGACATATTTTTCCGTCGGGCATGTTGGAAACCAACCGAATAGATCACGCACAATTAGATTGGCGCCTCGTTCTCTGCCTCAAGTGGGTTCATTCGCAACGAAGCATGCGTTCGGGCTCGCCTTGCCTCGATCGCGTTTTGCCTTATATATATATATATATATATATATATATATATATATATATATATATATATATATATATATATATACCTAGCTTTAGCCACTAAAGCTTTGTTTCAACTGGAGAATTTTTTTTTACTATTTTACATAATCCGTTTAGAATTATGGTACAACATATTTTCTAATATTTGTTGAATAGTGTTCATTTATTTTTATTTTGTTTTTAATTCTACTATAATTTATTTCATGCCTGGAAAAGTGGAATAACCTACCATTAAACTAATTTGAAATACGCTGATGTCAACTTCTTGCCTAACAACTGTAAGACTAATACAAATAATAATATTTACACACCTAAGTAAAACGTATTATTCTTATGTATCGCGGTCCGAGAGACACAAGCCTCTCTTTTAGTAGGTAATTCATTTTAGATACGAAGAAATGTAAATATTGTTACTGCCAAATTCCTGCAGTTCCATTATTATTCATTTGACTAGAATTGTGCACGTATGAACTTGGAAATTTTACTGATTTATGGAGGGAACTGGGAACATGATTTCACCGAATCTAATATTAAAATGACGTAGGAATATAGAAAATTGTTGCCTTTTCATGACTCCGGTTATTATTTTGCAATGAATGTTTTAATCAAGGATACCTGCTGTGTTTTAGATTTAAAACACTGCATTGCCCAAATAGTTAAATAATAATTTCGTCAAATATATTATTATTAATTCTATTTTGTCAATGGCAATAGATATAAATTAGGGATAGATTTAATGTTCGTCCCTAACTATAAATATTTGTCAATTTTTCAAATATTGCTTTATTGGAATACAAAACTAATTTTTCACAAGAATCAAGATATACTCTGTCATGATCTTCTCTTGAAATCCAAAACAAGAAGTATTTCCACTTCCCAAAGCAAAACTAGAAGAAATTATTGTTAAGAAAAATGATATCTTGATAATAAGTTTTTGCATTCCGCATTTATGATTAAAATATAAAAATTTGAATCTATGAATATGATTTTCAAAGCAAATATTTTACGAAACTATTTATCCCATATATAGTATAAATTATATTTAATTAAATTTTATTATATATTATATTGTATTATTGCATTCGGGTACAGCATTTTTTATTTTTTCCTATGTTTATTTTGAAAATATATGTTACTTATTTATTAGATTGGGTGGGAGAAGTATTATTATGGGATAAAACCGATTCCGATTCTCGGCTAGTGGAATATGGTGGATCAAGTTACGTTTAGCTAAATTCTGTTATATCAGTTTCATTACTATTCGAGTAAATCTGATTTATATTTCTTTTAACACTCATTGTTTTAAATACAAAGCATAGAATATTGAAGTGAAATGCGACGCGACCAACATTTTAAGGAAAATTTAACTAAATGGGAGGGGCATGGGCAGACGCCAACGCTACGTTCTCGAGCGTTCGGATTGAATAAAGCGGTAGAAAATAGGGATTCTCCTAAAATATCATGAATCAAGAAATATCAAGAAGTCTTGAAACAAGACTAGTAATACGTTGTCAAGAAATGAGCAGGACAAGAAATGGTCACCAAGACCAGATTTCTTATCGTTGTGGAAACAATTTAAAAATAGCTATGAATTAATACAAATTTATTTACGATTAAAAATCCAAATTATATTTATATGTCCCACGATATATACAGATCTTATAAAAATGTTGAAAGAACTAATATAGTATACATTTTGATGTAATGGCATAATAGCACAGCATACAGTACGATCGACTGCTGACTGATCAGTGACACATGAGGGAGGAAAAAGCGTACTGTGTTGTATAAAAATTAAATAAATAAAAATCTAGCCTAGTACACTAGAGGTCATGGACTCGAATCCCAAAGCATAGTCGTTTGTGTTGTTCATAAAATTCAAAATTATCCACTCGAGAGCAGGCATATGGCAAAAATAGTTAGTGCACTTCCCATTTTCATATTAAAAAAAAATTCATATTTTTATTTATTATTGTTTCATTCCGAACAGTCCATCGAACAAAAATGGGAGGCTACTTGAAGGCTTTTTAGGATATTTGTATTTATCTCATTAAATAATTAAAGTGTGGTAAATTTTGTTTGAAACGAATGTAGACTAATATTAGTAGGTACCAATTTTCTTTATGTTCAATTTTGTAATATTTATAATAAAGAACTTTTCATAATTATAATTTTTGTATATTTGCCAAGTTATGATTTCTAGAAAAACTTAAAATATTATATCTGTAATAAGAGTTAAATAAATTAAATTCCATTTGGTGGGAAGTTTTTAGCTGTGTACAACAGATTTATAAATATTAAATCGAAATTACATTATTTTTGTACTGATACTTATATTATTTCAGATATAGAATTACCTGTTTTCTCGGAGTCATCTACCATTAAAATACAATCACAAATTGGAGGTGGTAAGTTTAATAACAACAAAATACGCAGATAGTACAAAAAGTTCTAAATTGTTGTTTTTTTTTTATGAAAATTGACGTGTTACTACAATTGTTGAAAATAAAAAGACGATGTAATTTTTTTCACTCAAATGATTAATTATATACAAAATGTATTTAAAGTCTATTGTCTCAAGGAATTTACAAAGTAATAAATAATAGCAAAACAAAAATAATAAAACTATTAATCACCATAGATAACGCCACTGTCTTGTATCAAGTTTGGGTCGAGTTTATCATTTCAACTGGCACAATAGCTTTCGTAATAACGCTAGTAATGTGATAATTTTCACTCATTTTGTTATTATTTTCAAAATATATTGAAAGTATTTTGTTTCAATTTCTATATAAATCTGACGTTTCTTTTAAATTAAATGCATGTTTTTCGTATTGTTTGAAATATAATCTGTTAATTATTAAATAACTTGGATATATTAAATTAATACAAGCATTCATTTAAATGGCAATACCAGTAATATAATATTAATAACACGAATCGCTAATGCGAATTTAAATTTAGTACTGGAATGCACATCTTTTCAATGAATACAAAATGTACTCAACATATCAATGAAGTACAATTTTTTTTTTCAAACGACTCAATATATGTCCAAAATACACTCTAGTAACTAAATAAGGATTTAATAAGCCAATGTTCCCTCATCACTAATTTGAAAATTATTTATTCGAATTTTACGCATTAGACTTTATTTTGTATTTCGTGCAATACATATGCAAAAAAAAAATATATTGTTTATATATGAGCGTAGTAAAGATAATACTTAGTATATGTGCATATTCGTAAATTAATAATGGTGTATAGTATTCCATGCCTCAGCATTTTAAAGAAAAATGTTTCCCGTAGAATACGAATCTAGAATAATAAATGATGGTTCTATTGAAAAAAAAAATCAAGGTTACCTATCCTTCATTTGACCTTGAGATTTGGTCTCAATGGCAAATTCAAGGTCACCATAATTTGACCCCCTCAAAACCTAGACACATTTGTCTGAAACATTTTTAACCATCTTACTTAGTTCTCTATATGATAGTCTGATAAAATTAAAAATATACACCTATATATAATTATATAAATTATAATACTAGATCAATTCAAACTTAAAAAAATTTATTTTATTTTAACTCAAGCAATTACAACGTGTTTATATTTTGATATGCAGAACAGAATCTAAATCTACAAGCTACATATCTTTCTTTTATGTGCAGAATTTACCTTACTAAGCTTTCAGTCTCATCTTACAGCGTGAGAAGTTGTCTGATGTAACATATGTAAATTATTGTGCAATACAGGGCTGGACTCCTATATTACTCCTCCAGCCTTAAGAGGAGAAGCTAATTCTTGAGGGGAATTACTTTTACTAATTTCATTTAACTCAATATCTTTTTGATT
Organism: Poecilus cupreus; assembly: GCA_963942605.1. Taxonomy (NCBI): domain Eukaryota; kingdom Metazoa; phylum Arthropoda; class Insecta; order Coleoptera; family Carabidae; genus Poecilus; species Poecilus cupreus. Next base: position 37,050,159 of record OZ012715.1, on the reverse strand, counting down.
AATTTTATTTCTTTTAGAAAGATAACTTCTGCATTTACAAACATTCTTTAAACAATAACAGATAATTATAATCATAATTAATACTATAAAAGTATACAATATTATAAAATGAGTTTCATTATTATTATTGATATTATGAATTGAATCTAAATGAATCTCTCTTTGTTTTTCTATACTGAAGTTAGAAATATTATGAATTTTATGTTCTAAATGTTTTATTTGAATGTTTGTTATATTCCGATTTAAATCGATTAAATTTCCAAAGTTACTAGATATTTCTATTTGATTATTCACCTCACAAGTTTCGGTGATATAAATTCCCTTAAGATTTTGTATTTCAAAATTGTTATTACAAGTGAGTTTTACTTGTTGTTCATTAGGGAAATATAAATACTTTATTTTTGAATTTTTTACAATTATTACCGAATTTATTTGCGATAATTTTGAATATTGACAATGTTCAAATTCTTTATAGCAAATAATATTTTCCAAACGTTTATTATACTCGTTATTTTCAGATGTACAATAATATTCTTTATCGTCTAATTTTATACATTTATTAACGGGTTTTATTTTACAATTATTTTTCGAATACAATCCATTTACAATATTCATAGTCTCATATGAGTGGTATAGTTTTGTCGGTATAGGTGTGACTTGTATTAAGTTCTCTACTCGTGTGTTTATTTTCAATTTTATTTATTTCTTTAAGAATTTGTTCATAATTTATTACACCAAAATATAAAATATTTAATTTACAGAATGTAAATGTCTCTTCAAGTTGAACAAAAGAAAAATAAATATCTTGCGTTACTTGTGTGAATTGATTAATAACATTCTCAATTTATATAGTTACCAGTTCATCCAGAATTTTTGCATTGTATTTGTTCAATGCTTGAATTTTTTCATTTAATTCATTATTGTTTTCATTAATTAATTTTAGTTTTTCATTAAATTGAATAAGTGTATTATTTTTACTAGACATAATTTTCTGATTATTTTCAACATTATCTAATATTTGAACATAATGTTCCTTATCGGAAGCGTTGAGATTTCCGGTTATAATTTTGATTATTGTTCCGAGGCCGTTTATCAAACCACGTTTTCTGCGGTGTAGGTATAATAACTGAATTTTTTCTTGAATGTGATTTAATAAAGTATTCAATATATTACGGTTGTCAATTATACTATTATCGAGCTTATGGAGATCAAAGTTTAGAATACAATGCTTTGGTGTTTTGTGTTAATATTTCAAATGGTTTGAATAAATCTTCTAAACGAATTTTGAAATTTATAGCTTGAGTGTTTACCTGGATGTGGGCAACACCGAGTTCAAGGATATTGATGCCAGGGTTGTGGTCATCTTTTATTATTAACGTGATTCCATATGGAATCATTCTGAAACAGTAATACGGGGTTTCTTTAATTGTGTCAACTTGTGTTTTTTAATTTTATTGTCGATTATTTGACCGCGTTCGTGTACTACTGCTTTACCTTAATTTTCTTAAATTTGGGTTTTTCAATTTTGCCACTATTTCGTTTATGAATTTTTACATGTACATCTTCAGGGATATCAATTTGTTTATCTTGTGGCTTAGCGTATTTCAACTGGGCTTTTTCAATGCTATGTTTTACTTTTTGGTTAATTTCATTTAATATTTCCGAATGTTTATGTACGTAATCTTCTACGATAATTTCTTCAGGTTTAATATTTGAATTTACGTCTATTCCGTATACATTTTCGATTGGCGTTCGTTTTGTTATAGAGTAGATACAATTATTATACGCGATTAAAGCACAATTTAAACTATCTTTTAATTTAAGAGATTTTGTTATCGGGTTTTGATTTATAATACGCATATGTTCAATGAGGGATGAATGAAATCGTTCAACTATTCCATTGCTTTTTGGGTTATCTACAGAGATTAATGAATTTTTATTTTTCGTAATTCTAAATAATTTTGTATCAATTTGTTATTAAACTCTAAACCGTTATCAGATATAATTTTTATCGGAATAGTAAAATGTGTAAAATATTTTATTAATTTATTTAAAATAGTAACTGCGTTTTTATCTTTTAAGATATAAGCTATAGCAAATTTAGGAAATTAATCAACAAAAGTAAGTATTTTAGTTTGTTCTAAGGATAACAAATCTACATGTATTATTTCAAAATTCTTGCTAGCTGTTGGGGTTATAATATTTGGAATTTGGATGGGGTTCCGCTCATATTTATTCGCGAGACAGACGTCACATTTGTTTATATAATTTCGTATGTCTTTAGACATGTTTGGCCAGTAGTATTAAAGTTGTAATTTGTTATAAGTTTCGGTAATTCCACGATGGTTGGTTTTACCCTCATGGTAGTTCTGTATAGTTAATTGTTGTTCGTCTACATACTCTATGTCTTTAACCATGCATTTACAGCGTACTAATTTATAACTTCCTTTCACAAAGTATGTAATATGGAATTGATATTTAGTTTAAAATTTTCAGGTATCAAACAGTAATACGTAATACCGGATTGAAGATTATTTTTTATAAACTGTGTAATACTAGAATTTAAATTTTGTTTATTTAAATAAAAATAAATACGTTGAATTTTATTCTCAAAAATTTTATCTATTTTAACGCTATTTTTATCTTTTGTTTCTTTTACAATAATTTGATTACGACAATTGTTAAGGCACAAATCTAAGTATGTCAGTCCATTTACTGGGCTTTCATCGTCTGAGTGAAGCGTTTCGTTATAAGACTCGGATCCTATATCAGCTTCTACGGATTCGTTATCAGAATTCAAGTTAAATTCTAAATGTTCAGGTTTATTAAACACATTGAAAATGATTATTGCCAAATATTATTTGAATAGATTTTTCAATTTTTATCCACGGTAATTTATTGTGTCCAGTGCCTATGCGTGGTAGGTCAAGTTCATTGATGTCTTTTGAATACAATATTCCAGTAGTTTATTTAAACATTTCTCAACATTTAAAAGGGTTGGTTTTCTTTGATCATAAAATTCTTTTGGTATTAAATGTAATATTATTCTAGGTGATTTCTGAATATAAATTTTATTATGTAAATTAAATAATTTTGTTAAAGTGTATTTTTGTTTCACTTGTTTAGCAAATCCTTGTGACATATGTAAGTCTTTAGAAACACAGTGCACCAATGGATTTTTTGATTAAAAAATATCGGAAATTTTATATCGAATTTAAAATTTTGGTTTTATGCGCGAAAGAGTGTCAGCGACATAATTTTGACAGCCATTCTTATATTCGATTTCATAATTAAATTCTTCTAATTTGAGGCGCCATCTGATAAGTTTGTGATTAGGTTCTTTTAAGGAGTTTAGCCAGACAAGAGGGCGGTGATCAGTGATAATTTTGAATTTTCGGCCTAGCAGGTATGGGCGAAATTTTTAGTTGCCCAAACGATAGCAAGTAGTTCTTTTTCAATGACAGAATAGTTAATTTCATGCGAGTTTAATGTTCGTGAAATATAAGAATTGGTAAGTCTTTGTTGTTTCCATCGCGTTGGGAGAGTACGGCGCCGATTGCTAGTGTCTGTCGTCAAGATAAAGTCTTTTGTAAAGTCGGGATATTGCGGTATAGGGTTGTTGGATAGGAGAGTTTTACATTTCTCAAAACATTCTATGTAATTTTTATTAGTTATATCAATTTTATTTCCTTTTTTCAAACAAGTAGTAAGTGATTTCGTTATTTTAGAAAAATTATCAATAAAACTTCGGTAGTAACCGAGTAATTCCAGGAAGGACTTAACTTTTTTAGGATTTTTTTGGAATTGTAAAATTTTTAATTTCCTGAATTTTATCGGGGTTTGGTTTGATTCCGCCAGTTGTAATGATATGGCCGAGATACGCTACTTCTTTACGGAGAAATTCACAATTATCTAACTGAATTCTGAGATTAGCTTCGCGTAATTTTCGAAACACTTCTGTAACCGGTTGGTTACTAAAAAACTATGTTCAAAAAACTTGTGGGGGAATGGGAGAGTCAATTTTAAATCAGACAATAAATAATTTTAACTATATAAATATTTAATAGAGATAGAATGTAATATGTTTAAAATGTACAAAAATATAAAAAGAAAGAATTAGCAAATGAATAACACATATACAATTATATTCAAACACAAAGAGAATAAGCCACTTATAAATTACCTACAATATTTTACAATTACGCCGTGGTCTCGGTTATACAAATAGATATGTTTATTCTTAAGTAGATAAGCGACAGACAATTTACTTACAGTTATACATCTTTCAGTCCGCTTCAGCAGGGAATTCGGCTCTCAATTTTCAGCTTTGGAGTAGAAAATAAATAACTTCCACAATAAACTATACTGTTAAACGTTCGCTACACCACCGGAACCCGACTTAGCACTTTTTATGTTGGCTTTACGAAACGCGGGAAACGACTGTCTGCAGCTTGAAAGTTATACTCGAAGGTTTGATCGATTTGCTTCCTCTTCCTGATCTCCTGGCCCAATTTACTCCACTAGAACCCATAACCGGAATACTTTCTAAATAAGGATAGTAAATTCTTACATCGAAAAAGTAAATTTAGAAATTTTGGGACTGAAGGTCCAATAAACTTTATCCGTCAAATAAAAATGAATCCGCCGACAGTACGTGACATTCACAGAACGACGGAACAATTTGAAAGCCTTAACAAAAATACGCTTGTTACAACTCTTTACCCCTTAGAATAATTATGTTTTCCGAAGGAGAATATAAATATTACATCTTAAGCCTACTTAACTAAGGTTTGGACGATCCTCTCTCAGGAGCCAGGTATGCGTTGGTTTCGGTATCACGAAGCGTCGCCTCCTCGGTGATTTCAAAGGCAGGTACTTGGTTGTGCTTTTCTCATTGGCCACAGGTGCATACACTCCGGCAGGAATTCGCTGTTTTTGGTTGTTGGTGCAACGAGTACTTTGCACGAAGCAGGAGTGACAAGCGCCGAACCTTGATTCGCCACCCTTCCGACAACGGGGCGCTGAGGTCGACTTCGCAAAGTCGGCGAACACGTGATACCCTTGGTCGTATCGGCTTCCTGTAGAGGGATTGAACGTTCCCTCGTTATAGTGGCTTGGAGGATACGCTGTAACAAAAGGCCAACAGCAGTAACTGGATTCTCATTTAATTTCTACTCGTAGCATAATTCTTTCTATCGGTATTTTATTTTAGATTGTATTCTCAAATATGAATTTATTAACGGAGAACTCTGAATAATATCAATGCTATAGTAAAACTAAACTAAAATGGAAATTGAAATGAAAACCTATTCTAACGACTATACTATCCTAACCTACGAACTCAATGAGATTACAATTATATTCTTTGTAACTAGCTAACCTAATCACTTGAGAATTAGAACCGCTAGTTAATAACTGTGCCATTCTGGGTCTAACTCTCAAGTTGGCTACCGTGGGACAGGAGCGCCAAATTCCTGAGTGACTTTATAATAAAAATCACCTAGCATCTGCCGTAATTTACTAAAATTGTACCTAATGTAACAATGAAAACAGTCAAATTAATCATAATAAAATTCAGCGGATTTTCCGAGCAATAAGTTCAAGTATTGATTTTCGGGGAGAGCACGACTGACGTAAGTGTTATTTGGAGCTGGTTCACTGGAACTAGGTTTCTGGTTTACAACCGGAGGTGAGGGGTTTATGAGGGACATTTCAACATTTTGATGGTTGGTTCTCCCCCAACTCGTAGAATTACTTCTTCTTCACATATTTAGGCCCACATTCTTGAATTTCAAAATTGCATACAATAAAGCTATAACGACTAGTATGGAAGAAATAGTAATGGACACATAATTCGTATGCTTCTGGATACGGATATTTTTAAAATTTTGAATTTGGTGCTGAAATTGTTTTACGTCGATATCTGGCCTCACAGTCTTAGTGTCAATACTGGTTAAGATAGTGTTAATATTGTCTTGTTTAATGGCAGTGCTGTTGAATTTTGAAAGGTGGTCGATACTAACGTCAATTGGCGGGACAAGTAATTTATCTACTTGTTGGGACAATATTTTAGATATAACTATTGTGTGGGACAGGAGAAAATAATTTGAAGAATGGACAGTGCAGGATGCAGGGATTTCGAGGGTTCCGGTTCCTGTAATAGTTTTCTTATATATGGATAACTCCCGTTCATCTGTACTTGGACAATTATAAGTTAGGATATCTTTGTCAACGCTATAGACCCACGTTTTGATATTATTTATTCTATACAAAATTGATTTTCTTTCGAACGTAATTCTATGCGAACAAAGTTTTTCAGCTTGAACAGTATTACCGGTATAAAACGCAGAAAGACAAGTTATATCGGAAATTCGACGTACTGGACGCGTTTGTGGACAAATTTTGAATGACCCGGTTTAACAGGAGACTAGATCGGAAATATCTAACTCTACAAAAAACTGTTTGTCTTCGGACATTGCTAGAAATTCCGAATTAGGCTCAATGTAGAGTCGGACACTTGAATTGCTTTCAGGAGCTGAGTATGGTAATGCTAAAGCCCTGAATACATGGAAAAACCTTCCCGGTGCTTTTAAGGATAGTTCTACGAATAACCGTAAAGTACTGTCAAAATACGCTGCATGTACTCTCGCGACATCATAGTACATATATAAATTTCTCGCGGTGTTCGCTGTTAATAAAGTTAGGGTAGAAGGTAAATTTGACTGGATTTCGTTCAGTGCCAACTCAAGCGTTTTCGAGTTAATGAACACTGGACTTAATTTACCTAAGGCTGTTACCTCTATTGCATTTTAAAAAGTCATTACTGACTCTTTTAGGTCTTCTAAAATGTATTCGGCAGTGCGAATAGCAGAAACTAAACTTATACTCTGAACTAATTTGGTTTCAAATACTTGTCTCATATTATTCTGTGATTGTAGAATCGCATCGGTTTTATTGTTTAATGATTCTAAGACTACTTTGAATTTTTGAAAATTTGAGTTTATTTTCTTTTCGTTTTCTTGAATATTATTAATGATAGTTACTTGATAATTCAATAAATTTATGATTCCGTCATTTTGTTTTCCAACTGCGTTTACTTTTTTTATTAATTTCAGCTAAATCTGACGTGGTAGCGGTACCGAAAAGAAACTTGAGCGCGTGTCCGCCCAAATCTATTAAACCGCGCTTATTCTTTTTGTATGGGGCAACAGTCTTAAGTAAATTTTCCAATATTTGCCTAACTTTATTAGCATCGCTTTTTATTATGTTCATTTCTCTACTTACCATATTATTTATCTGCCTCTTTGATTGGTCAGCCATTCCTTCTTCCACGGCCACGTTGACTTGAACGGCATTTTCTAGCAGGGCCTCGAAACCATCCAGGGTGATTTTATAGCCAGCGATGTTGACATCGGTCGTCAGTATCCAGTTATCACCAGTAAGCAGTATCTCATCTTCCTTAGTGAAGACCAAACCCTTATCTAGGACTGGCATATCGACCTCGGCACTTGCGGCCACGCATAGTGCAATAAAATATATTAACCCTAAAACCAAATTATGTAAACTATTTAATACGTTATTTTTTACAAACTTTAACTTTTAATTATTATTACTTAATTTCGTGTTTACCTAAATCAATTATACAACAGTGAATTTTAATCTATTTCTTACCTAAAGTTAAACCATACCATTACCTATATTTACATAAATATATCCTACTATTGGATATCCACGGATAGTCCGGAGGGCGTCCAGAATTCCGGGTAAGATATTGCCGCTGCGCACCTGAAGTTGATGCCCTATTCTCATCGCTTTCCTCAACTTCGAGGTACGCAGGTTCGGCCAGATTGCTTCCTTCAGCGACGTTCGGTGAACCCGCTTCCGATCTGACGTATGGAATATCCCTTTCTGGTCTCGTGCCATTAGCACCGCCGTCGCGAGCATTCGTCCCTTGCTCGTTTGGTTCTAGTGCAGTTAATTGGGCCAGGAGATCAGGAAGAGGAAGCAAATCGATCAAACCTTCGAGTTTGGTATCTAATGGAATTCCTGAAATCTCATTCTGACAGTTCTCATCCTTAGAACTTTCCTCCATGGTATGGAATCACAGTTTTAGACGATATGCATTCACTACCTTCTCTTTCTCAGTTTTCGGATTTTTTATAACGAAGTTGGTCGAACTGGTTTGTTTTATAATCCTAAACGGACCAATCCAGGATTTAATAAACTTCTTGCACAGACCTTGAGGTACGGTTGGATCGTTCAGGAAAATCCGCTTTTTGATTTGGTAGGGGTTTAGCTTCCGGATACCTTGTAAACGCGTCTATAAAAGTTAAAATGCATGTGTTGCCGCTACGACTCGTTCTAATTGGCCCTACTACATCCATTGAGACACGTTCAAAAGCCATCAAATATTCGGGTAGTTTCCGCAAAGGTGCTGGACGAAGATGTGGCGAAGTTTTTCTTTGGGCGCATGAGAGACATTTTTCACAATATTTCGTTATGTCCCCCGTCATGCTTTTCCAGAAAAAGTTCTTCTTTATCTTCAAAAATGTCTGCTCAAAACCTAAGTGCACTTGGCCGTATTGGTGTCCGGTCTTTGGGGGTGGTTTTAAACTTATGGTATTGGTTATTTTTACTTAAAAAGGGGCAGGCCGATTCCCTTGCATTTTGGAAAGGGAACGACGAAAAACTTACGTTTTTGACATAACTTTCAAGCTGCAGTCAGTCGTTTTCCGCGTTTCGTAAAACAACATAAAAAGTGCTAAGTCGGGTTCCGGTGGTGTAGCGAACGTTTAACAGTATAGTTTATTGTGGAAGTTATTTTTTTTTTCTACTCCCAAGCTCCTAAGCGGACTGAAAGATGTATAACAGTAAGTAAATTGTCTGTCGCTTATCTACTTAAGAATAAACATATCTATTTGTATAACCGAGACCACGGCGTAACTGTAAAATATTGTAGGTAATTTATAAGTGGCTTATTCTCTTTGTGTTTGAATATAATTGTATATGTGTTATTCATTTGCTAATTCTTTCTTTTTATATTTTTGTACATTTTAAAAATATTATATTCTATCTCTATTAAATATTTATATAGTTAAATTTATTTATTTTCTGATTTAAAATTGACTCTCCCGTTCCTCCATAAGTTTTTTGAACATAGTTTTTTAGTAACCAACCGGTTACACTTCTTCTACATTTATTAAATGTTCTTCAAGAGATGTACCGAGAATAATAATATCATCGAGATATACGAAGCATGTTTTATTTATCAAATCTTGTAATACAAAATTCATCAAGCGCTGAAAGGTAGCGGCCGCATTTTTAAGTCCAAAGGGCATTCGCTTAAATTCGTAGTGCCCGGTGTTAGTTGAGAATGCAGTTTTGGGGATATATTCGGGATTAACTTCTATCTGATGGAAGCCAGAAGTTAAGTCTATGGTTGTGAATTAATTTGATTTTCCGAGTTTATCAAGTATGTCTGTAATGTCAGGGATAGGAAATTTGTAGTCAATAGTTTTGTCGTTTAGTTTACGGTAGTCAATTACAACGCGAAATTTCTGTTTACCGGATGCGTCCATCTCTTTCGGGACTACCCAGTTGGGAGCAGACCAGGGGGAGTACGAATGTTGAATTATATCGTCGTTCAACATTTTTTCAATTTGAGTTTGCACTTCCTGTTTGTATATTTCTGGGTATTTGTATTGTTTTGCGTGTGCAGGAATATTTTCGGTTGTTTTTATGTCATGTTTTATTTTATTAGTGAACGAAAGTTTTTGATTAACGCTTAAGATTAAATCTTTACATTTATTTAAGGTTACAAATAGTTCTTTTTGTTCCGATTCGTTTAAGTGGTCATTTCTGATGGTCTGTTTATTTATTTCCATATTAAGAGTTTTATTTTGTTTTTGATTTAAGTACTGAAATTTATATTTATATTTGTTTAAAAATATTACTTCACCTTTTTCAAATTTGAATTTAGTTTTTAACACTTCAATTCCGGGTATGCCCAATAAAATGACAAAATCTTTATGAAAATTAAAAATATAACTTCTCAAATTAAAATTTTTAAATTGAAAAAATGTAAACTAACTTCCGGACGATTTGCCATTGCATGTATGAATTATAAAATGTTCACAAAATTTTGTTGTGTCAGGTTTAATTAATTTAGGGTGTATATAATTTTGAGCTGAACCTGTGTCTAGAAGTATTTTCGTATTATTAATTTGTATGAAAGGGAGTTTACTTAAATTATTTGCTAGCGATTCGTTTAAGGAGAATCGAGTTGCTGAAAAATTTGAGTATCAATTTGTTCAATATATTCATTTTCGTTTTCAGTAGTTTCATTAATTTCTTGTATATCAGAATAATTTTCGGTCTCTAAATTTTCAGATTCATTGTTTTCAAAATTTTGATTAAATAATTCCTCACATTTGTAATTTTGCTCTGGTTGGTTTCGTTGAAAATATTTTCGTGGGGTTTGCATACTCATAGGGGTTGGATTCATAAACTGTGCGTTTTGAATATTTTCTCGTAGGGCGAATGGTTTGGGTTGGTATACTTGTTGTGTTCTTTGTGGGCCAGGGAATTTTTGCATGGGTGATACATGCTTTTGTTGCATAGGGGATGGTTTTTGTTGAATAGGATGGTTGAAGTTAAATGGTGTAGGTTTATAAATTATTTTGGATTTTGTTTAATATTTGGTTTTGGTGTTGATTTTCATGTAAATATTGAAAATCGTTTGTAAGGAGATTTTCAAGACCTTCTAGTGAAGATGGATTGCGTGTGGCTAAGTTATTTCTGTAAGAATCTTTGCAGTTGGAAATAAATAAATGCACGGCTATGGATTGGATGTATGCGATGATGCCATCTTTTGCGTTGGGTGTAAGGTTACACTGATTAATTTTTGCTACGGCACGATCGTTAAGTTTCTGTATTTCTTTTAAATATTCAAATGTAATTAATTTACCTTGTTGGAGTTTGACCATATTTCAGATAATAGTTGGGGCCTGTTGTTTATCATTATATTTTGCAATAAGAAACGTGCGAAGATCTTTCCATGTATTGAATTTATGAGCATTTATTAATTCTTCTGCGCGGTCAATTAATTTTGATTTAATTTTAAATAAAATTACTTTGCTTTGAATTTCATTTGGTTCCAAGGCATTAATTAATTCAATAATTTCGTCAGTTTGTGTTAGGAAACGAGTGAGAGCTTTGGGGTTGCCATTATATTTTGGTATGGCGTAAACTAAATCATTAATAGTTTGTTGATTTCTATGATAGTCTGCGGTGGGTGCTACCATCGGATGGTTTTCTAAGTCTGACATTGTGTTCTCGTTAATATTTAAACTATTCAATATTTCAAGTAGAGAATCCAGTTCAGATTTAAATTGTAATTTGTGACAGTGATTTTGTGTGTACAGTGATTATGACAATATAATAATACAAATATAAACTTACAATAGTAAGATTGTTCCTTTGATCATTGGTATGGTTCGTCATCTTCTTTCCGATGTTCGCTCGGCAGGCTGGGCTGGAAGACGGGGACATCGGCACTTCCGGTGAGGTTGGTGCTGATTCCTCGGCAGTTGAGAATTCTGGTTCACGTTGGAGAATGGGATGATGCTCTGACTGTGGCGACGGCTTCAACCCTGTCAGGATGCTTGTGTTGGGAAATCTCATACAGTAACTTGTGGCACTAGCTTTGCTGGTACTTATGGAGTTCGTTTCAAAACGTTAAATTTACTATGTTCGAATTGTGATTAAACAGTAGAAACTGACTATCACTGTATTTTGACGAATTGAATTCTTGTCGAATTTTCGAAACAATTGATATATCACAATACAACCGACTACGCCAATTATAATACTAGATCAATTCAAACTATAAAAAATTATTTTAATTTAATTCAAGCAATTACAACATGTTTATACTTTGATGTGCAGAACAGAATATAAATCTACTATTTACATATCTTTCTTTTATGTGCAGAATTTACCTTACTAAGCTTTTAGTCTCTTCTTACAGCGTGAGAAGTTGTGTGATGTAACATACGTAAATTATTGTGCAATGCAGGGCTAGACTCCTATATTACTTATATAATAATTTAGGAACAACTGGTTTAAAACAGCATTTCTATATCTATGTAGCAAGCTATTCTTTGGCATGATTTCGTATTTTTGTATTTTATTTAGAAACTAAAATAATAACGGTTTGCGGTTTCGTTGTTCCTTTGTTGCACAATATATGCGTTCAAAGATAAATGTTTTATTATATTGACGGTAAAAAGGGATCCCGAATAATACACTTTCCTAGGTACATCCTTTTTCCGCACGGTTCTGAATGAATCATATAATATCATATAATAATTTTAACATACAATTATAATGATAAAATATGTCTAATATATTCCTACATTATTCACAAGTAAAATGATCGATATAAAAAAAAATTAAACAACTTAGTAACAAATAATATAGACTATACGTATATATATTCATATGAAAATTGGTTTCAATAAATAGTTTTATTATTAATAAAAACAGTCATCAAAATCGTATGAAGAATATATCTTAAAATTTTAAATAATTCAAAGTATACCGTATTCCTTTAATAATTGTTGCACTTTAACGATAAAAATTTGCAATTTTAGAGAAAAGATAAATTAAAGTGCGTAATCAACCAAAAATATAATGATAATAATACCTAGCCAATATTTTAAATAATTTAGAAATTTGGATAAGTTAATTCTGTTATTTTTAAGTATATATTTGACACTAAAATTGCTACAGATATTTATACAGTGAAAGCATATCTTACCTATTTTAAATTTGAATTGGAATATAATTAACGATATGGAATTATTTCAGTATTAGCGAGTGTAGAATCAGAAAACCGATACACTGTAAAAATGCCACAAGGATAAACTCTGTATTTAGCTAGCGAAACATCAACAGCATCTCAACGAATTGTTTTTGGTTCCAAAAGAACTTTTAGTACGAGACGCTTTGACTTTATGATCAAACACGCCCGGAAGCTATAAGCTTTGTACGGAAGTTAGCTTTTGCTAACTGCCTTTATGGATGTTATTTACAAGAAAGTTCGTAATTTCCTATTTATTTAAACCTAGTGGACAATTAAAGTGAGACTATTTAGATAAAACAATTGAATATTTAAATTCCAGCATATAGCAGCCTCAACAATAATTTAATGATGTATTTGATTTTCTATATACAGGTGGTCCATTGGAATGTATTTTTTATTTTATTCGATTATTATAAATATTACCGAAATTTTTTTCAGACAAAGTTTATTTTATAATAAAATGCCCATGTAAGTTTTTCTACCGGGTGTTCTATTTCCTCACAATGATAATTTTATAATTTAAAAAAAAACATCCTATATATTTTTGCAAAATTTGATAGACCTTTTGTATCTCTTTAAAATAGTTCTTATTCATTATAGTTCTAAAATGATCAGTACAGAAACTATTCACGTTTTTATTTATGAAGAATCACACACAGAAAGTTTGCCATGAAATTAAAAACAATAAATAAATTTATCAAAAATGTTCGAATTGAACATGAATTTAATAAAGCAAATAAAATATAACAAAAAAAAAAGTTATAAAACTAAGTGAAAATAATAAATAATAATGATTGAAGATCTGGCAGCATCTAATCTGATTTTTTTAAACATTCTCACACAATTATATGGCATATTTTCTGTGTGATTATTGAATCATATAGACGTTAATAGTTCCTGTACTAATCATTTTAGTACTATAGTGAATAAGAACTTATTTAAAGAGAAACATAAGATCTTCATTCATTCATCCAAGTAAATGAGTAGATAGGAGACTTCTACTCACACCGCTATAGAGACTCTGCCCTCTTCGGTGTTTGCATGTTTATTATGTTTTGCACGTTTCTTAAGTCTTGCTTCTTTTCTAGGCGCGTACGTTTAGCTGTATTTTTTCTAAGATGCTTGTAATTTCGTCTGGTGGGTCTTCTATGGCTCCCAGGAGAACTGCTGGCGGGTACAGGTGTTTTCTGCGAGGCTTTCGCGGGAACGGTTGTGGGGGGTTAATTAGGATATCATGGGGGGGACTGGAGGGATTAATATTCCGTAGGGCAAAGTTTTCCTACATTTGCTTAATGCGCTCGACAATCGGCAGGGTTTGAGCTGCTTCGTGGACCTCTTTAGATGGATAGCAGAATGGCATACGGCTCGGTAGCGACGAGTAGTTGGAGAATCTTGGTGCGGACGGCGGCAAAAGCGATGGAGTAGTAATCCATTACTGGCCTGATGAACGTTTTATATGTGTGCAAAAGTACTCGTTGGCGGCATCCCCTCAGCTTTCCGCGGACGGCGGCTAGGAGTCGTAAGCGGGACCGGAGTGCTTGTTGGCACCTTACAAGGATGGGCCTCAGGTTGGCAGTTCTAGTATATGACACAAGATCTTTAAAATTTTGTAAAAAATATATAGGCTGTTCCATTTAAAAATACTACGTTCCATACTATTGCGCGAAAATTTAGCACCCGGTAGCAAAACTTATACTGCAGATACGTGGACATTTTAATGTAAATTAAACTTTGTCCGAATAAATTTTCGGTAATATTTATATTAATCGCATAAATTAAAAATACAGACCGATGGACCACTCGAAAGGTATAGTAATTTGTAACAAGGCGAACATTCAGAATACGATTTATTGTTTTTACTATCAAAGCGATTTTAAAATATCAAGTTTCAAAATGCGTTTGGGACGTGAACGCATCGAAAATCGCTTTGACAGGAGTTCTTGTTTTCTTGAAGTTAATTTATTGCTACACATGTGTGTTAGAATTTAGTTATCATAAATAGTCATTTGAGTTTATCGCGGCAAATATTCTGAAATATCGGCTTGAGACGCCATCTGGGGTTGACAGATTTACACATCCTGGTCGAACCCTAGATAAGGTTTTAGTTTTTAAGTGTTCTAGTTTTTATGTAATCTTTGTGTTGGTCCTCAAAAGATTTCCTACCCCCGCGTTCCCGCTTATGGGGTAGATGCGTGTGTTTGGCCAGCACAAATGAGAGTTAGATTTTGGTTGTTAAACAGAGCAGACGTGTTCTCACGTCTGCTGCACTCTACAAGATGTAGAATTTCAGTAAATTTTGTTTTGCTTAATATGTTTTGGTAATTGTAACTTTTAAACATATTCATACGTTGTCGCCGCTGTAATATCTGTATTTGTCTGTAAATTGTTAAATTCACAGTTTCACCATTTTATTAAATAAAAATTATTTTTATCACCTTTAAAAGTGTTGTGTTTTATTTTGTTAACCTTAAGTTTCAGTTTACGCCCGCCGTGCTACAAATTTTACAAGTAGTTATAAGATTTATAATACATTATGTGTCCACAGAGACATTTAAGGAAATAATTAATATCTGCAATTGCAGAACCTAATATCAATGCATTTTATTTCTCCAGTTTTATATGAATACAATACCAATAAATTATATTTCACGACTATTATTATTACGATCTACAATTGCACAATTCTTTATTTTTAAATCGTGCATTAAGTTTTATTATTATTATTGGAATCTGCAATTGCAGAACTCGTCATCTTAGCGAAGTTTAATGCTGTGTTAATTATACGAGAAGTATAGATATTTTATAAGTAATTACAATAAACTGTACTTTTCAAAAAGCATTATTATCTTTGGGATCTGCGATCTGCAATTGCAGAACTTATTATCTCTTTGAATATTCCTACTGAGCACTTTTTATGAGATTTACATAATAATTTGTACTTTTTAAATATTATTATTCACAAATATTATTTATTGGGATCATTAATTTCAGACCAATAGATTTCCCAAATTTTAGATCTTGGTAGATGTTAGAAACAATACATATATTATAAAATTAAAAGTATCCAGACAACTCATCATTATGACAAACATAAAATTTTATATTTGAAGAGGTACAAAGTTGGATAAAAAATGATTTAATTTAAGGATGGATTCAAATTGTACAGATTCGACCGTTCAACTTAACTAATGTTGTTACATCTTGGCAAGCCCATATGAAAATTTGTTCTCTCAATTGTTGTTTACTGTGTTAATGTAAACACTTTTCATATTCAATATTTACTTTCAAAAAATAAAATAAAATAATAATAATTTTATAAGAAAAAAATTATTTGCTTGCATTACTTGGCTAGATAAATTTTGTAGTGTTTTGTGCATGTATTGATGAAATCTGTAAATAGTATAATTATGTCGTGATCTGCAATTGCAGAACACATGTATTATTAATAAATTTTATTTTCTAGCATTATTATTATCTCCATTTGCAGAAAGCAATATTATTTTTGGGATCTGCAATTGCAGAACTCTCTTTCCTAATCGAATATACCTATTTATCAAAAAATGTTGATATTTACAGGAATGTAGATTAAATTATAAATATTGAATTACAAGTGTGTAGATGAATCATTATTATTGTGACAAACATAAACTTTAATGCGAATATATGTATAAAAGGCAGACAGGGGCGGGGGAGAGACATAAACTCAGACAGCCGACCGATTATGAGTAATATTTCTTAACATAACAATTAAACATAATTGACGTTTGAAATAACTACGATCTTATTGCCTTCATGAATTTCACTATACCGCGGTGCTATTAAAAATTATTAGAATTAATAATAACTTTGCAATAATAAAGAATGATTCAATAAACGCTAGCTACCCTGAGTGTTGTTTAGTAATATCATAGAGAAATAAATAAAACTAATAATTATAAAATATTACATTTGCTATCAGCGCCATCTCTTAGCACTTGTACTAACAATAACTCACAGTTCTTGATATCAAACACTAATGACAGCAAATGAATAACTTTTTATTGGTATATTTGTTTTGTTATTTCGTGGCATTGATTATTTTAGAAAATAACCAATAAACATTACCGTTTTTTTTTTTCAGTTCCAGGTAGTGTTAAATAATGTTCCAGAGAAATCATCTCAATTTTTAACTAACATTTCATATTAACCGCCTGTAACTTACATATTTGGTTACTAGATGTAGATACCATCGTCTCACATCTTTTTGTCTAATATTAGAAAAATTACTTTCATTTGAATTTTAACTTGTATATCATTCAAGTAGTTACTGAAATAAAATAACACATGACTGATTTACCTTCTTATTATATTTATAAATGTCAGTTTAATTCTCAAATGTATTAAAATGTAATCTAAATATGTGCTAAGCGCTTTAAAAGTGCTATGTAAACAAAATACATTGTAGAGCATTGTATTGTTTGACACACTGATAAACGGTAGTCCGCCATAATTGACGGTAAGTAATTTATCATATTCTTGTAAACTATTGAGATTGTATTTAAAATATAATAAAGTATTTTAGAAAATGGGTAGTGAAGCATATAAATGTGATAGAGCTAAACTAAATGCAATTGATCCGTGCATATGTGAGATAGTTGGGCAAATTGATACAGTTACTGTATTTAACTTTTCTCTAAAAAATTCTAAATGGAATAAAAGCATGGAAGGAAAGTTTTTCATATGCAAACGCTCTAAAAACCCACAATTTGTGGTCCATGTTTTAAACAAGTCCAAGCGGGGTAAAAATATGATGGAGTTCATTGTGCCAGAACTGGAATGGAAGACTCAGGAACAAATGCTTCTATATGCTAAAAACAAGCAGATCTTTGGCATTCGAATAGATAACTTAGATCTCTTTCATAAAATATCTCATGTTCTTGACAAAATACTTTCGTTTGTAAAATGCGACGTATCAGTTGAAAAGGCAAAGACATCAAACATTGAAACTGACAAAGAAATGCCTGGAACTTCCCGCCGTCCAGTCCAACAACAGCCGGTTACAATTCTGGACCTTGGCGATGGTCCTGAGGAGATTTGCTACACAGCCACTATCCCTCAACCACCTTGTTCGCCTTCCAGGGTTTCTAGTGGCATGGAGGCTGGAACACGTGTTGAATCTAAACAAAATGTTCTTGTACCACCGGTGTTGCATCCATCGGCGACTATCGGAAGCCAAGCAGAATCGATGATACCGCTGGGTTCTCTTCAAAGCGACGAACGTCCAGAACCGTTAAGTAGACAACAGATGCTTCAAGTTTTCATACATTTGTTGAGGTCTGATGAAGAATTTTCGTCACATTTATATGAAGCATACACGAAAAAATTTTTTGAGTTAATGAAATAATGAATTTCACAACAAATTTAAAATTATTGATCAATATGTCGTTTAAAAAACTGCTTTAAATTAGATTTAGGTTATGTTTGGTTTGGTTTGTCGAAAATCCATTTTTCATATACCATGTACTTTGGTAGCAATTAATAAATATGTTTTAAGATATACAAATATTTTTCATTGCACAGGGATCAACGTTGTTTATAACGGTATTCATAAATATTTGTATTCTAATTGCGTTCCTGATACAGAATTTGTCTCATATTTATATGGAGCATACTAAAAAATATTTTGTTTGTTAGATGGAATAATAAGTTTCATGCCGAATTTTAAATTATTGATCAAATATTTTGTTAAAAAATACTACTTTAAATTAGATTTAGGTTATGTTTAGTTTGGTTTGTCGAATTTTCATTTGTCATGTACTCTTATAGTAATTAATAAATTTGTTTTTACATTTACAAATATTTTTCATTACTTAGATATCGAAATTGATTTTAATGGTATTCATAAATATTTGAATTCCATACCCGTTTTAGTGAAAATAAAATCATCATCTATATACATGTAAGTATAAATTCCTTTGTTAACTATATAACAATAAATTTGCACCACTTTCCTTCGTAAAACAAAAGAAAAATGCTAAGTATAAAACATATTATTGGAATACTTGTGGTAAAAATCGAAAAATAAAATAATATTATTTTCAAATATTACTTTACCTAAAATAGTATAAAATTTCTTTGCACCAAATAAAACAAAGGTAACTTAATGAACTTATTAACTTTACATGAAATGATTTATTTTTTTTACACTTAATATCATTTGCTGATGTGCTATTATAAAATAAAGTTGAAATCAACTATTAATACAAATGTATTTTTATGAATTCTTTATTTTATATAAATCTTTGAAGGAATTACAAAATTAAAGTAATATTTATTATCTAATATTAGTTATTAACGTTGCTTAATTCTGGGATTCAAATATTTCCATTACGGAGTAAGTTTCACTACTTGATGCATTTGTAACGCGATAAAAAACACTTCAAACTTCTATTAAATACATTGCCCAACTTACATACTTCCATCGTCTGTGATTTCGGTTTATAATTTTTATCTGATATTCAATTACAATCTAAATAATCCTGAATGAAGTTTTTGGAATAATAGGGAAAAAGAGCTTGTAGTCTTTTTCACGTTTATTTTTATAGTACGACCGGTTTCGAACTTTTGAAGTTCATCATCAGGTACTGTTACATTTTAAGACAACTGTAGAATGCTAATTAAATTATTTTGTATTTTATCCGGTGCTGGTACCTGATGATGAACTTTGACAATTAAAAACCGGTCGTACTACAAGTTTTAATACAATCTTTTCATTAACGCACAAGAGCTGCTAGCATTGTGTAACTTTTAAATTTTCTTCAACTATTTGTTAAAAAAAAAATTCTATTACAGTATTATTCAAATTTAAAACAAATCTACATTTTTAAAACATCTGAGTGGTACAAGAACCTACATGTAGGAGCGAGAAATTTTAAATTATACATTAATTATATTCGGAACCACAACTATACAATGTTAGAGTAGAAAACAAATTGTTAGCTCATCATATTTTCAGATAAAAATATTAATTTCATAACCATTATCTGTAATTTATTTTTAAATGTAAGTGAAACATAGAAGCACCAATGGTATAACACACAGAAGTAATAAGTTTTTTACCAATTCCAGATAAATATACAAACCAGGAAACAAGTAATAAATTAAGGAACCAAACGCTATCAAATCAAATCAAGTGCCATAAAAAATCATGAACTTCCAAAATTCAAAAAATAACATATACAAGCCACAAATATCGCCAATGAAGAAGAGCACAGAGAAATTTCCCTGTCAGCACTCATGTACCCTCCAAAACACGTAATCAAAAAACAACATTTCGTTGAATTCTTCCAAATGCTCAGTCCAAAATTAAGAGCAGGCGGCGAATACAATGCCAGACACCAACAATGGAGCTCAAGACTGTCTACCCCCAGAGGTAGAGAACTTCTAAAAGCCTATGAAAGCAAAAGTCTACAATTTGTGTCGACGTACTGGCAGACAGAAATACTAAAATTCCAGATGTGATTGACTTCTTCACGACAAAAGGTATTTCAAAAACTTACCTACAAGTTAATTTATCGATCTTTCACCCAACAACTCTCCAATAATTTTGCATTTTATAGTATTAAAATCAAAATAAATCAACAGAAACCATCTCTTTATAATAACAAAAAACAAACTGTGACTTATTTAGATAAATAATGAATAATAAAATAACCCGCAATGTTCCTCTAAGAAAATCCGGCGACCTACACAATCCAGGCTGCCGCTTACGAAACTACTCCCGCAGGCAACAGAACTACGCAGATTTCAGCCTGTCTCGAACTAGTGAAAAACAAAATAGACGGAAATCGTAAATTAAGGAAAATCTGTCAAAAATTTAAATCAAAACCTGACATAATAGATCTAAATAAAGCCACCAATGAAATAATTCAATTGCTAAATTATATCAAGCACAAAGCACTTGAAGATTACCTGGGCAATCTGTCAAATACTTAAAAAATTAGGGACATGCCATATCACATGTCCTCCTATAAGAACACAAGAAGGACAATGGGCGCGATCAAGCAACGAAAAGACGGATGCATTTGGCAAGCACTTCGCACTAGTTTTTCAGTCTTTCCCACCTACAGACGAGGACGACAGCATCGAAAAAGAAAACCTCCGTTAATATTTGGATAACACTCTTCTAGTGATATACAAATAAATTATTTCAAAACTCAAGAAATTTGGAATATCATCATAAATAAACTAGACCCTAGAAACTAAAAAAGCCCCAGGCATTGATTTAATCACCCATGAATTGCATCCGACACCTAACTATTCTATTCAATGTAGTCCTTCAAATCCGTTATTTTCCAAATCAATGGAAATTCGCTCAAATCATTGTCATCCCAAAACCTGGCAAAAATTCAGAAGACGAAACTTCCTATAGACCTATCATCCTGTTTCTAACTCTATCCAAGCCATTTGACAAAGCACTACTCACAAGGCCGTATCAAATTATCCGGGAGGAAAACTTCAAACAAATCATCAATTTGGATTCAGACATGAACACACCACAGTTGAACAAATTGACGGAGTAGTAGAAGCTATGAACAACAGCCTTCAAAATAAGATGTATTGCTCAGCTGCATTCCTTGACATCAGTCAAGCTTTTGACAAAGTTGGCGCATTGGGTTACTTTTCAAGTTGAAACGTGACTTTCCCTACCAGTACTAGCAACTCCTCAAGTTATACCTCTGTAACCGGCAATTACAGATCAAATATCAAAACGCAGTCACTTGTATCCAATCAGTGAAATCGGGTGTACTTCAAGGAAGTGTTACTGGGCCGATTCTTTATCTTCTGTTTACAGCTGATCTTCCTATCCTGGATCTAAATTAGTTTTGGTTAAAAACTTAGCGAATTAGAACCAACTAATATAAATCTACCCACATCACCTTTACCACTGGAATATACACTTACGTGCCAGTGTATCTTAACAGGTACCAGCTACCTCGAACGGAGGACGTAAAATTACTGCTGTATAAAGCAATAATCAATCAGCAAGTACCTCAAACATCGTAATCGTCGAAAGATTTCAATCAAAAATCCTTTGGTTTTTCTCCAACTGGATAATTTCACAAGATATACCAATGCCTTTCGTTAAAGAAGAAATTCCCCGATTGAGTGCAAGATACATTCAAAGACTAAAATGTCACAAATATAAACCAGGCGTGAATCTCGTGTAGTGTGGTAGTGTTAAACGTTAAAATGTCACAACCCTCTAAATTTACCAGAACGATATATAAGTTTACTTTAGGATTAAGTAGTTTCACAAAAATAATTTAATTGTAATTATAGTAACTTTAGCAACTAAGTAAATGTAAGTAACATACTGCCAATGGACAGTTATTTTTCCATGTCATCTTTCATCACTAAAATTTACTGAAAATCTCTATCTCTGTACATGTAGATTGTACATATGAGTGGGTTCAAAAAAAAAAAATGTAAGTGAAACAGAAGTATAACTCACGGAATTAATATGTTTCTTAACACCTCCATATAAATATAGTACAAACGAGAGTTATTGATTTTGTATATTTACTTATTATATATTATCATAGTGTATTTATAGTGCACGTAGATTAACATGGCCTACCTAAGGAATGTAATGCTAACCAACTTTTACTTAGATGCCGCACTGCATGAAAGAGTGAACCAAAGTTTTACAACATCTCAGAGATAAGCTTGAAGGTAAGAAGTTGGGTGCGGTAGAAGGAAAATAGCAGAAAATATCAGCGGGATATATTTTAGTTTCTCTGTTCATTGGCGTAGTCAATATAAAAATATATTGCATACAAATATAATTTTACACTAAAATTTAAGCCTTACAAATGATTTAGTGTATTAATAAATTTAAATTAACATTTCACAAAATTTAATGAGAATATTTTTCGTGCCCGTTACGCAAACAAACTAGAAAAACCCACAGGTGAATTAAGTAGAATAATAACTATAAGCTTATAGCATTATCCAATTTACAAGTAAATTGATATAAAAATCGTTTGCTTACAATAAATACTCAGTTTGAAAGCAGTTCATTGTCATTAAAGTGTCATTAATGAAATATTATTAAATATGGCTAAGGGCCGGTATTTCCAAAATCTGTTAACTAGAGAATTTTATCAATATAATTAACAAAAAATATTGCATCAAAATCATAGCTTAAATGATGATTATTATTCTAGCTCTCATCTTTTGATGCGATATTTTTTTGTTTATTAAAATAAAATAAATATATCATCACGCCTTTTATCCATTATAGGTGTGGCACTCTGCTAACGCAAATCTCGGTAAGTGATATATTTTTGCTTATGAAGTGCGGTTACCAGTCGACAATTCATAGCCGCCAAAGATGTTAGTGGAGGAGGAACCACAGGGGTAAATGTAAATTTGCAACTGTCAGCTGTGGGCTTCGAACTAAGGATCTCACGATTCACGGTCCGACACGTTACCACGGAGCTATTTACCCCATTTTTTGTTTATTCCATTGATAATTTATTCTATGGTTTATCTGAGGTTGGGAATATCGGCCCTAAATCGAATAAGGTTGTACGTGGTGACAGTAGAGAAATAATTGATAAAGTTATTGAAAGTTGTGGCTTAGAATCAAAGCAGCAGGAATTTAAATTCTCGTTACATAACCCTAATGCACCTGTCCAGTTTTATAAGGGAGCTTCAACCAGAACAATTGGTAGAATTAGGATGGAGAATAAAATTAGAAATTTGGAGAACCCATCCAAATTATCATCAATTCCAGGCGCAAGAAGACAAAGATTGAGTGTATGGGAAAACATTCGTGACTTTGATTTAGAAGTAATTAGAAGAATTATTGAAGATGTTTATTTAATTTAATAAGAGGTTCCTACTTGTACTAAATTATTAAAAGAAATAAATACTAAAATTGAGTTTCCATGGCGAAAAATTTATTTTGTGTTTGTATGTTGTACATAGATTTTTAACTACTTATAGAAAATGAATTTAGTCAATTCAATTTTATGAAATTATTTTGTGTAGTTTATATTTTTATTGTTTTTTAGTCCATAATCTCTTACCGTTTATAACCCAGCTATGTCAAGTTAACCCGCACGCACAGTAGTTGCCTATGATAGTGGTCAATGTAAAAGTCATTGTGGTTTGTGAAAGTTTTTAATCGCCCATAAATAAAAATAAACATTATACATAAGTTCATAGAAAACATATAACGCAAAAACAACAAAATAAACAATACAATTTGAATAAAACTATCCACCATATGGATTCAATTTAATATCTAACAAATTTATCTTTTCTAGCTTTTAGGGATACAAAATTTTAATTTTGTAATCAGAATTAAGTGTTTTTGCAATTTCGCTCTATAAAAATTATAGATATAGACCGGGAGCCAGCAACATAAAGCAAGGATGATAAGTCCAAAGCTGAATCTTTTTGAGAAGTTAGCCAGTGTCATGGTTAACACGGAAATACAAGTATGGCGGCCTGTAGGTGTCGTCGTTGCACTGCGCATTTTTTTAAATTTGTCAAAAAAAAACTATGCCTTTGGGAATGAGTACAAAGTTAATTCTTGTTTTATATTGTATATTAGATAGCTAAAGTATGAAAGAGTTGTATGCCATACCGATGCGGCGTCTCAAACCGTACGCCATATTAAATTAAAGGTGTCATTTTATTTATGTCCTCTTGGATTACGAGTCCAAAGCTAATTTCTTTGTACATTGATGGAAAAAAAAATTATCAACGATGACGATCACGCCATACTGTTTCGGTGTCTCTGAGTGCCCGAAATACTGATTCAAAGATGTCAAATTTTTCATTAGTGTATGTATCATAGGCACACACCTGAAAAAAATGTTTTTCAATAGATTTTATTGTCTCAAAGACGAGTCTATGTGTGCCATACCGACTAGATTTCTCTAATGTAAGTTATTAACATTAAAAATTGTAAAATTTTTACAAATGGGGTGTATAACAAATTTAAGTGCCATACAAACTTTTTTGAGCCATTTTTAATGTATGGAGTACAAATATATATGTGCCATACCGACATCATATCTGTAAGGCAAGGAATAATCAAGTAAAGTAGTAAAATCATTAAAAAATGGTGAATTTAATTCAGTTATTATTATGTTGACTTTGAATATATGTTAATATTAAAAAAAAAATCGTTACTGCTGAGAGTATTTATTTCTATTACAAGTATTAACAAAAATTGTCCGAAAACGCTTATACTTTCCACTGGTTCAACAGCGATGTAATGCCATCAACAAAAAATGAAATTGTCATTAAAAATATAAGCGATGAAACGCCAAACCATCAGAATGATGAACAGCTAAATGAAGATGAAGGTTAATATATAAATATACATTTTACAATCATTCGGAAAAAAAACTTAGAAATGTCAATAATAACAAATAAACATAGCCGTTAGTTTTACATTTTTCTATAATTATGTAATTGAATATCACCGATTCATAACATTTGCAGAACCTGTAAGCTCTGATGAGGACACGGATGGAGATTCCGATGAAGAGAAAGACGATGATAATATTAGTGAAGCTACGGATTCATTTGATGAATTTGATTACCATGTAGTATCGAATGAGGACAGCGATGAAGATGAAATCTAACGAGGATGATAATTAGCTAAATATATATATATATATATATATATATATATATATATATATATATATATATATATATATACAGGGTGTTAATACTAAGTCGTTACACCCGAAAATGGTAGATAGAACTCATTAAAACAAACAACTTTTTTTAGCTCAAATTTTTTATTTGGAGCCCCATTTCATAGTTATTCGCGTTCTCTTGTTTTTCGAAAAATCGTCATAAATCCCTTATTTTAAAGAATATTTAAAAAATACAAAAACTTTTAGCATTTGCTTTCGGTTCTCTAAAACACTTGTATTTACAATTATTTTCTATTTCATCAAATAACAAAATGGCGACCAATCAAAAATTACTAAACAAGATATTTTGAAAACCACCCCATCGATTTTCGAAAATAAAACATTTTTAAAATCCTTAACCTTTTTATTACAATATTTGTCTGAAACATTTTTTTCTATCTGGCAAAAAAAAAGTTTTTGTTCACTTACTTGGCTTACATAAGTATTAACAAACTAAAAAAAAAGCATTTAAAACGAAGAAGCTGCTTAAAACAATGAAACAAAAACGAGATTAGATTTGACAAGTACTCAAAAACAAGTTACTTTAAATTTAGCGCACGTGTATGTCCGTTTGTATGTTTGTATTTTGCATAATTTATACGTAAACATGCATCATTATGAAAAAGTTGAACTTCTTGACATGCTTCGGGTTTTTGGGGAGGCAAGGCGTAATGCACAGGAAGCTCGAAGAATTTATCGGGAAAGGTACCCGAATCGTCAACAACCAAGTAGCCAACTCTTCAGAAAAATTTGTAGGCGTTTGTTAGAAACTGGTTGTTTCTACCCAACAACTGGTGGAAACGCCAACAGGGTACGTCGAACCCCTAGATTTGAAGAGGCTGTACTTAACATTATTGAAGATGAGCCATCGACGAGCACAAGAATAATAGGGAACAGATTAAATGAGAATCATGTCAGTGTTTGGCAAGTTCTGAATGAGCAGGGCCTTTACCCGTACTCTAGGCAAAAAGTTCAAGCTTTGGGACCTGACGACTTCCAGCCAAGACTATTGTTCTGTCGTTGGCTCCTTCGACGTTGTAATCTGAGAAGGCATTTTGAAATATTTGTTTTGTTTACCGACGAAGCTTGCTTCACAAGGGGTATTTAATTCTAAAAATAATCATTTGTGGGCTGACGAGAATCCCCACGCACCATTTATTCGCGCACATCAAAAACGTTTTGCGGTAAATACATGGGCTGGAATTATAGGGGAGTACGTTATTGGACCCTACGTTCTCCCAAACCGTTTGAATGGGGAAAATTATTTTATTTTCTTGGATACTATGCTGCCGGAACTATTTGAATACTTGTCACTAAACATAAGGCGGAGACTTTGGTTTCAGCATGATGGGGCACCGGCTCACACAACGCGAGAGGTCCATTTGCGTGGCCAGCCCGGAGCCCCGACCTAACTCCACTAGATTTCTTTCTTTGGGGTCAGATGAAGACCTCTGTTTACGAGACACCGGTGAACACAGAGTTAGAACTAGTGGCTAGAATCGTGGCTGCAGCAGAAGATATAAAAGAGAAGCAGGCAGTCCTTGCGAAGGTCTCCACCAACATCAAAGCACGCCGCCGGGCTTGCGTTGCTGCGAATGGTGGCCACTTTGAAAATAATATTTAGTCCCACCCTTGTTGATTTATTTTTTTATTGTTTTATTTTTCTTGTTTGTTTCTTGTTTTTCTTGTTTAATGGCAGCAAGCCTACTTTGTTTTAAATGATTGTTGCAGTTTGTTAAAATTTATCTTGCAATTCAATTTCAATAAAAACTTTTGTTGGCCAGATAGAAAAAAATTTTTCAGACAAATATTGTAATAAAAAGTTTACGGATTTTAAAAATGTTTTATTTTCGAAAATCGATGGGGTGGTTTTCAAAATATCTTGTTTAGAAATTTTTGATTGGTCGCCATTTTGTTATTTGATGAAATAGAAAATAATTGTAAATACAAGTGTTTTAGAGAACCGAAAGCAAATGCTTAAAGTTTTTGTATTTTTTAAATATTCCTTAAAATAAGGGAGTTATGACGATTTTTCGAAAAACAAGAGAACGCCAATAACTATGAAATTGGGCTCCAAATAAAAAATTTGAGCTAAAAAAAGTTGTTTGTTTTAATGAGTTCTATCTACCATTTTCGGGTGTAACGACTTAGTATTAACACCCTGTATATATAATCTTAAGCTAAATATACTGTATTTTATTTCTATTATAAATTATATTTTTTCTAATTTGTCATTAAACTTTGCCTATTAAACATTTATATATAATATACAATATTTTTCCAACGATTACCAATGATATTGTAAATATTTTGAAATAAAATTAGTTTTTACAGTATGGTGCCCTTTTAAATACCTTCTATTAGTATGACATCGCATCTATTCGTCGAATTGGACCACTGGGGACATGAAAGCGAACCGCCATACTTGTATCCATGATACATCCACTAATGAAAAATTTGACATCTTTGAATCAGTATGGCGGGCATTCAGAGACACCGAAACAGTATGGCGTGATCGTCATCGGTGATAATTTTTTTTTCCATCAATGTACAAAGAAATTAGCTTTGGACTCGTAATCCAAGAGGACATGAAAAAAATGACACCTTAAATCTAATATGGCGTACAGTTTGAGACGCCGCATCGGTATGGCATACAAGTCTTTCACACTTTAGCTATCTAATATACAATATAAAACAAGAATTAACTTCGTACGCATTCCCAAAGGCATAGTTTTTTTTTGACAAATTTAAAAAAATGCGCAGCACAACGTCGACACCTACAGGCCGCCATACTTGTATTTCCGTGTTAACCATTACACTGGCTAACTTCTCAAAAAGATTCAGCTTTGGACTTATCATAGGTGCTTTTTGTTGCTGGCTCCCGGTCTAATAGGTTCGTCAATTTATTTTGAACAATAGATGATCTTACATTAATTATAAGCTTAGCTTAGCTTACTAACAGGCAAAGTGAGAACTAAAAAAAAAGTGAAATTCCTGTATAAGTAAGCAACTTGAAGACTATACGAATGAATGAAGAAGAAGCTGATTATATATTTTCAAAAAACGAGGCCGCTTGAAATATAATATTCTTTATCTTCGAACAAAATGTCATAGAATCCTAGCCCTATGCATATTTTAATTCTAGATTTTTTCAGATTTTTTTTATTGACACAGTGTGCAATTATTTGACATTTCAAGTTTAGCTTCAAAAATTCGTTAGACTATGTCATTTTTAGAGATATTAAATTAGATCGATGCATAGGTATGCAACAGTACTTTTAATTATGTCTCTAATTAAATGTAAAAAAAATTCAAAGGTATCATTAGATAAATTCAACCCGAAGAAGGTGAACATGACCACAAGTCAACTTTACATTGAAAAATGATGTTTAGAACTATCTATGGCAAAGATTACGGAAATAAAGTAAACATAATATTATTTAATTAAAATCTTACATAAAAAAATAAATTTTCCACAACAAAATAAGTTAACATTAAATTATTAATTTTATAGTGAACGAAATTAATAAATTTTACTTAAATTTAAAACTTAGCTTACAAACATCAAATATAGTACACACCTACGACGCACAGTTGGATTACTTAACTATTTTTTATGAATTTTATTTATGAAATTGTTGTACGTAGATTAAGTGTGGTTAAGTGAAACACCTATTTTGCACACGTTATTAAACCTTTGGCCAAGTTATCTACCTCACTTTTTTTACAAGTGTACCTTTTGAAATACTGTACTTTTTATTGAAACGCGATTAAAGCTTTCGTATTTCTCGTCTAACAGTCTGCTATACATTTTTTAAAGTATCTGCACTATTTTCTTTAAGCCGTTTAGTGTCAGGTAAAGCAACATAATGCAACTTTACTCATTAGGTCAGCTTGACCCCAAATTACTTCAAACATTGCGTAAATGTACAAATTACACGAACTATGAAAGGTAAAGCAATTTATTCCATGTATGATATCGAAGGTTTCATCTTTAAGTATTAGTTTATTCAAAAACTTCAAGGTAATATTTTAAATTTTAAGTTTTTCATGTGAAACTTTAAATGAATTTGTTCAGTGTTAGAATACAGCTGTAACTTTCTTCGTCTTTATCCTTTTTATACTCATGTATACGAATGATATATTTTACTTATATGTTATCAACGAGTATAGTGTTATATAAAGAATATCGTAATAAAACTATCCATCAAAACCTCAAAACGGATAATGTTATTATTTTGTTGTCAAGGCCACGCATTCCGAGCCGAGTTCGAATCCCAGTTATGGTATGGCTTTTTGTAATTATATTTACAATTTATTTCATATTGTAGCCATAGTAGTTCTGTGTACGAAAATATTTCCAGAATAAAATTAATAAAACTATTCATCGACATAGATAACGTTAATCTTTTACAATCAATGTCCTGAGTTCCAAACTGCTGTTTATCATCTGGTACAATAGTATTAGTAACCCTGTGTTCTCAAATAACATGCTATTTATTCCTTATAGGTATGACATTCCTCTTTCTCAGATCTCGGTGCTTATACGAGTGAAGTACTGGCACCAACCATCAACTCAGTGTCTTCAAAGATGTTAGTATGCGGAACCGCAGGTGTAAAGTTAAAAGTGGCAATATTAGCTATTTGGGGAATCGAACGAAAGATTCTTTTTATCCACAGTCTTGATCTCGATCAAGGACATATTTTTCCGTCGGGAATGTTGGAAACCAACCGAATAGATCACGCACAATTAGATTGGCGCCTCGTTCTCTGCCTCAAGTGGGTTCATTCGCAACGAAGCATGCGTTCGGGCTCGCCTTGCCTCGATCGCGTTTTGCCTTATATATATATATATATATATATATATATATATATATATATATATATATATATATATACCTAGCTTTAGCCACTAAAGCTTTGTTTCAACTGGAGAATTTTTTTTTACTATTTTACATAATCCGTTTAGAATTATGGTACAACATATTTTCTAATATTTGTTGAATAGTGTTCATTTATTTTTATTTTGTTTTTAATTCTACTATAATTTATTTCATGCCTGGAAAAGTGGAATAACCTACCATTAAACTAATTTGAAATACGCTGATGTCAACTTCTTGCCTAACAACTGTAAGACTAATACAAATAATAATATTTACACACCTAAGTAAAACGTATTATTCTTATGTATCGCGGTCCGAGAGACACAAGCCTCTCTTTTAGTAGGTAATTCATTTTAGATACGAAGAAATGTAAATATTGTTACTGCCAAATTCCTGCAGTTCCATTATTATTCATTTGACTAGAATTGTGCACGTATGAACTTGGAAATTTTACTGATTTATGGAGGGAACTGGGAACATGATTTCACCGAATCTAATATTAAAATGACGTAGGAATATAGAAAATTGTTGCCTTTACATGACTCCGGTTATTATTTTGCAATGAATGTTTTAATCAAGGATACCTGCTGTGTTTTAGATTTAAAACACTGCATTGCCCAAATAGTTAAATAATAATTTCGTCAAATATATTATTATTAATTCTATTTTGTCAATGGCAATAGATATAAATTAGGGATAGATTTAATGTTCGTCCCTAACTATAAATATTTGTCAATTTTTCAAATATTGCTTTATTGGAATACAAAACTAATTTTTCACAAGAATCAAGATATACTCTGTCATGATCTTCTCTTGAAATCCAAAACAAGAAGTATTTCCACTTCCCAAAGCAAAACTAGAAGAAATTATTGTTAAGAAAAATGATATCTTGATAATAAGTTTTTGCATTCCGCATTTATGATTAAAATATAAAAATTTGAATCTATGAATATGATTTTCAAAGCAAATATTTTACGAAACTATTTATCCCATATATAGTATAAATTATATTTAATTAAATTTTATTATATATTATATTGTATTATTGCATTCGGGTACAGCATTTTTTATTTTTTCCTATGTTTATTTTGAAAATATATGTTACTTATTTATTAGATTGGGTGGGAGAAGTATTATTATGGGATAAAACCGATTCCGATTCTCGGCTAGTGGAATATGGTGGATCAAGTTACGTTTAGCTAAATTCTGTTATATCAGTTTCATTACTATTCGAGTAAATCTGATTTATATTTCTTTTAACACTCATTGTTTTAAATACAAAGCATAGAATATTGAAGTGAAATGCGACGCGACCAACATTTTAAGGAAAATTTAACTAAATGGGAGGGGCATGGGCAGACGCCAACGCTACGTTCTCGAGCGTTCGGATTGAATAAAGCGGTAGAAAATAGGGATTCTCCTAAAATATCATGAATCAAGAAATATCAAGAAGTCTTGAAACAAGACTAGTAATACGTTGTCAAGAAATGAGCAGGACAAGAAATGGTCACCAAGACCAGATTTCTTATCGTTGTGGAAACAATTTAAAAATAGCTATGAATTAATACAAATTTATTTACGATTAAAAATCCAAATTATATTTATATGTCCCACGATATATACAGATCTTATAAAAATGTTGAAAGAACTAATATAGTATACATTTTGATGTAATGGCATAATAGCACAGCATACAGTACGATCGACTGCTGACTGATCAGTGACACATGAGGGAGGAAAAAGCGTACTGTGTTGTATAAAAATTAAATAAATAAAAATCTAGCCTAGTACACTAGAGGTCATGGACTCGAATCCCAAAGCATAGTCGTTTGTGTTGTTCATAAAATTCAAAATTATCCACTCGAGAGCAGGCATATGGCAAAAATAGTTAGTGCACTTCCCATTTTCATATTAAAAAAAAATTCATATTTTTATTTATTATTGTTTCATTCCGAACAGTCCATCGAACAAAAATGGGAGGCTACTTGAAGGCTTTTTAGGATATTTGTATTTATCTCATTAAATAATTAAAGTGTGGTAAATTTTGTTTGAAACGAATGTAGACTAATATTAGTAGGTACCAATTTTCTTTATGTTCAATTTTGTAATATTTATAATAAAGAACTTTTCATAATTATAATTTTTGTATATTTGCCAAGTTATGATTTCTAGAAAAACTTAAAATATTATATCTGTAATAAGAGTTAAATAAATTAAATTCCATTTGGTGGGAAGTTTTTAGCTGTGTACAACAGATTTATAAATATTAAATCGAAATTACATTATTTTTGTACTGATACTTATATTATTTCAGATATAGAATTACCTGTTTTCTCGGAGTCATCTACCATTAAAATACAATCACAAATTGGAGGTGGTAAGTTTAATAACAACAAAATACGCAGATAGTACAAAAAGTTCTAAATTGTTGTTTTTTTTTTATGAAAATTGACGTGTTACTACAATTGTTGAAAATAAAAAGACGATGTAATTTTTTTCACTCAAATGATTAATTATATACAAAATGTATTTAAAGTCTATTGTCTCAAGGAATTTACAAAGTAATAAATAATAGCAAAACAAAAATAATAAAACTATTAATCACCATAGATAACGCCACTGTCTTGTATCAAGTTTGGGTCGAGTTTATCATTTCAACTGGCACAATAGCTTTCGTAATAACGCTAGTAATGTGATAATTTTCACTCATTTTGTTATTATTTTCAAAATATATTGAAAGTATTTTGTTTCAATTTCTATATAAATCTGACGTTTCTTTTAAATTAAATGCATGTTTTTCGTATTGTTTGAAATATAATCTGTTAATTATTAAATAACTTGGATATATTAAATTAATACAAGCATTCATTTAAATGGCAATACCAGTAATATAATATTAATAACACGAATCGCTAATGCGAATTTAAATTTAGTACTGGAATGCACATCTTTTCAATGAATACAAAATGTACTCAACATATCAATGAAGTACAATTTTTTTTTTCAAACGACTCAATATATGTCCAAAATACACTCTAGTAACTAAATAAGGATTTAATAAGCCAATGTTCCCTCATCACTAATTTGAAAATTATTTATTCGAATTTTACGCATTAGACTTTATTTTGTATTTCGTGCAATACATATGCAAAAAAAAAATATATTGTTTATATATGAGCGTAGTAAAGATAATACTTAGTATATGTGCATATTCGTAAATTAATAATGGTGTATAGTATTCCATGCCTCAGCATTTTAAAGAAAAATGTTTCCCGTAGAATACGAATCTAGAATAATAAATGATGGTTCTATTGAAAAAAAAAATCAAGGTTACCTATCCTTCATTTGACCTTGAGATTTGGTCTCAATGGCAAATTCAAGGTCACCATAATTTGACCCCCTCAAAACCTAGACACATTTGTCTGAAACATTTTTAACCATCTTACTTAGTTCTCTATATGATAGTCTGATAAAATTAAAAATATACACCTATATATAATTATATAAATTATAATACTAGATCAATTCAAACTTAAAAAAATTTATTTTATTTTAACTCAAGCAATTACAACGTGTTTATATTTTGATATGCAGAACAGAATCTAAATCTACAAGCTACATATCTTTCTTTTATGTGCAGAATTTACCTTACTAAGCTTTCAGTCTCATCTTACAGCGTGAGAAGTTGTCTGATGTAACATATGTAAATTATTGTGCAATACAGGGCTGGACTCCTATATTACTCCTCCAGCCTTAAGAGGAGAAGCTAATTCTTGAGGGGAATTACTTTTACTAATTTCATTTAACTCAATATCTTTTTGATTAATTTTATTTCTTTTAGAAAGATAACTTCTGCATTTACAAACATTCTTTAAACAATAACAGATAATTATAATCATAATTAATACTATAAAAGTATACAATATTATAAAATGAGTTTCATTATTATTATTGATATTATGAATTGAATCTAAATGAATCTCTCTTTGTTTTTCTATACTGAAGTTAGAAATATTATGAATTTTATGTTCTAAATGTTTTATTTGAATGTTTGTTATATTCCGATTTAAATCGATTAAATTTCCAAAGTTACTAGATATTTCTATTTGATTATTCACCTCACAAGTTTCGGTGATATAAATTCCCTTAAGATTTTGTATTTCAAAATTGTTATTACAAGTGAGTTTTACTTGTTGTTCATTAGGGAAATATAAATACTTTATTTTTGAATTTTTTACAATTATTACCGAATTTATTTGCGATAATTTTGAATATTGACAATGTTCAAATTCTTTATAGCAAATAATATTTTCCAAACGTTTATTATACTCGTTATTTTCAGATGTACAATAATATTCTTTATCGTCTAATTTTATACATTTATTAACGGGTTTTATTTTACAATTATTTTTCGAATACAATCCATTTACAATATTCATAGTCTCATATGAGTGGTATAGTTTTGTCGGTATAGGTGTGACTTGTATTAAGTTCTCTACTCGTGTGTTTATTTTCAATTTTATTTATTTCTTTAAGAATTTGTTCATAATTTATTACACCAAAATATAAAATATTTAATTTACAGAATGTAAATGTCTCTTCAAGTTGAACAAAAGAAAAATAAATATCTTGCGTTACTTGTGTGAATTGATTAATAACATTCTCAATTTATATAGTTACCAGTTCATCCAGAATTTTTGCATTGTATTTGTTCAATGCTTGAATTTTTTCATTTAATTCATTATTGTTTTCATTAATTAATTTTAGTTTTTCATTAAATTGAATAAGTGTATTATTTTTACTAGACATAATTTTCTGATTATTTTCAACATTATCTAATATTTGAACATAATGTTCCTTATCGGAAGCGTTGAGATTTCCGGTTATAATTTTGATTATTGTTCCGAGGCCGTTTATCAAACCACGTTTTCTGCGGTGTAGGTATAATAACTGAATTTTTTCTTGAATGTGATTTAATAAAGTATTCAATATATTACGGTTGTCAATTATACTATTATCGAGCTTATGGAGATCAAAGTTTAGAATACAATGCTTTGGTGTTTTGTGTTAATATTTCAAATGGTTTGAATAAATCTTCTAAACGAATTTTGAAATTTATAGCTTGAGTGTTTACCTGGATGTGGGCAACACCGAGTTCAAGGATATTGATGCCAGGGTTGTGGTCATCTTTTATTATTAACGTGATTCCATATGGAATCATTCTGAAACAGTAATACGGGGTTTCTTTAATTGTGTCAACTTGTGTTTTTTAATTTTATTGTCGATTATTTGACCGCGTTCGTGTACTACTGCTTTACCTTAATTTTCTTAAATTTGGGTTTTTCAATTTTGCCACTATTTCGTTTATGAATTTTTACATGTACATCTTCAGGGATATCAATTTGTTTATCTTGTGGCTTAGCGTATTTCAACTGGGCTTTTTCAATGCTATGTTTTACTTTTTGGTTAATTTCATTTAATATTTCCGAATGTTTATGTACGTAATCTTCTACGATAATTTCTTCAGGTTTAATATTTGAATTTACGTCTATTCCGTATACATTTTCGATTGGCGTTCGTTTTGTTATAGAGTAGATACAATTATTATACGCGATTAAAGCACAATTTAAACTATCTTTTAATTTAAGAGATTTTGTTATCGGGTTTTGATTTATAATACGCATATGTTCAATGAGGGATGAATGAAATCGTTCAACTATTCCATTGCTTTTTGGGTTATCTACAGAGATTAATGAATTTTTATTTTTCGTAATTCTAAATAATTTTGTATCAATTTGTTATTAAACTCTAAACCGTTATCAGATATAATTTTTATCGGAATAGTAAAATGTGTAAAATATTTTATTAATTTATTTAAAATAGTAACTGCGTTTTTATCTTTTAAGATATAAGCTATAGCAAATTTAGGAAATTAATCAACAAAAGTAAGTATTTTAGTTTGTTCTAAGGATAACAAATCTACATGTATTATTTCAAAATTCTTGCTAGCTGTTGGGGTTATAATATTTGGAATTTGGATGGGGTTCCGCTCATATTTATTCGCGAGACAGACGTCACATTTGTTTATATAATTTCGTATGTCTTTAGACATGTTTGGCCAGTGGTATTAAAGTTGTAATTTGTTATAAGTTTCGGTAATTCCACGATGGTTGGTTTTACCCTCATGGTAGTTCTGTATAGTTAATTGTTGTTCGTCTACGTACTCTATGTCTTTAACCATGCATTTACAGCGTACTAATTTAAAACTTCCTTTCACAAAGTATGTAATATGGAATTGATATTTAGTTTAAAATTTTCAGGTATCAAACAGTAATACGTAATACCGGATTGAAGATTATTTTTTATAAACTGTGTAATACTAGAATTAAAATTTTGTTTATTTAAATTAAAATAAATACGTTGAATTTTATTCTCAAAAATTTTATCTATTTTAACGCTATTTTTATCTTTTGTTTCTTTTACAATAATTTCATTACGACAATTGTTAAGGCACAAATATAAGTATGTCAGTCCATTTACTGGGCTTTCATCGTCTGAGTGAAGCGTTTCGTTATAAGACTCGGATCCTATATCAGCTTCTACGGATTCGTTATCAGAATTCAAGTTAAATTCTAAATGTTCAGGTTTATTAAACACATTGAAAATGATTATTGCCAAATATTATTTGAATAGATTTTTCAATTTTTATCCACGGTAATTTATCGTGTCCAGTGCCTATGCGTGGTAGGTCAAGTTCATTGATGTCTTTTGAATACAATATTCCAGTAGTTTATTTAAACTTTTCTCAACATTTAAAAGGGTTGGTTTTCTTTGATCATAAAATTCTTTTGGTATTAAATGTAATATTATTCTAGGTGATTTCTGAATATAAATTTTATTATGTAAATTAAATAATTTTGTTAAAGTGTATTTTTGTTTCACTTGTTTAGCAAATCCTTGTGACATATGTAAGTCTTTAGAAACACAGTGCACCAATGGATTTTTTGATTAAAAAATATCGGAAATTTTATATCGAATTTAAAATTTTGGTTTTATGCGCGAAAGAGTGTCAGCGACATAATTTTGACAGCCATTCTTATATTCGATTTCATAATTAAATTCTTCTAATTTGAGGCGCCATCTGATAAGTTTGTGATTAGGTTCTTTTAAGGAGTTTAGCCAGACAAGAGGGCGGTGATCAGTGATAATTTTGAATTTTCGGCCTAGCAGGTATGGGCGAAATTTTTAGTTGCCCAAACGATAGCAAGTAGTTCTTTTTCAATGACAGAATAGTTAATTTCATGCGAGTTTAATGTTCGTGAAATATAAGAGATTGGTAAGTCTTTGTTGTTTCCATCGCGTTGGGCGAGTACGGCGCCGATTGCTAGCGTCCGTCGTCAAGATAAAGTCTTTTGTAAAGTCGGGATATTGCGGTATAGGGTTGTTGGATAGGAGAGTTTTACATTTCTCAAAACATTCTATGTAATTTTTATTAGTTATATCAATTTTATTTCCTTTTTTCAAACAAGTAGTAAGTGATTTCGTTATTTTAGAAAAATTATCAATAAAACTTCGGTAGTAACCGAGTAATTCAAGGAAGGACTTAACTTTTTTAGGATTTTTTTGGAATTGTAAAATTTTTAATTTCCTGAATTTTATCGGGGTTTGGTTTGATTCCGCCAGTTGTAATGATATGGCCGAGATACGCTACTTCTTTATGGAGAAATTCACAATTATCTAACTGAATTCTGAGATTAGCTTCGCGTAATTTTCGAAACACTTCTGTAACCGGTTGGTTACTAAAAAACTATGTTCAAAAAACTTGTGGGGGAATGGGAGAGTCAATTTTAAATCAGACAATAAATAAATTTAACTATATAAATATTTAATAGAGATAGAATGTAATATGCTTAAAATGTACAAAAATATAAAAAGAAAGAATTGGCAAATGAATAACACATATACAATTATATTCAAACACAAAGAGAATAAGCCACTTATAAATTACCTACAATATTTTACAGTTACGCCGTGGTCTCGGTTATACAAATAGATATGTTTATTCTTAAGTAGATAAGCGACAGACAATTTACTTACAGTTATACATGTTTCAGTCCGCTTCAGCAGGGAAGTCGGCTCTCAATTTTCAGCTTTGGAGTAGAAAATAAATAACTTCCACAATAAACTATACTGTTAAACGTTCGCTACACCACCGGAAGCCGACTTAGCACATTTTATGTTGGCTTTACGAAACGCGGGATACGCTACTTCTTTATGGAGAAATTCACAATTATCTAACTGAATTCTGAGATTAGCTTCGCGTAATTTTCGAAACACTTCTGTAACCGGTTGGTTACTAAAAAACTATGTTCAAAAAACTTGTGGGGGAATGGGAGAGTCAATTTTAAATCAGACAATAAATAAATTTAACTATATAAATATTTAATAGAGATAGAATATAATATGTTTAAAATGTACAAAAATATAAAAAGAAAGAATTAGCAAATGAATAACACATATACAATTATATTCAAACACAAAGAGAATAAGCCACTTATAAATTACCTACAATATTTTACAGTTACGCCGTGGTCTCGGTTATACAAATAGATATGTTTATTCTTAAGTAGATAAGCGACAGACAATTTACTTACAGTTATACATCTTTCAGTCCGCTTCAGCAGGGAAGTCGGCTCTCAATTTTCAGCTTTGGAGTAGAAAATAAATAACTTCCACAATAAACTATACTGTTAAACGTTCGCTACACCACCGGAACCCGACTTAGCACTTTTTATGTTGGCTTTACGAAACGCGGGAAACGACTGTCTGCAGCTTGAAAGTTATACTCGAAGGTTTGATCGATTTGCTTCCTCTTCCTGATCTCCTGGCCCAATTTACTCCACTAGAACCCATAACCGGAATACTTTCTAAATAAGGATAGTAAATTCTTACATCGAAAAAGTAAATTTAGAAATTTTGGGACTGAAGGTCCAATAAACTTTATCCGTCAAATAAAAATGAATCCGCCGACAGTACGTGACATTCACAGAACGACGGAACAATTTGACAGCCTTAACAAAAATACGCTTGTTACAACTCTTTACCCCTTAGAATAATTATGTTTTCCGAAAGAGAATATAAATATTACATCTTAAGCCTACTTAACTAAGGTTTGGACGATCCTCTCTCAGGAGCCAGGTATGCGTTGGTTTCGGTATCACGAAGCGTCGCCTCCTCGGTGATTTCAAAGGCAGGTACTTGGTTGTGCTTTTCTCATTGGCCACAGGTGCATACACTCCGGCAGGAATTCGCTGTTTTTGGTTGTTGGTGCAACGAGTACTTTGCACGAAGCAGGAGTGACAAGCGCCGAACCTTGATTCGCCACCCTTCCGACAACGGGGCGCTGAGGTCGACTTCGCAAAGTCGGCGAACACGTGATACCCTTGGTCGTATCGGCTTCCTGTAGAGGGATTGAACGTTCCCTCGTTATAGTGGCTTGGAGGATACGCTGTAACAAAAGGCCAACAGCAGTAACTGGATTCTCATTTAATTTCTACTCGTAGTATAAGTCTTTCTATCGGTATTTTATTTTAGATTGTATTCTCAAATATGAATTTATTAACGGAGAACTCTGAATAATATTAATGCTATAGTAAAACTAAACTAAAATGGAAATTGAAATGAAAACCTATTCTAACGACTATACTATCCTAACCTACGAACTCAATGAGATTACAATTATATTCTTTGTAACTAGCTAACCTAATCACTTGAGAATTAGAACCGCTAGTTAATAACTGTGCCATTCTGGGTCTAACTCTCAAGTTGGCTACCGTGGGACAGGAGCGCCAAATTCCTGAGTGACTTTATAATAAAAATCACCTGGCATCTGCCGTAATTTACTAAAATTGTACCTAATGTAACAATGAAAACAGTCAAATTAATCATAATAAAATTCAGCGGATTTTCCGAGCAATAAGTTCAAGTATTGATTTTCGGGGAGAGCACGACTGACGTAAGTGTTATTTGGAGCTGGTTCACTGGAACTAGGTTTCTGGTTTACAACCGGAGGTGAGGGGTTTATGAGGGACATTTCAACATTTTGATGGTTGGTTCTCCCCCAACTCGTAGAATTACTTCTTCTTCACATATTTAGGCCCACATTTTTGAATTTAAAAATTGCATACAATAAATCTATAACGACTAGTATGGAAGAAATAGTAATGGACACATAATTCGTATGCTTCTGGATACGGATATTTTTAAAATTTTGAATTTGGTGCTGAAATTGTTTTACGTCGATATCTGGCCTCACAGTCTTAGTGTCAATACTGGTTAAGATAGCGTTAATATTGTCTTGTTTAATGGCAGTGCTGTTGAATTTTGAAAGGTGGTCGATACTAACGTCAATTGGCGGGACAAGTAATTTATCTACTTGTTGGGACATTATTTTAGATATAACTATTGTGTGAGACAGGAGAAAATAATTTGAAGAATGGACAGTGCAGGATGCAGGGATTTCGAGGGATCCGGTTCCTGTAATAGTTTTCTTATATATGGATAACTCCCGTTCATCTGTACTTGGACAATTATAAGTTAGGATATCTTTGTCAACGCTATAGACCTACGTTTTGATATTCTTTATTCTATACAAAATTGATTTTCTTTCGAACGTAATTCTATGCGAACAAAGTTTTTCAGCGTGAACAGTATTACCGGTATAAAGCGCAGAAAGACAAGTTATATCGGAAATTCGACGTACTGGACGCGTTTGTGGACAAATTTTGAATGACCCGGTTTAACAGGAGACTAGATCGGAAATATCTAACTCTACAAAAAACTGTTTGTCTTCGGACATTGCTAGAAATTCCGAATTAGGCTCAATGTAGAGTCGGACACTTGAATTGCTTTCAGGAGCTGAGTATGGTAATGCTAAAGCCCTGAATACATGGAAAAACCTTCCCGGTGCTTTTAAGGATAGTTCTACGAATAACCGTAAAGTACTGTCAAAATACGCTGCATGTACTCTCGCGACATCATAGTACATATATAAATTTCTCGCGGTGTTCGCTGTTAATAAAGTTAGGGTAGAAGGTAAATTTGACTGGATTTCGTTCAGTGCCAACTCAAGCGTTTTCGAGTTAATGAACACTGGACTTAATTTACCTAAGGCTGTTACCTCTATTGCATTTTAAAAAGTCATTACTGACTCTTTTAGGTCTTCTAAAATGTATTCGGCAGTGCGAATAGCAGAAATTAAACTTATACTCTGAACTAATTTGGTTTCAAATACTTGTCTCATATTATTCTGTGATTGTAGAATCGCATCGGTTTTATTGTTTAATGATTCTAAGACTACTTTGAATTTTTGAAAATTT
Organism: Poecilus cupreus; assembly: GCA_963942605.1. NCBI lineage: Eukaryota > Metazoa > Arthropoda > Insecta > Coleoptera > Carabidae > Poecilus > Poecilus cupreus. The sequence continues at coordinate 37,008,326 of OZ012715.1, read as the reverse complement.
GAGTTTATTTTCTTTTCGTTTTCTTGAATATTATTAATGATAGTTACTTGATAATTCAATAAATTTATGATTCCGTCATTTCGTTTTCCAACTGCGTTTACTTTTTTTATTAATTTCAGCTAAATCTGACGTAGTAGCGGTACCGAAAAGAAACTTGAGCGCGTGTCCGCCCAAATCTATTAAACCGCGCTTATTCTTTTTGTATGGGGCAACAGTCTTAAGTAAATTTTCCAATATTTGCCTAACTTTATTAGCATCGCTTTTTATTATGTTCATTTCTCTACTTACCATATTATTTATCTGCCTCTTTGATTGGTCAGCCATTCCTTCTTCCACGGCCACGTTGACTTGAACGGCATTTTCTAGCAGGGCCTCGAAACCATCCAGGGTGATTTTATAGCCAGCGATGTTGACATCGGTCGTCAGTATCCAGTTATCACCAGTAAGCAGTATCTCATCTTCCTTAGTGAAGACCAAACCCTTATCTAGGACTGGCATATCGACCTCGGCACTTGCGGCCACGCATAGTGCAATAAAATATATTAACCCTAAAACCAAATTATGTAAACTATTTAATACGTTATTTTTTACAAACTTTAACCTTTAAATATTCTTACTTAATTTTGTGTTTACCTAAATCAATTATACAACAGTGAATTTTAATCTATTTCTTACCTAAAGTTAAACCATACCATTACCTATATTTACATAATTATATCCTACTATTGGATATCCACGGATAGTCCGGAGGGTGTCCAGAATTCCGGGTAAGATATTGCCGCTGCGCACCTGAAGTTGATGCCCTATTCTCATCGCTTTCCTCAACTTCGAGGTACGCAGGTTCGGCCAGATTGCTTCCTTCAGCGACGTTCGGTGAACCCGCTTCCGATCTGACGTAGGGAATATCCCTTTCTGGTCTCGTGCCATTAGCACCGCCGTCGCGAGCATTCGTCCCTAGCTCGTTTGGTTCTAGTGGAGTTAATTGGGCCAGGAGATCAGGAAGAGGAAGCAAATCGATCAAACCTTCGAGTTTGGTATCTAATGGAATTCCTGGAATCTCATTCTGACAGTTTTCATCCTTAGAACTTTCCTCCATGGTATGGAAACACAGTTTTAGACGATTTGCATTCACTACCTTCTCTTTCTCAGTTTTCGGATTTTTTATAACGAAGTTGGTCGAACTGGTTTGTTTTATAATCCTAAAAGGACCAATCCAGGGTTTAATAAACTTCTTGCACAGACCTTGAGGTACGGTTGGATCGTTCAGGAAAATCCGCTTTTTGATTTGGTAGTGGTGTAACACACATTTTGTGTTCAACTAGAAGAAGATGAGATTACGTGCTTAAAACCAGAAGAAGGCATGCTGTGCGCCATCCGGCTTGTGTATAGATATTTTTTTTTAGAGATTTGTAACGCTTCAAAAATCGCTTTCCCATTGTATTACAGTTTAGAGAATTTTAGTTAATTGCCGTTTAGAGTTATGAGACAGATGTCAAGTAAAGTCGGGTTCAAGTAAAGAGTAAGTTATTTATGATTATTGCGAAGGAAACGGAAGGCGGTTTTGGGTGGGTTAGTGATTGTTAAGATTTCCGAAGATTCAGTTCTTAGAAGTAAAAAGTTCGTTAAAAAGTTTGTCAAGTTCCGCACCCTTCCAATCCCGAGAAATCTAGAATCACTTGACCAATTAGATTTTGTTAAAGAACTGTTTAGCCAATTGTGAAGTAGTTTTAAGATGCTCAAGTTAAGTTTAGTGGGGGTGAAATCACCCATCGAGGGTTCATGTGTGATTTCACTTCGACAGTCTTGTTTTAGACACTGATCGAAACAGTTTACAAGTTTTGTGTTCATCTCCTGTCGTTTTTAGAGTTGTGAGTAAATAATTGAATATTGGGTAAAGTTTTTCTTGAAAGATATTTGTTGTTGCGTTTTGAGAATTGATTATTTTGTTTATCGAGTAGAGTCGAATTGAGTTGTTTGTGTTCAGATTAAGTTGCGAAGTCTAAACTAAAGTCCAGTTTGAATCAAGTAAATTTCGGGTTAAGTTGCTAATGCTAAGTTAGATTAACTTGAATCTCTTGATTAATTGTGCGTTTATTTTCGCGTACCAGTGCACCAGTCAGCGAAGAAATGAACTGTAAGTAGATTTATAATTTGATATTTGTACTTGTGCGTACGTTGCGGTGATAGCATATTCTAAAGTTGGTAATAGGTTCAAGTAGGTAAACTGTGGTTGATCGTGTCGAGTTGAGCAAAGTAGTTTAATAATTTTGTAACCTATTTATTGGGATTTTTCTATTTTTATTTTTGTGTTAGTAAATTGTTATTGTTTTGAGAATTTGATTTTCATTTATACTGCCTTACATCCAAGTTTAGTGTTGAGATTATTTAGTGAGCCTTGTCCTACCCAGTAATTAACGACGTAAGTATTTTCTCGAACATTTAACTCTTCAGAACGGAGTTATAACTGTTCTGTGGTGGCCGGCGGATTTTCGCTACCCTTGGTCGATTAATTGATAAATTTTCTAATATTTTGATTAAGATTTCGGTCAAGTAAAATAAACACTTGTCAGTACTCATTGGCACTTAGTGCAGGGTAGCTGTTACAGTGGTTTAGCTTCCGGATACCTTGTAAACGCGTCTATAAAAGTTAAAATGCACGTGTTGCCGCTACGACTCGTTCTAATTGGCCCTACAACATCCATTGAGACACGTTCAAAAGCCATCAAATATTCGGGTAGTTTCCGCAAAGGTGCTGGACGAAGATGTGGCGAAGTTTTTCTTTGGGCACATGAGAGACATTTTGACAATATTTCGTTATGTCTCCCGTCATGCCTTTCCAGAAAAAGTTCTTCTTTATCTTCAAAAATGTCTGCTCAAAACCTAAGTGCACTTGGCCGTATTGGTGTCCGGTCTTTGGGGGTGGTTTTAAACTTATGGTATTGGTTATTTTTACTTAAAAAGGGGCAGGCCGATTCCCTTGCATTTTGGAAAGGGAACGACGAAAAACTTACGTTTTTGACATAACTTTCAAGCTGCAGTCAGTCGTTTTCCGCGTTTCGTAAAACAACATAAAAAGTGCTAAGTCGGGTTCCGGTGGTGTAGCGAACGTTTAACAGTATAGTTTATTGTGGAAGTTATTTTTTTTCTACTCCCAAGCTCCAAAGCGGACTGAAAGATGTATAACAGTAAGTAAATTGTCTGTCGCTTATCTACTTAAGAATAAACATATCTATTTGTATAACCGAGTCCACGGCGTAACTGTAAAATATTGTAGGTAATTTGTAAGTGGCTTATTCTCTTTGTGTTAGAATATAATTGTATATGTGTTATTCATTTGCTAATTCTTTCTTTTTATATTTTTGTACATTTTAAACATATTATATTCTATCTCTATTAAATATTTATATAGTTAAATTTATTTATTTTCTGATTTAAAATTGACTCTCCCGTTCCTCCACAAGTTTTTTGAACATAGTTTTTTAGTAACCAACCGGTTACACTTCTTCTACATTTATTAAATGTTCTTCAAGAGATGTACCGAGAATAATAATATCATCGAGATATACGAAGCATGTTTTATTTATCAAATCTTGTAATACAAAATTCATCAAGCGCTGAAAGGTAGCGGCCGCATTTTTAAGTCCAAAGGGCATTCGCTTAAATTCGTAGTGCCCGGTGTTAGTTGAGAATGCAGTTTTGGGGATATATTCGGGATTAACTTCTATCTGATGGAAGCCAGAAGTTAAGTCTATGGTTGTGAATTAATTTGATTTTCCGAGTTTATCAAGTATGTCTGTAATGTCAGGGATAGGAAATTTGTAGTTAATAGTTTTGTCGTTTAGTTTACGGTAGTCAATTACAACGCGAAATTTCTGTTTACCGGATGCGTCCATCTCTTTCGGGACTACCCAGTTGGGAGCAGACCAGGGGGAGTACGAATGTTGAATTATATCGTCGTTCAACATTTTTTCAATTTGAGTTTGCACTTCCTGTTTGTATATTTCTGGGTATTTGTATTGTTTTGCGTGTGCAGGAATATTTTCGGTTGTTTTTATGTCATGTTTTATTTTATTAGTGAACGAAAGTTTTTGATTAACGCTTAAGATTAAATCTTTACATTTATTTAAGGTTACAAATAGTTCTTTTTGTTCCGATTCGTTTAAGTGGTCATTTCTGATGGTCTGTTTATTTATTTCCATATTAAGAGTTTTATTTTGTTTTTGATTTAAGTACTGAAATTTATATTTATATTTGTTTAAAAATATTACTTCACCTTTTTCAAAATTGAATTTAGTTTTTAACACTTCAATTCCGGGTATGCCCAATAAAATGACAAAATCTTTATGAAAATTAAAAATATAACTTTTCAAATTAAAAATTTTTAAATTGAAAAAATGTAAACTAACTTCCGGACGATTTGCCATTGCATGTATGAATTATAAAATGTTCACAAAATTTTGTTGTGTCAGGTTTAATTAATTTAGGGTGTATATAATTTTGAGCTGAACCTGTGTCTAGAAGTATTTTCGTATTATTAATTTGTATGAAAGGGAGTTTACTTAAATTATTTGCTAGCGATTCGTTTAAGGAGAATCGAGTTGGTGAAAAATTTGAGTATCAATTTGTTCAATATATTCATTTTCGTTTTCATTAGTTTCATTAATTTCTTGTATATCAGAATAATTTTCGGTCTCTAAATTTTCAGATTCATTGTTTTCAAAATTTTGATTAAATAATTCCTCATATTTGTAATTTTGCTCTGGTTGGTTTCGTTGAAAATAATTTCGTGGAGTTTGCATACTCATAGGGGTTGGATTCATAAACTGTGCGTTTTGAATATTTTCTCGTAGGGCGAATGGTTTGGGTTGGTATACTTGTTGTGTTCTTTGTGGGCCAGGGATTTTTTGCATGGGTGATACATGCTTTTGTTGCATAGGGGATGGTTTTTGTTGAATAGGATGGTTGAAGTTAAATGGTGTAGGTTTATAAATTATTTTGGATTTTGTTTAATATTTGGTTTTGGTGTTGATTTTCATGTAAATATTGAAAATCGTTTGTAAGGAGATTTTCAAGACCTTCTAGTGAAGATGGATTGCGTGTGGCTAAGTTATTTCTGTAAAAATCTTTGCAGTTGGAAATAAATAAATGCACGGCTATGGATTGGATGTATGCGATGATGCCATCTTTTGCGTTGGGTGTAAGGTTACACAGATTAATTTTTGCTACGGCACGATCGTTAAGTTTCTGTATTTCTTTTAAATATTCAAATGTAATTAATTTACCTTGTTGGAGTTTGACCATATTTCAGATAATAGTTGGGGCCTGTTGTTTATCATTATATTTTGCAATAAGAAACGTGCGAAGATCTTTCCATGTATTGAATTTATGAGCATTTATTAATTCTTCTGCGCGGTTAATTAATTTTGATTTAATTTTAAATAAAATTACTTTGCTTTGAATTTCATTTGGTTCCAAGGCATTAATTAATTCAATAATTTCGTCAGTTTGTGTTAGGAAACGAGTGAGAGCTTTGGGGTTGCCATTATATTTTGGTATGGCGTAAACTAAATCATTAATAGTTTGTTGATTTCTATGATAGTCTGCGCTGGGTGCTACCATCGGATGGTTTTCTAAGTCTGACATTGTGTTCTCGTTAATATTTAAACTATTCAATATTTCGAGTAGAGAATCCAGTTCAGATTTAAATTGTAATTTGTGACAGTGATTTTGTGTGTACAGTGATTATGACAATATAATAATACAAATATAAACTTACAATAGTAAGATTGTTCCTTTGATCATTGGTATGGTTCGTCATCTTCTTTCCGATGTTCGCTCGGCAGGCTGGGCTGGAAGACGGGGACATCGGCACTTCCGGTGAGGTTGGTGCTGATTCCTCGGCAGTTGAGAATTCTGGTTCACGTTGGAGAATGGGATGATGCTCTGACTGTGGCGACGGCTTCAACCCTGTCAGGATGCTTGTGTTGGGAAATCTCATACAGTAACTTGTGGCACTAGCTTTGCTGGTACTTATGGAGTTCGTTAAAAAACGTTAAATTTACTATGTTCGAATTGTGATTAAACAGTAGAAACTGACTATCACTGTATTTTGACGAATTTAATTCTTGTCGAATTTTCGAAACAATTGATATATCACAATACAACCGACTACGCCAATTATAATACTAGATCAATTCAAACTATAAAAAATTATTTTAATTTAATTCAAGCAATTACAACATGTTTATACTTTGATGTGCAGAACAGAATATAAATCTACTATTTACATATCTTTCTTTTATGTGCAGAATTTACCTTACTAAGCTTTTAGTCTCATCTTACAGCGTGAGAATTTGTGTGATGTAACATACGTAAATTATTGTGCAATGCAGGGCTAGACTTCTATATTACTTATATAATAATTTAGGAACAACTGGTTTAAAACAGCATTTCTATATCTATGTAGCAAGCTATTCTTTGGCATGATTTCGTATTTTTGTATTTTATTTAGAAACTAAAATAATAACGGTTTGCGGTTTCGTTGTTCCTTTGTTGCACAATATATGCGTTCAAAGATAAATGTTTTATTATATTGACGGTAAAAAGGGATCCCGAATAATACACTTTCCTAGGTACATCCTTTTTCCGCACGGTTCTGAATGAATCATATTTAATAATTTTAACATACAATTATAATGATAAAATATGTCTAATATATTCCTACATTATTCACAAGTAAAATGATCGATATAAAAAAAAATTAAACAACTTAGTAACGAATAATATAGACTATACGTATATATATTCATATGAAAATTGGTTTCAATAAATAGTTTTATTATTAATAAAAACAGTCATCAAAATCGTATGAAGAATATATCTTAAAATTTTAAATAATTCAAAGTATACCGTATTCCTTTAATAATTGTTGCACTTTAACGATAAAAATTTGCAATTTTAGAGAAAAGATAAATTAAAGTGCGTAATCAACCAAAAATATAATGATAATAATACCTAGCCAATATTTTAAATAATTTAGAAATTTGGATAAGTTAATTCTGTTATTTTTAAGTATATATTTGACACTAAAATTGCTACAGATATTTATACAGTGAAAGCATATCTTACCTATTTTAAATTTGAATTGGAATATAATTAACGATATGGAATTATTTCAGTATTAGCGAGTGTAGAATCAGAAAACCGATACACTGTAAAAATGCCACAAGGATAAACTCTGTATTTAGCTAGCGAAACATCAACAGCATCTCAACGAATTGTTTTTGGTTCCAAAAGAACTTTTAGTACGAGACGCTTTGACGCTATGATCAAACACGCCCGGAAGCTATAAGCTTTGTACGGAAGTTAGCTTTTGCTAACTGCCTTTATGGATGTTATTTACAAGAAAGTTCGTAATTTCCTATTTATTTAAACCTAGTGGACAATTAAAGTGAGACTATTTAGATAAAACAATTGAATATTTAAATTCCAGCATATAGCAGCCTCAACAATAATTTAATGATGTATTTGATTTTCTATATACAGGTGGTCCATTGGAATGTATTTTTTATTTTATTCGATTATTATAAATATTACCGAAATTTTTTTCAGACAAAGTTTATTTTATAATAAAATGCCCATGTAAGTTTTTCTACCGGGTGTTCTATTTACTCACAATGATAATTTTATAATTTAAAAAAAAAACATCCTATATATTTTTGCAAAATTTGATAGACCTTTTGTATCTCTTTAAAATAGTTCTTATTCATTATAGTTCTAAAATGATCAGTACAGAAACTATTCACGTTTTTATTTATGAAGAATCACACACAGAAAGTTTGCCATGAAATGAAAAACAATAAATAAATTTATCAAAAATGTTCGAATTGAACATGAATTTAATAAAGCAAATAAAATATAACAAAAAAAAAAGTTATTAAACTAAGTGAAAATAATAAATAATAATGATTGAAGATCTGGCAGCATCTAATCTGATTTTTTTTAAACATTCTCACACAATTATATGGCATATTTTCTGTGTGATTATTGAATCATATAGACGTGAATAGTTCCTGTACTAATCATTTTAGTACTATAGTGAATAAGAACTTATTTAAAGAGAAACATAAGATCTTCATTCATTCATCCAAGTAAATGAGTAGAAAGGAGACTTCTACTCACACCGCTATAGGGACTCTGCCCTCTTCGGTGTTTATTATGTTTTGCACGTTTCTTAAGTCTTGCTTCTTTTCTAGGCGCGTACGTTTAGCTGTAATTTTTCTAAGAAATTTGTAATTTCGTCTGGTGGGTCTTCTATGGCTCCCAGGAGAACTGCTGGCGGGTACAGGTGTTTTCTGCGAGGCTTTCGCGGGAACGGTTGTGGGGGGTTAATTAAGATATCATGGGGGGGGACTGGAGGGATTAATATTCCGTAGGCAAAGTTTTCCTACATTTGCTTAATGCGCTCGACAATCGGCAGGGTTTGAGCTGCTTCGTGGACCTCTTTAGATGGATAGCAGACTGGCATACGGCAAGCGACTCTAAGCACCCTTCGCTCGGTAGCGGCGAGTGGTTGGAGAATCTTGGTGCGGACGGCGGCAAAAGCGATGGAGTAGTAATCCATTACTGGCCTGATGAACGTTTTATATGTGTGCAGAAGTACTCGTTGGCGGCATTCCCTCAGATTTCCACGGACGGCGGCTAGGAGTCGTAAGCGGGACCGGAGTGCTTGTTGGCACCTTACAATGATGGGCCTCAGGTTGGCAGTTCTAGTATATGACACAAGATCTTTAAAATTTTTTAAAAAATATATAGGCTGTTCCATTTAAAAATACTACGTTGCATACTATTGCGCGAAAATTTAGCACCCGGTAGCAAAACTTATACTGCAGATACGTGGACATTTTAATGTAAATTAAACTTTGTCCGAATAAATTTTCGGTAATATTTATATTAATCGCATAAATTAAAAATACAGACCGATGGACCACTCTGTATATATAAATAGTCATTTGGGCAAAAAATTAAAATGCTCTTTTTAAATAGGCAAGCTTTCGGAAATATTCATTCTTTCTTCAGGACTCTATAATATAATAAATACAAAATAGAAATAATAGGACACATAAAGATAACAATAAGACTTACATTTAGTGGAGATTAATTTTAAAATTACATCAATGTAATAGAATTACTTAAAAGTGGAGCTAACAGAAGAATAGTGTGTGATATTTTTTTTTTTACTTTTCATTAGTAGTATTGATTTGAATAAAATAATAATAGAATTATGAGTGAAAGGTGTAGATATATTTCGTTAGCGACAAATATAAATATTGAATACAACATTTGAGAGTATAATATGATGATGGTGAACTTATTTAGATTAATTAGTTGGAATACTATGAATAGTTATTTCTTTTTCTTTCATTCATCCTTTCTTTCTTTTTCTCTTTATTTGTTTTTTTGTTTGTTTCTATACAGATAGATATTTATCAATCTATGTAGCTAATTAGTTTATGATCTGCAATTGCAAATCTTTATATTGTGTTGTTGATTAAATATAGATACATTACCTATGAATTAAACTGATAAACTTATTTGTCTGTCTGTTTTTCTTCCTTTCGTTATGCATATTTATCTTGCTTCGGGATCTGCAATTGCAAACATACTAACCGAGTGGTATAGAAATTTTACAAGCAGTTATAAGATTTATAATACATTATGTGTCCACAGAGACATTTAAGGAAATAATTATAATATCTGCAATTGCAGAACCTAATATCAATGCATTTTATTTCTCCAGTTTTATATGAATACAATACCAATAAATAAATAAATAAATTTCACGACTATTATTATTACGATCTACAATTGCACAATTCTTTATTTTTAAATCGGGCATTAAGTATTATTATTTTAATTGGAATCTGCAATTGCAGAACTCGTCATATTAGCGAAGTTCAATACTGTGTTAATTATACGACAAGTATAGATATTTTAAAAGTAATTACAATAAACTGTACTTTTCAAAAAGCATTATTATCTTCGAGATCTGCGATCTGCATTTGCAGAACTTATTATCTCTTTGAATATTCCTACTGAGCCTTTCTTATGAGATTTACATAATAATTTGTACTTCTAATTATTATTATTTACAAATATTATTATTGGGATCTTTAATTTCAGAACAATAGATTTCCCAAATTTTAGATCTTGGTAGATGTTAGAAACAATACATATATTATAGAATTAAAAGTATCTAGACAACTCATCTTTATGACAAACATAAACTTTTATATTTGAAGAGGTACAAAGTTGGTTAAATAATGATTTAATTTAAGGATGGATTCAAATTGTACAGATTCGACCGTTCTACTTAACTAATGTTGTTACATCTTGGCAAGCCCATATAAAAATTTGTTCTCTCAATTGTTGTTTACTGTGTTAATGTAAACACTTTTCATATTCAATATTTACTTTCAAAAAATAAAATAAAATAATAATAATTTTATAAGAAAAAAATTATTTGCTTGCATTACTTGGCTAGATAAATTTTGTAGTGTTTTGTGCATGTATTGATGAAATCTGTAAATAGTATAATTATGTCGTGATCTGCAATTGCAGAAAACATGTATTATTAATAAATTTTATTTTCTAGCATTGTCATTATCTCCATTTGCAGAACGCCATATTACTTTTGGGATCTGCAATTGCAGAACTCTCTTTCCCAATCGAATATACCTATTTATCAAAAAATGTTGATATTTACAGGAAAGTAGATTAAATTATAAATATTGAATTACAAGTGTGTAGATGAATCATTATTATTGTGACAAACATAAACTTTAATGCGAATATTTGTTAAAAAGGCAGACAGGGGCGGGGGAGAGACATAAACCCAGACAGACGACCCATTATGAGTAATATTTTTTAACATAACAATGAACATAATTAACGTTTGCAATAACTACGATTTTATAGTCTTCATGAATTTCACTTTGCAATAATAAAGAATGATACAATAAACTCTAGGTACCCTGAATGTTGTTTAGTAATATCACAGAGAAATAAATAAAACTAATAATTATAAAATATTACATTTGCTATCAGCGCCATCTCTTAGCACTTGTACTAACAATAACTCACAGTTCTTGATATCAAACACTAATGACAGCAAATGAATAACTTTTTATTGGTATATTTGTTTTGTTATTTCGTGGCATTGATTATTTTAGAAAATAACCAATAAACATTACCGTTTTTTTTTTCAGTTCCAGGTAGTGTTAAATAATGTTCCAGAGAAATCATCTCAATTTTTAACTAACATTTCATATTAACCGCCTGTAACTTACATATTTGGTTACTAGATGTAGACACCATCGTCTCACACCTTTTGGTCTAATATTAGAAAAATTACTTTCATTTGATTTTTAACTTGTATATCATTCAAGTAGTTACTGAAATAAAATAACACTTGACTGATTTACCTTCTTATTATATTTATAAATGTCAGTTTAATTCTCAAATGTATTAAAATGTAATCTAAATATGTGCTACACGCTTTAAAAGTGCTATGTAAACAAAATACATTGTAGAGCATTGTATTGTTTGACACACTGATAAACGGTAGTCCGCCATAATTGACGGTAAGTAATTTATCATATTCTTGTAAACTATTGAGATTGTATTTAAAATATAATAAAGTATTTTAGAAAATGGGTAGTGAAGCATATAAATGTGATAGAGCTAAACTAAATGCAATTGATCCGTGCATATGTGAGATAGTTGGGCAAATTGATACAGTTACTGTATTTAACTTTTCTCTAAAAAAATCTAAATGGAATAAAAGCATGGAAGGAAAGTTTTTCATATGCAAACGCTCTAAAAACCCACAATTTGTGGTCCATGTTTTAAACAAGTCCAAGCAGGGTAAAAATATGATGGAGTTCATTGTGCCAGAACTGGAATGGAAGACTCAGGAACAAATGCTTCTATATGCTAAAAACAAGCAGATCTTTGGCATTCGAATAGATAACTTAGATCTCTTTCATAAAATATCTCATGTTCTTGACAAAATACTTTCGTTTGTAAAATGCGACGTATCAGTTGAAAAGGCAAAGACATCAAACATTGAAACTGACAAAGAAATGCCTGGAACTTCCCGCCGTCCAGTCCAACAACAGCCGGTTACAATTCTGGACCTTGGCGATGGTCCTGAGGAGATTTGCTACACAGCCACTATCCCTCAACCACCTTGTTCGCCTTCCAGGGTTTCTAGTGGCATGGAGGCTGGAACACGTGTTGAATCTAAACAAAATGTTCTTGTACCACCGGTGTTGCATCCATCGGCGACTATCGGAAGCCAAGCAGAATCGATGATACCGCTGGGTTCTCTTCAAAGCGACGAACGTCCAGAACCGTTAAGTAGACAACAGATGCTTCAAGTTTTCATACATTTGTTGAGGTCTGATGAAGAATTTTCGTCACATTTATATGAAGCATACACGAAAAAATTTTTTGAGTTAATGAAATAATGAATTTCACAACAAATTTAAAATTATTGATCAATATGTCGTTAAAAAACTTCTTTAAAATTAGATTTAGGTTATGTTTGGTTTGGTTTGTCGAAAATCCATTTTTCATATACCATGTACTTTGGTAGTAATTAATAAATATGTTTTAAGATATACAAATATTTTTCATTGCACAGGGATCAACGTTGTTTATAACGGTATTCATAAATATTTGTATTCTAATTCCGTTCCTGATACAGAATTTGTCTCATATTTATATGGAGCATACTAAAAAATATTTTGTTTGTTAGATGGAATAATAAGTTTCATGCCGAATTTTAAATTATTGATCAAATATTTTGTTAAAAAATACTACTTTAAATTAGATTTAGGTTATGTTTAGTTTGGTTTGTCGAATTTTCATTTGTCATGTACTCTTATAGTAATTAATAAATTTGTTTTGACATTTACAAATATTTTTCATTACTTAGATATCGAAATTGATTTTAATGGTATTCATAAATATTTGAATTCCATACCCGTTTTAGTGAAAATAAAATCATCATCTATATACATGTAAGTATAAATTCCTTTGTTAACTATATAACAATTAATTTGCACCAATTTCCTTCGTAAAACAAAAGAAAAATGCTCAGTATAAAACATATTATTGGAATACTTGTGGTAAAAATCGAAAAATAAAATAATATTATTTTCAAATATTACTTTACCTAAAATAGTATAAAATTTCTTTGCACCAAATAAAACAAAGGTAACTTAATGAACTTATTATCTTTACATGAAATGATTTATTTTTTTTACACTTAATATCATTTGCTGATGTGCTATTATAAAATAAAGTTGAAATCAACTATTAATACAAATGTATTTTTATGAATTCTTTATTTTATATAAATCTTTAAAGGAATTACAAAATTAAAGTAATATTTATTATCTAATATTAGTTATTAACGTTGCTTAATTCTGGGATTCAAATATTTCCATTACGGAGTAAGTTTCACTACTTGATGCATTTGTAACGCGATAAAAAACACTTCAAACTTCTATTTAAATACATTGCACAACTTACATGCTTCCATCGTCTGTGATTTCGGTTTATAATTTTTATCTGGAATTCAATTAAATCTTACTTTTGGAAAATAATCCTGAATGAAGTTTTTGAAATAATAGGGAAAAAGAGCTTGTAGTCTTTTTTCACGTTTATTTTTATAGTACGACCGGTTTCGAACTTTTGAAGTTCATCATCAGGTACTGTTACATTTTAAAACAACTGTAGAATGCTAATTAAATTATTTTGTATTTTATCCGGTGCTGGTACCTGATGATGAACTTTGAAAATTAAAAACCGGTCGTACTACAAGTTTTAATACAGTCTTTTCATTAACGCACAAGAGCTGCTAGCGTTGTGTTACTTTTAAATTTTCTTCAACTATTTGTTAAAAAAAAAAAATTCTATTACAGTATTATTCAAATTTAAAACAAATCTACATTTTTAAAACATCTGAGTGGTACAAGAACCTACATGTAGGAGCGAGAAATTTTAAATTATACATTAATTATATTCGGAACCACAACTAGACAATGTTAGAGTAGAAAACAAATTGTTAGCTCATTATATTTTCAGATAAAAATATTAATTTCATCACCATTATGTGTAATTTATTTTTAAATGTAAGTGAAACATAGAAGCACCAATGGTATAACACACAGAAGTAATAAGTTTTTTACCAATTCCAGATAAATATACAAACCAGGAAACAAGTAATAAATTAAGGAACCAAACGCTATCAAATCAAATCAAGTGCCATAAAAAATCATGAACTTCCAAAATTCAAAAAATAACATATATAAGCCACAAATATCGCTAATGAAGAAGAGCACAGAGAAATTTCCCTGTCAGCACTCTTGTACCCTCCAAAACACGTAATCAAAAATCAACATTTCTTTGAATTCTTCCAAATGCTCAGTCCAAAATTAAGAGCAGGCGGCGAATACAATGCCAGACACCAACAATGGAGCTCTAGACTGTCTACCCCCAAAGGTAGAGAACTTCTAAAAGCCTATGAAAGCAAAAGTCTACAATTTGTGCCGACGGGTGATCCAACGTACTGGCAGACAGAAATACTAAAATTCCAGATGTGATTGACTTCTTCACGACAAAAGGTATTTCAAAAACTTACCTACAAGTTAATTTATCGATCTTTCACCCAACAACTCTCCAATAATTTTGCATTTTATAGTATTAAAATCAAAATAAATCAACAGAAACCATCTCTTTATAATAACAAAAAACAAACTGTGACTTATTTAGATAAATAATGAATAATAAAATAACCCGCAATGTTCCTCTAAGAAAATCCGGCGACCTACACAATCCAGGCTGCCGCTTACGAAACTACTCCCGCAGGCAACAGAACTACGCAGATTTCAGCCTGTCTCGAACTAGTGAAAAACAAAATAGACGGAAATCGTAAATTAAGGAAAATCTGTCAAAAATTTAAATCAAAACCTGACATAATAGATCTAAATAAAGCCACCAAAGAAATAATTCAATTGCTAAATTATATCAAGCACAAAGCACTTGAAGATTACCTGGGCAATCTGTCAAATACTAAAAAAATTAGAGACATGCCATATCACATGTCCTCCTATAAGAACACAAGAAGGACAATGGGCGCGATCAAGCAACGAAAAGACGGATGCATTTGGCAAGCACTTCGCACTAGTTTTTCAGTCTTTCCCACCTACAGACGAGGACGACAGCATCGAAAAAGAAAACCTCCGTTAATATTTGGATAACACTCTTCTAGTGATATACAAACAAATTATTTCAAAACTCAAGAAATTTTGAATATCATCATAAATAAACTAGACCCTAAAAACTAAAAAAGCCCCAGGCATTGATTTAATCACCAATGAATTGCACCCGACACCTAACTATTCTATTCAATGTAGTCCTTCAAATCCGTTATTTTCCAAATCAATGGAAATTCGCTCAAATCATTGTCATCCCAAAACCTGGCAAAAATTCAGAAGACGGAACTTCCTATAGACCAATCATCCTGTTTCTAACTCTATCCAAGCCATTTGACAAAGCACTACTCACAAGGCCGTATCAAATTATCCGGGAGGAAAACTTCAAACAAATCATCAATTTGGATTCAGACATGAACACACCACAGTTGAACAAATTGACGGAGTAGTAGAAGCTATGAACAACAGCCTTCAAAATAAGATGTATTGCTCAGCTGCATTCCTTGACATCAGTCAAGCTTTTGACAAAGTTGGCGCATTGGGTTACTTTTCAAGTTGAAACGTGACTTTCCCTACCAGTACTAGCAACTCCTCAAGTTATACCTCTGTAACCGGCAATTACAGATCAAATATCAAAACGCAGTCACTTGTATCCAATCAGTGAAATCGGAAGGAAGTGTTACTGGGCCGATTCTTTATCTTCTGTTTACAGCTGATCTTCCTATCCTGGATCTAAATTAGTGTTGGTTAAAAACTTAGCGAATTAGAACCAACTAATATAAATCTACCCACATCACCTTTACCACTGGAATATACACTTACGTGCCAGTGTATCTTAACAGGCACCAGCTACCTCGAACGGAGGACGTAAAATTACTGCTGTATAAAGCAATAATCAATCAGCAAGTACCTCAAACATCGTAATCGTCGAAAGATTTCAATCAAAAATCCTTTGGTTTTTCTCCAACTGGATAATTTCACAAGATATACAAATGCCTTCCGTTAAAGAAGAAATTCCCCGATTGAGTGCAAGATACATTCAAAGACTAAAATGTCACAAATATAAACCAGGCGTGAATCTCGTGCAGTGTGGTAGTGTTAAACGTTAAAATGTCACAACCCTCTAAATTTACCAGAACGATATATAAGTTTACTTTAGGATTAAGTAGTTTCACAAAAATAATTTAATTGTAATTATAGTAACTTTAGCAACTAAGTAAATGTAAGTAACATACTGACAATGGACAGTTATTTTTCCATGTCATCTTTCATCACTAAAATTTACTGAAAATCTCTCTCTGTACATGTAGATTGTACATATGAGTGGGTACAAAAAAAAAAAAAAAACAGAAGTATAACTCACGGAATTAATATGTTTCTTAACACCTCCATATAAATATAGTACAAACGAGAGTTATTGATTTTGTATATTTACTTATTATATATTATCATAGTGTATTTATAGTGCACGTAGATTAACCTGGCCTACCTAAGGAATGTAATGCTAACCAACTTTTACTTAGATGCCGCACTGCATGAAAGAGTGAACCAAAGTTTTACAACATCTCAGAGCTAAGCTTGATGGTAAGAAGTTGGGTGCGGTAGAAGGAAAATAGCAGAAAATATCAGCGGGATATATTTTAGTTTCTCTGTTCATTGGCGTAGTCAATATAAAAATATATTGCATACAAATATAATTTTACACTAAAATTTAAGCCTTACAAATGATTTAGTGTATTAATAAATTTAAATTAACATTTCACAAAATTTAATGAGAATATTTTTTGTGCCCGTTACGCAAACAAACTAGAAAAACCCACAGAAGAATTAAGTAGAATAATAACTATAAGCTTATAGCATTATCCAATTTACAAGTAAATTGATATAAAAATCGTTTGCTTACAATAAATACTCAGTTTAAAAGCAGTTCATTGTCATTAAAGTGTCATTAATGAAATATTATTAAATATGGCTAAGGGCCGGTATTTCCAAAATCTGTTAACTAGAGAATTTTATCAATATAATTAACAAAAAATATTGCATCAAAATCATAGCTTAAATGATGATTATTATTATAGCTCTCATCTTTTGATGCGATATTTTTTTGTTTATTAAAATAAAATAAATATATCATCACGCCTTTTATCCATTATAGGTGTGGCACTCTGCTAACGCAAATCTCGGTAAGTGATATATTTTTGCTGATGAAGTGCGGTTACCAGTCGACAATTCATAGCCGCCAAAGATGTTAGTGGAGGAGGAACCACAGGGGTAAATGTAAATTGGCAACTGTCAGCTGTGTTCTTCGAACTAAGGATCTCACGATTCACGGTCCGACACGTTACCACGGAGCTATTTACCCCATTTTTTGTTTATTCCATTGATAATTTATTCTATGGTTTATCTGAGGTTGGGAATATCGGCCCTAAATCAAATAAGGTTGTACGTGGTGACAGTAGAGAAATAATTGATAAAGTTATTGAAAGTTGTGGCTTAGAATCAAAGCAGCAGGAATTTAAATTCTCGTTACATAACCCTAATGCACCTGTCCAGTTTTATAAGGGAGCTTCAACCAGAACAATTGGTAGAATTAGGATGGAGAATAAAATTAGAAATTTGGAGAACCCATCCAAATTATCATCAATTCCAGGCGCAAGAAGACAAAGATTGAGTGTATGGGAAAACATTCGTGACTTTGATTTAGAAGTAATTAGAAGAATTATTGAAGATGTTTATTTAATTTAATAAGAGGTTCCTACTTGTACTAAATTATTAAAAGAAATAAATACTAAAATTGAGTTTCCATGGCGAAAAATTTATTTTGTGTTTGTATGTTGTACATAGATTTTTAACTACTTATAGAAAATGAATTTAGTCAATTCAATTTTATGAAATTATTTTGTGTAGTTTATATTTTTATTGTTTTTTAGTCCATAATCTCTTACCGTTTATAACCCAGCTATGTCAAGTTAACCCGCACGCACAGTAGTTGCCTATGATAGTGGTCAATGTAAAAGTCATTGTGGTTTGTGAAAGTTTTTAATCGCCCATAAATAAAAATAAACATTATACATAAGTTCATAGAAAACATATAACGCAAAAACAACAAAATAAACAATACAATTTGAATAAATCTATCCACCATATGGATTCAATTTAATATCTAACAAATTTATCTTTTCTAGCTTTTAGGGATACAAAATTTTAATTTTGTAATCAGAATTAAGTGTTTTTGCATTTCGCTCTATAAAAATTATAGATATAGACCGGGAGCCAGCAACATAAAGCAAGGATGATAAGTCCAAAGCTGAATATTTTTGAGAAGTTAGCCAGTGTCATGGTTAACACGGAAATACAAGTATGGCGGCCTGTAGGTGTCGTCGTTGCACTGCGCATTTTTTTAAATTTGTCAAAAAAAAACTATGCCTTTGGGAATGAGTACAAAGTTAATTCTTGTTTTATATTGTATATTAGATAGCTAAAGTATGAAAGAGTTGTATGCCATACCGATGCGGCGTCTCAAACCGTACGCCATATTAAATTAAAGGTGTCATTTTATTTATGTCCTCTTGGATTACGAGTCCAAAGCTAATTTCTTTGTACATTGATGGAAAAAAAAATTATCAACGATGACGATCACGCCATACTGTTTCGGTGTCTCTGAGTGCCCGAAATACTGATTCAAAGATGTCAAATTTTTCATTAGTGTATGTATCATAGGCACACACCTGAAAAAAATGTTTTTCAATAGATTTTATTGTCTCAAAGACGAGTCTATGTGTGCCATACCGACTAGATTTCTCTAATGTAAGTTATTAACATTAAAAATTGTAAAATTTTTACAAATGGGGTGTATAACAAATTTAAGTGCCATACAAACTTTTTTGAGCCATTTTTAATGTATGGAGTACAAATATATATGTGCCATACCGACATCATATCTGTAAGGCAAGGAATAATCAAGTAAAGTAGTAAAATCATTAAAAAATGGTGAATTTAATTCAGTTATTATTATGTTGACTTTGAATATATGTTAATATTAAAAAAAAAATCGTTACTGCTGAGAGTATTTATTTCTATTACAAGTATTAACAAAAATTGTCCGAAAACGCTTATACTTTCCACTGGTTCAACGGCGATGTAATGCCATCAACAAAAAATGAAATTGTCATTAAAAATATAAGCGATGAAACGCCAAACCATCACAATGATGAACAGCTAAATGAAGATGAAGGTTAATATATAAATATACATTTTACAATCATTCGGAAAAAATACTTAGAAATGTCAATAATAACAAATAAACAAAGCCGTTAGTTTTACATTTTTCTATAATTATGTAATTGAATATCACCGATTCATAACATTTGCAGAACCTGTAAGCTCTGATGAGGACACGGATGGAGATTCTGATGAAGAGAAAGACGATGATAATATTAGTGAAGCTACGGATTCACTTGATGAATTTGATTACCATGTAGTATCGAATGAGGACAGCGATGAAGATGAAATCTAACGAGGATGATAATTAGCTAAAAAAAAAAATATATATATATATATATATATATATATATATATATATTAAAAAGGAAAAACAATATTGTAATAAAAGGTTTACAGCTGACACAGAACACAAAAGAAGAAGCTAAGAAGTGGATGGAAGAAAACTTACAAGTTACACCAGAGGTCAAACAATTAGTAACATTGAATAAGAACACAGACAAAGAAATAATAATTATGGAGATAGAAAGCTGGGAAGGAAAACAAAGAATCATGAAAGCAAAAAATAAATTGGGGAAAGCGAGAATATACATAGATAATGACCTAACTTGGGAAGAAAGGAAGATTCAAAGAGAAATCAGAAAAATAGCAGGAGAGGAAAAAATGAAGGGAAAGAGAGTCAAAATTGGGTACCAAAAAATAATAATAAATAATAGAGTATACATATGGGATAAACAAGAAAATGGAGTTACGCCGCATGAAAACGAAGCTACAAAGGGATATAGGAAAGAAAATCCAAAAAACGATTAAAGAACAAAACGAGGAAGACAGAGCAATGCAAGACGGACAAGCAACTCGAAAGGATAATGCAAATTGGTACGTGGAACATTAAAAGTATGAAAGGAAAGGAAGAAGAACTTGTAGATGAATTTTAAAAAGCAAAATTAGACCTGCTAGCTGTAACGGAAACAAAAAAGAAAGGAAAAGGAATCATAAAACTTAGAAATAATCACATATTATTATATAGCGGGGTGGAAGAAAATGAAAGAGCAAAATCAGGAGTAGGATGTATAATACATAAAAAGATAGAACAGTCAATAAAAGAATGGCAAGGAGTGAACGATTGAATAATGACGATTAAATTAGAAAACACAAATGGGCTGTCGGCAAGTATAGTCATAGTATATGGACCAACAGAAGATGAAGAAAAAACAACTAAAGATTACTTCTGGGAGACGCTACAGATAGAAATAGAAAAACTAGAAGAACCAGTATGTGTAGCAGGAGATATTAATGCAAGAGTAGGCAATAAAAATGAAGGAATAGAAGAAGTATTGGGAAAACATGGGGAAACGACAAAAAACAATAATGGAAACCGTCTCATAGATTTCTGCATAATAAATGGATTGGCAATTCTAAATACTTTCTTCGAACACAAAGACATACATAAGTATACCAGGGAAATGAAAAGTAGGTGTGAGAAGTCAATAATAGATTATTTCCTGACAAACAACTCACAAAGGAAGAATGTAAATGATGTAAGAGTAAAAAGAGGAAATGAAATAGGAAGCGACCACTACCTGATAGTAGCAAAGATTAAAGTAAAAATAAAAGGAACACAAAGACGGCAGGAAGGAAAGAAAAAAGACATAGTTAGATTAAGAGTAGACAGATTAAAGGAACTAAAGACAAGAGAAAAATATCAAGAACAAATAAAAGAACTAATAAATACCACATCAATAACACATGAAAACAAAGTAGAAGATATGTGGAACACTTTCAAAAACATAGTAACAGAAGCAACTAAACGGACATGCGGTATAACTAGGAGCACAAAAATCAGTAATCAAACACACTGGTGGAATGAAGATATCAAAAGAGAAGTAAAAATAAAGAAACAGAAGTGGAAAAAATTTCTGAGTTCGGGTGAAGAAGA
Source organism: Poecilus cupreus (assembly GCA_963942605.1). Lineage (NCBI taxonomy): Eukaryota > Metazoa > Arthropoda > Insecta > Coleoptera > Carabidae > Poecilus > Poecilus cupreus. The sequence continues at coordinate 36,986,885 of OZ012715.1, read as the reverse complement.
GGATAATGAAGAATATAAAAGACAAAGGACAAAAGTGAAGCAAGTAATTAAAAAAGCTAAGGAAAAATCGTGGGAAGAATTCGGAAACACGCTAGAAAAAAACTTCAACGAAAACAAAAGATTGTTCTACACAGAGCTGAAAAACTCAAGAAAAGGAAGACAAATAACACTAAACCAACTCAAAGATAAAAAAGGAACTATATTAAAAGAAAATAACGATATAATGGCAAGATGGAAAGAACATTTTGAAGAGCTATTAGACGAAAAACAAAACACAAATATTAGTAAGGATGAAATACAACTGCTAAACAGAAGTTCTACAGAAAACGGAGAAGGACTGGATATAACAATGGATGTAGTCAAGACAGTTCTGAAAAAACTAAGGAATGGCAAAGCACCGGGACACGATATGATAAAGACAGAGCAACTTAAATATATAGGAGAGGAAGGTGAACAAATGCTGCTGGAACTACTAAACAGGATTTGGAAAGAAGGAGTAATACCAAAGGACTGGGAAAAGGCAGTGATTCTCCCGATTTACAAGAAGGGAGACAGCAGGAACTGCAACAATTACCGAGGAATATCGCTATTATGCACAACAGCCAAAGTATATGAAGCTATATTAGAGTCCAAGCTAAGAGAAGCAGTAGAACCATCACTAGAAAAGGCACAAAGTCGATTCAGAAAAGGACACTCCACCCAAGACCATATATACACAATTAGGAAACTTATAGAGAAAACTATGAAACAAGACAGCAAATTATACATAACTTTTGTCGACCTAGAGAAAGCCTTCGACAGAATACCAAGAACACAAATATGGCAGATATTAAGAGAAAGAAAAGTAGAAGAACAACTTATAGAAGCAATAAGGAGTATATACAGAATGACATTAAATTACATAAGAACAGGAAATGAAAAGTCAGAAGAATTCGAAACCAGACAAGGACTTAGGCAAGGCGGGGCCCTGAGCCCGCTGCTTTTTATAATATTTCTGGACAACGTGCTGGAAAATATAAAAGACAAAACGAGGAAAATTGAAATCGGTTATCACCAGTTACAAGTAACAGCAATAGCGGAGTGCGCGTTTGCAGACGACCTAGCATTACTGGCAAAAAATGAGAAGGACATGCAACACAATTTAAATATATGGTATGAAGAGCTAGAGAAACACAACATGAAAATAAACATAGAAAAAACAAAAGTTATGGTGATAGCAAAAACAGATATGACAACTAATATAAAGATAAATGGAAATGAAATAGAACAGGTGGAAACGTATACATACCTAGGAGTAGCAATAAATAACAGAGGAAGTATAGAGCAAGAGATTAACAGAAGAATACAAGCAGCAAATAGAAGCTACCATTCAATAAACAAAATAATACTGAACAACAAACAGGTAACAAAGAGCACAAAAATGACATTATATAAAACAATATTTAGGCCAACACTAATTTACGGAAGCAAGACGTGGACAATGAACCAGAGGAATAAGAATAAAATACAAGCAGCGGAAATGAAATTTCTGAGACGAATTGAGGGATACACGATAATGGATAAAATAAGAAACGAAAAAATAAGAGATAACTTACAAGTTGAAAGTATACAAAACACAATAGACAAGAAACAGGTAGCATGGTACGGACATTTGGTGAGAATGCCTGAAGAAAACCAGACAAAACAGGTGTGGAATGCGAGATACAAAAAGAAAAAGAAAAGAGGAAGGCCAACGAAGACATGGGACGACAGGGTAGAAGAAATATTGGAAAGAAACAATATAAGCAAACAAGAAGCAAAGAGCAAAGCGAGAAACAGAAAAGAATGGAAAGAAATGATAGAAAATATAAAATAAGACAAGAACCAATCTCGACACCCGTTAGGGTAATCATGAGATTTAAAAAGATTAATAATAATAATAATAATAATAATAATATATATATATATATATATATATATATATATATATAATCTTAAGCTAAATATACTGTATTTTATTTCTATTATAAATTATATTTTTTCTAATTTGTCATTAAACTTTGCCTATTAAACATTTATATATAATATACAATATTTTTCCAACGATTACCAATGATATTGTAAATATTTCGAAATAAAATTAGTTTTTACAGTATGGTGCCCTTTTAAATACCTTCTATTAGTATGACATCGCATCTATTCGTTGAATTGGCCCACTGGGGATATGAAAGCGAACCGCCATACTTGTATCCATGATACATCCACTAATGAAAAATTTGACATCTTTGAATCAGTATGGCGGGCATTCAGAGACACCGAAACAGTATGGCGTGATCGTCACCGGTGATAATTTTTTTTTCCATCAATGTACAAAGAAATTAGCTTTGGACTCGTAATCCAAGAGGACATGAAAAAAATGACACCTTAAATCTAATATGGCGTACAGTTTGAGACGCCGCATCGGTATGGCATACAAGTCTTTCACACTTTAGCTATCTAATATACAATATAAAACAAGAATTAACTTTGTACGCATTCCCAAAGGCATAGTTTTTTTTTTGACAAATTTAAAAAAATGCGCAGCGCAACGTCAACACCTACAGGCCGCCATACTTGTATTTCCGTGTTAACCATTACACTGGCTAACTTCTCAAAAAGATTCAGCTTTGGACTTATCATAGGTGCTTTTTGTTGCTGGCTCCCGGTCTAATAGGTTCGTCAATTTATTTTGAACAATAGATGATCTTACATTAATTATAAGCTTAGCTTAGCTTACTAACAGGCAAAGTGAGAACTAAAAAAAAAGTGAATTCCTGTATAAGTAAGCAACTTGAAGACTATACGAATGAATGAAGAAGAAGCTGATTATATATTTTCAAAAAACGAGGCCGCTTGAAATATAATATTCTTTATCTTCGAACAAAATGTCATAGAATCCTAGCCCTATGCATATTTTAATTCTAGATTTTTTCAGATTTTTTTTATTGACACAGTGTGCAATGATTTGACATTTCAAGTTTAGCTTCAAAAATTCGTTAGACTATGTGATTTTCAGAGATATTAAATTAGATCGATGCATAGGTATGCAACAGTACTTTTAATTATGTCTCTAATTAAATGTAAAAAAAAATTCAAAGGTATCATTAGATAAATTCACCCCGAAGAAGGTGAACATGACCACAAGTCAACTTTACATTGAAAAATGATGTTTAGAACTATCTATGGCAAAGATTACTGAAATAAAGTAAACATAATATTATTTAATCAAAATCTTACATAAAAAAATAAATTTTCCACAACAAAATAAGTTAACATTAAATTATTAATTTTATAGTGAACGAAATTAATAAATTTTACTTAAATTTAAAACTTAGCTTACAAACATCAAATATAGTACACACCTACGACGCACAGTTGGATTACTTAACTATTTTTTATGAATTTTATTTATGAAATTGTTGTACGTAGATTAAGTGTGGTCAAGTGAAACACCTATTTTGCACACGTTATTAAACCTTTGGCCAAGTTATCTACCTCACTTTTTTTACAAGTGTACCTTTTGAAATACTGTACTTTTTATTGAAACGCGATTAAAGCTTTCGTATTTCTCGTCTAACACTTCTGCTATACATTTTTAAAGTATCTGCACTATTTTCTTTAAGCCGTTTAGTGTCAGGTAAAGCAACATAATGCAACTTTACTCATTAGGTCAGCTTGACCCCAAATTACTTCAAACATTGCGTAAATGTACAAATTACACGAACTATGAAAGGTAAAGCAATTTATTCCATGTATGATATCGAAGGTTTCATCTTTAAGTATTAGTTTATTCAAAAACTTCAAGGTAATATTTTAAATTTTAAGTTTTTCATGTGAAACTTTAAATGAATTTGTTCAGTGTTAGAATACAGCTGTAACTTTCTTCGTCTTTATCCTTTTTATACTCATGTATACGAATGATATATTTTACTTATATGTTATCAACGAGTATAGTGTTATATAAAGAATATCGTAATAAAACTATCCATCAAAACCTCAAAACGGATAATGTTATTATTTTGTTGTCAAGGCCACGCATTCCGAGCCGAGTTCGAATCCCAGTTATGGTATGGCTTTTTGTAATTATCTTTACAATTTATTTGATATTATAGCCATAGTAGTTCTGTGTACGAAAATATTTCCAGAATAAAATTAATAAAACTATTCATCGACATAGATAACGTTAATCTTTTACAATCAATGTCCTGAGTTCCAAACTGCTGTTTATCATCTGGTACAATAGTATTAGTAACCCTGTGTCCTTAAATAACATGCTATTTATTCCTTATAGGTATGACATTCCTCTTTCTCAGATCTCGGTGCTTATACGAGTGAAGTACTGGCACCAACCATCAACTCAGTGTCTTCAAAGATGTTAGTATGCGGAACCGCAGGTGTAAAGTTAAAAGTGGCAATATTAGCTATTTGGGGAATCGAACGAAATATTCTTTTTATCCACAGTCTTGATCTCGATCAAGGACAAATTTTTCCGTCGGGCATGTTGGAAACCAACCGAATGGATCACGCACAATGGGGTATGTGACCATAATCGAATTTCAATGTATACGCCATAGCATATGAATGTTCTTCATTGTAGTTTCTTATTACAACTGTAAATTATTTTGTAATAGTAAAGTTATTAGCAATTTTGTGTTTTGGAGAAGGGATATGTGACGTCACTGTGGCCGCACGCCTGACCCGCTGATATATATCTATTTCTTTCCTTTACAGTATCTCGGTCTTTTTCTAGCACCATACCTACCGCCGCAATCTATTCAGAAGACACAGTGAAGTCACACATCCCCTCTCCAAATATTTAAAAATTAATTTCTCGTTAACTATAAACAATTAATTCATTTAAAAAAATACGGGTATTTTATTTTTGTATCTAGTATCATGTAATGTCAGAAAAAAAAATTGGTCACATCGCCTCGTTCTCTGCCTCAAGTGGGTTCATTCGCAACGAAGCATGCGTTCGGGCTCGCCTTGCCTCGATCGCGTTTTGCCTTATATATATATATATATATATATATATATATATATATATATATATATATATATATATATATATATATATATATATATATATATATATACCTAGCTTTAGCCACTAAAGCTTTGTTTCAACTGGAGAATTTTTTTTTACTATTTTACATAATCCGTTTAGAATTATGGTACAACATATTTTCTAATATTTGTTGAATAGTGTTCATTTATTTTTATTTTGTTTTTAATTCTACTATAATTTATTTCATGCAAATTTCCTGGAAAAGTGGAATAACCTACCATTAAACTAATTTGAAATACGCTGATGTCAACTTCTTGCCTAACAACTGTAAAACTAATACAAATAATAATATTTACACACCTAAGTAAAACGTATTATTCTTATGTATCGCGGTCCGAGAGACACAAGCCTCTCTCTTAGTAGGTAATTCATTTTAGATACGAAGAAATGTAAATATTGTTACTGCCAAATTCTTGCAGTTCCATTATTATTCATTTGACTAGAATTGTGCACGTATGAACTTGGAAATTTTACTGATTTATGGAGGGAACTGGGAACATGATTTCACCGAATCTAATATTAAAATGACGTAGGAATATAGAAAATTGTTGCCTTTACATGACTCCGGTTATTATTTTGCAATGAATGTTTTAATCAAGGATATCTGCTGTGTTTTAGATTTAAAACACTGCATTGCCCAAATAGTTAAATAATAATTTCGTCAAATATATTATTATTAATTCTATTTTGTCAATGGCAATAGATATAAATTAGGGATAGATTTATTGTTCGTCCCTAACTATAAATATTTGTCAATTTTTCAAATATTGCTTTATTGGAATACAAAACTAATTTTTCACAAGAATCAAGATATACTCTGTCATGATCTTCTCTTGAAATCCAAAACAAGAAGTATTTCCACTTCCCAAAGCAAAACTAGAAGAAATTATTGTTAAGAAAAATGATATCTTGATAATAAGTTTTTGCATTCCGCATTTATGATTAAAATATAAAAATTTGAATCTATGAATATGATTTTCAAAGCAAATATTTTACGAAACTATTTATCCCATATATAGTATAAATTATATTTAATTAAATTTTATTATATATTATATTGTATTATTGCATTCGGGTACAGCATTTTTTATTTTTTCCTATGTTTATTTTGAAAATATATGTTACTTATTTATTAGATTGGGTGGGAGAAGTATTATTATGGGATAAAACCGATTCCGATTCTCGGCTAGTGGAATATGGTGGATCAAGTTACGTTTAGCTAAATTCTGTTATATCAGTTTCATTACTATTCGAGTAAATCTGATTTATATTTCTTTTAACACTCATTGTTTTAAATAAAAAGCATAGAATATTGAAGTGAAATGCGACGCGACCAACATTTTAAGGAAAATTTAACTAAATGGGAGGGGCATGGGCAGACGCCAACGCTACGTTCTCGAGCGTTCGGATTGAATAAAGCGGTAGAAAATAGGGATTCTCCTAAAATATCATGAATCAAGAAATATCAAGAAGTCTTGAAACAAGACTAGTAATACGTTGTCAAGAAATGAGCAGGACAAGAAATGGTCACCAAGACCAGATTTCTTATCGTTGTGGAAACAATTTAAAAATAGCTATGAATTAATACAAATTTATTTACGATTAAAAATCCAAATTATATTTATATGTCCCACGATATATACAGATCTTATAAAAATGTTGAAAGAACTAATATAGTATACATTTTGATGTAATGGCATAATAGCACAGCATACAGTACGATCGACTGCTGACTGATCAGTGACACATGAGGGAGGAAAAAGCGTACTGTGTTGTACAAAAATTAAATAAATAAAAATCTAGCCTAGTACACTAGAGGTCATGGACTCGAATCCCAAAGCATAGTCGTTTGTGTTGTTCATAAAATTCAAAATTATCCACTCGAGAGCAGGCATATGGCAAAAATAGTTAGTGCACTTCCCATTTTCATATTAAAAAAAAATTCATATTTTTATTTATTATTGTTTCATTCCGAACAGTCCATCGAACAAAAATGGGAGGCTACTTGAAGGCTTTTTAGGATATTTGTATTTATCTCATTAAATAATTAAAGTGTGGTAAATTTTGTTTGAAACGAATGTAGACTAATATTAGTAGGTACCAATTTTCTTTATGTTCAATTTTGTAATATTTATAATAAAGAACTTTTCATAATTATAATTTTTGTATATTTGCCAAGTTATGATTTCTAGAAAAACTTAAAATATTATATCTGTAATAAGAGTTAAATAAATTAAATTCCATTTGGTGGGAAGTTATTAGCTGTGTACAACAGATTTATAAATATTAAATCGAAATTACATTATTTTTGTACTGTTACTTATATTATTTCAGATATAGAATTACCTGTTTTCTCGGAGTCATCTACCATTAAAATACAACCACAAATTGGAGGTGGTAAGTTTAATAACAACAAAATACGCAGATAGTACAAAAAGTTCTAAATTGTTGTTTTTTTTTTTATGAAAATTGACCTGTTACTACAATTGTTAAAATTAAAAAGACGATGTAATTTTTTTCACTCAAATGATTAATTATATACAAAATGTATTTAAAGTCTATTGTCTCAAGGAATTTACAAAGTAATAAATAATAGCAAAACAAAAATAATAAAACTATTAATCACCATAGATAACGCCACTGTCTTGTATCAAGTTTGGGTCGAGTTTATCATTTCAACTGGCACAATAGCTTTCGTAATAACGCTAGTAATGTGATAATTTTCACTCATTTTGTTTTTATTTTCAAAATATATTGAAAGTATTTAGTTTCAATTTCTATATAAATCTGACGTTTCTTTTAAATTAAATGCATGTTTTTTGTATTGTTTGAAATATAATCTGTTAATTATTAAATAACTTGGATATATTAAGTTAATACAAGCATTCATTTAAATAGCAATACCAGTAATATAATATTAATAACACGAATCGCTAATGCGAATTTAAATTTAGTACTGGAATGCACATCTTTTAAATGAATACAAAATGTACTCAACATATCAATGAAGTACAATTTTTTTTTTCAAACGACTCAATATATTTCCAAAATACACTCTAGTAACTAAATAAGGATTTAATAAGCCAATGTTCCCTCATCACTAATTTTTTTTTTTTTTTATTTTGATATAGCGCCTTAACTGCAGTGGTTATAGCGCTTGGTACATTCTGTTGTAGTTAACAATATGAATAATAAATAATAAGGTTTATATAATAGTGTAGTGTTTACATATCTATATGTGGTCGTATATGTTAATGTTCTTTATAAATTTTATTGTGTTTTTGGCATGATGTTGGTCTTCTCCAAGGGCTTCTTTGATGTTGTTCGGGATATTATGGGCTCTTCTTTGTTGTGTGTACTTGGTACATTCTGTGATTATGTGTTCAACCGTTAATCTTGTGTTACATATATCGCAGACTGGTGGTAGCGTTTTTTCGAATATGTATTTATGTGTGATTTTAGTGTGTCCTATTCGTAATCTTGTATATATGATTTGGTTATGTCTTGTATCTTCCATTTTCCAGGGTTCGAGGTTTTCTTTTATTTCTCTGAGTTTGTTGTTTTTTGTATCTGTCCATATTTGTTGTCTTATTTCTTTGGTTTGTACCTTTAATATGGTTTTAATATCATTTTTGGGGGTAGACATGTTATTAATTCTTTCTGAATTTATTGCTTCTTTTGCCTGTTGGTCTGCTCTTTCGTTTCCCTCTATTCCAATGTGGGATGGTATCCATATAAATGAAACTTGTTTTTTGTAGGCGTGTAGATTGTGAATGTTTTCTTGGATTTGGATAGTGATGGGACATTTAGGGTTTGGATCTTGTATGTCTTTTAAAGCTTTGGCAGAATCGGTAAAAAGGATATACTTCTCGTATTTGTTGTTAGGGTCATCTGTTATGGTTTCAAGGGCTTTTAGGATTGCATACTTTTCTGCTGTTTGGATGCTTATGCTGTTTGGGAGCCTGAGTTTGGTTATTTCGTCTTCTATTACTATGCCTATACCTACTCCCTCGGTGTTCTTGGCTGCATCAGTATATATATGGGTTCCTGAGTAGTTCTTGAGTATCTCTTCTAGCTTCTTGGTAAATGTTTCCTTTCCAGTCTGTTTCTTGGGATATATCAGGAGTTCTGTGTTGCAGGATGGAAGATGTGTTGTCCATGGTGGTATTGAAGGGATATATTTTGGGGTCAGCTGTGTAAGGTTACGGTTAATTAGGTCAAATTGAGATTGTATTTGTGTTAGGAGAGGAAGATTCTGTTTTAATTGGATCGTTGGGGATATTTCAAGGATTTGTTTATATGTTGGGTGTTTTGGTTGGGTGGCTATACTTGTGACATAGTTGATTAGAAGTTGTTTTCTCCTGTCTTCCAGTGTTGGTTCTCCTGCTTCAGCTAGTATACTGGCTATTGGGCTTGTTCGAAATGCTCCTGTTATTAGTCTAATGGCAGTGTTGTGTATTGGATTTATTAGTTTTAGGACATTATGATTTGCGTTTCCGTAGATAAAACAACCGTACTCTATCTTTGATCTTATTGTTGTTCTATATATTCCTAGCAGTGTATCTCGATGTGCTCCCCAACTATGGTGTGTTAATGCTTTGATTAGGTTAAGTCTTTTATAGCATTCAGCTTTGAGTTGTAGTATATGTGGTTTCCATGTCATTCTATAGTCAAATGTAATGCCTAAAAATTTGATTTGCTTCTCGTTTTTGATGCTGCTGTTTTCGATGGTTAAATTTGTATGATAGTCTCCATGTCTTTTTTTACATATGTGGATGCATTTGGTCTTTGGTGCTGATATTTTAAAGCCGGTTTTATTTGTCCATTGTTGGATTTTATCTATTGCTGTTTGTAGATTCCGGTTAATGTTTTGTGGGTTCTTTCCTCTACAATATATTGTAAGGTCATCTGCAAATAGGGCCACTTTGACTAGTTTCGGTATATCTTTGGTAATGCTATTTATGGCAATTAAGAATAGAGTAACACTAATTGTTGCGCCTTGTGGAATCCCGTTATCTAGAGTATATTTCTCTGAGATGTGCCCGTTACAGCGTACTCTAAAGGACCTATCTGACAAGAAATTTATTATAAATTGGAGCATGTTACCATGTATTCCGTTTTCAATTAAACTTTTAATTATATGGTGTCTCCAAGTTCGGTCATATGCTTTCTCCATGTCGAATAATACTGCCGTTAGATGTTGTTTGTATTTAATGGCTTTTTCTGCTTCAATTGTTAAATTTATCAGGTGGTCCATTGTGGATCTGTCGCTCCGAAATCCACATTGCTCTGGTGTTATTAGATTAAGTTTTTCTAGAAACCATACAAGTCTGTTATTAACCATTTTCTCCATTAATTTGCATAATGTGTTTGTTAGAGCGATAGGGCGGTAATTAAGCGGATCTGTTTTTAATTTTCCATTTTTGTGTACAGGGATCAATGTGGCTTCTCTCCATTGATCTGGGAAAGTACGTGTTTTCCATATATGATTAAAGATATGTAGTATATGGTTTAGTGTTACTTCTGGTAGGTGTTTAATGAATTCTGAAGGGATATTGTCGGGGCCTGGACTTTTATTATTCTTGGTTTCATTTAAAACTGTTTCTAATTCGGCTCTTGTAAATTCTATATTAATTGGATTATCCAGTTCTTCTTGTACATCTATTATTTCTTTTTGTTCTTCTATTTGTTTTCTTTTTAGGAACTCTTTATCATATTGTTCGTTACTTGAATTGTTTTTGAATACTTTTGCTATGGTCTCTGTGATTTGTTTTGGGTCTGTTATTGTTTTGTTGTTATACTTTAGTGTTTTGATTTCAACTGCAGTGTATCTACCTTTTATTTTGTTTATTTTTGTCCATATTTCTTTAACTGGGGTGTCTGGATTTATTGTTGCTACGTATTGTTGCCATGATTGAAGTTTGCTTGTTTTAATTGTTCGTTTGCATATAGCTTTTGTTCTTTTTACTTCTATAAAATTTTCTTGTGTTCTATTTCGTCGGTATTCTCGAATGGCTCGTTTAACGTTTTGTATGGCTTGCTTGCACTGGTCATTCCACCATGGCACACATCTCTTTCCTTTATACTTTTTATAACCTATTGTATTTTCTGCTACTTCTTTTATTCTTTTTGTTATGTTATGTATTAATATACTGCTGTTGTTCGTATTTTCAATTTCCAAGTTGAGTTCTTTCATTTTCTTTGAATATAATGTCCAATCTGCTTGTTCTAATTTCCATTTATTTAGATGATGTATTGTAGGAGTTGTATTGGTATTTTGCGTAATTTTGATCGGGAAATGACCTCCACTACCGTATTGGTGTGTTAGTGTTTCCCAGTTAAAAATATGGGCTATGGCTGGGTCGCAGAAAGATAGATCTATAGTGGAGAATGTTCCAGTTCTAGGGCATAGGTAGGTTTTGGAATTATCATTTAGCATAGTCAGTTCGTCCATTGTATTTTCTATGGTAGTACCTCTGCTATTTGTGAATCTGGAACCCCATATAGTGTTATGGGCATTAAAATCGCCCAGAATTAGAACTGGCTTCGGTAACTGATTTAATATATCTATAATTTCTTGTGCTTGAGGGTTTTTATCAGGTGGTACATATATGTTGCATATTGTTAGTTTTATAGGGAATTCTGTCTGAATTGCTACAGCTTCGAGGTCTGTTTGAAGTTGAATTTCAGTTGCCGTTACAGAGTTTTTGACTAATATAGCTACCCCACCTGCAGCGTGTGCTTCTAGTTTCCTATCTTTTCTGAATATATTGTAGTTTTTTATGTTACATTGTTTGTTTTCTTGTAATCTTGTTTCTTGGAGTGCAATAAATTCAGGTTCGTGTTCTGTGATAAGCAATTGTAGTTCTGCTCTATGTGTGTTCAGGCTAGTACAGTTCCATTGAATAGTTGCCATTTTCGTTTTACTTTACCTTTATACTATACTATTTTTATTTTATTCTAGTTGTTTTGTGAGGGTGATTGTGGGAGTTATGACATTAGGTTGTTTGGTGTGTTTGTTTGTTGCCTTATTTTTATTTTGAGTTTTTTAATTACTCTTGAGATTCTATTCTTCAGTTGACGTCCTTCAATTTTTGAATGTATATTACTTAACATTTCTATTGTGTCCGTTGTATCATCTGCGTAATCCTTCGCAATTTCAATTGCAAATTGTGTTCCTGTTGCATTGTCTAGGAAGTCTATAAATTGCTCAAAATCCATTGGGTATAGGTCTTGGTTTTCTTCAATTTCTTTTTTGGCCAGTCTTAGTGAGTCTTCATATGCCATTGTTGTAGGGATATTTACTCTGATTTTTTTCTTCTTGTTTTGTTTGTTGTTATTTGATGTTTGTGACGAAATTGATTCTGTATCTGTATCGGTTGCACTTGTCGTGTCATCTTCATTTTCTATTTGTTTAGCTGTACGTTTTTTTGGAGTTAGTATATCATTGAATTGTTTTTTATTTTGACTGTTATTAGGGTTTCTTGTTTGTGGATTTGGTATTTTAAATATTTCTTTGCTGGTGTTTTCTATGTTTATTGTATTCAGGTTAATATTTTCGGTGTTATTTGGGGTTGTTGGTCTGTTTGAGGTGTCTTTATCGGGGGGGTTGTTGCCATCTGTACGTATATCCATGCTGTTGTGTATTTGTGCTTCTGTAGTGATTTCTTCGTATTCTTGGGTTTGTATATTACTTTCTTCTTGTTCTTGTATGGTGTTATTTAATTCTAGGTGTTCTCTTTGTGTATTTTTGCATTTAGTTTCTGGGTGTCCTGGACTGTTGCATTTTTTGCATATTATTGTATCAGTGGTGAAAAAGATGCGGTGTTCTGTATTTTCGTGTTTAATGAGGATTGTTTGCGGTATGTTTTGTTTGTCTGTTTCCGCAACATAGACTTGTCTTCTAAAACTAAGAATATGTTCATATCCAGGTTCGTGTATTCCAGCTCGTAGATTTGTGATTTGGGATAGTGTTCGGATATTTAATTGTTGTAGTGCTTGAATTATTATTTCTTGAGGGATCGAGGGGCAAACATTTGATATAATAACTCTTGTTGGGGGAGTTATGTACCTTCTGATATCGGCGTAGTGATTCTGAACTTTAATTTTATTGTGTTGTGAGATAAGTTTGTCTACTATTGTTTTGTCTTTAAGAAATACACAGATTCGTTGATTTGATAATCTGGATACGAATAGAATATTTTCCGGTTTTACTATTTTTCCAATTGTGATGACATAGTCTCTAATCGGTATTTCATTTATTGCGCAGATAATAATTGCTTGGTCTTTATGCGGGTAATTTTTAGAAATGTTTTGTATATAATGTGAGTTCTGTTGAGCTCGTTGTGAATATGATTGTCCGGTAGATGTATTTAAGTTTGTTGTGTTCATGCCTCCTCCATCTGGTGGCACATTGTTTATATTATTCATGTCTACTCTTGGCAATTAGCAGGTAGCTGTCAGAGTTTTGCTGTTGATTTTGTTAGATGTCGTGTTAGGTTGTTTATCAATAGCCAAATTTGACAGATGTATAAAGGTGTGGTGTGAAATTAATGTTAAGGGTTTTATGGATATGGGGTAAGGGATATTTAGGAATTTATTTCTAGGAAGTTATGGTTTGTTTATTTTCAGGATTCCGGTTAGAAATTTAATATTATGGTAATAAATACCTCGTTTTTACTGTTTAGTAGATAGTAATTCACTAATCACTTTTGCTCACTCAAATCGCTTATCAACTCTTAATCTCATCACTAATTTGAAAATTATTTATTCGAATTTTACACATTAGACTTTATTTTGTATTTCGTGCAATACATATGCAAAAAAAAAATATATTGTTTATATATGAGCGTAGTAAAGATAATACTTAGTATATGTGCATATTCGTAAATTAATAATGGTGTATAGTATTCCATGCCTCAGCATTTTAAAGAAAAATGTTTCCCGTAGAATACGAAACTAGAATAATAAATGTTGGTTCTATTGAAAAAAAAAATCAAGGTTACCTATCCTTCATTTGACGTTGAGATTTGGTCTCAATGGCAAATTCAAGGTCACCATAATTTGACCCCCTCAAAACCTAGACACATTTGTCTGAAACATTTTTAACCATCTTACTTAGTTCTCTATATGATAGTCTGATAAAATTAAAAATATACACCTATATATAATTATATAAATTATAATACTTGATCAATTCAAACTTAAAAAAATTTATTTTATTTTAACTCAAGCAATTACAACGTGTTTATATTTTGATGTGCAGAACAGAATCTAAATCTACAAGCTACATATCTTTCTTTTATGTGCAGAATTTACCTTACTAAGCTTTCAGTCTCATCTTACAGCGTGAGAAGTTGTCTGATGTAACATATGTAAATTATTGTGCAATACAGGGCTGGACTCCTATATTACTCCTCCAGCCTTAAGAGGAGAAGCTAATTCTTGAGGGGAATTACTTTTACTAATTTCATTTAACTCAATATCTTTTTGATTAATTTTATTTCTTTTAGAAAGATAACTTCTGCATTTACAAACATTCTTTAAACAATAACAGATAATTATAATCATAATTAATACTATAAAAGTATACAATATTATAAAATGAGTTTCATTATTATTATTGATATTATGAATTGAATCTAAATGAATCTCTCTTTGTTTTTCTATACTGAAGTTAGAAATATTATGAATTTTATGTTCTAAATGTTTTATTTGAATGTTTGTTATATTCCGATTTAAATCGATTAAATTTCCAAAGTTACTAGATATTTCTATTTGATTATTCACCTCACAAGTTTCGGTGATATAAATTCCCTTAAGATTTTGTATTTCAAAATTGTTATTACAAGTGAGTTTTACTTGTTGTTCATTAGGGAAATATAAATACTTTATTTTTGAATTTTTTACAATTATTACCGAATTTATTTGCTATAATTTTGAATATTGACAATGTTCAAATTCTTTATAGCAAATAATATTTTCCAAACGTTTATTATACTCGTTATTTTCAGATGTAAAATAATATTCTTTATCGTCTAATTTTATACATTTATTAACGGGTTTTATTTTACAATTATTTTTCGAATACAATCCATTTACAATATTCATAGTCTCATATGAGTTGTGTAGTTTTGTCGGTATAGGTGTGACTTGTATTAAGTTCTCTACTCGTGTGTTTATTTTCAATTTTATTTATTTCTTTAAGAATTTGTTCATAATTTATTACACCAAAATATAAAATATTTAATTTACAGAATGTAAATGTCTCTTCAAGTTGAACAAAAGAAAAATAAATATCTTGCGTTACTTGTGTGAATTGATTAATAACATTCTCAATTTTTATAGTTACCAGTTCATCCAGAATTTTTGCATTGTATTTGTTCAATGCTTGAATTTTTTCATTTAATGCATTATTGTTTTCATTAATTTATTATATTTTTTCATTAAATTGAATAAGTGTATTATTTTTACTAGACATAATTTTCTGATTATTTTCAACATTATCTAATATTTGAACATAACGTTCCTTATCGGAAGCGTTGATATTTCCGGTTATAATTTTGATTATTGTTCCGAGGCCGTTTATCAAACCACGTTTTCTGCGGTGTAGGTATAATAACTGAATTTTTTCTTGAATGTGATTTAATAAAGTATTCAATATATTACGGTTGTCAATTATACTATTATCGAGCTTATGGAGATCAAAGTTTAGAATACAATGCTTTGGTGTTTTGTGTTAATATTTCAAATGGTTTGAATAAATCTTCTAAACGAATTTTGAAATTTATAGCTTGAGTGTTTACCTGGATGTGGGCAACACCGAGTTCAAGGATATTGATGCCAGGGTTGTGGTCATCTTTTATTATTAACGTGATTCCATATGGAATCAATCTGAAACAGTAATACGGGGTTTCTTTAATTGTGTCAACTTGTGTTTTTTATTTTTATTGTCGATTATTTGACCGCGTTCGTGTAGTACTGCTTTTACTTTAATTTTCTTAAATTTGGGTTTTTCAATTTTGCCACTATTTCGTTTATGAATTTTTACATGTACATCTTCAGGGATATCAATTTGTTTATCTTGTGGCTTAGCGTATTTCAACTGGGCCTTTTCAATGCTATGTTTTACTTTTTGGTTAATTTCATTTAATATTTCCGAATGTTTATGTACGTAATCTTCTACGATAATTTCTTCAGGTTTAATATTTGAATTTACGTCTATTCCGTATACATTTTCGATTGGCGTTCGTTTTGTTATAGAGTAGATACAATTATTATACGCGATTAAAGCACAATTTAAACTATCTTTTAATTTAAGAGATTTTGTTATCGGGTTTTGATTTATAATACGCATATGTTCAATGAGGGATGAATGAAATCGTTCAACTATTCCATTGCTTTTTGGGTTATCTACAGAGATTAATGAATTTTTATTTTTCGTAATTCTAAATAATTTTGTATCAATTTGTTATTAAACTCTAAACCGTTATCAGATATAATTTTTATCGGAATAGTAAAATGTGTAAAATATTTTATTAATTTATTTAAAATAGTAACTGCGTTTTTATCTTTTAAGATATAAGCTATAGCAAATTTAGGAAATTAATCAACAAAAGTAAGTATTTTAGTTTGTTCTAAGGATAACAAATCTACATGTATTATTTCAAAATTCTTGTTAGCTGTTGGGGTTATAATATTTGGAATTTGGATGGGGTTCCGCTCATATTTATTCGCGAGACAGACGTCACATTTGTTTATATAATTTCGTATGTCTTTAGACATGTTTGGCCAGTGGTATTAAAGTTGTAATTTGTTATAAGTTTCGGTAATTCCACGATGGTTGGTTTTACCCTCATGGTAGTTCTGTATAGTTAATTGTTGTTCGTCTACGTACTCTATGTCTTTAACCATGCATTTACAGCGTACTAATTTAAAACTTCCTTTCTCAAAGTATGTAATATGGAATTGATATTTAGTTTAAAATTTTCAGGTATCAAACAGTAATACGTAATACCGGATTGAAGATTATTTTTTATAAACTGTGTAATACTAGAATTTAAATTTTGTTTATTTAAATAAAAATAAATACGTTGAATTTGATTCTCAAAAATTTTATCTATTTTAACGCTATTTTTATCATTAGTTTCTTTTACAATAAATTGATTACGACAATTGTTAAGGCACAAATCTAAGTATGTCAGTCCATTTACTGGGCTTTCAGCGTCTGAGTGAAGCGTTTCGTTATAAGACTCGGATCCTATATCAGCTTCTACGGATTCGTTATCAGAATTCAAGTTAAATTCTAAATGTTCAGGTTTATTAAACACATTGAAAATGATTATTGCCAAATATTATTTGAATAGATTTTTCAATTTTTATCCACGGTAATTTATCGTGTCCAGTGCCTATTCGTGGTAGGTCAAGTTCATTGATGTCTTTTGAATACAATATTCCAGTAGTTTATTTAAACATTTCTCAACATTTAAAAGGGTTGGTTTTCTTTGATCATAAAATTCTTTTGGTATTAAATGTAATATTATTCTAGGTGATTTCTGAATATAAATTTTATTATGTAAATTAAATAATTTTGTATAAGTGTATTTTTGTTTCACTTGTTAGCAAATCCTTGTGACATATGTAAGTCTTTAGAAACACAGTGCACCAATGGATTTTTTGATAAAAAATTTCGGAAATTTTATATCGAATTTAAAATTTTGGTTTTATGCGCGAGAGAGTGTCAGCGACATAATTTTGACAGCCATTCTTATATTCGATTTCATAATTAAATTCTTCTAATTTGAGGCGCCATCTGATAAGTTTGTGATTAGGTTCTTTTAAGGAGTTTAGCCAGACAAGAGGGCGGTGATCAGTGATAATTTTGAATTTTCGGCCTAGCAGGTATGGGCGAAATTTTTAGTTGCCCAAACGATAGCAAGTAGTTCTTTTTCAATGACAGAATAGTTAATTTCATGCGAGTTTAATGTTCGTGAAATATAAGAGATTGGTAAGTCTTTGTTGTTTCCATCGCGTTGGGAGAGTACGACGCCGATTGCTAGCGTCCGTCGTCAAGATAAAGTCTTTTGTAAAGTCGGGATATTGCGGTATAGGGTTGTTGGATAGGAGAGTTTTACATTTCTCAAAACATTCTATGTAATTTTTATTAGTTATATCAATTTTATTTCCTTTTTTGAAACAAGTAGTAAGTGATTTCGTTATTTTAGAAAAATTATCAATAAAACGTCGGTAGTAACCGAGTAATTCAAGGAAGGACTTAACTTTTTTAGGATTTTTTTGGAATTGTAAAATTTTTAATTTCCTGAATTTTATCGGGGTTTGGTTTGATTCCGCCAGTTGTAATGATATGGCCGAGATACGCTACTTCTTTACGGAGAAATTCACAATTATCTAACTGAATTCTGAGATTAGCTTCGCGTAATTTTCGAAACACTTCTGTAACCGGTTGGTTACTAAAAAACTATGTTCAAAAAACTTGTGGGGGAATGGAAGAGTCAATTTTAAATCAGACAATAAATAAATTTAACTATATAAATATTTAATAGAGATAGAATGTAATATGTTTAAAATGTACAAAAATATAAAAATAAAGAATTAGCAAATGAATAACACATATACAATTATATTCAAACACAAAGAGAATAAGCCACTTATAAATTACCTACAATATTTTACAGTTACGCCGTGGTCTCGGTTATACAAATAGATATGTTTATTCTTAAGTAGATAAGCGACAGACAATTTACTTACAGTTATACATCTTTCAGTCCGCTTCAGCAGGGAAGTCGGCTCTCAATTTTCAGCTTTGGAGTAGAAAATAAATAACTTCCACAATAAACTATACTGTTAAACGTTCGCTACACCACCGGAACCCGACTTAGCACTTTTTATGTTGGCTTTACGAAACGCGGGAAACGACTGTCTGCAGCTTGAAAGTTATACTCGAAGGTTTGATCGATTTGCTTCCTCTTCCTGATCTCCTGGCCCAATTTACTCCACTAGAACCCATAACCGGAATACTTTCTAAATAAGGATAGTAAATTCTTACATCGAAAAAGTAAATTTAGAAATTTTGGGACTGAAGATCCAATAAACTTTACCCGTCAAATAAAAATGAATCCGCAGACAGTACGTGACATTCACAGAACGACGGAACAATTTGAAAGCCTTAACAAAAATACGCTTGTTACAACTCTTTACCCCTTAGAATAATTATGTTTTCCGAAGGAGAATATAAATATTACATCTTAAGCCTACTTAACTAAGGTTTGGACGATCCTCTCTCAGGAGCCAGGTATGCGTTGGTTTCGGTATCACGAAGCGTCGCCTCCTCGGTGATTTCAAAGGCAGGTACTTGGTTGTGCTTATCTCATTGGCCACAGGTGCATACACTCCGGCAGGAATTCGCTGTTTTTGGTTGTTGGTACACCGAGTACTTTGCACGAAGCAGGAGTGACAAGCGCCGAACCTTGATTCGCCACCCTTCCGACAACGGGGCGCTGAGGTCGACTTCGCAAAGTCGGCGAACACGTGATACCCTTGGTCGTATCGGCTTCCTGTAGAGGGATCGAACGTTCCCTCGTTATAGTGGCTTGGAGGATACGCTGTAACAAAAGGCCAACAGCAGTAACTGGATTCTCATTTAATTTCTACTCGTAGCATAAGTCTTTCTATCGGTATTTTATTTTAGATTGTATTCTCAAATATGAATTTATTAACGGAGAACTCTGAATAATATTAATGCTATAGTAAAACTAAACTAAAATGGAAATTAAAATGAAAACCTATTCTAACGACTATACTATCCTAACCTACGAACTCAATGAGATTACAATTATATTCTTTGTAACTAGCTAACCTAATCACTTGAGAATTAGAACCGCTAGTTAATAACTGTGCCATTCTGGGTCTAACTCTCAAGTTGGCTACCGTGGGACAGGAGCGCCAAATTCCTGAGTGACTTTATAATAAAAATCACCTGGCATCTGCCGTAATTTACTAAAATTGTACCTAATGTAACAATGAAAACAGTCAAATTAATCATAATAAAATTCAGCGGATTTTCCGAGCAATAAGATCAAGTATTGATTTTCGGGGAGAGCACGACTGACGTAAGTGGTATTTGGAGCTGGTTCACTGGAACTAGGTTTCTGGTTTACAACCGGAGGTGAGGGGTTTATGAGGGACATTTCAACATTTTGATGGTTGGTTCTCCCCCAACTCGTAGAATTACTTCTTCTTCACATATTTAGGCCCACATTCTTGAATTTCAAAATTGCATACAATAAAGCTATAACGACTAGTATGGAAGAAATAGTAATGGACACATAATTCGTATGCTTCTGGATACGGATATTTTTAAAATTTTGAATTTGGTGCTGAAATTGTTTTACGTCGATATCTGGCCTCACAGTCTTAGTGTCAATACTGGTTAAGATAGCGTTAATATTGTCTTGTTTAATGGCAGTGCTGTTGAATTTTGAAAGGTGGTCGATACTAACGTCAATTGGCGGGACAAGTAATTTATCTACTTGTTGGGACATTATTTTAGATATAACTATTGTGTGAGACAGGAGAAAATAATTTGAAGAATGGACAGTGCAGGATGCAGGGATTTCGAGGGTTCCGGTTCCTGTAATAGTTTTCTTATATATGGATAACTCCCGTTCATCTGTACTTGGACAATTATAAGTTAGGATATCTTTGTCAACGCTATAGACCCACGTTTTGATATTCTTTATTCTATACAAAATTGATTTTCTTTCGAACGTAATTCTATGCGAACAAAGTTTTTCAGCTTGAACAGTATTACCGGTATAAAGCGCAGAAAGACAAGTTATATCGGAAATTCGACGTACTGGACGCGTTTGTGGACAATTTTTGAATGACCCGGTTTAAAAGGAGACTAGATCGGAAATATCTAACTCTACAAAAAACTGTTCGTCTTCGGACATTGCTAGAAATTCCGAATTAGGCTCAATGTAGAGTCGGACACTTGAATTGCTTTCAGGAGCTGAGTATGGTAATGCTAAAGCCCTGAATACATGGAAAAACCTTCCCGGTGCTTTTAAGGATAGTTCTACGAATAACCGTAAAGTACTGTCAAAATACGCTGCATGTACTCTCGCGACATCATAGTACATATATAAATTTCTCGCGGTGTTCGCTGTTAATAAAGTTAGGGTAGAAGGTAAATTTGACTGGATTTCGTTCAGTGCCAACTCAAGCGTTTTCGGGTTAATGAACACTGGACTTAATTTACCTAAGGCTGTTACCTCTATTGCATTTTAGAAAGTCGTTACTGACTCTTTTAGGTCTTCTAAAATGTATTCGGCAGTGCGAATAGCAGAAACTACACTTAAACCCTGAACTAATTTGGTTTCAAATACTTGTCTCATATTATTCTGTGATTGTAGAATCGCATCGGTTTTATTGTTTAATGATTCTAAGACTACTTTGAATTTTTGAAAATTTGAGTTTATTTTCTTTTCGTTTTCTTGAATATTATTAATGATAGTTACTTGATAATTCAATAAATTTATGATTCCGTCATTTCGTTTTCCAACTGCGTTTACTTTTTTTATTAATTTCAGCTAAATCTGACGTAGTAGCGGTACCGAAAAGAAACTTGAGCGCGTATCCGCCCAAATCTATTAAACCGCGCTTATTCTTTTTGTATGGGGCAACAGTCTTAAGTAAATTTTCCAATATTTGCCTAACTTTATTAGCATCGCTTTTTATTATGTTCATTTCTCTACTTACCATATTATTTATCTGCCTCTTTGATTGGTCAGCCATTCCTTCTTCCACGGCCACGTTGACTTGAACGGCATTTTCTAGCAGGGCCTCGAAACCATCCAGGGTGATTTTATAGCCAGCGATGTTGACATCGGTCGTCAGTATCCAGTTATCACCAGTAAGCAGTATCTCATCTTCCTTAGTGAAGACCAAACCCTTATCTAGGACTGGCATATCGACCTCGGCACTTGCGGCCACGCATAGTGCAATAAAATATATTAACCCTAAAACCAAATTATGTAAACTATTTAATACGTTATTTTTTACAAACTTTAACCTTTAAATATTCTTACTTAATTTCGTGTTTACCTAAATCAATTATGCAACAGTGAATTTTAATCTATTTCTTACCTAAAGTTAAACCATACCATTACATATATTTACATAATTATATCCTCTCCCGTTCCTCCACAGGTTTTTTGAACATAGTTTTTTAGTAACCAACCGGTTACACTTCTTCTACATTTAGTAAATGTTCTTCAAGAGATGTACCGAGAATAATAATATCATCGAGATATACGAAGCATGTTTTATTTATCAAATCTTGTAATACAAAATTCATCAAGCGCTGAAAGGTAGCGGCCGCATTTTTAAGTCCAAAGGGCATTCGCTTAAATTCGTAGTGCCCGGTGTTAGTTGAGAATGCAGTTTTGGGGATATATTCGGGATTAACTTCTATCTGATGGAAGCCAGAAGTTAAGTCTATGGTTGTGAATTAATTTGATTTTCCGAGTTTATCAAGTATGTCTGTAATGTCAGGGATAGGAAATTTGTAGTCAATAGTTTTGTCGTTTAGTTTACGGTAGTCAATTACAACGCGAAATTTCTGTTTACCGGATGCGTCCATCTCTTTCGGGACTACCCAGTTGGGAGCAGACCAGGGGGTGTACGAATGTTGAATTATATCGTCGTTCAACATTTTTTCAATTTGAGTTTGCACTTCCTGTTTGTATATTTCTGGGTATTTGTATTGTTTTGCGTGTGCAGGAATATTTTCGGTTGTTTTTATGTCATGTTTTATTTTATTAGTGAACGAAAGTTTTTGATTAACGCTTAAGATTAAATCTTTACATTTATTTAAGGTTACAAATAGTTCTTTTTGTTCCGATTCGTTTAAGTGGTCATTTCTGATGGTCTGTTTATTTATTTCCATATTAAGAGTTTTATTTTGTTTTTGATTTAAGTACTGAAATTTATATTTATATTTGTTTAAAAATATTACTTCACCTTTTTCAAAATTGAATTTAGTTTTTAACACTTCAATTCCGGGTATGCCCAATAAAATGACAAAATCTTTATGAAAATTAAAAATATAACTTCTCAAATTAAAATTTTTAAATTGAAAAAATGTAAACTAACTTCCGGACGATTTGCCATTGCATGTATGAATTATAAAATGTTCACAAAATTTTGTTGTGTCAGGTTTAATTAATTTAGGGTGTATATAATTTTGAGCTGAACCTGTGTCTAGAAGTATTTTCGTATTATTAATTTGTATGAAAGGGAGTTTACTTAAATTATTTGCTAGCGATTCGTTTAAGGAGAATCGAGTTGGTGAAAAATTTGAGTATCAATTTGTTCAATATATTCATTTTCGTTTTCAGTAGTTTCATTAATTTCTTGTATATCAGAATAATTTTCGGTCTCTAAATTTTCAGATTCATTGTTTTCAAAATTTTGATTAAATAATTCCTCACATTTGTAATTTTGCTCTGGTTGGTTTCGTTGAAAATATTTTCGTGGGGTTTGCATACTCATAGGGGTTGGATTCATAAACTGTGCGTTTTGAATATTTTCTCGTAGGGCGAATGGTTTGGGTTGGTATACTTGTTGTGTTCTTTGTGGGCCAGGGAATTTTTGCATGGGTGATACATGCTTTTGTTGCATAGGGGATGGTTTTTGTTGAATAGGATGGTTGAAGTTAAATGGTGTAGGTTTATAAATTATTTTGGATTTTGTTTAATATTTGGTTTTGGTGTTGATTTTCATGTAAATATTGAAAATCGTTTGTAAGGAGATTTTCAAGACCTTCTAGTGAAGATGGATTGCGTGTGGCTAAGTTATTTCTGTAAGAATCTTTGCAGTTGGAAATAAATAAATGCACGGCTATGGATTGGATGTATGCGATGATGCCATCTTTTGCGTTGGGTGTAAGGTTACACTGATTAATTTTTGCTACGGCACGATCGTTAAGTTTCTGTATTTCTTTTAAATATTCAAATGTAATTAATTTACCTTGTTGGAGTTTGACCATATTTCAGATAATAGTTGGGGCCTGTTGTTTATCATTATATTTTGCAATAAGAAACGTGCGAAGATCTTTCCATGTATTGAATTTATGAGCATTTATTAATTCTTCTGCGCGGTCAATTAATTTTGATTTAATTTTAAATAAAATTACTTTGCTTTGAATTTCATTTGGTTCCAAGGCATTAATTAATTCAATAATTTCGTCAGTTTGTGTTAGGAAACGAGTGAGAGCTTTGGGGTTGCCATTATATTTTGGTATGGCGTAAACTAAATCATTAATAGTTTGTTGATTTCTATGATAGTCTGCGGTGGGTGCTACCATCGGATGGTTTTCTAAGTCTGACATTGTGTTCTCGTTAATATTTAAACTATTCAATATTTCAAGTAGAGAATCCAGTTCAGATTTAAATTGTAATTTGTGACAGTGATTTTGTGTGTACAGTGATTATGACAATATAATAATACAAATATAAACTTACAATAGTAAGATTGTTCCTTTGATCATTGGTATGGTTCGTCATCTTCTTTCCGATGTTCGCTCGGCAGGCTGGGCTGGAAGACGGGGACATCGGCACTTCCGGTGAGGTTGGTGCTGATTCCTCGGCAGTTGAGAATTCTGGTTCACGTTGGAGAATGGGATGATGCTCTGACTGTGGCGACGGCTTCAACCCTGTCAGGATGCTTGTGTTGGGAAATCTCATACAGTAACTTGTGGCACTAGCTTTGCTGGTACTTATGGAGTTCGTTTCAAAACGTTAAATTTACTATGTTCGAATTGTGATTAAACAGTAGAAACTGACTATCACTGTTTTTTGACGAATTGAATTCTTGTCGAATTTTCGAAACAATTGATATATCACAATACAACCGACTACGCCAATTATAATACTAGATCAATTCAAACTATAAAAAATTATTTTAATTTAATTCAAGCAATTACATGTTTATACTTTGATGTGCAGAACAGAATCTAAATCTACTATTTACATATCTTTCTTTTATGTGCAGAATTTACCTTACTAAGCTTTTAGTCTCATCTTACAGCGTGAGAAGTTGTGTGATGTAACATACGTAAATTATTGTGCAATGCAGGGCTAGACTCCTATATTACTTATATAATAATTTAGGAACAACTGGTTTAAAACAGCATTTCTATATCTATGTAGCAAGCTATTCTTTGGCATGATTTCGTATTTTTGTATTTTATTTAGAAACTAAAATAATAACGGTTTGCGGTTTCGTTGTTCCTTTGTTGCACAATATATGCGTTCAAAGATAAATGTTTTATTATATTGACGGTAAAAAGGGATCCCGAATAATACACTTTCCTAGGTACATCCTTTTTCCGCACGGTTCTGAATGAATCATATAATATCATATAATAATTTTAACATACAATTATAATGATAAAATATGTCTAATATATTCCTACATTATTCACAAGTAAAATGATCGATATAAAAAAAAATTAAACAACTTAGTAACGAATAATATAGACTATACGTATATATATTCATATGAAAATTGGTTTCAATAAATAGTTTTATTATTAATAAAAACAATCATCAAAAATGTATGAAGAATATATCTTAAAATTTTAAATAATTCAAAGTATACCGTATTCCTTTAATAATTGTTCCACTTTAACGATAAAAATTTGCAATTTTAGAGAAAAGATAAATTAAAGTGCGTAATCAACCAAAAATATAATGATAATAATACCTAGCCAATATTTTAAATAATTTAGAAATTTGGATAAGTTAATTCTGTTATTTTTAAGTATATATTTGACACTAAAATTGCTACAGATATTTATACAGTGAAAGCATATCTTACCTATTTTAAATTTGAATTGGAATATAATTAACGATATGGAATTATTTCAGTATTAGCGAGTGTAGAATCAGAAAACCGATACACTGTAAAAATGCCACAAGGATAAACTCTGTATTTAGCTAGCGAAACATCAACAGCATCTCAACGAATTGTTTTTGGTTCCAAAAGAACTTTTAGTACGAGACGCTTTGACGCTATGATCAAACACGCCCGGAAGCTATAAGCTTCGTACGGAAGTTAGCTTTTGCTAACTGCCTTTATGGATGTTATTTACAAGAAAGTTCGTAATTTCCTATTTATTTAAACCTAGTGGACAATTAAAGTGAGACTATTTAGATAAAACAATTGAATATTTAAATTCCAGCATATAGCAGCCTCAACAATAATTTAATGATGTATTTGATTTTCTATATACAGGTGGTCCATTGGAATGTATTTTTTATTTTATTCGATTATTATAAATATTACCAAAATTTTTTTCAGACAAAGTTTATTTTATAATAAAATGCCCATGTAAGTTTTTCTACCGGGTGTTCTATTTCCTCACAATGATAATTTTATAATTTTAAAAAAAACATCCTATATATTTTTGCAAAATTTGATAGACCTTTTGTATCTCTTTAAAATAGTTCTTATTCATTATAGTTCTAAAATGATCAGTACAGAAACTATTCACGTTTTTATTTATGAAGAATCACACACAGAAAGTTTGCCATGAAATTAAAAACAATAAATAAATTTATCAAAAATGTTCGAATTGAACATGAATTTAATAAAGCAAATAAAATATAACAAAAAAAAAAGTTATTAAACTAAGTGAAAATAATAAATAATAATGATTGAAGATCTGGCAGCATCTAATCTGATTTTTTTAAACATTCTCACACAATTATATGGCATATTTTCTGTGTGATTATTGAATCATATAGACGTGAATAGTTCCTGTACTAATCATTTTAGTACTATAGTGAATAAGAACTTATTTAAAGAGAAACATAAGATCTTCATTCATTCATCCAAGTAAATGAGTAGATAGGAGACTTCTACTCACACCGCTATAGAGACTCTGCCCTCTTCGGTGTTTGCATGTTTATTATGTTTTGCACGTTTCTTAAGTCTTGCTTCTTTTCTAGGCGCGTACGTTTAGCTGTATTTTTTCTAAGATGCTTGTAATTTCGTCTGGTGGGTCTTCTATGGCTCCCAGGAGAACTGCTGGCGGGTACAGGTGTTTTCTGCGAGGCTTTCGCAGGAACGGTTGTGGGGGGTTAATTAGGATATCATGGGGGGGACTGGAGGGATTAATATTCCGTAGGGCAAAGTTTTCCTACATTTGCTTAATGCGCTCGACAATCGGCAGGGTTTGAGCTGCTTCGTGGACCTCTTTAGATGAATAGCAGAATGGCATACGGCAAGCGATTCTTAGCACCCTTCGCTCGGTAGCGACGAGTAGTTGGAGAATCTTGGTGCGGACGGCGGCAAAAGCGATGGAGTAGTAATCCATTACTGGCCTGATGAACGTTTTATATGTGTGCAGAAGTACTCGTTGGCGGCATCCCCTCAGCTTTCCGCGGACGGCGGCTAGGAGTCGTAAGCGGGACCGGAGTGCTTGTTGGCACCTTACAAGGATGGGCCTCAGGTTGGCAGTTCTAGTATATGACACAAAATCTTTAAAATTTTGTAAAAACTATATAGAGGGTTCCATTTAAAAATACTACGTTGCATACTATTGCGCGAAAATTTAGCACCCGGTAGCAAAACTTATACTGCAGATACGTGGACATTTTAATGTAAATTAAACTTTGTCCGAATAAATTTTCGGTAATATTTATATTAATCGCATAAATTAAAAATACAGACCGATGGACCACTCTGTATATATAAATAGTCATTTGGGCAAAAAATTAAAATGCTCTTTTTAAATAGGCAAGCTTTCGGAAATATTTATTCCTTCTTCACGACACTATAATATAATAAATACAAAATAGAAATTATAGGACAAATAAAGATAACAATAAGACTTACATTTAGTGGAGATTAATTTTAAAATTACATCAATGTAATAGAATTACTTAAAAGTAGAGCTAACATCAGAATAGTGTGTGATATTTCTTTTTACTTTCCATTAGTAGTATTGATTTGAATAAAATAATAATAGAATTATGAGTGAAATGTGTAGATATATTTCGTTAGCGACAAATATAAATATTGAATACAACGTTTGAGAGTATAATATGATGATGGTGAACTTAATTAGATTAATTAGCAGGAATACAATGAATTGTTATTTCTTTTTCTCTCATTCATCCTTTCTTTCTTTTTCTCTTTGTTTGTTTTTTTGTTTGTTTCTATACAGATAGATATTTATCAATCTATGTAGCTAATTAGTTTATGATCTGCAATTGCAAATCTTTATATTGTGTTGTTGATTAAATATATGTAGGTACATTATGAATTAAACTGATTACATTATTTGTTTGTCTGTTTTTCTTCCTTTCGTTATGCATATTTATCTTGCTTCCGGATCTGCAATTGCAGACATACTAACCGAAAGGTATAGTAATTTGTAACAAGGCGAACATTCAGTATACGATTTATTGTTTTTACTATCAAAGCGATTTTAAAATATCAAGTTTCAAAATGCGTTTGGGACGTGAACGCATCGAAAATCGCTTTGACAGGAGTTCTTGTTTTCTTGAGGTTAATTTATTGCTACACATGTGTGTTAGAATTTAGTTATCATAAATAGTCATTTGAGTTTATCGCGGCAAATATTCTGAAATATCGGCTTGAGACGCCATCTGGGGTTGACAGATTTACACATCCTGGTCGTACACTAGATAAGGTTTTAGTTTTTAAGTGTTCTAGTTTTTACGTAATCATTGTGTTGGTCCTCAAAAGATTTCCTACCCCCGCGTTCCCGCTTATGGGGTAGATGCGTGTGTTTGGCCAGCACAAATGAGAGTTAGATTTTGGTTGTTAAACAGAGCAGACGTGTTCTCACGTCTGCTGCACTCTACAAGATGTAGAATTTCAGTAAATTTTGTTTTGCTAAATATGTTTTGGTAATTGTAACTTTTAAACATATTCATACGTTGTCGCCGCTGTAATATCTGTATTTGTCTGTAAATTGTTAAATTCACAGTTTCACCATTTTATTAAATAGAAATTATTTTTATCACCTTTAAAAGTGTTGTGTTTTATTTTGTTAACCTTAAGTTTCAGTTTACGCCCGCCGTGCTACAAATTTTACAAGTAGTTATAAGATTTATAATACATTATGTGTCCACAGAGACATTTAAGGAAATAATTATAATATCTGCAATTGCAGAACCTAATATCAATGCATTTTATTTCTCCAGTTTTATATGAATACAATACCAATAAATTATATTTCACGACTATTATTATTACGATCTACAATTGCACAATTCTTTATTTTTAAATCGTGCATTAAGTATTATTATTATTATTGGAATCTGCAATTACAGATCTCGTCATCTTAGCGAAGTTTAATGCTGTGTTAATTATACGAGAAGTATAGATATTTTATAAGTAATTACAATAAACTGTACTTTTCAAAAAGCATTATTATCTTTGGGATCTGCGATCTGCAATTGCAGAACTTATTATCTCTTTGAATATTCCTACTGAGCACTTCTTATGAGATTTACATAATAATTTGTACTTTTTAAATATTATTATTCACAAATATTATTTATTGGGATCATTAATTTCAGACCAATAGATTTCCCAAATTTTAGATCTTGGTAGATGTTAGAAACAATACATATATTATAAAATTTAAAGTATCCAGACAACTCATCATTATGACAAACATAAAATTTTATATTTGAAGAGGTACAAAGTTGGTTAAATAATGATTTAATTTAAGGATGGATTCAAATTGTACAGATTCGACCGTTCTACGTAACTAATGTTGTTACATCTTAGCAAGCCCATATGAAAATTTGTTCTCTCAATTGTTGTTTACTGTGTTAATGTAAACACATTTCATATTCAATATTTACTTTCAAAAAATAAAATAATAATAATTTTATAAGAAAAAAAATATTTGCTTGCATTACTTGGCTAGATAAATTTTGTAGTGTATTGATGAAATCTGTAAATAGTATAATTATGTCGTGATCTGCAATTGCAGAACACATGTATTATTAATAAATTTTATTTTCTAGCATTATTATTATCTCCATTTGCAGAAAGCAATATTATTTTTGGGATCTGCAATTGCAGAACTCTCTTTCCTAATCGAATATACCTATTTATCAAAAAATGTTGATATTTACAGGAATGTAGATTAAATTATAAATATTGAATTACAAGTGTGTAGATGAATCATTATTATTGTGACAAACATAAATTTTAATGCGAATATATGTTAAAAAGGCAGACAGGGGCGGGGGAGAGACATAAACTCAGACAGCCGACCGATTATGAGTAATATTTCTTAACATAACAATTAAACATAATTGACGTTTGAAATAACTACGATCTTATTGCCTTCATGAATTTCACTTTACCGCGGTGCTATTAAAAATTATTAGAATTAATAATAACTTTGCAATAATAAAGAATGATTCAATAAACGCTAGCTACCCTGAATGTTGTTTAGTAATATCATAGAGAAATAAATAAAACTAATAATTATAAAATATTACATTTGCTATCAGCGCCATCTCATAGCACTTGTACTAACAATAACTCACAGTTCTTGATATCAAACACTAATGACAGCAAATGAATAACTTTTTATTGGTATATTTGTTTTGTTATTTCGTGGCATTGATTATTTTAGAAAATAACCAATAAACATTACCGTTTTTTTTTTCAGTTCCAGGTAGTGTTAAAAAATGTACCAGAGAAATTATCTCAATTTTTAACTAACATTTCATATTAACCGCCTGTAACTTACATATTTGGTTACTAGATGTAGACACCATCGGCTCACACCTTTTTGCCTAATATTAGAAAAATTACTTTCATTTGATTTTTAATTTGTATATCATTCAAGTAGTTACTGAAATAAAATAACACATGACTGATTTACCTTCTTATTATATTTATAAATGTCAGTTTTATTCTCAAATGTATTAAAATGTAATCTAAATATGTGCTACACGCTTTAAAAGTGCTATGTAAACAAAATACATTGTAGAGCATTGTATTGTTTGACACACTGATAAACGGTAGTCCGCCATAATTGACGGTAAGTAATTTATCATATTCTTGTAAACTATTGAGATTGTATTTAAAATATAATAAAGTATTTTAGAAAATGGGTAGTGAAGCATATAAATGTGATAGAGCTAAACTAAATGCAATTGATCCGTGCATATGTGAGATAGTTGGGCAAATTGATCCAGTTACTGTATTCAACTTTTCTGTAAAAAAATCTAAATGGAATAAAAGCATGGAAGGAAAGTTTTTCATATGCAAACGCTCTAAAAACCCACAATTTGTGGTCCATGTTTTAAACAAGTCCAAGCAGGGTAAAAATATGATGGAGTTCATTGTGCCAGAACTGGAATGGAAGACTCAGGAACAAATGCTTCTATATGCTAAAAACAAGCAGATCTTTGGCATTCGAATAGATAACTTAGATCTCTTTCATAAAATATCTCATGTTCTTGACAAAATACTTTCGTTTGTAAAATGCGACGTATCAGTTGAAAAGGCAAAGACATCAAACATTGAAACTGACAAAGAAATGCCTGGAACTTCCCGCCGTCCAGTCCAACAACAGCCGGTTACAATTCTGGACCTTGGCGATGGTCCTGAGGAGATTTGCTACACAGCCACTATCCCTCAACCACCTTGTTCGCCTTCCAGGGTTTCTAGTGGCATGGAGGCTGGAACACGTGTTGAATCTAAACAAAATGTTCTTGTACCACCGGTGTTGCATCCATCGGCGACTATCGGAAGCCAAGCAGAATCGATGGTACCGCTGGGTTCTCTTCAAAGCGACGAACGTCCAGAACCGTTAAGTAGACAACAGATGCTTCAAGTTTTCATACATTTGTTGAGGTCTGATGAAGAATTTTCGTCACATTTATATGAAGCATACATGAAAAAATTTTTTGAGTTAATGAAATAATGAATTTCACAACCAATTTAAAATTATTGATCAAATATGTCGTTTAAAAAACTGCTTTAAATTAGATTTAGGTTATGTTTGGTTTGGTTTGTCGAAAATCCATTTTTCATATACCATGTACTTTGGTAGTAATTAATAAATATGTTTTAAGATATACAAATATTTTTCATTGCACAGGGATCAACGTTGTTTATAACGGTATTCATAAATATTTGTATTCTAATTCCGTTCCTGATACAGAATTTGTCTCATATTTATATGGAGCATACTAAAAAATATTTTGTTTGTTAGATGGAATAATAAGTTTCATGCCGAATTTTAAATTATTGATCAAATATTTTGTTAAAAAATACTACTTTAAATTAGATTTAGGTTATGTTTAGTTTGGTTTGTCGAATTTTCATTTGTCATGTACTCTTATAGTAATTAATAAATTTGTTTTGACATTTACAAATATTTTTCATTACTTAGATATCGAAATTGATTTTAATGGTATTCATAAATATTTGAATTCCATACCCGTTTTAGTGAAAATAAAATCATCATCTATATACATGTAAGTATAAATTCCTTTGTTAACTATATAACAATAAATTTGCACCAATTTCCTTCGTAAAACAAAAGAAAAATGCTAAGAATAAAACATATTATTGGAATACTTGTGGTAAAAATCGAAAAATCTAATAATATTATTTTCAAATATTACTTTACCTAAAATAGTATAAAATTTCTTTGCACCAAATAAAACAAAGGTAACTTAATGAACTTATTATCTTTACATGAAATGATTTATTTTTTTACACTTAATATCATTTGCTGATGTGCTATTATAAAATAAAGTTGAAATCAACTATTAATACAAATGTATTTTTATGAATTCTTTATTTTATATAAATCTTTAAAGGAATTACAAAATTAAAGTAATATTTATTATCTAATATTAGTTATTAACGTTGCTTAATACTGGGATTTAAATAATTCCATTACGGAGTAAGTTTCACTACTTGATGCATTTGTAACGCGATAAAAAACACTTCAAACTTCTATTAAATACATTGCCCAACTTACATACTTCCATCGTCTGTGATTTCGGTTTATTATTTTTATCTGATATTCAATTACAATCTAAATAATCCTGAATGAAGTTTTTGGAATAATAGGGAAAAAGAGCTTGTAGACTTTTTCACGTTTATTTTTATAGTACGACCGGTTTCGAACTTTTGAAGTTCATCATCAGGTACTGTTACATTTTAAAACAACTGTAGAATGCTAATTAAATTATTTTGTATTTTATCCGGTGCTGGTACCTGATGATGAACTTTGAAAATTAAAAACCGGTCGTACTACAAGTTTTAATACAGTCTTTTCATTAACGCACAAGAGCTGCTAGCGTTGTGTTACTTTTAAATTTTCTTCAACTATTTGTTAAAAAAAAAAATTCTATTACAGTATTATTCAAATTTAAAACAAATCTACATTTTTAAAACATCTGAGTGGTACAAGATCCTACATGTAGGAGCGAGAAATTTTAAATTATACATTAATTATATTCGGAACCACAACTAGACAATGTTAGAGTAGAAAACAAATTGTTAGCTCATTATATTTTCAGATAAAAATATTAATTTCATCACCATTATCTGTAATTTATTTTTAAATGTAAGTGAAACATAGAAGCACCAATGGTATAACACACAGAAGTAATAAGTTTTTTACCAATTCCAGATAAATATACAAACCAGGAAACAAGTAATAAATTAAGGAACCAAACGCTATCAAATCAAATCAAGTGCCATAAAAAATCATGAACTTCCAAAATTCAAAAAATAACATATACAAGCCACAAATATCGCCAATGAAGAAGAGCACAGAGAAATTTCCCTGTCAGCACTCTTGTACCCTCCAAAACACGTAATCAAAAAACAACATTTCGTTGAATTCTTCCAAATGCTCAGTCCAAAATTAGGAGCAGGCGGCGAATACAATGCCAAACACCAACAATGGAGCTCAAGACTGTCTACCCCCAGAGGTAGAGAACTTCTAAAAGCCTATGAAAGCAAATGTCTACAATTTGTGTCGACGGGTGATCCAACGTACTGGCAGACAGAAATACTAAAATTCCAGATGTGATTGACTTCTTTACGACAAAAGGTATTTCAAAAAGTTACCTACAAGTTAATTTATCGATCTTTCACCCAACAACTCTCCAATAATTTTGCATTTTATAGTATTAAAATCAAAACAAATCAACAGAAACCATCTCTTTATAATAACAAAAAACAAACTGTGACTTATTTATATAAATAATGAATAATAAAATAACCCGCAATGTTCCTCTAAGAAAATCCGGCGACCTACACAATCCAGGCTGCCGCTTACGAAACTACTCCCGCAGGCAACAGAACTACGCAGATTTCAGCCTGTCTCGAACTAGTGAAAAACAAAATAGACGGAAATCGTAAATTAAGGAAAATCTGTCAAAAATTTAAATCAAACCTGACATAATAGATCTAAATAAAGCCACCAAAGAAATAATTCAATTGCTAAATTATATCAAGCACAAAGCACTTGAAGATTACCTGGGCAATCTGTCAAATACTAAAAAAATTAGAGACATGCCATATCACATGTCCTCCTATAAGAACACAAGAAGGACAATGGGCGCGATCAAGCAACGAAAAGACGGATGCATTTGGCAAGCACTTCGCACTAGTTTTTCAGTCTTTCCCACCTACAGACGAGGACGACAGCATCGAAAAAGAAAACCTCCGTTAATATTTGGATAACACTCTTCTAGTGATATACAAATAAATTATTTCAAAACTCAAGAAATTAGGAATATCATCATAACTAGACCCTAAAAACTAAAAAAGCCCCAGGCATTGATTTAATCACCAATGAATTGCATCCGACACCTAACTATTCTATTCAATGTAGTCCTTCAAATCCGTTATTTTCCAAATCAATGGAAATTCGCTCAAATCATTGTCATCCCAAAACCTGGCAAAAATTCAGAAGACGGAACTTCCTATAGACCAATCATCCTCTATTCAAGCCATTTGACAAAGCACTACTCACAAGGTCGTATCAAATTATCCGGGATGAAAACTTCAAACAAATCATCAATTTGGATTCAGACATGAACACACCACAGTTGAACAAATTGACGGAGTAGTAGAAGCTATGAACAACAGCCTTCAAAATAAGATGTATTGCTCAGCTGCATTCCTTGTCATCAGTCAAGCTTTTGACAAAGTTGGCGCATTGGGTTACTTTTCAAGTTGAAACGTGACTTTCCCTACCAGTACTAGCAACTCCTCAAGTTATACCTCTGTAACCGGCAATTACAGATCAAATATCAAAACGCAGTCACTTGTATCCAATCAGTGAAATCGGGTGTACTTTAAGGAAGTGTTACTGGGCCGATTCTTTATCTTCTGTTTACAGTTGATCTTCTTATCCTGGATCTAAATCAGTGTTGGTTAAAAACTTAGCGAATTAGAACCAACTAATATAAATCTACCCACATCACCTTTACCACTGGAATATACACTTACGTGCCAGTGTATCTTAACAGCCACCAGCTACCTCGAACGGAGGACGTAAAATTACTGCTGTATAAAGCAATAATCAATCAGCAAGTACCTCAAACATCGTAATCGTCGAAAGATTTCAATCAAAAATCCTTTGGTTTTTCTCCAACTGGATAATTTCACAAGATATACAAATGCCTTCCGTTAAAGAAGAAATTCCCCGATTGAGTGCAAGATACATTCAAAGACTAAAATGTCACAAATATAAACCAGCCGTGAATCTCGTGCAGTGTGGTAGTGTTAAACGTTAAAATGTCACAACCCTCTAAATTTACCAAAACGATATATAAGTTTACTTTAGGATTAAGTAGTTTCACAAAAATAATTTAATTGTAATTATAGTAACTTTAGCAACTAAGTAAATGTAAGTAACATACTGCCAATGGACAGTTATTTTCCCATGTCATCTTTCATCACTAAAATTTACTGAAAATCTCTATCTTTGTACATATAGATTGTATATTGCACTACATTGTACAGCATTCAACTGTGTCGAGAGTTAAGTTTTTTCACGGAGTTTAAATCTTCATTTTCTCAAATAATTCTTGCGATTTAATTTTAAATAATTTAATTCAACGTTACAGTTAAGTGTAATAAATAATATTTCAGTGTATTTTCTGTTCAAAAGTGTTCCAGATTTGAATTATTTCAATATTTGTGACAGTGTCAATAAGGTTGAATTTCGAAAATTTCTTGACTTAAGCATATTGCAAGTCTTAACAACAAATAGTGAAGGCCATTCACTGACAGTAAGTCAAGTAAATATTCCTTATATTTTTCATCTGTTGAACGTCCATCTTTCAACATGGTCAAGTTGTGCGCATAATGTAATTCGAACATCAGTCGCCAAAATAATCCAGTGTTGGCTTGTAGCGGACCCTGTCAAAGATTTTATCATTATAAATGTGGGGCTGTATCATCCACAATTAAAAATACTTTGGCGTCTATGCCGAGCTTAAAATGGACCTGTGATGCATGTCAGCTTTTGGAAACTTCAGCTAATTCACCTCTCAATTCTACTGCTTCAGGATTTAATCAGTATACTTTGTCTGATATTATGGAGAGCTTATCGGAATTGAAAAAATCGATTGAATTCTGTTGCAACAAAATTGACGATTTTGAACTTAAATTAAAAAACATTTCTGAAAAAGTCAGTATTGTTGATAAACTTGAATCCGAGTGTAAA
Source organism: Poecilus cupreus (assembly GCA_963942605.1). NCBI lineage: Eukaryota > Metazoa > Arthropoda > Insecta > Coleoptera > Carabidae > Poecilus > Poecilus cupreus. Next base: position 36,950,007 of record OZ012715.1, on the reverse strand, counting down.
GTATTAAAATTAAAAGTTGCCGATCTGGAGCAAAGATCACGTTTAAACAACATTGAGATCGTCGGAATACCTCAAAAACAAAATGAAAATTTAATTGATATTTTAAAAACAATTGGAAATAAAGTTAAATGTCCGGTAAGCGATCACGATATCGACGCTATTCATCGAGTTACTCCGTATAATTATAATTCAAATAAAACTAAAAATATAATTGTTAGATTCACATCTAGAATTAAGAAAGATAATTTTATAACAAGTGCACGGGCTTTAAAAAATTTTAACACACAATTAATAAATTTTTCGGAAAATAACCCCATATATGTAAACGACCATCTTAGCCCACAGAATAAATTATTATTAGCTAATGTAAAAAAACTGCTAAGGATAAACAATACAAATTTGTGTGGATTAAATCTAGTAGAATCTATGTACGTAAAACGGATAACTCGCCAATTATAATTATTAATGATGAAACAGATATTTCTAAAATAAAATAATTCATCGGTTTTGTTTTAAACTCTTAATTATTAGTAATCGGTTTAATAATGAACATCAGTGTTTATTATCAAAATGTCAGGGGCATTAAAACTAAACTAACTAATATTTATAATGAAATTTCGTGCTGTGACTTCGATGTTGTAATTCTTACAGAAACCTGGTTAAATAGCAGTGTATCAAACTCTGAGATATGTGACCAAAATAAATATATAATTTATAGACGCGACAGAAACGACCCTTTAAAATGTGAAGGCGGTGGTGTTTTAATATTAGTGGCAAGTAAATTCAAATCTAAAATTCAGTTATCCTGGTGTTCTCCGGCAGAAGACATCTGGGTAACTTTATTATTTTATTTTACTACAAAATTCACAGCTGCAGCGTTTATATTGCTCCATCTTCCAGTCCCGACATCTACTATCATCACTTCAATAAACTCAGTGAAATATGTTTAAAATATTAAGAGGGCATCATCTTAATTGCTGGTGATTTTAATTTACCCCACATTGATTGGACACCTAAACTAAATTATTTTCAGCCCCTAAACGTTAAAAGAAATGATGTTTACTTTGAATTTGTTAATTCTATCAATATTTGTTATTTATTTCAATACAATGGTACCGTTAATGTTAATAATAATATTTTAGATTTAACATTATGTAATTTGGACTGTACAGTCAATTTATGTGAATCTAGTATTTCAAACATTGATGTACACCATCCGCCCCTTGAATTGTTTCTTGAATTAAATGACATACCACAGCTTCCACCTAACATTTCATTTATACATAATTTCAAAAATTGTAATTACGAAGATCTTATTTTCAAACTTTCTAATATTAATTGGGAATTGAAATTAAATGAAAAATGTATAAATGTCAACGTAGATACATTTTATAATATTGTACGGGATCTTATTAATGACTTTGTTCCTATCAAATGTGTTAATAAAAATTCTTATCCTTCGTGGTTTTCATTTTCTTTAAAGAAATTATTGAAGGAAAACAATAAATTTTTCAAAAAGTGGAAGGTGTACAAAAACAATAGGGACTACCTTCTTTTTTCTCAATTGCGGTTGAAAGTTAAGCAAAAATTAAAAGAGGACTTCAATAACTATGTTCTTAATGTTGAAAATAACTTGAAAGTTAATCCTAAAAAATTTTGGAACTATACTAAAATCTGAGAAAAAACAGTGGTATTCCTAATAATGTTAAATATCTAGATCACATTGCTGAAAATGGTTTTGAAGTTGCAAATCTGTTTGCTGATTATTTCGAATCCATGTATGTTACTGTTAACGATGTAAATAATAACACTATACCAAGTGGGGCTTATGAGGCCATTAATTTAGGTTCTGTCTATCTTGATTACGATAAAATTTTCTATCATTTACTACACCTGGATACAACTAAAGGTGGTGGACCTGATCAAATTCCTGCGATTTTTATCAAAACTTGTGCTTATTACCTTGCAAAGCCGCTACATATTCTTTTTAATCAGTCTTTGAAATCAAGACTTTTTCCAGATATTTGGAAACTGTCCCATATTACTCCAATACATAAATCGGGAGATATATGTGATGTGTCAAACTACAGGCCAATTTCCATTCTTTCAATTATTCCAAAATTATTTGAATCGCTGGTAGTGAAAGAATTAAAATATAATATAGAAAATATTATAATTCCCGAACAAAACGGCTTTTGTTCTAAAAGATCTGTTCTAACTAACCTTGTTCCGTTTACCGAATTCATTAGTTCTAACATGGACAAAAAACTACAAATTGACACAATTTATACAGATTTTAGCAAAGCGTTTGATCGGGTACATCATCCTACTCTGATTTACAAACTTCAAACTATTGGAATACATGGTACATTATTAAGATGGATTGAATCCTATATAACCAATCGGTCACAATTAGTTTATTGTAATGGTTTTAAATCTCATTCTATATCTGTTCCTTCTGGTGTACCGCAAGGATCCCACCTGGGCCCTTTATTATTCAACTTATTTATAAATGATATTTCACAGTGTTTTAATATTTCACAATTTTTATTATATGCGGATGATTTGAAGATATTTAAAACCATTACAAACATAAATGACTGTATTGCTTTACAAAATGACCTCACTCAATTATTCCTTTATTGTCAACAAAATTATTTACATCTCAATTCATCTAAGTGTTATGTTATGAATTTTACCAGAAATCATAACGCAATCAACTTTAACTATAAAATCAACAATGTGTCTCTTGAAGTGAAATCAATAATACGAGATTTAGGTGTACTTTATGACCCTAAACTTTTGATGAAATCTCATATTGATTCCATCAGTAAGGATTCATACCGTACATTGGGCTTTATATTTCGGCACTGTAAAGTTTTTAAGAATCCAGGTACGGTGATTTGTATATATAATTCATTAGTACGCTCCAAACTTGAATATGCCTCCGTAGTATGGAATCCAATGTACAGAAAAAACATTAATATTATTGAAAATGTACAAAAAAGGTTTGTAAATTTACTTTGTTATAAATTTAATATTAACTGTTCAACTTATATAAGCAAACTAGAAAGATTCAATATGAGCAGTTTAGAAGACAGGCGAACATATTTTGACATGCTTTTCTTATATAAAATTTTCGATAATTTGCTTTACTGTGATAATATTATTTCATGGTTTAATTTTCATGTTCCACCAAAAATTACTAGATCTTGCAAACTTTTTAAGATACCAAAAAGTAACACAAATAATTACAAATACTCCTGTGTTAACCGAATTATGTTTACTTACAACAATAAGTTAATACATTTAGATCTGTTTAATATGTCTTTAAACTCTTTCAAAAAATATTTAAAATCGTATGTACTGTAATTATATATAACTGTGACGTAGTGTGTATTTCGGAGCACTGGCTAGACACTGATAGGATAAAAATGGTAAATCTGCATAATTATGTTTTAGGGAATTCTTTTTGCAGAGATTTAAACAGACACGGTGGAGTGGCAATTTTTTTGAAATCAGGCCTTAACTTTAGAGTTGTTAATATAAATGATTTTTGTACTGCTTTTGAAATTGAAATTTGTGCCATTGAATTAACAGACCTTAAATTATTAGTGGTGTTAATTTACAGACCTTGTGCTGGAAATTTGAATTTATTTTTAGATAAATTTGAATCCTTATTATTAGTCATCACTGGTAAATATAAGAAAATAATACTTGCAGGTGACTTTAATCTGGAATTTAATTCATTGTCATCTAATGCAACTAATCTGATGAATCTGATTTCATCGTTTAATATACATGCTACGATAGCTGATCCTACGCGAGTTACACCTCAAACTTCCTCCTGCATCGATAACATTTTGACAAACATGGATATAAACGAAATAGAGACTGGAGTTTTTGACCCTTTATTATCGGATCATTATGGTCAATTTATTAGATTACTTTGTGATACTCAGGCTAACTCCAATATCAATTTTACATATAGAAGACTGTACTCCAGAAAAAATATTGAAAAATTGAAAAACACCTTGAATAGTTTAGATTGGTCTATAATTACTGATTCAAAATCTGAGGTTTCTCTTTTGATGGATATTTTTATACAAATTATTGTTAATTTAAATCAACATCAATTTAAATTAGTTAAAGTTACAGTTAATTCAAAAAGTACTTGCGGAAATTGGTTCTCAAAATCTCTCTCAAATATGAGAAACACATTAAATTATCTTAAAACGGTTTCTGTTTGTACAGTTAAAGATACTGATATTGCTAACTACAATATCTTCAGGAAATTATATAGAACTGAAATAACTAAATGTAAGAAATTCACTTACAATAATATTATATCTGAATCAAAAAATAAATTGAAAGATTGTTGGAGAATTATAAATCAAGAAAGAAATATTCAAGCAAATATAAAGCAAAGTACTAATATCTCATGTAACGACTTTAACGTATATTTCACCTCTGTTTCCGAAAATATTATAAATGAATTGGAATTATCTAATGCTAACTTTAATGCACGTGATTTCATAAATAACCCACAAAATAGTAATATTTGTTTTGAGTTAACAGAAATTACGGAGCAGGAAGTTTTGGAAGCCACCCTATCCTTAAATAATTCGAAATGTAGAGATATTTTTGATATAGACATTAGAATTGTTAAGGAATGTATTCATGAAATAATTACACCATTAACATTTATTTTTAATAAATGCATAGCTGAAAGTGTGTTTCCTGATTGTTTAAAATGCACTAAGGTGTATCCTTTATATAAGAAAGGGGATAAAGAAAATACAGAAAGTTATCGTCCTATTTCGATTATTCCAATGTTTGCCAAGATTTTTGAGACAATTATTAAAATTAAACTAGTGAGTTTTCTCGAAAATAACCAAGTTTATAGCAAGTCGCAGTTTGGTTTCCGTAAAAATCGAACTACAGTAAACGCGATTTTAAATATCTTACAGGATATTGTTAAGGCGTTAGAGGAAAGACAACATGTAGCGGTAACGCTTTGTGATCTGTCTAAAGCCTTAGATTGTGTTTCACACAGCGTATTATTAGAGAAATTAAAACATAGTGGAGTAGTCTGTAAAACGTTAACTTTTTTTACTTCATATTTATCAAACCGCAGTCAATGTGTTTCTATAAATCAAGAGTGTTCTGATCTTTTACCAGTAATTCACGGTGTGCCACAGGGTAGTGTGCTTGGCCCCGTTTTATTTCCAATTTACATCAACGATTTCTCATATTTCATGTCGCCTGTTAAATCGGTTCAATTTGCTGATGACACCAGTCTTATTTGTTCTAATAGTGATCTTTCTCAATTAAAAATCTTTGCAAAATCCTGCCTTTCGCAAGCAGAAGATTGGTTTAAAGCTATCAAGTTAAGACTAAACTCTGACAAAACACAAATGATTGTCATTTCTTCAAATAATTGTGTGCCTAAAGGAGAATTTGTTAAATTACTAGGCATCTATATTGACGACCGTTTTAACTGGTATTACCACACCTATTACTTATCTAAGAAACTGGCAAGTATTATTTTTTTAATACGTAGACTTCGTCTGATTGTAGATTTCAGTACATTGTTAACAACATACTTCGGCCTTTTTCATTCTTTAATAAATTATGGTGTTATTCTTTGGGGTAACTCATCACATGCACTTACTGTTTTTCGATTACAGAAGCAAGTTACAAGAATCATTGCAGGAGTAAGCACTAGAGAACACTGTAAACAAATTTTCATAAATTTGGGCATTTTACCTCTTCCTTGTCTGTTTATTTATTCTACACTTGTAACAATTCATGAAAATAAAGACAGTTTTCTAATTTCATCGAATTTCCATAATTATGATACGAGAAATTCAAATCAAATTAGATCACAGCGTTTCAGATTAAATAAATCATTGAAAAACTCATTAAATGTCAATCTGTATAATGCTTTACCCAAAGAAATTAAACAATTTAATGTTGCTTTCAAAAGAAAAATAAAGAAATTATTACTACGTCACTGTTTCTATTCAGTGCAAGATTTTTTAAATTACAATTTTGTTGACGAGAACTGGACTTAATTTAGTACTCAGAACCTGATTTTTATACTTATATATGTGTTTTTGACCTGCTATAAACAATGTATACTTATTGTAAAATAGTAAATAAATCTACATCTACATCTACATCTATATAATGGACTCTTGGTGTCTATTTGCTGTATTTAATGTATGCTACTGATTGTAATTAGTGAGAACCTTTATTTGGCCTTTATTGTGCTGTTGGTTCTCCCATTTCCTTAAATAAAATAAAATAAAAATAAAATATATGAGTGGGTTCAAAAAAAAAAAAAATGTAAGTGAAACAGAAGTATAACTCACGGAATTAATATGTGTCTTAACACCTCCATATAAATATAGTACAAACGAGAGTTATTGATTTTGCATATATTTACTTATTATATATTATTATAGTGTATTTATAGTGCACGTTGATTAACATGGCCTACCTAAGGAATGTAATGCTAACCAACTTTTACTTAGATGCCGCACTGCATAAAAGAGTGAACCAAAGTTTTACAACATCTCAGAGCTAAACATGAGGGTAAGAAGTTGGGTACGGTAGAAGGAAAATAGCAGAAAATATCTACGGGATACATTTTAGTTTCTCTGTTCATTGGCGTAGTCAATATAAAAATTAATTGCATAAAAATGTAATTTTACACTAAAATTTAAGCCGTACAAATGCTTTAGTGTATTCATAAATTTAAATTAACATTTCACAAAATTTAATGAGATTATTTTTCGTGCCCGTTACGCAAACAAACTAGAAAAACCCACAGGTAAATTAAGTAGAATAATAACTATAAGCTGATAGCATTATCCAATTTACAATTAAATTGATATAAAAAACGTTTGCTTATAATAAATACTCAGTTTAAAAGCAGTTCATTGTCATTAAAGTGTCATTAATTAAATATTATTAAATATGGCTAAGGGCCGGTATTTCCAAACCCTGTTAACTAGAGAATTTTATCAATAAAATTAACAAAAAATATTGCATCAAAATCATAGCTTAAATGATGTTTATTATTCTAGCTCTCATCTTTTGAGCGATATTTTTTTGTTTATTAAAATAAAATAAATATATCATCACGCCTTTTACCCATTATAGGTGTGGCACTCTGCTAACGCAAATCTCGGTAAGTGATATATTTTTGCTTATGAAGTGCGGTTACCAGTCGACAAATCATAGCCCCCAAAGATGTTAGTGGAGGAGGAACCACAGGGGTAAATGTAAATTGGCAACTGTCAGCTGTGGGCTTCGAACTAAGGATCTCACGATTCACGGTCCGACACGTTACCACGGAGCTATTTACCCCATTTTTTGTTTATTCCATTGATAATTTATTCTATGGTTTATCTGAGGTTGGGAATATCGGCCCTAAATCAAATAAGGTTGTACGTGGTGACAGTAGAGAAATAATTGATAAAGTTATTGAAAGTTGTGGCTTAGAATCAAAGCAGCAGGAATTTAAATTCTCGTTACATAACCCTAATGCACCTGTCCAGTTTTATAAGAGAGCTTCAACCAGAACAATTGGTAGAATTAGGATGGAGAATAAAATTAGAAATTTGAAGAACCCATCCAAATTATCATCAATTCCAGGCGCAAGAAGACAAAGATTGAGTGTATGGGAAAACATTCGTGACTTTGATTTAGAAGTAATTAGAAGAATTATTGAAGATGTTTATTTAATTTAATAAGAGGTTCCTACTTGTACTAAATTATTAAAAGAAATAAATACTAAAATTGAGTTTCCATGGCGAAAAATTTATTTTGTGTTTGTATGTTGTACATAGATTTTTAACTACTTATAGAAAATGAATTTAGTCAATTCAATTTTATGAAATTATTTTGTGTAGTTTATATTTTTATTGTTTTTTAGTCCATAATCTCTTACCGTTTATAACCCAGCTATGTCAAGTTAACCCGCACGCACAGTAGTTGCCTATGATAGTGGTCAATGTAAAAGTCATTGTGGTTTGTGAAAGTTTTTAATCGCCCATAAATAAAAATAAACATTATACATAAGTTCATAGAAAACATAAAACGCAAAAACAACAAAATAAACAATACAATTTGAATAAAACTATCCACCATATGGATTCAATTTAATATCTAACAAATTTATCTTTTCTAGCTTTTAGGGATACAAAATTTTTAATTTTGTAATCAGAATTAAGTGTTTTTGCAATTTCGCAAGTATGATAAGTCCAAAGCTGAATCTTTTTGAGAAGTTAGCCAGTGTCATGGTTAACACGGAAATACAAGTATGGCGGCCTGTAGGTGTCGTCGTTGCACTGCGCATTTTTTTAAATTTGTCAAAAAAAAAAACTATTCCTTTGGGAATGAGTACAAAGTTAATTCTTGTTTTATATTGTATATTAGATAGCTAAAGTATGAAAGAGTTGTATGCCATACCGATGCGGCGTCTCAAACCGTACGCCATATTAAATTAAAGGTGTCATTTTTTTTATGTCCTCTTGGATTACGAGTCCAAAGCTAATTTCTTTGTACATCGATGGAAAAAAAAATTATCACCGATGACGATCACGCCATACTGTTTCGGTGTCTCTGAGTGCCCGCCATACTGATTCAAAGATGTCAAATTTTTCATTATTGTATGTATCATAGGCACACACCTGAAAAAAATGTTTTTAAATAGATTTTAATGTCTCAAAGACGAGTCTATGTGTGCCATACCGACTAGATGTCTCTAATGTAAGTTATAACCATTAAAAATTGTAAAATTTTTACAAGTGGGATGTATAACAAGTTTAAGTGCCATACAAACTTTTTTGAGCCATTTTTAATGTCTGGAGTACAAATATACAGGCTGTCCCAGATTTAAACGGCCTAACTTAAAATTAAGATTAAACACCTAAAAATAGGGTGACAAGTTCATTTGAGCAAATGTCCGCAAATGCTTTATTCCAGAGATATTAATGTTTTTCTTATTGAGTAGCGCTACTTTAAAAAATCAACTTCATAATGAAATATCCAATATAAATTGTATTGAGGTGTAACATAATAATTAAATTAAATAAATAATAAATTGGTTATTACCTAATTTTAATACAAAATTTAGTTTGCTTGCACTAAATGTCAAAAAAATGAGAAACTATTAATATTAAAACTTTGCCTATTAATTATTTATATATAACATACAATATTTTTCCAACGATTACCAATGATATTATAAATATTTCGAAATAAAATTTGTTTTTACAGTATGGTGCCCTTTTAAATAACTTCTATTAGTATGGCATCGCATCTATTCGTCGAATTGGACCACTGGGGACATAAAAGCGAACCGCCATACTTGTATCCATGATACATCCACTAATGAAAAATTTGACATCTTTGAATCAGTATGGCGGGCATTCAGAGACACCGAAACAGTATGGCGTGATCGTCATCGGTGATAATTTTTTTTCCATCAATGTACAAAGAAATTAGCTTTGGACTCGTAATCCAAGAGGACATAAAAAAAATGACACCTTTAATCTAATATGGCGTACAGTTTGAGACGCCGCATCGGTATGGCATACAAGTCTTTCACACTTTAGCTATCTAATATACAATATAAAACAAGAATTAACTTTGTACGCATTCCCAAAGGCATAGTTTTTTTTTTGACAAATTTAAAAAAATGCGCAGCGCAACGTCGACACCTACAGGCCGCCATACTTGTATTTCCGTGTTAACCAATACACTGGCTAACTTCTCAAAAAGATTCAGCTTTGGACTTATCATAGGTGCTTTTTGTTGCTGGCTCCCGGTCTAATAGGTTCGTCAATTTATTTTGAACAATAGATGATCTTACATTAATTATAAGCTTAGCTTAGCTTACTAACAGGCAAAGTGAGAACTAAAAAAAAAGTGAAATTCCTGTATAAGTAAGCAACTTGAAGACTATACGAATGAATGAAGAAGAAGCTGATTATATATTTTCAAAAAACGAGGCCGCTTGAAATATAATATTCTTTATCTTCGAACAAAATGTCATAGAATCCTAGCCCTATGCATATTTTAATTCTAGATTTTTTCAGATTTTTTTTATTGACACAGTGTGCAATGATTTGACATTTCAAGTTTAGCTTAAAAAATTCGTTAGACTATGTGATTTTTAGAGAAATTAAATTAGATCGATGCATAGGTATGCAACAGTACTTTTAATTATGTCTCTAATTAAATGTAAAAAAAATTCAAAGGTATCATTAGATAAATTCACCCCGAAGAAGGTGAACATGACCACAAGTCCACTTTACATTGAAAAATGATGTTTTGAACTATCTATGGCAAAGATTACTGAAATAAAGTAAACATAATATTATTTAATCAAAATCTTACATAAAAAAATAAATTTTCCACAACAAAATAAGTTAACATTAAATTATTAATTTTATAGTGAACGAAATTAATAAATTTTACTTAAATTTAAAACTTAGCTTACAAACATCAAATATAGTACACACCTACGACGCACAGTTGGATTACTTAACTATTTTTTATGAATTTTATTTATGAAATTGTTGTACGTAGATTAAGTGTGGTCAAGTGAAACACATATTTTGCACACGTTATTAAACCTTTGGCCAAGTTATCTACCTCACTTTTTTTACAAGTGTACCTTTTGAAATACTGTACTTTTTTTTGAAACGCGATTAAAGCTATCGTATTTCTCGTCTAACACTTCTGCTATACATTTTTTAAAGTATCTGCACTATTTTCTTTAAACCGTTTAGTGTCAGGTAAAGCAACATAATGCAAGTTTTATTATGTAAATGGTTAACTTTACTCATTAGGTCAGCTTGACCCCAAATTACTTCAAACAATGCGTAAATGTACAAATTCCACGAACTATGAATGGTAATGCAATTTATTCCATGTATGATATCGAAGGTTTCATCTTTAAGTATTAGTTTATTCAAAAACTTCAAGGTAATATTTTAAATTTTAAGTTTTTCATGTGAAACTTTAAATGAATTTGTTCAGTGTTAGAATACAGCTGTAACTTTCTTCGTCTTTATCCTTTTTATACTCATGTATACGAATGATATATTTTACTTATATGTTATCAACGAGTATAGTGTTATATAAAGAATATCGTAATAAAACTATCCATCAAAACCTCAAAACGGATAATGTTATTATTTTGTTGTCAAGGCCACGCATTCCGAACCGAGTTCGAATCCCAGTTATGGTATGGCTTTTTGTAATTATATTTACAATTTATTTGATATTATAGCCATAGTAGTTCTGTGTACGAAAATATTTCCAGAATAGAATTAATAAAACTATTCATCGACATAGATAACGTTAATCTTTTACAATCAATGTCCTGAGTTCCAAACCGCATTCGAATCTTAGCTAAGGTAAAGCTGTTTATCATCTGGTACAATAGTATTAGTAACCCTGTGTCCTTAAATAACTTGCTATTTATTCCTCATAGGTATGACATTCCTCTTTCGCAGATCTCGGTGCTTATACGAGTGAAGTACTGGCACCAACCATCAACTCAGTGTCTTCAAAGATGTTAGTATGCGGAACCGCAGGTGTAAAGTTAAAAGTGGCAATATTAGCTATTGGGGGAATCGAACGAAAGATTCTTTTTATCCACAGTCTTGATCTCGATCAAGGACATATTTTTCTGTCGGGCATGTTGGAAACCAACCGAATGGATCACGCACAATTAGATTGGCGCCTCGTTCTCTGCCTCAAGTGGGTTCATTCGCAACGAAGCATGCGTTCGGGCTCGCCTTGCCTCGATCGCGTTTTGCCTTATATATATATATATATATATATATATATATATATATATATATATATATATATATATATATATATATACCTAGCTTTAGCCACTAAAGCTTTGTTTCAACTGGAGAATTTTTTTTTACTATTTTACATAATCCGTTTAGAATTATGGTACAACATATTTTCTAATAGTTGTTGAATAGTGTTCATTTATTTTTATTTTGTTTTTAATTCTACTATAATTTATTTCATGCAAATTTCCTGGAAAAGTGGAATAACCTACCATTAAACTAATTTGAAATACGCTGATGTCAACTTCTTGCCTAACAACTGTAAGACTAATACAAATAATAATATTTACACACCTAAGTAAAACGTATTATTCTTATGTATCACGGTCCGAGAGACACAAGCCTCTCTTTTAGTAGGTAATTCATTTTAGATACGAAGAAATGTAAATATCGTTACAGCCAAATTCCTGCAGTTCCATTATTATTCATTTGACTAGAATTGTGCACGTATGAACTTGGAAATTTTACTGATTTATGGAGGGAACTGGGAACATGATTTCACCGAATCTAATATTAAGATGAAGTAGGAATATAGATAATTGTTGCCTTTACATGACTACGGTTATTATTTTGCAATGAATGTTTTAATCAAGGATACCTGCTGAGTTTTAGATTTAGAACACTGCATTGCCCAAATAGTTAAATAATAATTTCGTCAAATATATTATTATTAATTCTATTTTGTCAATGGCAATAGATATAAATTAGGGATAGATTTATTGTTCGTCCCTAACTATAAAAATTTGTCAATTTTTCAAATATTGCTTTATTGGAATACAAAACTAATGTTTCACAAGAATCAAGATATACTCTCGGTCCTGTCATGATCTTCTCTTGAAATCCAAAACAAGAAGTATTTCAACTTCCCAAAGCAAAACTAGAAGAAATTATTGTTAAAAAAAATTATATCTTGATAATAAGTTTTTGCATTCCGCATTTATGATTAAAATATAAAAATTTGAATCTATGAATATGATTTTCAAAGCAAATATTTTACGAAACTATTTATCCCATATATAGTATAAATTATATTTAATTAAATTTTATTATATATTATTTTGTATTATTGCATTCGGGTACAGCATTTTTTATTTTTTCCTATGTTTATTTTGAAAATATATGTTACTTATTTATTAGATTGGGTGGGAGAAGTATTATTATTGGATAAAACCGATTCCGATTCTCGGCTAGTGGAATATGCTGGAAAAAGTTACGTTTAGCTAAATTCTGTTATATCAGTTTCATTACTATTCGAGTAAATCTGATTTATATTTCTTTTAACACTCATTGTTTTAAATAAAAAGCATAGAATATTGAAGTGAAATGCGACGCGACCAACATTTTAAGGAAAATTTAACTAAAAGGGAGGGGCATGGGCAGACGCCAACGCTACGTTCTCGAGCGTTCGGATTGAATAAAGCGGTAGAAAATAGGGATTCTCCTGAAATATCATGAATCAAGAAATATCAAGAAGTCTTGAAACAAGACTAGTAATACGTTGTCAAGAAATGAGCAGGACAAGAAATGGTCACCAAGACCAGATTTCTTATCGTTGTGGAAACAATTTAAAAATAGCTATGAATTAATACAAATTTATTTACGATTAAAAATCCAAATTATATTTATATGTCCCACGATATATACAGATCTTATAAAAATGTTGAAAGAACTAATATAGTATACATTTTGATGTAATGGCATAATAGCACAGCATACAGTACGATCGACTGCTGACTGATCAGTGACACATGAGGGAGGAAAAAGCGTACTGTGTTGTACAAAAATTAAATAAATAAAAATCTAGCCTAGTACACTAGAGGTCATGGATTCGAATCTCAGAGCATAGTCGTTTGTGTTGTTCATAAAATTCAAAATTATCCACTCGAGAGCAGGCATATGGCAAAAATAGTTAGTGCACTTCCCATTTTCATATTAAAAAAAAATTCATATTTTTATTTATTATTGTTTCATTCCGAACAATCCATCGAACAAAAATGGGAGGCTACTTGAAGGCTTTTTAGGATATGTGTATTTATCTCATTAAATAATTAAAGTGTGGTAAATTTTGTTTGAAACGAATGTAGACTAATATTAGTAGGTACCAATTTTCTTTATGTTCAATTTTGTAATATTTATAATAAAGAACTTTTCATAATTATAATTTTTGTATATTTACTAAGTTATGATTTCTAGAAAAACTTAAAATATTATATTTGTAATAAGAGTTAAATAAATTAAATTCCATTTGGTGGGAAGTTATTAGCTGTGTACAACAGATTTATAAATATTAAATCGAAATTACATTATTTTTGTACTGATACTTATATTATTTCAGATATAGAATTACCTGTTTTCTCGGAGTCATCTAACATTAAAATACAACCACAAATTGGAGGTGGTAAGTTTAATAACAACAAAATACGCAGATAGTACAAAAAGTTCTAAATTGTTGTTTTTTTTTTATGAAAATTGACCTGTTACTACAATTGTTGAAAATAAAAAGACGATGTAATTTTTTTCACTCAAATGATTAATTATATACAAAATGTATTTAAAGTCTATTGTCTCAAGGAATTTACAAAGTAATAAATAATAGCAAAACAAAAATAATAAAACTATTAATCACCATAGATAACGCCACTGTCTTGTATCAAGTTTGGGTCGAGTTTATCATTTCAACTGGCACAATAGCTATCGTAATAACGCTAGTAATGTGATCATTATCACTCATTTTGTTATTATTTTCAAAATATATTGAAAGTATTTTGTTTCAATTTCTATATAAATCTGACGTTTCTTTTAAATTAAATGCATGTTTTTCGTATTGTTTGAAATATAATCTGTTAATTATTAAATAACTTGGATATATTAAGTTGATACAAGCATTCATTTAAATAGCAATACCAGTAATATAATATTAATAACAAGAAGCGCTAATGCGAATTTAAATTTAGTACTGGAATGCACATCTTTTCAATGAATACAAAATTTACTCAACATATCAATGAAGTACAATTTTTTTTTTCAAACGACTCAATATATGTCCAAAATACACTCTAGTAACTAAATAAGGATTTAATAAGCCAATGTTCCCTCATCACTAATTTGAAACTTATTTATTCGAATTATACGCATTAGACTTTATTTTGTATTTCGTGCAATACATAAGCAAAAAAAAATATATTGTTTATATATGAGCGTAGTAAAGATAATACTTAGTATATGTGCATATTCGTAAATTAATAATGGTGTATAGTATTCCATGCCTCAGCATTTTATAGAAAAATGTTTCCCGTAGAATACGAAACTAGAATAATAAATGTTGGTTCTATTGAAAAAAAAATCAAGGTTATCCTTCATTTGACCTTGAGATTTGGTCTCAATGGCAAATTCAAGGTCACCATAATTTGACCCCCTCAAAACCTAGGCACATTTGTCTGAAACATTTTTAACCATCTTACTTAGTTCTCTATATGATAGTCTGATAAAATTAAAAATATACACCTATATATAATTATATAAATTATAATACTGGATCAATTCAAACTTAAAAAAATTTATTTTATTTTAACTCAAGCAATTACAACGTGTTTATATTTTGATGTGCAGAACAGAATCTAAATCTACAAGCTACATATCTTTCTTTTATGTGCAGAATTTACCTTACTAAGCTTTCAGTCTCATCTTACAGCGTGAGAAGTTGTCTGATGTAACATATGTAAATTATTGTGCAATACAGGGCTGGACTCCTATATTACTCCTCCAGCCTTAAGAGGAGAAGCTAATTCTTGAGGGGAATTACTTTTACTAATTTCATTTAACTCAATATCTTTTTGATTAATTTTATTTCTTTTAGAAAGATAACTTCTGCATTTACAAACATTCTTAAACAATAACAGATAATTATAATCATAATTAATACTATAAAAGTATACAATATTATAAAATGAGTTTCATTATTATTATTGATATTATGAATTGAATCTAAATGAATCTCTCTTTGTTTTTCTATACTGAAGTTAGAAATATTATGAATTTTATGTTCTAAATGTTTTATTTGAATGTTTGTTATATTCCGATTTAAATCGATTAAATTTCCAAAGTTACTAGATATTTCTATTTGATTATTCACCTCACTAGTTTCGGTGATATAAATTCCCTTAAGATTTTGTATTTCAAAATTATTATTACAAGTGAGTTTTACTTGTTGTTCATTAGGGAAATATAAATATTTTATTTTTGAATTTTTTACAATTATACCGAATTTATTTGCGATAATTTTGAATATTGACAATGTTCAAATTCTTTATAGCAAATAATATTTTCCAAACATTTATTATACTCGTTATTTTCAGATGTACAATAATATTCTTTATCGTCTAATTTTATACATTTATTAACGGGTTTTATTTTACAATTATTTTTCGAATACAATCCATTTACAATATTCATAGTCTCATATGAGTTGTGTAGTTTTGTCGGTATAGGTGTGACTTGTATTAAGTTCTCTACTCGTGTGTTTATTTTCAATTTTATTTATTTCTTTAATAATTTGTTCATAATTTATTACACCAAAATATAAAATATTTAATTTACAGAATGTAAATGTCTCTTCAAGTTGAACAAAAGAAAAATAAATATCTTGCTCTACTTGTGTGAATTGATTAATAACATTCTCAATTTTTATAGTTACCAGTACATCCAGAATTTTTGCATTGTATTTGTTAAATATTTGAATTTTTTCATTTAATGCATTATTGTTTTCATTAATTAATTTTATTTTTTCATTAAATTGAATAAGTGTATTATTTTTACTAGACATAATTTTCTGATTATTTTCAACATTATCTAATATTTGAACATAACGTTCCTTATCGGAAGCGTTGAGATTTCCGGTTATAATTTTGATTATTGTTCCGAGGCCGTTTATCAAACCACGTTTTCTGCGGTGTAGGTATAATAACTGAATTTTTTCTTGAATGTGATTTAATAAAGTATTCAATATATTACGGTTGTCAATTATACTATTATCGAGCTTATGGAGATTAAGTTTAGAATACAATGCTTTGGTGTTTTGTGTTAATATTTCAAATTGTTTGAATAAATCTTCTAAACGAATTTTGAAAATTATAGTTTGAGTGTTTACCTGGATGTGGGCAACACCGAGTTCAAGGATATTGATGCCAGGGTTGTAGTCATCTTTTATTATTAACGTGATTCCATATGGAATCAATCTGAAACAGTAATACGGGGTTTCTTTAATTGTGTCAACTTGTGTTTTTTATTTTTATTGTCGATTATTTGACCGCGTTCGTGTACTACTGCTTTTACTTTAATTTTTTAAATTTGGGTTTTTCAATTTTGCCACTATTTCGTTTATGAATTTTTACATGTGCATCTTCAGGGATATCAATTTGTTTATCTTGTGGCTTATCGTATTTCAACTTCACTTTTTCAATGCTATGTTTTACTTTTTGGTTAATTTCATTTAATATTTCCGAATGTTTTTTTTTTTTTTTTTTTTTATTTCATAAATAAGGGTACATCAACTACAACCGGTTATTAGTACCCGGGACAGTATAGTAATTTATATAGTGTAGTACATAGTAATTTAAATATTTTGTAGTATCTGTATATCCGTAAGGAATTTGATGACGTTGGTGATGGTTTCGGTGTTGTTCCCCAGTATATCTTCGAGTCTGTTTGGTATGTGGTTTCGTGTTCGTTCTATGGTGTAGTTCGGGCAGTGTACAAGTATGTGTTCTATTGTCATTTGTATATCACATGTGGTGCAGGTGGGTGGATTAGACTTTTGTAATATGTATTGATGAGTCAAAAGCGTGTGTCCTATTCGTAATCTTGCTACCTTTATTTGTTCCCGTCGATTGTCTGGTGTTGCCCATTTAGTAGTATCAGGTTTTATTTTTCTTAGTTTGTTGTTTGTTGTATTGGTCCACTTCTGATTCCAGTCGTCTTTAATGCGTTTTCTTATTTTATGTATGAGATCATGTGCAGTGGTTGGGATGTGTGTGATTGGTTCGTTGGTTGTCTCTTTGGCGAGTCTGTCAGCTGTTTCATTGCCTTTGATCCCTATATGGGACGGGATCCACATAAATGATATATTTATTTTTCTGTTGTGTATTAATTCGTGGATATTATCTTGAATTTTTTGTATTACTGGTTCTGTGGAGTAAAGTTTTCGAGTTCCTTGGATCACACTTAGGGAATCAGTACATAGTGTGTATTTCTTATTTGAGTGTTGGTGTTGGTTTATCTCTTTGAGGGCACGTAATATTGTGTACGCTTCGGCAGTGTAACTTGATGCTGTGCTTGGGAAGTGGACTTTGATTTGTTGCTGGGCCATTATTACTGCTCCTCCTGTTGCCTCGTGTGTTTTACTGCCGTCGGTGTATATTTGTTCCCCGGTTTGCGTATTGCTTATTTCTTGAAAGAGTTGATGATATATTTCCGGTGTTGTTTCACTTTTGTTATATTCTATTAGGTCTAGGATGTAATTTGGAGGTGACTTTTTCCATGGAGGTATTTTATCTGTGTAGGAGCATTCAATGGTTGGTAGGTCTATATTTAGGTTTCTTAAAGAGTTGTTGATTTTTTGTTGGAGTGGTATATCTGTTTGAAAGGTTAGGCGGTTGGGGTTGGTTTTAAAGATATATTTGTATGCCGGATTATTTGGATGTTTGGCTAATTTGCTGACATAGGAGAGTGTAAGTTGGCATCTGCGGATTTCGAGGGATATTAATCCAGACTCATATTCTAAGCTTATAGCCGGGCTAGTTCTAAACGCTCCAATAGACAGTCTGATAGCGGTATTCTGAATTGGTTGTAATACTCTTAGATTGCTATATTTAGCTGTCTGGTATATAATACAAGCATAGTCGATTTTAGATCTAATGATTGTTTCATATAATCGTAGTAATATGTCTCTGTGTGAGCCCCATTTGTTATGGCTAAGGCATTTGATTAAGTTTAGACCTTTTTGACATTCCTTTCTCAGGTGTTGTATATGAGGTTTCCATGTTAATCTTGCGTCTAATATAACACCTAGATATTTAATGTTTGTTACGTAGTCGATTTTTTTGTTATTTATTCTTATAGTAGGTTTTGTTATTGGTTTAAGTAATTTCGTAAATAGCATCATTTTGGTTTTTTCTTCAGAAAATTGAAGTCCAGTACATTTGGACCATTCTTCAAGCTTGTTTGTTGTGGCTTGTAGTTCCGTTTTTAGTGTTTTTATATTTTTGTTTTTGTAATAAATTGCGAGGTCGTCTGCGAAAAGGGATGCTTTTATGTGCTGGGGTATGAATTCTGTAATTTTGTTCATGGCTATCAAGAATAGTGTGACACTAATTATTTCACCTTGCGGTGTTCCGTTTTGTTGTTGCTTCATTGAGGATAGGTGTCCGTTGTATCTTACTTTAAATTTCCTGTCAGTAAGAAAATTTTGAACGTAGTGTAATATGTTTCCGTCTAGGTTGTATTCCTTCATTGATTTAAGTATGTAGTATCTCCAAACTGTATCATACGCCTTGGTGATATCAAAGAATATAGCTGCTGTGTATTGTTTTTCCTTAAATGCATATTGTATTTCTGATTGGATAGCTATAAGTTGGTCGGTTGTAGATCGCCCATGTCTAAAGCCACTTTGGATGTTATTTAGGATGTTGTTGCTTTCTAGGTGCCATAATAATCTTTTATTTATTATTTTTTGGAGTACTTTACTTAAGCAATTTGCTAGGGAGATTGGTCTGTAGCTCTGTGTGTCAGTTTTATTTTTGTTAGGTTTAAGTATCGGTACGGTTACAACTTCTTTCCACTGTGTAGGATATTTATTCTTTGTCCATATATTGTTATATATTGCTAGGAGATAATTTATTGTTTCGTCTGGTAGATTTTTTATGAATTCGTATGGTATTCCGTCTGGACCAGGGCTGGTAGAGGGTTTTAGTTCTTCAATTGTTGATAATAGTTCGTGTTTTGTGATTGGATCATTTATTTGGTTGTTATCATTCGAATTTATTGGTACTTTTTCTTTCTCCATACTGTTCTTATATAAGATAAAATCGTGTGAATATTGCTCATCCCTTGAATTTTGGCAGAATTGTTCTGCCAATGTGTCGGCTATTTCTTGTGATGTTGAAATTATTTGGTCGTTTTGGATTAGGATATCTGTTTGTGAGTATGTCTTTTTTCCGTTGATTTTCTTGATTTTATCCCATATTTCTTTGGTTGGCGTGTTTGTGTTTATTGATGAAGTGTAGTCCTGCCAGGATGCTTTTTTGCTCTGTAATATTGTGCGTCTGGTATATGCTTTTGCTTGTTTAAATTTTATTAAGTTTTCTGTCGTTTTCCTTTTTTTATAAACATTTAGTGCTTTCTTGCTGTTTTTGATTGCTTCTTGGCATTTTTTATTCCACCACGGTACTTCCCTTTTGTTGTTTTTTGTGTTTACTTTCTTTAATACTGAATTTGCTGCATTTGATATGACATTGGTTAGTATTTCTACCTGTGTGTCTATATCGTCTGTTTCTGGGGTTTCTTGAATTTTTGATAGTTGCGAAAATGTATTCCAGTCAGCGTTTTTTGTGGACCATTTTGTGGTAGTTGGTTGTGTGGTGGGTTGTTCTCCTGACAGATGTGATATTTTGATAGGGAAGTGATTTCCGGCGTAAGATAAAGGTAGGACTGTCCAGGTTAGGTTTGGTGCTAGAGTGGGATTGCAAAATGAAAGGTCTATCGCTGAATGATTTCCTGTTCTTGTACAAAGATGGGTATTTGTTCCGTCATTTAATAATATAAGATTATCATTATTGTTTATTATATTTTCTATTTCTCTGCCGCGTCTGTTTGTATCCTCGCAGCCCCATAATATATTATGTGCATTGAAATCGCCTACAATGATGAAGGGTGTCGGTAGTTGAGATATTAGTTGTTCGATTTCAATTTTATTAATCGTTCTATTCGGTGGTAAGTAGAGCGAGCATAGTGTTAGTGTTTCTGGTATATATGTGTTGATAGCGACTGCTTCTAAATTTGTATTTAATTTGATTTCTTGTGCAGGTTTCGAATTTTTTACTAATATTGCAACGCCGCCACTGGCGTTGTTATTATTTTGTCTATCTTTTCTAAACACTGTGTAGTTCTTAAGGGATGCTTTATGATGTGTATGTAATCGTGATTCTTGTATACAGATGTATTGTGGATTGGTGTCGGCGATGATTTTTTGTAGTTCCGCGATATGTGCGTGGAATCCGTTAAGGTTCCACTGGATGATGTTCATTTTTACTTTTGTTTTTGTGTGTTTGTGTCTTCTTGCTGTTCTTCTTCTTCTTCTGAGAGTTGTTGTTGTATTCGTCGGTGTAGTCGTGTGAACCTGTTTTTTATTATTTTTCTTTGGAGTAGTGGGTACAAGTCATTCATCATTTTAAGTAGTTCGGTTGTATTATTTGTATATTCTCGTGATACTTTAAGAGGGTCTATACTGCCGTATGTGTTTTCAATAAAGTCTTTAAATCTATCATATGATAGCATGTATGACTCGGGATTATCATTTATTTCATTTTCTATACCTTGTAGGAGTTCTTCTGTCGACATATTGTAAGTAGGGCTAACAGACCTAGGTTTTTTCAGTCTTTTGGTTTCAGCGATAGATCTGGAGCTTCTCTGAGAGCAAGCCGGGTCATTTTCTTCTGTTAAAATTATGTCGTCATTGTCGTTCAGTCTTTTAAGAGATTTTATGCTTTCGGTTGTAGAGTTTTGTTCTTTTGCATTATTTGCTGTTAATGTAGTCTGTATTTGAGCGCGTGGTTGGGGTTGCTGTTGTTGGAGTGGGGTTATAGTTGTGGGATTTTCTTTTGAGTTTTGTGGTAATACTTGTTTTGGTTGTTGTGGTTGCTGTTCATTTGTTATTGGTGTTTGTGGAACTGGTTGGAGTTGCTGTAGTTGGGATACGCTACTGTCTCTTGATGTTTGGGGAGATTGGGAAAGTGTTGTGCTTGTTTGAGACTGTTGCGATTTGTTGGTTTCTTGTGTTTGATTTGACATTGTTTCGTTTTGACATTGTGCTGCAGTGTGTCCCTGTTTTTTGCAGTTGTAGCAGGTGGGTGTGTCTCCTGTGAGGAATATTCTATATTCTGTATTGTCGTATATTATAAGTAAGGATTGTGGTACTAATGTGTTTTCTTTATCTGCAATATAGACCTGTCGCCTGAAACTCAGTATATGTGCGTATTCGTTTTCTTGGATACCAGCCCTAAGGAAGGTGATGGGTGAAATCAATCTGAGGTTTTCTTGTTTTAGTGAGGCTTCAATAATTTGGTGGGGGATAGAAGGACATACATTGGATATGACGATTCTTTTTGTTGGTGTTATTAGACGTCTTATTTCTACAATTCTATTTTCGACCTCTATCTGTCTGTGTTCGTTAATAAGGTTTTCGACTATTTGTTTAGATGACAGGTAGATGCATATGCGATTATGCGATATACGGGAAGCAAAAATTATATTTTTTGGTTCTACTATATTACCTATGGCTACAATGTATGATTTGAGTTGAATATCATTTATTGCGTTTATTATTATTGCTTGTTCTTTAGATGGAAACATTTGGTTTTTTGTATTATTTACGTTATGTTTTGTTTTGTCGGCAAAGCTGGTTCCTGGTTGAGTGGTTTGTAGGTCGTGTAATATCTTGTTCTGTAGTGGCATGATTATTTTTTCTTTTTATTTGCCTGTATTATCGGCATAGTAATTTTGTTGCTTTTGGATAATAGGTGTCGCTATGGAGTCTGATGAAGTGTCTGGTATTATTTAGGTGGTGGATTTTTAGGTTGGAGGGATATTATTAGGGTTGGGTTATGGTTGTAGGGGTTGGATTGAGTTTATGATAGGTGGTATGATAGGTTTACAGGGTATTAAGTTGCAATTAATTAAATTAAACTTAGTACCTTGGTTTTTAGTTGTCAACTGTCACTGTCACAATTTACGGTTGCACTGTTCAAGGGCGTAAGTCAACTGTCCGAATGTTTATGTACGTAATCTTCTACGATAATTTCTTCAGGTTTAATATTTGAATTTACGCCTATTCTGTATACATTTTCGATTGGCGTTCGTTTTGTTATAGAGTGGATACAATTATTATACGCGATTAAAGCACAATTTAAACTATCTTTTAATTTAAGAGATTTTGTTATCGGGTTTTGATTTATAATACGCATATGTTCAATGAGGGATGAATGAAATCGTTCAACTATTCCATTGCTTTTTGGGTTATCTACAGAGATATAATGAATTTTTATTTTTCGTAATTCCAAATAATTCTGTATCAATTTGTTATTAAACTCCAAACCGTTATCAGATATAATTTTTATCGGAATAGTAAAATGTGTAAAATATTTTATTAATTTATTTAAAATAGTAACTGCGTTTTTATCTTTCAAGATATAAGCTATAGCAAATTTAGAAAATTAATAAACAAAAGTAAGTATTTTAGTTTGTTCTAAGAATAACAAATCAACATGTATTATTTCAAAATTCTTGTTAGCTGTTGGGGTTATAATATTTGGAATTTGGATGAGGTTCCGCTCATATTTATTCGCGAGACAGACGTCACATTTGTTTATATAATTTCGTATGTCTTTAGACATGTTTGGCCAGTAGTATTAAAGTTGTAATTTGTTATAAGTTTCGGTAATTCCACGATGGTTGGTTTTACCCTCATGGTGGTTCTGTATAGTTAATTGTTGTTCGTCTACGTACTCTATGTCTTTAACCATGCATTTACAGCGTACTAATTTATAACTTCCTTTCACAAAGTATGTTTGTAATATGGAATTAAAATTTAGTTTAAAATTTTCAGGTATCAAACAGTAATACGTAATACCGGGTTGAAGATTATTTTTTATAAACTGTGTAATACTAGAATTTGAATTTTGTTTATTTAAATAAAAATAAATACGTTGAATTTTATTCTCAAAAATTTTATCTATTTTAACGCTATTTTTATCTTTTGTTTCTTTTACAATAATTTGATTACGACAATTGTTATGGCACAAATCTAAGTATGTCAGTCCATTTACTGGGCTTTCATCGTCTGAGTGAAGCGTTTCGTTATAAGACTCGGATTCTATATCAGCTTCTACGGATTCGTTATCAGAATTCAAGTTAAATTCTAAATGTTCAGGTTTATTAAACACATTGAAAATGATTGAAGTATTGCCAAATATTATTTGAATAGATTTTTAAATTTTTATCCACGGTAATTTATCGTGTCCAGTGCCTATGCGTGGTAGGTCAAGTTCATTGATGTCTTTTGAATACAATATTCCAGTAGTTTATTTAAACATTTCTCAACATTTAAAAGGGTTGGTTTTCTTTGATCATAAAATTCTTTTGGTATTAAATGTAATATTATTCTAGGTGATTTCTGAATATAAATTTTATTATGTAAATTAAATAATTTTGTTAAAGTGTATTTTTGTTTCACTTGTTTAGCAAATCCTTGTGACATATGTAAGTCTTTAGAAACACAGTGCACCAATGGATTTTTTGATTCAAAAATATCGGAAATTTTATATCGAATTTAAAATTTTGGTTTTATGCGCGAGAGAGCGTCAGCGACATAATTTTGACAGCCATTCTTATATTCGATTTCATAATTAAATTCTTCTAATTTGAGGCGCCATCTGATAAGTTTCTGATTAGGTTCTTTTAAGGAGTTTAGCCAGACAAGAGGGCGGTGATCAGTGATAATTTTGAATTTTCGGCCTAGCAGGTATGGGCGAAATTTTTAGTTGCCCAAACGATAGCAAGTAGTTCTTTTTCAATGACAGAATAGTTAATTTCATGCGAGTTTAATGTTCGTGAAATATAAGAGATTGGTAAGTCTTTGTTGTTTCCATCGCGTTGGGAGAGTACGGCGCCGATTGCTAGCGTCCGTCGTCAAGATAAAGTCTTTTGTAAAGTCGGGATATTGCGGTATAGGGTTGTTGGATAGAAGAGTTTTACATTTCTCAAAACATTCTATGTAATTTTTATTAGTTATATCAATTTTATTTCCTTTTTTCAAACAAGTAGTAAGTGATTTCGTTATTTTAGAAAAATTATCAATAAAACGTCGGTAGTAACCGAGTAATTCAAGGAAGGACTTAACTTCTTTAGGATTTTTTTGGAATTGTAAAATTTTTAATTTCCTGAATTTTATCGGGGTTTGGTTTGATTCCGTCAGTTGTAATGATATGGCCGAGATACGCTACTTCTTTACGGAGAAATTCACAATTATCTAACTGAATTTTGAGATTAGCTTCGCGTAATTTTCAAAAAACTCCTACCCGTAGCGTACGCGTCGAGAACTCTAAACGAAACTGTAACACGATACTCAACAATCGAAAAGGAATTACTTGCCATCGTTTGGGCTTACAAACACTTAAGACCATATTTATACGGTAGAAAATTCACTATCGAAACGGATCATCGACCCCTAACTTGGCTATTTAACCTAAGTGAAACAAACTCCAAACTTGTCCGCTAGAGACTTAAATTAGAAGAGTACGATTATGACATAGTATATAAAAAAGGAAAACAAAACACAAACGCTGCTTGCCTTTCTCACATTTCAGTTAATGCAATCGAAACAGAATCTGTCATAAATAACCCTGGTAATATAAATGATGACGTAGTAGAATACTTTAAAAATCTCGCAGAAAATTATAATCCTGATTTAGACGTCTTACAACCTGTACCTTCTACTAGCAAAAATCCAGAACAAAAACCGAAACCAAAAATTAAAATTCACTCCAATATACAGATAAAGCCTCCTCATACCCAAAATCTATCTAACATTACCCACGATGTTATAGAAGACGAAAAATCCGATTCAGACATATCTACTCAACATTCTTGTTCAAACGATACAACAAATAATGGCATTACAATATTAGATGAAATAATTAATTATAAAATTAATCAAATACATGTATTCCCAAATATACATTACAAAATAACTGTAACTCATAATAATTATGAAAATCAGAAAATTGTTAAAGTTAAAATTCCTGAAAATAATAATGAATCATTAATATTTAAATTCTTAAAAAATTATACTGATTCAAAAAATAGTTATTACATGTATTTTAATACTGATAAGCTTTATCATGATTTTTGTAAAGTTTATTTGAAAAAATTCTCAGAAAAAGGGCCAAAATTAATTAAATGTACTAAAATAATAAACACCGTTACGGGTCAAGAAGAACAAATATTATTAATTAAAATGCATCACGAAGGTAAAACAAACCATCGTGGTATAAACGAATGTTTGGGATACTTAAAACGAAATTATTACTGGAAGAATATGAAAACAACAATTACAAATTTTATTAATGCCTGCGAAATTTGTCAACGAGAAAAATACTCTAGGAAAAAACCATATGTTCCACTCATGTTAACAGAGACAGCGACCCGTCCATTCCAAATTGTACACGTCGACGTTTTTACATACGATAATAGAAATTATCTCACGATAGTTGACGCATTCACTAAATTCGCTCAAGCAATCTACATCGACGGTAAAACAGCCATACATATATGTAATGCATTAATTAAATATTTCACATCTTTCGGAATTCCATAAATGTTAGTACTAGATAACGGAAAAGAATTTAATAATAATATAGTAAAAGAACTCCTAAAGCTTCATAAAATAAATATTCACTTTACAACTCCTCTACATCATGAGTCTAATTCTATTGTAGAAAGATTCCATTCAACTATTATTGAGCATTTACGAATATTGAAAGAAACACATTCTGTTGAAAATTGTGACTTAATGAATTATGCAATAATAGGATATAATAATTCTATTCATAGTTCAACAAATTATACGCCTTTTGAATTAGCTTTCGGTCATACAAACTTGAGAAATCCTAATGAAATATTTATCCCAAATTCTTTTTATAACGACTTTGTAGAAAATCATAAAGAGAAATTAAAACACGTTTATCGAAACGTTACTGAAAAATTAGAATCAAATAAACAAAAGATAGTGGCAAAAACTAATGTAAAAGGAGATACAAATAATAAATTTAAATTAGGCCAAATTGTATACAAACAAAATTCTTTGAATAGAAATAAAAAGAATGCAAAATTTTTAGGACCCTATAAAATAATAAAACTGTTAGATAAAAATAAAGTAGAAATTACAAGTGAACGAAAGAAAAATAGAATTGAAACAATTCACATAAAAGAACTTAGACAACCTTGTGTTATTCCAGATCCTCAGTCTTCATCATCACCTCAGCCCTAGCCTCAACCTTAGAAATGCCTAAA
Source organism: Poecilus cupreus (assembly GCA_963942605.1). Taxonomy (NCBI): domain Eukaryota; kingdom Metazoa; phylum Arthropoda; class Insecta; order Coleoptera; family Carabidae; genus Poecilus; species Poecilus cupreus. The sequence goes on along the minus strand of OZ012715.1, from coordinate 36,922,777 downwards.
TTCCATAACTTAAATAATAATCCAGGACTATTACCACTGAAACTGGGTAACGCACAACTAAAGACGGACCACTGGACATTCGTACAAATATTTGACATATCCGACATCATTAAAGAATATACTATATTAAAAGACACATTTTTTAAAATAAAAGATGAATTCCAAACTTCCACATTCAATCAACATAGTTATAAAATAATTAAAATCTTAGAGAATAAAGTTTTGCTGCAAATACAACAATTAAACCCATTAAATATAAATAGAGTCAAAAGAGGACTCATAGATGGACTTGGCTCAATTATAAAATCGATCACTGGTAATCTTGACCAAAATGATGCAGAAAAATAAGATAAATCTATTAATAACTTGTTAAATAATCAAAACAAAATTAAAATTGTACTTAAAGAACAAATGACAATCTTGCAATCCTCTGTCGATAAATTTTCTAATAATATGCAAACTCTTTCAAATAACCAACAACTTTTAAATATAAAAATTAAAGAATTAGAAAAACATATGAATGAAACTCGTATGAAATCTACAGAATCAGCCAACTGTGTAATTATTCAAGCTGTTGTGTCACAGTATACTTCAAGCTTACAAATTATTTATGATATTCTTGAAAAAATTGAAGTGGCTATTACCTTTTCAAAATTAAATACATTTCATAACTCAATAATTGAACCAAAAGATCTGTTATCAGAAATCGAATTAATGAATGAACAATTAAATAAAGATAGATTCCCATTTGAACCGACACTAGAAAATTTATTGCTTTTTGAAAAAGTTATTGAAATTAAAAGTTATATAAAAGGTAATCAAATTATATTTTTGTTGGAAATTCCAATTGTAGATAGTGATTCCTTTAATTACTATCATTTATACTCGTTACCAGTCCTTAATAACAAATCCTTTAAAACTATTATTCCACGTGCCAAGTACCTTATCACAAATGAGCAAACTTATTCATTATTCGGCACAAAATGTCAAGAGGTTACACCAGAAGAATTCCTGTGTCATGAAACACAAACCATGAAAATAAGTGAAGACGCTCCATGTGAAGTCAAACTCCTGAAGTATGTGACCAATTCCTCACAATGCGAGACAATACCCATCAACATCCCAGATGTCAAAATCCAAAGGATCGAAGGCAACCAATGGATCATCATTGCGCCGAGCAGCATCGTCGCAACTCAAAAGTGCGGCAGAAATATAGACAATGTTCCCATAAATGGCAGTTATCTTATTGAACTGAAAAGTCAATGTGAAGTGAAAGTTAAAAATATTGTTATCAAAACTTATCAAAACTATAAATCTAACTTTAAAAATATTCAATTACCAAACTTACCTATTTCACAAAAATCTGATAAAAACAAAATGTTTAATTTTAAAGAAATTAAATTGGATACAATTAACTTGGATGATATGAAAAATATTCATGCAATAATTACTAAAGAAAAAGACAATTTAGATAACATTGATATGATGCCAATACATTATGATAAAATTAGTATATTTACTATTATACTGTATTTCTTATTATTTTTAATTATTGTATCTTGTATGTTTTACTATTTTTATAAGAAAAAACAACCCAGGACACCCCCTGAGGAAGAAACCGTTTCGAACCCTGTGGCTGAACATCTCATAGTTCTCCACTAAGGCCGGAGGAGTTATATATGATAACTTGCAGATGCCAGAGAAACATGAAGCTCTGTGTCTAGAGATAAGGAAATATTATATATAGTTGTAAAATGTATTGTAAACCAGTTCTTTTGTTTGACACCAAGGTATATGGATGCCGAATAAAAAACTCTTGTAAAATTTTTTAAAAACTCTTTCTAAGAATACTACCTTAATTCGCGTAATTTTCAAAAAACTCCTTCTACATTTATTAAATGTTCTTCAAGAGATGTACCGAGAATAATAATATCATCGAGATATACGAAGCATATTTTATTTATCAAATCTTGTAATACAAAATTCATCAAGCGCTGAAAGGTAGCGTGGGCATTTTTAAGTCCAAAGGGCATTCGCTTAAATTCGTAGTGCCCGGTGTTAGTTGAGAATGTAGTTTTGGCGATATCTTCGGGATTAACTTGTATCTGATGGAAGCCAGAGGTTAAGTCTATGGTTGTGAAATAATTTGATTTTCCGAGTTTATCAAGTATGTCTGTAATGTCAGGGATAGGAAATTTGTCGTCAATAGTTTTGTCGTTTAGTTTACGGTAGTCAATTACAACGCGAAATTTCTGTTTACCGGATGCGTTCATCTTTTTCGGGACTACCCAGATGAGAAAAGACCAGGGGGAGTACGAATGTTGAATTATATCGTCGTTCAGCATTTTTTCAATTTGAGTTTGCACTTCCTGTTTGTATATTTCTGGGTATTTGTATTGTTTTGCGTGTGCAGGAATATTTTCGGTTGTTTTTATGTCATGTTTTATTTTATTAGTGAACGAAAGTTTTTGATTATCGTTTAAGATTAAATCTTTATATTTATTTAAGGTTACAAATAGTTCTTTTTGTTCCGATTCGTTTAAGTGGTCATTTCTGATGGTCTGTTTATTTATTTCCATATTAAGAGTTTTATTTTGTTTTTGATTTAAGTACTGAAATTTATATTTATATTTGTTTAAAAATATTACTTCACCTTTTTCAAAATTGAATTTAGTTTTTAACACTTCAATTCCGGGTATGCCCAATAAAATGACAAATTCTTTATGAAAATTAAAAATATAACTTTTATAAAATTAAAATTATTAATTTGAAAAAATGTAAACTAACTTCCGGACGATTTGCCATTGCATGTAGGAATTATAAAATGTTCAAAAAATTTTGTTGTATCAGGTTAAATTAATTTCGGGTGTATATAATTTTGAGTTCAACCTGTGTCTAGAAGTATTTTCGCATTATTAATTTGTATGAAAGTGAGTTTACTTAAATTATTTGCTAGCGATTCGATTCTGGTTAATCGAGTTGGTAAAAATTTTGAGCATCAATTTGTTCAATGTATTCATTTTCGTTTTCAGTAGTTTCATTAATTTCTTGTATATCAGAATAATTTTCGGTCTCTAAATTTTCAGATTCATTGTTTTCAAAATTTTGATTAAACAATTCCTCACATATGCAATTTTGCTGTGGTTGGTTTCGTTGAAAATAATTTCGTGGACGAGTTTTTTGAGTTTGCATACTCATAGGTGTTGGATTCATAAACTGTACGTTTCGAATATTTTCTCGTGGGGCGAATGGTTTGGGTTGGTATACTTGTTGTGTTCTTTGTGGGCTAGGGAATTTTTGCATGGGTGATACATGCTTTTGTTGCATAGGGGATGGTTTTTGTTGAATAGGATGGTTGAAGTTAAATGGTGTAGGTTTATAAATTATTTTGGATTTTGTTTAATATTTGGTTTTGGTGTTGATTTTCATGTAAATATTGAAAATCGTTTGTAAGGAGATTTTCAATACCTTCTAGTGAAGATGGATTGCGAGTGGCTAAGTTATTTCTGTAAGGGTCTTTGCAGTTGGAAATAAATGAATGCACGGCTATGGATTGACTGAATGCTATGATGCCATCTTTTGTGTCGGGTGTAAGGTTACACATATTAATTTTTGCGACGGCACGATCGTTAAGTTTCAGTATTTCTTTTAAATATTCAAATGTAATTAATTTACCTTGTTGGAGTTTGACCATATTACAGGCAATAGTTGAGGCATGTTGTTTATCATCATATATTGCAATAAGAAATGCACGAAGATCTTTCCATTTATTGAATTTATAATCATTTATTAATTCTTCTGCGCGGTCAATTAATTTTGATTTAATTTTAAATAAAATTACTTTGCTTTGAATTTCATTTGGTTCCAAGGCATTAATTAATTCAATAATTTCGTCAGTTTGTGTTATGAAACGAGTGAGAGCTTTGGGGTTGCCATTATATTTTGGTATGGCGTAAACTAAATCATTAATAGTTTGTTGATTTCTATGATAGTCTGCGATGGGTGCTACCATCGGATGGTTTTCTAAGTCTGACATTGTGTTCTCGTTAATATTTAAACTATTCAATATTTCGAGTAGAGAATCCAGTTCAGATTTAAATTGTAATTTGTGACAGTGAATTTGTGTGTACAGTGATTATGACAATATAATAATACAAATATAAACTTACAATAGTAAGATTGTTTCTTTGATCATTGGTATGGTTCGTCTTCTTCTTTTCGATGTTCGCTCGGCAGGCTGGGCTGGAAGACGGGGACGGATCGGCACTACCGGTGAGGTTGGTGCTGATTCCTCGGCAGTTGAGAATTCTGGTTCACGTTGGAGAATGGGATGATGCTCTGACTGTGGCGACGGCTTCAACCCTCTCAGGATGCATGTGTTGGGAAATCTCGTACAGTAACTTGTAGCACTAGCTTTGCTGGTACTTATGAAGTTCGTTTCAAAACGTTTAATTGACTATGTTCGAATTGTGATTAAACAGTAGAAACTGACTATCACTGTTTTTTGACGAATTGAATTCTTGTCGAATTTTCGAAACAATTGATATATCACAATCCTACCGACTGCGCCAATTATAATACTAGATCAATTCAAACTTAAAAAAAAAATATTTTATTTTAATTCAAGCAATTACAACATGTTTATACTTTGATGTGCAGAACAGAATCTTAATCTACTATTTACATATCTTTCTTTTATGTGCAGAATTTACCTTACTAAGCTTTTAGTCTCATCTTACAGCGTGAGAAGTTGTGTGATGTAACATACGTAAATTATTGTGCAATGCAGGGCTAGACTCCTATATTACTTATATAATAATTTAGGAACAACTGGTTTAAAACAGCATTTCTATATAGATAAATGTTTTATTATATTGACGGGTAAAAAGGGATCCCGAATAATACACTGCCCTAGGTACATCCTTTTTTCCGCACGGCTCTGAATGAATCATATTTAATAATTTTAACGTACAGTTAAAATGATAAAATATGACTAATATATTCCTACATTATTCACAAGTAAAATGATCGATATAAAAAATATTAAACAACTTAGTAACGAATAATATAGAATATAAGTATATATATATTCATATGAAAATTAGTTTCAATAAATAGTTTTATTATTAATAAAAACAATCATCAAAAATGTATGAAGAATATATCTTAAAATTTTAAATAATTCAAAGTATACCGTATTCCTTTAATAATTGTTGCACTTTAACGATAAAAATTTGCAATTTTAGAGAAAAAATAAATTAAAGTGCGTAATCAACCAAAAATATAATGATAATAATACCTAGCTAATATTTTAAATAATTTAGAAATTTGGATAAGTTAATTCTTTTATTTTTAAGTATATATTTGACACTAAAATTGCTACAGATATTTTTACAGTGAAAGCATATCTTACCTATTTTAAATTTGAATTGGAATATAATTAACGATAGGGAATTATTTCAGTATTAGCGAGTGTAGAATCAGAAAACCGATACACTGTAAAAATGCCACAAGGATAAACTCTGTATTTAGCTAGCGAAACATCAACAGCATCTCAACGAATAGTTTTATGTTTCCAGAAGAGCTTTTAGTATGAGACTCTATGATCATACACGCCCGGAAGCTATAAGCTTTGTACGGAAGTTAGATTTTGCTAACTGCCTTTGTGGATGTTATTTACAAGTAAGTTCATAATTTCCTATATATAGCAACCTCAACAATAATTTAATGATGTATTTGATTTTCTATAATATATATATATATATATATATATATATATATATATATATATATATATATATATATATATATATATAGGCGTTTAACATGGGAAATCAGTTTTTCCGTGCGCAAAAGTTCTCAAATGGTTTTAGACGAAAATGATTCTAATAAAAATTAAAGAGAATTTAATTCTACATCTAAATCACTAATAATATTTTATTTTACACGTCTATTAACCCGTAAAATCGAGTTTAAATTTCATAAATGTTGCTTATTTGTAGTAATAGCTATGGAATTGAAACAAAATTACAAACAATTACATGATGTTTGAACTGTCAGAAGAGATTGTTTAACTTTGTAACTACTGTTTTCTTATAATTTCAAGTTAACAATTGTCTTGTAAAAGAAACTAAATTCATAACAATGAATAATTTTAATAATGAAGAAAAGCTGCAAATAAAAAAATGGTTTTATTCAGGAGAGAGTTTTAGGAAAATTCGAGATTTAATAAGTGTTTTGTGGACGCACCATCAAATTCGGAGCAAAACCATCTACTATTGAAAGATTTATTAATAGGTTTGTAAAAACTGGTACGTTTAATAAAGGATTGCAAAATATAAATGTACAACGTAATTCTGAAAAAAAATGTGCTTGCAGTAATTAAAGAAAATCACTCTTTTAGTTTACGAGAAATCGCAGCAGAACTTGGAATCAGTCATATGAAAGTATATTGGGCCATATATCCATTAAACACTACATCACAGGTGGTGCGGAAATGATGATTCGCAGGAAAAAGTATTTGAACAATTTTTTGTAGACAATTCATGGTCTACAAATTTTATGACTTAATTTTACGATAACGCTTACCGTTTAAGAGAAATATACAAAAACTCATATTCTTGGCTTTTGACTTTGTATATAATTATTAGCAGCGGTAGGATGGATGGGGACTTTTGATATTTCAATTTAATAGTGTATTCATTTTCAAATTTTATATTTAGAACTAGAATGTTCAAATTATGAGGTGATTAGATTTTGATACCAATCTAACATCAGGCAATGGATGTTTACTTGAAGGTCTATGCATTGTTGTAATCAGGGCATTATTGTAATAAATACGAATACATTGTTGTAATCAATAAGAATACATTGTTGTAATCAATACAGGTACATTATTGTAATCAATAAGTGTACATTGTTGTATTCAAGATGAGTATATTATCGTTATCAATAAGGATACATTGTTGTAATCAGTTCGAAAACATTATTGTAATCAATAAGAATACATTGTTGTAATCAATACAAGTACATTATTATTATCAATACACTATTATAATCTGTACAATATTGTAATAAATTACTACAATTATTGTAATAAATGTAAAAAAAGGTTATAAAAATTATTGAAAAAATTAATAATATATTTTAATATGGAAAATAAAACGTCGTGTTTCAGAAACGTTTCGTGTCGTGTTACAGAAACACCAATAAAGAACTTATTTATCTACACGTTTTCTGTAATATTCTGAAGTTTGTGGCTTTAGTTTTTCGTATTTAATATTAAAGTGAGTGTTTTTCTTTTTCGTAACTTGGGTATTGGCATCAATTTGGATTGGAATGTCATGGGATGGAATTGTTCATACACTCATATGACTGATTCCAAGTTCTGCTGCGATTTCTCGTAAACTAAAAGAGTGACTTTCTTTAATTACTACAAGCACATTTTCTTCAGAATTACGTTGTACATTTGTATTTTGCAGCCTTTAATTAAACGTACCAGTTTTTACAAACCTCTTCATAAAACTTTCAATAGTAGATTTACTCGAAATTCGATGGTGCGTCTACAAAACATTTATTAAATCTCGAATTTTCCTAAAACACTCTCCTGAATAAAACCATTTTATTATTTGCAACTTTTCTTAAAAATAAAAATAATATATCATCACGCCTTTTAGCCATTGTGGGTGTGGCACTGTGCTTTCGCAGATCTCGGCAACTGATATATTTTTTCGTATAAAGTGCGGTTACCAGCCGTCAAATTATAGCTTACAAAGATGTTAGTGGAGGGGGAACCACAGGGGTAAATTTAAATTTGTAACAGAAGGCGGCGGGATTCGAACTGAATAAATATCTTTTCTTCATGATTCAAATTATTCATTCATATGAATTTAGTTTCTTTTGTAAGACAATTATTAACTTGAAATTATTAGAAAACAGTAGTTACCAAGTTTAACAATCTCTTCTGACAGTTCAAACATCATGTAATTATTTGTAATTTTGTTTCAATTCCATGGCTATCACTACAAATGAGCTATATATATATATATATATATATATATATATATATATATATATATATATATATATATATAAATATATAAAATTTTAAAGTCGATTTTACGGGTTGCAAGACGTGTAATATAAAATCTGATTAGTGCTTTATATGCAGAATTAAATTCTCTTCAATTTTTATAAGAAACATTTTCGTTTAAAACCATTTCGGAACTTTTGCGCACGGAAAAACTGATTTCCCTTGTTAAGCGCCTATGGCCCGCTTTTTGATTTACAGCCTGTATATACAGGATGGGCCATTTTAGGTTGCGTTCAGGAATATCTCGGAAACGAAGCATCGGATGAAAAATCCAAAAAATACGACTAAAATATTTTCGAGGGGGACATCCCATGACACCAAATTCAACCCCCCGCCCCAACCCTGGTGGGGAGGGGCGGGGGTAAGTTTGAAATCTTAAATGGGAACCCCAAATTTTTTTTGCAGATTCGCATTCTACGTGAAAAACGGAATTCAGTGACATCAAAATTTTCGCCCCCGCCCACCCTCCCGGGCCAGTTGGGTGGTGGGAAACTTTCAAATTGGTTACGGGAACACCCACTTTTTCGCAAAGATTCGCATTCTACGTTAACAACTACATGCAGTACCATCAAAATTTTCACCCCTGCCTCCACCCCGACCCTGGAAGGTGGGGTGGGGGTGAGTATGAAAACTTAAATCGGAACCCCAAATTTTTTTACGGATTCGCCTTCGGCGTGAAAAACTAAATTCAGTAACATCAAAATTTGCGCCCCTGTCCCCCTCACCCGTGCCAGTGCCGTGCACCCCGTTGGTTAGATGCGAGGGGACTCGAGAATTGGATCGAATCTTCGAGAAAAAGTGGGTGTTCCCGTAACCAATTTGAAAGTTTCCCACCACCCAACTGGCCCGGGGGGGTGGGCGGGGGCGAAAATTTTGATGTCACTGAATTCCGTTTTTCACGTAGAATGCGAATCTGCAAAAAAAATTTGGGGTTCCCATTTAAGATTTCAAACTTACCCCCGCCCCACCCCACCAGGGTTGGGGCGGCGGGGTTGAATTTGGTGTCATGGGATGTCCCCCTCGAAAATATTTTAGTCGTATTTTTTGGATTTTTCATCCGATGCTTCGTTTCCGAGATATTCCTGAACGCAACTTAAAATGGCCCACCCTGTATAAATAGTTATTTGGCAAAAAATTAAAACGCTCTTTTTAAATAGGCAAGCTTTCGGAAATATTCATTCTTTCTTCAGGACTCTATAATATAATAAATACAAAATAGAAATTATAGGACACATAAAGATAACAATAAGACTTACATTTAGTCGAGATTAATTTTAAAATTACATCAATGTAATAGAATTACTTAAAAGTGGAGCTAACAGAAGAATAGTGTGTGATATTTTTTTTTACTTTTCATTAGTAGTATTGATTTGAATAAAATAATAATAGAATTATGAGTGAAAGGTGTAGATATATTTCGTTAGCGACAAATATAAATATTGAATACAACATTTGAGAGTATAATATGATGATGGTGAACTTATTTAGATTAATTAGTTGGAATACTATGAATAGTTATTTCTTTTTCTTTCATTCATCCTTTCTTTCTTTTTCTCTTTATTTGTTTTTTTGTTTGTTTCTATACAGATAGATATTTATCAATCTATGTAGCTAATTAGTTTATGATCTGCAATTGCAAATCTTTATATTGTGTTGTTGATTAAATATAGATACATTACCTATGAATTAAACTGATAAACTTATTTGTCTGTCTGTTTTTCTTCCTTTCGTTATGCATATTTATCTTGCTTCGGGATCTGCAATTGCAAACATACTAACCGAGTGGTATAGAAATTTTACAAGCAGTTATAAGATTTATAATACATTATGTGTCCACAGAGACATTTAAGGAAATAATTATAATATCTGCAATTGCAGAACCTAATATCAATGCATTTTATTTCTCCAGTTTTATATGAATACAATACCAATAAATTATATTTCACGACTATTATTATTACGATCTACAATTGCACAATTCTTTATTTTTAAATCGGGCATTAAGTATTATTATTTTAATTGGAATCTGCAATTGCAGAACTCGTAATATTAGCGAAGTTCAATACTGTGTTAATTATACGAGAAGTATAGATATTTTAAAAGTAATTAAATTAACTGTACTTTTCCAAAAGCATTATTATCTTCGAGATCTGCGATCTGCAATTGCAGAACTTATTATCTCTTTGAATATTCCTACTGAGCCTTTCTTATGAGATTTACATAATAATTTGTACTTCTTAATTATTATTATTTACAAATATTATTATTGGGATCTTTAATTTCAGAACAATAGATTTCCCAAATTTTAGATCTTGGTAGATGTTAGAAACAATACATATATTATAGAATTAAAAGTATCTAGACAACTCATCTTTATGACAAACATAAACTTTTATATTTGAAGAGGTACAAAGTTGGTTAAATAATGATTTAATTTAAGGATGGATTCAAATTGTACAGATTCGACCGTTCTACTTAACTAATGTTGTTACATCTTGGCAAGCCCATATGGAAATTTGTTCTCTCAATTGTTGTTTACTGTGTTAATGTAAACACTTTTCATATTCAATATTTACTAAAAATAAGATAACATAATAATAATAAGTTTATAAGAAAAAAATATTTGCATGTATTACTTGGCTAGATAAATTTTATAGTATTATGTGCATGTATTGATGAAATCTGTAAATAGTATAATTATGTTGTGATCTGCAATTGCAGAAAACATGTATTATTAATAAATTTTATTTTCTAGCATTGTCATTATCTCCATTTGCAGAACGCCATATTATTTTTGGGATCTGCAATTGCAGAACTCTCTTTCCCAATCGAATGTACCTATTTATCAAAAAATGTTGATATTTACAGGAAAGTAGATTAAATTATAAATATTGAATTACAAGTGTGTAGATGAATCATTATTATTGTGACAAACATAAACTTTAATGCGAATATTTGTTAAAAAGGCAGACAGGGGCGGGGGAGAGACATAAACCCAGACAGACGACCCATTATGAGTAATATTTTTTAACATAACAATGAACATAATTGACGTTTGCAATAACTACGATTTTATAGTCTTCATGAATTTCACTTTACCGCGGTGCTATTAAAAATTATTAGAATTAAAAATAACTTTGCAATAATAAAGAATGATTCAATAAACGCTAGCTACCCTGAATGTTGTTTAGTAATATCACAGAGAAATAAATAAAACTAATAATTATAAAATATGACATTTGCTATCAGCGCCATCTCTTAGCACTTGTACTAACAATAGCTCACAGTTCTTGATATCAAACACTAATGACAGCAAATGAATAACTTTTTATTGGTATATTTGTTTTGTTATTTCGTGGCATTGATTATTTTAGAAAATAACCAATAAACATTTCCGTTTTTTTTTCAGTTCCAGGTAGTGTTAAATAATGTACCAGAGAAATTATCTCAATTTTTAACTAACATTTCATATTAACCGCCTGTAACTTACATTTTTGGTTACTAGATGTAGACACCATCGTCTCACACCTTTTGGTCTAATATTAGAAAAATTACTTTGCATTTGATTTTTAACGTGTATATCATTCAAGTAGTTAGTGAAATAAAATAACATATGACTGATTTTCCTTCTTAATATATTTATAAATGTCAGTTTAATTCTCATGTGCATTAAAATGTAATCTAAATATTTGCCACACGCTTCAAAAGTGCTATGTAACCAAAATACATTGAAGAGCGTTGTGTTGTTTGACACACTGACAATCGGTAGTCCGCCATAATTGACGGTAAGTAATTTATCATATTCTTGTAAACTATTGAGATTGTATTTAAAATATAATAAAGTATTTTAGAAAATGGGTAGTGAAGCATATAAATGTGATAGAGCTAAACTAAATGCAATTGATCCGTGCATATGTGAGATAGTTGGGCAAATTGATCCAGTTACTGTATTCAACTTTTCTGTAAAAAAATCTAAATGGAATAAAAGCATGCAAGGAAAGTTTTTCATATGCAAACGCTCTAAAAACCCACAATTTGTGGTCCATGTTTTAAACAAGTCCAAGCAGGGTAAAAATATGATGGAGTTCATTGTGCCAGAACTGGAATGGAAGACTCAGGAACAAATGCTTCTATATGCTAAAAACAAGCAGATCTTTGGCATTCGAATAGATAACTTAGATCTCTTTCATAAAATATCTCATGTTCTTGATAAAATAATTTCGTTTGTGAAATGCGACGAATCAGTTGAAAAGGCAAAGACACCAAACATTGAAACCGACAAAGAAATGCCTGGAACTTCCCGCCGTCCAGTCCAACAACAGCCGGTTACAATTCTGGACCTTGGCGATGGTCCTGAGGAGATTTGCTACACAGCCACTATCCCTCAACCACCTTGTTCGCCTTCCAGGGTTTCTAGTGGCATGGAGGCTGGAACACGTGTTGAATCTAAACAAAATGTTCTTGTACCACCGGTGTTGCATCCATCGGCGACTATCGGAAGCCAAGCAGAATCGATGATACCGCTGGGTTCTCTTCAAAGCGACGAACGTCCAGAACCGTTAAGTAGACAACAGATGCTTCAAGTTTTCATACATTTGTTGAGGTCTGATGAAGAATTTTCGTCACATTTATATGAAGCATACACGAAAAATTTTTTTGAGTTAATGAAATAATGAATTTCTCAACAAATTTAAAATTATTGATCAAATATGTCGTTTAAAAAACTGCTTTAAATTAGATTTAGGTTATGTTTGGTTTGGTTTGTCGAAAATCCATTTTTCATATACCATGTACTTTGGTAGTAATTAATAAATATGATTTAAGATATACAAATATTTTTCATTGCACAGGGATCAACGTTGTTTATAACGGTATTCATAAATATTTGTATTCTAATTCCGTTCCTGATACAAAATTTGTCTCATATTTATATGGAGCATACTAAAAAATATTTTGTTTGTTAGATGGAATAATAAGTTTCATGACGAATTTTAAATTATTGATCAAATATTTTGTTAAAAAATACAACTTTAAATTAGATTTCGGTTATGTTTAGTTTGGTTTGTCGAATTTTCATTTGTCATGTACTCTTATAGTAATTAATAAATTTGTTTTGACATTAACAAATATTTTTCATTACTTAGAGATCGAAATTGATTTTAATGGTATTCATAAATATTTGAATTCCATATTTGTTTTAGTGAAAATAAAATCATCATCTATGTACATGTAAGTATAAATTCCTTTGTTAACTATATAACAATAAATTTGCACCAATTTCCTCCGTAAAACAAAAGAAAAATGCTAAGTATAAAACATATTATTGGAATACTTGTGGTAAAAATCGAAAAATAAAATAATATTATTTTCAAATATTACTTTACCTAAAATAGTATAAAATTTCTTTGCACCAAATAAAACAAAGGTAACTAAATGAACTTATTATCTTTACATAAAATGATTTATTTTTTTACACTTAATATCATTTGCTGATGTGCTATTATAAAATAAAGTTGAAATCATCTATTAATACAAATGTATTTTTATGAAATCTTTATTTTATATAAATCTTTAAAGGAATTACAAAATTAAAGTAATATTTATTATCTAATATTAGTTATTAACGTTGCTTAATTCTGGGATTCAAATATTTCCATTGCGGAGTAAGTTTCACTAATTGATGCATTTGTAACGCGATAAAAAACACTTCAAACTTCTATTTAAATACATTGCACAACTTACATGCTTCCATCGTCTGTGATTTCGGTTTATAATTTTTATCTGGAATTCAATTAAATATTACTTTTGGAAAATAATCCTGAATGAAGTTTTTGGAATAATAGGGAAAAAGAGCTTGTAGTCTTTTTCACGTTTATTTTTATAGTACGACCGGTTTCGAACTTTTGAAGTTCATCATCAGGTACTGTTACATTTTAAAACAACTGTAGAATGCTAATTAAATTATTTTGTATTTTATCCGGTGCTGGTACCTGATGATGAACTTTGAAAATTAAAAACCGGCCGTACTACAAGTTTTAATACAATCTTTTCATTAACGCACAAGAGCTGCTAGCATTGTGTAACTTTTAAATTTTCTTCAACTATTTGTTAAAAAAAAAATTCTATTACAGTATTATTCAAATTTAAAACAAATCTACATTTTTAAAACATCTGAGTGGTACAAGAACCTACATGTAGGAGCGAGAAATTTTAAATTATACATTAATTATATTCGGAACCACAACTATACAATGTTAGAGTAGAAAACAAATTGTTAGCTCATCATATTTTCAGATAAAAATATTAATTTCATAACCATTATCTGTAATTTATTTTTAAATGTAAGTGAAACATAGAAGCACCAATGGTATAACACACAGAAGTAATAAGTTTTTTACCAATTCCAGATAAATATACAAACCAGGAAACAAGTAATAAATTAAGGAACCAAACGCTATCAAATCAAATCAAGTGCCATAAAAAATCATGAACTTCCAAAATTCAAAAAATAACATATACAAGCCACAAATATCGCCAATGAAGAAGAGCACAGAGAAATTTCCCTGTCAGCACTCATGTACCCTCCAAAACACGTAATCAAAAAACAACATTTCGTTGAATTCTTCCAAATGCTCAGTCCAAAATTAAGAGCAGGCGGCGAATACAATGCCAGACACCAACAATGGAGCTCAAGACTGTCTACCCCCAGAGGTAGAGAACTTCTAAAAGCCTATGAAAGCAAAAGTCTACAATTTGTGTCGACGTACTGGCAGACAGAAATACTAAAATTCCAGATGTGATTGACTTCTTCACGACAAAAGGTATTTCAAAAACTTACCTACAAGTTAATTTATCGATCTTTCACCCAACAACTCTCCAATAATTTTGCATTTTATAGTATTAAAATCAAAACAAATCAACAGAAACCATCTCTTTATAATAACAAAAAACAAACTGTGACTTATTTATATAAATAATGAATAATAAAATAACCCGCAATGTTCCTCTAAGAAAATCCGGCGACCTACACAATCCAGGCTGCCGCTTACGAAACTACTCCCGCAGGCAACAGAACTACGCAGATTTCAACCTGTCTCGAACTAGTGAAAAACAAAATAGACGGAAATCGTAAATTAAGGAAAATCTGTCAAAAATTTAAATCAAACCTGACATAATAGATCTAAATAAAGCCACCAAAGAAATAATTCAATTGCTAAATTATATCAAGCACAAAGCACTTGAAGATTACCTGGGCAATCTGTCAAATACTAAAAAAATTAGAGACATGCCATATCACATGTCCTCCTATAAGAACACAAGAAGGACAATGGACGCGATCAAGCAACGAAAAGACGGATGCATTTGGCAAGCACTTCGCACTAGTTTTTCAGTCTTTCCCACCTACAGACGAGGACGACAGCATCGAAAAAGAAAACCTCCGTTAATATTTGGATAACACTCTTCTAGTAATATACAAATAAATTATTTCAAAACTCAAGAAATTTGGAATATCATCATAACTAGACCCTAAAATCTAAAAAAGCCCCAGGCATTGATTTAATCACCAATGAATTGCATCCGACACCTAACTATTCTATTTAATGTAGTCCTTCAAATCCGTTATTTTCCAAATCAATGGAAATTCGCTCAAATCATTGTCATCCCAAAACCTGGCAAAAATTCAGAAGACGGAACTTCCTATAGACCAATCATCCTGTTTCTAACTCTATTCAAGCCATTTGACAAAGCACTACTCACAAGGCCGTATCAAATTATCCGGGAGGAAAACTTCAAACAAATCATCAATTTGGATTCAGACATGAACACACCACAGTTGAAAAAATTGACGGAGTAGTAGAAGCTATGAACAACAGCCTTCAAAATAAGATGTATTGCTCAGCTGCATTCCTTGACATCAGTCAAGCTTTTGACAAAGTTGGCGAATTGGGTTACTTTTCAAGTTGAAACGTGACTTTCCCTACCAGTACTAGCAACTCCTCAAGTTATACCTCTGTAACCGGCAATTACAGATCAAATATCAGAACGCAGTCACTTGTATCCAATCAGTGAAATCGGGTGTACTTCAAGGAAGTGTTACTGGGCCGATTCTTTATCTTCTGTTTACAGTTGATCTTCCTACCCTGGATCTAAATCAGTGTTGGTTAAAAACTTAGCGAATTAGAACCAACTAATATAAATCTACCGACATTACCTTTACCACTGGAATATACACTTACGTGCCAGTGTATCTTAACAGCCACCAGCTACCTCGAACGGAGGACGTAAAATTACTGCTGTATAAAGCAATAATCAATCAGCAAGTACCTCAAACATCGTAATCGTCGAAAGATTTCAATCAAAAATCCTTTGGTTTTTCTCCAACTGGATAATTTCACAAGATATACAAATGCCTTCCGTTAAAGAAGAAATTCCCCAATTGAGTGCAAGATACATTCAAAGACTAAAATGTCACAAAAATAAACCAGCCGTGAATCTCGTGCAGTGTGGTAGTGTTAAACCCCGAACAAAACGGTGTTGCGGAACGACGGAATAGAACGCTTGTAGATATGGCCAGATGTCTCTTGATTGATTCAGGCTTACCTCCGATTTTGTGGGCTGAGGCTATCAACACAGCAAACTTTATTCGGAACCGATGAGGCATGGTTCGGCAGATCCCCGAACGTGTCGAGTTTTAAACGTTTTGGCAGCGACGTTTTCATCATGGACCGTACACCAGGTAAGGGAAAACTTGAGACACGGTCGAGACATGGTATTTTCCTGGGGTACAGTCTGGAGCCGAAGGGTTATAGAATATGGTTACCAGATAAAAGAAAAATGGAGGTGTCTAGAGATGTAAAGTTTAAGGAGGCAACTCAGTTTGAATCTGAGAACAGGTATGAAGATTTCTATTCGGAGAATGGAAATTGTACTGGAGAATCCTCGAATCCTCCACGTGATGAGCATGGCGCGAATCATCCAGGGATGACCATTGATGTCGATCTTCATCGTCCTCAAGGCTCACAAGATCAAACGAACGACATTATCGAAGAAGACGATGAGGAATCTGACTCTGAAGATTTAGTGGATGTCCCTCAAGTGTGTCAACCCACTCAAGAAAGAAGAGGACCTGGGAGACCTCGCCTGCATTGTACTGGACAGCCTGGAATACCTCGAATAATATACGCGACTACGAGCTACATTGATGAACCATACATTCACCTTGCTTTTTCTACGGAGATTCCTGTCACTCGTGCTTTAGCTTATTATGCAATAAATTTGGTGCTAATGGAGTTTTGGAAAGGCGTAAAGCCAGAATAGTAGCTAAAGGCTTCACCCAGCAATATGGGAAAGACTTCCATGAAACGTACGCACCGGTCGCACGTTTGGGATCAATTCGTACGACAATTGCTTTAGCAGCAAAAAGGGAATGTTTATCAGACAATACGACGTGGAGACTGCCTACCTCAACGGTGACCTGGACGAGGAAATATACATGGAGCTTCCGAATGTTTTCGAAGATGTCCTAGAACACATCATCGACAGAGAAAAGAACAATGAATCATACGCCAGGAAAGCTAAAGACATGTTGAGCGACCTTCGAGTTAGTGATAAGGTATGTAAAATGAAAAAGACCTTATACGGTTTGAAACAGGCCGGTCGAGCTTGGTACAAGAAATTTGACAAGGAACTGCGAAGTCTGGGAGCAAAATCTACGAAAGGAGATCCTTGTGTCTACTTGAGAGGTCAGGGAGACAATATCATGATTATTGTGATTTATGTGGATGATATACTTGTGATGTCTCGAGATCCTGACGCGATTCTAGACAGCAAGTTGGAACGGATTTTTGAAACTAAAGATCTCGGCGAGCCCAAGCAATGTTTGGGAATTGATTTTTCCAGAAGCAGAGAGGGTATTCTTGTCGGCCAATAGAATTACATCACAGATCTACTTAAACGTTTTGGTATGCAGAACTGCAATCCGGTGTCAACTCCCCTGGACATCGGAACTAAGGTGACAAAAGTGAAGGGTGGTGCGAGTTAGACGGCGAGAAACCTCCTTACCGAGAATTAGTGAGATGCCTCCTGTACTTATCAGTGGCAACCAGGCCAGACATCGCACACGCAACTAGTTTGTTGAGCCAATTCAACATTAATTTTGATAGGACCCATTTGAGCGTAGCCAAGAGGGTTCTCAGATACCTGAAAGGAACGCAGAATCTGGGAATTTTTTTACAAGTTCGGCGGAGAGTCTTTAAAAGTTTTCGTCGATGCAGATTGGGCAGCCTCCGTTGACGACAGAAGATCGTACACGGGGTATTTATTTGGCTTGAGCGGCGGGCCAATTGTTTGGGATTCTAGAAAACATCGTACCGTGGGTCTTTAAACTACAGAGGCCGAGTACATGGCCTTGAGCGAAGCGGCCAAAGAAGCGGTATACATAAGACGTTTTCTACGTGAACTAGGAGTAACGGGTTGCGATTCCGTTAAATTGTACAATGACAATTTCGGGGCGCAAAAATTGGCAACTAATCCGATGTTTCATGCGCGCACGAAGCATATCGATATACGACATCACTTCGTTCGCGAGATTATCGAGTCAGGTGAGTCCATTTAGAACATTTAAACTCTGAAGATATGCCAGCCGACAGATTAACTAAAGGATTGTCGAAGTTCAAGCAGAATCGGTGCATCGACCTCCTGGGACTACAAAGGACAGAAAATTGAACATACAGCGGTTGTCTCGAGGGGAAGTGTTGGAATTAGCGACAGACCACTACGATCCAACCTTTGAATATAATTTATATGATCATGTATGTGTCAATAGACTTTTGTTTACATAATAGTTCTGACAGTTTATTCAATGTTTTTAGTTCATTTTTCTTGTTTAATAAAATCAGTCTTTGTATCGTATCTATTATTTCACTGCACACCCAACCTTTGCTAACAAAAATCACTTAATTCGTTTTTCCTCAAAAAAGTCAGTTAACTAGGTTTTCCTAAAAAAAAAAAACACACAATTTCACTACAATTTTGTAACTACAAACAATTGATTGAGTTAATGTTTTTTTTATGTTTTTATTTAACAATTTACAACTTCAAACAAATTTAATGTAATTTTAAACAGTTATGGTAATGGTATCTACATGTGAGCTGATTTAGTGGAAAAATTGTTTCGTCGGGATTTCAACGTAGATAGTGGTTTTTGGGCATATCTCAATAAAAAAATGAGTTATATTAAATTTTGTTACATTAAAACAGATTAAAAATTAAAATTTACGGGAGGTTATGTTCCGAACACACCAGATATTTTTAAATATTGCTAACATTTTATCTATTTACTTTACAGCAAAAGTGTATGAAGAAAACTTCATTTTATTTTGAATGTAGATTACAGCGCTTTCCATACTGTTCATTGAGAATGACTTATTATCAAATCTGCCCTTTGAAAACATTGTTCAAAGGTTTACTAAAACCTAAACCAAAAAAAAGCTTCATATGATTAATTAATAATTAATGTTACAAATGTTTTTTATTTTTATTATTGCTTTATTTCTATTTTCAGTGATTAAAAACTTGTATCTAAACATTTTTGTTTTTAGCTCCTGCCACATATCTGTAAGGTTTTGGGATGAATGATGCTAAAAAGTCGGTTGATTTTCAGTGGGTGAGGACGTTTTAGTGTCCTAGAGAGCAGCCTATGCTTCACTTTTTTCAATTCAATATTATTATAAATAACAATATTCGTTAATTTTTCTATTAATTATAAAAATATTTTATTAGTGTTTTATATCGTAAAGCAAAAAAAAATCTCTATTAAATAATGTCATGGCTTACTATGACCTCCATATGAAAAATAAAAGTTGATACCAGTAGCTCGTAAATGTTAGATATAAAAAAAATTTTAGAACTTCTGCAAATTCACCATTAAAAAGTGTCATAAGAAAGTACAAACCAAAATCTCGTATTATGTTATACAACGAAGTTATCAGCAAAAAATTAAAATCGCAAAATTTACATTTTACCCAATATCTAGTGACCTATGCACTCAATTGGAAAAACAAATACATGTTTAGACTACCCTACTTACTCATCAGGCAACTTTCGTCTAATTTAACCAACGTCGTATCTCTTCCGGTTCTCGAGATCCCAATGCATTCGTACCTTAAATGGGACACACTGTATATCAATTATACTCACTTGAGAAGAGCTGATTATTTTTTTGTGATAATCTAATAACCGAAAGTGGTAGTTTACTTGAAGCCCTATCAAATTCTTTAGAAATATCCCAGTAAATTAAGATTTTTTGTTATTAGTATGTTTCAAATATTATTATCTAAAATTGTTGTTTGAAACATTTCTCTCTTATTGTCACCATTTTCGATGTACAACGCGTTAATTATATTTTAACATTATATGTTAATCGGTGGTTTTTAGTTGGTTGGTGGTTTTTAGTTAAAAAAAAAAAAACAACGCTGCGGTATCCCGTATTATTGTCCAATAAAACTAAGACTCCATTTGCCTTGGTATCGTTTTATTTCGTGGTTGCAACGTCTTGGTGGAACCGTTTTCCATGTTCGTTACTTACGGCAACCATATTTTCCGGAAATAAATCGGGAGTTACATCCAGAAAGTAAATTCTTAATGACACATTGCATCCCATTTATCTGTAGGCATTAAGTAATTCGTGAGAGGACTGCAGTTATGAGTTTTTTGTATCTCTTCTCATATACAAGCCAGTCCATAAATTTTTCATTTTCATTAAGTACATCAGTCAAAAGATATTTACAATCTGCAGCCAACTAATGCACAATATCTACTTTGGGTGCATATTTCTTGTATGTAATAAACAAAAATAAACTTGTCTTAACACAATATTTATTTAGATAAATCTAACCAATGTTGCATATTTATATAGTGTTTCCTTTAAAACAGCCAGCGCTTTTTTGGGCGAATTAATGACTTCAGAGAAAAATGTTATATACAAAAAAAAAAAACCAGGAAAAAATGACCCTATTTAATAAAATAATAAACAGAAAATTTCATCAGTGGTTCTCAAACGATAGAGTAAAATGATATTTTTTTAAATAGTAACCTATTGTAACGAACGCGGCAGCGACAAGTTGAAGCTTGCCGGCTTACGCCGCCACGCTGCGCGGCCGAGTGAATGACGCAACCCTTGCGGGTTCGAACAAGTCGTTTGCTCCACAATAGGGAATATTCCAGAACCTTCCAGAAACAAGGAACGTGGTATATAAAAGGAATCGCCGGCAGCCGTCAGTCAGTTTTCTAGATGACTCCCGAGCAGTCAGTCGTTTAGATGACTCGGACTCAGTTAGTCCAGTTTGTCAGTCAGTCTTTTAGAGGACTCGGACTCAGTTTAGTCGAGTTGAGTCAGTCAGTCTTTTAGATGACTCGGACTCAGTTAGTCGAGTTGAGTCAGTCAATGAGACTCAGTAAGTCAGATGACTTAGTCGACTCCGAAGCTACTATGAAGAGCTTGTGAACATAAATATATCGCGCGGTTTGAATATAAATATATCGTCTTAAATAAATATCGCTCGGCTAGTTAATACAAATAATAGTGTTTATTTATAGTAGTGATAAGTGTTAGTGTATAAGTTTTTGTATTTGTTATTTTAGTGTTATATACCTAGGGTTAATTAACTATTTACTCTTTATTATAATTATTTATTAATAATATTACTTTTATTGTTTAAATAAAAACGTTTAAAACCCACGAACGTTACACTATGTAAATTTTTAGTCCATTAGATAGAGAATTTTTTTCTGATTTCAACGATTTAAATATGATACGAGGATGTATAACAATTATTTTAGAAAAATGTATTTCGTTTTAGCTTTATTGGTGAACAGCACATTTTCATTAAAATCACAAGATTGAACATTAGTGTATTAATAACTATACATTTGTTTTGAAGAATTTTAGAATTGTTACGTAAAATTAATAAATTATGACAGATATGTCATCACTCAGCGGAACATTTCTTACTGAGTGCATATCTCAACTCGTTAAGATAAAGCACAAAAATCTGAGAAGCAAAGACCCTTTTACGGTTTGAGATTGAACTGATCAGTGAAATTACGAATCGAGTAATTCACGTTTAGGTCAAATTCAGCCTCTCACGGTACTGAAAGCCACGGATTATTATTCAGTTACAGGTGTCGCGATGCAACCGGTGTATCACGACTGCATTGCTGCTCTATGCTATCCCGGAATCAGCGCTCTGACGTTTCATGTATAATACATCCTTTGGTTTACACTTCAGAATTCGGATCACACCCTGCTATAGGCCGTTGATATTTTACTTTTCATTTGTACTTTATTTATAAACATTATTGTGTTTTTTCTTTACCGGGTGGTCCATTGGTATGTATTTTTTATTTATGCGATTATTTTGAATATTACTTTTAATTTAAAACGTCCACTTATTTCTAGTATTTATTTTATATTTTCGAGCACTGATATACAACTTTATATTTTTGAATGGAATATCCTATATATTTTTGCAAACTTTATTTCCCTTTAAAAGAGTTTTAATGTATTATAATCCTAAAATGATCAGTACAGATACTATTTATGTTTTTATATATAAAGAATTACACACAGAAAGTGTACCACGCTGCATACTGAGAGTGTTTTTTTTTTATCTGTGTACATATGTTTTTACAATGTAGTTACAATTAGTGATTGGCACATGACTCATTCGTTGTCAAGTGTGTCATTAATCACTTATTCAATCTTAGAATATGAAACAAAAGAACAATTTTATTTCGCACCTCAACAAATTAATTTCCTTTTGGGCAGTAATCGAAGTGTGGCGGGATGGGGCGGGGACGGGATGGCATCCCGCTACTTTTTATTTAACGTGAAACCATCCCACTACTTTCTTTAAGACGACGTAATTTTTGCTGCAAGTTTCATTGCGTAACTGTGCAACAAAACTTGTAGCAATGAAAATTTTTTAACTGTATTACACGACGCAATGGCTTGAATCAAGATATCTAGTTACTTTTAATTATGTACCAAACTGTAGTTTCGAAATTGTAGTATGATAGTAGTAGTTCGTTTTGGGGGATAGGCTTTTGTGAATTTATATTTTGTCGAACAGAACAAGATTTGTAAAGTAGCTTTGAAATCTCGCACAGAACTGAATACAGAAAACTGAATAGCATATATACAAATAAATTTTCAAACATATGATTCCTAATCGATATTAATTCTCTATTAAAACAGTTGGCAACAACATGGCGAGCTTAAAGTCACTATGAAGTCACTATAAAATTACAAGTTGCTGCAAGAAAAATAGAACACCCTTTTTTATGAAGCTTTATCTAAATTGAAGACTATCTACACTTTTAAAAAGTCCTGATTATTATTCATTAAGCCACAATGATTTTTTAAAAATATTGTGACATCATTATATTATTGGTGGATCTCAAACAGTAGAGATTTAATTAATTTTAGTCACATAAATGTTCTATTTTATTGTAATAATAATAATAAAATAAGTAAAAAAATATATGACTACAATTATTTACAATCTGTACTGTTTAAGATCCAGCAACACCTCTACAATGACGTCACAACATTTTTAATAAGCCATTGTGGCTTAATGAATAACGATTAAGACTTGTAGTACTTAAGTGTAGATAGTCTTCAATTATAATAAAGTTTCATTAAAAAAAAATAAAAAAAGTGAAAGACCTCATTACACTGTCTTGTGCAATAAAATTTGCAGCAAGAATTGCGCCGTCTAAAACGGGCTTTAGAAATGATTAGTATCCATGAATTTCTTATTTTATTATTTCTCACAATTATTTATTTTGTTACATTATCTTTGTAAAATTGTAATTGTTGACAACTGTGCCAAATTATTTCAGGTACGCAAGTGAAAAGCAACCCATGCTCGTCGTATCAGTTCCTTCGCTTAGGCTTGCAACGAATATTCGGCAACTATTCGGTATTCAGCCTATTCGGCAACATTTTAACTATTCGGCCGAATACCGAATAGTAAAGCATTATTCGGCCGAATGCCGAATAGTTTAGAATGTTGAGAAAAGTGGAAATTTTGGGAATTTCATTCGGTAATTTTTGCCTGAAAATAAATAATAAAAATAAAACTCATACTCAGGTAATAAGTATTACCTAATATAGTAGTAGCGTCTAAACAGAGAGATAGAGAGGAGTGCTGCTCAGATCGCACGAAGAATTGGCATTTCGAAAATAGCATTGAAAGTCCTATGGTGCGTCCTTCGATTCACTATCCTGTATATAATACAAAATATAGCAATAAATTTAATAATTTATATTCGATAACTATCCCGCTACTTTTTTTGTCCACTTCTATCACTGCTTTTGGGTCCATGGTTTGATACATAACACCTACCGAAATCATCGTAAGCGGAGTACCACATTCATAAGAAGTAAATGATATGATAATATACAAGGAAGAAGAATTTTCAAGAAAAATGTTTCTTACAAGAGTAACTCACTTTCCCCGTAGAATACGAATCTGAAATAAAAAGTTTAGAGTTCTATTTTTAAAATCAGGGTTAACCTTCATTTGACCTTGAGAATTGGCCTCAAGGACAAATTCAAGGTCACCATAATTTGACCCCTTCAAAACCTAGCAACTTTTGTCTAAAACATTTTTTACTATCTTGCTTAGTTCTCGAGGGTCTGATAATAATACAAATGAACAGCCTGTATATGAAGATGGTAAGCAGACTAACTACTGTTGGTCCTATATGGCTTAATGAGTGGATGATTGTGAATTTATGTCAACAACATAACGCCTCAGAAATCGGCATGATGACATATTTATGTATTTAAGGAATATATAATCAATTTCACATAAAATTACTCTTGTGGCTCCTTCTCCACGATTATCTTTCGAAGCCATTATATGACGGCTGGTAACCGCACCTCAAGCAAAAGTGTAATGTAGACCAATGACATTTTTCTTTTATATACTCTTATATTTAATTAAATAGCGCCACGGGCATTTAATGTATTATTTATAAATAAATTTTTTTTTGATATTAAAACGAATTATTTCTACAGTGCCGTATTATAACTAGGTAATGAATTCTTTTACATCGTTTTTAATTCTGATAATTAGAGAGCGGATTATATACACGAAAAAACTGAATTATATGCGCATATATACGTGAACTGATTTTTTGGGAAATATGCACTATATATGCACAAATATGACAATATATGCAGCAAAATATGCAAAAAAAATCTTAAATTATAAACGAATGCATTATGAATTTTATTGCAAAATACAGTCTTAATCCTGATTCACAATTAACAAATATACTACTAATATACATATAAATTAAGTCTAGAAACTTGATATTATAAGATTTTGACATATTTACATAATTACAATAACAAATTATTCAAAATTTAATAGTTTATTGGTTTGTGTATTTGCTTATTATATTGTTTATTTCTTTTTCCGCTGCATTCTCCTATTTATTGCGGTCTCTTCCAGTATTTGGGAATTATCAATGTGCATTACCAGAAATTTCAGATTGTTTATCACTTTACGTATAGTAAATCGAAACGTATTTATTAAATATTTTACAGAACTTTATCCAAAAGCCTTTTTATTAACTATGAGTTCTGAAAGCTTTTTCAACTTATTAAATAAATTTTCATACAAGACTATTTATTAAACCTACAAAAGTATTCAATGAAAACGAAATCGGATTGGTACTATTCAAATCAATTTTTCTCTTCATTCAAGGGAATCTGGTTGTTCCAAGAAAACATTTTTATCAGTGCAGTTATTGTATACACTTACAAGGCATGGTATACACAGTCAATGTATTCACAATCAAATGTAAACTTTCAGTAATAAATGTGTACATTTTGGCACCTGAATTAGAAAAATATTTACGAAATAAAGCGCACGTGTCTAAATAAAAGTACTATTACTAATAGATGTACATAACATACCGAAATTATTATGAATTCGCAGGTGTTGTAGGAAACTAAAATATACATTAATTAGTCAATATTTGCAATAAATTTTAGACGTTGTACAAGTTTTTAAAGTAATTAATTTTTTATTTGCCGATGTACCTGCCGTTGTTCCGGCCAATTCTTACATGTGATTTGCAAAATTACTCAGTAATGGAATGCATGAAATATTGATATATTTTAAATACATATTATAAGCCGAATGCCTACCTCTGTGGCTCCTCCATCTTCATCACCAATCGGTGTCTGTCATTGACTACAACACAGACAGCTCCATCTTCATCACCAATCGGTGACTGTGATTGACTACAACACAGACACCTCCATCTTCAACACCAATCGGTGACTGTGATTGACTACAACACAGACACCTCCATCTTGTGATTGACTACAACGCACCAAAATTTTTTTTCATCAGATTCACCCCTTTCTTCTGACGAACTTTCCAATAAATTTTCATACTCGCATTCTGAATCGTCAGAGTCACCCATTATTTTCTATATTCTAAATATAATATTTAAAAATTATTTTGAATTGATTTTTTCTTAGCAAATCAAGAAAAGATCAAGAAATATATGCTAAGACATTTACTTTATGAAATATATCTTCATAATATTGAATTAAAAAGAGATAGGAATGTAAAAACTATACACAAATGCACGTTGGTGCTATAAAATAAAAACGACGTAGATCGTAGAGAATAATAGAAATTAACAGTTAGCGTACGTACCTGTCAGCGGTAACATCTGTTAGCGAGCCGTCCGCAGTTATCATTGTGAAAAAGTGGTTTTTTTCGTAAAATAATTTACAAATATAGTGTAAAGTGTTTCATAGCAGTGCTGTGAATAAGTGCAGTGTAAATTTTTTTCAAATCAGGTCTGTTTTTCCTTATTTTTTTAACTTTGAAAATTTTTTCACTGACTGGCCACGCCCACCTGTGGTGCGTTTTTATGTTTTCATTTACTTTTTTAATATTTTAATTTATTTTAATAAATTAAATAAAGGCTTCTGAGCTTTATTTCATTGCTTTTCTGGCATATAGTGCTGCAATTTATTTTATTTAAAAAAAAAATTTTTAAATAAAATAAAAATACTTATTTTTACTTTTCGTTTCTTTGGTTTTGTCTGGGGGCTTCGGCCCACCAGACATTAAAAATGGCTTCGGACCCGGTCCTAGGGCCTAGGGAGAAGCGACCTCGCGTCAATTTCGACGACGAAGACCCCGCACCAATGTTTCTGCTAGTGAAACGGGCAAGCGGTGACTTTAGTAAGGTTAGCCCATTCCTTATTTCTCGTTTAGTGAAAACCATTGCCGGAGACGTTAAAGTCATCCGGAAAATTAAAGACGGTCTTCTCATTGAAGCAAAAAATGCCGAACAGTCTCGTAAATTACTTGAAGAAAAGACCCTAGGTGATTATGTTGTTTCTGTCACGCCACATAATACTCTTAATTTTTCTAAGGGTGTTATCTACTGTAGGGATCTGCTGAACTGTATGATCGATGAAATTCTGAGTGAATTAAAAAAGGAAGGTGTGGTTGAAGTGCGAAGGATTATCAGTAGGAAAAACGGACGTAAGGAGAATACCCCATCCCTTGTGCTAACTTTTAATTGTTGTGATGTCCCAATATATATATATATATATATATATATATATATATATATATATATATATATATATATATATATATATATATATATATATATATATATATATATGCTGCCATGTATCACCTCCCTGTTCGTCCGTATATCTCTAACCCACTTCGCTGCTTCAATTGCCAACAATTTGGACACTCCTCGTCCAGTTGTAAAAATTCAAAAATTGGCATCTTCGGAAAACCTTCACATGACGGAACCGAATACGGTGATGTCAATTGTATCAGTTGTCAAGATAACCATCCTGCCAGCTCCAGAAACTGCCCGAAATTTTAAAATGGAATATGCTGTTTTTGAGTACAAAACTACTCATAAATGTAGCTTCCCGGAAGCAAGGCAGCATGTACAGCGTAATACGATTTTCACCACTTCTTATGCTAAGGTTGCATCAAAACCTGCTTCTCCTCCACCATTAAACGTTGCCGACATCGCGTCTCTGCTGATGCCAGAGATCGCAAAAATCGTAAAAAATGTATTTTCTGAATTTGTTCAATTATTTGCCTCTCAAAGTCAATTCAAAACTCCAACTGCTTCGTCTCTTGCTTCTACACCCAGTTCATCTGGTGTTAAATTTGTTAATGTGCCAAGTGTACCAACAAGTAACACTCCCCAAGTCAGCCTTCCTACGACGAACAATCCCATTGTTCTTCGTTCGGAAGATACTGACAATTCTGGCAATGACAGTACTGCCACTGTCGACGGGAATTCTTCTGCCCGCAATAAGAAGAAAATAGATAGAAGAGGTTGGCCTAAGGGCAAGCCTCGTTCTTAGAGCTTGTATTCTACTTTTGAGCTCTTCAGCTATTTATATAGCACCATTTTTCTTTCATTTTTTTTTCTCACTTCTAATGTTCAAACTCCTTCAATGGAACTGCAATGGTATTGTCACTCATCTTCCAGAGCTTAAATTGCTATTAGCTGATCAGAGCCCCAGCTGTGTTTGCATTCAAGAAACTCATCTCAAACCTCAAGATTCATTTTCTCTAAGCGGCTTTAACATCATTCGTCATGATGTTAATCCGGACGGACGAGCACATGGTGGTGTAGCGATTCTTTTATCTTCTTCTACACTATATACAGTATGTAACCTTCAAACGCAACTTCAAGCGGTTGCAGTTCAACTATATTCGCCTAGAAAGTTTACAGTCTGTAATATTTATTTGCCAAATTTTAATTGGAATATGAATGATCTTGAGAATATTATAAACCAGCTTGAGCCACCATTCCTTCTTGTTGGTGACTTTAATGCCCACAGTTTTTTATGGGGATCCAATCAGTCTGACGGTAGAGGACGTATTATTGAGAACCTTCTTGATAACATTGATGCAGTACTCCTGAATACAGGGGACGCCACCTATTTGAATCTACGTTCAAATTCCTTTTCAGCCATTGATTTGTCAATTTGTTCTCCTTCTTTAGCTCCGCACTTCTCCTGGAAAGTGCTTGATGATGCACATTTTAGTGATCATTTATCCATTTTGATCTCCTGTTCTCTTCCTTCTTCAGAGCCTTCTTTCCTTCAAAGATGGCTATTTAAATCTGCTAATTGGGACAGTTTTTCCGCGGAAATAATTGTCCCAGTTATGTCAGAAAATATTCATGTATCTCTTGGCGATATTAATTGCAGTATATTACGATCTGCAAACAATAATATTCCGTTAACATCTTCTCGTTTCATTAGAAGAAAGGTCCCGTGGTGGAACACGAATGTAGCTAATGCTATTCGTGAAAAGAAACGTGCATTAAAATATTATCGACGTTCACCAACTCTTGATAACCAAATCATTTTTAAGAAGGCCCGAGCTCATGCTCGAAGTGTTATTCTACAAGCTAAGTCTATCTCCTGGCGGAATTATGTCTCTTCTGTCACACCTGAGCGTCCGTCGAATGAGCTGTGGAATAAAATTAAATACATGCACGGTTATCAAAAGTCTCACACTGTCAATCTTCTTCATATCAATAACACTTTAAGCACTAATCTTAATGACATCTCCGAATGTTTAGCTACACATTTCGAGTCTGTCAGTAGTACAGAAAACTACTCTTTAAGATTTCTTAATGTCAAAAAAACGAGTGAAGCCCCTCTAGATTTCTCTTCTGATGGCGATGAAGTATATAACCTTCCTTTTTCAATTTTTTAATTTGATTTTGCACTTAGAAAAACAAAAAATACATCTGTCGGTCCTGACAACATTTCATATTGCATGATAAAACATCTACCTTCTGAGATGAAATCCCATATTTTAAATTTTTTCAACCTTCTCTGGCGTAGCGGTACGTACCCGGATGCCTGGCGAGAAGCTACCATCGTTCTTATTTTGAAACCGGGCAAGGATGCCACACATTCTACTAGTTACAGGCCCATATCACTAAAGTGTCATCTGGGTAAAATTTACGAACGTATGGTAAACTACAGGCTTTGTTGGTATTTAGAGCATAGTCGCCTTTTAGATCCTTATCAGTGTGGCTCTAGAAAATGTCATTCTGTGACTGATCTCCATGTTCAGTTAACGAATGACATTCATTGTAATTTCCTCGAACGAAAACATTTAGTTGCTGTTTTCTTCGACCTGGAGAAGGCATTTGATATGACTTTTTATATCTTCTTTTTTTGAAAATCGCACTTTCAAAGTACGTATAGGTGATATCTATTCATCTTCTCACCCCCTAGAAAATGGTATTCCGCAAGGTTCTACCATTAGTGTAATCCTTTTTCTAATTGCTATCAATAGCATTGCACTAAATCTTCCTCCGACCGTCCGCCATTGTCTCTATGTCGATGACTAGGTCATTTACACTTCAGCATCTAGCATTCCTGAGTGCGAATCTCGACTTCAGGATGCTATTAACACCATTACCAATGCTGCTACCGCTAGAGGTTTTCGTTTTTCTGTTGAGAAAACGAAGTGTTTAGATTTCTGTCGCTTACGTACTCCTCACAACAATCCTTCACTTTATTTATATGGTTCTCCAATTCAGTACGTCGATAGGGTTAAATTTTTGGGTGTAACTCTTGATTCGTATCTGACCTGGAAGCCGCATATTTTAGACCTTGCTGCAGACTGCCGTCGTGTTCTGAATGCATTGAAATGCCTCGGAAGCACTAAGTGGGGTGCTGATAGAGACTGTTTGCTACGACTTTACAATTCTCTTTTAACGTCAAAACTTGATTTTGGAGCAATTGTACTCAGTTCCGCTAAACAACTCCATCTCAACCGCTTAGATGCTGTCCATAATACGGGTATCCGTTTGTCAACTGGTGCCTTTCGTACTTCCCCAGTTCACAGTTTATACTGTGAGTCAGGGTTGCCACCATTATCTATCCAAAGAACACGACAATGCATGAGATATACTGCTCGAATCATGTCCAAACCTTGGCATTTCATGTTTAACTCTCTTTTCCAGGATGAGCGTGCTCATAATCTCTTCCTTAACAGTTCCACCTCTCTATGTCCTTTGGCTGTTCAACTTGTCAAAAAGATTGATAAACTTCCACTAGGCAAGGAAGATATTTTACCTCAGCTTATTTCGGATACACCACCATAGTGTCTTCCTCAAATAAGCACTGAGTTACTTCTAACTAAGTATAAGAAGGATATTACACCGCCTTCCCTTTACGTCCAGGAATTCTGTCTCCTTAAAGAAAGGTACACAGACTCTATTTTTATCTATACAGACGAGTCCAAAAATAGCACCGGAACCGGATGTTCTTACATCTTTCGAGATGAAGAACATATTATCACTTTATCGCCTTCTTCCTCTGTTTTTGGTGCTGAGTTGTATGCCATTTATTCTGCTTTGCAACGTTGCTTACACTTCATCGAACGTGAACAACATATCGTTTTATGTACGGATTCACTCAGCGCCATAACGAGTCGATGTAACCGGTTTTCTACAGACCCTCTTATTCAGATGCTTTTTTATAGTCTTTGCCTACTTTCAAATAGGCAGAGCTGATTATGCTGCACGTAAAGCTGCTCTACTTGATTACGTTAGGACGCACGCTCTCAGGCCAGATGATATGCTTCAACGTATATCGTCATTTTGTTTAACTTCTTGGCAGGAAGAGTGGAATCGCTCCACTGACAAACTTAGATCGATTACGCGCTTGAGAATAGGTCACATTAAAGCTACTCATCTTTATCTTCTTGTTCGGGACCCCGTACCTATGTGCGATGTATGTGATACTCGCCTTTCTGTTTTTCATCTTCTTCTGCATTGTGCTAAATATCACAACGTCAGAAACCTCTTCGGCCTTGCAAATACTCTTCCGTCAAATCTCTCCAATGAGACTGATAGTGTTGAGAAACTTTTAAAATTTATTTATTCCACCAGACTGATAAATGATATTTTATAGTTCATTTCTGTCTTTTGTTTTTCTTACCACCATTATTTATTTATTTAATTTTGGTTGGCTTTAATTAATTTTTTACAGCGGTAATGACCGTAGCAGTCGATCCGCTTAATTTCAGAAAAAAATAGAAATTATTCTTACTTGATTTAATATAATTGTTATATTATTTTATTTTTTTCACGGGTTATTTCGGGCAAATACATAATGGAACGTACAATATGTGCAGTGGCGAAACTTTAATTTTTGGGGCCCCCCGCAAACTTTTCAAATATTATACCATTTTAAATTTTCTCTTCTCCTGAACAAGGCTCAAGAGGAGCCGAAACCGGTCGACAGAGAAAAATTGTTATAATAAAATTGACTGAATTCCAGTAATTTTCGTTTGTCTTCATTAAAATTGTTTCCTGATATTAAATCAGATATGTCCATTTTTTCAGTTATTGCGGATTCAATAGCAAGGAGAGACCTATTCTGCAACCTTTCTTGATTCATACTATTTCGCAAATAGTTTTTTACAATTTTTAATTTAAATAATAGCAGGAAATGAAGCTAGTGTATTTTGTTGAAATAAAAATTCTAGGAATACATTTCATTTACTATTTTTTTAAATCTTTTAATTTATCACATATTAACCTATTATCTCTTAATATTGATAATTCCAATACAAAAAATTAAGGAATATCTTTTTGGTAGAATATTTGTAGATCATTTCCACTACTTGTAGTATAGAGGTTACTTTGTTCTGTTGTGTAATGGTGGGATAGTCCGTTGTCCGTATAAAAGGCTGCTCAAAGATAATATTATGTGAAGTTTTGTTTTCATAATTTATTACTCGGGCTTCGGGCCCATATTTA
The DNA here is from genome assembly GCA_963942605.1 of Poecilus cupreus. Taxonomy (NCBI): domain Eukaryota; kingdom Metazoa; phylum Arthropoda; class Insecta; order Coleoptera; family Carabidae; genus Poecilus; species Poecilus cupreus. The sequence goes on along the minus strand of OZ012715.1, from coordinate 36,889,803 downwards.
AAAAAAATCTACTTTATTAGATACAATGTAATTTTTGATTTCCCAAATTTTACCATTTAGTATAAATAAGTACAAAAAAAATTCATTAAGGTCGTCCATGGGCCCCTCGGTGCACGCCCCCCCCACCCGCGACGTGGGGGTCTGCGGGGACGAAACTCCGCCCCTGAACATGTGACCTGCCGAGTTATCTCGGGTATGGTCTTTTGGACCATATAGTATGTCTCGAGATATCTCGGGCCTGGTCCTTAAGGAGTTAATTACAAAAAAAACCCATCTGCTTTTTCAAGATACAAATTGTTTAACATAAGTAGTAATTTTGTAATGGATCCAAAAATTGCTGTATAAAATTTCGGGTGTCCTTCACAAACAGTGGGTATTTGTATGCAGAACAAATACAGAGGCGGAAACTACGTTTAAGTTTTATTTCTGAAAAGAGCTCTTTCTGTGAAGAACAGAGTTAATAATATGGAAACTTCAAGATTACCATATTTATTAGCAAACCACCTCCCTACATTAGACTCGACTTCAAGTATTCATAAACCTGATTATAACCAAGAGACAGAATTTAAAAAATCTTTTATTTAATTTAGATCTAGAATAACCAATTTGTGACAAACAAAACATCAAATAAATATGTAATACATACGCTTTGCTCAAATTAGATGATATGGTAAACATGGCCTTGCTATCTTTAATAACCATTTGAAATACACCTATTTAGAATTTCTAAAACGATCTGCAATATGCACAAAGTAGAAAATCTTTTTCATTTCTTCCTGGAATGCCCTTTATACACCTCTTACAGAACTTCTTCTCCCGTTTCTTAATATAGCAGGTTTAACTGAAGAAAATTATTCAAGTATGTTTAAAGATATAAATAATCTTCAATTAGACAAAATATTTTATTACTCTATCAACTCCCTAAAACTAAGAAGTTTTTGTATTAGTGATTAAAATAATAACATTTGTAATAATGTAAAATACATATACATACACTGCCGGCCAAAAGTTTCCGGTCTCTAGGTCAAATGTTTAGTAATTTTCAGAAATGCTAACCCATACTTATTTCTATGCGTTTAAAATGATAGAAATATCTTTTATTTATTAAACCTTAAGTTAAGTACAAAACATTTTACAGAGAAAAACACTTAATATCTCACATTTTACTTATAAACTTCAACTTCCTATTCATCGAAAAATCCATCTTTTGACTTAAGAACATTTGCTACGATTTTTAGCATTCTTTAGATTAGCTTCTTAAGTTTGACTGGTTCCAAATCCCTACAAGACTTCTCCAAGCTCATCATCTATTAATTGAGGAACGGTGTAGCTATATGGTTAAAAGTATCTGTAATTGTCACAGTTACACATCACACTTTTTCTAACTTTCACAAAAGTTGATTTTACAATTCACCGTACTTTTTAAGACAACTGAGAATATAATTTGTTATAAAATATTACTATTCCCTTTTAGCTGTATACAACGAGTGCTCGGAAACTTTTTCGTATTTAAATTTAATTTTCTTTAAAAAAAATCTACATTTCATGTAATATTGTATCATATGCAGTCATATCTTTCTTGTATATTTCATACATTGTAATAATCTATATTTATATCCAATAGTATATAATCTGATGTTGGCAACATGTAACCAACCGCCTATACATTTTATAAACGGAACAAAATAGAGAAATAGTGTTTATTTGCAAATTTCATATTTAGAACTGGGAAACTAGTTTGTAAAAATTACGAGCCTAATTAAATTTAGGTTGCATGTCGTCAATCGAAAGTGTTAGTTTATTTGAAGGCCTATGCGGTATTTTAAGCATATTTCAATAAATAATTGAGTTAGAGTAAATTTTGTAATCAAAAAGATGTACAATAGTATTGTCTACATTTTTTTTTTATTTGTACGGTTTAAGATTGTTTAAACGGATGGTTATGTGCTATATTTATTGGAAAAATTATTTGATTAAAATATTTCTAATATTTATACATATCCTAATTATAAATATTGAAATGTAGATAGTATCTCATAATATGTGGAGCAGTGGGACTGAGGTTCGAACCAAGCTCTGAACTATAAATATTTATTTTTTATTAAATTTTAATGTAGTTCACTATAGGTATATAAATTTATATAAAATATATTGTATATGTAAATAATCCTTAGTTAAGTTGTTAAAAATATAAATTATGTTTTTTATGGCTTATATTACAATAATTTGTTTTATAACTATTTTATTTTTAATAAAAGTCATATAATAAATTTAATTATGTACTATTATTCATAATTGACAACTTCATATTCCAGCAATTAATAATTAGATTTTTCTCATATTTGTATATTTTAATTCTACAAACTGGAATATTTAAAATTACTTTTCAAACATAAAAATTAAAACAACAATATTGAAGAGTAAATGAGCTTATACATTATTTAAATATTACTTCTCCTGTCTCAGTGTCACAATGTGCGCTGAGTATATATACAGCGCTTGACTAATAGTCTACTCGGTAGTACGATCCTTCCCGGGATAAGGTGTGCTGGTGTTGTAGCAAATTAGTAAATTAGATTAGTCCACCATCCCCTTTTTACCGTGGAAGGGCCCATGACTACCATTTTGAATTTTTTTAAACAATTCCACCCATTACATAATCGAAATCGACAACATATAACATCCCGCAAAAAAAAAATTGTGTTCATAGTGTATAAAAAATTTAATATGAACTCTAACAATTACGTTACAAAATTAAAATACTTTAAAATGTAATCTGCAGAGAATAGAAGAATTTTATTCGATATGATGTACAAAACTTTCAATAATTTAATGGATTTATCATCATTCATCTGTAATTTTAATTTCTCTGTTCATCAAAAGAATACTACGTCTATGAATTTGTTTAGCACACTGCATTATAACAAAAATAATTATAAAATAGATTGTGAAAATCTATGGCTAAGAATATTATAAAAAAATTAAATTTATCCCCTAAGCCTTAATTTTTTTATATTATACAAATAATTATGAAAACTTACAGATAAATAGAATGTCAACATATAATAAAAAAATTACAAATGTTGATTTGTTTTGTAATCCACTACAGCAATTTAAAACTATTATTCAAAATTACTTGTTTAAGAAATTATTTATGTAATTTTATTTCTCTTATGTTATGGTATATCTTTAAATCATTGTTAAAATTTCTAACTATTACTGCTATGTTATATTATTATATATTCATAGGCGCCGACTACGGGGGGGCTTCGGGGCTTCAGCCCCCCCGAGGTTTTGCATTTTATAATTGCGCGCTTAAAATTTGAAATGAACGCAACAGTAATTATTCTTCAGGTAACTTTGATTAAATGATTGAAGAATTTAGTGGCTTTTTACTTTTTAAGGTGTGAACATAGCATTAGAAATATTGTTTTATGAAATAAAAACACGACCTTAAATATAACCTAATTTTTATTTGAATGTAAGGTATGTATTTCACTTTTTAACTTGGATTTCATTTAATTATGTTTATTTTTCATCTCTGTAGATGTCGAATAATACATTTTTTTTAAATTCTATATTGTCAAACTTAATCTCAGCCCCCCCGAGAATTTTTAAAAGTCGACGCCTATGTATATATTTACTGTGGAAACCTGTAATTGGTACTTATGTACTGTTGGATTTCTTTTTCATAAATAAAAAACTTCCAAACGGTATAAAATAGAGAAAATAGGTTTCAAATAACAATTATAGATCGTTTTTATTATAAAAATATTATTGTTACTCCATAATTTACTGAGATATCTCTTATAGAAAAACTTATACGCCTTTAAGTAAACAACCACTTCTGGCTGATGAATTATTATTACCGAAATCTAATCAGCTCGTAATGTGAACATGTAATACTTAAATATAAAATTTTACTTGACAGCTTTATTAAATTTTGAGTTATCGTGGATGAAAAAATCGGAAAAATAGTGAAATCGTACAGTAAACGTGCTTATCTATTGAAAACTCACTGCCTGCCACAATACCTCCCTTACATATATGTATGCACGGGAGGTAAAAATTCATTTATTTAAAATATTTGTACAAATGAGTACACCCACAGCCAATATCAGAATTTGAGTATAATTTAGGGATATTATAGTTATGTTCATGATACGATTGTAGAGCATATCAAATAACGTACATAATTGTAATTATGTAAATATTTACTTTCATTTATAATTATGTGTATTTATGAGCTTCTGTGCTATATAAACATATTATTATATAGATAAATCATGTAGTATATTATTTTAACAGAATATTATACTACAGGGAAAAAAGTATTGCTATAATAGCAAAAATTCATCTTACTTATAGTGACACCAATTTAGATATTTAAAATAATAATATTTTTATTTGTATCAGTAATATGATATTAATTTAGATTGCTGCTAAAACAATCTAAATAATATCATGTTACTAATTTAAATATAAATATACGTAAGATAAATTTTTGCTATTGTAGCAATCAAATTTTTCCGTGTAAGTGCTACATAAATAAAAAATTCTAAAAATAAACTTTTTTTGTTTTCAACATAGCCTCTAGACAAAATAGAGTGGTCTTCGTGCGATATTTTGTTACAGATGCCATTTTGGTTTTGCACTCTACTTTCGCAGATCATGATAAATTATATATTTATTCGCGTAAAATGCGATTACATGCATACATCATACATCATCACGCATTTTACCTATGATGTCTGTGGCACTCTTCTTACCCAGATCTCTGTAAGTGGTATATTTATTCGTATGAAGTGCGGTTACCGGCTGTCAAATCATAGCCCCCTAAGATGTTAGTGAAGGAGGGAACCACAGGGGTAAATTTAAATTGGTAACTGTTGGCAGTGGGTTGTCATATTACACCTCCGAAGATGTTAGTGAAGGAAGCACAGAGGTAATGTTAAAAAGCCGACTGGAATCGAACTGAGACTTTGCTTTTGCAGATCTAAGTAAATAATATACGAGTAATGAAGGGGAAACAACAGGGATAAAGCAATTATTAAGTATAAGTTATTATTAATGTAATCATTTTAAATTTATTTAAACCCTTATAGTCCAGGCAATGGAGACTAAATAAAGGGCTCACCTGAAAAAAATAGGAGGATTTAGTTTTATGGGCTAATTGTATGTTTTTTGGATCGCTGATTCCGAATTTTTCACTTCCCACCAAAAAATCTTACCCGAAATTCCTTTTTTTGAAAAAAAAAATGGCGCCAAAAACGAGTTTTTTTTCATAACAACTAAATTATTGTTCATTTCTTTTTGAAAAATGGCATGAAAAATCTAAAATATACAAAAAAATAAACGTAACAGGTTCTATGCAAATGCTTTTTTGAAAAATCAAACGCAAAGGCACTAGTGCGCTCTGAGACGCAGCGCAGCAGGCAACTCTGTACATTTTCTCGTATTGTCTTTCGGCGTTCGTTTCTCTGCTCTTGCATGCCTACGTTATAGAATTGAACGAACGTAGTTTCGTCTCAACTAGTACGAATGTTAAGCTTGAATTACATTATACTTTTTTCGTCTAGATACTTACTAGATTTCTGGTTCCATTTTCATTCGATTTACAAGCTTTATTTTAAAATCGTTCAAAATCGAGTATTTATGACGTTTTCCGAAGTAGACCAAGTTGACAAACTTTACAACTGAAACTGAATTACTGCATTTTGATACATTATTGTTAAAGTTATTTAAACGATGGACAACATAGAAAAACATTTTTAATAAAATGGACATCTATCAAATACCAAATAATAATAATATACTTTATTGACATAAGTCAAGGGCGGGGTTCAGCCAGAGGCTGCTTTTCAACCCAACCAATACATAATCATACAAGTAACCAATAAATGCACGCCGAAAACATAAAGGCATACAAGTATAAATACAAAGAATATCAAAATCAATGTTAATGGTGAATACACAAAAAAAGATTAAACCAGTAATTATTATACCATAGCATCGCAGATAATATCACAGGTGAACATTTAATTATAAATAGGCATATTAATCTTTACATTTTTCTTAAGTAGTATTTAAAAGAATTCACACAAATAGATTTCATACTGTCTGGCAAGGTATTATATAATGTAGGGGCTAATTAGGAGAATGAGCATTTGAATTTTTGTTTCTTAAACGATGGCACAATATACAAATTCCTAATATGTAAACTATAGTTATAAAACTTTGGAACAAGCTTGTCGTACAGGTAACAAGGACGAGTTACTAAAATTTTGTGAACCAAAGTTAAATACATTTTTCGCATACGTGATTCAATATTATCCATTTTAGCTAACACCCTATAGTTTGAAATGTGATCAAATTAACGCACATTGTAGACATACCGCAAACATGAATTTTGAAAAAGTTGAATTCTCTGCTTATCTGCTTGTGATAAATTAGGTACTTATACACATGCGCAATAATCAAATAATGGGAGTATAAGTGAATTAATTAAGCGTAGTTTTACGTCAAACGTTAGGATATCACGGAACTGATATAAGTGCTTTAAATTAATAACAGCTGCCTTCATTTTGGTCTGTAGATAGAACTTAAAATTAAGGTCTGGATCTAAATATACACCCAAGCCTTTTACAAAATTTACCGGGCTGATGTTGGATTCCGTCAAGTTTTATCATTGGTACTTCACAGTTTCCTATAACTAACATCGTAGATTTAGTTGGATTAATTTTGAGACCATTATTCTGAACCCACTGAACTAGATTGTTAATATCAGAATTAAGGTTATTAACAACATTGGACATATCTGAGAGATGACATGATGCTAATATTTGGGTGTCAGCCGCATATGAATGAACATCGCAATGTTGTAGTTCAGTAGGTAAATCTGCGAAGTAAAGTAAGAACAACAGTGGTCTAAAAATGGATCCTTGAGGTACCCCACGTACTAATTGGAATGTGGGTGAATCTGTAGATATAGAGTCGTTAGACATACTAACTCGAAATTGTCTGTTAGTGAAATATTCTTCACACCACTTCAATGCACTCTCCGAGAATTTGTTATATTTTAATTTAGCCAGTAATAGAGTATGGTCAACCATGTCAAAAGCTTTAGAAAAATCTATTTGAATAACGAAAGATATTTTGATTCATCATAATTTTTAATACGTGTATCCAGGATATTAATTAGGCATATGTTAGTGCTATGTCCATATCTAAAACCAGATTGCTTTTGAGGAAGAATGTCATTCTGTGTTACATAGAGCATAATTTGTTCGCAGCATATTTTCTCTAAAACTTTTGACAAGATTGGCAGAATGCTTATAGGTCGCAGGTCATTGAAATAGGAGGGTTTATTATTTATGGGTATCGGCTTGACAATAGCGGATTTCCATATGTCAGGGTCTATCCCGGTTAGCAAGCAGGTGTTGACTATATGTGTGATGTACTGAATAACAACTGGAAAGATAAGTTCTAACATTTTTCTGGATATTCCGTCTATTCCAATTGCATTGGACTTAAAGTTTTTAAAAATGAATTCAATTTTTTCATTATCCACGCATGAGAAATCAAATGAATCTGTTAGTACATTTGAACACCTATTAGTATTATAATATGCTATAGTATTAGGATTAGGATTTGTTGTGCCAATTTGATCTAATAAGTAATTACCATACTCCGTTGGTATTAATTATAAACTAACGACTTTATGACAAAACCTCAACAGTTTATGCGCCTCAAAATAACCAGATTGGTGTACTTGATTTCTGATAAAGTGCACAAGCGTAGCCGAATCTAGTATGAAATTCGAATAGAAAACTACAGCAGAGTTTATCTCCAGTAACTACTTCTATGCCTCCCGCTCCACCGGAACTTTTTAAGCTCATATCTTGCAAATTCAAGAAAGGTTGCCGAGCAGCATGCGGCTGCAGGAAAAGCGGGTGACATGTCTGCATTGCAACAACACCTGTGAAAATGCTCCAGGGGCCTTATTCTTGAAATCATGCGAAACTATTCGTGTACGACAATATTCGTGCGGTGTGTTTCATACACGACTAGCACTATGCATATGGCTGGTATTCTTGAGTACCACACGAATTTTGACCGAAGTTTGCGTATGCGATTGTCACGATCAAACGAACGCAGCACATGGCGGCCAATGAAGTCAAAGTGTTTCAGTTTAAATTGTTTTGCTGAAATTTCAGGTATATTCAAGGAGCATCTTGGGTATATTTTAATATTAAACATGACAAAACGAGCCGGCAACATAAATACTGAACGAAATACTTTCAGAACTCATCCCAGATCCAAAGGTCTTTTATAATTTGTAACTAAATTTGTAAAAAATAAATCTGAAACTAACAGACGGGAAATTTGGCAAATTTTTTCTTTTATATATAGACAGAAAATGTTGAAGAAATAGGTAACAAATATTGTATTCCAAACGGCAGTTTTAAAAACTAAGCAGTGGCGGAAAGTAAATGACATTTTGTTCATAAAGGTGTAACGAAACGTTCACTTTTAATTGAATCCTTCTTTCTGTGGAGATATCGTTTTCCACTTCTTCCAGAACATTTATTATATCTAAATACATTAATTGTTCCAATTCAGCCATTCTATTGCAATAATAATATATAATATTATACCTATCTTCACAAAACACAAGAGTGTAACAAGGCGAACATTCAGAATACGATTTATTGTTTTTACTGTCAAAACGATTTTAAAATATCAAGTTTCGAACTGCATTGGGACTTGAACGCATCGAAAATCGCCTTGACAGGAGTTCTTGTTTTCTTGAGGTTAATTTATTGCTACACATGTGTGTTAGAAATTTAGTTTATCGCGGCAAATATTCTGAAATATCAGCTTGAGACGCCATATGGGGTTGACAGATTTACAGATCCTGGTCGAACCCTAGATAAGGTTTTAGTTTTTAAGTGTTCTAGTTTTTATGTAATCTTTGTGTTGGTCCTCAAGAGATTTCCAACCCCCCCCCCCCACCCCGCGTACCCGCTTATGGGGTAGATGCGTGTGTTTGGCCAGCACAAATGAGAGTTAGTTGTTGGTTTTTAAACAGAGCAGACGTCTTCGCACGTCTGCAGTGCTCTACGAAAATGTAGAAATTTAAAGTAATTTCGTTAATAAATATGTTTTGGTAATTGCAACTTTTAAGCATATTCATACGTTGTCGTCGTTGTTAATATTTGTATTTGTTTGTAAATTTTTAAATGCACAGTTTCACCATTTTATTAAATATAAATTATTTTTATCACCTTTAAAAGTGTTTGTGTTTTATTTTGTCAACCTTTAAGTTTCAGTCTTCAGCCCGCCGTGCTACAAGAGTGACAGATAAAATATCGTGTGCGATTGACACTTTCGAGTGGTTCATACCCATACGATGTAAATGCGCACGAAATTTTCGTGTGTGACGCTTCAAGAATACCGTTATCCAATTCGTATACGAAATTACCCTAGTTACGTATACGAATAATTTCAAGAATCAGGCCCCAGACGAAGATGATCTTGATGAAATAAATTTACAATTGATAAATAATGAGATGGACAGGGGAGAAGACTCTATGAAGCAATCTGACGATGACCCAGTAGAAAGATCAGACACAAAAAATACCGAAAATTTGATAAGTGAGTTGACTTTTTTTTCATTCTCCTCCCTTTTCCTCTCTATGCCTCTCACTCTTTTTCTCCTCTCGCTCTCAATCCACTTATCTTTCTCCTTAGCAGTCTTAGACGTAAATATGATTAAAAGTGACTTTATTGTCTCTTAAAAGAAAATTAGATAGATTGGATATTTTTTCATTAAGTATCGCTATGTTTTTCTTTGTGTTACAGAAACTGATAAAAGTGATTCTAGCTCAGAAACAGAGGCTTTTGATAAGACTGCTCCTTCAACAGCTGTAAAACGTCACCGGAAGATTTAACTTAATATAAAAAATTAGGTGAAAGACTTGACATAATCTTTGCAAAATACAATTTTAAGTATTTTCATTATTTACCGATGTTCAAGCGGTTTCAAACTTTATCCTTAAATTGTTGTAAATTATTAACTGTTTTTAGCTTTTCTGGCATCCCCTAATCAATTTATAGTGGTCATAAGTTTTTTTTTTTTTTTAATTAACAAAAATATTTATTAGATGCAACGAATGAAGAAGACGAAAGAACATACAAAATGACTACAAATAAAAATAAAAATAGAGACCCAGAAACTGGCAGGCCAAGCAACGACATAACAATTGAAGAAATGATCGAAGCAATAAGAAAACTTAAACATGGAAAAGCAGTTGGAAACGACAAAATAACTCCTGAAATGAGTTAACATGGGGAATGAAAGAGGGGAGCTTTTATATTGGAAGTAAAACATGGAAAGAAGGAATAGTACCGAGAGATTGGTAGATAGGTGTTATAGTAACCATACATAAGAAAGGAGACACAAAAAATTGCAAAAGCTACAGGGGCATCACACTACTAAATACAGCTGTGAAAATAAATGAAAGAATACTTGAAAGCAAATTAAGAAAAATAGTGGAAGCTACGCTACGCTGAATTTTTAACAAGAAAAATTATTGTTTTTATTTATTTGCAGGATTTATAAAATCCAACAAATAACAAGTAAATTTAGCTAACTTATCAATTTGAAATTCTTAAAGAAAGTTTATATCCTTTGTAACAACTTAATTTGTAACTTTGATTTTTTGTACTGCTTCATTATAATTATTGAAATATTTAGTAAAAAGCACGTAAAAATTAGTCAATTTTGACTATAATTTTTTTACTGTGTACAAGATGAAAATATTATTTGTAAAGAAGCCATAGAAATAGTTCTATACGGTGAAAATTTTTCGGAAATTTACCGACATAAAATTGAACTGAAGATTTTTATATACAGTCTGATACATTATCATTGAATTTATTTTTTAAAAGTTAATAAAGCTCATTAAAGAAATTATAATAAAATTAACGGATCATTATGAATTTTTCTTGAGATGCTTTGACTAGAATGGATAATTGACCAATTTGTTGATATTCAGAGAGAGAATTTGTTGATAATAAATAATTTTAGTTTTTCAGATTTCATTTATTATATTAAAGATATACTTATTATTTAAATTCTCGGTCAATAAGTTTTGTTTATTATTTACAGCAATAATAATAACAATAAAATTTATTGTTTCAGAAAGGAAAGATATCTATCATAGAATTTGCCTAGTAACAAAAACAATTTCATAATGTGAAACCAAATTTATTTATAACCTAATATAAATATTAAACTATTTAAAAACATGAATATAATATGGTTTATTATTTAAAGAAAAAAAATAGTAATTCAATTAATTAGTTATGATTAATAATTTATAAATTTTTTTGTGAATTTCATTTTGTTTGTTAATTTTTAATGAAATTTTGTCTAAAAATATGGCTTGTTTTGTTTTTTTGGACAGTGTTAAATCCAAAAGGAAACTGGTATGAAAGGTTTTTTTTTAGAGCACCTCATACACGCAACAAACATTTTTTTTTTAAATAAACCAAACTAAATTTATAGTGCAATGTCAATTAACAATTTTGTTTAATTAAATACCATTCCCTTATCTATAATCTTTTTTGCTCTACTTATTAAAAAAAAAATTACAATACAAACGAGGCTTAGTAACATTTCTAATTTACCGACCACACGCTTCCATTATATTCTTCTTCTTTTATCATCCGTAGCCAGTGACGTTATTAATAAGCTCGTTTTGCTAAAAACTTTCCATAAAGATTTTATCCTGTTTTTAATTACCAAGTGAGTAATAATTTTGATAAACGTTTTTAAGCTCGATAAATCCAAATGTGAAAGTAATTACTAAAAGTGAAAATCATATTTAGGAAAAATTACAGGCATCTGTCTATACAATCCATATATGAATTTTCAGTTTTTAAGATAAATAATTTTATATATTTGTTCTCACCATCTACCCATTTTGATCGAAGTGTTGTTACCATGAAGTTAGTTACCCTAATCTACCTAAAAATAAGCGTTGTATATCACCGATTTTTTTTTTGTAGGGTGCAATCTCTGCTAACAGGAAATGGACGATATGAACATAAATATGATGATGGTAGAGGGCTTGCTGTTAACTCATAATATTGAATTAAATTTTAGACTTACAATCCTGGCTCTAATCACTGACCTACAGAAAACCGCTGTTCAAATTGAGCAGATATATCAATTATCAGAAGTTCGGTGCTCAACTTGTGAAGCTAATCATGTCACTCAAAATGTGACTGAGGTATGTTCGTATTTGTAAGAAGAACTGATAAATGTTATTGATGACATAAATGTAATTATAGAAACAGTCGATGAGTTGATTGAACAATTTTATATTATTGCTGCCATGCAGTAGAAAAGAAACGAAATAAAGTATAAAAAATGTAGTATTTAGTAGGTGTTTTAAACACATTTAGTACAAAAATGTAAACTTTTTGTGATAAAAACCAACTAAAATTTTTAACTTTTATTATCTATTACCTCACCATACATTGTGTATACTATTTAAAGAAATGTTTTTCATATAATTAAAAACAAAAGGGACAGTGGACGTCGAAAATTAAAACGGCATAATGATTTATAATTGATTGCAGATAATCTTGACTACCCAAAACAAGAAAACGAGAAATATGGAAACAACTGGGGAGACACACGTTCGTTAAGGCAATCATTCCTTCATAAGTTGTTAATAAATAATATAATAACACTAATATAACAGGATGTGTCCAACACATAACTTCCCCTAAAATTTAATTTCTAAATGGTAGAAAATATAGTAAAAGGCTTCAAATAAAAATTATAGTCTATACTATTTTACATATTTTCAATATAACAAAATTTACTCGAACTTATTTATTTACTGAGTTGTGCCCAAAAATCGTTATTGATTTTCAAGTAAACTACCACCTTCGTTTAATAGATTTCTATGAAAATCTAATCAGCTCATAATTTTACCCATCCAATTTTAAATATGAAAGGAGGTTTTCGGCTCAATTAGAAAAACAATAAAAATGCATGTATTTATATCTTAGGGCCAGACAAATAAAACTTAATCGCTTTTAGCCCAAACGAAAACAACTCGCCACTCCCTACCCACTCTCAGCAACTATGACAGGCAGTTAGGTCAGGAAAGTGAATTTTGCTCGTCCTTAGGATCAAACAGATATTATGCAGTTCATTTTGGCCAAAAGCAACCTAGGCCCATCAACTTCTCCAGTCCAAATACCTAAAGAGGTAAACTCACACTGATCTACAACAGCGTACGAATTCGTCTTTTGGGCCAAAATTTACTGCAAATTGATTGTTTGGTCCTAGGAGCGAGCAAAATACACTTTTCTAATCTTACTGCCTGTCATAGTTATTCGGAATGAGTAGGATATTGGAGGTGAGTACGGAGTGGAGGTTAGGTTCGTTTGGGCTAAGACTGATTTAGTTTTGTGTGTTTGGCTCTAAGAATTCATGGATTTTTATTGTTTTTCCAATTGGCCCGAAAACCGGCCTTATGGACCCTCCTCCTTTTTCAATATAATTTTCATTAGGATCTAATCTTAGGGCCAGATAAATAAAACTAAATCGATTTTAGTTCAAACAAACACAACTCGCCACTCCCTACCCACCCCCAATATTCTACTTAGAATTAATGTGGGCACCACGCAAAATATTAATTCCTAGAAAATACAAAACATATAAAGAAGTTTTAAATAAAAAATCTATCCAAATCTATTCTACTTCTTCTTCTTCGTCTAATTAATCCCAAAATTAGGGTGAAGTTAGCCTCGCTCGTAGTTATTTAATTATTTTAAGTAAACGGTAATATTACTGACGAAACTAGTAAGCACGTTAGAAAGCACTAAATACCCAAATCAGGGTGAAGGTAGCCCCGCCCGTAGTTTTTTTATTATTTTAGGTAAACTGTAATAGCACTAACGAAATTGGTAAGCACGTTAGTGTTGTATATGTTGTTAACATATAGTATGCTATGATAACCATAGTGATAAGAATGAATAATGATTATTAAATATAAATAAGTCGATTGCAACAGTTATGTCAATAAAAATATAAAGTAAACTTATACTTAATTCCTATTCACAAGAAGGGTGACAAATCTATCTATGAAAACTATAGAGGCATTGCGCTATTAGATAACATGTATAAAATCCTAGCTAAAATTTTGAAGAATAGAATAACAGAGATTGCAGATAAGGAGATAGGAGACTATCAAGGAGGATTCCGAAGCAATAGATCCACAATAGACCAAATATTTACGTTGAAGCAAATCCAAGACAACAGTTTCTAACAAAATTTGCCCCTGTATTTAATTTTTATAGACTTTAAACAAGCGTACGTCTCTATAAACAGAGATAAATTATATGTGGCAATGCGTGAGTTAGGAATACCGGAAAAATTAATCAGATTGGTAAAAATGACCCTAACAGAATCTCAAAATAAGGTATCATTAAATGGATATTGTTCTGAAAGTTTAAAAGTAAATAAAGGCTTGAGACAGGGTGACCCGATATCTACAACATTGTTTAATATAGTACTAGAGAAAGTAATTAGAGAATTATATATACGCATAAAAATCAGTGCCTAGCATATGCGGATGATTTGGGGATCCTGGCAAGAACAAAAAATAACTTGATAGAGGCCTTTATTAGCTTAGAAAGTACAGCAAAGGACATAGGCTTAGTAATTAATGAGAAGAAAACAAAATACATGGTAACAGGAAAAGTAATAAGAACAGAAGAAAGCAATCTGAAGATAAGACCCATAGACGGAACAGAATATGAGTTAGATCAAGTTGGAAAATACAATTATCTGGGAGTAACAATAACGAAAAATGGAGAAGAAAATATAGAGATACAAGAAAGAATAAGCAAAGGCTCTAAATGTGCAGGAGCATTATACCACGTCCTGCAAAACAAAAAAGTATCACGGAAGACGAAAATAAGGATATATACAACTGTAATCAGACCCACAGTAACATATGGTGGAGAACTATGGAAACTAAATCGGAAGGAAATGGAAGCTTTGAAGATATGGAAAGAAAAATTTTAAGAAAAATATTTGGAGGTCGAAAAGAAGGAGAACACTGGGAAAGACGAACGAACAATGAACTTAGAGATTTATATGCAAGTCCAGTCATAACCAATTTTATTTTAGAGCACAGAGACTACGTTGGCTAGGGCATGTGAATAGAATGCCAAAAAACAGAATAGTGAAGCAAGCCCTAAATAGAGGAATAGAAGGTAGAAGAAAGAGAGGAAGACCCAGGACGAGATGGTTGCAGGCAGCCGAAAGAGACCTGAAGGAGTTAAGAATACAAGACTGTAAACAAAGAACCACAAACAAGAAAGAATGGAGGAAAATATGTTTCGAAGCCATGGGCCAACTAGGCCTGACGAGCTAATTTATTATTACTAAACTTGTACTAAAAACTAGTGAATATTAATTCTTGCATTATACGAATACATAACTAGAAATTGGCGACGAGAATTTCGAATCTGTGTGCCTTATGTATTTTACCAAGTCACGAAAATAAGTCAAGTTGAATCAAGTCATTTAATGTCTAAATAAAAAGTAAAAAATAATGGCTTTGATGGGATCCGTTGAAGTTTTTAATCCGAAAACCTCAGATATTACGTCATATCTAGAACGTCTTGAACAACTATTTGAATGCAGTGAAGTCAATGATGTAAAGAAAGTCAGTTTGTTTCTTACATTGATTGGAGGTGAAGCATATATGGTGCTAAGGGATCTATTGGCTTCAAAACTACCAAGGTCAAAAACATAAATGGAGTTAAAAGTAATCATTACAGTCCAAAAGGTTAGTAATATCAGAACGGTATATGTTTTATAACGCTGATCAGGGTGAGGAAGGTGTGAATTCATTTGCTGTTAAGTTAAAAAAATTGGCAAAGTAATGTATGTTTGGAGCGAAGCTTTGAGAGACAGATTTATATGTGGTCTTCGGTAGGAAACTATCAGAAGAAAACTATTAACTGAAGATAATTTCACATTTGAAAAGGCATTCCAAATTGCTATAAGTACGGAGCTAGCTGAGGGACAAGTCAAAGACATGGGAACTTCTTTACATCATAATGTGAACCGGGCCAATTTTCAAGGTGCAAGTAGGTCCTACACTTGAAAAAAAAAAAAAACAGAATTTCAGTACCAGCACAGCGTCAAGAGGGAAAAATATTCCTACACCTTCCTAGCCAAGATGTAAGAGATGTCTCCGTGTCCACATCGAATATCGCAAGTGTCCAGCTATAAATTGGAAGTGTTTTGCGTGTAACCAAATGGGACACACAGCGAAGTCTCCATTATGTAAAAGCAAAATACATAGTTTGACGAGTAATCCAGCAGAAGAAAAGGAGGAATTAGGTTTGATAATAGAACCTTTGATCACTGAATCTAATGTTAGTGACCTGACAAATATCTCTTACACTTACAGACTCTTGAATTTTCAAATGATAATGAAAGTTTAGAAATTCGTAATCTTGTTGAAAATAAAATTTGAGTCATGAAAGTAGATTCAGGAGCATGTAAGTCAGTAATTCATGTAAGAGATTACAAAGAAAACTTTTCAAATTTTGTATTTTAGCCTGTCAATTTCAAATTGAAATCTGTAACCGGAGAAAATGTAGCCATTCTTGGACAAATAATTGTCAATATTTGTCTTAATTAAAATTATCAATTACCATTAGTTGTGATGTCCAGTAAGCATAATTTAATCCATTGTTAGGTAGAAATTAGATGAATATTTTTAATTCAAATTGGAAAAAAAATTTCTAAAATCAAAGTGTCAATGTCAAGTCAGTAAATATAAACAATTGCAATTCAAAGTCTTTATGTGAAATAGATCATGTTTTAAATTTTGAAGGAAAACAAAATGAAATGATTTCTGAAATTAAAAGTAGATTTGCTGAATTATTTAAGGAATATCTAAGTGAATATATAAATAAAAGTTCTAAAAATAACCTTTTTTGTTTTCGACATTGCCCCTAGACGGAATAGGCTCATACAAAAAAGTAGGTCTTCGTGAGATATTTTGTTACAGATGCCATTTTGGTTTTGCACTCCACTTTCGCAGATCTTGGTAAATGATATATTTATTCGCGTTAAATGCGATTACATACATACATCATATATCATCACGCCTTTTACCCATGATGGGTGTGGCACTCTGCTTACGCAGATCTCAATAAGTCGTATATTTATTCGTATGAAGTGCGCTTACCGGCCGATATAATTTGGTAACTGTCGGCAGTGGGATTTGAACTGAGGATGTCGCGATTCACAGCCCGATGCGTTACCACGGAACTATTTACTGGTTGTCATATCACACCTCCATAGATGTTAGTGAAGGAAGCACCGAGGTAAAGTTAAAAGGCCGGCTGATGGAATCGAACTGAGACTTTTCTTTTGCAGATCTCAGTAAATAATATACGGGTAGTGAAGGGGAAACTACAGGGATAAAGCTATTACTAATTATAAGTTAATTTATTATCAATGTAATCATATTAAATCTGTTTAAACCCCTTCGGGTGATGAGAATTGAAACAACAACGCATATAACATTAAGCGGAAGAGAAATTGGACAGGTAGAAATATTCACATATCTTGGAGAGCAGCTCCAAATCAAAGGAAGAATAGAACGAGAAATTAAGAAGAGAATTCAAGAAGCAAACAAAACTTACTTCACAATAAACAACATAATTTTAAACAACGAAGGAGTATCGAAGAAATCGACGATGACACTATACAATAGATGAGATTTCTAAGAAGAGTAGGAGTTACAACGATGGATTGAACAAGGAACAACTAAGAAACAATTTACCAATTGAAAGCATACAAAAAGCAACAGAAAAACAATTATCATGATATGGCCACCTATTAGGAATGCCAGAAGAAAAACAAGTAAACCAAGTGTAGAATGCTAGAGTAATTAAGAAAAAGATACGTGGAGGACCAACGAAGATATAGGAGAAAAGCATGGAAGAATTACTAAATAGAAATAAGATCAGCGGACAAGAAGCAAAGAATAGAAATGAGTAGTGAGACATATTGAACAATATAATTTAAACTTGATGAAAGGATGCGATGATCGACTGATTAGGAAGAATCAAAAAAGGACTAGTCGTAAAAAATTTATTTGAAAAACTATCATCTTCGACCTTAACTTAGCCCTGAAGATGATAGCCGTTGCTATCGAAACGTTGGCATAGTTTTTTAAACGAATTTCTAGCTGCTAGTCCGTTTTTTCATTCTACCCAATATAATTTAAAGAAAATGAAGTAAATTAATTTAATTATTGCCAAATTAACTATTAAAGTATTGATACAGTTAGTGTTAGACCAGAAACTGATTTTCTTCAGCTAAAAATTGTAACCAAAGAATCAAGATTTCATAATAATAAATCCATTTTCATAAAACTGGAACTAATTTAAAGTTGTATCATTTGCGTGTATTAAGTAAATTATAATCTATATTAAATACAATGTAGGAAAAGATATAGTATTGCCTTGTGTAATATGGTAGCACAGTTGTTAACAGGACAGTTTCATATATATAAAAAAAAACTGTTTGATAGTTTGTTGCGTAACCGAATGATTCCTAATGTGAAAAACTGGGCAAGGATATACCAGAATAGAAATATTTAGAAGCGACTGAATGATGGTGGAATGTGTTTCAGGTTTGGGCTACCCCACTTTGTAGAATGTGATATTTTGTATAGACTGTGGATGTATTTCTCTAACTATTCTTTTCGGACAAATGAACCCTGAATTCATGCTCGGCGATGAGCCCCAAAATAGCAATTATTAAAATAAGAAAATCAATTTTTTAGAATTGTATCCATAGTTTAAATTCAGCGGGCAGAAATTAAAACAATCTGCAGATATCATATTTTATCTATAACATGTGATTCTTAATTGATAAGTGAAATATTAGTTGCGCATTAAGAAAGCACAGCGAAGTCTCATTTACATTAGCTAAATTAATAATTAGATCATGGCACCAAATACAGGTCAACAAACCAATATGCGACCTTGTGGAAATGCGCCACATAAATACGCGTACAAGCAGATTAGAAATCAAAATTTGATAAGTGAATTTGTTAGGTCCATTTCAATAGACCCCCCCCCCCCAATCATTTTTTTTGTGTTTATTTTTCACTGGTGTATTGAGTTAGTTATGTGCTCAATTATGCAGTACATTAAAAGTTTTGTGCTTGTCACGTGCATCTTAAAATATGCATTTAAGTATGAGGGGCTAGTGAAATGCTTAGCCCCTCAAATCGATTTTTTATTATTTTTATTATATCAGTATATTGTGCTACTTTTGTGCTCAATTGTGCAGTACATTAAAAGTTTTGTGCTGGTCACATGCAGCTTAAAATAAGCATTTAAGTATGAGGGGCTAGTGAAATGCTTAGCCCCCCCAAATCGATTTTTTTGTATTTTTATTTCATTAGTATATTGTGCTAGTTATGTGCTCAATTGTTTACTATAACAAAAGTTTTGTGCTTTTCACTTGCAGTTTTAAATAAACATTTAAGTGTGAGGGGCTAGTGAAATGCTTAGCCCCCCCCCCCCAAATCGATTTTTTTGTATTTTTATTTCTTTAGTATATTGTGCTAGTTATGTGCTCAATTGTGCGCTATAATAAAAGTTTTGTGCTTGTCACCTGAAGTTTAGAATAAACATTTAAATGTGAGGGGCTAGTGAAATGCTCAGCTCCCCAAATAGATTTTTTAGTATTTTTCTATCCATTAACAAACTCTAATCACAAATTTATATTAACATTTTCGAAACACATAACGTGGGCACAAATGGGTTAAAATGAGAAAAAAATTTAGCCAGTGGTTCTCAAATATTTTATGCAACTTTCTTATTTTAAAGTGGAACCTACCTTTTTTATTCGTCTATTCAATTCAGTGTTTTTTTTTTTTTTTCGAATATAACGATATAATACACTTATAGTCTCGCATTGAGTTTGTAATTCAATTTTAATAATTAGAAGCTTGTTTCACTTTATTATTTATTTATTATTATTAATTGGGGTCCAAGTAATCATCTCTTTATAGTAGTACTACAAAAAGTGAGATTGTGCTTTGTTCTTATATTTAAATTTGGATTAGGAGATGTAACTATTTAAATTTAATTTTTACTGCATTAAATTATTTAATTTTATAGCATATATAACTGTTATAGAGTCCCAACACTCAACATTTATGTTTTATGTTCGTTTGCTGCGTGTTAGCAAATATTTCTCATTGTCCACAGCTTTATTAAACGGTAGAACTGCTCAGCTCAGCGACGCGTCGTTAACTTCACTCCGATCACTTAACACGAACATAACTATTTTGAAAAGTTTTTATTTTTTGAAATATTTAAGATCTATGAATCTATAGATCTACGTCATATTATTCCGTTCTCTCTTGTTTCGATGTTTGACAACTCATGTCGTTTATATTAGTGTTTTTTTATCATATATTTAAACGCAACACATGGTAGGTTTATTTTAAGAAATAATATTTTTACAAATATTAGTACCTTTCGAAAATTTAGGAATTAAAAACAATGTCGAAAGACAGATTAGCAAATCATGACCCATGGTTTTAGAACCGAAGATGGAAATTTACACAGCAGTTTTATAAATTATATTCCTATCAAATATAGTGTCATATCATCAATAATGAAATATGTTTAAACTTATATTTTATAATTTCTAAACATCAAAAATAGTTAATTTTGCATGAATAAATTTAGACGCCAGCATAACTGTTTGAATACATATTATTCGACCTTTCTACATCATAAAAATTAATTTAAATTACATTCGAAACAATTTTATTAAAATATTACTAAAATTTAAAATGACGTTTCATAAAAACAATTTAAATGACGAGAGGACGACCCTATTCGCTACAAATTCATTTTAATAACGGAATTTATATTTAAAAAACATTGTTGTGCAATTTTGCATTATTTTATGGTTAAGTTGAATTAAATCATATGTGTACAAAACAAAATATTTATTTTTCAATAAATTTTACACAAACATACAATATATGTATTCTTTACGTTTATAGGTTATTTAACAAAAATTTTATTTTTAAGTACATGAATAAAATTGAAATTAATAAATTAAATAAATACATAAACATTTAAATTGTGTAAACTAGTAGATGAGGAATAATCAGAGAATGTATTAAATAATCTTGTTTCTTATCGTGCAGATCATCGTAAATTTCCCACTTATTGTTTAATCTCTAACAATATGCTTTAAAATGTCCAAGGGATCTGTGATCATCTTCATTATTTCCTGAAAACCCTATTACTCCTCGAAGGACATAACAGTTATTGTGCACACGTATGTTTGTTTCAATATCTTGAAGTCTTACACTTGATATATGTCCAGCATTAGATATTTCTAAAAAGAGATATTTTGGATTGAAGAATATATTAGTATTTTTGTTAGAATTGCAGATTATATCATTTTCTTTATTAATTACTTTGCATCTATTACTAATTTTAAATTCTTCAGAATAATTTAAAATTATTTCACTAACGTCTAAAAAGTTTGTGTTATTTAGGAGAACAATGGCATGATTTGTAGCATCAACATCCCGACATGATTTTTTAGTACAATGAGCAGTTTTTGAGCACGAATATTCTAGAATTTTCTTATCTGCTAATTTATTAAGTAATGTATACACTGTACAAGCACATGCTATTGAATTTATTTTATTTGGTAATTTATCAATATTATATAACGACCTCAAAATTTCCATACGTATTCTGTATGTTTGAATATTAATAGAGTTTTTTAAACTTCGTAAAAGTTTATAAAAGGATTACTAGATTCATTACAAGCAGAATCGATCATATGTTTAAAATTTGGACTATCACAATATGCCGATGTTAAAATCTGTATTAAAGAATCAAAAGCGCAAGTATTGTTTGCAACAAATTTTTCTGAACCAAGTTTAATAGTTTTAAGTTTTGTTGAATTGCCATTTTTAACAAACATATAGGTAACACTTTCAATTTAGAACTTAGATCAATTTCTTTCCATTCAGTATTAAGCTCTAAATACGAAGTTCGCGGTCTTTTTAGTGGGGTAATTGCCAGCCCTCTCCAATTATCAACTTCACGCATTTCTTGAATCTCGCTTTTTTCAAAATTATTTTTTTTACACACGTCATGCATGCTCGTTTTTCTCCGTAACCTTCATCTGAATGCATCAAATTCTGGGAACAACCATCTAAAGTATGAATATTGCAATAGAAACATTTATGCTGTCTATTAGCATCAGGGTAGTTGCCAAGTAAACAAGCTGCACATGTGATATCTTCAGAATTTACGGAAGTTTTTATTTCACTTTCATTTGTTGTCAATGTTCTTTTTAGATTTGGATTATTACTCATAATCTGCGCTATATTTGTTACATTTTCCAATTGATATAGATTTTCCATAGCAGATAAATTTTGGGCAGCAGCAGCAAGTTTCATTGTACCATTTAATGAAAGAATATGACGGCACAAAAATTCATCTACTCTAATTGGTAATTGTTGAGCAGAAAATATTCGATTTTTTATATCATTAAAAGTACTTTCAACAGGCGCACTACTTTCAGTTAAAGAATTCGATTTTGGAAAATGTGGTAACATTACAGCTGACCAAAGCGGAAATAATTTCATTAATCGTAAAATACTATCCACGATCTCTGGTGAATGTTGCATGTTGTCGCGATCTCCTTCAGATATTTTAGACTTTACGTCTACTACCAACGACTTAGCCCAACTAACAAACTCATTATCACTTGCACCAATTAGTTGCTCTTCATCTTGCATAATACCATTTTGATATCCTTGAATATTATCTTCAGTGAAAAAACTTTGTGAACCATACGAAATAATTTCACGTGAAAATAATTTTTTTTCTTCAAATTCTGTTATTTTAGTTGGATTACTTAATACATTTCCCTCGGTTTCACTAAGAGCCACAGTAAAAATTGCAATTAAAATTTTCTCAGCCATATTTATATTATTTGCCTGTAAAAGTTGTGCAAGGCTCCGGGTTTAGAATTGACGAATTCTTCGATTTTTTTTCTTTTAAACAATTCCATCCTTATATTAAATGTATCACGTGTGCGGCATCACGTATGTAAGAATTTGTAAATGCTCTATTACCATTTAATATAATAATTGAAAACAAGAGTAAACATATTTGGTAAGACTTCCAGAATTTGTAAATATGCGAATCAAACCAGACAATAATACAATTGACATGTCCGCTATTACTTCATCAGGAACAATTGCTCCATCTCTAATCCAAAACGCGAGCCAGTGATATATGCTATGAGAATCATGACGCTCTGACAACATATTACAAACAGAATATTGTTTCTTCGTAACTGGATCCCGAACTGTAACATTATACAAAAATAAATGTCCAGATTTAATTGTATGAGGCCGCTCCAATTTTTTAACAATTCCTCCAGTAGCATCTATACATATTTTTGAACAACTTGCATTTTCACAATAAGTTCGATGTACATGAATCTGAGCTGTACTCCAAAATGCACGAAAAATTTATCCAGCCCAATGTCTTTTACAGTACAATCAAATGGTTGTGTATATTTTGCCTGTAAAATAGCCGTAATAGTGTAGCACGGCGGGCTGAGACTGAAACTTAAAGGTTGACAAATAAAACACACACACTATTAAGAATGATAAAAAAATATATTTAATTAAAATGATGAAATGAACAATTAGAAAAACAAATTACAAATATTACAGCGGCGACAACGTATGAATATGTTAACTTAGTTGCAGTTACCAAAACATATTTATTTACGAATTTACTTAAAATTTCTACATTTTTGTAGAGCACTGCAGACGTGCGAAGACTTCTGCTCTCTTTAAAAATCTAACAACTAACTCTCATTTGTGCTGGCCAAACACACGCATCTACCCCATAAGCGGGTACGCGGGGGGTTAGGAAATCTCTTGAGGACCAACACAAAGATTATATAAAAACTATAACCTTATCTAGGGTTCGACCAGGATCTGTAAATCTGTCAACTGCAGATGGCATCTCAAACCGATATTACAGAATATTTGCCGCGATAATCTCAAATGACTATTTATGATAACTGAAATTCTAACACACATGTGTAGTAGTTCAAGTCCCAACGCAGTTTGAAACTTGATATTTTAAAATCGTTTTGACAGTACACCATCCGCGCCCTAAATACAATTATATCGTTGGATATAATTTATACTAAACTTAGACTAAAACAACATTAATAATAAACAAAGAAACATAACATAATTTTAAAACAACTATAGCAACATAGCCCGAAATAAAATATCTAACCAGCATTGCGCTTTGCATGCTGCATCAGCGAACGAAACACATATGACAAAAAACCAATAACCAAAGGAATTGGACACAATTCCTACCAAAACAAAATCTATAAAATAAACATACATATATAAACATATCGTAACATACTAATTAAACATAATAGAAAAAAAATACTTTAGAAAATTATTATCTAACGTAAAAATTAACTTAATCTCTAACATGCACATAAACATAAAACAAATAAAAATACAAAAAATAAAATTGTCTGAAGGCATGGTACGTGTCCGCGCGGTGTAGGGACACACAGCTGGAGGGCATAACGACCACTACACACCACTGTCACTGTCACATCACTGGGGGGTAAGGGGGTACAAGGAGGTGGTTCCTCACAAAACAAGGGTCGAAGACACTTCACTACGATCAGCTGACTCTGGTAAAACCAAGGACAAAAGAACCAGCTGATCCCTCGCTGCTGAAATAACGTCAACACCTTGCCGGGCCGGAACAGAAGTCGGCCTCTCACCTGGCGTACCCTGGTGGAGACGGACTGCTGCTGGTTGTTTCCTCCGACAGAAACCACGTTCACCGGGTGTGAACCCGGTTCACTGGTTGTGAACAGCTCTTCAGGTAGCTCGATGGTCTCTAACTGCTCTATGATGCTTGTATCAATGCACGGTTCCGGTTGTTCTTCAGTGCTACCTTCCTGGGTATTCTCTTCTGCTTCCTTAGATACCATGTCGTTTATCCGTATTTCGGCTGTCTCCGTTTTCCCCGGAACAACAGCAACCTCGCGCTCAGCACGTAGCAACGACTCGAAATCAGCCGCGCTGATTTTTGCTACCTCCGGCTGAGCTGGGATTCGATGGTGGAGGTTATAATCATAACTGTGTGGTGGTACCCGATACACTGTAGAACCACCCACACCAACTCCACCGCGCGTCGAATCCCCTGTGACCGACATCGGGCTAGGTTGCTCTTGTTGTTGCCCAAACGAACTCCACGGCATCGGAGCTGGCGATGGACAGCCGTTCCACCAAAAACGACATGGTGCACAACCCAACGGAAAGGGCAAATACCTGTCATACCCAGGCAAGGTATGATCCAACTCGTAACCGAGGTTTGGAAACATGGTTACGAGCGGATGTGGCGGCACAACAACACTCGGACTCGTGTACATTTTTTTCCCAACACACTGAGCTGCTTAACACTGAACTAAATATTTTTGGTAACTGAACAACATATTCAGTACGTTGCGTCGCTGAAGACGAAAAAAAAAAACGAAAATACAAAACGAACAAAACAAAATTATTTAAACGCAAAACGAATCAAAACTAAATGACTGAACAAAACATAAAGTGACTTTAACACAAAATTACTAAAAACAAAATGACCAATAACAAAATGACTGCGTCAGTAATCCTTGATTACACTTAACGCTTATCATCGCGAACAAAAACACTTTAAATGAACGGAACACTTTACACAAACGGGAACGTATGAACTTTTTATACCGCGCTAATTTTAAACCGAAATTAAAATTCTTTAACGCAGTATCCTACCGACTGTTGCCAATGTAGCACATGGGCGGTTGATTATAGGATGGGGGTCATAAAAAGGAGGGAAACTTTATTGAAGGAAAGGGAACAAACCAGTCGTGGTTAAATTGGGAGCGGATGAATTGGGAGCTGGTAAATCATGACACTCAACACTTTAATATTAGAAAACTTGTAAAATTGTATTTTATTAAAATGATGAACTTCTTATAACTAATTTAAACGTTGCACTAACTTATCTAATAAATGAAACTACTTAATTAACCTAAAACTACGTAAAAATACATTTTTTCCGCAGCGCGACTACATTTCGAACTGCATCTGTTCACGACCAACGCGTCCACAGATCACAAACATAGAACGCGTCACCGAATTTTAGACGCCCGAAATTCTAGGGGGTCGTCTGGCTAAGGGATGCCAGGGGGTGTCTTCGAATCTGAACTATCGCTTCTAAAAATAGCTCGAGATAGCGATAGCTCAGAGCGTAACCGATGAAAGTCATCATGTTACAATAGGATCTCTATGTAAGCGGATTTTAGACAAAGCCCTTGATTTAGCTATTCTTAAGGCATTTGCTGAAGCTAAATGGCTAGGTTCATTATCGTTGAAAGCCATCATATCGTTAGCTTTCAATTTTCGGTAAGAACTAGCCGACGGTTGATTGGACAGTAATATGTTAACAATATCTTCACGGGTTTTTCCTTTCAAATATCGTTTGTTAGTTCCACAATGTTTAGTTCTGTAATTACCATAATATACACAATGAAAAATAGGTCTTTCATCTTTCATTGGTTTATGAGGTAAAATGCCTTCAAATATAGAAAAACATTCTTTGCATTTGCCGTTTATCTTTATGTACTTATCCCCGTCTTCATAAACTTTTACTCTTTTAAATGAAATAGCACAAGGCAATTCAGTGTGGTCCCAAAAATGAGAATAAATAATGTGTGTCCAATTATTACCAGGCAGTGTCAAATAATTTCTTGAATGTAATATTCCGTGGCGATACGTCTTAACTTCCGGCTGTAATTTTTCCCATTCTTGAACTGACAATGTTATAGCAAATTTTAAAGTATTCGACTGTGATGAGCTGGACATTGAGGAAGACTCAAATGATTCACTCATACAAGTATTACTATCATGGTCTATAATATGACTTTCACTGTTTTCATTATCTCTTAAATCATTTGGAAGGGGTAATTCTAAAATTTCATTAACATCGTATCTGTTCATTAATACAATTGTATAGATCGCCTTAGCTGATATAGAAAAATTCATTTCTTGTCTAATTTCTTCCCATATAGAATTTGTTGGTACTATTATTTTGTTGTTTACGTATATAAGTGACCTATATTTTTTAAGATTATTTATTAAATCTTCTCTTGGTAATTTTGGTCTCGGCATTTTTCCTAAAACAATTTTTAAATTATTTTCACGTATTCCACATAATACCAAAATTTTGATTATGATTATACAATTTATATACCATAACGTCATTGACCAATTTCTAGGTGTGGCATTCTACTTTATGAAGCCAGTTTCAACAGATGATATAATTTTTTACAATGTATGCGGTTGCAAGTTAACATATCACGGACACTCTTACATATTCGTGGACAATACGCCACAAGGGTACTTTCCAGAAATGAAAATTTATTGCGATTATGATTATAAGGATTATATTTTAAAAATTATTGTAGTTTATGTACACTTTAGTTCAACAAAGAAATTAGATCATACATCAATGGATTTATCAATCATAATCGTCATTTTTATTAAAATGTATTTACTGATGTGATCGGTTCTTCGTTTACAGTAAATGAATTTTATTAGAGATGAAACGGATAGTTGTTTGGCCGGATACCGGATTGTTACTACCCTTAGGTGTGAATAAAAAGGAATCATCGAAATCGGATAACCCAGAAAGTTATTCGTGGTAAAAATCAGTAGGTAAACAATTAATCATCCCCTATTTTCATACTCTTAGAGGGATAATTTTTTTTATAACTTTTAATGGTACCAAAATCCAGGTATACATTCTATCCAATAAAAAAAAATCAAAATTTAAATACTCTGTAAAAAGTTATGCGTGGTAATATATAAAAAAATATGCGCTTCGACATGAGGGCCTCCTCCTTTTTTTCGTCAGTTAAAAATAATATTAATCAGTGTTTTGATTGAAATTAAGAGGTTTTATTTGTGTTTAGACTTATACAGGGTAGGGCGTTTTAAGTTGCGTTCAGGAATATCTCGGAAACGAAGCATCGGATGAAAAATCCAAAAAACACGACTAAAATATTTTCGAGGGGGACATCCCTTGACACCAAATTCAACCCCCCTGCCCTAACCCTGGTGGGGTGGGGCGGGGGTAAGTTTGAAATCTTAAATGGGAACCCCAAATTTTTTGCAGATTCGGATTCTACGTGAAAAACGGAATTCAGTGACATCAAAATTTTTTTTGAACGTGAAACAAGAAAAGTAGTATGAACAACTCGTGTTACAATGCCCAATGGGGTCTTTCGCCATTTAAAAATAATTTTTTTTATGAAACTATATCTAATTTTAAGACTATCTGCACTTTAAAAAAATGTTAACTGATATTTATAAAGCCACAATTATTTTATAAAAATTTGAGACGTCATTATAGA
Organism: Poecilus cupreus; assembly: GCA_963942605.1. Classification (NCBI taxonomy): domain Eukaryota; kingdom Metazoa; phylum Arthropoda; class Insecta; order Coleoptera; family Carabidae; genus Poecilus; species Poecilus cupreus. Next base: position 36,861,164 of record OZ012715.1, on the reverse strand, counting down.
GGTGTTGGTTGGTGGATCTCAAGCACTAGAGATTGCAAATAATTGTAGTCACAAGAATTTTCTAATTTATTGTTCGGAAAATTATTTAAAAGGAATTAAAATATCTTTCCATGGTAAATATTTAAAACATACGAGAATTCCAATTATTTCTGGAAGAAACAGTAAGATTATTTTAGTCAAATTCTTGATTACCACTGATAAATTTTGCTAACCTATGTCATTTAACAAGCCTTCAATTTCGTTGAGTCGACCAGAAGTAATATTTATTAGTTATAAATGAATGTATTTAAAATATACATACAAATTAAAAGTGAAACAAAAAACCTTTAAATTAGTTGCCAACTATTTTGACACTGTGATACTCTGACAGCTTAATAATAAGAGAAATACAAATAATTTAGAATAGGATAGGTATGCGGCATAATACTTGGACGTCATTGTAGATGTCATTAAAACTCAAATATCTGAATAATTAATAATATTTTTTAAACTTCTGTTATATCTAGTACGATGTTTTTGGGTCTAGTCATAATATAAATGGCCTATTTTCTAGTTTGTGACTCTAGTGAACGACCACATTGCAATACTCATATTTTGCATAACTCGCCTTCGGCTCGTTTACACAAACTGTACTCGTATTACAAAAAGGTCATTATGCCACTAGTTGTTCAATATACTATTATGCAATTGCCATTTTTTAAACGAAACTTCAGCTTCACGCATGGTATCATAAGTAAAATAAACTTAATTTTATTTGTTATAATTTTGAGCTAATTTTGCGCTAATTGTTGCTACCTATAGAGAATATTGATAAATTTATGACTGAAGTACAAAAAAGAGGTCAAATGTATAAGGAAACCACTAAGTAAAAAAATCAATTTCTTTTTGACATTAGTCACAGTGAATATGAGAATATTGACATAGAAAATATTAAAGAAATAACTAAATTTTATGATCAGGATTTTGTCGATTTATTAGAAAAATAAAGTATACATTTTTAAAAATATTTGGAAATTGCTGGTCTTTTAGAGATGCAATTTATATACATATGCTGCTCCAAAATACTAAAAATAGGTAATGTATGAAAAACAGAATATTGAAAGAAAGATATAAATGTAAATTTCTACGTAGGGGATTCCCGATTCATAATTTTTATTCTAACCAAAATTAATTATTATTTTACTAAGAACTTAATATTTATTATATGATAAATTGAAAATATTTCGTTACGTACCTATCAGATATTGTATTTTTATATATGTATATATAATAATTATAATTACTAAAGCCGGGTACACAGCAAGTTCGCGAACTGTTAGCGAATTAAGGTAGTATTCTTAGAAAAAGAGTTTTTAAAAAATTTTACGAGAGTTTTTATTCGGCATCTATATACATTGGTGTCAAACAAAAGAACTGGTTTACAATACATTTTACAACTATATATAATATTTCCTTATCTCTAGACACAGAGCTTCATGTTTCTCTGGCATCTGCAAGTTATCATATATAACTCCTCCGGCCTTAGTGGAGAACTATGGGGTGTTCAGCCACAGGGTTCGATACGGTTTCTTCCTCAGGGGGTATCCTGGGTTGTTTTTTCTTATAAAAATAGTAAAACATACAAGATACAATAATTAAAAATAATAAGAAATACAGTATAATAGTAAAGATACTAATTTTATCATAATGTATTGGCATCATATCAATGTTATCTAGATTATCTTTTTCTTTAGTAATTATTGCATGAATATTTTTCATATCATCCAAGTTAATTGTATCCAATTTAATTTCTTTAAAATTAAACATTTTATTTTTATAAGATTTTTGTGAAATAGGTAAGTTTGGTAATTGAATATTTTTAAAGTTAGATTTATAGTTTTGATAAGTTTTGATAACAATATTTTTAACTTTCACTTCACATTGACTTTTCAGTTCAATAAGATAACTGCCATTTATGGGAACATTGTCTATATTTCTGCCGCACTTTTGAGTTGCGACGATGCTGCTCGGCGCAATGATGATCCATTGGTTGCCTTCGATCCTTTGGATTTTGACATCTGGGATGTTGATGGGTATTGTCTCGCATTGTGAGGAATTGGTCACATACTTCAGGAGTTGGACTTCACATGGAGCGTCTTCACTTATTTTCATGGTTTGTGTTTCATGACACAGGAATTCTTCTGGTGTAACCTCTTGACATTTTGTGCCGAATAATGAATAAGTTTGCTCATTTGTGATGAGGTACTTGGCACGTGGAATAATAGTTTTAAAGGATTTGTTATTAAGGACTGGTAACGAGTATAAATGATAGTAATTAAAGGAATCACTATCTACAATTGGAATTTCCAACAAAAATATAATTTGATTACCTTTTATATAACTTTTAATTTCAATAACTTTTTCAAAAAGCAATAAATTTTCTAGTGTCGGTTCAAATGGGAATCTATCTTTATTTAATTGTTCATTCATTAATGCGATTTCTGATAACAGATCTTTTGGTTCAATTATTGAGTTATGAAATGTATTTAATTTTGAAAAGGTAATAGCCACTTCAATTTTTCCAAGAATATCATAAATAATTTGTAAGCTTGAAGTATACTGTGACACAACAGCTTGAACAATTACACAGTTGGCTGATTCTGTAGATTTCATACGAGTTTCATTCATATGTTTTTCTAATTCTTTAATTTTTATATTTAAAAGTTGTTGGTTATTTGAAAGAGTTTGCATATTATTAGAAAATTTATCGACAGAGGATTGCAAGATTGTCATTTGTTCTTTAAGTACAATTTTAATTTTGTTTTGATTATTTAACAAGTTATTAATAGATTTATCATATTTTTCTGCATCATTTTGGTCAAGATTACCAGTGACCGATTTTATAATTGAGCCAAGTCCATCTATGAGTCCTCTTTTGACTCTATTTATATTTAATGGGTTTAATTCTTGTATTTGCAGCAAAACTTTATTCTCTAATATTTTAATTATTTTATAACTATGTTGATTGAATGTGGAAGTTTGGAATTCATCTTTTATTTTAAAAAATGTGTCTTTTAATATAGTATATTCTTTAATGATGTCGGATATGTCAAATATTTGTACGAATGTCCAGTGGTCCGTCTTTAGTTGTGCGTTACCCAGTTTCAGTGGTAATAGTCCTGGATTATTATTTAAGTTATGGAATTTAGGCATTTCTATGGTTGAGGCTAGGGCTGAGGTGATGATGAAGACTGAGGATCTGGAATAACACAAGGTTGTCTAAGTTCTTTTATGTGAATTGTTTCAATTCTATTTTTCTTTCGTTCACTTGTAATTTCTAATTTATTATTATCTAACAGTTTTATTATTTTATAGGGTCCTAAAAATTTTGCATTCTTTTTATTTCTATTAAAGAATTTTGTTTGTATACAATTTGGCCTAATTTAAATTTATTATTTGTATCTCCTTTTACATTAGTTTTTGCCACTATCTTTTGTTTATTTGATTCTAATTTTTCAGTAACGTTTCGATAAACGTGTTTTAATTTCTCTTTATGATTTTCTACAAAGTCGTTATAAAAAGAATTTGGGATAAATATTTCATTAGGATTTCTCAAGTTTGTATGACCGAAAGCTAATTCAAAAGGCGTATAATTTGTTGAACTATGAATAGAATTATTATATCCTATTATTGCATAATTCATTAAGTCACAATTTTCATCAGAATGTGTTTCTTTCAATATTCGTAAATGCTCAATAATAGTTGAATGGAATCTTTCTACAATAGAATTAGACTCATGATGTAGAGGAGTTGTAAAGTGAATATTTATTTTATGAAGCTTTAGGAGTTCTTTTACTATATTATTATTAAATTCTTTTCCGTTATCTAGTACTAACATTTATGGAATTCCGAAAGATGTGAAATATTTAATGAATGCATTACATATATGTATGGCTGTTTTACCGTCGATGTAGATTGCTTGAGCGAATTTAGTGAATGCGTCAACTATCGTGAGATAATTTCTATTATCGTATGTAAAAATGTCGACGTGTACAATTTGGAATGGACGGGTCGCTGTCTCTGTTAACAGGAGTGGAACATATCGTTTTTTCCTAGAGTATTTTTCTCGTTGACAAATTTCGCAGGCATTAATAAAATTTGGAATTGTTGTTTTCATATTCTTCCAGTAATAATTTCGTTTTAAGTATCCCAAACATTCTTTTATACCACGATGGTTTGTTTTACCTTCGTGATGCATTTTAATTAATAATATTTGTTCTTCTTGATCCGTAACGGTGTTTATTATTTTAGTACATTTAATTAATTTTGGCCCTTTTTCTGAGAATTTTTTCAAATAAACTTTACAAAAATCATGATAAAGCTTATCAGTATTAAAATACATGTAATAACTATTTTTTGAATCAGTATAATTTTTTAAGAATTGAAATATTAATGTTTCATTATTATTTTCAGGAATTTTAACTTTAACAATTTTCTGATTTTCATAATTATTATGAGTTACAGTTATTTTGTAATGTATATTTGGGAATACATGTATTTGATTAATTTTATTATTAATTATTTCATCTAATATTGTAATGCCATTATTTGTTGTATCGTTTGAACAAGAATGTTGAGTAGATATGTCTGAATCGGATTTTTCGTCTTCTATAACATCGTGGGTAATGTTAGATAGATTTTGGGTATGAGGAGGCTTTATCTGTATATTGGAGTGAATTTTAATTTTTGGTTAAGGTTTTTGTTCTGGATTTTTGCTTGTAGAAGGTACAGGTTGTAAGACGTCTAAATCAGGATTATAATTTTCTGCGAGATTTTTAAAGTATTCTACTACGTCATCATTTATATTACCAGGGTTATTTATGACAGATTCTGTTTCGATTGCATTAACTGAAATGCGAGAAAGGCAATCAGCGTTTGTGTTTTGTTTTCCTTTTTTATATACTATGTCATAATCGTACTCTTCTAATTTAAGTCTCCAACGGACAAGTTTGGAGTTTGGTTCACTTAGGTTAAATAGCCAAGTTAGGGGTCGATGATCCGTTACGATAGTGAATTTTCTACCGTATAAATATGGTCTGAAGTGTTTGCAAGCCCAAACGATGGCGAGTAATTCCTTTTCGATTGTTGAGTATCGTGTTTCAGTTTCGTTTAGAGTTCTCGACGCGTACGCTACGGGTTTATCTCTGGAAATTTCTCCTTGAGAAAGGACAGCACCTACAGCGAAATTGCTGGCATCGGTGGTTAATATAAATGGCTTGTCAAAATCCGGGTATTGCAAAATAGGGCCGTTTATTAAAATTTCTTTACAAGTATTGAAGCTATCAATAAATTGTTTATCATGAATTACTTTGGAATCTTTTTTCAAACATTTGGTCATAGGTTTCGTGATTTTGGCAAAGTCCTTTATGAAACGTCTGTAATAACCAAGTAAGCCAAGAAAGCTTTTAATTTCTTTCTGTGTCTTTGGGATTGGGAATTTTTTTATAACATTTATTTTGTCCGGGTTAGGTTGTACTCCTTCTGGTGTGATAATATGGCCTAAATATTGTACAGATTTTTGAAGAAATTCAGATTTATCTAATTGAATTTTAAAGTTACTTTGTTTTAAACGGTCGAATACAGATTTTAGACGTTCTATATGTTCTTGTAAAGAAGAACTGAAAATTATAATGTCATCTAAGTATACAAGGCATGTTTCGTGTTGTAGACCGCGAAGTACATTGTCCATGACTCTTTGAAAAGTAGACGGTGAATTTTTCAATCCGAATGGCATTCTTTTGAATTCATAATGACCGCTTTCTGTGGAGAATGCAGTTTTAGGTATGTCAGCGGGATCAACTTCTATTTGGTGGAATCCGCTTGCAAGATCGAGGGTGGAAAAGTAATTTGCTCTCCCTAATTTTTCAAGAATGTCTGTAATGTTTGGCAATGGGTATTTGTCATCTACTGTTTGTTCGTTTAGCTTTCGATAGTCTATAACAATTCTCCATTTTTTTCTACCAGTAGCATCCATTTTTTTGGGTACTATCCAGATAGGACTGGACCAAGGTGAAACGCTATTTTGGATTATTCCTTGTTGCAACATTTTTGAAATTTGCGTTTTCACTTCCTGTTTATGAACTTCAGGGAAGCGATATGATTTGACATGGATAGGAGAATCGTTTTTTAAATTAATTTTATGTTTTATTTCATTTGAAAAGCTTAACGGGATGCCTTCGCAATAAAAGATGTCTCTATATTCGTAACATAAATTTCGTAACGCTGCTTTTTCTTCTTTATTACAGTGGTCTATACGAATATTTAAAAAAATTTTTTAACAAATTTTCATAATCTACCTTTACCTCTTCGTCTATTTCCATTTTTTCAACAAAATTCAATTCTACTGGATTTAATTGTTCTATTTCAAGAGGTTCTAAAATATTAATTCTTACGGGATTCTCTTTTATATTAGTAACAGTTGTATATGCAAAATTATTTTTAACTGTAACAAGCGCTTTTGGCATTTCTACAGAATTTCCAAAATTTGTATGATTCAGTATTCCTATTCCGTTATTCATTTTTACAGGGACTTTGATAACTAAAGTCATTCGTGGGGGTACAGTAATTGAATAATTTTGAAAAGTTGTCTGAGGTTTGTTATTATTGTCAGGTTCAAATATAATTGGGATGTTTGCATTTGGTGTGGAAATTTGTTTAGTAGTTACGTTTTCGTTGGCATTTAATTGTCTTAATAAATCTACGCCTATAAGTCCGTCATATTTTTTGCTAAATTGAAAGAGATAAAATAAAAAAAAATAAAAATGGGTTCACTACACTGATGAGCTCCAATAAGAGCGAAACGCGTCTGTAGTTCCCGATTGATTGACTTGGCCGGTCTCAATGAATTAATAACTTAGTTATTATTCTGAAGCTGTTTTTTATGAAACAGTTGACAATTTTTATTGTCTTTATATTTTTTAATATATATGTTTCATAGACAATTTTCAATTTTTTGAAAATTTACTTCTGTTGAAGTTTCGGTAGATGGCTCTGAGAGTATTTATTTACTTCTCAGTTCCATTTACCAATCTTGTGGGATCTTAGATCTCGCCAAGTCAGTCATTCGGTACCAATTGCCTCACAGCAGCTGGTGGGTTCACTACACTGATGAGCTCCAATAAGAGCGAAACGCGTCTGTAGTTCCCGATTGATTGACTTGGCCGGTCTCAATGAATTCATAACTTAGTTATTATTCTGAGGCTGTTTTTTATGAAACAGTTGACAATTTTTATTGTCTTTATATTTTTTAATATATATGTTTCATAGACAATTTTCAATTTTTTGAAAATTTACTTCTGTTGAAGTTTCGGTAGATGGCTCTGAGAGTATTTATTTACTTCTCAGTTCCATTTACCAATCTTGTGGGATCTTAGATCTCGCCAAGTCAGTCATTCGGTACCAACTGCCTCACAGCAGCTGGTGGGTTCACTACACTGATGAGCTCCAATAAGAGCGAAACGCGTCTGTAATTCCCGATTGATTGACTTGGCCGGTCTCAATGAATTAATAACTTAGTTATTATTCTGAGGCTGTTTTTTATGAAACAGTTGACAATTTTTATTGTCTTTATATTTTTTAATAAAATTTATGAGTTTCAGGAACATTAAAAATTTCGAAAAGTGGGATTTCTGCTACTTCATTGTGGAATGAAATATCATGAGCAGTTTGTATATTAAAATTTTCATTATAAATATAATTAAGATATAATTTATATGCAAGTTCAGGATTAATTAGGCTTTTGGTGCTACCAGTGTCCATTAGAAAGTTTGCGTTTATTTCAGGGATGTAAATATGGGGTAGATTTGCTTTCAATACATTTAGTTGTATTATGTTTGGTTCTCTTTGTAAGAAACCTTGGGAAAATTTTGCTCATTATCAGTGCTCTCGGGTTCATCTACATAACTATCATAGGTGTAACATGATCCGTCATAGTTAGCATGAGAGTGAGTATAGTCTGTCTCAGAATAATCATATACAGGATATTCATTTACATAGTTCTCATAACTTTCGTTTTCTAAGAAATTCGGATTTTCATATTGGATTGGATTAAAACGAATTTCTGGGTTATCATTGGAAACATTTTGGTTAAAGAGTTCATTGGATGTGAATGTTCTTTGAGGTTTAATTCTGGAGTGGGCTGATGATGTGTCCATGGGTTCTGGGACATATTCTTTTTGTTGTTGGTTAAAATTAGGACGAGTGAAATTTTGTGGAACATATTGGGGTCTTGGTTGTGGTGTGAAATTTGTTGGAGGCATGGGATTTTGGGGTTGACGTTGTGCAAATTGAGGTGGACGCCAATTAGGTTGATTATTAGTTTTGAAGAACGGATTAGTTCTCATGGTCATAATGTTAGGACGTGGATTTTGTCTTGGAATATTCATTGGCAACTGTGGTTGCGGATTTGTGGGTAGATGTTGTGTGTAGGGAACATGTGGATTATGTGTTTGCATGTTTGGTCTGGTCGGTATTAATCTTTGATTTGGTCTAAATGAAGTTTGCAAATTCAATGTATTTTGTTTTTGAATAGAGTATAGGAAGTTTTCTTCCTCAATTACTAAACTCACGGCTTTCTCTAATGAATCGGGACTTCTCAATCTAACGTTTGTTTGAATGTTGGGTGGTAGACCTCTTATGTAGGTTTTCAATGCTAAATCATCATAATTTTTAATTTGGAGTGTTTTTTCAGCATGTGACATTAAGGATGTATTTAATTTTGCAAAAATCAAACTACGTGCACCGCATGCCAAAATTATAAGGCGATTCATTCTTTTGTGGTCTTAGTGAAATTAAATCTTGCATCAAACAATCTATGTTTCTCTGATCTCCAAAACTTAATTTCAAAGCTTGTTTAATATCTTTCCATTCTCTTAATTCGGTTCTTGACCCAATTAATAATTGTGCTCGACTAGTTAGCTTGCCCTAAATTGCTCTAGTTAAGAATTTACAAAATGTTTGATCATTACTTGGAAATGATGTTATCAAATTTTGACAATTTTCAATAAATATATTTAATGTGTGTGGATTACCTTCATATTTAGGTATCGAATCTAAATATAAACTCAATTATTGATAGTCAACTGGTATTGGTGTAGTCATATTTTCGTCTATTAAATTTATATTATTTAATAAATCAGATAAATTATTTATATCAGGGGTTGACATAAATTTTTATTTTTTATAATATTTTTTTTATATAAATGTAATTATTACTCTTTATCAGAATTCAAATTGTAGATCTTGGGTTTAATAAGGATTGATTAAATGGATTGAGCTTACTTACAGTAATGTTATCTTCATTATTTCTTTTCTTTTTTCTTATCTAGGTGCCTTGAGGTTTGGACGATTCTTGTTCCGCTCCGAGGACTTCTTATTCTACGTGGTTTTCTGGCTTCTGCGATGTTTGTCTTCCACCAGGTGTTGTAAAATTCTTCTCTGCTCTCTCTCTTCCTCCTTGGTTCGACTGGTGTTGGTTTCTGTACCGATATGCACTCGATTCGCGACCGTTACCAAACGAACTTTTTCGGATTATCTGATTAATCGTAAAAACGAAAATTGCGTATGCGATATACTCAATTTCAGATATCCTACCGACTGCGCCAATTAAGGTAGTATTCTTAGAAAAAGAGTTTTAAAAAAATTTTACAAGAGTTTTTATTCGGCATCCATATACCTTGGTGTCAAACAAAAGAACTGGTTTACAATACATTTTACAACTATATATAATATTTCCTTATCTCTAGACACAGAGCTTCATGTTTCTCTGGCATCTGCAAGTTATCATATATAACTAACGAACAAGTATCGAACTCAGGGTGGACTAGTTTGCCAACAGCTCGGGTTTGGTTCGTTGTTCGGGTGAGGTACACTACATCAAAGAAACTGTTCGCGGGCTCATACCGAACAGCAATTCCATTGTGGGCGTTGAAGTTTAAAATAAACCAACTGAACACGTGTGACTTATTCCTTGCGTATGACTTTATTTTGACAATTATTTGATATATAGATGTTAAACCTGTTTTTGTTCTCATTTTAACTATGAATATATTTTAAAATAGAAATTAATTAATATCTAGTCTTCAAAACTTTATAACTAATAATACAAATATTTTCCACCTCTCTCTGTCCTTTGGCTGTTCAACTGGTCAAAAAGTTTGATAAACTTCCACTAGGCAAGGAAGATATTTTACCTCAGCTTATTTCGGATACACCACCATGGTGTCTTCCTCAAATAAGTACTGAGTTAGTTCTTACTAAGTATAAGAAGGATATTACTCCGCCTTCCCTTTATGTCCAGGAATTCTGTCTCCTTAAAGAAAGGTACACAGACTCCATTTTTATCTATACAGACGGGTCTAAAAATAGCACCGGAACCGGATCTTCTTTCATCTTTCGCGATGAAGAACATATTATCACTTTATCGCCTTCTTCCTCTGTTTATGGTGCTGAGTTGTATGCCATTTATTCTGCTTTGAAACGTTGCTTACACGTCATCGAACGTGACCAACATATCGTTTTATATACGGATTCACTCAGCGCCATAACGAGTCTAAGTAACCGGTTTTCAACTGATCCTCTTATTCAGATGCTTTTTTATAGTCTTTGCCTACTTTCATCTAGGCAAATCCGTGTTACTTTTCTGTGGATTCCTGGACATATCGGTATCGCTGGTAATCACAGAGCTGATTATGCTGCACGTAAAGCTGCTCTACTTGATTACGTTAGGACGCACGCTCTCAGGCCAGACGATATGCTTCAACGTATATCGTCATTTTGTTTAACTTCTTGGCAGGACGAGTGGAACCGCTCCACCGACAAACTTAGATCGATTAAACCTAGCGTTCAAAAGTGGAAGCTACCTATTTCTGTTACGAGGAAGGAGCAAGTAGCGATTACGCGCTTGAGAATAGGTCACATTAAAGCTACTCATCTTTATCTTCTTGTTCGGGACCCCGTACCTATGTGCGATGTATGTGATACTCGCCTTTCTGTTTTTCATCTTCTTCTACATTCTGCTAAATATCACAACGTCAGAAACCTTCTCAACTTTGCAAATACTCTTCCGTCGTTTCTCTCCAATGAGACTGATAGTGTTGAGAAACTTTTAAAGTTTATTCATACCACCGGACTGATAAATGATATTTTATAGTTCATTTCTTTCTTTTGTTTTTCTTACCACCATTATTTATATATTTAATTTTGGTTGGCTTTAATTAATTCTTTACAGCGGTAATGACCGTAGCAGTCGATCCGCTTAATTTCAGAAAAAAAAATACAAATATTACTTTTATAATATTTCACACGGTACATATTTTTGACACTTCGCAATTATTTGACACGTATGACACAATTAAAAATGTTTTAGTTCTTAAAACTAACTAGTTCCCATTGTAACTAAGATTATAGAAATATATTCTTGAACATATAATTTAGTTTTTCTCAAAATTAGAAGCATGTACAAGAAAAGTGCAAATAACATTTTATATTTCAAATATTTTTACTAACATCTTTCATTTGAAACTTTTTGTCATAGCTGATTCTATTTCTGAAATAAATGGAATTTATTGTTTTGTGTGTCCGGTGAACTTCTTATTCCGGTTTTTCAATTTCATTCAAAATCAACTCAGCTCTTCATTTTTTCATGAAACTTATAAATATATAAATAAAGTTTTGTTTACATATCTTGTCTCGTTCATGAGTTATTGCGCACACGGACATCCATCCATCCATCCATCCTCACACACAGACATCATTGAGAAATTGGTCTTAACGGATTCAATGAAGGCAAAATATATATTTTTGCAAAAATCTTGTCAGTGATTTTTTTCGTGATTCCAATACTTCCTTATACTTCGTATAAGGAAGAAATAAAAAGCCATCGAAATTTAAATTAATGATTTATATATTTAACATAACTTTAGAATCATCAGATATTTACAAATTTTGGCAATCACCATGAAGGCAGTAATATATGGAGACCGCTCAAATTGTCTACATGGATAACAGTTCAGATCACTGATGGACAATGGGTTTGAAGGCTGTTGGGAACGGAGGTCTGCTGTCAATACGCCTATCTTGGTTGGGGAAAGTGCTGAATAAAGCGGGAAATATAAAATTGATTAAACTCGTGTTATAAAATTATAGTTTTAAGATTTCATTGTAATGATAAGGAACAAATAATGAAAACATTTATTTATATGTTAAAAATATTTGAATTAATATTAGAGTGTGACTAACAATAAACCAAATATTAAACAAGAATTTGATATTCAAATATAATAATATTTTTCAAAAACCGTACGTAAAGTACGCCACTTTATACATTTCTTACATTTTATAAAGACACTTTTCATAAATACCAGTCAAACAAAACATTTAACTTCGAAAAATTCGTATACCTCTGCTAAAAATGTTATACAAGCTCAAAAGTTAAGGAAATCAGTTTTGCGCATATTTTTCTTAAATGATAATTAATTGTAAAATTAGATCATACAAAGTTTGTAGACCATACAATTGTCTACAACAATTGTTCATATACTTTTTTTTCATCATTCATCAGATATCGCGATTTCAAAAGTTAGAAAAGTCGTATTCTGCATAAAATGTACACGAATCCACACCGCCTACGAGGTAGTATATTTGGCGCATTTTCTTAACGTGTTTTCTCTAGTAGACCTAATCCACCATCTATCAGACAATTCCTATTGATTAGAAATGGTACGGTTGGTAATTATCAAAAGGAACGGATTATTGTAAATTTTTTGAAAATTGTAATACAATTAATATACTTCAAATTATACTTCAACAGTCATGTCTTCTTTTTCGCAGTCTTTTCTTTGCTTTCTTCTTCTTTGCCTTCGTCTTTTTCTCCTTGCTGAATTTCTGTAGAGCGTTGTAAGAAAAATAGTGGATCAGTTAATTCTCATTGTTATCATAATTATCCTTATTTGTTGTATTTGAGTCAATATTGAAGTATAATTTTTTTTAATTAATAGGAAACTGTCTTGCTTAATCATAATAGATCGTGGATTATGCCTACTGGTTTGTTTGTAAAAGTGCTATATAGGGGTGATTAATAGGACCCCTGATAACAATAATAAGTAAATAATAAAGTGAAATAAGCTTCCAATTATTAATAATTAACTTGAAACACAGTTGTTAACTTCACTTCGATGATACGGTGGACGACCCTATTACAGGCGTTTAGAAACAACAAATATCAACGAGGGATTAGAGTTCTCATTGCCGTTAAATTTAATTTTTTTGCTAAAAATATGATATTTTAAAGACTAACAACATATTAATAAGAAATAATATTATCAATTCTTCGTCATAGCTCTCTTATTTCTACCAAATTTATTCAGAAATATTATTCTTTATTAGCATTTTCTCAATGTTTTTGTTATGTTAGACTATAAGTGTATTATATCGTTATATTCGAAAAAAAAACACTGAATTGAATAGACGAATAAAAAAGGTAGGTTCCACTTTAAAATAAGAAAGTTGCATAAAATATTTGAGAACCAGTGGCTAAATTTTTTTCTCATTTTAACCCATTTGTGCCCACGTTATGTGTGTTTCGAAAATTTTAATATAAATTTGTGATTAGAGTTTGTTAATGGATAGAAAAATACTAAAAAATCTATTTGGGGAGCTGAACATTTCACTAGCCCCTCACACTTAAATGTTTATTCTAAACTGCAAGTGAAAAGCACAAAACTTTTATTATAGTGCACAATTGAGCACATAACTAGCACAATATATTAATGAAATAAAAATACAAAAAAATTGATTTGGGGGGCTAAGCATTTCACTAGCCTCTCATACTTAAATGCTTATTTTAAGCTGCACGTGACAAGAACAAAACTTTTAATGTACTGCACAATTGAGCACATAACTAGCACAATATACTGATATAATAAAAATAATAAAAAATCGATTTGGGGGGGGGGGGCTAAGCATTTCACTAGCCCCTCATACTTAAATGCATATTTTAAGCTGCACGTGACAAGCACAAAACTTTTAATGTACTGCACAATTGAGCACATAACTAACTCAATACAACAGTGAAAAATAAACATTAAAAAATTAATCGGGGGGGGGGGGGGCTATTGAAATGGACCTGAATTTGTTTATTATTTTAAACCTAGAATGTACAGGTGATATTAACGGCACCCAATAACGTATATCGATCTGTCGACCGGTAGCTTGGCTTAAAAATAAAACTGTAGTTCAATAAAGTAGAATTTGTTTTACACTGCCTAATATGAATTTCATGTTCATTTCTTTAATTACAGTAAAATTGTTTTCCTGAAAGAATTTATTTTGTTACAGCAACTTCTACTGTAACCGAAACTATAAAAATGTAGTTTCTTCCTAAACAATAATTTACCATAGAAAATATTCCAATTTGACACATTTTAGCGATTAGTGATAAACGTACTAATTTAAATTCATAGCAACATTTAATATATTCTGCGCTAGAGCTTTAATATTTCATGACGCTTATAAATAAATAAATAGAAATATGACTAAAATCTACCTCATAATAATACTATAAGTTTCTCCACTATGTGAACAAGACTTAAGACATTCCTTATATACTACCGCACAATTTATGTTCAATTCTTTTTGCTTCAACAGGTGATGCTAACAGAGCTCCAAACTCTCTTGTATTTTTGGTAAAGCTTCTAAATTGTTCAGCCATTCCTTCTTCCACGGCCACGTTGACTTGGACGGTATTTTCTAGCAGGGCCTCGAAACCATCCAGGGTGATTTTATAGCCAGCGATGTTGACATCGGTCGCCAGTATCCAGTTAGCACCGGTAAGCAGTATCTCGTCTTCCTTGATGAAGACTAAACCCTTATCTAGGACTGTAAATGGGAGAAATGAGAAGTGTCAACATCGCTGGCTATAAAATCACCCTGCTAGAAAATGCCGTCTAAGTCAACGTGGCCGTGGAAGAAGGAATGGCTGAACAATTTAGAAGCTTTACCAAAAAGACGCTTGCTACACTCTCGTCTACAAAGTTTATCCAGATTTTGATAAACCGTTAAGTAAAAATAAACGATAATTTTTATTCAGAAAGTCCTGCTGTTCCCAATATTATTGAGGAAAAAACATATTTAGTAAAATCTCCATTTGGATAATTAAGGCAACTACCTATATTTGAAGGTATTTGCTATTATTATTATATTTATTTATTTACTCAACAAGATTCACATCCCAATAACAACATAAATTTTACAAAATATTTCAAATTAAAAAAAAAAAAAAACAATGTAGAATGAATAAATATGAATAAAAATTTAACAATATTATAAACCTGCTACCCATATCTAAAAGCGGGCTCCTGCCTAAGAATTAATTAATATAATAATATTAATTTTTTTCTAGGTTCCGAAATGGCTGATGACACCCTTATGCGAAGGTTATGAAAGAAGTGAACATGTTGTTATTTATAATTGAGCGAAAGGCAAAGGAAAATGTTACATTGAGCGTGAAATCGATCCACAAGATTTTCAGGATGGAAATTGATACACATTTTGAAAAGATAGGAAAGAAGCATATACCAGTGGAACCGAGAGTCTCTAAAAATTCGGTAGATATGGAAAGAAAGCTGAAATGTATGAGAAAGGAGATTGGTCCGATCGTCAAAAGCATCCACGACCTGATAGCGGAAGAATTTGAAGTAAATAAAGAGAATTGTTAGTAACTAAATAGATGTAAACTAGTTGAAACTAGAAATGTGTAAAATTTAAATAAAATGGTATACTTGTGCAAATAATATTATTTATATCTTTAAGAATTCCCTATAGTTTCTCTTTAATATTGTTTACAGTAAATTTGCAGACTTGATTTTCTTTTTAATTATATAAGTGTAGAATTTGCCTACTTGCATATTTAAGAATAATACACTGTTTAATAGCTCAGATAACTCTCTCGACTGTTAGCAGCAGTAAATGCTGGGCACTTTTAGAAGAAGAATGTTAATCTTTAAATGAATCAGTGAAAAAATGCAAGTAATTATTTCAATGAGCACAAAATTATTAAATGTTCTTAATACAAGTAGTGAAGTGCTAAAATGTGTTTCTTTTAGATCAGTGTTCTGTAATTGTGTTCTAGGTATGTGTGTGGTATATTGGGGCTAAACACTAGTCGAAACTAGAAATGTGTAAAATTTAAATAAAATGGCATACTTGTGCAAATAATATTATTTATATCATTAAGAATTCCCTATTGTTTCTCTTTAATATTGTATACAGTCCATTTGCAGATTTGTTTTTCAATTTGTTTACACAAGCGTAGAATTTTCCGACTTGCATATTTAAGAATAATATAATGTTTAAGAGCTCAGTTGAGTCGCTCGCGACTGTTAACAGTAGTAAATGCTGGGCACTTTTAAAAGACGAATGTTAATCTTTATATGAAAAATGCAAGTATTTATTGCAATGAGGACAAAATTATAAAATGCTCTTAATACAAGTGGTGTGCTAAAATGTGTTTCTTCTAGATCAGAGTTCTGTAACTGTGTTCTTAGTATGTGTGTGGCATATTGGAGCTAAACACATGGGTTTAGCAAATCAAATCGAAATTTCAAAGAATTTAACAGGATAATATTATTTTAAAAAAAGTATTAAAAATATAAACAAAAAATATCACGTCATTTACCGATTTTAGTGTGACACTCTGCCTTCACAGATCTCGGTAAATATATTTCGACGTGTGAAGTGCAGTTACCAGTCGTCAGTATAAGGCCTATAAAGATGTTAACACAGAAACCACCGATAAAATATAAAATAAATATATCATCACGCCTTTTACCCATTAAGGGTGTGGCACTCTGCTTACGCAGATCTCGGTAAGTGATATATTTTTGCGTATGAAGTGCGGTTACCAGCCGTCATATAATGTCCCTCAAAGATGTTAGAGGAGGGGCAACCACAAGGGTAAATCTAAATTGGCAACTGTCAGCTGTGGGATTCGAACTGAGGATCTCACGATCCGCAGTCCAACGCGTTACCACGGAACTATTTACCACCGATGTAAAATTAAAATTGAGAGTTTGTGTTCGCAGACCTCGGTAAATGAAATATGCCGACGCGTGAAGGGTAGTTACCACTTACCAGCCGTCAAGATGCGACCCACAAAGACGTTAGTGGAAGATCTACAGGGTTAAAGTTAAAAGTCAACTGTGGGGATCGAACTGAGACTTTGAGTTCACAGATCTCAGTCAACGACATATGTCGTCGCATGAAAAAAGTTACCAGCCGTCAAGCAACGGTCCACGAATATAATAGTCGAGAAATGACAGGGGTGAAATTACAAGTTATTACACGAATATATTAGTAGGGAAATGACAGCGGTAAAATTATAAGTCGACTGTTGAAATCGAGCTGATAATTTATGTTCGCAGATTTTGATAAATGATATGTCTTCGCGTGAAGAGCAGTTACCAGCCGTCAAGTTCCGGCCCACAGATATATTTGTGGAGGTACCAATGAGATAAAGACGTCTATGAGAATCGAAATGAGACATTGTGTTCGTAGATTTCAGTGAATGATATATTACAAAATGTGAAGAGCAGTTACCAGCCGTCAAGTTACCGCCCTCAAAAATATTAATAGAAGAATCGCAGAGGTAAAATTAAAAGACGGCTGTCGGACTCGAACTGAGGATGTCTTACACTTTAATTATAAACAAATAAAATCTATCAAAGGACAATATTTCATAAATCTCAATGTCTATTATATTTACGCGTACATTGTAAAAAAATTGTTTTGTGTTTTTTTAATTTTGCTGTTGTTAAGTATTTTTAGTTAATAATGACAAATATATTCTGACTTATTTCCAATTTGAACAAATTTGACAATTTGTTAAATGAAAATGCTGTTAATTCTGAATTTCTAACTAGAAAAATTGATTTTTTAATTTTTTTGCTGGATCTATAAAAATCAACAAATAACAAGTTAATTTAGCTAACTTATCAATTTGAAATTGTTAAAGAAAGTTTATATTCTTTGTAACAACTTAATTTGTTATAATAACTATGATTTATTGTTCTGTTTCATTATAATTACTGAATTATTTAGTCAAAAGCAAATAAAAATAAATGTTAATAACTACAATATTAACAAATATATTTTGTTACGAAATACACAAAAATAATTTGTTACTTGCTAACAAATTTGAAACTTGTTCAATTAACAAAAGTTTACGGTAACGGTCTGGGACTTAAAATTTTGTTATACTTTTGTCAATTTTGACTATAAATTTTTTACTGTGTAGAGTGTAAAAATATTTTTTGTGAAGAAGCCATAAAAATAGTTTACGGTGAAAAATTTTCGGAAATTCACCGACATCAAATTGATTTGTATGTACAATCTAATATTTTATCTTTGAATTTATTTTTTGAAAGTTAATAAAGCTCATTAAAGAAATTATATTTATTAATTTTTCTTGGGATGCTTCGACAAGAATGGATAATTGACTTATCAAAATTTGTTGATATTCAGAGAGAGTGTGTTTATTCTCAAAAATTTGAGTTTTTCAAATTTCATTTATTATATTAAAGATATACTTATTATTTAAATTCTCGGTTAATTAGTTTTGTTAATATTTACAGCAATAATACTAACAATATAAATTTATTGTTTCAGAAAGAAAAGATACCTTTCATAGAATTTGCCTAGTAACAAAAACAAATTCATAATGTGAAATTTATTTATAACCTAATAAAAATATCAAACTCTTTAATAACATAAATATAATATGGTTTATTATTTAGAGAAAAAAATAGTAATTCAATTAATTACTTTATAATTTATATATTTTCTTGTGAAATGCATTTTGTTTGTTAATTTTTAATGAAATTTTGTCTAAAAATTTTATTTTGTTATGTTTTTGTGAACAGTGTTAAATCCAAAAGGAAACTGGTATGAAAGGTTTTTTTTAGAGCACCTCGTACACCCAACAATCATTTTTTTTTTTTTAAATAAACCAAACTATATTTATAGTTCAATGTAAATTAACAATTTTGTTTAATTAAATACCATTCCCTTATCTATAATCTTTTTTGCTCTACTTATAAAAAAAAACATATTTATATAAACGAGGCATAGTAACATTTCTAACTTACCGATCACATGCTTCCATTATATTCTTCTTCTTTTATCATCCGTAGCCAGTGACGCTATTACTAAGCTCGTTTTGCTAAAAACCTTTCACAAAGGTAATCCATATATGAATTTTCAGTTTTTAAGATAAATAATTTTATATATTTGTTCTTACCATCTACCCAACCTACCTAAAAATAAGCGTTGTATATCACCGATTTTTTTGTAGGGTGCAATCTCTGCTAACTGAAAATGGACGATATAAACATAAATATGATGATGATGGTAGACGGCTTGCTGCTAACTTATAATATTGAATTAAATTTGAGACTTACAATCCTGGCTCTAATCACTGACCTACAGGAAACTGCTGTTCAAATTGAGCAGATATATCAATTATCAGAAGTTCAGTGCTCAACTTGTGAAGCTAACCATGTCACTCAAAATGTGGCGGAGGTATGTTCGTGTTTGCAAGAAGAACTGATAAATGTTATTGATGACATAAATGAAATTATAGAAACAGTCGATGAATTGATTGAACAATTTTATATTATTGCTGCCTTGCAGTAGAAAAGAGAAGAAATAAAGTATAAAAAATGTAGTATTTAGTAGGTGTTTTAAACAGATTCAGTACAAAAATGTAAACTTTTTGTAATAAAACCAACTAAAATTTTTTACTTTTATTATCTATTACCTCACCATACATTGTGTATACTATTTAAAAAAAATGTTTTTCGTATTATTAAAAACAAAAGGGACAGTGAACGTCGAAAATTAAAATGGCATAATGATTTATAATTGATTGCAGTTAAACATCTTGACTACCCAAAACAAGAAAACGAGAAATATGGAAACAACTGGGGAGACACACGTTCGTTAAGGCAATCATTCCACCACAAGTTGTTATTAAATAATATAATAAAACTAATAACACAGGATGGTGCCACCACATAACTTCCCCCAAATTTAATTTCTAAATGGTAGAAAATATAGCAAAAGGCTTCAAATAAAAATTATAGTCAATACTATTTTACATATTTTCAATATAACAAAATTTACTCGAACTTATTTATTTACTGAGATGTGCCCAAAAATCGTTATTGATCTTCAAGTAAACTACCACCTTCGTTTAATAGATTTCTATGAAAATCTAATCAGCTCCTAATTTTACCCATCCAATTTTAAATATGAAAGGAAGTTTTCGGCTCAATTTGAAAAACAATAAAAATGCATGAATTTTATATCTTAGGGCCAGACAAATAAAACTTAATCGATTTTAGTCCAAACGAACACAACTCGCCACTCCCTACCCACCCCCAATATTCTACCCACTCTCAGCAACTATGACAGGCAGTTAGGTCAGGAAAGTGAATTTTGCTCGTCCTTAGGACCAAATAAGCATTATGCAGTTGATTTTGGTCAAAAGCAACCTAGGCCCATCAACTTCTTCAGTCCAAATACCTGAAGAGGTAAACTCACACTGATCTACAACAGCGTACGAATTCGTCTTTTGGGCCAAAATTAACTGCAAATTGCTTGTTTGGTCCTAGGAGCGAGCAAAATGCACTTTTCTAACCTTACTGTCTGTCATAGTTATTGGGAGTGATTAGAATATTGGGGGTGAATACGGGGTGGAGGTTGGGTTCGTTTGGGCTAAAATTGATTTAGTTTTGTGTATTTGGCCTTAAGAATTCATTTTTTTTAATTGTTTTTCCAATTGCTCCGAAAACCGGCCTTATAGGCCCTCCTCCTTTTAAGATGATATTTTCATTAGGATCTAATATTAGGGCCAGACAAATAAAACCAAATCGATTTTAGCTCAAACGAACACAACTCGGCACTCCCTTCCCACTCCCAACATTCTACTTTTTTTAACTAATGTGGGCACTACGCAACTTTTGTATTTTAATTCCTAGATAATACAAAACATATAAAGAAGTTTTAAATAAAAAATCTATCCACTACTATTCTTCTTCATCTCGAATATAAGTCTAATAAATCCCAAAATTAGGGTGAAGTTACCCTCGTCCGTAGTTATTTAATTATTTGAGGTAAACGGTAATATTACTAACGAAACTAGTAAGCACGTTAGAAAGCACTAAATACCAAAATTAGGGTGAAGGTAGCCACGCCCGTAGTTTTTTAATTATTTTAGGTAAACTGTAATAGCACTAACGAAATTGGTAAGCACGATATTGTTGTATATGTTGTTAACATATAGTATGCTATGATAACCATAGTGATAAGAATGAATAATGATTATTAAATATAAATAAGTCGATTGCAACAGTTATGTCAATAAAAATATAAAGTAAACATGTACTAAAAACTAGTGAATATTAATTCTTGCATTATACGAATACATAACTTGAAATTGGCGACGAGAATTTCGAATCTGTGTGCCTTATGTATCTTACCAAGTCACAAAAATAAGTCAAGTTGAATCAAGTCATTTAATGTCTAAATAAAAAGGAAAAAAATAATGGCTTTGATAGGATCCGTTGAAGTTTTCAATCCGATAACCTCAGATATTACGTTATATCTAGAACGTCTTGAACAACTATTTGAATGTATTGAAGTCAATGATGTAAAGAAAGTCAGTTTGTTTCTTACATTGATTGGAGGTGAAACATACGTATATGGTGCTAAGGGATCTGTTGGCTCCAAAACTAGCAAGATCAAGAACATAAATGGAGTTAAAAGAAACGCTCAGCAATCATTACAGTCCAAAAAGGTTAGTAATATCAGAACGATATAAGTTTTTATAACGTTGATCATGGTGAGGAAGATGTGAATTCATTTGCTGTTAAGTTAAAAAAAATTGGCAAAGTATTGTATGTTTGGAGCGAAGCTTTGAGAGAAAGATTTGTATGTGGTCTTCGGTCGGAAACTATCAAAAGAAAACTATTAACTGAAGATCATTTCACATTTGAAAAGGCATTCCAAATTGCTATAAGTACGGAGCTAGCTGAGGGACAAGTCAAAGATATGGGAACTTCTTTACATCATAATGTGTACCGGGTCAATTTTCAAGCTGCAAGTAGGTCCTACACCTGGAAGAAAAAAAAAACAGAATTTCAGTACCAGCACAGATGTCTCCGTGTCCATATCGAATATAGCAAGTGTCCATCTATAAATTGGAAGTGTTTTGCGTGTAACCAAATGGGACACACTGCGAAGTCTCCATTATGTAAAAGTAAAATACATAGATTGACGAGTAATCCAGCGGAAGAAGAGGAGGAATTAGGTTTGATAATAGCACCTTTGATAACTGAATCTAATTTTAGTGACCTGACAAATATCTTTTACACTTACAGACTCTTGAATTTTCAAATGATAATGAAAGTTTAGAAATTCGTAATCTTGTTGAAAATAAAATTTGAGTCATGGAAGTAGATTCAGGAGCATGTAAGTCAGTAATTCATGTAAGAGATTATAAAGAAAACTTTTCAAATTTTATATTATAGCCTGTTAATTTCAAATTGAAATCTGTAACCGGAGAAAATGTAGCCATTCTAGGACAAATAATTGTCAATATTTGTCTTGATCAAAATTATCAATTACCATTAGTTGTGATGTCCAGTAAGGCTAAATTTAATCCATTGTTAGGTAGAAATTAGATGAATATTTTTAATTCAAATTGGAAAAATTATTTCAAAAATCAAAGTGTCAATGTCAAGTCAGTGAACATAAACAATAGCAATTCAAAGTTTTTAAGTGAAATAGATCATGTTTCAAATTAAAGGAAAACAAAATGAAATGATTTCTGAAATTAAAAGTAAATTTGCTGAATTATTTAAGAAAGATCTAAGTGTATATATAAATAAATTTTAAAATTTTTTTTTTGTTTTCTACATTGCCCCTAGACGGAATAAGCTCATACAAAAAAGTAGGTCTTTGTGAGATATTTTGTAACAGATGCCATTTTGATTTTGCACTCTACTTTCGCAGATCTTGGTAAATGATATATTTATTCGCGTTAAATGCGATTACATACATACATCATATATCATCACGCCTTTTACCCATGATGGGTGTGGCAGATCTCAGTAAGTGGTATATTTATTCGAAAGAAGAGCGCCTACCGGCCGATATAATTTGATAACTGTCGGCAGTGGGATTCGAACTGAGGATGTCGCGATTCACAGCCCGATACGTTACCACGGAACTATTTACTGGTTGTCATATCACACCTCCATAGATGTTAGTGAAGGAAGCACCGAGGTAAAGTTAAAAGGCCGGCTGATGGAATCGAACCGAGACTTTTATTTTGCAGATCTCAGTAAATAATATACGGGTAGTGTAGGGGAAACTACAGGGATAAAGCTGTTATTAATTATAAGTTAATTTATTATCAATGTAATCATATTAAATCTGTTTAATCCCCTACGGGTGATGAGAATAGAAACAACAACGCATATAACATTAAGCGGAAGAGAAATTGGACAGGTATAAATATTCACATATCTTGGAGAGCAACTCCAAATCAAAGAAAGAATAGAACAAGAAATTAAGAAGAGAATTCAAGAAACAAACAAAACTTACTTCACAATAAACAACATAATTTTAAACAACAAAGGAGTATCGAAGAAATCAAAGATGACACTATACAATAGATGAGATTTCTAAGAAGAGTAGGAGTTACAACGATGGATTGAACAAGGAACAATTAAGTAACAATTTACGAATTGAAAGCATACAAAAAGCAACAGAAAAACTATTATCATGATATAGCCACCTAATAGGAATGCCATAAGAAGAACAAGCAAAACAAGTGTAGAATGCTAGAGTAATTTAGAAAAAGATACGTGGAGGACCAACGAAGATATAGGAGAAAAGCATGGAAGAAATACTAAATAGAAATAAAATCAGCGGACAAGAAGCAAATAATAGAAATGAGTAGTGGGACATATTGAACAATATAATTTAAACTTGATGAAAGGATGCAATGATCGACTGATACGAAAAGTTGGGAAGAATCAAAAATGGACCAGTAGTAATAAATTTATTTAAAAAAACGGCAACGGCTATCATCTTCAACCTTAACTTAGCCCTGAAGATGATAGCAGTTGCTATCGAAACGTTGGCATAGTTTTTTAAACAAATTTTTAACTGCTAATCCATTTTTTTCTACCCAATATAATTTAAAGAAAATGAATAAATTAATTTAATTATTGCCAAATTAAACATTGAAATATTGCTATAGTTTTTTCATCATTATGTAGTTGGTCCTTCGATATTTTGCAATAAAATATCATTGTTTAATAAAAGAAACATAATAAATATTATTTTAAAATGGTATCCAAAGAATCAAGATTTCATAATAATAAATTAATTTTCATAAAACTGTAACTAATTTGAATTTGGATCATTTGCGTATATTAAGTAAATTATAATCTACATTAAATACAATGTAGCAATAGATTCATTATAATTACTAAAAGCACGTAAAAATAAATGTTAATAGCTACAATATTCACAAATATATTTAATTGCAAAATACACAAAGAAACTTGCTAACAAATTTTAAAAAGTTTACGGTAACGGTCTGGGACTTATAAATTGTATAATTTTTTTACTGTGTAGAGGGTGAAAATATTATTTGTGAAGAAGCCAAAGAAATTGTTCTAAACGGTGAAAATTTTTCGGAAATTTACCGACCTGAAATTGAACTGAAGATCTTGATATATGATATGATACGTTATCATTGAATTTATTTTTTAAAAGTTAATAAAGCTCATTAAAGAAATTATAATAAAAATAATGACGCTTTATCATTTTTTCTGGAGACTATAATGGATAATTGACGAATATTTAATATTTAATTACTGTGGTAAGATGAATTCCCAGAGAGTATTAGTTGTTAATAAAAAATTAGATTTTTCAAATTTCATATATTATATTAAAGATATACTTATTGTTTAAATTCTCGGTTAATTAGTTTTGTTTAGTATTTACAGCAATAATAATAACAATATAAATTTATTGTTTCAGAAAGAAAAGGTATATATCATAGAATTTGCCTAGTAACAAAAACAATTTCATAATGTGACCATACAACAATGGAAATTATAAAACATAACAACATAAATATACTATGGTTTATTATTTAAAGCAAAATAATTGTAATTCAATTAATTAGTGTATAATTTATAAATTTATTTGTTAATTTTTAATGAAATTTTGTCTAAAATTTTTGTTTTGTTTTCTTTTTGTGGACAGTTTTAAATCCAAAAGGAAACTGGTATGAAAGGTTTTTTTTCAGAGTACCTCGTACACCCAACAAACATTTTTTTTAAAATAAACCAAACTATATTTATAGTGCAATTAACAATTTTGTTTAATTAAATACCGTTCCCCTATCTGTAATCTTTTTTTGCTCTACTTATTTAAAATATAATAATTATTGAAGGGCGTGTTGTTGTTGTTGCGTTTCGTCCCGGGCATGCTTACGTGGACTCGTCAGTAAGGCTTGTAAGCATGCCCTGCCTTAGACGCTTGGAAGTTGCGGCGGCCGGGAATCGAACCCGGGACCGTAAGGGTGGTTGTCCGTGACGCTGACCGCTCGGCTATGGTACCTATGAGAGGGAGACAGTCGCAGCGCGTTAGATGTTGTGAGTGACCGCCACACACTCCCCCGCCAGTGACAACGATGATGTTGTGATGCTGGCGGTTGAAAGCGGCGCTAAGGGGACGAAGTGAAGTGATGGCTGGATACCAGATGATGGCCAGTGAGTCGGCGTCGTGGTAGAGCCAGCTGAAAGTATCACGTCGGGCTTTCGAATCACGTCGGGGTTTTGAATCACGTCGGGGTCACCAATTTTGAAGGGCGTGTTGTTGTTGTTGCGTTTCGTCCCGGGCATGCTTACGTGGACTCGTCAGTAAGGCTTGTAAGCATGCCCTGCCTTAGACGCTTGGAAGTTGCGGCCGCCGGGAATCGAACCCGGGACCGTAAGGGTGGTTGTCCGTGACGCTGACCGCTCGGCTATGGTACCTATGAGAGGGAGACAGTCGCAGCGCGTTAGATGTTGTGAGTGACCGCCACATTATAATATAAACGAGGCATAGTAACATTTCCAATTTACCATCCGTAGCCAGTGATGCTATTACTAAGCTTGTTTTGTCAAAAATTTTCCTGTTTTGATAAACGTTTTTGAGTTCGATAAATCCAAATTTGAAAGAAATTACTAAATGTGAAAATCATATTTGGGAAAAATTGCAGGCGCCGGTCTATGCAATCCATATATAAATTTTGCATTTTTTAAGATAAATAATTTTATATATTTGTTCTTACCATTTGCCCATTTTGATCGAAGTGTTGTTACCATGAAGTTATTTACCCCAACCTACCTAAAAATAGGCGTGGTATATCATCGATTTCTTTTTGTAGAGTGCCATCTCGTCTGCACATTGAAAATGAATGATGTAAATATAAATACGATGATGATAAAAGAGGTATAACAAACAATTTTACATTAAAAATACAATCCTGGCTCTAATCACTGACCTAGAGAAAACCGCTGATCAAATTGAGCAGATATATCAAGTATCAGAAGTTCATTCAACCGGAAGTGGTTGTTTACTTGAAGACCTATCAGGTTTTTTTAGGTATTTCTTAGTAAAAAATTGAGTTCAGTAAATTTTGTGATAATATAAATGATGTAGAATAGTATTGGCTATAATTTCTTATGAGCGTTTTTCCCCTCGTTTATAAATTAAAATTTCCGGGAAGTTATGTATTCCGCACTTCAATTTAAATTTTTTCAAATTTAATATTTATTATAATAAAAAAGATGTTAAATAATATGAGCTACAATTTTTATTTGAAACTTTATTTTCTACTTTATACCATTAAAAAGTTGTTTAAGCGGGAGGTTATGTGCTGCCCACATCAGATCATTTTCATTTTGAAATTAATTTTTATTTTTTCAAAAGAGACCAATTACAGGTCAATATGACTATTTGTTCTCAAGATATGGATTTTTTTCCAATTTTGGACCA
The DNA here is from genome assembly GCA_963942605.1 of Poecilus cupreus. Lineage (NCBI taxonomy): Eukaryota > Metazoa > Arthropoda > Insecta > Coleoptera > Carabidae > Poecilus > Poecilus cupreus. The sequence goes on along the minus strand of OZ012715.1, from coordinate 36,834,008 downwards.
TTTGGTACCACTGTGTGGCGGTGGGAGATCATGCTTGGTGTGTATTTTTCGAAATATTTCATCGTAGCAGAACTTTTTGAACAACCTATATGTTTTTCTGTATGTTAAGTTCATGAATCCAAGGATTCGTGAAAATAGTGAAATCGTATTCTAAGGATTCAAAAACGTCCTTGTCCATTGATATCTCACTACCGAAAAGTTTCGACCTATCACAATACCTCCCTTATATCAGACTGTAGATCATGAGATCCTTGGTTCGAATCCCACAGCTGACAGTTGCCATTATAACTTTACCCATGTTATTCCCTGTTCAATAAAATCTTTGAGAACGTGATATTACAGCTGGTAATCGCACTTCAAGGTTAAAAGGAATAATATATCATTTACTAACGGTAAAGGGGTATTTGACTATATATATATATATATATATATATATATATATATATATATATATATATATATATATATCATTTACCGTGATCTGCGAAAGTAGAGCGTCACCTTCAATATGGATAAAAGGCGCGATAAAGTAGGTATTATTTTCTTATTGCGACGGATTTAAATTTTCGATAGTGAGTTTTCAATAGAGAAGCACGTTTTTGGTCGTTAGAATACACGTTTGCGCTATTTTCATGATAACGTCTGTGTACGTGTGTATTGACGATATTTTCGTTTACGATAATTTAAAATTTGATTAATCAATCAATCATATTTCAAATTATACTTTAGTTCTATTGTTCCGCGAACTTGTCGTAAGTATTCCGCGAAGCGACGTAGTAGCTTGATTAAGCACTGATGATTTTGAGAAAATTACCAATAAACATTTCCGTTAAATTTAGATTTCACGTAGAGAAAAATTGTAAATATTAGTGTCAACAAATGCAGAAATTTTTCTTCTATAACAATCTACTTCACTTTTTCATCTAAAATAATTAGAGAATCCAATAATTGAACATTACAAAAATAGCATTGAAAACGCTATGGTGCAACCTTCGATAAATATAATTTTTTTTTATAAAGATAGTAAGCGGACTAACTACGTTTTTTCCAATGCCGCTTAGTGAGACAATGATTGTGAATTTATGTGAACAATACAAACTACCATGTTCTTCAGTGGGATTCGAACCCACGACCTCTGGCGTGCTAGACATAACCAGTACGCCACCGAGATCGGTAGATATAATTTTTAATAAATGGTATTTGATACAGATTTTATTTTTATGAATAACGATTTTGGTGTCCCGTAAAATTAGCTAGAATAAATTTCATTGTATTCAAAATAGTGTATAATAAATCTTAGCTAAAAATTTTATTTAATACTTCATACCATATTTTGTTCCGTTTATAAATTAAATTTTTTTGGAAGTTACGTATTTAATTGGTGGAATTGCTTTTAAAAAAAAATTTAAATGGTAGTCATAAGGCCCTTCCACGGTAGAAAGAGGATGGTGGACTAATCTAATTTACTAATTTGCTACAACACCAGCACCAGCGTACTACCGACAGACTATGAGCACTGTATAGGTGCTATAAGCAGTAGTCTCACTCTCTGTCGCGCCGCGCACATACACACACATGCACAGACACACGCACACACACACATAAACACAAACACACACATACACGCACAGAGAGAGAGAGAGAGAGAGATCCAATTGTATTAAATAAATAACAAGTAAACATTGAATTCAAGGTCATCCAAAGGTTTCCCCCACTTGCCACTATTTTTCCCATTCATATAATTTTTCGGGCGATTTTTCCACAAAGTTTCATCCAAATCGGAGGTGGCCCCTTATCGACAGTTTGACCTTAATTTATAAATATCGTCTCGCCCAAGGGCCCGAAAGAAGGCTAGGGCCCACCGAGAAATTTCTCGGCATCTCGGTAGGTTCAGTCCGACCATGGCGGCAGGCGATGTTACTGAAATAAGCGATCAAAACTGAAACTATTAGTCCACAGAGTATTTAAATATATGTAAAAGTACTTAAGTACTTTTATATATATTTAAATACTCAATTCAAGTACAAAATTTGTCATGTATTTGCATTTTGTATTTGAATTGAGTATTTAAATATATGTAAAAGTAATTAGGTACTTTCGTGTATTTAACTAAGTATATGCGCTACTGCGTAGTGTGTACCAACATGTTCGAACCTGCGCATTCAGTGTTGGGAATTTAGTCGAAACCAAGATGTTCATGGAAATAAAATATACAAATATAGAAAAAATTAGTGACGATGACAATTTACGTGACTTTAATGAAGGAAAATCAATTTACACGGAAAACATGAATTCTAAAGTTGAATTAGAGGTACTATAATATTTGAACGACTCTAGAAAACATGTAACCATGTTAAATAGGTACTTATCCCATTTTAAACAATTTTTTTATAAATATAATACTTGCCTCCCGTCATCAGGATCCAAAAAGTGAAAGTGATAATAAATTTGAAAAATTAGTTTCGAAAGCTAATAAAATTGGAGAAACAGTATAGTTTTATTTTCTTTGTTTCTCTATTCGTTGCCTTAGTTATTATTCATATTATATTTTATTTAAAATATGTTGTATTCAAATAAATATTCGTTTTAATTTACAATGTATTATGTAACTTATAATTGTTGAACGCTCAAAGTTGTTTTTAAAAACTTAATTTAAGCAAAATAGGTGTGAACAGAACGATGGTTACTAACAGAGTAATGAATCTGAGCATCTGCAGGATGCTCTTCTCACATACAACGATTATCTTAGAAATATGAGTTGCTTGCTAAGGACTTTTTAAAGATGATGCAAGAATTACTTTAATTATGAAATAAAGGGAGGTGTCCCTATATTACTCCTCCACCCTTAAGAGAAAAAGCTAACTCTTCATGAGTTCGATTTTGACTACAAGATTGTAAAATATTTAATTCAGTATCATTAGATTTACTATTCAATTCAATTTTATCTTTTTTCCTAAGATAATCTTTGCATTTAAGTTTCTTTATATTACATAATACAATTAAAATTATTACAATAAATAATATTACATAAATGGTTACATAATGTTCAAAATTATTTGATATATCTCCAATAATTTAAATTTGAGTTTTTTATCTTTATAATAGAGTTTATCTCTGAGATTTCACTATAATCACAAAATTCAAAGTCTTTATAACACACAATATTATCCAAACATTTATCATATTCATTGCTTTGATAGACACAGTAATATTCCTTATTACTAAGTTCAGTACACTTATTAAGTAATCTTATTTTACAATTATTTCTAGAGTATAAACCATTCATTAAATTAATGGTTTCATAAGTATCATGGATTTTGGTAGGGATGGCAGTTATTTGAATTAATTCCTCTTTACGTGTATTAGAGGGAGTTTCGATAAGAATTATTAGGTTGGGATTTTCATAGGAACAGTACGTTTTCAATATTGCGTTATTCTGAATATTATTTATAATGATTGATCTTAAATATCGGTCTTCTATTTTATTTAATTCTTCTAAAAGTTGTTCATGATTAATAATGCCAAAATGTAAAGTGTTTAACTTGCAAAAAGTGAGTGTTTCTTCTATTTGAATGATTGAGAGGTATAGGTCTTGTCCGACTTGAATAAATTCATTTATTAAATTTTGTATTCTAATGATGTCTATACCGTCTATTATTTTACCAATTTCTTTTTCTATATTAATTAACTTTTTATTTAATAAATTATTATTTTCATTAATGATATTAATTTTATCGTTAAATTGGGATGTAATATTATTATTAAATTTAATTATTGTATTTATTTTATCAGATATTATTCTTTCATTATTATTAATTTTATAATATCTTTCTTTATCGGTTGCATCAAGGTTTCCTGTTATGCTTTTTATTATGGATCCCAATCCGTCTATTAATCCGCGTTTGGTACGTTTTATGTTTAATAATTTAATTTTTTCATTTATGTGATTTCTAAGTGAATTTAGAATATTTTTATTATTCGTTATTTTATCATTATATTTATAAGTTCCCAATTTTTCATATAGTGTTGCTACATTATTTTCTAATATTTCATGTTGTCCGAATAAGGATTTCAATGAAATTTTGAGGGTGGTGATTTGAGTATTTACCTGTATATGAACTGTTCCAAGTTGAAGGATATTAATTCCGGGATTTTTATCATCAGGTATGATTTGAGGATTTACGAATGGTATTAACCTGTAACAATACGAGGCTTTTTCAGTTGTGAGAATTTATGTTTTTTATTTTGGTCATCTAATATTTGTCCGCGCTCTGGTATTACTTTTTGTACATTTAATATTTTAAATTTAGGTTTTTCGATTTTTCCAGAATTTCTTTTATGGATTTTAACATGAACTTGCGGAGGGATATCAACTTGATTTTCTTGGGGTTTGGAGTATTTGGATTTATTTCGTTCTATATTATTTTTAACTTCCTCATTTATTTGTCTAAGGGTTTCTACGTGTTTTTGCAGATAGTCGTCAGCAATTATTTCTTCCGGTTTTAGGTTTAATTTATAATTTTCACCGTGTATTATTTCGAGGGGTGTTCTTTTTGTTGTTGAGTGTATGCTATTATTATACGCCATTAATGCGTAGTTCAGTCGATCTTTTAATTTTAATGTTTTAATTATTGGGTTTTGATTCATGACTCTCATATGTTCAATTAAGGAGGAATGGAAGCGTTCCGCGATTCCATTACTTTTAGGATTATCTATTGAAATATAGTGTATCTGAATTTTTCTTAATGTCAAGTAATTTTGGATTATTTTATTATTAAATTCTAAACCATTATCTGAAATGATTTCTTTAGGTATAACAAAGTGTGCAAAATATTTAACTAATTTATTCAGGATTGTAATGGCGTTTTTATCTTTAACGACATAGGCGATAGCGAATTTCGAGAATGAGTCTACTATTGTTAAAATTTTAGTTTGTTCAAGTGATAATAAGTCTATATGTAATTTTTCAAAAGGTTTTTCTGCTGTGGGAGTCAATATATTCGGGATTTGTATAGGATTCCGTTCGTATTTAGTTGTCAAGCATACGTTGCATTTATTAATGTAGTTTTGAATGTCTTTTACCATGTTAGACCAATAATAAGATAGTTTTAATTTATTGTATGTTTCAGTTATTCCTCTATGATTAGTTTTGCCTTCGTGGTAGTTTTGTATCGTTAGTTGTTGGTCGTCTATATTTTCAACGTCGTTGGCTATTGTTTTACAGGACACTAATTTATAACTTCCAGAACAAAAATATGTACTGCATTAAAGTTTAATTTTAAATTTTCTGGAATTATGCAATAATAAGTTATTCCTGGTTGAAGATAATTTTTTATAAAATTCATTATAGTTTGGTTATTATTAATTTTGTTCACGTAAAGGTAAATGCGTTGAATTTTATTATCAAAAAGTTTATTTATTTTAATGTCGTTTTTTCCAGTAGTTTCTTTAACTATAATCTGATTCTTACACGTGTTGACACATGAGTCTAGGTATGTCGGGCCATTCACTGGGTATTCGTCATCTGAGTGAGCCGTGTCTGTGGATTCGTTCTCGGATCCGGTTTCAACTATGATAGAGCTGTTATCAGTGTCCGTGTTCAGGTTTAATTCGTGCTCTTTTGGTTTATTATAAATGTTGAAGATTATTGCAGTGTTTTCAAATATTTCTTTTATCAAATTTTCAATTTTATTCCACGATTTTTTATCAAGACCTGAGCAAATACGAGGCATGTCTATTTCAGTTATATCATTTTGAATACAATATTCTAACAATTTTTCTAAACATTTTTTAATAGTTTGAATAGTGGGTTTTTCTTTATATAAATTCTTTGTTACAAGATGTAATATTAATCTTGGTTCCTTTTGTATTAAAATTTTATTATCTAAATTAAATAAGTTATCAGATGGATATCTTATTTTAACTTGCTCTGCAAAGCCTTTTAACATAGCTTTATCTTTTGATATACAGTGTACTAATGGGTTTTTTGATTTAAAAATATCGGCATTATGATAGCGAATTTCAAATTGGGGTTTTATACGAGAGAGTGCATCGGCTACAAAATTTTGACGGCCTTTTTTGTATTCAATTGTGTAATTAAACTCTTCTAATTTAAGTCGCCAACGTATTAATTTTTGATTCGGTTCTTTAAGAGAGTTTAGCCAAACAAGAGGACGGTGGTCGGTTATGATTTTAAAATTACGGCCTAAAAGATATGGGCGGAATTGTTTAGTAGCCCATACGATAGCTAAGAGTTCTTTTTCTACCGTGCTGTAGTTTACTTCATGGTTGTTCAATGTTCGTGATATGTAAGCAATAGGTAGGTCTTTGTTAGTTTTGTCTTTTTGGGAGAGGACAGCGCCGATGGCGTAATTACTGGCGTCTGTTGTAAGAATAAAATCTTTGGAGAAGTCAGGATATTGTAAAATGGGGTTATTGGACAGGAGGGTATAACATTTCTCAAAACAGTCTTTATATTCTTTGTTATTTATATCGTATTTTTCAGACAGTTGGTTAATGGTTTTGTAATTTTGGAAAAATTATCGATGAAGCGTCTATAATAACCAATTAAACCTAAAAATGATTTTATTTCTTTAATTGTTTTTGGGATAGAAAAATTTTTGATTGCTTTAATTTTATCTGGGTTTGGTTTGACTCCTTCTGTAGTTATTACATGGCCTAAATAAGCAACTTCTTTGCGAAGGAATTCGCATTTATCCAATTGAATTTTTAAATAAGCTTCACGTAGTTTTTGGAATACTTTACTTATATTTTCTAGGTGTTCCTGAAGGGATGTACCTAATATTATTATATCGTCAAGATATACGTAACAAATTTTATTGATTAAATCTTTTAAAACAAAATTCATGAGTCTTTGAAAAGTTGAGGGGCCGTTTTTGAGGCCGTTTTTGAGACCGAAAGGCATTCGTTTGAATTCGTAATGTCCAAAATTTGTAGAGAAAGCTGTTTTGGGGATATCATCTGTATGGACTTCTATTTGGTGGAATCCTGAGGTTAGATCTATAGTGGTAAAATAATTAGATTTACCTAATTTATCGAGGATATCAGTTATATCAGGAATTGGGAATTTGTCATCCACGGTTTTTTCATTTAACTTTCTATAATCTATTACAACTCTAAATTTTTTCTTGCCTGATGCGTCTGATTTTTTTGGGACTACCCATATGGGTGAGGACCAAGGTGAATATGAATGCTGGATGATGTCATCTTGTAGCATTTTTTCTATTTGAGACTGAACTTCTTGCTTATAAATGTCGGGATATTTATACTGTTTCGTATGAGTCGGGATATTATCTGTTGTATTAATATGGTGTTTTATTTTGCTTGTAAATGTCAATTTCTCGTTTTCGCGTAATATTAAATCTCTATATTTATTCAATGTATTAAATAATGAATGTTTTCATTATCAGTTAGGTGGTCATCGCGAATTTCTTGATTTTTTATTTCCATATTAAGATTAATATTATTTGTTTGATTTAAATATTGAAATTTAAATTTAAATTTATTTAAAAATGTCACTTCTCCTTTCTCGAAATTAAATTTAGTTTTTAATAACTCTATACCTGGCAATCCTATTAAAACATCAAAATCTTTATGGAATTTGAATATATAACTTTTAACATTAAAGTTTTTAAATTTGAAAAATGTGAATTCAGAACCGGATGATACTCCGTTGCAAGTGTAAATAGTAAAATTTTCAGGAAATTTAGGAGTGTTTGGTTTAAGTATTTTAGGGTGAATATAATTTTGCGTGGAACCAGTATCTAAAAGGACTTTAAAATTTGAAATCTTTATGAAAGGTAATTTACTGAAATTATTTGTTAGGGATTCAATTCTTGTGGGGCGAGAATGGGAAAATTTTCGTTTTCTATTTCTTTTATGAATTCATCGTCGGTAACAAATTGATTTTGTTCATTTTGTTCTGGTTCAAGATATTCATTTTGATTTTGTATCTCTAAATCAGGTTCGACATGAGTTTCTAACATTTGTAAATCTTGTCGTTGTCTTTTCAATTGGGGTTTGAATGTTTTCGTACTGATGGACATAGGTTGTGGGTAATATTGTCTAGGTTGAACATGGAAAGGTTGTCTTGGAAAGTTTTGGGGTTGTGTGTATCGGATCATAGGGGATCGATGTTGATTTTGATTTTGTTGGAATTGGTTTTGTTGAGTGTGGTGTTTATATACGGGTGTTGGTGCAGAAATTTTCTGTTTAAATGAATTTTGCTTATTAATGTGCGTATGAATATATTGAAAATCATTTTTTATTAAGTTTTGTACATCACATAAATTTCTGGGGTTTCTAGCGGCTAGCTGGCTTCTATATGGCTCTTTACAATTTATTATAAAATTATGAGCTGCATATGAGGACATGAAAATTTCTACGTTTTCATAGCCAGTTCCAAAATTTAATTTTAATAGGCCCATAATTCTATTAAATATGTCTTCGTATTTCGCAAAGTAAGAAAAGATGTCTTCGTTAGATTTTTGTTCGTAATGTGATAATTCAGTTAGGAAATGTACTTCATTTCTTTTATCGCCGTATTCTTCAGCGAGTAAACTTTTTAAACTTGCCCAATCTGTGTATGTTTTAGTAGCAATTTTTACATTCGCGTCTCGAACAATTTTCTTTCTAATAGTGTGTAAAATAACTCGTTTAATTATGTTTGATAGTGTTATGTTATCAATGATTTCGACGATTTCGTCGCAAACACTTACAAAATGAGGCAAAGTGCCTGTACTGCCGCAATATTCAGGAATGACGTCAAGGAGATCTTTTATTTCATTTGGGATTTTAGGGATTGTAGAGAGTGTAGCGGGTAGTATAGGTGGGTTTGGCGGTGCCATTTTTATATACTCTACTATATTAATATTAAAAATAATATAATTAAAAAATTTTAAGTTTTAAAACTTTTAAATAAAATTTGCTAAAATGAATGAATATTTAAATTAACTTACAGTAGTAATACAAGTCTTAACATATCTTCGATTTTCTTTCGACGTAGTTGCTTGTACTGCTGCTGGTGTTGAGTCCAACTACCGGACGCCTTCGTCGTAGGTGATGGCTCGTGGGCTCTTCTGAAGTTGATGGCCTCTGTTGCTGGGACAGCTACCGCGACGCCTTCGCCGTAGGTGATGTCTCGCAGGCTTCTCAAAAGAGTTGGTGACTCTGCTGCCGGAACAACTATCGCGACGTTCTTCGCCGTAGATGATGTTTCGAAGTCGTTTGTCACTCTTTGCTTAGAGCGTTGAATTGTCTTTTGTTAAATAGGTTGTAGCGAACTAACAGTTGAAACTGACGATTTCGCGTTAAAAACGGATTGAACAATTTTCTTGTTTCCGAACTCGAAACCTTTCGCTAATCCAATCCGACTGCGCCACTTATAATTGTTGAACGCTCAAAGTTGTTTTTAAAAACTTTATTTAAGCAAAATAGGTGTGAACAGAGCGATGGTTACAAACAGAGTAATGAATCTGAGCATCTGCAGGATGCTCTTCTCACATACAACGATTATCTTAGAAATATGAGTTGCTTGCTAAGGACTTTTTAAAGATGATGCAAGAATTACTTTAATTATGAAATAAAGGGAGGTGTCCCTATATTACTTGTATATAACTAGGTAAACATAAGGTTTGTCTTTGTTTATTATTGTTGTAGTTTTATTTTATTTATTTTACAGTACAGTACTTCATTATCAATACCTACCTACAAGCTTGCTTTTCCTTAAATGTAATTTATTTCAATATTATTTAATAGTATTTCTACTTAAAAATTGAATAAGTACAAAAATATTTGTATTTATACTTAAGTACATTTTTCAAAATTTTAATTATACTTATACTTAAGTACAAAACAAAAAATTTAATTGTACTTTGTACTTAAGTACTTTTTTTGTGTACTTATGCCCAGCTCTGGGTCGTGGGTCTCCAAATCTAAAAATAGGGGTGGGCACCAGTCGACCTTGGGCCTTCGGTTCTGGTCAACTAACCTCCGGGAAAAGGGGGTATTCCACAATCAAACACGATAATTAACAATATCAAAATATATTAATTAATAAAACATGTACAGAAATTAAAGTAATTTCTTAATCTTGACCCGTAGACTAATGCAAACCAGATCAGCTCGCGATGCAACAAATGAAAATAAACGGAGGATCACGTAGGAGGTGGTCCGCGACAAGCGAAGAGGACAACGCGAGGTCCAATGAGTAGCGCACAATAGATCACGGTTCGCCGATGGTACCAACGTTGTTCGTGACGCGCGAAATGAAATGACCCAAACTGCTACGGTTCTCCGAGTGCAACGAGCACTCCAAAATTAACAAAAAAAAAAAAAAAAAAACAAGTGATCCGATTCTTATCAGACACTAAGGGAACAAGTCAACAATAACAACAATATTAAATACAATTTCGCCGATCTCGGTGGCGTAGTGGCTATGTCACTAGCCTAGCACGCCAGAGGTCGTGGGTTCGAATCCCACTGAAGAGCATGGTCGTTTGTGATGTTTACATAAATTCACAATCATCCTCTCATGAGGCGGCATATGACCATAGTAGTTAGTCCGCCTCCCATCTTCGTAATAAAAAAAAAATACAATTTAGATCATCGATTGAATGAAAATTTAACAAAGTCTTAGCTGAACGCTGGCTGGAGTGTGGCGTCTTCCCGTTGATGAAGTGGTGGCTCTGGCTCTGCCAAACGTAGGCACGTACAAGATCGGCTGCCGAGTGTATCCGAGTATCCGAGTGGTCGTCGCAGCGTTGTAGCGGGGAGCCCAAATTCCAAGATGATCGCAACTGAGCTCGCCAAAATGAGCTGATGAGGTCCGGCGAATTTCCTCTCAGTTCAAAGGCACGCCAAAACTACCCGAATGGTGGAGTGCAAAATAACGATAAAAACAAAAAGCCTAGAAGAATATGAACGGGTTAGGATATTTTGCGAAGTCGGTCGCCACTAATTAAGTTAAGCCAAATTAATAAAACTAGAGCGATTTCGGAAAACTAATTAATGTACTATCTTAATACAAACTGACTAATAAAATTTCTACTTTATTTACAAGTGATTATTTCAATAATTACGTATTTAAATTACCTTAGTTGTAGGGAGGCTTAAAAGTAATGGAAAACAGTGGTAACTTCAAATCCGGCACAGTCGATGAATATTTATTTATTTATTTATTTATAATCCACCCAACAGGACAAAAGTCCCAATTACAGGGGGATGGAAACAAAAAGCATTACAAATTTAATGTGTAGACACAAATAAGATATTTAAAAATACCTAATAAAACAAATATATAGTAAGAAAACAACAATGAAAAATAAAACACTTTTACAAAACATAACTAAATGAATTACAATATCAAAACAAAGTTATTGCAATACAATATTAAATTACAAGTGAGATACAGCTGGCAAAAAAATAGTAACTAACTGTAACAAGATGACTTTCATCGGTTACGCTCTGAGCTATCGCTATCTTGAGCTATTTTTAGAAGCGATAGTTCAGATTCGAAGACACCCCCTGGCATCCCTTAGCCAGACGACCCCCTGGAATCTCGGGCGTCTGAAATTCAGTGACGCGTTGGTGGTGAACAGATGCAGTTCAAAATGTAGCTGCGCTACGTAAAAATGTATTTTTACGTAGCTTTAAGTTAATTAAGTAGTTTCATTTATTAGATAAGTTAGTGCAACGTTAAGTTAGTTATAAGAAATTCTGCAATTCAATAAAATCATATTTACTAGTTTTCCATTATTTCAAGTGTTCGAGTGTCATGATTTACCAGCTCCCAATTCATCCGCTCCCAATTTAACCACGACTGGTTTGTCTCCTTTCCTTTAATAAAGTTCCCTCCTTTTTATTATCTCTATCCTATAGCCAACACTCCCCCGTTTGCTACATAACAAACGTATAAATTTAGAAAAACAGTCTGCAAATATATCTATTTCAATTTCAGCAGTTACATCATTGAAAATAGTACATAATTGACGGATAGGAGATTTCATTTCATAATTTCTTCGAGCAAGAGTACACTTAAACATTACTTTATTTCGTGAAGATGTGCGTGGTACAAAAAATGGAATATGTGATAGTGTGTTTGAGTCATCAATAATGTTATTTAATAATTTATATAAATATTGACAAGATTGAATTTTTCTACGATTATGTAGGGATATCAAGCAAAAATTTGATAGAAAGTCGTCATAAGAATAATCATGTCCTGGATAAATTCCAGAAATTTTAAAACTGCAGTACTTAACAAATTTGCGCTGAATTGTTTCAATCGTGTGACAATACTTGCTATAAATCGGATTCCATATTTGAAGAGCGTATTCCAGTTTTGTACGCACAAGTGCAAAGTACAAGGATTTTAGTGAAGAAATGGTTTTAAATGACTGAGTGTTGCGTATAATAAATCCAAGATTTTTATATGACATTTTCACTATTTCATTTACATGCTGGTTAAAAGTAAAATTTTCATCAAATAAAACACCGAGATCTTTATATTGGTGAACTCGATCCAAGGTGTGGGTGTCTATGTAATATGTGAAATCTAATACAGATTTTTTTACATGAAAAGTCATAATTTTGCATTTTGTAAGATTAAAATGTAATCTAGAGGACTTAGACCAAATTAGAACATTATTTAAATCATTTTGCAATTTCATACAATCTTCAAGGGAATTAATTATTTTAAATATTTTCATATCATCAGCATATAGTAACACTTCTGAATCTTTCACACAATCAACAATATCATTAATAAATAAATTAAACAATAAAGGCCCTAAATTTGAACCTTGAGGCACACCGGAAGTAGCGTTGTAGGGATTCGAGAGAAAACTATTGTAGTGAACAAACATTTTACGATCATCTAAATATGATGAAATTAGTTGAAGAAGATCAGTAGAAAAGTTAAAATTGTGCTCAAGTTTGTGTAAGAGAACTTTGTGATCAATGGTATCAAAAGCTTTGGTAAAATCTGTGTAGACTACATCTATTTGTACATTATCATGGAGTGCTTGAACAGTATATTCAGTGAAGTTCATTAAGTTTGTAGATGTTGATCTTTCTTTAATAAAGCCATGTTGCTGAATCTTGATAAATTGTTTAGTGGCATTGTAAATATACTTATAAAGTATAGTTTCATAGATTTTAGAAGGTTAGAGAGGATTGCTATTGGTCGGTAATTAGTGATGCTTGAATTATTACCAGATTTAAAAATAGGAGTAATACGTGAAGTTTTGAGGCAAAGCGGAAAAGTGTTAGTAGAAAGAGAAAGATTGAAAAGAATATAAAGTGGTCTAAGAAATAAATCCTTTTAAAATATAAGCTGGAAAATAGTCCGGGCCAGGATTACGAGAAGGTTTTAGTTTGTTTATTGCTTCAATGATATCATTCTCGGATATATCTGAAATTGATATTTGGCTACTGTCATTAGCGTATTTTACAGGTAAAATAGGTTCATTATTATCATGTGTGTAGACACTAGAGAAAAAATCAGCAAAACCTTGGACAATATCAGGGGTATTAGTTAGTTCTTGGTCATGTAAATACATAGTACCTGGAATACGTGATTTTTTCTTTTTGTTATTAACAAAGTTCCAGATTTTTGAAGGATTACTCGATATATTATTCTCCATGTCTAATAAATATTTATCATATTCAACCTTAATTTCTTTTTTTATAAGAGTTCGTAAGCGCTTAAATTCAGAATGGTAATAATCTATTTTATGAGTGAAGTATAATTTGCGGTAGGTGGATTTCAGTTTAATGTTACTGATGATATTTTTTGTGAACCATGGAGGGTATTCAGACGATTTCTTATATTTTGTTTGAGTTTTGGGAACACATTTATCAAAGATGGTGTAAAGTATGGTGTAAAATTCATGAAAAGCAGAATTAATATCATTGAATTGCAATAAACTTTCCCAATTAGTATTAGCTAATAAATAATAGAGTTGTTCAAAGTCGGCTCTACTAAAATTGTATGAAGGAACATTATTTATAGAAGAATTAGGAACATTAGAAGAAATTGTAAAGGGATAGAATAGAATAAGAGAAGGATGATGATTATCCTCAGGAACAAGAGGATCAAGATTACGAGAAACAGAACATGGCTTATTAGATATCACAACATCTAATATACGACCAAGGGTATTAGTTACTGTGTTATACTGCGATGCTTCCATGAAGCTTAAAAAATTGTTAAACCTACAGATAATACCATTACTAAAGTCACCAGTGAGGGATTCGTTAAGTTTGGCCATATTTAGGTCTCCAATAATAATATAATTATTATCGAATAAAGGCAAAAAAGTTTCAAAAAAGTCAAACAAATAATTTACTTGATCTAAGCAAGATGGAGGAGCACTATATATCACAAACACATATATAAACCTATTTGATGACAAAAATACTTTAGCACATACAATATCAGACAGACAATCAGGATGAAGTTCAATGGGAATGAAAGTAGATTTAAATTTATTATTTATGGCACACAGCACACCACCTCCACTTACTTTACCACTTACCGTTGTACCTCTGTCTTTTCTGTAAACATTAAATGATGAATTAAATAATTCAGAATCACTAAATGAATCATGAAGCCAACTCTCAGTGAGTGCAACTATATCGTAGTCTGATGAACAGCAGTTATTATAAAATTGCTCTAATTTCGTGTTAAGTCCTCTGGTATTTTGGTAGTATATATTCATTTTCCGAAATTAATAAAATAGGAAATGCCAATATAAACGTACTTGGTATTAACAAAAAATAAAAGTAAGTGCAATATAAGCGTACTCAGTGTTTGCTTAATATTGAACCTTGACTTTGTCTAAGCAAAAACTATTAATTTTAAGTAAATGAATAAGTACAAACGTGCGTTGATAAAAATTATGATTCGACAAAAACTAAGAAACAGCTGCTACTCAGTTTACAAGTGAATAAAAAATTAAATATAGAGATATTTACAAAAAATAATATAAATGTTGTACAAATAATCAATATAGATCATAAATTGTTATAACTCCGTATTAGTATACCATGAAAGAAAGAAAAATTATACATCAAATGCATCAAATCTCTTTATAACGTTATCAACTTTACAATAAATAACACCATCATTTGACCAAACGTTCTTGAATCCATATTTTTTTGAGGCGATGGTCAATCGTTCTAGTCTATTACGCGTTCAGTCCTCCTTTATCGATATTTTTGTACCCTTCAGTTTTTTGCGATTATTTATAACTTGCGCGCGAGTTTTATAGGATACGAATTTAACAATTATCGGTCGAGGTTTCGCGGAAGGTGACACAGGTTTTTTAGGGCCGGTACGGTGACATCGATCAATAAGATTGGGGGCAATATTTAAGGACAAATTTTCACTAAACACTTTTCGGATAACGTCCTCGGTGTTTTCGTCACGTACCTCAGGAACTCCGAAGACTCGAACACAATTTCGGCGGCTGTACTGCTCCAGTTGATCCAATTTGTCCTCAAGTGCTTTGTAGTCGCTGGTCATGTCACTTATTACGCCTTCATAATAATCTTTTTGCTCTTGCAGTTTTTTGTTAAGTCCATCTACTACTTTATCAACGATTTTTGTTATAAAAGTATCGTCGGAAAGTAGTTTGGAGAGGACGTCGGCAATTATAATATTAATTTGCCGGTTTGAATGAGCCATATTGTGGATTTTTGGTGCAAAAATAAAGATATAAAATATATATTCACGTAGCACAAATTTGACAATTTTTTACCACGGAGAAAGAACAAAACACGTCTACTCGCGGCGGCTACACATGACTATATATAATATATAAACTTATAATTCAAAATTGAGCAAGCACCAATAAAATCCCACAATGGATATATAGTGATATTCACCTAAGAATGGCATTCTTCGAATTCCATTCTGCTGACGTCACAGAAGGGTATGAATTAAGTGATCCACATGCGTTATTAGCAATGCTTTTGTCTGATGTGTTGCTAATGTCACGAAGCGTGTGTTGACGTACGTCGCTACTTACACCGTATAGGTGACAGTTAAATATTTACTGTGTTTATATTCGCATTCAGTGATTGAGTTAAATTTAATGAATAAATATGAGTGGTAGAACATTATCTAAACGTTGCAAAGAAATTATTTTGAATGCTTCGGCATTTTTTCATGAAGAAAAACGGATATATGGTCCACTAATTCCATTTTTTCTGCAGAAGATGTCAGTTTTATATTGTGAGGTTATGTTATCAATTTGACGTAAATGTTATTATTATCTATTTTCTTATATATTCTTCGTTATTATTATTATTATTATTATTATTGTCTTAGGGGATTTGTGCAATGTTGAAATTTGAACGACGCTAGGAAATAAGTTTGTAAATACTTATTTCTACTACACTGGCAACAGATGTCAGTACGGTCAATCGAAATTTCAATTTTTATTAGTATCTCATATAAATGAAGTGTGTGACGTCATCACATTGGAATGCCATTCTTAGGTGAATATCACTATAGTATCAAACCAACGCAAAAAAATGCAACAAAATTAGTGCGTGTACTCTCACCAACAGTCAATTAAAAAATGAACGTATTTTTTTGCAAAAAAGTGAAAACTTGTAAGGTCGCGAAATCGCTAATTAATCCGACGACTTAAGTCAATGGCTTAACCTTCGCAAAATCCCTTCGCCGTCCTATTCCGAGGACCACCTGAATATCTACTTAGGCGTAGGAGAAGTTGCCTACAGAGCGGCAATAGAGGAAGAAGAATAGTACGTAACACTAGTTTTGCTGGCACTTATGAAGTTCGTTTCGAGATGTTGAATTGACTATGTTCGAATTGTGATTTAAGTATGCATTCTTAAAATAGCTGTAATTTTATTAATTTAAATCATACTGAATTAAATGAACCCTATCTATAACTGTCATTATTCAACCGAAACAAATAAAATACTTTCAACCACAAACCAAATAAGAATCTAATTGATAACCATAAACTTACCTGAAAAGTACCCACATTGTTCTAGTGAACCCTTTATCTTTCAATCCTTACATGTTACAACATGAAGGTAAGACAGGGCCCCCTTCGGTAGGGAGCGAATTTACTATCAAAGTTATTCTGACTCGTGCAATATTCTCCTAATAAAATATTTATAGTTTTTGGTTCTTTTGTTTTTCTGCCTGAAATCTTCAGATTTTAAGATTTGTTTGTAAAACGTTTCGTTGTACCAATTCATTGGACTATTTATATCGCCGAACTATAAGCAGTATAATTCAGTCATCATCAAACACACAAGCTATACCATAAGTGGCGACTCAATTTATTCCCATGTATTCAATCTCCAAATTATATTCCAAACATCCCCTATTTCAAAATAACCAGAGTATCCTACATCAGATCTCGCAAAATAACCACCATTACTTTCATTTAGACCCCATCCCACATTGGTATAATGGAAATCGAAAAAGCTGACTTCGCAGCGAAAAAAACCACTCAAACCTAAAATATGATTATCCAAATTTAAGTAAGCGTCATTATAAACAACATATAATCCAAACTTTATGATAATTGAAATATACTATGGAACTTAAAGACGACATATAAAATGAAAAACATACAAGACCAGCTAGGAAAATGGTAACCAACTGCTTTTATTAGACGATACCAAAAACTATTGACCAGATTAAGAATAAACCACTCTACAGTAACTTGTGCGATGAATGTTAAAACCAACAAACCTTACAACTTATAATAATTCTACAATGCTAAAAATATAACAACAAAAGATAGAATACCAAATTCCATAAATATTAAAATAAGCCCGGAATAAAACCAATGCTCAGAAAATAATAAAATATATTAGAGATATTAACATATTTATCTTTTATATTTATATGTACATACAATATAATGGGGTAAATAGCACCATGGTAGTGCATCGGACTGTGGATCGTGAGATCCCTCAGTTCGAATTTCAAGACCAAAAGTTGCTTCTTTTAATTTACTCCTGTGGTCCACCAACACTAACAGCTTTGAGGCTATGAATTGACGGCTGGTATCCGCACTTCATATGCAAAAATGTATAACTAAAAAGATCTGCATAAGGCAGATTGCAACACCCATGATAGGTAAAAGGCGTGATGATATATTTATTTACATAAGAAACTAAATATTAAAAATATTATCATTTTCTCAATGCAATGCATTCAACCTAAGCTGCATTTATAAATAAATTGGGTAAAGAAATCAGCTCAATAAGTTTATTTAAATAATAATTTTACTATTTTACACTTCATAACCAGTTATTACAAGGAAAAAATATGACACTTGTGTCTACATCTAGTGTCAGAAAGAAATAACTATTATAACAATAATATTATTTATTTAATCCGATCTGAACATAGTTTTCAATAATGACTCCGAATATTCCTTCACGTATGAAAGTAATATTAAAGTAGGTATATAATACTGACCTGTCAAACAGTACAGTAAAAAGAAAGTAAAACTGAAGAAAAGAGAGAAAATAAAAGCAGCAAAGAAAAACAAAGATAAAACAAAAGATTAAGAATACCAGGAAAAGAAATTTTTTTGGGGTATAAGTCCGGTAAGAAGGTAAAACTAAAACTTACAGGAAATAACCTAGAAATTTTTCTATGTACATCAACGCCGACATATGGGAGGAAATAATACAAGAAAGAGGATCCAGGGAAATAACACTGGAAGTAACTTTGGCGAGATATCCTTTATAGAAATAATTAATCTGGAGTAAATCTGAAATTCCCGTTGACAACGGCACACCCAACACCCACGCACAGACTAAGACGCAACCCGCAACAAGGATCTAGTAGTTGTGTCACAGAACTTAAAGGAACAATATTATCAAAACAAAGAACAAGATAAATACAGTGACTAAGTAGGGACGTAAAGTTTAAAAATAGTTATAATTAAAGGTATTTATTGTAATTTAGATAAACCCACAATAAGGTTAAGGATAGATAGCAGTAGAAGAGAGGCATAATACATGAGTAGTACAGAGGGAAAACAAAGTAAGAACCTAGTCAGGAAAAGAGAAGAAATAGAAGAAGAGCAGTTAACACCGTACATACATAAAGAAATAGAAGGCATAAAAACAAAATGGAACAGCGAGCGAGAGATAATTAATAAAGAAGTACGAAGCTTAAAAGAAAATGAAGGAATAAATAGTAGAACTAACACGTACAGTAACAAGAATGGAATAACTGGAATAGAAGAAAGTAAAAAATGAGAAATGTAATAATATAGTTATAAAAGGAGCACAGATAGGAGCTACAAATGAAGAAGTGGAATAGCTTATTAGAGAAAACATGGGAATACAAGTGAAAGTTATGGACACGTATAAGAAAGGAAGTGTAGCACGGCGGGCTGTTACTGAACTTAAGGGTTGTCAAATAAACAAAAACACTTTTAAAATGTGATAAAAATTATATTTAATAAAATGGTAAAACGGTGAATTTAACAATTTTAGAAACAAATACAAATATTAAAATGACGACAACGTATGAATATGTTAACTTAGTTGCAGTTACCAAAACATATTTAACAAACAAATTTTACTTAAATTTCTACATTTTTGTAGAGCACTGCAGACCTAAAAAGACGTCTGCTCTGTTCAAAAATCTAAAACTAACTCTCCTCTTGTGCTAGCCAAACTACCCATCTACCCCACATGTGGTGGAAAGGAAGGGAAATCTTTCTCACAGAACTAGCACAAAAATTACCTAAAAACTAAAACCTAATCTAGGGTTACCAGACCTCTTCGTAAATCCGTCAACACCAGATGGCATCTCAAGCCGATATTTCAGAATATTTGCCGCGATAAACTCAAATGACTATTTATGATAACTAAAATTCTAACACACATGTGTAGCAATTAATTAAACTCAAGAAAGCAAGAACTCCTGTTCAGGCGATTTTCGATGCGTTCAAGTCCTAACGCAGTTTGAAACTTGATATTTTAAAATTGTTTTGACAGTAAAAACAATAAATCGTATTCTGAATGTTCGCCTTGTTACAGAAGAGAGGTAAACAAACAAGTAATTGTAGCAAAGATAGATAATTTGGAGAATAAAATGAAAATCATGAAAAACAAGAATAAACTTAAGGACACAAAAATATATGTAGATAATGAATTAACGACTGGTCAACTACAGATACAGAGAAAAATAACAACAAATGCAATAGAAGAGAAAGAAAAAGGGCGAAAAGTAAAAATAGGAAACAAAAAAAATACGAGTAGAAGGAATCTGGTACGAGTGGAACAAAGAGGAAGGTGGACTAACGGAGAAGGAGATACTAACCATAATTTCAAAAAACCATTAAGTAAAAACGGGGTTCAGAACGATGACGAAGACGACAAGCAAGGAACAGGATATGATAATGAAATTGGAGAAAAAAGTAGACAAAAAAGAGCATAGAATAGAAAGAGACAAAGAACGAAAAAGCAAAAAAAAAAGACTAAAGAAAGAAGAAATATGATAAGATTAGAATAAGTACCTGGAACTTGAGGACTATGTTGCAAACAGGAAAAATGCAAGAATAGCGGCAGAAATGTTAAGATACAAAATTGATGTGGCTGCAGTACAAAAAACAAGGTGGAGTGGAATAGATATCATAAACAAAAGAGATTATGACGTGCATTACTCAGGGCATAAGAAACAAGGGCAATATGGAGTGGCGTTATTCATTAGAAACGAACTAAAAAATAAGGTGATAGAATCCAAACCAATAAGTGAGAGAATGAACTAATGTAGAATTAATACGAAGCCTTTTAAGTTATCAATATTGAATATATATGCTCCAACAGAAAAGGCAGCAAAGGAAGAAAAGGATTTGTTTTTTGAGAATCCAGAGAATGAAGTAGATAGAATACCAAAAGAAGATACGACAGTTATACTATAGGCGACTTTAATGCGCAAATAGGAAAGGAGCAATATGTACAACAAGTGGCTGGTAGATATACAATACATGAAAAAACAAACGATAATGGACAAAGGTTATGCAGGATAGCAACAAGGTTGAATCTAATAATTAGCAGCATAAAACATAATCATCCAAAAATACATAAAGCCACGTGGACCTCCCCAGACCATAAGCATCAAATACAAATAGATCATGCATTAACAACGAAGAGGAAACAGTCAGAGATAACAGATGTCTTAACATATAGAGGAGCATGCGCGGATTCAGACCACTTCATAGTAACGGCAACATTGAGATTTAAAATAAAAAATGTGATAAAAACAAAAAAACAAGACTGAAATAGAACATAGATAATTTAAGTAACGAATGTACAAGAGATAAATATGTAGAGGAACTAGAAAAGAACCTCAAAACACATAGTATTGGAGAGGAAAACGTAGATGAAAGATGGAATACTATTAAAAAAAAAATGCATTCACGAAGCGTCAGATACATGAATAGGAAGAGAAAAACAAAACAATAAGAAATAATGGTGCAATGAAGAATGCCGGGAAGCAGTAACAGAAAAGAAGAGGGTAAGGACGAAATGGATAAGGACAAAAACAGAAAAGAACAAGGAAGAATACGCAGAGTTGAGGAAAACATGTAATAAAATTATAAGAAAAAGCAAGAGGGAGTGGATAGCCAAAAAAATTGAAGATTTAGAAGAAGAAGGGTTTAGCAGAAACACAAAGAGGTTTTATCAAAAAGTAAATGAGCAGAATAGAGTGCGTAAAGACAAGTCGTGTGGAATAAAGGATAAAATGTAAAGCAGGCAGAGAACGAACATGAAAATAAACAAGTATGGACAGAGCATTTCAGGGACCTTTTAGCAGAAGAACACAAGAGAGTAGAAATAGAAACACAAGAAACAGTAGAAGAAATAGAAGTAATGGAACCAACATTAGAAGAAATTAAAGAGATAATAAGAAAAAGCCGCAATGGAAAGACACCAGGAAAAGATGGGATCAAATAAATAAATAAAATAAATATATCATCACGCCTTTTACCCATTACAGGTGTGGCACTCTGCTTACGCAGATATCGGTAGGTGATATATTTTTTCGTATGAAGTGCGGTTACCAGCCGTCAAGTCATAGCCCCCAAGGATGTTAGTGGAGGGGGAACCACAGGGGTAAATATAAATTTGTAACTGTCGGCAGTGGGATTCGAACTGAGGATCTCACGATCCACAGTCCGACATTAGATTTAGATTTAGAGTAGTCTTTATTGTTCTGGAAAAACATACAAATACAAAATAATGGCACGGCTCATTTCGTGGTGTCGCCAGGACGGTAGCCGACTGCACAGTACGGAAACGCAATCAAAATCTACGATTTGTGATTGGTTTGCGTAGCTGTGCTGCGTGCTTCCGCCTGGTGACGAAATGGCTCGGCATTTTCTGTTTTAAATTGGCATACGAGAACATACATCCCTGGCCATACGGCCTTACTGTACAAATTAGATTCTTATTTTTAACAATTCAGACAATTGATGATCGTGTGCGTGTGATGCAGTGTGCGTGTCGGTGAATGATCGTGTAGTGTATGCAGGGAAAAAATTTACAAAAAACCTGCTTAAAATATTTGTGTCTTACGTTCTATCCTATATCTAGATGAGTGATAGTGATGGTATATACAATGCGGTTATGATATATGCTTACAGGCTATATTTATTATTTAATTTAAATGGTGTGATTAATGAATGCGTGACTGATTTTATATCTATATGGATGATTGTTTATGGTATATACAGTGAGGTTATGACATTTATTTACATATATACAGTGAGGTTATGACATTTTTTTTACATATTTTTATAGGTTTTAATGATGTGTTAGTATGTGTGTTTGTGTGTGCATCTGGGTTTTGGATCGCGCTGGGGGGGAGATGGGAAGTTTTTGGTGGGATATTTTATATTTTAGAGGTAAGAAAGTGTTGTGTGCTCTCTGTTATGTGTTTGGTTTTTGTATGTGAAATGTGGTTTATTTGTGTAGTGTAAGGTTTTTGTATGTGTTGTGTTATGGATTCATGTATATGTTTTGTTGTGTATTGTGTCTGTAATTATGTTTGAGTTATAGGAGAAACGGATATAGAGGGATTCTAGGGCTATGGATTGTTTGGGTAGGATTCCATTCGCGTCCTAATGAGATTGTGTTAGTTGTGAATTATATGTTGAATTGTGATATGTTTTGTGCGAAGGTGAGGGTTGTGAGGAAACGTTCATTATCAGTGTTACAAGTAGACAATTTTTCATTTAATGACTTAATAGCTAAGACTAAATTTCCTAAGTTAATTAAATTATTTAAAGTATTTAGTTCGTTTGCAAGCTCTTTAAATAGGTTTAACGTGTCTTTGTCACTAGGGTCGGGGTTGTCTGCAAGCTGGCTGGGGGGTGGGTTGTCTGCATGGTGTTGTTGGGGTTCGTTTTGATAAGGGGTGGGTCGGGGTGCTCTCTGCTGGCACTGTGGTAGCGCGGGGAACTGCTCCCGGATGCTTGGGTTTGGGTCAGCAGCGCACCTTTGGGAGAGTGGGGGCTGACGCACTTTTGCACTACACTGCACTGCACTTAACTGGGCGGTGCGCTGCGTCCAGGCGTTAACCTGGGGGGCTGATGCCGGGACAAACGTCTGGGCTGGAACTGGGGCTGCTACTCGTCTTCGGGTGCTCTCTTGTCTCTGCTTTAATTTTGCAGTATAAACTGAACATTGTGTGCTATTAGCCGGATGTGCATCGCCACAGTTGACGCACTTGGCCGGAGTATCTTTACTTTTTACGCATTCTCGCGTCTGATGCGGACCTGCGCACTTGAGGCATCGTGGAGCACGCATGCAGTTGGTAGTGGCGTGCCCCCACATTTGGCAACGATGACATTGGGTCATCTCCTTCTTGTTAACGTGTCTCTCCCATCTGACACGAGTATACATCACTGTTTTTGCTAATCGTTGTATTGCCGGTAAGGTGACAGTGGAGTTTGTAATAACGAGAAAAAGTGGCCTATATTCCGTTCTCATCTTGTATATATTTTTTATATTTAGATTATATGAATTTTCCAGTTCGTTTCTTATTTCTTCCGGACTAGGATTGCAGTCAAGCCCTCTCAAAACAAAGGCGTGGGTTTTCTCGTCGTCTTCTGTGTAGGTATGGAATTCTGTGTTTTCCTTCTTCAAGTAGTTGACAAACATTTTCTTTTCATTGATGTCTTTTATATACACGCTAACATTGTTACGTGTATATGTAACCGAGAAGCCTTTCTTGACGTTTTGTTTAATTATTTCTATTAAGACTTTGTGAGATGTTGATTTACCTGCAATAATTATTGGTTTTGCATTTTTAGTTGGCGTATTGTTATTTTTGTTTTCGTTATTTTCAAAGGCTGTGTTATCATAACCATGTTTGGATGTATTATCGTCATTTGATTGATTCTGATGGTCTGATAAATCATGGCCGCCGGTACTGGACAAATCATCATCGTCCGTTTCAGCTTCGCTGTCGGATTCGCTAGTGAGCGGATCGTAACGGTTATACGTCACGAGTGCGGGCGGAGTTTTAGGCGGGACTTGTTTCCCACGCCTCTTCTTTGTTGTTATTGGTTTACTGCTCGTGTTTGATACCTCCTTCACTGGGCTATCGTTTGCTTTCCTTTTCTTATTGCTCTCACTTTCTCTTTCTACTGGGTTTCTGGGGTCAACGACTTTCATAATTTGTTTCAGCTGGTGTGCAAACGAATTCATTCCTGATTTTGGTGATTGTTTTTCTATTATTTGATCTACTTTTTTACTAAAACTCTCATCTTTGCTGGTACTAGCTCTTAGTTTATCGCTATCAGCACTGTTCACACTTATATTAACACTATCCGACACGTTACCACGGAGCTATTTACCCCCTCATATAAAGCTGATAAAATATGGAGGCGAAGAACTACAGACTCAGATATATGAGTTAATTAAGATAATATGGAGAAATGAAAAGATGCCAAGAGAATGGGAAACAGGTCAAATAGTGACAATACATAAGAAAGGTAACCAGCAAATATGCGAAAATTATAGAGGCATAACGCTATTAAACACGGCATACAAAATATTATCAACAATAATACAAAGAAGAATAACGGATGGAACTAGAAATATAATAGAACAACATCAATGTGGTTTTACTAAAGGTAGATCGACAGTGGATGCAATACACACAGTAAAACAGATAATAGAAAAAACACTTGAGTACAATATAGACACGGAAATACTCTTTATAGATTTTAAGCAGGCCTTTTATTCCATTAAAAGAGAAAGATTGCTATTTGCTTTGAAAGAGTTAGGAATATCAGCAAAATTAAGAAAATTAGTAATGATGACAATGAGAAAAACAAAAATCACCATGAAAACACAAAAAGAGGAGACAGAAGAGTTCGAGATAAATAAAGGAGTGCGACAGTGAGATGCATAATTAGCCACTCTATTCAATTTGGCGTTGGAATATGTAATGAAGGGAATAAATAAAGAAGGAACACTCAGAACAAGAGGAGGACAAATAGTAGCATACACTGACTATATCGCAATAATAACAAAAAGTAGAAAAATAATGGAAGAAATATTACGGAACATAGAAGAAGAAGGTAATAATATGGGCTTAAAAATAATCGTGGGAAAAACTAAAATAATTATAATAGGGAAAAATGTAGAGAACAAAGAAATAAAAATAGAAGGATATATATTTGAGCAAGTAGACAGATTCAAATACCTTGGTATAACATTAACAAATATAGGAGAAAGAGAAATAGAAATTAAAGAAAAAATAATGGCAACGAATAAAGCTTTCTATGCTAATAGGAAAATACTTAAAAGTACAATTCTATCACATGCTTCTAAAATGAAAATATACTCAACGATTATAAGACCAATAGCCTTGTACGCTGCTGAAACAATGTTAATGAGTAAGAAAGATGAAGAAGATTTCAGAATAATGGCAAGAAAGATAATAAGAATAGCAGAAAATGAACATAAAGCGAGAATGATCTACGAAATAGATGGATGAAGAAGAAGCAGATGCAGGCCCAAATCTACATGGCTACAGAAAGTAGAGGAAGATCTAAGAGCGGAAGGAATTGAGAAATGGAAGAATAAAACAAGAGACAGGAAAGTCTGGAGAGACATAATACAAACAATGTGAAAGAAATGAAGGAAATAAGGAGACTACTCCAAATAAATAGATCTAGAGAGCTTCTAAAGAAGCTGCGCTACCTCACAAGGTGTGTTAAGCCACCTTATATACAGGGTGGTCCATCGGTCTGTATTTTTTAGTTTATGCGATTATTATAAATATTACCGAAATTTTTTTCAGACAAAGTTAATTTTACGTTAAAATGTCTATATATCTGCAGTATAAGTTTTTCTACCGAGTACTCCATTTTCGCGCAATAGTATGTATTTTTAGTATGTATTTTTAAACAGCATATATATTTTTACAAAATTTTAAAGATCTTATGTTTCTCTTTAAATAAGTTCTTATTCACTATAGTACTGAAGTGATCAGTGCAGAAACTATTCACGTTTTTATGATTCAATAATCACACAGAAAAAATGCCATAATATAATAGTGTGAATGTTTAAACAATCAGATTTGCAGCTGCTAGATCTTTAATAATTATTATTTACTATTTTCACTCAGTGTAACAACTTTTTTTTTATATTTTATTTAGTTTATTGAATTCATGTTCAATTCGAACATTTTTGATAAATTTATTTATTGTTTTTAATTTCATGGCATACTTCCTGTGTGTGATTCTTCATAAATAAAAACGTGAATAGTTTCTGTACTGATTATTTCAGTACTGTAATGAATAAGAACTATTTTAAAGAGAAGCAAAAGGTTTTTCAAATTTAGCAAAAATATATAGGGTGTTCTGTTTAAAATTATAAAGTTGCATATCATTGTGAGAAAGTGGAACACCCGGTAGAAAAACTTACACTGCAGATACATGGGCATTTTAATGTAAAATAAACTTTGTCTGAAAAAAATTTCGGTAATATTTATAATAATCGAATAAAATAAAAAATACAGACCGATGGACCATTCTGTATAATAGACATTCTTAATTATCAAACACATAATTGTATGTGTATTTTAAAATTATTTTCAGAATTTTATAACAATTGGTCACGTTTACAAATAGTAAATCGATAAACAAATTTGAAATACCGCAAGACTAAGCTAGCTCGCTACGAATTCAATATGATTTCTTTTAATAAGTATAAATAATAGACATTCTTAATTATCAAACACACAATTGTATGTGTATTTAAAAATTATTTTCAAAATTTTATAAAAATTGGTCACGTTTACAATTAGTAAATCGATAAAACAAATTTGAAATAACGCAAGAAAAACTTGCCGGGCTACGAATTCATAATGACTTCATTGGTTCATGTTATTTTTACATTTGATGTGCATGATATATGTTTTTATTACACGCCTTTTCTTGAGTTCCTTCGGTTCTCTTTGATACATTGTCCGCTAGCCGATCTCATTCTTGGTAGGAATAATAATATTATGATCGGTTTTACTAAGGAACAAATTAAAGAAATTGCTACACTTTCTTCGTCGCCTTGGCTGCCGCGGCTAGCTTGAACAGTGGAGACGGTAGTGCGGTCAATGTGTGCAGCAAGCTATCAAAAGAAATTTTTATAGGGCGCCAGCTGGCCATGCAGCTGACGAAAACCAATCTCTGGAGACTGGCCAACAATTCTCCAGAGTGGCCAAGGGACGTAGCAATCTGTCGTAGGCAGTAGTAAAGGGAGTAGCAACGAATAATAATGCCAAGATATGCTAATAATGAGTATATTGCAGCGTAAAGAAACGTATTAACAATTGTGTACAATAATGTTATCGTCCGAGTTATGACTGTTCTGATCGGCGTGGACTAAATCAAGTTGTAGTTTAATTACTTCGCGCGGCTCGATGACGCAGTGACAGTCGGGGTACAAGCTTAAAAAAGTGTTAAAAACGGTCAACAGGATCACGGTGGTTTCGTTGGTCGACCAAGGATACACGTGACGCGCGTAAGTAGAATCGGTGGTCCCAACCACCGGCGACGTACGTCGTGTCACGGAACAATAAGCGCTAAACAGCAAGTGTTACATTCGCAACGATCAGACCGAATCGCAATCGGTTGATAAATGCTGACGACAAATAAGTAGTTTACACAAAATGTAAAAATCGACCGCGTTACAATGATAATACGTAAGTATCGATGATATGAACAATCAACTTTAGCATAACATAAATATAATTCTAAATAATAAAAATAAATGATTTGCTTAGCTGAGGGCTAGGGGTTTGCGGATTTCCTTCCTCGCTGCTGGGCAATGTGGCTATCTCTCGTCCGAGATGGAACTGCGCAGGCGTAACGTGACGCGTTGGATTGCAATCGCGCCAAACCCCAGGGCTATCGGTCTCGCAAAGATGAGGTGCCGAGTGCCGACGCACAGCAAGCCAATGTGGAAATGGATGGTGGTACTCCACGTTCCACGATGCTCCGTATTCACAAGTCAACGCAGACTTGAAAATGATTCCAAGTTCCAAAATACGGAGTACGATAATCCGTAAATGTTTCCAATAATAACGGAACCACGGACTAAATTAGTCCCAGTAATACTAATCCCAATCGTAAAATCCAATAGTAAAACGTAAACGAAAACGAAATCGAAAGACGTTAACGAAAAAGCCTAAAAAGGAAGGTTGCGATCAGACTCATAACAAGGTACGTACGCCACTGACTATTTATTCAACTACGTGGCAATATGTTATACTTTAATAAAAACAGAACAAATGAAATTAACTATTGACTCTAATTTATGTGACTGACTCTACATTAAACTAATTGACTTTATTTGAACTAGAAAACTGCAAAATTAGGTTATCAAGTGGATATAGTTACCTGAGATGTAAGACGGCTTAAAAGTATGAGAATTTCGAGATCTAAAACTCCGGCTAACGGCCGCAGAATAAACAATTCTAAAAATGGTTTAAAATTACCAACTAATCCAGTTACTAATCTGATACAATTCAACACTGAATTTCTACACAAAAAAAGGTAACACAAACAGATCTCTTTAAAACTCAGTAACGACTATACCAATGTGAAAAATCAAGGCAAGGAAAAATTAAACTAACTGGAACAAGTACATATAACGATGCGCACCTGCTAGTAAGCCGAAATCACAGCTTCCGACGACCAGAGCTACACCGTCGCGTAGTAGGTGGTGCACTTAAAAGGCGAACCAAGAAAACTAAATAATCAGAAAATAAACCGTAACAAAATCTTTGTCCATTTTTAAGAAAAGTTTTTGTATTTTAAATATTTAAGGAAATTTGTTGTAAACATTCTTGATCCAGGATATTTACAATTTGTTTAAAAAAATAAAAGAATTTAAAAAAATTTGTCTTGAAAATATATTCAAATGAATATTGACTTAATTCTATTTAATTTGATTTAATAAACATATATTCTAATGTTAAAACAGTTCAGAGTTATTAACGGTGGAAGGTGCTATAAAACAATTGTTTCAGGGAAGTATAATTTGAAGTCAGATAGACAAGATAAAGTAAAATAGGGTTATTAATACATAATGTTTAATATAAAGGATGGACCATCGGTCTGTATTTTTTATGACCAAGTTAATTTTACATTAAAATGCCCATATATCTGCAGTATAAGTTTTTATACCGGGTGTTTCATTTCTTCGCAATGATATGCAACTTTTTATTTTTAAATGGAACATCCTCTATATTTTTGCAAAATTTTAAAGACCTTTTGTTTCTCTTTAAAATAGTTCTTATTCATTATAATCCTAAAATGATCAGTACAGAAACTATTCACGTATTTATTAATGAAGAATTACACAAAGAAAGTATGCCATGAAATTAAAAACAATAAATAAATTTATAAAAAAATGTTTGAATTGAACATTAGTTCAACTACTAAACAAAATATAACAAAAAAAAGTTGTTAAACTAAGTGAAAATAGTAAATAATAATTATTACATATCTGACATCAACTAATCTGATTGTTTAAACATTTGCACACAATTTTATGGAATATTTTCTGCGTGATTATTGAATCATAAAAACGTAAATAACTACTATAATGATCATTTTAGGACTATATTAAATAAGAACTTATTTAAAGAGAAACATAAGATCTTCAAAATTTTATAATAATATATAGGATGTTCCATTTAAAAATTCTAAGTTGCATACCATTGCGCGAAAATTGAGCACCCGGTAGAAAATTTTATACTACAGATACATAGGCATTTTAATGCAAAATAAACTGTCTAAAAAAATTTTCGGTAATATTTATAATAATTGCATAAAAAAAAAATACAGACCGATGGACTAGCCTGTATATTAAAGTAATAAAATTTTAATGTAAATCCATTTATTAATTTTAAATTTAATAGTAGCAACAAAACACTTATTTAAAATAAGTGTAAGCGATTTATTTAAAACAAACAAATTGATATATTTAATTCACTATTTATTTGAATTTAATAAAGAATATATTTAATATGAATATTAATAATAGACAATTACCAATATTTCTGATTTTTATTTATTAGAAACTAATGAAAATACATTAAATTTTAATAAAGAATATTAAATATATATATTTTTTTTATTTAAAACTTATATTTTTCTATTAGGTTCGTATTTGAATGATAAAATTAATTTGTTATAAATATTTTTTAGTTAAGTAATAATTTTTTTCTCTGAGTGTACAAGGAGCAAGGGATTATGGGAATTAATTTTTAACTTCTTTCTTTTTGCTTGTAAGATTTTTCTTTGCCACATTCGATTGCTGTAGGTACGTATTTTCATTGATAAACTACGAATGTATTATGTAAATTAAAGAAATAATTGAAATATTACAGATAGTAATTTTAAGCAATGTCCACCTCCACCGAAAATGATGTAGAAAGCGAAGTAATCGACTTGAGTGCGTTGTGGAGTGCTCTTGCATTTATGTAAGAATATATTTGCTTTTTTTAAGTTAAAAGTGGATTAATAAAATGTATTTCACAGCAATGACCCTGATATCGAAGATCTAGTGGATACTCTACAACAAACTTCTGAAAACGAATCTTCCCCCAGGTATTTTTAATTAATAAGAATAGCTAAACTGACTATAAAGTTGAAACACCTTTTTGTCGCTCCGTAAAGTCGTAGTTTTCATGAGTAAAGTCATGTGTAAGTACTGAAAAACGAATTAGTATTCATTTTGATTCGAACTTCACATTTGCTTCACTTGAACGAAATAAAATTGCAAAATTTTAATGCGTGGCGACTTGCTACGATAAAGAATGGCCTCTCACTAAACCGTCAAAAGGTATGGATCAAGTGGATATAACCCCCAAGGGCATGCAAATATTTCAATGCACATTGTTTCACTTCCTATCGAGAAGTTTCCGTTGAAGTAGGTTTTTTTTATCAAGTTTGCAGAAAAATCAGCGAGTGTTAGTAAATGCTATTTGCTTAGTCGTCAAAATGTGGAGACTCAACAGAAGAGACTTTAGGAATCCTGAAAAATTGTGTGTGTGTGCGTGTATACATTGTCTTTTTCCAGTCGGCAAACTTCTGTCAAATTTAAGTTGGCGAGTGTGCGCAGATTTTCTCCTAAGTAATAGAAATGTTTGGACCTAGCAAAAACAGCCTCCAAAACACTGAAAATTTGTCAATGCATAATGTTTCATTTCCTGTCGCAATACTTCTGGCATGCAACCATTCTGTTGAAGTTTGCTTAAACATCAGCGAGTGTGAGCGAACATTCAGATTACGAATTACTGTTTTTACTGTCAAAACGATTTTAAAATATATAGTTTCAAACTGCGCGGGGACTTGAATGCATCGAAAATCGTCTTGACAGGAGTTCTTGCTTTCTTGGGTTTAATTTATTGCTACATACGTGTGTTAAAATTTTAGTTATCATAAATAGTCATTTGAGTTTATCGCGGCAAATATTCAGAAATATCGGCTTGAGATGCCATCTGGGATTAACAAATTTACGACGAGTTCTGGTAACCCTAGATTAGGTCTTAGTTTTGTCGTAATTGTTGTCGTCGTTGTATTATTTGTAATTTTTTATATTCTATTTAATTCACCGTTTTACCATTTTATTAAATATAATTTTATATCATCCTAAGAAATGTTGTGTTTGTTTTGTCAACCCCCTTTTAGTTCAGTAAAGCCCGCCGTGCTACATTGGCAACAATCGGTAGTATACTGCGTTACAGAATTTCAAATTCGGTTTAAAATTCGCGCGGTATAAAAAGTTCTTGCGTTCCCGTTCGTTCAGTTAAAGTGTTCTGTTCGCGTTAAGGGTTTAGTGTAATCAATCGTGATTACTGGCGCAGTCATTTTGTGTTTAAGTCACTTTACGTTTTGTTCAGTCATTCAGTTTTGATTCTTTTTGCGTTTAAATAATTTTGTTTTGTTCGTTTTGTATTTTTTTGACGCAACGTAGTGAATATGTTGGTTCAGTTACCAAAAATATTTAGTTCAGTGTTAAGCAGTTCAGTGTGTTCGTAAAAATGTACGCGAGTCCGAGTGTTGTTGTGCCGCCACATCCGCTCGTAACCGTGTTTCCAAACCTCGGTTACGAGTTGGATCATACCTTGCCTGGGTATGACAGTTATTTGCCCTTTCCATTGGGTTGTGCACCATGTGCAGCAACCTAGACCGATGTCTATGTTGGTCACAGGGAATTCGACGCGCGGTGTAGTTGATGTGGGTGGTTCTACAGTACACAGTTATGGGTATAACCTCCACCATCGAATCCCATCTCAGCTGGAGGTAGCACGAATCACCGCGGCTGATTTCGAGTCGTTGCTACGTGCTGAGCGCGAGGTTGCTGTTGTTTTTGGGAAAATGGAGGCAGTCTAAAATAAGGTAAACGACATGGTAATGAAGAAACCAGAAGAGAATACCCAGGCAGGTAGCAGAGAAGAACAACCGGTACCGTGCATTGATAGCAGAAGCACTGAGCAGGTAGAGACGATCGATCTACCTGAAGAAGAGCTGTTCACAAGCAGTGAACAGGGTTCACACCCGGAGAACCGTTGGTGTAGCTCCAGCAGCTACTCCAGCGTGGTTTCTGTCGGAGGAAATCACCAACAGCAGTCCGTCTCCACCGGGATACGCCAGTTGAGAGGCCGACTTCTGTTCCGTCCCGGCAAGATGTTGACGTCACATCCGCAGCGAAGGACCAGCTGGTTTTACCAGAGTCAGCTGATCGTCGTGCAGAGTCTTCGACCCTTGTTTTGTGAGGAACCACCCCCTCGTAGCCCCTTACCCCCCAGTGATGTGACAGTGACAGTGTTCTGTAGTGCTCATTATGCCCTCCCTACACCGCGCGGACACGTACCCTGCCTTCAGACAATTTTATTTTATGTATTTTTATTTGTTTTGTTTTTGTGCATGTTAGAAATTAACTTGTATTTTTTTACGTTAGATAATAATTTTTTTATTATGTTTATTTTATATGTAAAGATATGTTTAAATATGTGTGTTTAAAAGTTATTTTATAGATTTTCTTTTCTGGTAGGAATTTTGACCAATTCCGTTGCTTATTTGCTTCTGTCATTTGTAGTTCGTTCTCTTGTGCAGCATGCAAAGCGCATTGCTGATTAGATATTGTAACGTTCGTGGGTTTTAAACGTTTTTATTTAAATAATTTACTGAAATGGATTGGAAGGATTCAGGGGGGACAAGCCTTTTAAATAACTCGCGCAGTATAAATGCCCTTTATTGGGTGTCGTGCAATGTTTAATCTTCGTGCAACGTTTAATCTTCAGAAAATTACAAACAGGATCTACAACATTAAACCAGATGTTACAAATCATCAACTTAAATCTAATTTACAAGTTGCTCCAATTACCGCCAAACATAAACCGGAAGGCAAGGGCTCCGGAACGCTGCTCTCAAGCAGTGGATCACAGATTTATAATCAGCCGTCAACAAATTCACTTCACACACTTCGACAGACACCAAATGACTAACAATCCCACACTCGTTCGCCGGCGCGAGCCGGTGGCTGTTCTCGGCGGCTCGCTCGCGCTGTTCCCGCTGGCGGCAAATACAAACCCGCCGGCCCTCTCGAGTCGTTTCGGTTCAATAATAAAACTATTATTAATAACAAATAATGAATAATTATTATAATAAATAGTAAAAGTTAATTAACACTAGGTTTTAACACTAAAATAACGAATATAAAAACTTATAAACTAACACTTATCACTACTGTAATTAAACACTATTATTTATATAAACTAGTAGAGCGATATTTATTTATAACGATATATTTATATTCAGACCGAGCGGTATATTTATATTCACAATTTCTTAATAATAATAATAATAATAATAATAATAATATATATTTATTGCCCAACAGAAAACCAGTTACAGGGCTAAATTACAATCATACAAAAAATATTTACTGCACAATAACAAAAGTTTTGATAAACAAAATAATACATAAATTACAGAAACACATCATCAATGTGAAGTTCTGCGTTTCGGCACATAATGTGGATTGGGGAGCGCTGTAGAATATCGGTGCGGGTTCCTGGTAGATAAAATGTACTTTCGTGCCTTGCAGTTAGCCTGGGAATATATACTGGAACACAAGACAGTAGATATGGGGCATCAACTTTATTATGGAGTAACATCCACAGGAATCTGGCGCTGTAAGTTTCTCTCCTGAAAGTCAAGGATGTCATTGAATGGAGCTGAAGGAGGGACTCTTGGTCAGTTCCTCTGGATGGATATGCATTATAAACTTTATATGATAAAAATTTGAGGAATTTTCTGTGTATTCGATCCAAAGTTAAAGTCTGATAAGCATAAAATGGGTACCAAATGATACTAGCATATTCCAATTTATTAATTACATAGGCAAAATATAAAGATTTCAATAAGGTAACGTCATGAAACATTTGACTTATTCTCATAAGAAAACCGAGAGTCTTACTGCAAGAAGTATAAATATTGTTAATATGTTCGCTAAAATTAAAATTTTCAGTGAAAGTAACACCCAAATCTTTGATCACGTTTTTACGTTCAAGTACTGTACCAAGCATATCATATTCATATTGTATGAAAGTTGATCGACGACAGTAAGTTACGATGCAGCACTTCTCGACGTTTAGTTGAAGTTTGTTGGTATTGCTCCAGTTTATTAAAATGTCAATATTTCTTTGTAGTACTAGAGTATCATCGAGTGAAAATATAGTGCAATATATTTTAATATCATCAGCATATGCCAATACAGGACAAGAAAATGAATTAATGAGTTCGTTGATAAATAAAACGAATAGTAAGGGTCCGAGATTGGATCCCTGAGGGACCCCAGATGAGGGTATAAAATTGAATGAACTGTATCCATTGTAGTATACGTACGCTACTCGATTATTGAGATATGATTCTAGAAGACTGACGAGAGATGGAGCTGCGCCAAAAGCACTAATTTTTGCAAGTAATAATCCATGATCTATAGAATCAAATGCTCGGGAAAAGTCAGTATAAATGGTGTCTACCTGACCACGTACATCTAATACTTCCGAAACGTATTGGGAGAAACAAGCTAAGTTTGTTGTGGTTGATCTACCTTGCATGAAGCCATGTTGATCTAGTGAGATGAAGGAACGTATGTTGTGATAGAGAGTATTATAAATAACCATCTCAAAAAGTTTTGCAAAGTTATTAAGAATCGATATCGGGCGATAATTTTTAATACAAGATTTGTCGTTTTTTTTTAAGACAGGTGTGATTCTCGTTTTCTTCCAACGCACAGGAAAGCATGATGTTTTGATAGCTAAATTAATTAGAATGGCTAATGGTTTCGCAAGAATGAATCGGGTGTCTTTAATTAGGAAACAAGGAATTTGATCTTCACCGGCTGTTGTTTTATTAGAGAAAGATGCCATTAACGGAAAAAGATCATCCTCCTGAATAGAATTGATAGTAAATGGTGGATGATTACTGCATTCTTGTGGTTTATCATAAGAAGAACTAAGTGTGAAAAAATCTGAAAAATAATTGGCAAAAGCGTTTACAATGTCTTGTGGTGTATCGTACTCGGAAAAATCGTCATAAAGTTTACCAGGAATGCGTGTACAACCTTGTTTTATATTAACAAATTTCCAAAGATCCGCGGGGTTTGACTTAATATTTTCTTCAACAGTGCGAATATAAGAGTTATACGCTTCATTAATTTGCAATTTAGTAAGAGATCTTAATCTTTTATATTCGTATAAATAAATTTGTTTTTTATTTCTTTTCCATTTCCTTCTGAAATATTCTTTAGTTTTAAGATTATATTTAATTTCAGTGGTAAACCATGGTGGATGAGTTGATTTGTGATACTTATGCTTGGGTACAGATTTATTAAAAATTCCATAAAGTGTATCATAGAATTTACTTACAGCATCATCAACATTTTTAAAGTCATTTAGACAGGACCAGTTTGTGTTACAGATATCGCCATACAATTGATTAAAATTTGCTTTACGAAAGTTGAAGTATAAATTATCAGCTGATGGAAAATTTAATTGTTTATGGCAAGGAAATATTTCGAAGGAGCATAACAACGCAGGATGATGAGTATCTTCTGGAACCAGTGGGGAATCTGACTTGTTTATATCTATATCAACATTTAAGTTAGATAGGACAAGATCTAGTTTAATTCCATTAATATTTTCTACAGAGTTATATTGAGTAAGATTTAATATATTAGAAAATGATTTAAAGCAAGAACACTTAGCACAATTTACCGAATTATCGTATAACTTCGGAATATTAAAATCACCAGCAATAAGAACGCATTCATTAATAATGAGATTTTCAAAAGCATCCATAAAGGTTTCGTAATCATGAGTATTTATATCAGGCGGAATGTATAGAGCACATACAATACAAGAACTACTTCCAAAGTAACATTTACAGGCCACAATATCTATTAAAGGACACATGTTACTCAAGTTTGATGTGTCAAAAATATTATAAGTAATATGATTTGCTAAAGCGACTAGAACACCACCACCTTTAGATCGTCCAATTTGAGAGAATTTTCTATCGCTGCGAATAACTGTATAATTGGGTGGGAACAACTCTGCATTGTTAAAGGAAGAATTCAGCCAAGTCTCAGACAATATAATAATATCAAAAGATACGGCACAACAATTAACATAAAATAAATGACACTTAGAACCTAGGCCCCTGGTATTCTGGTAATAACAATTTAATAAGACAGGACTGTTGGGCAAATTTAGTTTTCCGACTTGATAATTTTAGGCACACCGTTATAATATTTAATACTAATATCTGTTTCACCTTTATTTATACGAGAGTTTAGCTCTTCTTTAACAGATTTATAAAATTCAATTTGGCTTTTAGTACGGTCACGAGAAATAGACAGGTTAGTCCAACAATCTTGCGATTTGATCCTATTTATATTTTTAAATATCTTGTTAACATCATCACGTGAAGACAGTTGTATTTTAATAGGACGAGCACGAGATGTTGTCCTATCGTAGCGACCAAGACGAGAAATATTAATGCCAGAAGAAGTATTAATATCAGCCTTCGAAAGAAGATTGTTAGCTAACCTTTCATCTGCATCTAATTGCTGTTGCTTTGAAAAAGAATTATTCTCTACAGAACCAAAAATCAAAACATTAAATGCGCGCTTATCTCGTTCAGATATTTCTTGAATTATATTCTCTGTCATTAGGAGTGTCTGAGAGTGAGATATTGTACTATTTTCGTTAGTTATTTTAATTTTCTTCAGTTCAGCGATATCATTCTGTAACTGAATTATCACTGCCTTTAAACTATCAATGTCGCTGCCTAAATTTATACAGGAAATGCAATTCCATTTTAAGCCTGATTTAGTGTTTTGAATTCTTCGAGCTTCAGTAGAAGAAATATCTACACAATCTATGTTGAAATGCTTAGTGCACACCGAGAATTTTACAATTCTATGAGCTTTAGTTTGTTTATTGCAACAATTGCATGGGATATCAGCCATTTTATATATATAAGATAAAAAAAACAATGGAAAAAAATATTTTCCAAAAAAATATAGAACAACACCCTGTACAGTAATTATTATCAAGCACCCAGTACAACACAACTGAGCTGATACATGAAAGTGAGAGTTAATTTAATTAGGAAGTAAGCAAGTGCTGACACTGCTCCTCCGCACAACCACGGCAACTCGCCTTAAGAAAAAATTAAAAATGAAGAAAACTCACCCCCACTGTAACAGCTGTCAACAATATTATCTCCAACACATAGAACGTAAATAATGGAATCCACCGATACCAAAATCAGCAAAAACTTCAAGTAGTAAACCAAGAAAAAACAACAAAAGCTACAGAGCCAAAAACAAGCGTCAACGCAGACAATGTGCAGCAAAGGTAAATACATGCTTCGGAGTCTACTGTGTCAACTAACTGACTGACTGACTCAACTCGACTAACTGAGTCCGAGTCCGAGTCAACTAACTGACTGACTGGTCCCGGTGATTCGCTCTTTTATATACCACGTTCCTTGTTTCTAAAATGGTCTGGAACAATCTCTAATGTGGAGTCACGCACTTGTTCGAACACGCTAATGTTGCCTCATTCACTCGGCGGCATAGGCCTGCAAGCTTCAACTTGTCGTTGCCGCGTCCGTTACACTGCCCCCTCCTTAGGTCTGTTTCGTCCCGAAACTTTCCTGCTTTTTCTGCATCTACAGCTACTCCTCTTTCAGTGGCCAAGATAATGAACAGGTTACATTTCTTAGGACTTAGCTTTAGGTTGGCGCTTCCAAACCTCTGGAAAACTTCTTCTAAATTCTTCACATGATCTTCAAACTTTTTTTTTTTTTTGTCGACCACAATTATATCATCAAGATATACCAGACAAGTTTTCCAGGATAACCTTTTCAGAATGGATTCCATCACACGTTAAAATGTTGCAGGAGCATTCCAAAGGCCAAACGGCATTAATCTGCCAAAGTCCAGATCCAACAGTAAATTCTGTCTTCTCACGATCCTTTTGCTTCTTTCCCACTTGCCACTTTTCAAGTCCAAAGTTGAAAAGATTTTGATCCCGCAAGTGTGTCCAATCCGTTTTTAATCTGTTGGTTTTGTGATCGATGTAACTGTTGAACAAGAGCCCAGAACTGTACCTTCCTTCAGCACTGCTGGGTAATGGTTGATGTTCATCAGTCGCACTGGTATTCTAATGTTTGTTAGACTAACGCTTTTCACAACCAACACACCTCGTCCATTTTCTATGCCACTGCAGTCTGGTTCTAAAACTGCCACTTGCCCATTACACGTACCCTCTTCTGTTCTTCCTTCTAAAAGCACTTCACTGCGAACAGGAAGAGTCACGCCTTCTGCCAGGATTAGCCGAGCCCAGATGTCGTCCTTATGTTGAAGAATAATTTCTTCATTGCCGATTTTCAGTATTCCGGCTACTTTTCCATTTTCTGGAGCTTACCATATTTCTTTCTGACATGCCATATTTCTTGTCGTCGCCACGTAATGATGTACTTAACATGGACGCTTAACACTTGAAGTCCAACCATGAACCATGGAAAGTGTCTCAAACAGGGTCAAATATTCTTCCCATGATGATTTTCCGTCGTAAGTTATATCATGACGGCCAGGGACTGTTGTCACTTACGGTTCTTGCAGCTTGGTTGTTGTATCTAGTGATGGTTGATTAACGGCTGGTAAACTGTCAGTATTGTTTTCGAGAGTTTGCAGCTTCCTTTCCAGTTCTTGTATTTTGTCGTCCACGCTGTTAGACAACCCTTCAAGATCTTCTTTTAATTTTGTCTCAAGCCTCCTAAAATGTTCGAGAAATTCTTCATTCAGGTTTGTAGATTTTTTTGAATTTTCGTTTCCAGGCTTCTAGAATGTTCGAGAATTTCATTTTTCAAACATGTAGAATTTTCTTGAATTTTCGATTCCAGAATTCTAGAATGTTCGTGTATTTACTTTTTCATACTTCTGGAACTTTTTCCAAATTGCTTTCCATAGTTCTCGAACTTTCCTCTAATTTGCTTTACATAGTTCTAGAATATTCTTCTAATTTCGTCTCAAAACTTCTAGAATGTTCAAGAAATTCTTGCTTCTGACTTGTGGAATATTCGTCAATTTTCTCGAGCTTTCTTCTTCTTGCACTAGCACTGCTCGAAGACGTTCCAGCAACACGGATTTTTTTTTCAGCCGAATCTTCATCTCTCTCTTCAAGCTCTTTTCTTAGTTCGTCCACTTTTAATTCCATCAACCTTTTCGTCGCCATGATGCACAACACTTTTATTTAACACTTATTTATTTAAATATTCCAATATTTAATTTACGTACAGCGCTTTTATTAATTTTTAACCGTACCGCACACCTGACACCAATTGTAACGTATAATAATAAATAATAAAACTATTATTAATAACAAATAATGAATAATTATTATAATAAATAGTAAAAGTTAATTAGCACTAGGTATTTAACACTAAAATAACGAATATAAAAACTTATAACACTTATCACTACTGTAATTAAACACTCTTATTTATATAAACTAGCCGAGCGATATTTATTTGACGATATATTTATATTCAGACCGAGCGGTATATTTATATTCATAATTTCTTCATACAAGTTTCGGAGTCGACTGTGTCAACTGAGTCTGAGTCAACTAACTGACTGACTGACTCAACTCGACTAACTGAGTTCGAGTCCGAGTCAACTAACTGACTGACTGATCCCGGTGATTCGCTCTTTTATATACCACGTTCCTTGTTTCTAAAAGGGTCTGGAACAATCTCTATTGTGGAGTGCACGCACTCGGCGGCTTAGGCCGGCAAGCTTCAACTTGTTGCCGCGTCCGTTACAATATTTTTAATTCGGGCTATATTGTTGTTATAGTTTTTTTTTTTTAAGTATGTTATGTTTCATTGTTTAGTAATTTGCTATTTTAACAGGTAGGTATGGCAGAATTATTAATATAATTATTGCATGTCATCTTGTTTTAGTCTAAGTTTAGTATAAATTATATCCAACGATATAATTGTATTTAGGGCGCGGATGGTGTAACAAGGCGAATATTCAGAATACGATTTATTGTTTTTACTGTCAAAACGATTTTAAAAGTTTCAAACTGCGTGAGGACTTGAACGCATCGAAAATTGTCTTGACAGGAGTTCTTGCTTTCTTGAGTTTAATTTATTGCTACACATGTGTGTTAAAATTTTAGTTATCATAAATAGTCATATGAGTTTATCGCGGCAAATATTCTGAAATATCGGCTTGAGATGCCATCTGGGGTTGACAGATTTACGAAGAATTCTGGTAACCCTAGATTAGGTCTTAGTTTTGTCGTAATTTTTGGGCTAGTTGTGTGGGAAACGTTTTCCCCTCTCCCTGCACGTACCCGCTTATGGGGTAGATGCGTGTGTTTAGCTAGCACAAGAAGAGAGTTAGTTTTTGGTTCTTGAACTGAACTGACGTCTTCACACGTCTGCAGTACGCTACAAGATGTAGAATTTACATTATTTTGTTTGTTAAATATGTTTTGGTAATTGCAACTAAGTTAACATATTCATTCGTTGTCGTCGTTGTATTATTTGTAATTTTTTTTATTCTATTCAATTCACCGTTTTACCATTTTATTAAATATAATTTTATATCATCCTTTAATAGTATGTGTGTTATTTTGTCAACCCCTAAGTTTCAGTCTCAACCCGCCGTGCTACAGAGCAAATGATTCTCATCATGTTTTCTGAACATATGTACCCAGCGAAAACGACGTCCAAATGTCTGCTAATTCGTCAGTGCTCATTATTTTATTTTGTATTAGCATGTTTCCGCATATTAATATATTAATTGTCCTTTTAGTAAGGACTATTGCGCAATTAAATTACATATCTATGACTTCTATTACGCTTCGACGATTTCACAGATGTATAGATGATACAGAATGAAAGTTTTTGTTTACTGTAGATAGATAATAACCTTTTCTGATTTCTATTTTTGCAGAGCCATTGACCTGGTTCCAATTGAATGGTTAACGTTAGTAGAAATCGCGGATTGTATACTTAATGAACCTAATGAGGAGCAGGGCGACTGAAGCTACTGTACTATTTTAACATAAAATATTTTAATAAGACTCTTTTTAAAGTATCTAATTGGTTGTAGAATGATCGTGAACGAATTTTGGATTTGGAAACATGAAGCGATATGAACGAATCCTCAGTGGCTTCAACAAGCTATCCGCGAGTAAGGTCATTTGGTTTACCCGAAAATGGTTCTCCTGTCGGTAGTTCGCAATTATTATGGAACAGATCTGTACAGACTAGATTGACAATACATGAAGAAGAGTCAGAAATAAATGTATTATGGGACGAAGAGTATGTGTCCCATCGTTTTAGCCAGATTAGACATCTAGTCGCAGGTGCAAATAACATTTAGGACCACCCAGCTTGCCTCGCGGTATGTAATCTTGTGCTTACCAGCCGCGGAAAATAGGTCGCCGAGTAACATTTCAACCCATAACTTTAGAAGAAAGTGAGTTTTCTCTTGGAAGTGCTATAACAGAAGAGCACAACTTCATTCTTCCAAGGGCCCTCAGGGAACGCAAATTGAGGTGGGAGATCGAAGCTAGTGCACGTAGATGTGACAGATCCATTTTTGTTTCTAACCTCTTGTGCCCTTCGTTGACAAAACATGAATACCCCCTCAAGCTGGATCTACACCATCGGTATGTATATACTTCCTAAATTAATAGTAATTTAATTCTATCATATACCGGTACTTAGAGGCGTAGCTAGGTAATCAAAGGCCCTGGTGCAGAAAAAACAAAACTGGGGCCCAAACTAAACTATATATATATATATATATATATATATATATATATATATATATATATATATATATACTTTAAAGCTAGTAGTTTATCATCAGCTCTTTATCGTGCACTGCATGGCATAAAAAGCTACGTACTAAATGTAAGTGCACGAGTGTCTTGAGTGAGTTTTAGTGATCGCCTAGGATCTACAGGTGAAGTGTTTAGGAACTTATAATTGGATTAATAATATTAGTATTAAGCAATAAAACGAAGTAAATCAAGTATGTATATAAAACACTATTGTACATAAAACATTAATAGTATATTAAACCCCGAGGAAAAAAAGTAAGACATTTCAAACCGCATGTTTTCTCATAAGAGTAAAGTAGCACTTTCGTCCCGCAAAACGGGGCAGAAATTTATTTATATAGATAACTCATATACAAAGGCAAACTTATCTCTTTAAGGGATCTCTTCCAGTTATTATATGAAGTCAGACCTACCTGCAATACTGATGTGTATACTGACAACAAAATAACAATTTAGTTTATAATATTTTCTTTCTTTGTTTTCGATTGATATTAGCGGTAAATGTCGGAGTCGAGCTTGGCCCATAGTAGGTATTCCTTAAACAATTTTTTTATTATTTTTAATTTGCTAAATGATGTTTCAGTTTCTGCAGAAGTGATGGAACGACATTGCTGTAAATACTTCTGTTAGGTCGCATTCTAGCACTCCATATTTTCTCATTATAATAATCCATGCCTTAGTTTATTCAGGTAGAAGTAGGTGCTAAATACTGAGAAATTGAAGGGAAAAGTTAGAGCCTATTATATCAGAATATTTACCTTGGAATTGGTCACACTTTTGTAATCAAGTTGTTTCATCTACATCCAGTAAATTTCAAAGTTCTATATCTTTTTAATGGTTCGCTGTAGTTTTTCAAAAATTTAACGAGATCATTATCTTATGATAATCTACTAATATGCCAAATTTTAGAAAATTCTAAACGGTAACTCTCTGACCGACAGTACTACCTTAAAGTTGTGTTGCAACCTATTTTATTTACATTCCGAAGGTAAGAGAATCTTTAGTTTGTTCAATACGAGGTTTACTGGTCAGGGTCCGAGGGCCCCCTGAGCTTGAGGGCCCCGGTGCACGGCACCGGCTAGCCCTATGGTAGCTATGCCACTGCCGGTACTGTAAAGTATAATTAGTTGGGTTTCAAGTTTACGTTTCTTATTTATAATTAGAATTTCCTTAAAATGTAATTTATAACATATTAGATTAGTAATTGTAAACCGATACGAGTTTCTGGCTGAGGTGTGTGTTTATTCCGCCCGGTCAAGAATATAATTGTGCAGAACTTATGCTAGATAACACTTCCAGAGGTACCAGCGCTGGAGGATAGGTATGTATACTATACATTGTTCA
Source organism: Poecilus cupreus (assembly GCA_963942605.1). Lineage (NCBI taxonomy): Eukaryota > Metazoa > Arthropoda > Insecta > Coleoptera > Carabidae > Poecilus > Poecilus cupreus. The sequence goes on along the minus strand of OZ012715.1, from coordinate 36,789,655 downwards.
CCCGAACCAGTTAAATTTATAGTGGTTTTAAAATTTATTACTTTTGACATTACAATATTTCACGAAATGAATAAATACTGCCAGCGAAAGTCTGCGTATAAAATCAACTGTTCGCGAACTGTTCATGAGCTTATCATCTACACACCGCGTATATAAAAAAAATTAACTCATGTTCGTAGTGCAGTTCGAAAAAATTTAGAATGAACAAAGAAAAATAATATAGTCAAATTTACCGATCTCGGTGGTGTAGTGGTTATATCACTAGTATAGCACACCAGAGGTTGTGGGTTCGAATCCTTCTGAAAAACATGGTCGTTTGTGTTTATAAAATTCACAATCATGTACACATGAGGCAGCATATGACCTAAGTGGTTAGTCCACTTCCAATCTTAAAATAAAAAAATAACTCAAAATATTCAAGTCAACGAGAGTATGATGATATAATAATTGCTTGCGAGGGCTTCATAGTTATTAAGACAATAGAAAAATAGAAAAGGCGAAAAAACGTAGAAGATGGTACAAATAAATATGGATGCAAACAATGTTGATCTATTAAATTCATGTTATTATATTCGTTCCACTTCATTGTGCTAACTGAACGGAACACAGAACTAAACATCAACGTTCACCGCAAATATTCGGTAGTCATTTGTGGACACTACCTTTAAAAAAGTAATCAAAGTAATCCCTTTTGTCTGGAAAGGATGATTTACTTGCAGAATTCATTCGTTCGCGAAATATTGTAATGTCAGAAAAAAGAAATTTTAAAATCTCTAAGATGTGTTTACCTGGCTCAGGTATCGCGAGCATTGTAAATGATATTTGGTTTTTCATGCAGCGCTGGTACCTGTTGTGGTGTTTATACAGTTCTGAAAACCAGTATTTTAGTATGACAGTACATGAGAAATAAAAGTATAATTTTCTAAGCAATAGTTTTATCGAGTGAAATCGACAATATAAATTTACTAGCATTTTACTTTTGTTTCTGACTGTGCAGACGACACTAGCGACATAAACCTAAAATTAAAAGTGTTAGCTATTAAAGAGGCACAAATATTACAATTAATGTTACTATGTATTTCAGTGCTACTTTTATATTGGAACTTTATGATACGATTGTTATTATATGTTTTTTTTTTTTGTGGGAAAACTTTTTTGTATTTGGCCTGCACTTTTCAGTCTTACTGGATTGAAATTATGTATATTTGTTCGCAGAATAAATCATCATTGAAAGAGGAAACGACAGATAAAACCGCCTCTAAAAACAACGATGACGGAAAACTAGTTGATGCTGCCACAGAACAGGAACCGGGCACTAGTGGCGTCAGTGGCGAAGATACTAATGTTCAGGCTTCACCCTCTGCGGAATAAATAATGTGTTTATTTGTTTAAATTTGTTGGTATATAAACAATTAAATATGTCGTTGTACTTAACTAGTAATTGTTGGTTTCAATTTGCAGATAGTATTCCACTCAATTTGTTGAAATTAAATTTCCTTATAACTAGTTAAATAGCACATGTATATGTAGCTACATAAAAATAAAGATGTATTCTTTTGTTAAAAAGTTATAATTTAATTAATTTAAATCATACTGGATTAATTATTGTACCTTAACCGTAACCGTAAATATTTAATCTAAATAAAAATAAAATTCTGATTGATTTACCGTTACCCGACCTAAATAATATATTCATTGTTCTTCCAATCCTTGCCAGTTTTTTAGCGTGAAGATGAGACAGAGGCAAGGACGCACTAAGACAAAAATTTGATAGGGGCATTTTCAGGATCACCGGCCTACATTTAGTAAGCATATGGGTATAGACATTTTAGAAAATAAATTAATAAACATTTTGACAAATAAATAAAAAATCTATAAACGATAAAGTACATATTTACAGAATAAGCAGTTTTTAAAGCATTTCTCTAGTTTCTGTAATTTTATTTATCAATTCATCTGAATCCAGATTCATAAGCTTATCCTTCTCTATGGCCATTAATATAAAAGATTCTAATTCTTTATTATCATTAGATGCAGTACTTCTTAATCGGTTTTTAATACACTTTAAGCTAGAAAAACTTCTTTCACAAGCAACTAACGTGAAAGATAGTGCCAACATTTTTATATCAATTATAGCATAAGCGTCAGTAATAAACTTGCTACAATTTTTATATGTTAAACATGTTAAACATTCAATCCCGGTTGCATGAAGCGTTGTTAACTCCATTGTTAATATAACAATGTAATTAACCTATAAAAAATTATCTTATAAATCCAATTCCTGGGTTACGGGACACTGACACATGTTGATTTTTCATAGGTTCATCAAGTTGTTACAATAACAATGGAGTTAACAACGTTTTATGCAACCGGCCTTCAACTTCAAAGTCTCTTTTTTCGGTTTCATTTTCTTTAACAATTACATATTCGTTCTCTTTTATGTTGTCCCAATGTAAAGATACACTTATAAGTTCACTAGGTAAATATTCAACAGTAGCTCTTTCGTCGAAATTAATTAAGTGTTCACTTAATTTCTCTACAGCTGATAACGGGATGCCCTCATTGTTTAAATTGGATCTATAAAAGAAAAATCAGAATAAAGTGCTGTGCTTCCTGGAAATCGGCGATTCTTACACTCTATCAGTATCTGAATGATAACGTATTTAAATAATGTGTACCTACCTATTCGATAATATTTTTAATTAATTTCAGCTTTGGTGAAGTTAAATAATAACTAAAAAAATAAATTACAAAATTATGAATGTAATAACAATTTTAATGCATTTTAGCATCGGCCCACCGGGCAGTTTGCCCGAACTGCCAAATGGCCAGTCTCCCCTTGACAGCCTTTCTGTAAAGAGCTAATTTACTATCGATGTGATTCTGATTCGTGTGGTTATCTCCCAATAACATATATTGAATAAAAACTTCGTGACTGTTATATTTAAGAAATGAAAGGATGCGATGATGATATTTAAGAAATGTTTAGCAGTCTTTTGGGCAAAAAATTCAAACGCTATTTTTAAATAGTCAAGCTTTCGGAATAATTGACATTAAAAGTATAGAATAAAGACTAACAATTAGTTGAGATTAATTATAAATTATCATCAATGTAATATATACTTAATACAGGAAATAATAAATAAAGCAGAAATATTAAAAAAACAAATACTTTAAATATCATGGAAAAATACATAAAATGTTAAATAAAATTTTGACAGTTCAAAAACTTTTGATAAACATATTCGTGATTTGCGAGAATATTTAAGAGACTAGAACATTTTGTACTAAGTCGCGACAAATGCTGGTTTGCGTGCGAAAGTGTACGTTATTTGTGACATATTATCTCTCCAAGCGGTATTGAAGCAAATCCGGAAAAAGCACGTGCTGTAGTAGACATTAAACCGCCAGCGACTATTAAGGAACTAAAATTGTTCGTACAATTATGTTTGTGGTTTCGTAAATTTGTACCAAAGTTCGCGGATATTGCGCGACCTTTAACTAACCTCTTGAAGAAGAAAAGTATTTGGGAATGGGAGGAGAGTCAAAATAGAGTTCAATTAATTAAAACGACTACTCACAACAGTACCAGTACTTCGTCAAGCCGACGACCGATTAAATTTCATAAATCGAACTGACGCAAGCCAGTATGCACTAGGTGCTGTACTCCTACAAGGAAGTGACAATGAAGAACGTCCTGTTGAGTATATTAATCGTTTACTTACTTCTGCTGAAATAAATTATACTGTTACAGAGAAGGAAGCCTTAGCAGTAGTTTGGGTAGTTAAACGTTTCCGAGGATACATCGAATGTTCTTCAGTAACTGTTATTACAGATCACCAGCCCTTACGTTGGTTGATGACACTGCGGTCACCATCTGAAAGATTCGCAAGATGGCCTCTGGAGCTGCAAAGCTCTCTGTAAGTACACTACGTCCCAGGAAAAGCAAATGGTGTAGACCATCGAGTCGAACAACCCCCTTAAGAAAGGATTTTTTTGAGCTACAAGCCTTCAAACTTTGAGATTTTTCATTGATCAGACATGACATCACATAAAGCGATTTTTCAGGGGGTCGGGGGGAGCGAATCTCTTCAGGATTTTTGGAGAACGTAGAGGAGGAATGTATCTCCAGTGGCAATTTCCAGATTTTGGTTAACATGTCCCTGAAAGAAATGCCCCACATTTTTAAAACAGTCATTTTCTTGGTTCGGCCAAGTGGCCCGATTTTTTTTTTTTGAGCAGTATATATATAGAATTTATATATATATATATATATATATATATATATATATATATATATATATATATATATATATATATATATATATATATATATTCTATAAATCCGTACAAAAACATGTAATGAGTTTTAAAATTCAATAAATAATCACTTGTTACTAAGTTCATTTTCAGTCAAAATTAATTCTCATCTAATTCTACATAGGTTTTTGTAAGTGGAATCATTTTCAATATTTAATAATTGCTTACGTAATCTGCTATAAATATTATCCAAGTGTTCTTTGTCATGTATATCATGCAGTTGAATACAGGAAGGACAAGTATGTTTGTCATTGGTAATGTGTTTTGGAAGTAAACCAAGTTGTCTGCACTTAAGAAAAAAGAAAATTCGTCTATTGATCATTGATGATATTTTGATGTTTAAATTGGCCCATGTTTTGAAAAGTCTCATCGTATGATCGCCATAGTTTGTACTTATCAATAGACTAATATACATACAGAATGTTACTTATGGATCAAACTTAAATGGTATATATAACATGTCGTTGTACTGATAACGGAACAAAATTATTTTTAAAAAATTCGCGGAATGAATGGTGGTTTACTTAAAGAAAACATAGTGAGTACCACTGTCGTCAACAAAGCCAAGTTATTTTGTTCAATTTAAACTCTGAATAAAATTATAAATATAACTAATACTAATAACTTATTATACGTCAAACGCAAGGTCTGTGTTTTTTCTAAAAATTATTGCTAATGCCATTTCGTTCCGACACCAACCAACTGCGAATTTGGTGGAAGTTTCAAGAAAGAATTGCAAAATTGAAAAAAATTACTTTTCAAAAATCATGATAACTTGGGGCAGAAACAAATCAATTTGATGGAACATATGTATTTTGAAATCTCATCGTCTACTCTTTCGAATAAAACTTTGATAAATTGTTTTATTTTATTCAGAATTGAAGAAACGAACGTCCAAAGTTCAGTTCAGGAACTTTCTGTAGGCAATATATTTGAATTGTAGAACCTGAAATTTTATTAGTAAAGCAAAGTAACTTAAATTAAATGTCAATACTTTTTATTTTATATTATATTTTTATATGACAGATCAATCACAACAGAACAATAATATTTTTTATTTTTGATCTTGTAAACGTATTCCAACAATTTTCCAAAGATTTTTTCACTTCACTTACTACTTGTGTGTTGGCTCACGTGGTTAAGTTTTATCTTAAACATTATTATAATTATATTAAAGGGAGGTGTCTACCCCAAAATCCCGAATACAAAAATCCCGATTGCTTCTATTTAATTTTACTTTATTTAATCCCAGCTTGATAGGATTTTTCCATGAACTTTTATACTTTTTTTGCCCCTGAGTACTGTACTAGTAATAATAATTAGAGATTTCAGTGTCCCTAAAATACTATTTCACTTTTTCCACGATGTCTTCTCTTTCTCTCTCACTCTCTCTGTGACAATTTTTTCGTCCAAGGTAACTCCTTCAAATTTATATGTTGAGGTCACGAGTTAATTAGTTTTTTTTATCAATAATAATAATTATAATAATTTTATTTTTGGTTAAGGAAATACAGAGATTTCTACACTACGTCAAATTGCAATTAATTTATATATATATATATATATATATATATATATATATATATATAAATTATTTTATTGCTTCCAGTATTACACTTTTAAAAAGATTTTTATTTCCTTTACAATAATAATGGATTACAATATGTACTTTATTATTCCAACACTAACATCAGACTGAATTATAAAATACAATTCCAACTCTAGGTAAAATATAATATGATATGTCAGGAGATAGCTGACGCTCCTGAGAAGCAGCTGAGGTCAGGGGTTCTCACCATGTAACACCTTCCTCCTTAAGCAGAAACTCTAGGGTGGAACAACTTTAGTTTCATTAACTACCCTTGGGTTTCCTTGAACTTTCTGTAACATTTTATTTTTGATTAGTTTAACAATAAAATGTAATATTATTATAGCCGTGAAGATGGCGATATAAATGATCAATCCTCTTGAATAGTAGCTCGATTGGATCTGCGGGGACTTCTTGAGTTTCTTGAAGTTGAATTTGGTGTAGCTTGTCGAGTGATAATTTATCCAATTTTAATTCTTCAACTTGTGCTACGGTTGAGTTTCGCATCTCAATTTTTTCCAGTTTTAGTGGGTGACCTGGTATTATCTTTATTTGTTGGAGTAGACATAAAAGGGGGTTTTGAATCCGCATGTTGGTGGAACAACAAACAGATATGTTCCTTGTAAGGAAGCAATAGTGTTTTGCTTGCACATTGTTTGTACCTTCTGATGTTTAGGAAATATTCCAATGTAGTGTGCTTCATTGATTTTCAAAATGATTTCTTGATTCATTGTAACTGGTACCTATGTGTTGACAATTATTTGCTGTAACTTCAGATGACAAAATTGAAATTAAACAGTCTTTTTCTTTCTGTAGTGGTAAGAGACTTGTGCTTTTACACAAAAATTCTGATTGCAGATCGATGCATTCATCATTGCTGTATTGGTATGCATTGTTGCTTAATGATAGTTAAGTTGAGGGTGGAATAATAATTGATTTATTTTCGTTGGGAATTGAGAATAAATGATAGTGTTCGAAGGTTTCTGGATGGACTAGAGAAAATTCTAGTGAAAACATAACATTTTCATCAAAAATGTGTACTTTGGTTTCTATAATATTATAATATTTTAAGAGGTCATTGGCATCAGAAAATAACAGTTGTTTGTGATTATAAATTAAATATAATTCATTAACAATTTCTTTTAGATCTTGATAAGGAATAATACTAGGATGAGAAATTTTTAAATTTGCAAATGTTATGGCGTTTTCCATTTCTACAATGAAATTTAGTATTGAATCGAGATTAAGTTTCGTGTGTTTCTGTATAATATAAGAAATTATAGTTTGTACTGTTTATTGCTTGAACTAGTTCATTCGTCTTATTCTGAATTTTATGTTGATTATTCATAATTATAGTCATTGTCTCATTGATGCTAGACATAATAATTTTTGAGAGTGAAATTTGTTTATTTAATTTTGCAACGATCTTATTTTGATGTGTTTCTAATTCTAAAATATTCTTATGAATTTCATTGGCATCTTCGTTATCCATGTTGCCTGTTATTATTTTTATAATTGAACCTAAAGGGTTGATTACGCCGCGTTTTTGACGTTTTTCGTGATAAAACAAATTCATTTTATTATTAACAGTTTTAATTTCATCGTTTATAATAACTGTGTAAAGAATGATAAAGATCTGAGGTAGCAGCGTCTATTATTACTTTTATTTGTAAGTAATTTTCGTTTATTGAAGTTATTGCATTTTTAATAGACTTAAGGTCAATGTAATGTAAGAAGGTATGGAAAGAGGTCTGTATTTTTGCATGTCCCAATTTAAATGGAAGGATGCCGGGATTAGTCGCCAAATTCTGTATTTGTACTATTTGCGTCTTCGTCATGTGAAGGATCGCTAGTCTGTAACAAAGGAGACTTTTTCAATAATTTATTTTCCAATATTTTTATTTTAGGTTTAACTCGACTTTTTATCTTTTTAAAGTGATAGGTTTTTAATCTTGGTCTCTTTATATTAGATAGGTGAATATTTTTTTAAGTATTACCGTGATCTGGTTTAATTTCCGCGGTCTTTAGTTTCTGATTAATTTTATCAATCTGTTCAGGTTTAAATTTATTCTTTGTTTTACTTTGTTTTTGTTTATTCTTTAGGAATACTGTGTCTGGTATTTCCGGTAGATCTTCGCGATTTTTATTAGCGTAATTTATCGTCTTTTGTTTGTATTTTTCATTTGTTTCTCTAATTTTATTATAAAGCAGTTTAATTTTTTCCTTATGATTAACATTATAGTTATTAACTAATTGTTTTTCTAACTCAATATCTAATGAATGAGAGTCTAAATTTCCTGATATTATTTCGCATGGTTTTAATTTTGTGACTGAATGAATGGAATTATTATATGCTAAAAGTGCATAGTTAATTTTTATTTCAATAGGTTCTTTAGAATATTCTTCCTGATTATTTAATAATCGGATGTGTTCGATAAGGGTTGAATGGAATCGTTCAATCATGCCATTTGATTCTGGGTGTTGGGAACTGACGAAATGTAATTTAATTTTGTGTATTTCTAACAGTTCTCTAATTAATGAATTTTTAAATTCTAGACCGTTGTCTGAAATGACTTGGTCTGGGATGCCATGATGTGTAAAATATTTTACAAGATTACTTACAACTTCAATACCTTGGCCTGAATTTAATTTATAAGCCTGTGCGTATCTTGAGAATGAATCAATAATAGTAAGAAATTTTTGTTTTTCTAAAGAAATTGTGTCTACGTGCAATATTTGAAATGGTTTCGTTGGAGTGGGGGTAATGTAAAATTTTGGTTTTATTGGTACTCATCATATTTTGTTTTCAAACATATTTTACATTCGTTTATGTAAGTTTGAATAGATTTTCTTAAATTTGGCCAATATTATCATGTTTTTATTTGATTTTCAGACTCAACGAGACCACGGTGGTTTGTTTTACTTTCATGATAATTTTGTATTGTTTGTTTAATATCATCTTGATTTTCTATATCTAAAAGTTTTTGAGTATACCTATCAAGGTTTATTTCGGAGTTTTTGAAATATTTCTGAATTACTGAACAAAATTTTTCATATAATGGGTCTTCGAAATATAATTGATACTTCACTTTCGGGACAATATATTCTTTTACAAAATTAACTATATCTCTAACATAATTATTTTTTGATATTTGAATAATTATACGTTATGTGTTCTGAAAGAGTTTTACAATTTTTGGTTTCATTGGATCGTAATGTACTTCTGAAATAATAATTTGATTTTTCCATAGTTAACTGGCATTTCAACAATTGGAATACCTACGATTGGATTTTCTACGTTTGTGTGCACTGTGTCATCATCAACAGGGATTTCTATAATTTCGTTATCACATTCAACAGCTAATGAATTATCAATTTTTTTGTTTTTATCTTCTTTAATATTTTCAGCAAAAATTTTATTAAATTCTTTCATAAAATCAAATATTCCTCCTGAATCTTCAATTGTTTCATTAACATTAATTTGGATTCGTGATAGTGCGTCTGCGTTTTTATTTAAGAATCCTTTTTTATAAATTATTTGATAATCATACTCTTCTAGCTTCAAGCGCCATCTAACAAGTTTAGAATTGGGTTCTTTAAGTGAGAACAGCCATTGTAATGGGCGATGGTCTGTGTAAATAAGAAATTTACGTCCAATCAAATAGGGTCTGAAATGTTTGACCGGCCAAACAACGCTAAAAGCTCTTTCTCTATAGTTGAGTACTTACTTTCAGAGTCTTTGAGTGTGCGACTTGCATAAGCTATCGGTAAATCTGATCCGACTTTTCCTTGTGATAGTACTGCGCCTATTGCAACATTACTCGCGTCTGTTGTCAAAATGTAAGGTTTTTCAAAATCTGGAAATTGTAAGATTGGTTCGTTCGATAATAAATTTTTGCAAATATTAAAACAACATACTCGGTATTTTGAATATCTATGGTTGCAATTTTCTTTAAACATGAAGTCATTGGCTTTGTTAATTTAGCAAAATTTTTTATAAATTTTCTGTAATATCCTAACAGTCCTAAAAATGCTTTAATTTCCTTTGATGTTTTTGGTAAAGGATAATTTTGTATAACTCTGAATTTTTCAGGGTTTGGTTAAATACCGTCGGGTGTGATTATGTGACCAAGAAATGTAACTTCCTTTTTTAAGAATTCTGAATTATCGGGTTGGATTTTAAGGTTACTTTCACGTAATTTTTGAAAAATTTGGTTTAAATTAACCATGTGTTCTTGAAGAAGAAGCTGAGAAAACAATGATATCATCCATGAATACAAAACAGGTTTTATTAATAAATTCTTTTAAAACATTATCCATTACTCTCTGAAATGTGGATGGTGCGTTTTTGAGTCCGAATGGCATTCGCAAATACTCATAGTGTCCGTTTTCAATATTAAATGCGGTTTTCTGGATATCGTTTGGGTGCATTTCAATTTGGTGAAATCCACTCGCCAAATCAAGGGTGGAATAATATTGTGAATGTCCTAATCTATCTAAGATGTCTGTGATATTTGGTATTGGGTAACGATCATCTGTAGTTTTTTCGTTTATCTTTCGATAATCGACTACAATTCTCCATTTTTGTTTTCCGGAGGCATCGGCCTTCTTTGGAACGATCCAAATAGGGGATGACCAGGGTGAGTCGCTGGGTCTAATAATTCCTTTTTCTAACATATTATTTATTTGTTTTCAACTTCGGGCTTATGAATAAAAGGGTATCTATAAGATTTTGTGTGAACAGGTATTTCGTCTGTAGTTGTTATTTTATGTTTTATTTTATTTGTGAAAGTTAACGGTGTGCCTTCACATATCTGAATAGGACTAATTTTTCAATTTGATATTTTTCTTCTTAGTGTGTTCGGTACGAATTAAATTTACGATGTCAGATTTGTTTTATTTTTCATATGATTCATTAAAGGTTGTAGCGTAAAATAATTCAAAATCTGTCTCATTAAATGTGTTTACATTTATGGGTTCGTACAGTTTTATTTCTTGGGGTTCGTTACTAATATTATAAATATCAACGGGTGCGTATCCGTCTTGACAATTTGTTATGCAATCTCTTATTAAACAATTAAATATTTTAGTTGATGGAATTAATATATCTCTGTTATTTACTTTTACGGGAATTTTTAAGTTTCTAAAGTGTGTGGTTCTATACGTGCGAAAAATAATAAATTTTTCTTTGCCTCGTAATGAGATAATTTTATTTCAGTATTCGGTGTTTTCAAAATAGATTGTTTTATATTAAGTTGTACATTTAAGTTTTTAAGGGTGTCATAACCTATTAAACCGTCAAAGAAATGATGAAATTTAAAAAGATAAAATTTAATTTTTTGTCGTCATTAAATTCAGGGAATGCTGGGATTTCAATACAAGAATCTCGTTTAGTTGTTTGGAATATTGAAGAGATGGTAACATTTTCTTTCTTAATATAATTTTTTTAATATTTTTCAGCAATATCTGGGTTTAAGAATGACTTTGTTGCGCCGGTATCGATTAATAATTTTAACGGGGGATTTGAAATTTGAACGTACGGTAAATCTTTTTTATCATAAATCGAGTGAAGCTCTATGTTTGGTTCGTTGTTGGGCTCAGTTCGTGAAAATTTTGATTATTTTCGCAAGGTGACTCTTCGTGATTATTATCAGAAATTTCGTTTGCGTAAAAGATTTGATCTTGTGTGTCATAGTCGGTATAATCTGTCTCGTAAGTTTCGTGATTTTCCTCATAGTACTGTGTCGGTTGTTCGACATTAAATAATTCTTCTACTACGTAGTTTTGTTGTCTTTGTTGGTATGGTGGTCTACTTATCATTGTATTAGGTTTTGGTAAGGTACCATGTGATATTCCGCTCATAGGAGTGGGTCTTTGTTGTATAGGTCGATTTGTGGAGCCTTGGCGTTTCCATACATTAACAGTGTTGGATTTGGGTTTATTTCCAAATACTTGGTGGTTAGTAGGAAATCTTTGTGGTGTTTGGGTAAATCTGGGTTGCAAGTTGATTGGGTTTCTCGGGAATGATTGATAATAATTATAAAATCTTGGTGGTGGTGGAGGTAAAGAATATTGTTTACGAATAGGTAAATTTGAGTTTGGCTTTAAATTTTGAATTTTTTTTCTACTGAAATGTGATCTTTGCAAATGACGGATGTTATCTTCCGAGATGATAAACTGTCTCGCCTCTGCTAGAGTATTAGGTTTCATAGCTCGGATCGTTGATCCTAAAGGCTCTTTCAAACCAGCTAGAAATATTTTTAAAGCGTGTGTGTTATAAAATTTCTTTTTAACACCAGTGATGACATTCGCTTCTTCGTGGTAGTAGAGCACTTAAATTCGACATGACTCTAGTGTAAAATTGTAATGGTTCTTCGTTATCTTTCTGACGTAATTGATCACGATCAAACAATAAACCGTTTTCATCTCTTTGATCGCCAAAATGTGCAGTTAATGCGTCTTTTACTGTTTTCCAATCTTTAGTTGTGCAAGTAGAATAAACTTCACGTGCTGGACCGATTAATTTAGCATAAATGCCATAAATTACAGTAATATTTTGAACACATTTTACGTTCTGTGGGTTTGGATCCCAATAATTATTAATGAGTGTATCAGAAATGTCCAAGAATGCTGATAATTCTAATGGGTTTCCATCAAATTTTGGTACTATATCAAGCAGTTTAGAATCAAATTTGGGGATTGTCGACATGTCTGAATAACTATTGTTTTGCAATGTAACTACCTCTTTTAGTTGTAAAGTTGAAAATAAAGAACTTAAGTCAATATCTAAATTTTTTTTGATATTCTAATTCTTGCTCGTTTTCACTGTTTTCCTCTATGGAGATAGATGAACGCGAGGAGTCTGACATAAAATGGATTATTTAAAAGGAAATCAACTTACCTAAGTAATACAGAAGAAGTCTTCATATCAACCTTGATGGATTCACGATGAATATTTTCGGGCTGTGGTTCTTTTATCAGGATGAACAGTAGAAACTGAAGAATTTTTCTTGATGAATCTTCTTCCAGAATCCAATACGACTGCGCCAATTATTTTATTGCTTTCAGTATTACACTTTTAAAAAGATTTTTATTTCCTTTACAATAATAATGGATTACAATATGTACTTTATTGTTCTAAGACTAACATCAGACTGAATTATAAAATACAATTCCAACTCTAGATCATTATAAATCACTAAATTAAAATGCATTAATAATAAAAAATAATATTGCATACAGATGACAATTTAAAAAATTCAAAAAATTAAAACTTATAATAATAGGAATCATACAAATCATTAAATTAAAACATTAGTATTAATATTTCATTCATACACAACATGTTAAAATTTTAGTTAACGTTCAAGAAATAAAACTTATAATAATAACATAATGACGGAAAACATGTGTATAAAACTCAGTCACAAATACTGAGAACACTAAATATGAATAAAGATATTGAAGCTAAAAATTTAGTCCTTATAATTTTGAATTTTAATAAGTCAATCAATAAAAAATATATCCACTCCAAAGAATTACATTGTAAAAATTCATCTTTAGAGTAGAATGCATGATGGATTAATATTGATTTAATTTTGCCTTAAAATTGTTTTGCTGCCCGATTTATTATATTTTCTGGTAGTTTATTTAGTAATATAATACAATTGTAAACAAAAGTTTTTTTTTTTAACTTTTCATATTCATGTTTAGGGATGTTATACTTGTTATGCCTTGTGTCATAATTGTGAGAACACCGAAAATCGGAAAAAAGATGTGGATTTGTTTTAATATGTGTTAAACATTGCATTATATACAAACTTGGTAAAGTTAATATTTGATGTTTAATGAATATTGGTCTACACTCTACAGTGTTCCCGATAAGTTTTATTGTCTAACAAGCGAACTACCTTTTTTGCAATCTAAAAAGTTTTATGCTGCTAGAACACTGATACCATAAAATAAGACCATAGTGAAATAATCCATAATATGCTAGTCTGATGACGGAAGAAGAAACTTTCTAGGTTAGGTTTCTAAAAATAAAGACAAGCCTGGAAAGTTTTTTACCATGACCTCTAATCAATTCCATCAACCGAAAGAGGTAACTGGATTACTTGAAGATGTATCAAGTTTTTTTTGTTTTCAATAAATATTTGAATTACAGTAAATTCATATTAAAAATGATGCAGAATATTATTGGCTACAAGTTATGTGGTAACCATATCAAATACGAAAGACTATCATATTCAAAAATTGTATTTAGACTTTGGTGGCTGGTCATCAACCGGAACATCAAAGCCAACGCAAAGGAGACGCATCTGTTGCTGTTTAGGAACACTCGAGCCGCTTTCATCTGCCTGCGGGGCACCATGATCTGCCCTTCGCACTTAACTTCGTTCCTAGGATTTTGAATCTTAAACATTCTGAACTGGAGCCTAAACGTCAATACGTTATCCGAATGCAGTACAGGACTTCTCTAATCATCTCAGTATAGGGGTGTCTCAAGGGCTGCTTCACCAGGACGAAACTCCAAACATACAAAACATACAACCTAAGTCCAAAAAGTGCAATGAATGTGTTTATAATTAGAATGGATTATTGTCTTATCTAAAACATCAGTTATTGTCCTTCGTAGTAATCTTCGTCGATGGTAATGCACTTCTGAGAATGGGTGTACAAGTCATGGAACCTTCTGGCGTAGTCGTTCTTAGTGATGACCTTCAGCTGGGTCGTAAGATTACGTTGGATGTCCGAAAATCTTCAGATATCCGACGTAATGTTACGGTCCAACTGGAAGCCATCACTAAAGGCGACTACGCCAGGAGTTTCCAGAACTTTTACAGCCGTTCTCAGATGTGCATTACTATCAACGGGAATTACTTCGAAGAAAACTAACTTCTGTTTCAGGTAAGACAACAATCCGTTCTAAATATATACACATTCACGGAACTTTCTGGAACCTCTGTCCAGAAAGTTCGGTGAATGTGTTTCTATTTAGAAGGGATTGTTGTCTTACCTGAAACAGCAGTTAATTTTCTTTGAAGTATCCCCGTTGATGGTAATGCACTTTTGAGAACGGCTCTACAAGTCCTAGAAACTCCTGACATAGTCGTCTTTAGTATATTAGCTAACTTAACTCAATTTAAGACTATCGGAACATAGGAAAATATTATTAATATAGTAGTGAAAAAACTAAATTGTGTGAATTAATCCTTTATTCTATTAAAACCTATCATCCTATAGGGCCCCTTTAATATTTATGTGTCATTCTTTTCAAAATATCTTTATTTCCGAATTGTAAGATAATAAATTTTAGTAGTTCTTGTTTTGACACACAGCTACTAAGTTGTGTCCAATGAAAAAGAAGATGAAACATTGAAAATTATTTCAATGTAATGTAACACCATGAAATAAAACGAAATATTACACATAAGTCTATTCGGAAGGGGGAAATAAATTAATGTGGAATTTTATTTAATATATATTTAATAATATAGTACAAGTCATAGAATATAATATTACTTGACAATAATGCATCTCTTATCACATCATTTGTGGAACTTTACAAAAGAATCCAAAAATTTTTTTTAGCTTTAATATGAAAGATATTTATAATTAAATTTTAAACTGGAACACTAAAAATAGGATCACAAACAATTTTGAATAACAAGAATGCACAATCTTGTTTTTTATAATAATAAATTAAAATTTAGATACATCTAAGCAAATTTTGTGGTCCTTTATACCGGCGCATTGTGTATTGTTTCGAACTCTAAATTTTTCGTTACTAGAATAGACCGTTTTTTCCCTTTGACGTACGAACATGTGATGCTTAAGTGATCTATCCTTTGTGGCCACGGAGCAAGTAACATGCATCTCAGGAGTGGTTAATCGGCCTGCATATACCATTTCTCCTTCTTTCTCCATATGCCTCGGCGATACCACCAAAGTATATTCTGCCTCATTTTTATGAATCCTAAAAAACATCATAAATTAAATAGCTCTTTTTAAATTTAAAGTATTCCCAATTCATTATTTCGTACACGATTACAAGTAGTGCTATTTCGTCATATAATTATACATGAAAAAAATAGCGTTACGTTGAACCAAGATCAAACTAGTGATGTGAAAGCGTTTAGGGAGTCTTGAAAAAAAAAAACGCTTTTTACATAATACAGAGCATTACTTTTTATGTTTATGTCATATTGACGATTTCATGTAAAATTACTTACATTAACTGCCCATCTGCTGTTTGTCTCATCATTAAATTTTGCATTATCCAAACAATAGATCCAGGAGAAACAAAGTTCACTCTAGAACTTAGCAATAGTTCAAGGCACTTTTTTTTAAGATGTTCCTCTCTGCCTTTGCCACTAGCAGCAAAAAATAATAGATAAGTATTAGTTCTACTTCTGCAAAAATTAGCGCGCGCCCACACACACACACACACACACACACACATATATATATATATATATATATATATATATATATATATATATATATATATATATATTGATTTAAATTTTACACTAGCGTGAGCCGAATTTCGGGTTAATAATGTATTTTGACGTCTGTCTAAAATGTTGTGAAACAATTTTATTTAAATTAGTATTTGAAAAAAAATTCTGCAAATAGCTTATTTTGCAAGGATTCTATCAGAATATTATTATTTTTTTAAATTTATGTATGTATGTATTACATACTCGATTAAAATTCTTTTTCTAAAATCGTCATCTCCAATAGCCGACCAGATAGGTGGGGATGTGGTAACAGATACATCCGTTAGTTACGTACGTAGATGATGACTGTGCATCCCTAAAATTAATCCCACGTGTTGATATTCTGGCTCGCCTGAAATTGCAATATATTACTAAATGAATCATACCCAATAGTGTAAAAATTACTTTTCAAGTTCGTGGAATTCATTAAAGAATGATGCGTCGATGAAGGTTCCAGTCTGCAAGCACTCCCCAAAAAAAAATTTTAATCCAGCTGAACGTCCATTTGCTGCGAATGCAGCAACTAAACGGTCTGGTTTGTTTACAACAAGGACTCCCAAATCCGTGGTAATAAAAACCCTTAACATGAAAACAATATTGTAGTACATATAAAATAATAACATATTAAAACTATGCCACCAATTTCATTAAAGAAATTCCATGTTACTTCAGTAGGTAATACCAGAAAATAGAGCATTTGAGTCAGATACACTATTGGATATTCGGAATTTTTAAAATTTGGGCTTTTAGTGTTCCGGATTTTGAGCCGCACACATTTTTCACCAATCTTGCATACATCATTCGCTCGAGATTGCAAGCAACCATCTGACTCACTCAAAAAAAAAAAAATAATAACTATAACAATCAAAATAACATGCAACCTATAGACACCATGAAACTAAAGTTTAAGTGAGCAGTACATGAAGCTAAAATGGTGATAACAAGAACTTGATATGGTGTATTTGATTCAAATGCGTGTACAATCAAATAATTAAGCTAACAAAATTCTTGTAAAATTTAGAAACCACAAAGTTATCATGGCAAAACTGATTTAAATAATAATAATTACAGATATATAAAGTTTTATGAAAACTAGATATAGTATTAACTGTAACGAAAACAAGACTAAGCAATAAAATAACACTTACTGGATCCCGTAACGAAATGATATTCTAATGATTCCATCTTCAAGGATACGTGCGGCTTTAAGATCGGGTCTGTGGCTAATGTCTACAAGTTCGGATTCTAAATCCGAACACTCATATATTTGAATATCTGCCAAATAAAACATAGGTATAGTTATAAAAAAAATTGTAAGATATGCACAACATTATTATTACAAATCTGACAACGGAATTTAATCTTTTAGAACATATAGGTAGTGTTTCTAAACAGATAGATTTCAATTTCTAGTATATAATCAATACCATTTATTGGCAAGACAGCTCGTAACTTAAATGTGGTTTATTATAATATGTATTTCTGTGTAAATATATAGAATGTCTCATTTAAGTGTAGGTACCACTATTGCTATCTCGAGAACTATAAAAGATACGATGTTGGTTAAATTAGACAATAATGTCTATTTAGCAAGACTATTACAATTAGCAAAAAAAACATTTTTAACCAGAGGTTCTCAAAATATGAAGACAAATAGAAACATATATTTTATTGATTTATTAAACAGCGCATTTCCTGAAAAAAAAATACTTACATTTATTGTAACAATGTATCGTTTTTTATTTAAGGTAGAATTATTGTATACGTATTATTAATATTTATTACAAATTATAATATACTCACTCTCGTTCATATCATTCTGTAAATTCTCCTGGGCATCGTTATTCGCTTCATCGGATCCTAAGTCAGATGAACTTCCCGTATTTAACTCTAAATAATTAAGAGGCGCTATAGGCGATTCTAAGACTAAAATGGTAATAGAATTATTTAAAAATATTCAGATATCTACATTTTAAATTAACATTACCTATTTTGGCATCATTTAAATGATTGAACAATGGGGTTATGGCTTCGTCAACTGAATCCATGAATGGTCTTAAATATCCTATAAGAAATAGGAAAATAAAATACAATATACTTAAATTCGATATAGAAATAATTTCTTACCATCTTGAACAGTCGACGATATGTGCGATTTTATTGGCTCCAAGAAAACTTTTATATCAGTAATAGCATTGTTGATTGGCTTAGGGACTAAAAATAAAATAAATATCATTATAATTGGTCCCTCCTAACAGTTCCCGTCCTTTTAGGTTGCTTCAAAATAAGTAAAGAGGGCATCCAACGTAAAAATTACTTTCATGCTCAATGATGCCCAAGAACTGAATCTTATTTTTCGAAGTATTATAAGCAAGGAAGTCTACGTTCTTATTTTATTATTACAGTAAATTTACTTCCTTAAACACAAACTTAGTATTTATTTTCAGTCGAGAGTTATCATTTTAACTTTAAATATTGAAAAAAGCTTTCAGAACTCATGGTATATAAATAACAATAACTGGGTATAAGTTCTGTAAAAATTTTATTAATAACACAACGTTTCGACAGCAAAGTGCTGCCTTCTTCAGGTGAAATATAAATTATAAACAAATAAATATGTAGTCAAGGATACAAGTTGACAAAATAAAATCAGGGTAACATGGATCAAAGTAAACAAATTATAAACAGAAAATTAACGAAGAATAACAGTTAACCATGACTTATTGATCTCAAAGCCTGTATTCAAGTTCAGATTATTTGAAGATCTCTTGATTTCAATAGCTTCTCTAATAAGTCTTCTCAACCAGTTATTTTCTCTTACTAGAATCCTTGTTTTTTCAAAATCAATACCATGTAGTTCTTAAATGGCATGCTCAGCGACTGCAGACTGGTTGAGAAGACTTATTAGAGAAGCTATTGAAATCAAGAGATCTTCAAATAATCTGAACTTGAATACAGGCTTTGAGATCAATAAGTCATGGTTAACTGTTATTCTTCGTTAATTTTCTGTTTATAATTTGTTACTTTGATCCATGTTACCCTGTTTTTATTTTGTCAACTTGTATCCTTGACTACATATTTATTTGTTTATAATTTATATTTCACCTGAAGAAGGCAGCACTTTGCTGTCGAAACGTTGTGTTATTAATAAAAATTTTACAGAACTTATACCCAGTTATTGTTATTTATATTTTAACTTTACTTCTGTGGTTCCCCTTCACTAACACATTTAAGTGTTGTGACTTGATAGCTCGTAACCGCACTTAACGCGCAAAAATATATACCTCATCTAGATCTGCGAAAGCAGTGTGCCACACCCAAAATGGGTAAAAGGCACGATGATATATTTATTTCTTTATAATTATTTTATATAGAGAATCTCAAGAAACTTGCTTTCTAGACTTCATTGTGAAATTAATCAGTTTTTGACTGTGTTTACTTGAGACCTCAAAGGTGCGCTAAATAAAAATCTCATTTTGTATATTTCTTATCTATTCTCATAACTTAAAAAAAAAACTGTTCATTTACCTTTTTGAACTCCAAAAGTCTCCCTCGTTCTACTAGTCATTTTAAATCCAATGGTTAACATCATTTCTACAGTACTTACTAATTTCTCTGTAAATAATAATTCAATTAAAAAACACACATTAATAATTTTAACTTAAGTGGTTTGACTTAATTACTAAATAATTTTAATTGCGAGCAATAGCAAAACAAGAAAAATAAATCATTGGTGGCTCGTGGTCAATGTTCAGTTGAGTTCTCGAACAATTAAATTGCCTACCATAACTTTTTCCAAATTAACCCCCGATAAATTCATAAAAATTAAACAAAACTGCTCATCGGAAACCGTAAAGTAAATCAATTACATAATACCACAGATATATTTCAAATCGAATTGCATTATTCTGCAGCTAGTGTTCCACTACACGAACAAAGATTTGGAGTGCAGACAAGTTGGTCCGCGAGAATGATCGCGGTTACTCAAAGTTGTTTTATTTACTACGTGGATAAAATATGCCTACAAAGCTATTCAATTATTAATTACGATTAGCAATTATAATTAACAGTTGCTTTTTGAGTTATTGGAAGCAACGGTAGCTTCACACCTATAAAATGAAGTTATTAATTGTAAGTACAGATTAAGAAGCTTGTAAACTGCAAACTTTAAACTTACAATTAGTGGGATAGAGATATCATGTCTCATCTCTCTTTCTCTTTCAACCTTTAAACATCAAGCAGAATAAGAATCTAACCGCCGATCTTGGTAGCGTAGTGGCTATGTCACTTGCCTAGCACGCTAGAGGTCGTGGGTTCGAATCCCACTGAAGAGCATGGTCGTTTGTGTTGTTCTCATAAACTCATAATCATCCACACATGAGGCGGCATATGACCAAAGTAGTTAGTCCGCTTCTCATCTTCGTAATAAAAAAAAAAAAAAGAATCTAACCGTACAATTATCTAAATAGAAAATTGCATGACACGAAACCTTTCTAAATAAGTTTTACACATAAATTATATAGTTTATACAACAAATACTGATTACATAAACAACATTTCAATTTAATTTCCACTAAGTAGTGCAGTTTTAAGGCGCTTCAACCGATTACTATTTACAGGTGGTAATTGTAATTGATAATTAAGTCATTCTGAATGAAGTTTGACTTAAGGCTTAAGCCATCTAAAGAGGTAATTCCAATCTAGCAAAAATATTTTCAATATTGAGCGAATTGACAGAAGGCTGTAACGTAGCGGTGAAATCGAATCGTATTTGAATGACATCTCAAACTTTTTTGAATGATTACTTTGAGCATATTTTTGATTACAAATACAAATTTTTTATTTTTTATTTCTTAAAATTGTTTTGGCGGTTATTGCAGAAACATTTGCGTTGGCCTTGGTTTTCATACAGTAACAAATAACATATTTCTTATTTTTATATTTTGTATCCATTGATGAAACTTACCAATTGTTGACAGAGCACGATGAGGCCGGGAAAGTGAATCATCTACGTCATAAGGGCTGTTTTGGAATACAGCTGTATCTATAAATAAAATTACACAACGAAATAAATGTCAAATTATTGACAATGTTTCAATATTAAGTGATGTACTAAGTGAATATCGGAATAAATAGAAGTGGTGGAATTTTTTAGTACAATGAAATAGCATCACACACGATTAGGTCTAAACAATGATGTATTATAAACCTAGACGTAGAGTTGTCATGCCGACACATCCCTGACGGGGAAAGGAGAATGTTGGCATTGTTTGTACCGTTGTCGTTTGTTTTACGTTGAAAATACAGCGCTAACTCAAAATCTCAAAACAAACTTAGAAAATAATACATTTCACAAATAATTTTTTACCTACAACCCCGTGCCTCCACGTATAGTGCCGGCATCACAACGAACTATACAGTGGCATAGGTCACGCTACGTTAAAATAGGTCTCTGATATTATAAATATTACCTAGCTTTAATTGTAATTTCAAGCTTTTGGAGTAACATTTTCTAATTTCTTCAATATGTTTACATTCTTTACCTTCTAATTATTTTACATGTTGTTTTAAGTTATATAATGAAAGAGAGAGTTGAACAATTGCCTTAAGAAAATATATATGCCCGAATGCTTCAACGAATCTTAAACTAAAGTCCAGTGTTTTTCAACCTTTTTCATTGAATGGCACTCCTGATTTAAAAATAAAAATTCGTGACACCATTAACCAGTGGCGGTTCTAAAATGTGAATGGGGGGAGGGGAGGGGGCTAATGGGCCAGATATTTTTTTTGCTAAAACGAATATTACGCGGAACGCTGGAGTGGGGTCCGAGGAGGGAGAAATTTTTAAAAAATTGACAGTTTGAAGTAGCATTTTATTGCAAAAATAAGCGTTTCTACGTGTTCAAAATCAAAATTAAATTCATTGAATTTTGTCGAAATGTCTACATGTAAAATAATAGTCCAGTTTTATTTACAAAGAGGAATAACAACTTCCTGTTTTATTAAACAGTTTTATAATCACGTTATGGGAACTCAAACTCAAGTCCTATAAAAATAATATACCCGCGGTATAAGGTTTTACAGCTAAAGATACATTCAGTGAAATTCAATTATCTATTGCAATACTCAATCAAAAAAAAAAATTGGCACATTTTTAAAACAATCGAAAAAAAAATACTATTAAATATGAAACATTATTGAATTTTTCTCAAACCATTGCAATAATGTAATTATTTAGTAATAAGTAAAGTAGTATTTGCTATTTGTTGTATGAACAATATAGTTTATGTCTAGAACTTATTTTAAAAATATTCCTTTCTGTTTTGATAAAATTAGGGTTACGTACTATGCGATTTCAAGTTTCAGACAGACAAATTAAAAAAAGTATATATTTATTGCAAAGTTTGACGTTTTCAAACTACTCATTGCTTATCGTAATTGATAATTGGATAGCACTGAATGTTGCTCTAAACAAACAAACAATATAAAATAAATACCTCTTTCCTTACGTTCTGATCCTAGACGTCCATTATCTTTCTCAGATCTTACAGACTCGCCATTGCTCAATATCATTTCCCGTTTATTGTGAGTCCTGCGAGCACCGGATGGTATATTTGCGTCGCAAGCTGAAAAATTAAATTATTTATAAATCATTTAATTGAACCGCGACAGTCGGAGCGCTGAACAAAATGTGATAAGTAGCACAATACTTGGTTTATATTCATTACAAGCATCTTCACGAGAAGAAATCATATCAACGGGTAGACATAATTACAACAACAGGTAGTAGGAAAATCATGGGGATAAGTTTAAGTGAAATAAGATGATGTTAAGAGGATACTCCACGAACGAAAATTTATATCTTCTTTGTAATAATTTTGACCTGAATTATTATTTACTTACTTTAAATTAAAAAATCTGATTACAATATTAGAATAGGGTTGGCGAATAGAACATAAGGAATTTTAGTTCGTACAAAATTTATATTTATTTAAAAAGTATATTTGCCAGAAAAAATTCCAAATACCACGAGAAAATGATGCTATTGTTATACAAAATCATATTTTAAATTCAAATCGCCGAAACTTAACTTAAAGTAAAAGTAAGAAAATTAATAGTAATATATAAAATGAATTGGTTAATTTTCGTGTTGCATGAATGCGATTAGATCTAGTTATGGTTTATAAAAAAATACTATTTAACAATATATTGTTTGTCCAAGTGGCAAGGTTGGTAAATTACGGGTTGATATAGTTACGATTTGACTAGAGTTAATTGAAAAAAAAAAGAATATTTACCTTTCATATCCGCAAATGCTAGAGTAGCTATAATATTTCGCATATCACGAACTCTATTATGAAGAGATAAGGAGTATTGTGGCAATTTCATTTCATTTTTGGATGAAATTAAACCCTTAGAACTGGAGTCTTCATAGAGCATTCCGTCGTCGATGCTACTTGAACTTAAGCAGGAAGATACACCACTACTGCTAGAGCCATTAGGTCGTATCATTGAAGAAGAGTTACTCAAAGGTTCATCAATACTATTTGTATCTTTATTATTAAATTTTACGGCCACATCTGATACAATTGAGATCCTGGACTGTCTATCGGTAGAGATATTGCGTGTAGGGTAAATGCCAACATTTTTGTTATGTCCCCCTATGAAAATGAAAATATATTTTTCAGACTTATTTTGAATATGAATATTCTCTATTTCATGACCACTGTTTTTGATAAAATATAATAAGCACACATGACACTGTCGAAGTTTGTAGTAATGGCTATTTTTAAATCCAACAGAATAAAAAAACGGTACTGGTACTAAGATTCCCGGAGTAACGTCCAGTTGTTTCTTTATCTTATTAAACAAAGTCTGAACAACCTTATGTTCAGGATTGTCTATAAAATATTTTGTCAGATAGATTTGTTGAAGAATAAATTAATTCAAAATTAGAGTGATCCATTTGCAATTTCCATTTGATTAAACTTTTGAATGCTGAAGAAGTTATTGGATGTTAAGAATATATATCAAAAATTTTGACAAGGCATGAAATAAATGTAAAAATAATCAAAACAGTAATAACATGTACTCTCTTAATTCTATTTTATCTTATTGATAACAGCTTTACAAAATATTAAAAATTATTTATTGAACTATATTAATAGAACAGCATACATTTAATATCTAGTAATATGTCATGCTTACAATACATTACTCATTTTTGTTAGTACCTATGTTGCATGCAAGTTGCATTATTAAGTCAACACTTTAATAATTTTAACAATAAGAGTTTAGAAAAAGTTACTTTTAAAATAATAATAAAACATTAAATTCGACAATGTAGAAAATTAACTATAAATGAAATATCTCTAAAATCTTGAGTATAACATTTCAAATAATCATGCATAAAAATCATACATTGAAAGCAAGTGTAAATAATGAAAATATTAATAGCAGTCTGTAATCATTAATTTATCAGGCAAATAAATTTATTACTGTAAGAAACAAATATATTAATAATATAAATATTAGGTATATCAAAGGTAACGAAAGAATTCGAATATAATCTGTACACATTCATATTTGTAGCTAAATTTCTCCCAGTAATTATTAGCCCAACAACATTCTATAATAAATAAAACATATTGAATGAGCTCATCATTAGCACCTCTGTACATGCAGCCTATAATAATTTTATATACATACCTCTCTTTCGTTGTTTCGATATATCACTTGCAAATCTTACAGATTTACTATTTCTGGATGACGAACGTTTATTTGTAAGTTCTAAGGAGCATATATGTCGAATTAATTTAATTTAGATGAAATTTATGAATAGGAAAAAGAAAGCTTACCTCTTACATCATTTCCGAACTGGGACACTTCAGTGTGGGTACGGGTATAATCCAGGGTTTCGAATGGTTCAGTAAATTCTACACATAAAATACCTACATGGTTAGATTATGAGCTTATACACAAAACAATGTTAAACATATTTGAATTGCATTTGTCTTATGAAAAAAACTAAAAACTTAGTTGATATTAGAACTAAATTGCAGAAATTAAATTCAAGTCGTCATTATACATAATTTTTAACATAAAAATAAAGCAAAAATATGTCTCATCCACGTTAAAGGTCTATTCACACATATCAGTGACGTGTCAGTGCCGTGTCAGTTCAGTGACAGTGTCAGTGAAAAATAAAATATCGTTGCATATAGTTTAGCTTAAACTGTTCACACAAGCCCGACACAGTGCCGTATTTTTCGTTCAGTATCAGTGCAGTATCCGCTTCGTGAAATTATATATCGTTGCCAACGATATTTTTACTATTTCACTGACGTATTGTACGCAGTCGTGCAGCTTACTTGTTAATTTTTTGTGAATAAAATTATTAATTTTGTGTCTGTAAGCTAAAATAATTACTGACAACTGATGAAACTGTACGGATATGTGTGAATAGTAGCCACTGATATATTACTGATGTTACTGAGACTGAACTGATACGGCACTGACACGGTACTGATATGTGTGAATAGACCTTAAATAAGGAAAAGTAAATCACTTTAAAGCACCTTGCAATGCCACTGAGTATTATAATAAAGTGTAGTTTTTTCTTATGATAATAATCTATTACTTGTAAATTCTTGGGGAGCATGTGTATATTTTAATTTTATTTCATTTAGATGTAAGTACAGGTATAATCCGCGGTTTTAACTGGTTCACATAAAATACATAATGGTTAGATTATGAACTTATACACAAAACAATGTGTAACAATATAGAATTGAATTTGTCTTATAAAAAAAGTTAAATCTTTGTTTCACAGAATACATTAAATCGCGACTAACTGTGTAAGACCAAATTAATCATTATTTTTTATACTAATTGTATGCATAGTGCATTCAAACTCTGTTATAATAGCTTTGAACACCAAATAGATGTTTCCCGGGCAATTTGAATAGTCGAATATTTAATCCAAAAGAGCTCGAACAAATAAAATTCAATTCATCATTATACGTAATTTTTGAAATAAAAGTAGAGCAAATAACAAAAGGTATATCACTCTTTAAAGGACCTTGAATCGACATTCAATATTATAATAAAGTCTAGTTTCCTCTTGCAGATTTACCATTGCTCGATGGTAAACTACAACTAAGGAGCTTATATTTCAAATTAATTTAATTTAGATGAAATTCATGAATGAAAGAAAGAAAACTTACCTCTTACATCATTTCCGGACTGGGACACTTCAGGGCAAGTACGGGTATTATCCGGGATTTCGACTGGTTCAGTAAGTTCTACACATAAAATACCTACGTGATTAGATTATGAGCTTATACGCAAAATGAGACAATTGAATGCAGCACCATCTATCACAGTAATAAGAAATTTTTTTAGATAAAATTTACTTATTTTTTTATGCTTTGCTCGAATCTATAATAAAAAATAAGGGATCCCATTTAATTTTTCAAAGCTACCCCCACCCCCGTCCATCCGTGGGGGTAGGGGGGTTGAATATTTTACATAATTACCTGTCCCCTCTAAATCATTAAACTTTTACCTGAGACATTTTTCGTTTCGAAGCGTAGGTCTACAGATATTTCAGGTGGTAAATTAAAATGAGACACCCAGTATATGCATCATAAATTGCTTCGTTTTATGTATTTTGTAAAAATTGCAGGTGAGATATCGTATGTGCATTTCAATGTACTAACAATGGTTACAATCAAAATACAATTTGCCGCCCCCAAAAATTAGAAAAAGTAAGTAAATAATTTGCTTATAAAAGAGTTATGTTATTTGTTTACATATTTATATCTCTGCAATATTATGAAAAATCATTTTTAAGAAAAGAATATCGGTAATATTATCCGATCACATTATCCAACATTATTGAAATATTCTACTTGTGTCTTTTGAGAACTTAATGTTGATCCACGTATGGGATACATTTTGTGTGGTGTATTTAGTAAGTCAGCCGCCCTTATATATTGAGTTAAACATTGATAATATAATTATAAAAATGAAAATAATCAGCCCTCATTAGAAAAACATTAGTTTGATGTTGGACAAAGCAGAACACTTATGTTTCTGTATATAGGTACTTGATATTCCCAGTGAACCTTTGGTTTTGGATAAAGATGATAAATAATATTTTAAGATAAAATGTATTAAAAAAACTTACGTATTACGGAATCTTGAAATTCAGGTTGTTTTGGGCATTTGCTCCCATGGTTCGGGAATATGGACGGCACAACTAGCAACAGTAAACAAATTAAAATTTAGCTTAATTATAAATGTCTACCAATTATTAATTTTTAGTTTAGTTAGTGATTAAAATTTACATTTTACCAGCTTCACAATAGTTATAACCATTGAGTTAGACTTAGATAAAAATCTACAAATATACCTTTTGTATATAATAGTTTAACAGCTTGAAAAGTTATTGTAAATTTTGATCAATGAGTAAAATCAATTGTCTAAATGCCCAACTATAACCCTATAATTTATCTGCTCTGTTAACTAAACCACGAAGTGGCAGAATAAATTTCACTGTTTAAAAAAGCGTGTGTTAGGCGTCGTTGAAACATTTAAATTAATAATATATAAGAAAGAACACTCAGTTATCGCATCAAAACTTCTGTTACTTTCCAGCTACATTTACCACCTTATTGGAATTATTATCCCGTCGGTCCAGTTAATCGGTCCCACTGCCTCACAGCCGTTGGTGGGATACTATACGCTGATGAGTTCCAATAGAAACAAAACGCGCCCATAGTTACCAATTGACTGGACTGGTTGGTCAGTAGTAATGATTTGTTATTTTCAGAAATTGTAAAGTAAAGTTTAGAAACGTTAACCGAGTGTTGTTTTATTTGCATTACATTTTATTTGTGAAATTAAACATTGTGATATCAACAATTTGGCACAATAGGAAGAATTTTGATTTAGTTCCATATCTTAAATATATGTCCCTATAACCAAAAACATGTATTAAAAATACTAAATTACTTCATAACTAAAACAAGCCTAATAATATTCAACTTAGTTTGAAGTTATTAAAAAATAAACTCACTATTGTCATTTTGTTTTCGCTCATTAGATTCCTCTAAACCCGATTTTTCAATACCACGTGCGACTCGTTTCCCTGAAACAATCACAAAGTTGTTCTCAGCATATACGTTGTGATGAAAATGGAAGAATATCAATAGCCTCAAAGAGACCTAAATTATGGAATACGAAACAAAAGATTAATAGGAAGAACTACAATCGCTTGAATAATATAAAAGCATACATTATATCATGTATATCATAAGATTATCAAGGTGACTAAAACTGTAACTCACCAATTCTAGGCTGTCTTGGTTCTTTAGGTTTATATGCCGTCAAAAGTTTAAGAAGCCGCACTTGTTGTGTAGTACCTGAAACAATCATAAAGGTGCTCTAATTATAACAAAGGGTAATGAGAATGAAAGAAGATCGATGACCCAAAGGATCCATATATTATACAAAACCAACTAGCTGAAGAAAAGAAAGAAATACATCCATGTTATATAGGTCCGAAAAAATCTATTTCGAAGGCCCTTAAAAATTGAATAATATTATGTGTTACAGCTTATTAGGCTATTCTAAACCTGTTTAAAGCTTCCGCAAGTCCCATGAAAATGGCCATTATTAGCGTTTTTTGAGGTTTCACTATATAAGTATGAAATTGTACATACAAATTCGCCCCAAAGCGGCTTAAATATGAATATGAATTTTTTTGTGACAGCAGTATTAGGATTTTTTTGGCACAAATTTACGTTTTAATGTTTGTTGAAAGTTAAAATGGCTCCATAATACAAGAAAAACATTAAAACGTTATTTTCATTTGGCACACCCCTAGCTGCGTGTCATCAGCATATATATGAATGTTACTAAATGTAATAGATTTCCAAAGGTCAAAAATATAAATTTAAAATCGTAATGGGCCACATAGTGAGCATTGTGAAACTCCTCTTTTCAATTGCAATGGCTCAGAAATAGTACCAACTATTCTATGAAATCGATTTCTTAAATAGTTGCCTATCAAAGTTCTACTGTTTTAATCAAAACCTAAATACTTTAATTTAGATATGAGTAAGCCATGGTGTAGTATTAAACGCTTTACTAAAATCAAGCATTAAAATCCTTTCTGTGCGCCAATTATATTTCAGGTAGAATGCTACTATTTTCAAAATATCTATTGATTTGAGAAACAATAACTTTTTCTAATAATTTAGATAGTGTGAGCAAAAAACTGATTGACCTAAGGTCATTGTACAATATAGGACTTTTGCATTTTTCTATTGGTTTTACTAACTCTATCTTCTAGATTTCCGCCACAACATTTCCAGTTAGGCAGGAACTGATGATGTGTAATCGGTGAAATTACCAAAGAGAATATTAGTTTTATCATTTTTAGATTAATATCATCAATTCTCATTGCTTGAGAAGTAAGAGAGACTTAAATATGCTATGTATTGATTTTACTGTTACTAGTTAAAAAGAAGACTATTACATCATTGAAATAATTGAATAAATTGAATAAAAACACCTATTGGATTGGAGGAAACTACACTTTATTATAACATTATATGGCATTGCAAGGTGCTTTAAAGAGATTAAGAAATGAACTCACCACTTTTTAATAATGTTTTTGTTTCTTAGACTTAACGAAACTGGGTTTTCCAGCACCCAGCCTCTTTTGTTCACCAGAAACAATAATATATTTGCAATATTAAATTGTAGTCAAATATAAAAAGTAATTAAAATAGGGGAATATTGAAAAAAATACTCATAAAATCTGCAATATAAAACTTAAGACGAAAATAATGACATTATCTACTTAGATTATTCAAAAGCATTCTTGTGTAACAAAATAAAGAAGACAAAGAATAAGAATAACAACATCTATTTGGATTTAAGGAAACTAGACTTTATTATAGTATTTAATGGCATTGTAAGGTGCTTTAAAGAAATTAAGAAATGAACTCACCACTTTTTAATGGTCTTTGTTCCTTAGGTTTAACTAAACCAGTTTTTTCAGCACCCTGCCTGTTTTGTTCACCTGAAACAATTATTATTAGCAATATTAAATTGTAGTCCAAGATATGAAGTAATTAAAATAGGAAAATATTGAAAAAAAATAGTCCTAAAATCTGCAATATATAACATAAGACGAAGAGAAAGACTTCAACTACTTAGATTATTCAGAAGCATTCTTTTAGTATCAAAAGTAGTGCAAGATACTATAAAGTAACAAAAATAATACCACCAGTTGTGGCGGAGATTGTTTTTTTGGTTTAACTAAACCCGATTTTTCAGCAACTGCTGTATTTTGTTTACCTAAATCAATCATAAAATAAATAAAAAGTATACAGAAATAAATATTGTGTAATCCAATAAATGAATTGATGGGAATGGGAGTACATCGATAACTGAAAAGAGTCTCAAATTGTGTAACACAATGCAGAAGACAAAGAATAAGGAGAACAATATCTATTTGGATTGGAGGAAACTACACTTTTTTATAGTATTTAATGCCATTGCAAGGTGCTTTAAAGAATTAAGAATTGAACTCACCAATTTTTAATGGTGTTTGTTCCGGATTAACTATACCGGTTTTTCCAGCACCGTGCCTGTTTTGTTCACCTGAAACAATTATTATTAGAAATATTAGATTGTAGTCAAATATATTAAGTAAGTGATATAGAAGAATATTGATTAAGGACCCTAAAACCTGCCACACAAAATATAAGGCGAAGAGCAAGGACTATATCTACATACTTGGATTTAACAAATCATTAGCTTTAGTATCAAAAGTAGTGCAAATTGTTATAGTTATTAAAAAATAAACTCACCAGTTTTGGACGGCCTTTGCTCGTCACGTTTGACCGACTTCACAACACATTTTACGTTTCGTTTATCTGAAACAATAAATTAACAATTATATTTAAGTATGTAGTCCAGTCAAATTAGGATTTTGCCTGAAAATTTTTTTCTCTTTCTTTATGTTTTTTGGTTTGTCGCCTCGTAAATTTCCTGCTTAAAAAGTTATAAGTGAAAAAATCGGGGGGGGGGGGGGGGGGTTGGTTTTTTCGATTTTCTCGTAAACGGTTGATATTACGGTAAAAAATATCATTGTAGATAATACAATTTTATTCAAGAAACCTCTTTATCAAGTAGTACCGGTTTCGAGAAAATCAAGAAATTATATTTAGGTAGTTAATTTAAATCAAACTAAAATATTGGTTTATCCCACAAAAGCGGTTGACATTTTTTAAAGAATAAAAATACCGATTTCTGGTTTCAAGCATATTCGCACTCTGGTTAGCTATAATACATATATACATATTTCCCGAGAAAACATAAACAATTTTGTGTTTAAATTACTGTAAACATTTAATGAAATTATACACTTTTGAGTTCTGGTTCAGCTGTAATATATACATATACCCGGGAAAACTATAATAAATGTATGTAATTTTCTTAAAATTTTGTGTTTAAATTTCTGTAAATATTGCACGAAATTAAATATGGACTTCCGTTTTAATTTAAGTATTTTTTAATTTCATGTTTAAATTACGGTAAATCTTGAATGGAATCAAATATCGACTTCCGGTTCTCGGCATTCGATTAGTCAGAAGTAATTATGTAACGTTGAAAATTTATGCTAATTTGTGTAGGGAGGGATGATAGTAGCAAAAAGTTTGTTTCTGCGAAGACAAGGATTGCAAGCTGATTAAATACAACAAATTGAAATTTCTGTGTCAATTTCATCTGAACGAAGGCCCTAATAAATTTCTGAAATATTGTGCTTAATATATAAATATCTGATAAATCGAAAACCGAAAAATTGATATTTGAATCTGTTAAAAAATTATAGCATATTACACATAAAATTTGAAGAAAATTATATATTAACTAAAGTCCGCAAAAATGTAAGAATAATGCTACTAATAGAAAAATGTCCGGGCAATCAACCTGATAACTAGTACTTGATCTTTGATTCCGTTAAAAAATGACAACCGTTTTTGTGTTATGACACAAACTTTATTTAAATGGAAAGAAAATTTTTATTTTTTATTTTTTACAATTTTCTCGAAATCTATAACACTTACATAAAAATCATTAAATACCTTTTCTATGGAGAATTTTATATTCTACAATTTCGTACATACCAGTTTTTATCGTAATATTAACCGTTTACGAGAAGATCGTAAATATATCTTTTAAAAAATCCGATTTTTAATGGTTTTTCGCTTATAACTTTTTAGGCAGAAAAGTTATGAGGTGGAAAATAAATTCATGTTCAGCAACCCAAAAAAC
Source organism: Poecilus cupreus (assembly GCA_963942605.1). Lineage (NCBI taxonomy): Eukaryota > Metazoa > Arthropoda > Insecta > Coleoptera > Carabidae > Poecilus > Poecilus cupreus. The sequence continues at coordinate 36,756,889 of OZ012715.1, read as the reverse complement.
ATAAAGTAAGAACTGGAAAAAAACTCTTCCAAAACTTTCCAGGCAGAAGCTTTTTTTAATCTAAAATGACTGGACTAAAGGAATAATAAACAAGTGTAATGAAATATGACATTATAACAATCGTGCAAACTTAAATTGCAATTAAAAAACAATAAATCTTATGAAATTTGTATTCGTCGTTTGAAAACCACTTCCTAGTTCAGTTCTATCTGCCTAAACCTAACGATAATTATGTCAAATATTTTCTGTATCCACTACTGAGTTCATAAAAATGTGGAAACAATATTTCTGAAAATTTAAAAACATAATACTGATATAATAACGTACTGTTATCTTAGGACAAATAATTTATTGAGCACTATAAAATTCGGGAAATATTTTAGTTTAAAAAGAAAGAAAACAATATCACAAATTTGACTTACCAAATTTCGAACAAGAGGTTTGCGATTCTGCCACATTACTCTGTGCGTCTTTGGACACATTTTTTTCCGTCGAAGACTGCGACATTCTAGCAGATTTAATTCCTATAAAAAATTATAATATTACGAAATACTTTTAACATTAGTTCACTTGTATTTCAGATAATTTTAAACTAAGTTCAATAAAGGTTGTCTGCGCGAATTGTTTTTGTTATAAATATATATTCACCTTATTTATTCATTTTGAATGCGCTTTCAATAAAAAATATAGTACGGCCCAAATTACTAGTAGAATTATACATTTTGCTGGACAAAGGTGTATGTAAGTTAAAAAGCATTTTGACCTACTTAATTTTCAGCCAGTATGGCGCGATATTCATTAAATTTTATTTCAAATTAAGGATACAATAAAATTATAATATTATATTTACAGAACATTACAGGATATAACATATTATAATGGACCAAAAATTGGTTTGTCCACAGTACGTCCTCGGTTTTATAGATTTATAGATCGCGCGGATTTTTGTTGACTATCGCGCCGTAGGACTATCCGATTACGAGCGTTGTTAATACCTACGGAAGATCGAGAATCTGCTGTCTATGGTTTTTTGCATAGACTAAGAGGCAAGTAAAAATCTTTTCGGCAGTGAACTTGTAAAAATTATTTAATTAAAATGCATAATTGCTTCTCTATTAAACTGCTTAACTGTATTAATTTCTTGTTCATTTCAGATTTTGTTATGTGGCAGATATCTAGTGGCATATGTAAGTTTTAAAAATGATGCCTTAATTGAAGGATTTCGCTACTTTATAATAGAGACTTAAAGCTCATTTCGGCTTTATATTTCCATCATAAGTCAAAATAGAAGGTAAAAGTAAATGTGGAACTAAAGATCGCAAATACCACAGTATAAGAATTCACACAGTAGCGACACATGATCACAATATTTCAGTAGTGCGGAGTCGGGAAGATGCCCTCTTAGTGTTCGCTGATAGGCTATCTTAGTAACCATAAAAAAGGAAATATAATTGTAGTATAATATAATATACATAGTATGCCATGTAAGCAATATATAATGTCATAAAAGATCAATAAAAAACATAAAGTACATTATATTGCATAGGCGACGAAGATAATAGGAAAACGACATTAAATACAGCAGATGTTTAATGGTAGAAAATAAACAGGCAATTGAGAGAAGAATAGGTTAGAACACTTGACAGCTATTAAAAATTGCGTGTATCCAAGAGAGGTGTATGATTGCACATATGCAGAAATAATTAATGCATTAAAACAGTTACATAGTCCCACATCTACTGTATTTGCTGCTAGAATAGAACTTGTACAAGCAAAAAGAAATGACGGCGAATCATTTACTAATTTAGCTAGTCGATTAATAAAATTAAGCAGTGAATGTAATTTGGGATCTTCCTTAGATGAAAGACTGCAAGATCAATTCATCGGAGGTATTAAACATGAAAAATTAGGCATCGAAGTAAGAACAAAAGAAAATGAAAAATCAGTTACATTTCAACAAGTACTGGACTTGGCATTGGCGTTAGAAAGAGCAGAAAATGAAATGTACCAGAAAAAAGTTCAAAAAATTACCAAAACTTTGAATTCAGATAAAGCCAATAGAAATGATCAAAACACTGGAGTTTAATTGGATGGTATCATGATTACTGGAAAAAATGATGAAGAGCACACACACACCCTTTAAAATAAATATTAGAAAGGATGCAGGCTGCGGCAAGGTAAACTTTTGGCAAGATGTCATGTACTTATGACCCAGAGTTGATAAATACATCCTAGAGAAGAAAAAATTAAAACGTACCATTACTTATAGTGTGGCACATCTGAAGTTGCGTTGGACATAAATATGAAAATGGAGTAAGAAAACCTATAGCATTTGCGTCTAGGAAATTATTGGAGGCTGAGAAGAAATATTCATTAATTGAAAGGGAAGTACGAGCTTTAGTTGGTTTTGAAAAACAATACATTTATGGTAAAAAAAATTAACCTTAATTATCGATCATAAACCATTTGAAAGAATTTTTGGAACAAAAAGAGATTTGCAAAAAGTCGCAAATAACAAATTAAAAAGATGGGCATAGAGTTTAACAGGATATAATTATGACATAAGAGCATAGAAAAGGTGAAGAAAATACAATAGCAGATACATTTCCAAGATTACCAATAAATGAAAAAGGAATTGTTTTGGATGAAAGAACGATAAGAAGATTAACACAAGAAATGTTAGAAGACATTAGTTTAACTGAAAAAAGTTAAAGAAGATGTTAAAATATGATTCAGTGTTAAAACAAGTAAAACAATTTATTGAAAGTGGATGGCCTTTAAGAAATAAAAATTTGTCTGAAGAACTCTATTCTCATTTCACACGAAGAAATGAATTATATTGTGAAGATTGTCATGTGGAATGGACGAATAGTAATCCCAAAAGATTTAAAACGAACTACATTAAAAATTTTGCATGAAGAACATCCAGGGATTGTAGCAATGAGATCAATTTCAAAGTCCAGTGTTTGGTGGCCGAAATTAGATCAACAAATTGAAAACTTTATTTAAAAAATGTGAAAATTGTCAGAAGAAGATATAAAATAAAGCGGAAGTACCATTATTTTCATGGAACATACCGGAGAAACCATGGGAGGGAGTACATATAGATTTAGCTGAACCAGTAGATGGACAAATGTGGTTAGTAGGTGTAGATGCCTATACCAAATGGATTGAAGTTGAAATTATTAAAACAACCAGATTTACAATCATCAAAATTTTAAGAAGAATTTTTGCAAGATTTGGATTAGCGAAAAAAATTGTATCACATAATGGACCTCAGTTTATATCTGAAGAATTTGAAAACTTTTGTAAAATGAATGGCATTGTTCATATAAAAAATACACCTTATCATCCAAAGACAAATGGATTAGAGGAACGATGTGTGAGAACAATTAAGATATGCAGCAACAAGATTATTTGAAAAAGACCCAGAATTAGCTATGCAACAAGTATTAATTGCATAGAGAAATTGACCTCAGTAAACTACAAAAAGTATACCAGTTTAAGAGAGAACTTAATACAAGAATGACTTTTTTAAAACCAGATATAAGAAAAACAATGGACAGGAATTTGAGCAAGCAAAAATTATATCATGACAAAAATACAAAACACAGATAATTCAAACCTGGAGATACGGTTTGGGTTAAAAATGAAATGGGAAAGGGATGGAAGCCAGGAACAGTTGAAGAAAGAAAATGAGATATGTCTTATGAGATAGAAATTGATAATACTAATACTACTAAAAAGAAAAATGCCGATAATTCCAACAATTCTTCAACTAATCAATTCAATGAAGAGGTTCGGGACATTACAGAAGCCGAAGAATCACATTCAACTGTTATTGAACCACGAACATCGATACGTATATCAAAACAACAAATATGATATTGAGATGACGACAACTTGAAAAAGTAGGGAGAAATGTAGTATAATACTAGCCGTCCGCTCTGCTTCGCTGGTCTGACCCCTAGGCTCTGCGCCACCGAAGAAGATTACAACTAAAAATGTAAAAATATAAATTGAGTAGTCTCAAATAACTTCCATTTAATACCAACCAATTGGCGAAACAAGCTCGTCACTATGTTCCACGCTTCCATGTCAGTACATTGACGAAGAAAGCTCGTCACTTCGTTCCTCGCTTCCATGTCAATACATCGGCGAAGCAAGCTCGTCACTTTGTTCCTCGCTTCCATTTCACTGTATTGCCAAAAAAAGCTCGTCACTTCGTTCCTCGCTTCCATGTCAGTACATCGGCGAAGCAAGCTCGTCACTTTGTTCCTCGCTTCCATGTTACTACTTTGTGACACTTGAGTTTAAATTTCTTCCGTTAGAAATTTAATTTGATACCAAAGACAGTGAGATTTAAATAACATTTATAAAAACCAATTAACTATCGTCCAAAACAACTTTTTGACACTTGAGTTTAAATCTCCTCCACGAGACCTTTAATTTGATACCAAACACGGTAGGATTTAAATAACATTAAAAAAAACAATGAACTATTGTCCAAAACAACTTTTTGACACTTGTGTTTAAATCTAATGAGTAAGGCCTTTAATTCAATACCAAACACGGTAGGATTTAAATTACATTTATACAGAACAATTAACGATCGTCCAAAATAAAATTATGACACATGATTTTAAATCTCTTCCGTGAAACTTTTAATTTAGTACCAAATACGGCTGGATTAGAAATAAAAAACAATTGATGAGTATTCAAAATAACTTTTTGACAATTCTACAAATTTAGATTAAAAAAAAATTCTCAAGTTGATTATAAATATTTAAAATGACCTTTTTATATTAGATAAGTAATTAATTTATATCAATTTTACCGCCTAAAATACTTAGAAGCATAAAAATAATAAACATTTTTGTGTTATATTAGAAATTAGCTCATTTGCATTTTACCGCCTAAAATCCTTAAAAGAATCGAACTTGACGAACAAAGACATCTGTCAAATTTATTTTGAATTTGAAAAAATATGGAAAAAAATATCACAATTAAAAAAATTACAAAATAGTAAACATGTATGCGCATATATTCTAAACACAAATAAATAACCAAACTTGTCTAAATAGACTAAAATAAAAGTAATTTACAGATCTGTCAAAAATGACACGTTATTTAATTTTTTTTAAATTGTCTTTAAAAGTATTTACAAAATAGTTCACAAGTTTGCTTATTAATTCTAAACACATATAAATTTACAAAACATCTTCAAGTTGTCTAGAATAAATGTAATTTATATCTAAAGGTGGAAACAGATCCGTCAAAATGACAAATTGATCACAAATTTTGGAAAAGTTACAACTAGAATCAACAAACACCACTTTCATAGCAACACACACACTTTGATCCGTAAACGCATTTCCGCCTTATTTATTTAATATCTCGCACATCATGTGTACTAAAAATGTGAATTCATAAAAAGCGCTATTCCCAAAAAATCTCTAACTTCCGGTAAAGGTTTCACTAAAATCCGTCAAACCGTCTAGGTTGTAGAGCTGCGCACAAATTTTGGTTACTATTAATTAATTAAGCCTTTTAGTATATTGGATAATATACATAGTATGTCATGTAAACAATACATAATATGTCATAAAAGATAAATTAAAAACATAAAGTAAAATATAATATAATTTTGTATAGAATATAATTTATATTACAACAATATGTCAGAGTCAGTTGTATCTGTCAAATATCAAGCTACAGTATTTCTGTCATGTTAAGTTCATAAAATGAGTGCAAAACAGAGACGTAAACTTATTTGTATTATAAAAAATTGTAGGAACTTTTGGTAAACCGTAGTTTATTATTGTGAAGTTAGCAACGGATCGCCAATAATGTATGTTAGATATGACAGTTTGTGGTGGTGCAAGTCAAACAACGAACACCTAGTAAATTTGCATTCTGAGAATGCGTTCAACAAATTCGTGTTTATTCAACCGCAAAACTAAAATAAATCTTAGTTTCTTGCTTTTTTAAATTGTTTTTCTGTAACTATGACCGGCTAAAGAAACTACGACCTGCAGCTAACTTCACTTGTGGCCGTAAACTATGGTTTAGCCACACTTATATAGTGCAGGTGAAATAATAGTTTTAGATTTTATCCCCTTTGCAATTGACAGTTACTCAAATTTCCCGCCGTATACCGCAGCTGTCAATATGTCCGCTCGGCTCAAGACATCGGTCGATACGACATGAAGATCAAAGGGGCCGACAGCGAGTGTCGCTACTGTGTGATTTCTTACACTGTGGCAAATACTATGTTTATAATAGTTACTTACAAAAAAAGAACTATATTGTACTTTAGTTCACTTAGATAATAAAAATATAAAATTAATCCCGTTTAAATTATCAGTTATTAGCCATTCTGTAATATACGTCATGCCGAGTAGCACTAGTAGCAGTCTGTGCCAACAAAAACTCGTTTTAGGGAAAATGTGCGTTCTGTAGTCTATTTCAAATAGCGGTACAACTTGGAACTAATTCAAAAAAAGCCTGATTCAATATAGTTCATTTTACAACTTTGTCATAAAGCGGGAAAATTTTAATTACTTATTAAAAATTTAAGGGAGTGAAACTAGCAGCCGATTCGCGATACTAGGTATTGTGATTGTGAATACGCCACGCGGCTAGTGGCCAGATGTACAACCAAGACCAAGTGTATTGTACTCGACTAAAATAAATTTACAATGTATGCATTTATGTAACTATGGGGCACAATTACAATATTTAAAGCAGTACAAATGTAAATTACAATATAATATAAATGAAATTATAAACTTTATGCAAGTTTTTACAACAAATAAATAATTTTATCATTGTCGACTTTTGCGGTAATAATAGTTTTAGATTTTATACCCTTTGCAACTGACAGTTACTCAAATTTCCCGCCGTATACCGCAGCTGTCAATATTGCCGCTCGGCTCAAGACATCGGTCGATGCGACATGAAGATCAAAGGGGCCGACAGCGAGTGTCGCTACTGTGTGAATTCTTACACTGTGGCAAATACTATGTTTATAATAGTTACTTACCAAAAAAAGTACTGTATTGTACTTTAGTTCACTTAGATAATACAAATATAAAATTAACCCCGTTTAAATTATCAGTTATTACCCACTCTGTAATATACGTCATGCCGAGTAGCACTAGTAGCAGCCTGTGCCAACAAATACTCGTTTTAGGGAAAATGTGCGTTCTATAGTTTATTCCAAATAGCGGTATAACTTGGAACTAATTCAAAAAAAGCCTGATTCAATACAGATCATTTTACAAATTTGTCATAAAGCGAGGAAATTTAAATAACTTATTAAAAATTTATGAGAGTAAACAAGCAGCCGATTCGCAGTAGCCGATACGCGATACTAGGTATTGTGAATATACCACGTGTAAAGTGTATTGTACTCGACTAAAATAAATTTACAATGTATGCATTTATGTAACTATGGGGTACAATTACAATATTTAAAGCAGTACAAATTAAAATTACAATATAATATAAATGAAATTATAAACTTTATGCAAGTTTTTACAACAAATAAATAATTTTATCGTTGTCGACTTTTGCAGTAATTTTAAAATGAAATTATATGACCGATGCGTTTATTATATTATTCTGATATCTTCAGTGCAAATATTATCCTTATACTAATATCAGCAAATTTCACTAAAATGGAATTATGCCTCCTCGAATTCCCATGCGATATGTATTTTTTTTTTTTTGTTAGATACTACTTACAAGGTTTAAATTTTGATATATTATATATATTTTGTTACTAACACAGTGTAATAATTAATTATGATCATTATCCCTTCAGGAGAATTTAAATTAATTAATTACTTCTGAAACAATGTTACACAGGAAGTAAATACTTTTTTGTTGTTGTTATTAAAAAATGTCAGGGCCTCAAATTTTTCTTGCGTTATTCTTGAAGTACATAAAAATATAAAACTACATATGAAAATCCGAGTTAAAAATTCCTAGAAATAAGCGAGATATTAAGATCTGAATTTCAAATTACACTGATGACGTAGAAGGTGTATTATGCCAGAAATAAACAAACTGTGGTGTAACAGTGCTGGGCGGCCGAGAAAATAATATGTAAAATACTAAAACACATTTTAAAGCGAGGAAAAAGGTTACTTTAATAAAATATTAAAATGTTTAAACTGAACAAAAATTAACAAACAAATACAAATATTAAAATTGACGCAAACGTATAAATGTGTTGCATTAGTTACCAGTTACCAAAATATTGAACAAACGGTTTACTTTATAGCTACATCTTGTAGCGGTGTAGAACGTGAGAGCCCGTCTGAGCTTCTCCGAATTTGGAAACAGAACTCTTTTTTGGACTGCCAAAAACTGTTCTTTTAAACAGCTAAAAGTATGTCATCAAGTTGATCGTGTCATCATTAGCTGTGTCTGCAAATATCAAAAGAATTTCTTGCACACGCAATAGAAACCTACTTGTGCACTAATTACAATTGATATTTGCAATATTCGTACAAGCGCGATTATTGAACTACAAAATGCTGAATTAATAATTTGGAAAAACGCGCTTGTTACACTACCCTACTCTTAACAAATGGCACGGTCAACTTGATACTAAAACAAAGTGATATACAATAATTACATCGAATTATGCAGTAACTACTAATACAACCAATGCAAATACTAAACAATATAACAACTAATAAATGATAAATAACACAAATCTGTTATTAATTGGAAAAACCAAATGAACCAATGTAATTAACCACAATCCCTAAAAATCAAAGCTTTCAAACTAACCATTAAAACTGACATAATTATTTAAACCTATCGTTATACAAATTGATATTGATAAATGAACATAATCGGATAATGTTTGAAAAATTGTTATCCAACGAAAATATACAAGTTAAATTGGTGAAACTCAATTTAACGTTTTTAAAAAACTTTTATTTGCACAAAGGACTTACGATCTTTACACTGGTAGATACAAAGTGAGAATTACCGCTAAGTTACTACACTATTCTATTTATGCTAAGATTTTCTTAAAGTACGTGTTTCTGAATTTGATTCCTCTGTTCAAGGATGAGAAACACGTCTTTGCAAACCAAGTAAAATTTAGATGATGCAATATTTATATAAAAGGGGTGGTGTCGCTATATAACTCCTCCACCCTTAAGAGGAAAAATTAGATTTCTAAATCTAAATTTTTATTTTCAACTTTCTTATTACTATTAAAATTATTCCCTTTAAAATAATCTTTGCATTTACAATTTCTTACATTACATAAAATAATCAAAATTATTATTATAACTATCATAATATAAATAAGTATATAATGAACATTATCATTATATTTATTCTTATATAAAGAATCCAAGTGAATATCATTGTCCGTCTTTATTTTTAATCCAGTTATATTTTTTATTTCATTTTTTTATATGTTCAATTTGTAGGCTTGTAATATTATTATTTAATTCCATTAAATTTCCAAAGTTATTTATAAAATCAATTTTATTATTAACGATACAGTTTTCAGTGTAATAAATTCCATGTAATTGTATTTCTATTTTATTATTACAAACATATTTAGTCTGTTTCTTTTGAGGGAAGAATAAATAATTTAATTTAGAATTTTTAATATCAATAACTTAATTCGTATGAGATGATATACTATTATACTAACAATACTGAAAGTCTTTATAACAAATTATATTTTCTAAACATTTTTCATACTCATTATTTTGCGACAGACAGTAATATTCATTATTTACTAGTTTAGTACATTTATTTAATAATTTTATCTTACAATTGTTTTTAGAATATAGCCCATTTATAACATTAATTGTTTCATAGGTGTTGTGTAATTTAGTAGGAATTGACGTTGCTTGTATCAACTCTTCTACTTTTGTATTTGCTGGGATTTCAATTAGAATGGTTAAGTTAGGGTCTGTATAAGAACAATATGTTTTAAGGATATTATTATTTTGTATATTATTTAATATGACTGATTGGACGTGTTTATTTTCGATTTTATTTATTTCATTTACGAATTGTGCGTAATTTATAATGCCGAAATGTAACGTATTTAATCTACAAAATGTAAATGTTTCTTCTAACTGTATTAAGGAAAGGTATAGGTCTTGTCCTACTTGTATAAATTCATTTAATAAGTCTTTTGATGTTAAAATATCTACTTCATCTAAAGTACGACCGAATTATTTTTCAATATTATTAACTTTATTATTTTCATTTATAAATTTTATTTTATCATTATATTGACTCGTAATATTATTATTAACTTTTATAATATTATTTATTTTATTTGATATTAATTTCTGATTACTATCAATATTTTCAATAATTTCATCATACCTTTCTTTATCTGCGGTGTCAAGATTTCCGGTTATGCTTTTTATAATAGAACCTAAACCGTTGATTAATCCGCGTTTAGTTCTTTTTATATTTATGAATTGGGTTTTTTCTTTAATATGATTTATTAATGAATCTAAGATATTTTTATTATTCGTTATTCTATCGTGGAATGTATACTTATCCAATTTTTGATACAATTCGTTTTTATTTTTTTCAAGTGTTTCAAATGGGGTATGTGACCAATTTTTTTTTCTGACATTACATGATACTAGATACAAAAATAAAATACCCGTATTTTTTTAAATCAATTAATTGTTTATAGTTAACGAGAAATCAATTTTTAAATATTTGGAGAGGGGATTGAGACGTCACTGTGTCTTCTGAATAGATTGCGGCGGTAGGTATGGTGCTAGAAAAAGATCGAGATACTGTAAAGGAAAGAAATAGATATATATCAGCGGGCCATGCGTACGGCCACAGTGACGTCACATATCCCTTCTCCTAAACACAAAATTGCTAATAACTTTACTATTACAAAATAATTTACAGTTTTTATTGTTGTAATAAGAAACTACAATGAAGAACATTCATATTCTATGGCGTATACATTGAAATTCGATTATGGTCACATACCCCATTGTTCAAATAGTTTTTTTAGGGAGACTCTGAGTGTTAGTATTTGTGTGTTTACCTGAATATGTACGGAACCTAAATCGAGGATGTTGATGCCAGAATTTTGATCGTCGCGAATCATTTGTGATAATCCGATTGGAATTATCCTGTAACAATACGGGGTTTTTTAAGCTGTGATAGACTGTGCTTTTTATTTTGGTCGTCAATTATTTGTCCTCTTTCTTGTATTACCTCTTTAACGACTATTTCCTTAAATTTCGGTTTTTCTATTTTACCGGAATTTCGTTTGTGAATTTTTACAAAAGCTTGTGAAGGGATTTCAAAGTGGTCTTCTTGAGGTTTAGAATATTTCAGTTTGTTCTTTTCTATGTTACTTTGTACTTGTTCGTTTATTTGTTTTAGTGTATCTACGTGTTTTTGTAGGTATTCTTCAACTATTATCTCTTCTGGTTTCAAATTGTATTCATAATTTTGACCATGTATTATTTCTAATGGTACCCGTTTTGTAGTGGAATGTATACTATTATTATATGCTATTAATGCGTAATACAATCGTTCTTTTAGTTTTAGCGTTTTAATTAACGGATTTTGATTTAATAATCTCATCTGTTCAGTTAATGAGGAGTGAAATCGTTCTACTATACCATTGCTCTTTGGATTATCTATTGAAATGTAGTGAATGTGAATATTTCTTAAAGTTAAGTAATTTTGAATAAGTTTATTATTGAATTCTAACCCATTATCTGAAACTATTTCTTTTGGAATAATATGAGTGAAATATTTTATTAATTTATTTAAAATTGTAATAGCGTTCTTATCTTTAATGACGTATGCCATAGCAAATTTTGAAAATGAGTCTACTATCGTTAATATTTTTGTCTGTTCTAAGGAAAAGAGATCAATATGAATTTTTTCAAAAGGTTTATCTGCTGTAGGTGTTAAGATGTTTGGAATTTGGATTGGATTGCGTTCGTATTTTGTGGTCAGGGAAGTGTTACATTTATTAATATAATTTTGTATGTCTTTTAACATATTTGGCCAATAGTACTGAATATTTAATTTATTATAGGTTTATGTTATTCCACGATGGTTTGTTTTTGTTTCATGGTAATTTTGAATTGTCATTTGTTGATCGTTTTTATTTTCTACGTCTTGAACCATTGTTTTACACGACACGAGTTTGTAACTTCCAGAAGTGAAATATGTCTGCAGTACAGCATTAAAATTTAATTTAAAATTTTCAGGGATTAAACAATAGTACGTTATACCGGGTTGTAGGTATTGTTTTATGAAATTCATTATTGTTTTATTACAATCTATTTAATTTAAATGAAGGTATATACGCATGGTTCTATTATCAAATAATTTATTAATTTTGATATCATTTTTTCCATTAGTTTCTTTGATAACTATTTGATTTCTACAGATGTTAATGTAAGAGTCTAAGTAAGTGAGTCCATTTACAGGGTTTTCGGTGTCTGAGTGGGCTGTATCGGTTGATTCTGAACCTGTCTCAACTACATATAACTGATTCGTTATCAGTATTTAAATTTAATTCTAAATCCTGGGGTTCATTATAAACGTTAAAAATGATAGGGGAATTTTCAAAAATCTCTATTATTAATTTTTCTATATTCGATCAAGATTTTCTGTCAAGTCCTGAACAAATGCGAGGTAGATCTATTTCCTTAATGTCGTTTTGTATACAATATTCTAATAGTTTTAATAAGCATTTTTAAATATTTTGAAGGATGGGTTTTTTATAATAAAAATCTTTTGTTATAAGATGCATTATTAAACGAGGTTGATTTTGTATAAAAATTTTATTATCTAAATTATAAAATTTATCACAAGGATATTTAGTTTTTACTTGCGAGGCAAATCCTTTTGACATTTCTAAATCTTTTGATATACAATGTACGAGTGGGTTTTTAGATTCAAATATATCAGAGTTTTTATAATGAATTTCGAATTCTCGTTTTATTCTAGAAAGTGCGTCGGCTACGACATTTTGGCTGCCTTTTTTGTATTCAATTATATAATCATATTCTTCGAGTTTTAATTTCCATCGGATTAATTTTTGATTTGGTTCTCTCAATGAATTTAACCAAACTAAAGGTCTGTGATCAGTAATAATTTTGAATTTATATCCGAGAAGGTATGGACGAAATTGTTTGGTGGCCCAGACAATGGCTAATAATTCTTTTTCAATGGTGCTGTAATTTATTTCATGATTGTTGAGAGTACGGGAGATATATGCTATTGGGAGGTCTTTATTATTTTTATCCTTTTGTGATAAAACAGCGCCAATTGCATAGTTACTAGCATCGGTAGTTAAAATAAATTCTTTTGAAAAATCTGGATAACGAAGTATAGGGTCATTAGATAATAATGTTTTACATTTCTCGAAACATTCTTTATACTCTTTATTATTAATATCAATAGTTTGATTTTTTTTTAAACAAGTGGTTAGAGGTTTAGTAATTTTAGAGAAGTTATCAATAAATCTTCTGTAATATCCCAATAAGCCTAAAAATTATTTAATTTCTTTTGTAGTTTTTGGAATAGGGAATTTTTTTATTGCTTGTATTTTGTCAGGGTTTGGTCTTACACCGTCTGTAGTTATAATATGACCTAAGTACGCAACTTCTTTACGCAAGAATTCGGTTTTATTTAACTGAATTTTTAGGTTTGCACCTCGTAACTTTTCTAAAACTTTTTCTAAATTTTGAAGATGTTCTTGCAATGAGCTACCTAAAATGATGATGTCATCTAAGTATACGAAGCATGATTTATTTATAAGATCTTTTAAAATAAAATTCATTAGTCTTTGGAATGTGGAAGGGGCGTTTTTCAGGCCAAAGGGCATACGTTTAAACTCGTAATGTCCCGAATTGGTTGAAAATGCTGTTTTAGGTATATCGTCAGGGTGGACTTCAATCTGATGAAACCCGGATGTTAAATCTAGTGTTGTAAAATAGGTGGATTTTCCTAATTTATCGAGTATGTCCGTGATATCGGGAATCGGAAATTTGTCATCTATAGTTTTAGAATTTAATTTTCTGTAATCTATAACAACGCGAAATTTTTGTTTTCCTGAGGCGTCAGGTTTCTTGGGTACGACCCAGATAGGGGCTGACCACGGTGAATAGGAGTGTTGGATTATATTATCTTTAAGCATTTTGTCTATTTGTGTTTCAACTTCCTCTTTATAAATTTCGGGGTACTTGTATTGCTTACAATGTACTGGGATGTTATCAGTGGTTTTTATATGATGTTTAATTTTATTTGTAAATGTTAATTTTTCAATCTCTTGTTTAATTAAATCTTTATAATTACTTATAATTTTGAATTATCCTCGTTTTTCTTCTTCTGTTAAATGTTCATCACGAATAATTTGATCTTTTATTTCAATATTATAATTTTTATTATTTTCCTGATTTAAATATAGAAATTTATATTTATATTTATGTAAAAATGTGCATTCTCCTTTACTAAAATTAAAGTTTGATTTTAGTGCTTCTATTCCTGATAAGCCTAATAATATATCGAAATTTTCGTGAAAGTTAAATATATAGCTTTTAATTTTTAAATTTTTAAATTCAAAAAATGTGAACTCTGTACCTTTAGATATTCCGTTACAAGTATGAACAGTAAAAAATTCCAGAAATGTTGTAGTATTTTTCTTTATTAATTTTGGATGGATACAGGGTGTTTCAGGACTAGTGTAACAAACTTTAACAGCTTATTCCTGAGGTCATTTTGAGCCAAAAATGTCAAATGAACATATGTCCTATTCCTTCTAGTTACCGAAATACAAGAGGTTGAAGTTCTACAAATATCACTAAATTTTCTAATTTTTGTAATCAAGGTACTTTCGGAAAACAAGAGTTTTATTGAAAAGTCATACCTTATTTGTCTTAGGGCCGGTCTTTCCAACCTCAGATAAACTATAGAATAAATTATCAGTAATAATATAACAAGAGGGTGAGAATAAATTGAAACTAATTTGACAGATCTTTCGAAAACTCGTTGCCAGGCAATAGCCACGAAAGCCCGCAGGGCTTGAGTGGCTATTGCCAAATGGCGACAAGTTTGAGAAAGATACTGGAGAATTATTTTCTAATTTATCGAACTCTCGAGTTATATTTAATTAGATTATTTTTTTATTTCATCATCAGGCACGTCACTAAATCCATCTTTTTTGCTCATTTTTACTTGTGTTGATGATACCTATCTGACATCTGACATCTGTCAACAAAAACAAAAAAGCTACAGAGAAAATTTCCGGGAATAATCACAAGAGCATTATTCTCAGTATAATAATGACAGGATTGGTTAAAACGCAGACACGTGACATACAATAAAGCATTTCATTGGTTTAAATAAACGTCAAAAAATAATCAATGGAATAAACAAAAAATATTGCATCAAAAGATGACAGCTAGAATAATATTCATCATTTAAGCCAGGGGTGAGCAACCTTTTGTATAACAGGGGCCAGAATAAAATTTACGTTTCGTACGCGGGCCGTAGTTGTTAATTGACACATTTTTGTTACTTATAATTTTTTTCTGAAAATATAAAAAAACAATAATAAAACAAAATTAACTAAGTACTACATTTATTTCTTAATTTAATAAACTAGAAGAATTATATCGATAATTAAACTGTAAATCTCCCCTTTTTCTTTATGTTGGCTACTAACCTAATCTAAAATTTTTTGTTTTTGAAAATATTTTTTTTTATTATTTCTTCTAAAGATCTTGCGGGCCGGAGGTTGCCCACCCCTGATTTAAGCTATGATTTTGATACGATATTTTTTGTTTATTCTATTGATAAATTTATTCACTAGGTAACTGAGTTTGGAAATACCGGCCCTTAATTAATTTTATTTATTAATGTTAACGAATACAATTTAGAGAAAAAAACACACAATGACACAATTAAATAGACAAATAAATAAATTCTAAACACAAAACAACATAACAACAACATTTAAGACAAATAAGGTATGACTTTTCAATAAAACTCTTGTTTTCCGAAAGTACCTTGATTACAAAAATTAGAAAATTTCGTGTTATTTATAGAACTTCAACCTCTTGTATTTTGGTAACTAGAAGGAAAAGGACCTATATTCATATGACATTTTTGGCTCAAAATGACCTCAAGAATAAGCTGTTAATGTTTGTTACACTAGTCCTGAAACACCCTGTATAGTTTTGAGTAGATCCCGTGTCTAAGAGAACTTTATAATTTCCAATTTTTATAAAAGGTAATATGCTATTATTTATTGTTAGGGATTCGATTCTTGTGACTGGACTTCGCGAAAATTTTCGTCATAATATTCTTCATTTTTGTGTTCAGAGGTTGTTGCTGTTTCAAAAAATTCTGTTTCGGTATCAATTTCATTTGCAGATTCTAACTCTTGGTTAAATAACTCTTCCGAGATAAAGTGTGACTGGTTACGTGGGTAATTCGAGTAACGCGTCGGGGCTACACGTGTTTGTATGCTCATGGGCGTAACATTTCTGTTCATGGCATTTCTTATATTTGCTTCAGGGGCAAATGGTTTGGGTTGGGGTTGAGGTTTTGATGGAAATTTGTGCATAGGTGACTGATATTTGTGTTGGTTAAATTGAACTTGTGTTTTAGGTGGTTGTGGTCTTTGAGTGAAAGTATTCTGTATTTTTTGTTGTGTATGAATGTACTGTAAATCGTTTGTAATGAGGTTGAGTATTTCTGTTAATTTCTGTGGGTTGCGAGCAGAGAGTTGATTTCTGAGCGGATCCCTACAGTTGTTAATGAAACATTGTACAAAATACTTCATAGCGTTATCAACAATAATTTTGCTGTCATCAGCGTCATATTTGCATTCTATTTTGCTTTTATAAATTAAAAATGTGTCGTTAAATTTATTAAAATAATCTAAGATATTTTCTCTCGTTTGTTTGTAGTGAGACAATTCATACATTAGTGTATGTTCTGAACGAGTATCAGAAAAATTTTGTTGTAAAAATTCTTTTAATTGTTTCCAAGAATTTATACTACTAGTATTTAAAGTTTGGGCTGCGACACCGCGTATTTTATTTTTTAATGTTAAAATTACAATCCTTTTTGTAATTTCAGTTGGGTTTGTTTGATTTATCAGAGTTATCATATCATCTATGGTGTTTATAAAGTTAGCGAGAGATTTTACATCTCCGTCAAAGTTAGGTGCTAGGTCTAACATTTTTATTATATCATTATTTAATGTTGAAAAAATATTTGGTTCGTTTTCGAGAGGCATGTTTGAGTTTAAGTTTAAATTTATCAAAGATTCTATTAATGAATCCAGTATAGATTAATACAGAGATAAAGTATAACTTACAGTAGTAAAATGTACTCTTTGATTAACATGGGGGTTGGTATGGGTAGTTGAGTGGTGTCTTCTCCTTGGCGATGTGCCCTCGCTGTGGAGTTGACTAGGTGAAGCCGCTGGGTTCTGGCTGGAACGACGACCCGTTGTACTTCTGGAGTGGTGAATTCTCTGGATACTGGGTACTGACTGGTACGACGACCCGTTGATCCTTCTCTCTTGTCTGCCTTTTGGATGCTGAGTTTCTTCTTTAGTAATTTGTATTTTGGTTCGGAATAGCGGCGTTAAACAGTTAAAACTGACGATTTTCACTTTTTAACGAATTTAATTTTTTCGAATTTTCGAAGTGATAACCTTTTGCGCTATCCTACAACGACTGCGCCAGTTGAATTGGTGAAACTCAATTTAACGTTTTTAAAAAACTTTTATTTGCACAAAGGACTTACGATCTTTACACTGGTAGATACAAAGTGAGAATTACCGCTAAGTTACTACACTATTCTATTTATGCTAAGATTATCTTAAAGTACGTGTTTCTGAATTTGATTCCTCTGTTCAAGGATGAGAAACACGTCTTTGCAAACCAAGTTAAATTTAGATGATGCAATATTTATATAAAAGGGGTGGTGTCGCTATATAACTTACATCTTAATGTAAATATAAAGAAAAATACAATTGTCCGCAGAAGTCGTAACACTTCGCAGGTAGTTTGGGGTACGTGTCCGCGGGGTGTAGGAACACTCAGCTGGAGGGCATAATTACCACTACACAATACTACCACTGTCACTACCGGCGTCTTTTGAAAAAATGTTGAGAAAATTGCAAACTAATATAAATATTTAAATTGTAATATTATATTTCATTATTAGAGAAATAAAATTAATAAAAAATAAACTTTGCCGAAAACCTGGCAGACATTAATTTTGGTCGAAAAAGGCCGCAGCCTAAAAATCAGCGATATGGCCTTTAAATAGCCCATAAAAAGCCCTTAATTCTGAGTATAGTCTCAGGTGATTCTGCCAAAAAGTGTCTGCCAGCTTCATCGACAAATTTAAGCTAGCACGTCCACACGTATCGCGCAGCAAAATGAACATTCTTTAGTTTTACATTTGTTTTGTAACAAGTGCGTTTTTCCAAATTATTAATTCAGCATTTTGTAGTTCAATAACCGCGCTTGTACGAATATTGTAAATATCAATTGTAATTAGTGCACAAGTACGTTTCTATTGTGTGTGCAAGAAATTCCTTATATATTTGCAGACACAGTTAATGATGACACGATCAACTTGACATACTTTTAGCTGTTTAAAAGAACAGTTTTTGGCAGTCCGAAAAAGAGTAATGTTTTGAGAGAAGAGGAGTTCTATTTCCAAATTCGGAGAAGCTTAAACGGGCTCTCACGTTCTACACCGCTACAAGATGTAGCTATAAAGTAATATCGTTTATTCAATAGTTGAATATTTCATTATCATATTAAAGCAACCTTGTCATCATGAGTAGAAAATGTGTTTTAGTATTTTACACATCATCATCTCTGCTGCAGCATTGTTACAGTTTTATTCGGAACCAGTTAATTTTAGAAAAGGAATGTTTTAATAAAAAAACATCTTTGATATACGTACAACACCTTTGTCGCTATATATTAGGTTTCATCTCTTAATAACGAAAAGTTTGTCGCTGATAGAAAATTTCCCTGTAAAAACATGAAATCGCGTTCTCATTTTATTGTTTTTAATTAATATATACTATTTTAAATCAAGATATATAATGAGTTTATACACTACTACACGCACAGATCATGCGAAAATTTAAATGTGAACGAATTATTGTAATATCTTTATAAATAGGGAAGATATCACGAAGTAAAGTTAAAAAAGTATTAGCGCAAATAAATTATAATTTTTATGCAGCAAGCACACAAAGACTAGGAAATCACCCGAGCAGAATCCGAACAGATCCGACACGCCCGAATATGTAAGTTATATAGGAGTCCAGCCCTGTATTGCACAATAATTTAGATATGTTACATCAGACAACTTCTCACGCTGTAAGGTGAGACTAAAAGCTTAGCAAGGTAAATTCTGCATATAAAAGAAAGATATGTGACTTGTAGATTTAGATTCTGCTCTGTACATCAAAGTATAAACACGTTGTAGTTGCTTGAGTAAAAATAAAATAAATTTTTCTAAGATTGAATTGATCTAGTATTATATTTGGCGCAGTCGGTAGGATTGTGATATATAAATTGTTTCGAAAATTCGACAAGAATTCAATTCGTCAAAAAACAGTGATAGTCAGTTTCTACTGTTAAATCACAATTCGAACATAGTCAATTCAACGTCTCGAAACGAACTTCATAAGTGCCAGCAAAGCTAGTGCCACAAGTTACTGTACGAGATCTTCCAACACAAGCATCCTGAGAGGGTTGAAGCCGTCGCCACAGTCAGAGCATCATCCCATTCTCCAACGTGTACCAGAATTCTCAACTGCCGAAAATCAACACCAAAACCAAATACCAAACAAATCCAAAATAATTTACAAACCTACACCATTTAACTTCAACCATCCTAGCCCACAAAGAACACAACAAATACAAGCATACCAACCCAAACCATTCGCCCCGCGAGAAAATATTCGAAACGCACAGTTTATGAATCCAACCCCTATGAGTATGCAAACTCAAACAACCCGTCTACGAAATTATTTTCAACGAAATCAACCACAGCAAAATTACATATGTGAAGAATTATTTAATCAAAATTTTGAAATTAATGAATCTGAAAATTTAGAGACCGAAAATTATTCTGATATACAAGAAATTAACGAAATTACTGAAAACGAAAATGAATACATTGAACAAATTGATACTCAAAATTTTCACCAACTCGATTCACCAGAATCGAATCGCTAGCAAATAATTTAAGTAAACTCCCTTACATACAAATTAATAATTCTAAAATACTTCTAGACACAGGTTCAACTCAAAATTATATACACCCGAAATTAATTAAACCTGATACAACTAAATTTTGTGAACATTTTATAATTCATACATGCAATGGCAAATCGTCCTGAAGTGAGTTTACATTTTTTCAATTTAAAAATTTAAATTTTAAAAGTTATATTTTTGATTTTCACAAAGATTTTGACATTTTATTGGGCATACCCGGAATTGAACTATTAAAAACTAAATTTAATTTTTAAAAAGGGGAAGTAATATTTTTAAATAAATATAAATATAAATTTCAGTACTTAAATCAAAAACAAAATAAAACTCTTAATATGGAGATAAATAAACAGACCATCAGAAATGACCACTTAAACGAATCGGAACAAAAAGAACTATTTATAACCTTAAATAAATATAAAGATTTAATCTTAAACGATAATCAAAAACTTTCGTTTACTAACAAAACAAAACATGACATAAAAACAATCGATAATATTCCTATACACGCAAAACAATACAAATACCCAGAAATATACAAACAGGAAGTGCAAACTCAAATTGAAAAAATGCTGAATGATGATATAATTCAACATTCGTATTCCCCCTGGTCTTCTCCCATCTGGGTAGTCCCTAAAAAGATGGACGCATCCGGTAAACAGAAATTTCGCGTTGTAATTGACTACCGTAAACTAAACGACAAAACTATTGACGACAAATTTCCTATCCCGGACATTACAGACATACTTGATAAACTCGGAAAATCAAATTATTTCACAACCATAGACTTAACCTCTGGCTTCCATCAGATAGAAGTTAATCCCGAAGACATCCCCAAAACTGCATTCTCAACTAATACCGGACACTACGAATTTAAGCGAATGCCCTTTGGACTTAAAAATGCCCCCGCTACCTTCCAGCGCTTGATGAATTTTGTATTAAAAGATTTGGTAAATAAAATATGCTTCGTATATCTCGATGATATTATTATCCTCGGTACATCTCTAGAAGAACATTTAATAAATGTAGAAAAAGTGTTTCAAAAATTACGCGAAGCTAATCTCAAAATTCAGTTAGGTAAATGTGAATTTCTCCGTAAAGAAGTAGCGTATCTCGGCCATATCATTACAACTGACGGAATCAAACTAAATCCCGATAAGATCCAGGCAATTAAAAATTTTACAATTCCAAAAAATTCTAAAGAAATTAAATCCTTCCTTGGACTACTCGGTTACTACCGACGTTTTATTGATAATTTTTCTAAAATAACGAAACCACTTCCTACTTGTTTGAAAAAAGGAAACAAAATTGATATAACTAATAAAAATTACATAGAATGTTTTGAGAAATGCAAAACTCTCCTTTCCAACAACCCTATACTGCAATATCCCGACTTTACAAAAGACTTTATCTTGACGACGGACGCTAGCAATTACGCAATCGGCGCCGTACTCTCCCAACGCGATGGAAACAACAAATACTTACCAATCTCTTATATTTCACGAACATTAAACTCGCACGAAATTAACTATTCTGTCATTGAAAAAGAATTACTTGCTATTGTTTGGGCAACTAAACAATTTCGCCCATACCTGCTAGGCCAAAAATTCAAAATTATCACTGACCACCTCTCTCTTGTCTGGTTAAATTCCTTAAAAGAACCTAATCAAAAACTTATCAGATGGCGCCTCAAATTAGAAGAATTTAATTATGAAATCGAGTATAAGAAAGGCTGTCAAAATTATGTCGCTGACGCTCTCTCGCGCATAAAACCAAAATTTGAAATTCGATATAAAAATTCCGATATTTTTGAATCAAAAAATCCATTGGTGCACTGTGTTTCTAAAGACCTACATATGTCACAAGGATTTGCTAAACAAGTGAAACAAAGATACACTTTAACAAAATTATTTAATTTAGATAATAAAATTTATATTCAGAAATCACCTAGAATAATATTACATTTAATAACAAAAGAATTCTATAATCAAAGAAAACCAACCATTTTAGATGTTGAGAAATGTTTAAATAAACTACTGGAATACTGTATTCAAAATGACATCAATGAACTTGACCTACCACCCATTGGCACTGGACACGATAAATTACCCTGGATAAAAATTTAAAAATCTATACAAAAAATATTTGGCAATACTTCAATTATATTTAATGTTTTTAATAAACCTGAAGATTTAGAATTAAACTTGAACTCTGATAACGAATCCGTAGTAGCTGAAATAGGATCCGAGTCTGATAACGAAACGCTTCACTCAGACGATGAAAGCCCAGTAAATGGACTGACATATTTAGATTCGTGCCTTAACACTTGCCGTAATCAAATTATTGTAAAAGAAACAAAAGATAAAAATAGCGTTAAAATAGAGAAAATTTTTGACAATAAAATTCAACGTATTTATTTTTATTTAAATAAACAAAATTCAAATTCTAGTATTACACAGTTTATAAAAAATTATCTTCAACCCGGTATTGCGTATTACTGTTTGATACCTGAAAATTTTAAACTAAATTTCAATTCCATATTACAAACATACTTTGTGAAAGGAAGTTATAAATTAGTACGCTGTAAATGCATGGTTAAAGACATAGAGAACGTAGACGAACAACAACTAACTATACAGAACTATCACGAGGGTAAAACCAATCATCCTGGAATTACCGAAACTTATAACAAATTAAAACTTCAATACTACTGGCCAAACATGTCTAAAGACATACGAAATTATATAAACAAATGTGACGTCTGTCTCGCGAATAAATATGAGCGGAACCCCATCCAAATTTCAAATATTATAACCCCAACAGCTGACAAGCCTTTTGAAATATTACATGTAGATTTGTTATCCTTAGAACAAACTAAAATACTTACTATTGTTGACTCATTTTCTAAATTTGCTATAGCTTATATTTTAAAAGATAAAAACGCAGTCACTATTTTAAACAAATTAATAAAATATTTTACACATTTTACTATTCCGATAAAAATTATATCTGATAACGGTTTGGAGTTTAATAATAAATTGATTCAAAATTATTTAGAATTGTGAAAAATAAAAATTCATTATATCTCTGTAGATAACCCAAAAAGTAATGGAATAGTTGAACGATTTCATTCATCTCTCATTGAACACATGCGTATTATAAATCAAAATCCGATAACAAAATCCCTTAAATTAAAAGAACGTTTAAATTACGCTCTAATCGCGTATAATAACAGTATCCACTCTATAACAAAACGAACACCAATCGAAATTGTATACGGGATAGACGCAAATTCAAATATTAAACCTGAAGAAATTATCGTAGAAGATTACGTACATAAACATTCGGAAATATTAAAAGAAATTAACCAACAAGTAAAACAGAATATTGAAAAAGCCAAGTTGAAATACGCTAAACCACAAGATAAACAAATTGATATCCCTGAAGACGCACATGTAAAAATTCATAAACGAAATAGTGGCAAAATTGAAAAACCTAAATTTAAAAAAATTAAAGTAAAAGCAGTAGTACACGAACGCGGTCAAATAATCGACGATAAAAATAAAAAACACAAGTTGACACAATTAAAGAAACCCCGTATTACTGTTTCAGATTGATTCCATATGGAATCACGTTAATAATAAAAGATGACCACAACCCTGGCATCAATATCCTTGAACTCGGTGTTGCCCACATCCAGGTAAACACGCAAACTATAATTTTCAAAATTCCTTTGGAAGATTTATTCAAACAATTTGAAATATTAACACAAAATACTAAAGCACTGTATTCGAAACTTGATCTCCATAAGCTCGATAGTAGTATAATTAATAACCGTAATATATTGAATACTTTATTAAATCACATTCAAGAAAAAGTTCAGTTACTAAACCTACACCGCAGAAAACGTGGTTTGATAAACGGCCTCGGAACAATAATCAAAAGTATAACCGGAAACCTCGACGCTTCCGATAAGGAACGTTATGATCAAATATTAGATAATGTTGAAAATAATCAGAAAATTATGTCTAACAAAATTAATACACTTATTCAAATAAATAATAATATAACAGCCCAATTTAATGAAAAATAAAATTAATGAATGAAAATAATAATGTATTAAATGAAAAAATTCAAGCATTGAATAAATACAATGCAAAAATTCTGGACGAATTGGTAACCATAAAAATTGAGAATGTTATTAATCAATTCACGCAAGTAGCGCAAGATATTTATTTTTCCTTGGTTCAACTTGAAGAGACATTTACATTCTGTAAATTAAATATTTTATATTTTGGTATAATAAACTTTGAACAATTTCTGAAAGAAATAAATAAAATTGAAAATAAACATTTACGTCCATTAATATTAAATAATATTCAGAATAACGATATTTTGAAAACATATTGCTCCTATAACGATTTAAAATTGACCATCCTTTTTGAAATGCCTGCAAACACACGAGTAGAGAACTTAATACAAGTCACACCTATCCCGACAAAACTACACAACTCATATGAGACTATGAATATTGTAAACGGGTTGTATTCGAAAAATAATTGTAAAATAAAACCTGTTAATAAATGTATAAAATTAGATGATAAGGAATATTATTGTACATCTGAAAATAATGAGTATAATAAATGCTTGGAAAATATTATCTGCTATAAAGAATTTGAACATTGTCAATATTCAAAATTATCACAAATAAATTCAGTAATAACTATAAAAAATTCAAAAATAAAGTATTTATATTTCCCTAATGAACAACAAGTAAAACTCACTTGTAATAAAAATTTTGAAATACAAAATCTTAAGGGAATTTATATCACCGAAACTTGTGAGGTGAATAATCAAATAGAAATATCTAGTAACTTTGGAAATTTAATTGATTTAAATCAAAATATAACAAATATTCAAATAAAACATCTAGAACATAAAATTCATAATATTTCTAACTTCAGTATAGAAAAACAAAGAGAAATTCATTTAGATTCAATTTATAATATTAACAATAATAATGAAACTCATTATATAATATTGTATACTTTTATAGTATTAATTATGATTATAATTATCTGTTATTGTTTAAGGAATTTTTGTAAATGCAGAAGTTATCTTTCTAAAAGAAACAAAATTAATCAAAAAGATATTGAGTTAAATGAAATTAGTAAAAGTAATTCTCCTCAAGAATTAGCTTTTCCTCTTAAGGGTGGAGGAGTTATATAGGAGTCCAGCCCTGTATTGCACAATAATTTAGATATGTTACATCAGACAACTTCTCACGCTGTAAGGTGAGACTAAAAGCTTAGCAAGGTAAATTCTGCATATAAAAGAAAGATATGTGACTTGTAGATTTAGATTCTGCTCTGTACATCAAAGTATAAACACGTTGTAGTTGCTTGAGTAAAAATAAAATAATTTTTTTTAAGATTGAATTGATCTAGTATTATATTTTGTATATTCTAAGTTAAGGAGGAGTGGGGGTAAATACATGAATTCCATATGCCATACACCTCGAGCGTCATCAGAAACAAAACATGCCGTATTTATTAAAGGTAGTAATTTATAATTAAAAATATGGAATTTTCCGCATCCTTTAATTCTTATCTTTCATATTTTGAATAAACTTTTACCATTTTTGATTATGGTGGAATAGCCTATTCTTCAAAATTTATGTTAGCAATGGCAGTGCTTGGCTTCCAATTAAACAAACAACTCAATTCAAGGGATATATTTTATATTTTTAAAGAAACAACTTTGACATATATTTTATTAAACAATAACAAATGCAAACTGACATTTTTAGAGTGGGGGCAATGGTGGCTTGATGCGTAATGGAAACAAGTGGCTAATTGAAAACACAGCAATTTATCTTTTCGTATACTTTGTTCAGATAATCAAATTAAATGCTTTCGTTGACTTATTATTCATAATCCATTTGCTCATTTGGTACACAGGACACACTCAGGTATTTCAAGGCATTTATTTGCTAGGGTATAATGACATATCTGTTACTACTTTTTTTCATTGAGTTTTGCTTATTTTTACATGTTCCTTGTATATTTGTTTTTGCCATGTACATAAATAAAACCAATGGCGTTTGCTATAACAAGAATGTTCTTTGAGAAATAGTTCCTCCAATTTTAGTGAAATTTTAGCCGATTCAACAGTGTCAATTTTTAAAGATAACATGTCAGCTAAACATCAATTTTGATAAAAATTATTATCGATCGGTGATTAAGTTCCTGTTTTTGAAAGGGTTGTTGAAATTATTCTGGGTAGTTGCAAATTCAACCCTTAGCTGCAAAAAAACATCTAATTTAGAACACCTCATCCCCTGAATAAATAAATAATTTTCACTAGTAATTATTTAGGGTAGTTGTAGAATCAAATCCTAGAAGTGTTCAAGTGTTAGGGTAATATAAAAGGACGTAGGGGATGATAAAGATAGAATTAATGTGTGCTATGTTAAATGTTTTTAATTTTGAAAACCTCATCCCTTGAATAAATAAATAATTTTCACTAGTAATTATTCAGGGTAGTTATAGTTCAGCGTCGCTATAATCCACTTTTTATCTAGCCATTATAAACACATGTCACATTTAAGTAAAAATATTATTTATAAATATGATATAAAATATAAAGTGTAACCATGGTGTTAAATTAAAACCAACAAACTTAATTGATCACTTTCTAAAATTATGAAAGACGTTATTCATATTAGAATTTCAAAAAATAATATTTATAATGACATTAACGTCTTCGTATTCTGAAACCGGTAAACTATTGAACAAACTACGGATGTTATGAGTAATAACAGGCCTTAGATGTCTTAAAATCCGTGCTCATAGAGCGATGATTTCAATCTGACAAAACATCGCTAGGAATGTTAATAGCTATTAATTTTGAACGCTTCATCTCCTGAATAAATAAATAATTTTCACTAGTAATTATTCAGGGTAGTTGTAAAATCAATCCCTAGAAGTGTACAAGTGTTACGGATATTAAGGGTGGTAGACAATGATGAAGACAGAATTAATGTGAGCTTTGTTAAATGTTTTTAATTTTAATTATCTCATCTCCCGAATAAATAAACTACTTTTTATAGAAATTGTTGGGGGTGGTTGTAAGGTCAACCCTTAGAAGTGTTCAATTGTTACGAATGGTATTTCAAAAGATAGGAGATGACATATGTAACTAGCAGAGCCTTATGCTTAGAAGAGATTCGCACATTCGTCAGGGCTGTCCAATATAAAATTTATTGGAATCGGCTGCTATGTTCACTCTCTTCTTCACGAAACCTTACTGATAATCCTGAAACACCGCAGAATACCCCACTATTTAATAAACAGGACCATGGCAATCACTATTCATGATTTTAAAAAAAGCAACAATAATGTGGTATGGCCTGATTAACGAATTCCAAGATAAAGGAAAAGACGTGAAACAAGGTTGCCCATTATTTCCATGACTATTTAATATAGTACTAGACGAAATCATACAAACCACAGTGGAAGCCTTAAAAGAAATGAAAGCATTGTGAGGGACAGAAATAAAACTGCCAATAACACGGGTTACATCAAAATTTGTCGAAACGCATAATATACCATGGCAAGTAACAAAATACCTATACAAGACTGTTATAGCATTAATTACATTTATACGGTCTGAAAGGTCGCGCAATTACAAAAAGAAACAGAAAAAAGAACGAAGTAAAAACATCCATACAGAGTAAGTAACAAACAAAAATTAACACTGACTACAAATATAACTATATTTAAGGCGTATTGTGAACTATTTAATGATTTTTTTATGTATGTAATAATTGTGCAAATTCCTGTAAACTTATATTTGTGTATTTGCAAATAAAAATAATACAAAATGTCATAATTTACCACCACCAAGGAAACTACTTGACAATAAAATAATAAACAAAAGAATTAGAAATATACATATACAGAACAGAATAGCAACTTATTACTCTAAATATAATTTGTCAATAAAACTTTTTATTGATGTAAATCCAGATAGTGGACCATTAACAATTTTTGGTATTTTATTCGATACTTTACAAATATGTAAAGATTCGTCATCAAACATAAGCCTATATTTTCGTCTTTCATGTTGTGTGGTACCTAATTTTCCGTCTTCTTCAATGAGTAATTTCGCAAACCACATTCTAATTTGATTCATGTTGTTTTCACTAAAATTGTAAAATTTACCGCTTGCTATTAAGAAAGACCAGATACAAATATGCACTCCACTCCACATATACACTCTCGCTTTACCGTCATTTGACTTGGTAACAATTATATATTGTCCAATCATCGGGGTTAATTTCTTTATTGCATTTTATACTGTACTGATTACTTAAGAAGTTGAATAACCGTTTCATTATGCCATATGGAAACTAAACCATGTAGAGAATCAAAATATATTTTTTTTTATTATTTCATAAACGTTACAATATTACAACGTTATGTTATATTAAAACTGGTCTTTTCAGACCAACCATTAATTTTTTTCTAATTAATCTTATTCTAAGTACTTAGATCTAGTGTTCACCCAATGGTGTCCAATAGTCCAATCTGTCACATCACCAACTCGTATGGCTTCTTCCTCTTGAGCCTCCTTGTTGGGTTTTCATTGTTGAGGATTTGGATTACTTCCACGTTCGTGTGTTGGTGCAGTCGAGATTCATGCTTGTTTGCGAATCTTTTTATTTCGCTTGCTACATATGGAATTCCAAGATCTCGGTGTAAGTCGCTATTACGCACGTACCACGGGGCATTGACCATGTTCCGCAGCACTTTGTTTTGGAAAGTCTGAATTCGCTTGATTTCAATATCTCTGGCACAACCCCACAGCTGTATACCATAGACCCAGACTGGTTTCAGAATCTGGTTGTATATTAAAATTTTATTGCGTAGTGGCAGTTGAGACTTCCTTCCCAAGAGCCAGTACAGCTTTCTGTATCTGATGTCTAGTTCGGTTCTCTTATTTTTTATGTGTTCTTTCCATTTTAGTTTCACCTCCATGGTCATGCCAAGATATTTTGTATTGTTTACATGCGGGATAGTGTTTTCATTTAATCTTATTGGCAAGGGCTCTATGTTTTTGTTTGTGAAGTTAATATGTGTTGATTTTAGTTCATTTATCTTGATTTTCCAGTTCTTCATCCATCTGCAGATACTGTTGCTTGCTTGTTGGAGTTTATTGGTGCTTTCTTGAATATCTGAACTTACGGCTAGCAATGCGGTGTCATCAGCAAAAGTAGCTATTGTTACTTCTTCTAGCCGTGGTATGTCACATGTATATAGTAAATATAAGATAGGCCCAAGGACGCTGCCTTGCGGTACGCCAGCTGTTATGTCTTTTAAATCAGAATATTCGTCTTCTTGTTTTATACAAAACAGTCTATCTGAGATATACGATTTTAGTAGGTCTGTGTACTGTTTCGGCAGTAGTTTATTTAATTTGTAAATTAAGCCTTCATGCCAGACCTTGTCAAATGCTTGTGCCACGTCTAGAAAAATGGCCGAGCATATTTTTCTGTCTTCTAGTGCTTTTTCTATAATATCAGTGATGCGGTGGACTTGGTCGATAATTGAGTGCTTTCTCCTGAAACCGAATTGGTAGTTGGGAATTAGTCCTTTTCTTTCTATTATTGGTTTCAGTCTCTTGAGGAGTAATTTCTCAAATAGTTTTGATATTATAGGTAGCAGAGATATAGGTCTATATGATTTGACGTCATTAGGTGGTTTACCTGGCTTTGGCAACATTATGACTTCAGCTACCTTCCAGGCGCTTGGGACATGCTTTAATCTGAATGCTCCATTTATAAGATATGTTAGCATGACTATTCCTTTCCTTGGTAGCTGTTTCATTATTTCTCCTGTAATCAGATCAAAACCAGTAGATTTTTTTGAGTTCAGATTGGTTTTTATTTCATTAGCAACTTCTTTGGGGGTGACAAACGGAATTTCTTCTTTTTCTTGGTTTATGAATTCTTCTATTATTATTTCAGATTCTATCTCATTAGGCTGAAATGTTTCTTTCAGATGTATAGCGAAGGTATCTGCTTTTTGCTTGTTGCTACTAGCCCAGCTTCCATCCTCTCTTCTTATGGGAGGAATATGTGTGATTGGTTTTTTTATCTTTTTCGTTGCTTTCCACAGCGAGTATTCAGTTTTTGCATCTGCTGTTAGATTTTGCAGATAGTCCTGGATCGATTCTTCTTTTAGCCTTCTTATTTCTCTTTTGAGTTGTTGAGTTTTGTTGTTTAAGATAGTTTTGTCAGCAGGATTCCTTGTTTGCTGCCATCTTCTTCGAGCTTTTCTTTTTTCTTTAACTAACTCTTTTATTTCTATTGGATAGTTATTACCTGTTGTTCTATGGGTAATATCTTTTGTATTGTTCCATGCCGCGTTTTGTAGTATGCAGATACATTTTTCAGTTTCTATTTCAAGTTGTTGCTTCGTTTTAATTTGGGTATTTAACTTGACATTATTTTCTACCTCCATTTTAAAGCTCGCCCAGTCTGTTGTTACATTTGTTAGAGTTGGTCTGGCTTTTTTCTTAATAATCCTTTCACTCAGAGTATGTATTACTGCTGAGTGATCTGAGTCTAAGTCAAAGTTTTCCTCCATGTAAATGAAATTTGCAGAGACTTTTCTTGCTATGAAGAAGTCTAGCAAGTCTGGTGTCTTGTTTGGGTCCGTAGGCTAGTATGTCGGTTTTCCGGTTGAGTGGTAGTTGCATCCTCTTTCTCGGATTGCTTCTCTGAGTTCTCTTCCTTTAGTTGTTGTCAACCTAGATCCCCAGTCCACGTGTTTGGAGTTGAAGTCTCCTCCCACTATGAATCTATCATTCAAGTGTAAGAGGAAATTATTATAATTTTCTTTTTTAAGGTTGTGCCTTGGTGGACAATAGAGTGCTCCGATGGTTAGTTTTTGTTTAGTTGAATTTACTACGATTACAGTTAGCTGTATTTCTTCTCTTCGTGATGACTTAAAGTTTCTTTTATTATTATGGCACTTCCACCTTTTGCTTGGTTTTCTGGATGAATTGTGTGGTAGAATTTGTATCCTCGTACTCGAAGGTAAGATTCATTTGTCATATGAGTTTCTGATATCAGACATAAGTCGATGTTTTGTGTGTTCAGGAATACTTCTAGTTCTTGTTTTTTATTTAGAATACCATTGGCATTCCATGTTGCAATACGTAACTCTGTCCTATCCATTAATTTTCTTTTTGGAGAAGGTGCCAGTGCTACTGGCTTCTAGTTTATCTATTCTTTCGGTTAGTTTATTTAATGTGTTCATTATTTGTTGCATCATTTGCATTATTAGCTGCTGGTCGTTGTTTTGCTTTGGCGGATTTTGTTCATCTTGCGTTGCCTGTAGGTATGATATTTCTTCGCTGACTTTCCTGGATTGGAATGTTCTTGGTTGGTTATTTGTTTTATTAGTTTTGGTTATGTTGTCTCGTCTCTTTTGAAGTTCTTTGGCTACCATACATCCTCGGTAGTTGGCAGGATGCTCTTCGGCGCAGTTGAAGCATTTAGGTTTTGTGGTCTTGGGTTTGCTGCATTCAGCTGTGAGGTGGTTACCTGCACATTTAACGCAAGCAGGTTGGCGTTGACAATATCTCTGGGTGTGTCCGTAACGTTGGCATCGTTTGCATTGCGGTATCAGATTATTTCCTTTTAATGCTTCTATTTTGACTTTCATGTGACACAAATATTGTATCTCATGTATTTTTTTAATAACTTCTGTGTTTTGGAATGTAAGCATAAATAGCGGAAGTGGAGTGATTACATCTACTCCATTTACTTTAGTTTTCTTAATTTTGTTTGTTACATCTATGATTTTTAGATTCATTTTCTGTAGCTCTTCTTTCATTTCTTCCGTATTGCACGTTGGGTGCAAGTTTCTAACCATTACCCTAATGGGTCTAGTTTGCTTATCCTCGTAGGTATGCCATTCTATTTTAGAATTGTTTAGTAATTTAGTTAGCTCTCTATATTCTTTATCTGTTTCTACATTTACTTTCAGCTGGCTGTTGTTCAGCATATTGGTTTTATAGTTGCAAATCGTTTTTTGTAAATGTTGGTTTACAACTGAGTAATCTAGAAGGTTACTTACTACTATCGGCGGTGGATTTTGTTTCTTAGTCGTAGTTTGTTTTTCTTTCGGTGTTGAATTATTTTCTCTTTCTTCTAGTTGGTTTTCTATTCTTCTCTTTTTGTTTTTTGGTAATATCCATGCTGTTTCACTGGCTATATTCACTACTTCTTTATTTTGATTAACCGGGTTTACTCTTTTCTTTGACTGCATCTCTGCAATGATTTGCTTGAGTTCTTCGTTTTCTTTTTTCATTTTTGCTAATTCACTTTGAAGATTTTCTAGTAAACTTTCTATGTTGAGAACTTGCCCATCACTGTTTTCTGGCATGATTTGACACTGTTTTGTATCACTGAGTTGTTACGCAAGGTGTTATTTGTAAATTTCTAGGGTTGGATAATACAATTTATTAATTATGAATTGTCTGTTTATTATCTAATCTGTTTAGTCACTTTACGCGCTCGGTACGTCCGCTCGCTACGAGTGTCTGCAGCAGACTGAATCAAAATATAAGATATATTTAAACTTCAAAAGAACAACAATTAAAGTCCAATGTGAAGAATGCAAATTCACGGGAATAAGCCAAATATCCTTGCTTTAAATATCTGTAGGACATCCCCAACTATTTAAGAAATTGTCAAAAGGCAAAATTTTTCTTTTGTCATATGAATATTTACGGCAGATTAGGCAAACGATAGAGTTGATAATTTGGTCATCTAACCAATTAGAATAAAAAGAGTATTCATTGATTCTGAATTAATAACAAAATTACTAATTTCATACCGTTCTTTAGTAATAGTTGGGTAAATAGTAGTTGAATTCCAAGAAGGCTTACATTCTTCAAGATAAAAATTCAAACTTTTTTCACGTGGGATATAGGAGACATTTAGTTTTAATTTCTTAGGAGGAATTTCATCTTGGGGAGTACTATGGATGTGATGTTTGTTATTTATTAGTGATGGTGAGGACAATGGAGATTCAATGTGTTGTGGACTAATTAGAAACTGAGTAAATGAGTTTTGGATCTGTGAATTTTTAACTGGGGTTTTAGATTTTCTCCAAACCTCCTCAGAGAGATATATATTAAAACTGTCGTTTTGCTTTAATAATTTCTTTTTTGTGCACTTTAATGAGTACTTTTTGATCTAATATCCTACCTTTTAAAAGACTTTCCATTTTTCGAATAAATCTTAGAGCTTCAATTCGTAATTCGTAATTTGCTGCAAAATGTATCTTTTTTAACTATTTTAAACCAATTTTCAACTATTGCGATATTGTCTTTTCTAATGTTGAATTTCTTTATAATTATTTCTGATACTATTGGATAAAATGTTAAGAAATCACGTAGTAAATAATTCACAAAATCGGGTACATAATAATCATTGTTTTTATCAGTAGGAGAAGAGTGTAAACTCTTTTCGTATATTTGATTGAAATATATATAAAAAGAAGAATTTTTTCTTAAAGATCTTTGATTAACTGAATATGTTACATTTAATTTTTCTTTCTTAAATTTCCGTAGAATATTGTTACTGCATTGTATATATTTCAAAGCATCAGAGAAGTCGGAACATACGAAAGGCTAACCAAATACTTTTATTATGTCCTTCCAAAATACTGTAACTGATTTCATATCATTGCTGTGAATCAGTGCAGCAAAAATTGATTTCAGTAACGATCTTAAGTAACCTTTTTTGGTTAATGCCTTTATTTTTATAGTACCAGCGTGGAAAAGATGCGTAGAACATACATGTATAGTTACGGTATTATTCATATCTGACTCTTCCTTTATATATTGCCATGTTTCCTGCATTTTATTAAAGGAAAGGAGAACTGATTGAATAAGTGCCATATTGAAATCTGTTTCTATCTTGGAGATTAATTGTCTTTTTGCCACTGTATATACGGTTTACATCATACAAGAAAGAAGTTAGAAAATATTGTATATTTGGAATATTGTGGCTAGAAGAAATGTACTCAGCAATTGGTACAGGAGACTTCTTACTGTTTGGGAGAACAAGATCGTAATAATAAATTTGTTTCTCAATACCAAGAGGACTTCCCGTAGAGTCTAAATACAAAAATACTGGCTCTTTTTTAAGGGATATTAAGTACTTTATTTGCATTTCTGTTTGAAATCGAACATGAAATGGTTGAATACTAATTTCTTGTATGTACCCATGAATATATTTACTTTTAATAGGTGTTCATAAACATTTCT
The DNA here is from genome assembly GCA_963942605.1 of Poecilus cupreus. Taxonomy (NCBI): domain Eukaryota; kingdom Metazoa; phylum Arthropoda; class Insecta; order Coleoptera; family Carabidae; genus Poecilus; species Poecilus cupreus. The sequence goes on along the minus strand of OZ012715.1, from coordinate 36,722,222 downwards.
GTCCAAATCTTCTGACTGTATCGTTTCACTGGATATCTTTTTTAATATTGTAGCGTGTTCGGACAAGTGCGTTCACTCCACAATAGAGATTGTTCCAGGCCCTTCTAGAAACATTTTAGTGTTATATACCTAGTGTTAATTAATTTTTACTATTTATTATAATAATTATTCATTACTTATTATTAATACTTAATATTTCTTTTCTTTTTTAATAAAAAAACGTTCTAAACCCACGAACGTTACAATATATTTAAAGTTGGAAGGTAATTCAAATTGCCAGCATCCAAAATTGATTCAACTGCTGTTTTTAATTGTTTATATTAAATAACACTTGGTGCCTCGATCTGAAGTGATTTAGCAAATTTTTGCCTCTCCTCTCCTTTAATAAATCTTCTGTGTCTTTCATTGCCCTTGTGGTTAACTCTGCCGATGAGAAGAACAGATACTTTAACTTCAGTAGCATTAAAAATATTTTGATTTGTGTAAAATTTTAATTTTGCACAGGCACTATGTTTGCACTCAGCTTTAGCAACAAAATAATATTTTCTGCATTTACAGGAGGGTAGATAACATTTATGCCATACAAATTTTAACACACAGTACGGAAAATGTTCATTAAAATAAACATTAAAATCATCGGTCCATCCTTTTAATAATGTTTTTTGTTTATAAAATATTTTTATCAAAATGTACCCGGAAGCTTTAAATATATTTCATCTTTGTATCTTATATCGTCTGTATCTTCTAAAGTTGCATTAAAGTTGTCGGGAAGATCAGTAAAATTAAAGGTATACATTTCGCTAAAAGCAGTAATAATAATCAGGTTGAGAAATAGGTGATACTGCATTAAGAATACTACTTTCAGTATTTAAATTTAAAACTATTTTACTTTCTGGTGTCCATGGAGCTACAGAAATCTCCACTTCTTTATGAGCAGGGGTTAATTTTCTGCTCCTGGGTTCAATGGAAGCACAATTCAATTCAAAAAAAATATTTTTCTTGTGGTGCATCCAACATCTTTGATATTTATAACGGTTATTTTCATGATTTTGAGATCCAACAAATTAGCAGAAATTAGAATAAATAAAAGATTTAGGATAGTAAAAATCAGTAGATAAACGGTTTATATTTTCTAAATTGTAGTTAGTTATATTGTAAACATTGAACAAAACACTTTTGTTAAATGAATCTACCTTCGTTGTAATAAATAAATATTTTTCTTTAGTGAATCTGTAGTACGGTTACTTAACTTTAGCTATATTTAGCTGAAATTATTTTACAAAAAGGTAGACAAAAAAATTCATATTATAATAAATAAACGTGAACATTTATATCAATATCATTGTAAGAAGGTAACCAATGACCTACCTAATATAAATGATTAAAACAATTAAATTTTTATGGAATTACTGTTGAAACCACATATTTTGCATTCGACGAAGTGGCACTGTATCTAAAATTTCTTCAAGATCATTTTATAACATATTTAAATAATTTGGGCCATTTAAATTTCGATAAGTATAGTTTGGTCAATTAATCGAGTTTCTAGTATACCACGCCATACATTGAAACCAAATCTAATTTGATGGCGAGATTATTTTTATTTTTATTTTATTAGTTAATTTATCGGTTAATTATAAAATTTATTATTACTGTTCGATATCAATTTAAATAAAATTTAATATTTAAAAATATCGTGGCTTATTATGACTTGCATGTGAAAAATAAATGTTAGTATCAGTAATTTGTAAATGGTTAGATATAGAAATTTTTTGAATACTTCTGCAAATTCACCTTGAAATGTGCCATAAGAAAGTGCAAACCAGAATCTTCCATATAACAAAGTTAATAGAAAAAAAAAAGAAAAATTATAAATTTATGTTTCGGCCAATATCTAGCGAAGTATTCATTCAACTGAAAAAACAAATACATGTTCATGATTTTATGTCGGCGTTTTTGTGAGATATACACGATTTATTTAACCTCCAGTTTTACTATTATTCTTCTAGTATTTATTGAAATTTATTTTTGAATTTTTGCTATGAGTTGTATAACAGTGTTCTGAACAATTATATGAGTCCGTTTTAGTGAATGTGCTACCAGTGTTCTAGTTATATGCATTAATAGTGTATGTTTAAAATAACTTAATTAAACATGTTCTTGCGTGTGTGCTTCACCTTTACTTATCATCAAACAACTATATTTCTATCGTTACAACGAAAAAGACGTCATGTTCGCCGTCTGTTCAATTTGTTCGAAGAAATTTGATAGCTCATCCTCAGTTAAATGCATGGGTTGTTCACTCTGTTTTCACGCAGAATGCATGCAAATTTCCCAATCAGACTCAAGAATACTTCGCTATAAAAATAACATGAAATGGTTCTGCAATTCTTGTGAGCCTACTGCTGAATTAAAACAAGTGATTTTCATGAACTTAAACAACTCCTACTAATTCCACAAAAAAAAAAAAAAAACTAAACTCGAGGAGCTTCAAGATTTAGAAAATATATTTTCTGACATCAAAGGCCGGAACAATCGTCGTACAATGCCATGATTTTTATTGTTCCAGAAAACAGTTGGTCAGTAAATGGAGATAATGCCAACACTGATACTGAAATTATTGATGCTATATTTTCCATTGTGTCTACTGAAATCAATACGGTGTTCAAACATTTTCGTTTGGGAAAACTTATCCGTTCAGCAATAGACCTAGGCCAATTAAAGTTATTTTTAAAAACACAGCTGATGTTCTGCATGTTTTAAAAAACTGTAATAAACTAAAAGGTAGCCGTTTCAACAACATTATTATTGTCAGTGATAAAGCACCTAAACAGCGGGCTTATTTGATGGAATTAAAAAGTGAACTGCATACTCGGGCTAATAATGGTGAAAATAATTTAATTATTAAGTATATAAACAGTGTACCTTCTATTGTTGCAAAAAACTAAATAACTATTTGCCTCACAATACCAAACTGTCGGACCTTTATCTAAATATATTGTCTATAAACTGTGATGTCCTTGTGTTTACGGAGACTGTGTTGTCTGAGAATATTTCTGATAGCGAACTGATGGTTTCGATGTACAGTGTTTTTAGGCAAAAGCCGTGGCGGAGGGGTGCTCATTGCTGTCAACAATACGTTCAGTGCTCAGCACTGCAATATCAGCTGCGATTTAACTAACATTGATTTAATATGTGTTAAAATTTCTATGTTGAACTCATCTGTTATTATCTGTTACTGCTATGTATGTTCCACCTGATATCAGCTATGTTGAGTATTCTAGTTTTCATGACACCATTACATCGTTAAATAAAAAAATCATAAAATAAAAATAAATATATCATCACGCCTTTTACCCATTATGGGTGTGGCACTCTGCTTACGCAGATCTCGGTAAGTGATATATTTTTACGTATGAAGTGCGGTTACCAGCCGTCAAATCATAGCCCCCAAAGATGTTAGTGGAGGAGGAACCACAGGGGTAAATTTAAATTTGTAACTGTCGGCAGTGGAATTTGAACTGAGGATCTCGCGATCCACAGTCCGAGACGTTACCACGGAGCTATTTACCCCATCGTTGCCATTCATATTTAGCTCAAATACAGTTATTATTGGGAATATGAATTTGACAAATCTTAATAAGTTTTTCACAAATAATGTTACTGATGGACAAATTGATACTTTTATCAACTTTATTAATTTGTTAAACATGAATCAAATTAATAATATACCTTATGCTAACAATAATATTTTAGATGTAATTATTACCAATTTGAACTGTACTGTACATAAAACCGAGTGCGATCTTCTACCTGAGGATAAACATCATCCTCCTCTGTGGGTTGATGCAAAATTATTAAATTGTTCTGAGCAAAATTTAAGACATAATAACATGGTGTATAATTTTAAAAAAGGTGATTATGTTTGTTTGTACCACTTAATTAGTGAAATTGATTGGCATTCTCTAGAATCACATGAAGATGTAAATGCTGCAGTTAAATATTTTTATTCATAATTGTATAAAGTTATGGATATTTATATAGGAAACTCTATAGAAATTTGGGTTCTACATATCATCTCAATAAATTTAAATCATTGTGTGCATCTTCAGAAGTATGAATTAAATACTATTATAGTAACTACATTGATTCTGTTCAAATTAATATTGTAAATGATCCTAATACTTTCTGGAATTATGTAAATACGAAAAAAGAAGCAACAAGGTTCCTTCTACATTCTACATTGTACCACAATAATGAAACTTTTTAAACTGGCACAGCTATTGCTGAAGCTTTTGCAAATTTTTTCAAAAGCGTATACAATGATAATTCTGAATATATATATATATATATATATATATATATATATATATATATATATATATATATATATATATATATAGCTTGTTCAGATTTTTTAATGTATTCCTTCTGCGTTCTTTTTAATCTATGCATTAAAACTTGTTATTTTCTTGATTTGTGGAAACAATCTAAAATTCAACCACTATTTAAATCTGGTGATATAGATATAAAATTAACGTCCCATATGCTGTCTAACTCTGTGTCAAAAATATTTGAATCCATCTTACATAAACGTATTCAACATCAAACTAGTAAATATATTAGTACTTTTCAGTATAGTTTTGTAAGTCATCGCTCTACCGTTTCAATTTATTAAATCTTGTCCAATATATATTTGATACATTTGAAAGTAAAAATCAAGTTGATGTAATCTATACAGACTTCTCAAAAACCTTCGACACAATTGTTCACTCAATATTAGTTAATAAATTACACATTATGAGATTTTCTACAAACTTTTGTAATTTGATTAAATCATATCTGCATAATACGTATATTGCAATGGTTTCATTTCAACTAATTTAATAGCGTTTTCCGGCGTTCCACAGGGCTCTGTGCTTGAGCATTTGCTCTTTCTTCTATTTGTTAATGACATCATAACTGATATTAAATTTCCAAATTACCTTATGTATGCCGATGATTTTAAATCATACCGTACAATAACCAACGAAGAGGACTGCCATTTGCTACAAACTGATTTAAATAACATCTATTTATGGTCGCAACGTAACCAACCATCTATATTTCAATCTGGACAAATATCAAATAATTAGTTTTAATAGAAAAAGGTTCCCTCTCCAATTTCAATATTGTATGACTAATGTGCATTTAAATCTTATTCTTATAATAAAAGATTTTGGTATTTTTCTGGATACAAGGTTAACATTTATTAATCATATTGAGCAACCTGTTAAGTCCTGTTACAAAATGGTCGGATTTATCTTACGAACCACTAAAGATTTTAAAAATATCCAATGTTACATATCCCTATTTCACTCATTGGTAGTTAGTAAATTACAATATTGTTCAATTATTTGGAATCCATCCCAGAAATATGTCAGTGATGCAATTGAAGGTATCCAAAAAAGAATTTGCAAAACAGTTTACTTCAGATTACATCAATATTGGCCTAATTATCAATATTGTAACTTGTTAAAAACATTTAAAATTAATTCTCTCACAAAGAGAAGAGCCAAACAACACATAGTGTATTTGTATAAAATTGTAAATAATTATGTAGACGATATCCAGTTATTAAATGGATTAAACTTCTTTCTAAATATCTGTAACACAAGATGTAACATCACATTTGTGTAATTTTTCACATACTCATTATCATTATCATTTTCCAATTAATGATATGTGTCGTTTATTGAATAATACCTGTAATGAATTAGATCTTTCTGTTAATTTTAAGGAATTTAGGCGTAAACTTGATCTCTTAAAGTAAATATTTATCTTTTATATTTTTCTCTTTATATAGTCTCACAATATTTCTTATATTTACATAATATTATTCTGTAATAGGGCCTTGGCCTGTTAAATAATAAAGGATTTATTATTATTAATGGAGCAACTTTAAATCTTTCCTTACTTCATTCATGTTCACAATCATTTATTACGATTGCTCCTCTGTTTCACTCAACACATCACACGCATAAGCTAACGCAGGTGCTGTACGTTCACCATACATTTTGCTAAATGCCTGCTATAACAACATATCAATAATAATAATAATAATAATAATAATAATAATAGTATTTATTTGTTTAAAGAAAAATCTTATACAAATGATTGGTAACATTATTAATTGTTTTTGATTAAGTAATTACAATATATTCATAGATATCAGATATTTAAAGCAAATGATCTAATTCCTTTATGATATTCAAAGCATTTGTATCGATCCATATTAGGTCTATAATACTTCTACCTCTTGCGCCTATGTATGTGAAGTCTGCTGGTGAATCACTAGTTGATCTCCCATTTAGCAAGAGCATATTTTCCTGTTCCATGATCTCCACTAGATCTTTGCCCTTCTTGTTTATAGTGCTGTCATTTGTTGTTCTGGAGTGGTTCAAATTAGTACTTTTAAGTAATGTTTCATCTGTTTGATTTAGATTTCCAACTCTAGAGTTGTAGTCTCCTCCAATTATAAATGTATGTGAATGGTATCTTTCTCTAACTGTTTGTAGTGTTGTTGTAAATATTTCTAGTAAGGTTTGTCTTTCATATGTTGGTGAAAAGTATATGTTGGCTAGTATTATTCTTTGATGAGAGGTGGAGATTACGAGAAAAATCCAGTGAAGATCTTTTCCTATCACATTGATTTCTTGAACTTCATTTTTAACGAATATAAGGAGCCCACCAATTGCTCTTCCCAGATTCGCTTGCTTAATAGCTGGTTGTTGAATTATTGTGTAGTTTTCTAAAAAGTTTGGGGGGGAATTAAGTTCGTTGTTGAGCCAGGTTTCACTCAGGCAAATAATATTGTGTTTTTGTAGGAGAGTTTCATCTTCTTGAGTTAGATTAAAGATATTTTTAAAGCCTTGAACATTCCAATATAATATATATGCGTTATAAATAGTCTGATCAGCTAGTTTTTTGGAATACTTTGTGAGCGTAGTCTAGTTGAAATGTGTTTGTCTAACGGTCCAGTAGTGTTTTTTGTATTCTTCTTGTTTTCCGAGTTGATGTTTCTAGGAGTTTTAGTGCTTTGACTTGGTTTATTGTCTGGTGTTGTAGTATTCTGGTTATTCTTCATATTGTATAGTTTATTGATGTGCGGTTCTTGTTCCGTGTTTTCTTTATTTTCGTGTGATTTTTTCTCACTATAGTTTATTTCAGTTAGGGATTGCTCCGGCATTGAAATTGACAACCTTCTATCAGTTATATGGTTTTCTGGATTATTGTCGTCTTCTTCGGAAATATATTCGTTTTCTGGGGTTGTATTTACGGTAGATTCCAAGTCTAAAGAGGTGTAAGGTGTTCCATTAATTATTAACTTATTATAGCTTAAATACGCATTGTATCCTTCTTTCTTAGCTTTTATTAGATGTGCCTTTAAGAGTTTTCTTTCGTTGAGTACAGATCTTGTAAAATCTTCCACAATATACATATTGGTCCCTTTAAGTGATTTTGCATTTTGTTTGACTGTTTGTTTGATTTTCTTTGACACGAATTCAATGAGTATTGGTCTTGGTTTGTTGTTCTATTTTCGTTTTCCTATTCTTCTAACTTCGTCAAAGTCATTTGTGCTTATATTTGTAATTTTTAGTTTATCTTTTATAATGTTAGTAATGATTTGTTCTAGTATTTCGTTAGAATTTTCTTTGATGCCATAGAAAATTAGGTTCTTCTCTTTGGTTTTTCGTTCAAGGTTTTCTATAGTTTTTTCTAAAGCTATTATCTTTTTTGTATTTTCTGCGGTTATTGTTTTTATGTTTAGTGCTCTCTTTTGAAATTTTTCTATATTATTAATTTTTTGCTCAATGGGGTATGTGACCAATTTTTTTTTCTGACATTACATGATACTAGATAAAAAAATAAAATACCCGTATTTTTTTAAATCAATTAATTGTTTATAGTTAACGAGAAATTAATTTTTAAATATTTGGAGAGGGGATGTGAGACGTCACTGTGTCTTCTGAATAGATTGCGGCGGTAGGTATGGTGCTAGAAAAAGACCGAGATACTGTAAAGGAAAGAAATAGATATATATCAGCGGGCCATGCGTACGGCCACAGTGACGTCACATATCCCTTCTCCTAAACACAAAATTGCTAATAACTTTACTATTACAAAATAATTTACAGTTTTTATTGTTGTAATAAGAAACTACAATGAAGAACATTCATATTCTATGGCGTATACATTGAAATTCGATTATGGTCACATACCCCATTGGTTCTAAAAGTTTTTTGATATCGTTTAACGTTGCCATGTTTAATAAAATTTTGTGAATTTTACTTTCTTTTTTATTTCACCTATAGTTGGGAACACTGTCTGAAGTTGATTAATTAGCTAGACGGCGCGCGCTAAGTCAGATTTACTTTGCCAGTTGTTAGTGACCTTGATGTAGTTGTAGCATTACAAACACTTATTATTATTGATTTATGGATTATTTGACTTGAAAAAATATTAAAATGGAGATTAGATTTTATGATATTCACTGTTTATCACTTTTCACGAATTTATTCCAGGATTTATACTACGTATTTTGGTTTTTGTTTTAACACTTCTTACTACGCGACTTGTAAGCAATGTTGCCAATCACAACATATCAATATACACATTAAATAACCATGTTTCACATTACATCTATACGAAATCAGTCATTCAACCTACCATCAATTCTTACCGCAGCCTCACTTGATACTATTTAATCATATTACTCTTACTATGAGGAATATTTACAGTATTCTTTTCTTTCAGCTTCGTGACTTGAGAACACGTGAAGAATCAGAAAATCGATTAATTTGCTCATGAATCCCAAAGGTAAGTTTTTTAGTTCAATAGTAAAATTTTCTAGCTATGATGATCGAGCTATTGAATTGTTCTTTAATCTAAAAATGTTTCAATATTCTAGAATCAATAGATAATTACATTTTGAGATCCTTAGAATATAATTTTTCTATTTTTAGGATGTAGTATATCTGTACTAATGGGGTCATACACCTTTTTTCATTTTTTTTTCTTCTGTAAGTTATTATAAATATAGATACTAATTTTAATGTTAAAAGGCATTTTTTTTTTAAATTGGCATTCCATTTCAAATTTTTCGCTTGTGACGTCGGCACCTACGTCACTTGTAATTCTACGAAACACGCTCTTACGGAGATCGAGGAACTACACCAACTGTCAAATTGACTGTTATCAGTCATTGTTATTTACTGAGAGGTTTTTACAATCATAGTTTATTCACATTACCTGGGCAAAATAGTATAACAATTATAATAAACATAAGTTTAATTTGAAAATCGTTGATAATTGCAACATATGACTTGAGATGACAGCTGTGGTAATAAGACTACCGACATTACCGACAAGCGACAAGATATAGTACATCGAAGCATTTTTATTTCAACACGTCTTAAACTCTTTCCATAAAAACGTTATAATTAACGAATACGTAATTTAATTTATCGGAGTGTTCATTTTAATAATAATAAGTAATTATTACAACCCTGAAAAGCTAATTATTATTTGTTATCAACACCCCTTTTGCCTTGCCTTGCTGTATATTCTATTACAAGATGACGTCACGATTTTGCAACCGCGGAACTTCATAAAGTAAATTATGAATGAAAAGTTAATGTGTTGAATGTATATGATTTTCTGTCTTCCGTTTGAATTTGACCTAATTATCTTGTTAATTGTAAATATTATCATATTACCATTAACAATAATTATTGTATTCTTTACTTTTAGGTACTTTTAATTAGGGCACAAATTAAGAAGATATTGGCATTACAAAAGATAAAATTAAATAAAGTTTTGTACTTTTTAATTTACTAATATTATTGTAAATAGATATTCGTATCCACATGTTGAGATATTGAAGGAAGATCGTTGGATAATGGATAAGAAACAGGATATAAAACAATACAATTTATGTATCGATGTAATCGTTTCGTTGAATATTTATCCATCCTCATCAATAACAAAAATTATATGCTAAGGCGCGTTTTTAAAGATTAATTAATTTCAAATTTAAATAAACAAAACAACCCCAGCCTCGGTAAAGGGGCTCTGCCGCCGGTGCCCCCTAAGGCCACCGCGCCGGGAGTCCGCCCTCGTGGCCCACCGGGTTCCAAGCCGCGGCTCCGATTAAGGAGTACCGCCCCGCTTTCATTGAAAATTGGTAAAATCTGATATGTCAATTTGTTGGTATGTCGTACAGTGTCGTCTTCATATCGTATTCTCGTCAGATTATGAATCAGTTCGCTGTCTTCAGAGGGAGTTCGCCATATTCATGAAATATGTGATGTGTAGAGTGCGAGTTTCTTCATAAAGTGTTGTTATTCCTGTATATCTATCATAGTCAGTAACTTATCGAAGCATTTTGTTCTGTAATACTTGTAGGGGCTTTAGTTTTGTGGGCGACAGGTGTGCGAGAACTGGAATGGCATGATGTACAGGTCTGAGTAGTGTTGTGTACACAGGGCCGGATTTACGTACAAGCGAAACAAGCACGTGCTTGTGGCCCCCAACCCAATAGGGCCCCCGGTCAACCTTTTTTTTATTGAAAAAAAAATTTTCAATACAATTAATAAATAAATAAAAGGTTAATATTAATTATACTTAATTATTAATACCCCCCACTACTCCCTTAATAAATTAAATAGAAATTATTGTATAATCATAATAGTAAACTATGAAAGACCTTTTCTTTTCCTTGATACATTTTTTAAAGTAGAGAGTAGAGATAGGGGCCCCATGCCTTCCTCGTGCTTGGGGCCCCGCAAGCTGTAAATCCAGCCCTGTAGTGTACATGAGTTTCTTGATGTCTGGCGTGAGTGTACTGTTTTTGCAAAGTAGTAAATATATTTGTTTGGCGGTGAACTGAGCTTTCTGAATTGTTTTGTTAATGTGTGTGTGAAAGTTTAATCTTTTATCAACTTGACAGTGGCTGCGGGTGTAATTTTGTGTGATTTTAGTTTCAAGAGAGAGTAAATGTTAATATTTGTGAATTATCAAGAGAAGGTTATGGCCTCTGTTTTGCTAGCCTTTAATTTGATCTTCCAAGTGTCAGTGTATTTCAGTATTAAATTTGAATATTTCTGTATTTGCCGAGCAGCACCTTCGGCAGTGTGTCTATGTGCATAAATGGCTGTATGGTCCGCGAATTGTGCAGTGTTCCTGTTGGCGAATGTCGGTATGTCATGAATATAAAGAATAAATAATAAAGGTCCCAAAATACATCTTTGAGGAAACCTCGCGCGTAGTTGTGTCTTCTATGAGTGTACATTTTGACTGTGAATTGCCTGTTTGTTTAGTATGAGTGTAATAGTTTAGCAAATGTAGGTGTTAGGCTCATTTTAATTAATTTGTACTAAGCCCACCAATCCAAACTGTAGAAAAGGCTTTTTCTATGTTTAGCAGTGTCATAACAGTAACAGTACGTTTGTTGAAATGGTGTATTGTATCGTTTATGAGTCGTGTTAATTGTTTCGTAGTGCTACGATGATGTCTGAATCCGAATTGGTGATCTGGGAGTATTTTGTTGGCCTTTAGGGCCTTTAATTACGAAATACTTTGTGGTCGCAACGGATAACGACCATTTGTGGTCAGTTTTAGCAAGCAATAGTTTAAAGTGGTGCTATACCAACGGAACTCTAACGTTAGTTTCTTGGTGTTCGAACACGTAACAGTATCGCATGAGTGTTCCATTGTATCTAAACAAAAGTCACAAAATAATCCGAATGTTAAATAAAACGATAAAAGACAAAGATGTATCAAGAAAAGCAAATTAGCAGATCTACAAGACTATAATAAAACCAAGGGTTATTATACGCAGCTAAATCATGGATAGTATCCAAAGAAGAAGAACTGAATTTACAAATTTAGGAGATGAATCAATGGAGGAATGCAAGGAACCGATCAAGTGAAAAGAAGAACAGTTAATATTTACCAAACCGAACCTAATACATATGAAGAAACAAATAATAATCTAGTTGGAACACATAGAAAAACTACGGAAGTAAAAAATGTAAAAGCGCAACTATCAACAGACGATAAGATGGAAAAAATAGAGATGCAGATCAAAGAAAAATGGTTGAATGATGTAGAAGATCTCAAAAACGACAAAAAACAGGAAAGAATGGAAAGATGTTGTGAAACATATTCAGGCATTTTAAGATCTATCGAGCAAATTATATATAATGTTAGATGTTATTGACATCTACCTACGAGACACAAGTGTTCAACCGCAGTAACGTTTCCAATTTCGCACGAGATCATCAAGCCCAGTAGTTCATACATTCCATTTCTTCATCTGTAACAAATATTAAAATCGAAAGTTATAAACGCAAATTCGTTTCGTCTGTTCGTCAATTTATGTATAATAACTTTATTTGTTTCTCTTTTAACCAGATGTGCATTCAAACACCCTATTTACTAAATTATTTTTTAACTTTTATTTTCTAAACAGTTTAAAAGCTACAGCACTGTGGATGTCAAAGTAAAAACAAAATCGGTGGTTTTGTGCAAAGTGTTTGGCAACCAGAAAGTGCGCCCTGGCCAAGGGTCCTTAATCATTGCATTAAATAGTTACACCCAAGGAAAATCAAGCAATTTGACTATTTACTTTGTATTAAATGAAGTAACGGAAATAATGTAATTTAAAAGATTCCGGCCAATCAAGAGCAACTAAATGAAGCAACTACTGATAATAAGCCTCAGTGATTTTGATTATAGTGTTAAAAGCGATGACAGTAAAGATAGTGATTATTGCTGCCATAGTACCGATGCGAGTGTGGAAACTGACGACTGTAGATTTATGACTCAAAGTTCTGTTAATAAAGTTTAATTTAATAATATATAATTGTTCACGACAAATTATTAGTTATCTATCTATTGAAGTTAATTTAATTTTAATATACAGCACAAATGCGTTTAATTGCGATGATACTTAATTGCCTTATGATTTAATTAATCATGTAATGAATTGATCGTTTCATGTATTTTATTTCTGCAAATGTTCACATGTTCATGAATAAAAAAATATTTTAAAATTGAAGATGCAGTTTTAGGAATATAATTTGGTTCGTGAATGTATGATGGGTGAAATCGATAAGAGAGTGAAGAAAGGATATTGGCCTAGAATTATGCACTGGAAATTTTTGTCTGTACGCGAATGTTGTGGAATATTCATGTGTCAAACATGGAGTAGAGAATGTCGAAACGGGCCAGCGGAAACGGTAAGGGTTGGTAAACAGCGGCTTGGAAACCGCACCGCTAACAGCGGTGTCTTTGTTCTTAACATGGAGAAAGGATAAAAAAAGGTAAAAACGGTCCGATGGTCATGATGCTGTTGTGTTTAATAAGTAGCTATAGTACTTAGCGGCATTGAACAAAAATGTTAAGGATGTGGTTGGATGATATAAATATACAGTAATTAGACTTTCGTCGGTATTTAAGAGGAAGAATAAGTCTATAACGCTACGTATAGTGAAATAAATAACTAAATTACGTAGTTGGGTTAATGATTGTACTTACGCCCCCTTCGAATTCTCTTCCACGAATGTGATTATACAAGTTTTGCGGTTGCAAAATCGTGACAACATTTTGTAAAAAAAGGCAAAAAAGGTGTTGATAACAAATAATAACTTGCGTTTCAGGGTTGTAATAATTACTTATTATTATTAAAATGAACACTCCGATACATTAAATTAGGAATTCGTTAATTATAACGTTTTTAGACAAAGAGTTTAGGACGTGTTAAAATAAATACTATGTACTGTATTTTGTCGCTTGTCGGTAATGTCGGTAGTCTCATTATCACACCTGTCATCTCAAGTCATATGTTGCAATTATCAACGATTTTCAAATTAAACTTATGTTTATTATATTTGTTATATTATTTTGCCCTGGTAATGTAAATAAACGATGTTTGTAAAAACCTCTCAGTAAATAACAATGACTGATAACAGTGAATTTTACAGTTGGTGTAGTTCCTCGCTCTCCGTAAGAGCGTGTTTCGTAGAATTACAAGATGACGTAGGTGCCGACGTCACAAGCGAAAAATTTGAAATGGGATGCCAATTTCAAAAAAATGCCTTTTAACATTAAAATTAGTATCTATATTTATAATTTTACTCAATCTTACAAAAAATAAAATGAAAAAAGGTTTATAACCCCATTGTACGTTTTGGAAGTTGAAGTTGGGTGAATTAGAAACTTCCGATAATATCATATTTAATATTTACTGACCAACTGACCTGTTACTTACCGATGTTTTCCTTTTCGTTCCTTTCGTTCCTTTTCGTGTAATGTTAGTGGTTAATGAAAAGGAGATATTTAAAAAAACAACAAAATTGAATGGAATTAACATGTTTCAGGTTGGTGTATGTAAAGGATTACCATTTTTATAAGTAGATTCTTTGAATTTATTATAAGAAATTAATTTTGTAAAGCATACAACTTTATTTAATATTTTTAATACATATGAAATACATACGAAATTAAAAACAAACGAATACTTTCAAAATGTAAACAAAAGTAGATTGTACGACTAGCTATAAATAACATTGGTAACAAATTCAACCACCCTTGGGCGAAGTATACTTTAAAAGATACATAAATTAAGATATTTTCCTATTATAATATTAACTTTCCAATTAAAGTAACATATTTTACTCAAGAACAGCGAAATAATATTGTACGTACATATCGTATAGTTTTTCTAGAATCTCGGCATCATTTTTCAGTAAATATATCAGAGCTTGAATGAACTGGCGTTTAGTTAAATGTTCTGGACGTACCGTAGTATGATGCTGGCTTTGTATGTCAAGTTTTGTTTGACTCTGAAAAGCTTCCATAGGAATCAACACAGGTTTTTCAGACAGGGATAAAAATGATGTTGATTGTGCTAACTCCTCATCCACCAATGAACCTTCACCTTGAGCTTGAACGAATTGTTCAAGTTTACTAGGTCTGCTGGCCTGTTCTAAATGGCACTGAAATCCAGGCGATTTTCCAGTACTTGTGGTTTCTTGCAGATTTGCATTAAAATTGCCACCGCAAATTTCTGCGATTTTCTTAAAATCCTCTTGAAATATTTTCAGTAAGTTGTGCGATGTGGACACTAGTTCCGAATTTGGCACTTCTTCATTACGAATCATTGATGCAAGCTTTTGAAAGTCTGTTTGTGCTTGGGTTAGTAAACTGGCAACACTCATATTCTCCATCCCATCAGTATCTTCACTAACGCGTTTGAGAGACAACAGTAGATTAGTAATTTCTGTGTGCTTGTCAGCACTATAGAATTGTATCCCAAAGATACGATTATCTACTCTATAGAAAAGGAATTGTTCCTCAATCATCCATCCCTTATCTGGCACTATAAATTCCATTAAATTCTTGTTCATTTGATTCGGATTCAAAATGTGAAAAGCATAATGTGGTTCTTCGTCGCGTTGGCATATAAAAAATTCTCCTTCTACGCCGGTTGAACTCCATCCGAAATTTTCTTGAGAACAGGCGAATAAAGTAACATTATCTGCCTGAGCTAATACAGCGATTGTATGCGGATCTATCACTTTTAGTACAGTAATTTTATCATATGAAACAGTTGGAGGATTCATTTTTTCGATTTAATTAGATATTAAAGAACACACAAAAAATTCAACAGAATGACACACAACTTTTAATTTTAATATGGCGGAATATCGACCATAAATCTAAGGCAGATGGCGCTGGAAGATGATTCAATTCACTTTCAAACGTTTTTTTTATGCATGCTACAAGATATAAATTAAATTAAATGTATATTTATAAACAAGTTAGGTAGAGAAATAATATCAATAATTTTATTTAATTAATTATATTATTGTTACACACTTGTGTCTACATCTAGTGTCAGGAAAAATAAACTATTATTACAATAATATACAATTTTATGTGGTCTTCATAATGTTTAAGTAGTTAACGATACTTAAATACGTACAGTTATTATTAAGTTATTACAAATGAAGGTAAAACCGTAGTTTACGGCCAATTGTGAAGTTAGCTACGGATCGCCAATGATGTTTGGTAGATATGACAGTTTGGGGTGATGCAAGTCAAATAACAAAAACCTAGCAAATTTGCATTCTGAAAATGCTGTTGAACAAACTAAAATAAATCTGTGTTTCTTCATTTTTTAAATTGTTTTTCTTTAACTATGACCGGCTAAAGAAACTAGGACCTGCAGCTAACTTCTCTTGTGGCCGTAGACTACGGTTTAGCCCAAATTAATATTATTAAAAATACTACAAGGAGCAAAGGATTATGGGAATTGATTTTTAACTTTTCTTTTTCTCTGTTTCTTAAAATTTATCACATTTGACAGATTGTAGTAGATGAGTATTTTCATTATAAAACTACTAATATATCATGTAAATTAAACAAATAACTGAAATATTACTAATAGTAGTGAACTACTTATAAATAATAAGTAATGTCCGACTCCAGCGAAGATGTTAAAAGTGGGAGTGAAGTAATCGCTTTGAGTGCGCTGTGGTCCGATTCTCCATCAATGTAAGTACCTATTTACTGTTTATGTCATAAATGGTTTAATAATATTATATTATTCTACGAGCTTATTATGATAGTTATTATTAATTCGGATTAAGTTTACGGCACGAGACATAGGCGAGGGCCGTAATTAGCCGAATTAATAATAACCAGAATACGCGAGTTGAATACTATACTTTATCCACGACCATTAAACCGAATCCGGAAGTTGTACTATTAATTGTGCTATAATTTGGCAGTTTCTAAAATGTCCGGCGGTGTACAAACTTTATCATTTCCATCACTAGTATTCATATTTCACCCAAAAACGATTGTAAACTGTTCCACTACTTACAAAACATTTGACAAGTTGAAAAGGCAACAAGCATTAAGTTGTCTCTTTTATCGAAGGCATGAAGTGAGAGTCACTTGACCAAGATTTTTGTCAACAATCCTCTGTTTTTATAATTCTATATTATAAATGTATGAATATTGATAAGTTCACGTGTTTTTCTTTGATTGTACAAATATATAAATTATAAATAACATAATGTATTTTATCAAACGTCAAACGTCATTCAGTAGTTTTAAATTTCGCTAGATGGCAATATGTAATGTTTCATTATTCAACATTTAGCGATGCGTTGTTATAGCAACTGCGATCTGATTGGCTAACAGCAATTGAATAATGGGCTCATTATTGAATAGTCTTTCCATTATTCAACACTTTTAAATAATGAACCTTATTATATACCTAGAAGTGCACTTATAATGAATATGTTATTTAATGGTCGTGGATAAAGTATATTTTCATAGTAATGAGCCTGAAATTGAAGAACCAGTGTCTTCTCCCGAACCCATTTCTAAAAATGATCCTACTTCCAGGAATAACAGGTAATTAATATTAGAATAGAATTGAAGTTAGCTGCGGATCGCTACTGATGTTTGGTCGATATGATAGTTTGTGGTGGTGCGAGTCAAACATACAAAAACCTAGCAAATTTGCATTTTGAAAATGCCTTTAAACAAATTTTTGTTTATTCAACCTCAAAACTAAAATAAAACTTAACTTTCTTGCTTTTTTAAATTGTTTTTCTGTAACTATGACCGGCTAAAGAAAGTTGGACCTGCAACTAACTTCAGTTCTCTGGCCGTCAGCTACAGTTTAGCCCTTTAGAGAACAGCTAATATAAATATACGGTTATAAGAAACCTCTTTTCGTCATTCCGTAAAATCGTAATTTTGATGAGTAAAGTTATGTGAATGCACCGTAAAAGTGAATTAGTATTCTTTTGGATTCAGACTTCACATTTATTTTACTCGAACGAAATGAAATTGCAAAATTTTAATGCGTGAAGACTTGCTAATACGATAAAGAATGGCTGCTCACTAAGCTGTCAAAAAGTATGGATTAAGTGAAAATAACCCCAAAAGCATTCAAATACTTCAATGCACATTGATTCATTTCCTATCGGCGAGGATCCACCCAAGCAGCCTTGCTTAGGTTCAAGTTTGTATAAAAATTAGCGAGTGTTAGCAAATGCTCTTCGATAAGATATAAAAACGTGTGTACCCAGCGGAAATGGCTTCTAGAAACCTGAAGAATTTTCAATGCACATGATTTCATTAAATGTTGGCAAGTTTCCATGCATGCAGCCAATTCTTTTATCAAGTTTGTTTAAAAATCAAAGAGTGTGAGAGAATGCTGCTCGCTAAATCATCGAAAGGTGTGGTCCCAGTGAAAACAACTACCAAAAGCTTAAAAAGTTTTTAAAGCACATTGATTTATTTTCGGTCCAGAAATCTACGTCCTAGAAGAAAATTTTTGATTAAGTTTGCTTATCATCCGCTATAGATTCTGCAAAAAGAACTTCTGAACACCTGAACACTTTTCAGTGCATATTATTTCGTATCATATCGGAAAGTTTCCACCTAAGTAGCCTTACTTTTTTTTAAGTTAGCATACCAGCGAATGTTAGCAAATACTATTTTATTAGTCGTCAAAATGTATAGACTATAGAGTATAGACCCAGCGGTAAAGACCTAGAATCCTGAAAACTTATGTGTGTATACATTGTTTTATTTTCGGTCGGTAAATTTCCGCCCTAGATACTATTTTTTACATAATTGCTATAACATCAGTAAATACAAGCAAATTTTGCTCGCTAAGACGTTCATATCCGGTCTGCAAATTTCCGCCCTAGCAGTCAACCTGAACAAATTTTCTCCTAAGTCATCAGAAGGTTTGGACCTAGCGAAAACAACCTCTAAAAACTTGAAAATGTCAGTTTATATTGTTTCATTTCCTGCTAACAATTTCCACCCTGGTCACAGAATTGATATTCTACCTGAAGTGAAACTCTGGTCGGCTCTTTTGATGTTTCGCTTACATATTTAATAATCTTGGGCATTTAAATTTATTTTCTTTCCTGCAGAAAATTTAAAAATGTCTTATGTCCGATTGAATAATATTATTTATAATATTTTAATATTATTAATTTAATATACAGTAATTAACATTATTTTCAGTATATGCAGAATTATAATAGATAATATAAAAAACCAATAGTTTCTCTTTTCAACCTTAGTTTATGGTAGAATATCTATTCACAAAACCAACAAACTAAAACCAAATTAGAGTGCCATGAAATTTGCTGACAAAATATAGAATTGCCGCTCGCTGTCATCAAAACGATTGGATGAATTAAGATTTAGAATTATCAATGCATATGGTTTCATTTCCTGTCGCGATACTCCTTCCTTGCAGCCAATCTGTTGAAGTTCGCTTAAACATCAGCGAATGTGAAGAAAGGTTACTCATTAGGTTTTGAAAGATATGGACCCAGCGAAAACGACCTCGAAATGTCTGCTAATTCACCAGTGCTCGTATTACATTTCTTGTAGGCATGTTTACGCACATTATTATGTTAGTTGCCGTTTCTTATAATGAGGACTAATACGAAATTAAATTATATATCCCTGACTCTTATTACGCATCGGCGTCTTCATAGAGGCGTCGTAGATACACAATGCCATTTTTTTGTTTACTATAGGAAGAGAATAATCTTTTCTGATATTTGCTTTTGCAGAGTCATTAAGCAAGTGTCAACTGAATCATCAACTTCAGAAGATAGCGCAGATCCTGTTCAAAATGAAACAAACGATATGAGCCGCATCTCGACACATGCAATGGTACAATTTTAACACCAAATATTTTAATCAACCCCTTGGTAAAGTGGCTTCTACAAGCTATCCGCCAATAAGATCATTTGCTTTATCCGAAAATGCTTTTGCTAGCGGTAGTTCAGAATTTGTGTGCCAACACATCCTGAAGAACCAGCAAGGAATGCATCATGGGACGAAGAGTATGTTTTCCAAAGTTTATATCAGATAAGATAGCCGGGTGCAGATTGAACTAACCCACTAGGACCATCCAGGACACAGGTTGCTTAGCGGCAAGCAATTTATACCTACCAGTTGCGAAAAATAGGTTGCTGAGAATTAACCCCCCTAAGTTTAGAAGAATGTGAGTCTCTTCGAAGGAGACATTTCAAATGAAGCATATATATATATATATATATATATATATATATATATATATATATATATATATATATATATAATTTTTAGATTAAGAGTAATTTATTTCTGTCATACACCTGCATTGCTAGTGTAAAAAATATAATTAGTTGGATTTTAAGTTTTTACATTTCTACAGATCTAGCTTCGTAGATTGAATAACCGAACGGTTTAGAGTTGCAATTGATTTAGTTGAGTATATTTTTACAGTTATTGCCCTCTTTTGTGTTATGACTTGTGACTTTATTTGGAATTAATTAAAAATAAACCCGTAATGTTTTTCCAGTGATTAAAACTTTCAAACTCACAAGTTATACAACTATATAACTCTGTTGCTGCCTATTACATTAAATTAAAATGGTAACTGTTAAGATAATAAGACGGTGAACCAACTTCCTCTTTTGAAATAATAACAACTGTGGGGTTTTGAAAACAATAGACCATTTCAAAAATTCAACGCGCATGTGCCAACTGTGAGACTGCAACAAAATTTAGTGCCGTATGCCCGTCTCTGTCTATATCAGGGGTGGGCAATGTCTGGCCCGCTGGCGAACTCCGGGCCACGTAAAGTTCCAATCCGGCCCGCGAGATCTTTATAATAATATATAATAATATAAGAAAAAGGGGAGATTTACTGTTAAGTAACAAAAATGTGTCAATTAACAACTACGGCCCGCTTACGAAACGTAAATCTTATTCTGGCTCCTGTTATACAAAAGGTTGCCCACCCCTGGTCTATATGACAGTACTGCCTCTGCTGTAAAGTTTGAGGTTTGATTTAGACTTATGAAGCTTTTATTAGTAGTTTTATTATGCAAATGATTGTTGACTAATGCTCATGTTACACTTATTTCAATTTTAATTTATATTTTCATTTGTATCATGAGCATTTTAAAATTAAAATATTTGAATTCATTGTGATACTTCCCAAATGCCGCCATTTACGGCACTAAATTTGTAGTTCGAAACTTGAATGTAGAGGTCGCGCACATTTTTGAAATGGTCTATTAAGGTCAAACATACGCGTCGAAAGAACGAACCCTTTATTTTTTTAAAAAACAGCAAATTCTGTATTCTTTATTTATTTTCATGTTCTTTATGGTCCAACAACCTCCATTCGTCAAAATATCATGGATTTTTTACAGTGACTTCTACATTGCAATGTCAGATGAACATATTTTCGTTGGGTTCGTTCACTCCCATGAATTATATTTTGCAAATTCAAATTTCAATAAATTATTTCTTACAATAATTCTTATCGTAAAACAAAACAATTATTACTGTGAAGTCTTTGAACATTCTAGTATTTATATATGTGGATAAAAAGGATAACTGAAACATTCAACTATAAAAAAATATTCGTTGAAATCTAGTTGGTCAAAAATTCAGAATTTTGATACTGAATTTCTAATTCCCATGAACGACGACAATAATGAAAATAATTAGTATATTTATAAATATAATCGTCTATAACATACTAAAATTATTTTACATTTGAATTTACAGTTTTTGAGAAACAAATAAGAATATACCAAAAAACACACTTTTTGGTATATTTTTATTTGTTTCTCAAAAACTGTAAATTCAAATGTAAAATAATTTTAGTATGTTATAGACGATCATATTTATAAATATACACATTATTTGTATTACTGTAGTCGTTCATGGGAATGTGTGACATATATTTGACTACTTTGAAAATTATGTTCATGTATAATATGTAAACAAAATTGGCATTTTAAAATTTATTACAAAACTTTGGACTTTTATCTACAAACGTAGGTATAAAACATTATATGTTTCATTTATTATAATAATGATATATTGTTTCAAAAAAGTCATGTTCATCTAGCGCTATCTTCAGCCCGTATAGTTCACCTTAAGTAAAACTTTCAAAAAACTGCTTTAATGCGCATGCGTCAATATAACAGCAATATGTACTCGGTAGTTTGAAAGCGAGCAATTATATCGTTCTCAAAGCGCACAAAATCAGAATAACAGCACGCATATCAGATCACTCTGCATGCTCAGAAGAATAAATGAATAGGATTGAGAGCTCTAAACGAACCCACCCGCAATAGTTATATAGTATTGTATGGCTTCGACCATATAAATTAACTATCATCTTACTCTTGTTTTTGAATATACAGATGATACTAGCGGCCTTCGAAGTTGCACCTCTCAGGGAATTAAACTGGTTTTTAGAGTTAACCATGATAATTATGTTACCTCTATAAGGTTCAGCAGACCGGTGTTAGTGGTACGACGGTCATAGCAGACCAGTGATAGTTATACGAAGGTACTTTGCTTCCATTTAAATCTTCTTTTTTTACGCACTAGTAGAAACCACTGGCTATTTTGCATATTATCCATTAAAACGAAATTTATAATGAAATAACGGGGCTGCAGTAGGTAATAAAACACAAACAATAATATACGAGACAATATCTACAGCTTCATGCAAAAACGCATCTAAACTTCTTGATATAGAAAAACTTCTTGAGTTAGATACTTGTTTTTTACCTCTAACGGATCAAGAAACACTCTTGCAAATAGCATTGCAGAAGCTACATTACTGATACCTTTATTCCTGTTCAGATCGATCATTTATATTCTTAAGTGAGATAACTTTCTCGGTTTTCCTAAATATGCTATTTAAATAGTCATTTATCAGCATATCCACTGTAACCAATTCAAAACATAAATAACAAAAAATTCGCTCTATTTATGTGTCACAAACGTAAAATTAAAAGTGACTGCTAATGAAAAGGCATACATGTGATTGGATACAAGTAACCACGGACACTTTATTATAAATCATACAAAAGTTTCTTGTTTTGTGTCTGCGTTATTGAATGCGATGAATTTTGCATTATTTATTGCTATACACCGGTGATTTTTATTTTCACTTTTTAAATATTGGGAAAGCGACACTGTAGCTGTAGCTTCATTTTGTCAATATTAAGCTACATATATTTATATTTGTACACAGGACCATTTTCAAACCAAACAAAATGAATCAAGTACCTCTTAAAAGAAAGATGGCTCAAAACTAGACGGAGCTGCAACAGAGCAGGAGCCTGCCAATTGTGACGAAGATATAAATTTTAAGGCTTCCCCAAAATGATGCTGCAACAGAACAGAAACCCACTGCCAGTGGTCAAAGCAAATGTTGCGACTTCTAAAAATGATAAATCCACCGCAGATTAAATAATGTGTTAAGCTATTTGCTTAAATTTATTGGTATGGAAACTTTACTCACTCAGTGAGTTATAACGAACCCAAAACACAGTCAATCAACAATCAATTTCCTTCAAACATTCCTATCCTGACACACCACTTTCTCCTCGTCCATATTCGATTGCGATTCATACATACTCGTCTATTCTTCACACTCGGAATCATTCGTTCACGCAACAAACCTTCAATCATATCTAACCATTTATTCCTCGAACGCTCACATAATTGTTTTCCTTCAATCTCACCCGCATATATAATTTCACCAACCTTTCATTTGACATTCGCTCAGGATATCCAAGCTAAGCTCAATTGACACACTCCCACTTTCTCAACAACATTCTTTTCAATCTCACTCACCATATATCAATGTATTCCGAATAAGATCACGTCTCGTATACCCACGCACTTCTCTCAAATTAATTTAGAACCATACATCAATGTACGTACTTACACACCATTATATATATATATATATATATATATATATATATATATATATATATATATATATATATATATATATATATCGTCGTCACACGGCACTTCCCGCTGAGTTAGCGGATCTCACGGTGTCGTAGGACACCCTTAGTAATAAGAATGTTGTAGCGATAGAGTTATGTTTTGTTAGTTAGTAAATTTAGTCTTAATCTGTAGTCTGAACGTGTAACATCTGAATTAGAAGGTTTTAGTAAAATAAAATCTTTTTAAAAACACATCGACGATTTGTAACAAATTAATTGGCGCAGTCGGTAAGATTGCAGATACGATATTAGCGAATATAATATCTGTTTGTAAAACGATTTAATCGCAATAGAACAAAAGTTACCGTCGCGTGTGTTAATAAGTCGTAACTTGGTGCCGCATCAGCTGAGCGCATATCAGCAAGCTCGAGAGCATATCGAGCACTAGCAGCCCAAAAAAAAAACACGCAACCCGAGGAACCAGCACCGCCAACCGTTGAGCGCACATCAACGAGTTCGAGCACAGCAACTCCAGGAATCGACATCGCAGCACTCCAGAGCCGACCAATGCATTGGATCATCTTACTGCGAGTACACTTCATGTCATTCAGAGGTTCCCAATCAAGCGATTCAGATAGTTCAGGTGCAGATTCTGACTCACAATTTGAAGAAACAATTTCAAAATTAATAGAAAACATTACACTCAATTCAAGTAATATTGAAAACCCTATTATCAATTTAAATTCAACTACAATGGCTGTACCAGTGTTAAAAAAGAGTATCTTGACATGGTACCAGAATTCCATGGTGAGAGAGAACTTCTCTCAAGATTCATTGAAATAAGTGAAAAATTAGTAGTTAAATTTTATAATAGAATAGATGTGAATGATTTTCAAAATGAATTTTTAATGTCTAGCATTCTCGCCAAAATTAAAGGAGAAGCCGCTATTAATATTGAGTCCTGCACATTAAAAACTTGGGACGATTTAAAAAAAACGCGTTATTAAATTCTTATCAAGATAAACGCGACATGTATACACTTAACATAGAATTGACAGAACTTACACAAAATTATAATGAAACAGTTTTCGAATTTTACCATAGAATACAACATATACTAAATTTGTTAATATCTTATATTAAAACACACAAAGAACAAGGAGAGAGCGAAACATTGTGTTCATATTTCTGTGAATATGCTCTTAGGATTTTATTACGTGGTTTAAAAGAGCCAATAGGACAACTCATGCGCGCAAAGAACCCCCATTCATTGAATGAAGCTTTAAATATGTTAGCAAACGATTTCCAATTCGAAACATATAAAAACGTTAAATCTAGCCAAAATAATTTAAAAATTGTTCCCAAAACAACAAATGCCTCAAACATAAGCGCAAATAAACCAGTAAACCCGCCTAGAATAATTCATAACCCACAATTCGTACAAAATAGATATCCTTTTAAAAATTATCAACAACAACCACAACCTTCCTTTGGAAATAGATCCATAACCACAAACACCCGTCCAGGACCGTCACAAAACTTCCCTAGACAATTAAATCAAAACTATCAACCGACACCTATGAGTATTTATACCCGAAATACATATCAACCCCGTCCAGGATCGTCTCAAAACGTTTCAAGACAACCAAATCAAAATTTTATAGCTGAGGAACTATTTAATATTGAAGATATTCCTCAAAATGAATCAGTCGAAAATTTTAATATACATAACGATTATAACGAAAATTCAGAACCGATTATTGAGTATCCAACATAAAGTAACGATTTATACTTTTCCGAACATCAAGACGAAAACCATTTTTTATGCGAAACACTAAAAGCGATCTTCCCTATATTATTTTCCCTGAAAACAATTTAAAAGTATTAATAGACACGGGAAGTACTAAATCATTTGTTAAGCCTATAATAGCAAATAAATATTTTCAAAATTCCATGTTTAAAAATCCTTTTCAAATAACAACTGCACACGGCAGTTCATTTCAAAATTTTAGTACACTCTTACCAGTGTCATCAATTTTCAAACTATCAAATAAATCACAAAATTTGAAATATCATATTTTTGACTTCCATCCAAATTTTTACATTTTAATTGGAATGGATAATTTAAAAAATCAAAACGCTATCATAGATTTATGTAAAGATGAAATAATAACACCCGAAGCAAAAATCCCCATTAAATACTATTCAGTTGAAAAACAAAGTTCTCTTAATAATTCCACAAGTTCGAAAGTTTTCATCGAACCAAATTCAGAAAAAATTATAAAAGTTAAAGTAAACCTTAAATCCGGACCTGTACTCATTCCTGAGATTCGTACCGAACACCTTATCATCCCGGAATGTCTTGCATCAGCAAATAATTATTACGCTCTGTGTACAGTAGTAAATAATTGTGAACGAAAAATGACTTTAAACTTGAATGGACCATTACCTGTAGAATCCTTAAATAATTATGAATTTAATAATATTCCAAAAAATAATTCAATTAACACTCAGAATATTAAATTAGAAAATTTTAAAAATGAAACTTTTCAAAATTTAGAATTAAATGTAAATGAAACTAATAATACCGATGGTGACGCATTCTTTAAATACATGGAACATTTTAACGAACAATTCCTAAACGATAACAAACCCAGTGACAACGAGTCACTCGTCGTAGAGTTAGGTGACAAAATTGATAACACTGACGCACCACAACAAGACGATAACGATAGCGATATAACCGTGCATTCAAACCAAGAAAACCCAATAGTCGGAATTCCAATTATAGAATGCCCCGTGAATTTCGGTAAAAATCAAATTATTTTATCATCCGTTAAACACAGTTCATGTAGCCCAAAAATTATAAAATTATTCGGTAATAAACAGAGAATACTTGTACAATTCTCTGAATCAAATTTAGAATCAGAAATAATAAAATTTATTAAAGAATTTATAGTCCCAAAAGTTAAATATAATTTATACTTTGAAAATGATTTTTACGAAAAATTTAGTACAGTCCTTCAGACTTATTTTAAAAACTCTAGCTTGAATTTGATCAAATGCACAGAAAAATTAGTAGACATATTTGACGAAGATGAGATTATTTAGACAATTAAAAACTATCATGAAAGCAAAACCAACCACAAAGGACTAGATGAAACATTAGCACAAATTAAACGAAAATATTATTGGCCAAGACAACGTAAGTCAATACAAACTTATATAAATAACTGCGAAATATGCCAATTAACAAAGTATGACCGACAACCACTTAAATTAAAATTTAATCATACGCCCACTGTAACAAAACCATTTGAAATACTACATGTCGATAGTATCACATTAGAGCATGCTAAATTTTTTACCATCGTTGACTCCTTTTCGAAATATGCTCAAGCATACAAAATAAACTCTTCTCAAGGTATTGAAATAGTAAACAATTTAATTAAATTCTTCACACATCATGGTATTCCCGAAAAAATTATCTCCGATAACGGTCTCGAATCATCGAAACGTTTCATTCTACGTTAATTGAACACATTAGGCTATTAAATAATCAAAAAGAGTACAATAATGAAGCAATAGAAACAAAAGTCAATTATACATTATTAGCGTATAATAATAGTATTCACTCAGTGACTAAACTAAAACCGTTTGAAATAATTTCTGGCCATTTAGATGCAAAATGTCCATTTAATATAGAAAATCAGCTTGTAAACAATTATATTGCTAATCATAAAAATAAAGTTAAATTATTGTATCAAAAGGTAAACGAAAAATTATCAGAAAACAAAGAAAAAACCATAAATAAACAAAACGAGAACCGCGAAGAATTGCCTGAAATCCCAAAACGCGTCTTTGTAAAAAATAGGCAGAAACAACAAAAAACGCAAAATAAATATAAAGCAGAAAAAATTACTAAATTGCATTCAAAATTCAAGACAGCACAAATCGAACCCAGACATGGCAATACTACTGCCAATATCCACCTTTCTAATATTAAAAGACCCAGAAAGAATACTTATGAATTTCAAAATATTGCAGGTTGTTCTGGATCTGCAAAGGATCAGAAATAAGAAACATTACGGAAAACAAAGGAATATTGCCCATTAACTTAGGAGCGGCAAAACTTGAACGAACAAAACACACATTTATTCACTATTACGATTTGGACTCTGTAGTCAACGAGTACGAAACCCTAAACAACCAGTATAAACGCCTTAAATCAGGAATAATTAATAATAATTATACAAAATTTGTAAAAGAATTTGAGAATAATGATAAAATTTTAGAATATGTTCGCACAAATATACAAGAAAAATTAGATCACATAAAGTTATATTCAAAAATAAGAACGAAGCGAGGTTTAATTGATGGTTTGGGATCAATATTTAAACAAATTACCGGAAACTTGGATGCCGAAGATGGAAAAAGATATAATGAAATCCTAAGACATTTGGAACAGAACCAGCATAACATACAAAATCAGTTAAAATTATCATATTCTGTCAGCCACCGAATAATTTCAAATTTTAATAATACCGTTCAGAATATTCAACACAATGAAGAAGTATTAAAATCTAAGATAGAATATCTTAATAAACAAATAAATCAAAATTTGGGCACTAACGAAATTTTTATTAAAAATGACTTATATACACAGATAACTATCCTTTCGGAAGTTTTTTGAATATTTTGCAAGACATAGAACTTCTATTACATTTTGTAAAATGGGAATCATGCATCCTTCTATTATGAAACTAAACCAGCTCTTACAAAAACTATATAGAATATCAGTACCTATCAATTTTGAAAAGAATTTTGAGCTTTACCGATTACAATCGATCCCAATTAAATACGAGTCAGAATATGTAACCATTATACCTGATGTTCAGTACCTTTTAAAAAATCTGAAGATGTTGAAATTATACCTCTGAGTGGCAAGTGTACTAAAAGTGCCAACTACCAATGCCCAAATGAATATCATCCTCATCACAACCCATCATGAGAAGTGCGCGGACAGTGTTAGTGTTCAAAATTTATTTTTTTATTTAATAAAAGAAAATAATTTTGTTATTCAATTTCAACAAAAGACATTGATTTATCTTGATAAAACCTGATAAGGAACTCTAATTATAAACCTAGCGTTTGGACTATTATTTTATATTTATTTATTTATGTATTTATTTCTATTTTGGATTCTCAACAGGATGAAATATCCCAATAAAAGAGAATCTGTATACATATACATTAAATGAGTACAAAAACAACAATACTAAATGGGGTAAATAGCTCCGTGGTAACGTGTCGGACTGTGGATCGTGAGATCCTCAGTTCGAATCCCACTGCCGACAGTTACAAATTTAAATTTACCCCTGTGGTTCCCCCTCCACTAACATCCTTGGGGGCTATGATTAGACGGCTGGTAACCGCACTTCGTACGAAAAAATATATCACCTACCGAGATCTGCGTAAGCAGAGTGCCACACCCGTAATGGGTAAAAGGCGTGATGATATATTTATTTTTATTTATTTTAACAACAATACTAAAGAGTAATATAGTTTATACTTAAATAGGGTTTAACATATTGAAAATTACCGAAATATAAACAACTGGAATGTAAATTTATTGCAAATTTAATGATAAAATAGGTTTAAAAGTGAGCAAAGGTGACGAGAAAATGTCTGGCAAATTAATTTTTGTTTGTATTTCGTTATACATATTACTGAGTCTACAGCAGAATTAAGAGCTGAATTTGTTCCACAACGTGGAATGCTAAATAAGTTCTTACATCTAGAGTATTGGGGATTAACCATTGTAATTATCTATTTCTTATTGTATTTTATAAAATTAAAATGGTTAAGCCAAAGACATTTCACCCAAGGACAAGGACCTCAAGATGCCAACCTTCCAGGGGAAGCTTCTCTCTAAGGAGGGAGGAGTTATATCGTCGTCACACGGCACTTCCCGCTGAGTTAGCGGATCTCACGGTGTCATAGGACACCCTTAGTAATAAGAATGTTGTAGCGATAGAGTTATGTTTTGTTAGTTAGTAAATTTAGTCTTAATCTGTAGTCTGAACGTGTAACATCTGAATTAGAAGGTTTTAGTAAAATAAAATCTTTTTAAAAACACATCGACGATTTGTAACAAATTAATTTATATATATATATATATATATATATATATATATTATATATATATATATATATAAATTTATATATAAATATATATATATATATATATATATATATATATATATATATATATATATATATATATATACTCAATTTAGTATCTCTATACACATTCACGTTTCGAGCAAATGTACCCAGAGCACTCAAATTGCACCCTGCAAACACCCGCCTTTCAATTTCCCGATCAATACATCCATCCTTCGAAAACATACTACCCAATTATACAAATTCATTCCATTGTTCTAGTTTTACAACATTCGCTGATATGCTAAAATCAGTCACAAAATCATCCTTCTCAAACACCAACACTTTACGTTTATCGGCATTTAATAACGGATTTAAACCTTTCCCTACTTCATTTATGCTCAAAATCGTTCTTCTTAATTGCTTTTCAGATTCACCCAAAACAACATCTTAATTGAATTACTGAATTAATTACTGTACCCTATCTTTAACTGTCATTATTCAACCGAAACAAATAAAATAGTTCCGACCATAAACCAAATAAGAATCTAATTGGTTAACCGTAACCTACCTGAAAAGTACCCATATTGTTCTAGCGAACCCTTTATCTTTCAATCCTTACCTGTTACAGCATGAAGGTAAGACAGAGCCCCCTTCGATAAAGAGCGAATTTACTATCAAAGTGATTCTGACTTGTGCAATAATCTCCCAGTAAAATATTTATAGTTTTGGGTTCTTTTGTTTCAAACAAAATACTTTACTGTCTGAAATCCTCAGATTTGAAGATTTGTTTGTAAAATGTTTCGTTGTACCAATTCATTGGACTATTTATACCGCCGAACTATAAGCAGTATAATTCAGTCATCACTATATATTATCCCTGTCAAGTAAACACACAAGCTATACCATATGTGGCGAGTCAATTTATTCCCATGTATTCAATCTCCACAATATATTCCAAACATCCCCTAATTCAAAATATCCATAGTACCCTGCACCAGATCTCACAAAATAACCACAATTACTTTCATTTGGATCCCATCTCACATTGGTATAATGGAAATCGAAAAAGCTGACTTCGCAGCGAAAGAAGCCACTCAAACCTAATGTATGAGTATTCAAATTGAAGTAAGCGTCATTATAAACAACATACAATCCAAACTTACGATAATTGAAATATACTATAGAACTTAAAGACGACATATAAACTGAAAAACATAAAAGACCAGCTAGGAAAATGGTAACCTACTGCTTCTATTAGACGAGACCACAGTATAAGAGCTTCAAGCTTGAAGCTCTTATACTGTGACGAGACCACGAAGTATATAGATAGGAAATGACACTTGTGCGGAGCTAGCGGCACGGAATTTTGCTATTCATGATTAATGGATGGGAGAGGGTAGGAGGCCGCTTATGGGTAGAACATAATTTTTCTTTATTTTATCATAATATTATTGTTACAACATACTAAAATATGACTTATATTAATTATGTTATTTATTCTAAAAAATCTATAAGTTTTCGATTTTTTTACATGGAGTAGAAGACAAATAATTAACCAGTCTTATTTGTATCTTCTGCCTTCTTTCTTTGTTTGTTGGCATATTTTAAGGCACTGCATTATTAATAATTTTTTATTGATGGCATGTTTAATTCATTTAATTTATTATTCAAATCATTTTCATTTATTTAACCAATTTTTCAATTTTGTTGCATTTACGTATTCTTAAATCTAGAATACTGCTACATAGCTCCTCGACCAGAAATTCTTTTTTAATCACTATAGTATTATTTGTATTGTTTTATTATTTATTATTACCATTGTTATATTATTTTCACCAGAGTTCAAGTTTTAGTCTTGCTGTTATTTAAATAGATTAAAATAATACATTAAATTTCAAATACCTATGCCTTGTTTATTTTTTACAACTTCACTGCCGTGGTACATTTATATATCAGTCAAATTTGCTATATTGGTGACCCCGACGTGATGTGTGCTCTACATGGATTTGAATGTCTACAGTGGCTTCTAGTACAGTGCAATACAGAATCCTGGCCAGATGATCCAGAGTTGTGGTTTGCCCAAGTATAAGCAGCATTCGATAGCTGAGGGATAACTTCAGAAATTAGCAAATACAAGAAAGTCATTACCTCATTACGTTCAGACCAAGCATTCATTATCAGAGACTTGCTTCTAAATCGTCCTGCTACAAACCCTTACTCCACCTTAAAATCAGAGTTAATAAAGCGAAGTACTTTAACTGATACGTAAAAATTTCAAAAATTTTTATCAATTCGTGAATGGCGACAAAAAACCAAGCCTGTTGCTTCGAGAAATGAAACATCTTTTAGGAAATCGAGCTTTGGGTCCTCAAATACTGGAAGAATTTTTTTTACAAAAACTGCCATCTAATGTACAGATCGCCTTAATTTCCTCTAACAGCAAAAGTCTTGAGGATAAGGCAGTCCTAGCAGACAAGATTATGAATGTTTCAAGATCATTACTACAAACAATTTTGCCCAGCCATTTTTCTGACAGCACAGAATTGGATGAACTTCATACCGAGGTTCATAGACTATATGGGAAGCTGATGCAGCATGAGATACCACAGAAGTTCTCCGACGGATTCTATCTACCGTTGGTATCATGAAACCTTCGGCCCTTGAGCGAAGAAATGCATAGCTCCTTGTTCGTGGAACCACTCTTCAAGAAAACTACCAGAAGCCTTAAAAGAAAATGTAAGTCACAATACTATATCAGATGTGCCGCAAACTTATACTCCTTTACTTATTTCTAGTAATAAGCTTATTTTTTCTATTCGATTGTTCTTCATTACTAACAGAGCTTGTGGTCATCGTTTCTTAGTGGATTCAGGTGCGGAGGTAAGTGTTATTGTTTCAAATATGTTGCAAAGGTAAAATAAACAAAAACTTAAATTACAAGCTGTTAACAACACTTCTATTACTACTTATGGCAAAATTAAATTGTACCTAGATTTTGCAGTAGAAAATTCGTTTACCTGGACATTTTTCATTCCTGATGTAGAACATTCAATCTTAGGGGCAGATTTTCTCCATTATTATGGTTTACTAGTAGATGTCAGAAATGAACGTCTTTTGACATATAATTGCAAACACTTGTCTACCGTTATTAGTTCAAATTACCAACTGTCAAAAATGACGCCTGTCAAAGTCGTTTTTTAAATTTATTGTCAGATTTTTCAGCTTTAACTAATCCTTTCAATGCTAAACGTCACATCAAACATAATGTTAGACAATGCATTATTAATACTGATTTGCCTTTTTACGCTAAACCACATAGATTACCACCAGATCGCTTGACTTTAGCAAAAAAAGAATTCGATAATCTATTACAGTTAGGTGTGATAAGACCTTCGAAAAGCATGTGGTCTTCTCCTTTGCACATGGTAAGGAAAAAAGAACCACGTGATTGGCGTCCTTGTAGCGATTATCGTGCTTTAAATTTTATTACGGTACCAGATCTTTATCCTTTACCTCATTTGCAAGATTTTGCATCGATTCTTGAAGGTGCAACTATATTTTCTAAAATTTATTTAGTCAAAGCATACCATGAAATTCCAATGGAAGAATCTTCTATTGAAAAGACGGCCATAACAACCCCTTTTGGTTTATATGAATATGTTGTTATGCCGTTTGGGTTAAAAAACAGTGCACAAACCTTCCAACGTTTCATTAACGAGGTTGTTAGAGGATTAGATTTTTGTTTTGCTTTTTTGGCCGATTTGTTAATTGCTAGCAGATCACCTGCAGAACATTTTATACATTTAAGAAAAATTTTTACACGATTAGAACAATTTAGTATTCTCTTTAACCCAGATAAATGTTTATTTGGACTAGCAGAGTTGCAATTTTCGGGACATCATATTAGCAAACTAGGTTTTACACCTTTAAAAGATAAAATTAAAGTAATTCAAAATTTTGTATTACCACAGACCCAAAAACAACTACGAGCATTTTTAGGCCATGTTAATTTCTATCACAGATTCAATCTTCATTGTGCAATCATATCATAGCCTTTAAATAATTTTATTGACAAAAAAATTCTAAAAGTACAAAAAAATAAATTTTAGATGATATAGCAATCGAATCTTTCAAGAATCTTAAAATAGCACTAGCAAACTATACAACATTGACATATCCTAAACATACAGCACCAACTAACCTCATGGTAGATGCATCGGATTTAGGTATGGAAGCTGTCCTGCAACAGTTTTATGATAACTCTTGGCATCCTTTAGCTTATTTCTCTAAAAGTTACTCTAAAACTGAAAAAAATTACAGTACATTTGGCAGAGCACTATTAGCAATTTATTCAGCAATTAGGAAATGTTAATATTTTTTAGAAGGACGCGAGTTTCTCGTTTTAACTGACCATAAAGCATTATCATTTTCAGTTCGAAAAAATAATGATACCTATTCTCCTAGAGAAATCAGGCATTTAGATTACATTTTCAATTTACAAATGACATACGTCACATATCAGGAACAGACAATCCAATAGCTGATGCATTATCCAGAAATTGTATTAATTCTTTCTCAGAATTAAAATAATTAAAAGAATCTAATTCTCATTCACTCTTATTTAAAGAAGTAACTATCCCTAATACTAATTACAAAATCATTTGTGACGTCTCTACAGGTTCCTAGTCCCTACATACCTCTTAAATTCAGATCACGAATTTGCAACCATTTTCATAATATATCTCATCCAGGAATTCTAGCTACCAAAAAAATTAATATCTTCAAAATTTATTTGGAAACATTTGAAGACAGATATAAAAGATTGGACCAAATCATGCAGCAAATGTCAATGTTGCAAAGTATTGTAACGTTCGTGGGTTTTAAAACGTTTTTATTTAAACGAAAAGAAATATTATTAATAACAAATACTTAATAATTATTATAATAAATAGTAAAAGTTAATTAACACTAAAATAACAAATACAAAAACTTATACACTAACACTTATCACTACTGTAAATAAACACTATTATTTATATAAACTAGCCGAGCGATATTTATTTAAGACGATATATTTATATTCACAAGTTCTTTATACAAGCTTCGGAGTCGACTGTCTTTACTGGCGATGATTCGCTTTTATATATACCACGATCCTTGTTTCTCGAAGGTTCTGGAACAATCTCTATTGTGCAGTAAACGACTTGTCCGAACTAGCTAGCGTTGCGTCATTCACTCGGTGGCGCGGCGGCGGCGTACGCCGGCAAGTTTCAACTTGTCGCTGCTGCGTACGTTACAGTATGTAGACACAATTATTCATCTTTTGGAAAATTGCCTTTACCTTTCAAACGTTTTGAAATGATTCATCTAGATCTAGTAGGCCCGTTACCAGTATCAAATTGTCATTCTTATTTGTATAGATCGTTTTACGCGTTGGGCTGAAGTCATTCCTCTTAAAGATACTAAAGTAGAAAAAATCATGCATTCCTTTTTAAGTGGTTGGGTTTCTAAATTTGGGGTAACAGTTCTAATTACAACTGACAGGGGAGCGCAGTTTGAATCACATCAATTTTGCCATTTCTTATCTCAACCAAACGCTAAAAAAATTATAACTACCGCATACCATCCAGAAGCAAACGGTTTGGTGGAAAGATTTCACAGACAACTTAAATTAGCGCTTAAAACGTGTAACAAACCAAGTAGCTGGTATGAAAATTTACCCTTAGTACTACTTGGTATCCGCACTTCCTTCAAAGAATCTCTTGGTTGTAGTTCAGCTGAATTAGTCTATGGTACAAATTTAAGATTGCCAGGTGAACTATTATTTCACTTAAATGGACATAGTTCTAAATACTCTGACCCAACACATATTTTTCAAAACCTCAAAAATCAAATGGAGATATTAAAACCAGTTCTTCCAAAAACATCAAATAAAAAATGCTATTTACATCCAGACCTATTCAAAACTTCTCAGGTATACATTCGTTTCGACGGAATTAAAAAACCCTTGCATCCCTCTTACAATGGTCCCTAACAAGTTTTCAATGGAAATCAAAAATTTTTCACGTTAAATGTCAACGGTAACATTGATACTGTTGCCATCGACAGGCTTAAACCAGCTTATTTGTAATTTCAATTTTGCCGGAACAATAATACAATCTCCATTAACCTTCCTCGATAGAAGAGCTAGTTTTATTTTATTTTTTCTGGGAGGGGGGTAATGTAGCAATTACGTATTCTTAAATCTAGAATACTGCTACATGGCTTTTTTAATCACTATAGTATTATTTGTTTGTTTTATTATTTATTTATTTTTTTTTTTTTATTAAACTTTTAGGCAGACCGACATCAATG
Source organism: Poecilus cupreus (assembly GCA_963942605.1). Lineage (NCBI taxonomy): Eukaryota > Metazoa > Arthropoda > Insecta > Coleoptera > Carabidae > Poecilus > Poecilus cupreus. Next base: position 36,685,842 of record OZ012715.1, on the reverse strand, counting down.
GTCATTTGCCGCCTTTTATACACTATCGCGTTGGGAACACTGGTTGGTTTGCAAGCATTAGTTTGTTTAAATTGGTTAGCGTCAAGTGTCAAGAAAGAAACAAAACAATGCCATGTGTTTATTTTGGGGTTATTTGAATATTTATACTATTATCATGAAGGTGGGTACTACAAATGTATATATATATATATATATATATATATATATATATATATATATATATATATATATATATATACGTATATATTTAAGTTCGAATTTTATTTTGTAATTATTGAAGTGCTCTCAATTTTAGCGAAATGTAAGTAATGAGGGTGATTGATAACACAAAGTAAACAAGATAGGATTAGGATTCGCTAGTGAGGTCCTTCACAGCTTAAGGTACAAGACAAACAGGAATTAGACCGTGGAAAGGATAACAGTAGAGAAATGAATATTAAATGAAAACGTAGTGATATATGATAAAGAATAAAGTTAAATGGAGGTTGTTAATTATTATATATCATTTATTATGTGAGTATTGTTTAAAAATGTCATAAGGTTATTTATTAAATTAGTGTCGTCATTATTTTTTAGATTGGTTGTACTTATTTGAAGTTGTTGCCGGAGGCATTGATATTTGGTGCACGCATTCAAAATATGACTGATAGTCAGCTGACAATTGCATGAATTGCAACGTGGAGGATTGTCCTTTGTAAGGATGTAACTGTGTGTAAGGTTCGTATGGCCAATAGAAATGCGAGATAAAGCGACCTGCTCTTTTCTTGATAAATCTGCAAATCTAACAGAAGTCCAAGCTCCTATTTCTGGTTTAATGTGTTTAAGGAATGTATTTTGGTTATCCCATGTAGATTGCCATTTATTTGTGCAGTGTTTCATTGCTTCTGATATTAGATCGGAGTTACGAAGGTATGGGTACAACTCAGAATTGAAAGATGCGTCTCTTTGTGATTTGGCGGCGTTTACAGCGAGGCGATCGGCTGTTTCGTTGCCTAAAATTCCTTTGTGACTTGGTATCCATATGAATAGTACTTCAATGTTGGATTCAAGTTTTAATAGGTGGAGTATATTACAGATGTTAATTATTAGTTGGTCGTTACATGATAAAATATTTGTTAGGTTTGTAATTATATTCATAGAGTCTGTACATATTATGATTTTATTTGTTTGCGGTTTTTCAGTTGGTAATACGCGATATGCAGTTTTAAGTGCTTCATATACTGCGATAAGTTCTGCAGTATATATGCTGCATAGAGGAGATAAATGTATGCTTTGTGTTAGTAATTGATGTGTGAAATCGTATATAGCACATCCAGTATGACCGGATTGGATTTTGGAGCCGTCAGTATAGACTATGACGCTTCTGTTGTCTTGTTCAAAAGGGTAAATAATATGTTTGAAATCGTTTTTGATCATAATGTTAGGGACATCTTTCTTGTTATATTTTGTAAGTTTTAGGTTTGTATGTATTAAGGGTGGAATAGTCCAGTGCGGTATTTCTGAAAGTGTTCCATTTTGACGTAAATTATCAGTTGAGAGGATTTTAATTTTATTCTTATTTATTTCGAGGAATAAGTTATGGAGTTGTATTGATAAAGGACAGTTTTGGCATGGTTTTCTTTTGTTATATAAGGTATGAGTTTCTTCATTATTAAATATTTTATTATAGTTCAGGTGATTTTTGTTGTTCCAAATATTGATTGAGTATTTTAGTGCCAGGTATTGTTGTCGAATATGAAGAGGGGGAATATTAGTCTCACAATAAAGACTTTGACCGGGACTGGTTCTAAAGGCTCCAGAAATGAACCGTAGGCCTGCATGATGGACGGCGTTTAATTTGTTTAAGTGACTAGGTTTAGCAGTGTTGTATACAATACTTCCGTAGTCAATTCTTGACAGAACTAGGGCTTTGTACAATATTATTAGGGAAGTTCTGTCAGCTCCCCATTTTGTATTGGAAAGGTATTTGATCGTATTTAGTGCTGTACGTGAAGAGGATGTTAATTTGACTGTTTGTTCTTTCCATGTAAGATATTTATCGAAAATGATGCCTAGTAATTTGACCTTAGTTTGTTTTTCAATTTTTACATTCTTATACATTGTAAGATCTGAACAACTGTGTGGTTTTCTTAGTCTGCAAAAGTCGATACATTGGGTTTTCTGCGCAGAAAAAGCAAATCCTGCAGATGAGGCATTATTTGTTATTATGTCGATAGCTTTTTGGAGACGATGTTGAGCTACTGATGTTTCTTTTGCGCTTGTGAATATCACAAGGTCGTCCACATACATAAGAGCATTAACAGTATTTGGAATGTTTTTAGTTATGCTGTTTGCAGCGATGAGAAAGAGTGTGACAGATATGGTTGATCCTTGCGGAATTCCGTTGTGAAGTACACATGATTCAGAAAAGGTGTTGCCTAGACGAACACGGAAGGAACGGTTTAAGAGAAAGTTTTGTATAAATATTGGTAAGTTTCCTCTCAAACCCCACTCATGTAGTTTTTGGAGTATACCATGCCGCCATGTCATATCGAACGCCTTTTCAAGGTCAAATAAGACCGCAATTAAGTGTTTTCGTTGTAGGAATGATGTTTGGATTGCGTCTGTGAAATTAACGAGTATGTCGGTTGTGGAGTGGTTCTTCCTTGATCCACATTGGTATGAATTAAGGAGTTTATGTTTTTCTAAGTACCACGTCAGTCGATTATTTGCTAGTTTTTCATATATTTTTCCAAGGTGACAGGTAAGTGATATGGGTCTGTAGGATGTTAAATTTTTGGGGTCTTTTCCAGGTTTAAGTAGTGGGACCACAATAGCTGTTCGCCATAAATCAGGATATTTACCATTACCCTATAAAAAATTGAGGAATTTGCAAATGTATGAAGTCATATCCAAAGGAAGGTATTTAAGCATTTTATAGGAAATGTTGTCAGGACCCATAGCTGCAGAAGATCTACCGGTTGATTGTATTATGTTAATTACTTCTTGGATTGAGAAATTTTGATTGTAAACGTCTGACTCGAGTGAGTTTATTGTGCTAGAAAAGTTAAGGGGAGTTTCGTGAGTAGATTTTATTTTCCTAAATTCTAAATTGTAGTTTTCATCGCTACTTACATCTTTAAAATGTTGAGCGAATTGGTTAACTATATCATCGTGTTCTGTGTAATTATTGCCGTTGTTACATATAAGAGGTATTTTATGGGTTTGTTTTGTCCCGTTTATTGTTTTAATTTTTTTCCACAATTTGTCGGTAGTTAGCGATGAGTTTATTTCGTTGATGTATTGTTGCCAAGAAGTTTTCTTTGCTAGTTGAACTTCTCTTCTGACTAGAGCTCTTGACCGTTTGTAATGTAAGAGGTTGTTGTCATTGGGTTGTTTTTTAAGTAGTTTTAACGCTTTCCTTTTTTGTTTTATTAATTTGGCGATATTGTCGTTCCACCATGGGACAGGTTTCTTGAGATTGGGGTTGTTTTGTACAACGTTTATAGATGATGATTTTGATGATGTAGACTGGGTATCAGAGTTCGAGTTCGAGTTGTCTGGTATTGGATGATTATATGAATATTTCTTAGTTTTAGGGATTGAAGATTCGGCCGCAGTGAGTATTGATTCATTTATTAATTTTAGAATTATGTTTACATCTGATTCTTTGTTTATAGGATAGTCCGGGGTTTTAATTGTTTTTGTGAATTTTAACCAGTCGGCTTTTTTGAGATTCCATTTTGGAACAAAATGATTGTCATTGTCTAGCGTTAAAGAATGTTTGTCAATAAGGATTGGTAGGTGATCGCTGAAGAATGAGTCGTTTGAGATGACATCCCAGGACAAAATATGCCCTAAACTTGCTGAACTAACTGTGAGGTCAATGGTTGAGAACGTTTTAGATCTTAGATTTATATATGTAGCTTTGTTTGGTTCATTTAATAGAATACAATTGTTGTTAGTATCTAGAAAGTTGTCTACAATTTTTCCAGCAGAGTTTGGTGTTAAGACTTTGGAGTTCCATGTGGAGCTGTGAGCGTTAAAGTCACCGCAGAGGACATAGGGTTGAGGGAGTTGTTGGACAATATTTTCTAGTTCTTGGAGTGTCCAAGTATGATTTGGTGGAATGTAGATAGATACGTAAGTGATCGTACGAGGTTTTAGTACTTGGACTGCAATTACTTCTAACTTTGTTCTTATGTTTACAGTTTTGTGTGGAATAGTGTTTTTTAACATTATAGCCACGCCACGTTTAGCTCTACCATCAGTATCGTTGTCGCGTCGGTAGACAGTGTATCCTCTAATAGAAAATGTATCTGTGGGACGTAAATGGGTTTCTTGGATACACAGAATATATGGGTTTATCTCCGCAAGTAATAGTTTTATTTCATTTCTGTGATATTTTAATCCGTTACAATTCCATTGTATAGCCATTAAGGAAAATTACATTTAATTTGGTGTAAATAAATGGAGATTTGTTAAATGATAAATTATTTTTATTTGTTCGTTATGTTTTATTATTGATTTGTTGTTGTATGAATGTAAAGTTATTTAGTTTTATTTTTAGGACCTCTTTTGTTTTGGGGACGGTTTGTACTAGGAGTGTTATCAGCGTTATTTTTTTTACTAGTGTACTTTTTATCATTATTTTTTAGTGGCCCGCTTAAGATAGTTGGTTTAGCTGGAAAGGAGGTACATGGTTCTGTATAATCGAAATTGATAGTTTCATTTTGTGTATTTTTGTTTGATGTAGTTTCAGGTTTTGATAGAGTATAGTTTCTTTGTTTAGGTTCATCGTGGGCATCGATTGTTGTTTCAAATTCGAACGTTGTGTTTGGGTATTCGATAGATGTATTACTTGTAGGATTAGAGGTTATGTTTTGTGTTTGATTAAGGTAATCAAGTTTTTCAATGTGAGAAGGGATTATAGTTGATAATACTTCGGTCAAAGCCACTTTCATTATAGGGATGATTATTTTTGTTAGTTCAGAAACATCTATTTGGGACGGTTTTGGGTCACAGGTATTATTTGATGTAACTCGAGCGTAATTTATTTTTTTTGGGCGGGCGGAGATGGATTCGACATGATTCCGTGCCTCGAAATAGCTGCAGCGATTTTTAATTCTATATTCATTAATAGAATATTCGTATTTAAAGAATGGACATTCGCGGGAAATAGCTGAGTGATTTCCTTCGCAATTGGGGTATTTCATAGTGGACTGGTTGCAGGGTTGACCTTCATGTGGAGGCGTTCCGCAGATACATATTTTATTTCTTTTGCATGTAGATTCCATATGTCCAAAATATTGACATTTAGTGCACCTTAGAGGGAAGGGAATATATATGCGCACAGGTATGGCATACATTGCAATGTAGACACGGGGCGGAAGAGTTAATGTGTTAAACGTGATAACAAAAGATCCATTTTCTTTTCTAATTCCTGATCGTACAGAGTATAACGGTCTTATGTGTATGACACCTTGTGATGCAGTTTCGTCCAATAGTTCTTCAATGGAACAGTTCAGCAAATCTGGGCAATATATGATTCCTTTTGAAGTGTTCAGATTTGGATGTGGGGTGCAATCAATATTTTTTCCACAGAGGTTTGTGGTTTCCAGTAATTTATTACTTTGATTTTTGTTATTGGTAACAATCATTAAGCCATCTTTAATTTTTTTAATATCGTTGACCTTGCCACATATATTTTTTATTTCAAGGTTGAGTTGTAATGGGTTGGTAGATTTAAAGTCACCTTCTTTGCATTTTATTATCAGGTATTTATTGGGGTTATTGTTTATGCTGTCTTCTTCAAAACTAGCAACCCTAAGGCGCTTTGGGTGAGGGTTAACGTTTCCGTCCATCTTAGAGATGGACGGGGGTGGTTGCTTTGGGGACGAGCCCCGTATGAGATGTTGTTAGTTTGCTATTTAGATATAAAATTTGAGGTTAACAAAGGTTCGTAAAGACTTCTACTCACTCGCTAGCGCTAATAGTCACGTCCGGCCACTAGAACAGCTAAGAGAGAACTGAATTTATTATTTATTATTACCATTATTATATTATTTTTCACCAGAGTTCAAGTCTTGCTGTTATTTAAATTGATTAATATAATACATTAAATTTCAAATATATATTTCTTGTTTATTTCACTGCCCTGTTACATTTATTTAGCAGTCATACTTGCTATAAGTGCATACTTTTTTTACGTAGTAGAGTGATTTTCTTTCGATGATTTCGTAATTTGTTTTAACCACTTGGAGTTTTCAACTGTTTCTTTTGCTTAAATTCTAATTTAAATATTTACAAAATCTGCATATATTTTCTGTACCATTGGTTGTTATAGTGCATTTTTTTGTGACTTAAAATATCCAAAACTATTTTCCAAACTTTACTATGCAATACCAATTTAAATGCTTCATTTCAAGATTTAGATATTTCTTTGCAAATATCCAGTTTATCTATAGTATATGTTAAATGTCTCGAAACAGGTAATATTATTAGCATTATTTTTATACCGGATGGTGCTCGGTAAGTGCGAACATAGGGATTTAACATGGGATATTAGTTTTATGCAATTTCCTGCTCTCCTGTACATTTTACGGAAAAAACTGTAGAGGGAAGATTTATTCCGAATTAAAAGTTACCCACGAAACTGTTTTTACATGTTTTATTAAGTTTTTGGTTTAGCCGTAACATTAAAAATAAATTTCGAAATTTCTGTTACTTTGTAGCAAAGCCATGACTTTTGTTTTATTTTTATGACAAATGCGTTAAATGTCAATTTTTGATGTTTATAAACGTGAATCTAATAATTTAAATTAAATCAAAAAATTCACATTTTTTATTCTTAGAACCAAGTTTTATTTTCATATTTAATAATAAATCAGTTTCAAGTTTATCAACAATTTCAATTTTTTTTTTTTAATTTTAAATTACAATATTTTAATATCAAAGAAATGTATGAAATCAATACTAATAATAATATTAGAACACGTCATAACAAAGTAAATGAAGTAATAATTGTAACAATATTATTTAATATACCTACATACAAAAAATAAAGAAATTACAATAAATGTTCAAACATGCCACCATTTTCAGCAAGTCAATAACCAAGTCTATTGTAAAACGAAGCTCTAACATTGGCTAATTGCCTGTCAGTAATATTATCACATTCTTCGAATATAGCTTGTCTTAGTAAATCTAAATTTTCGTAGTGTTTAGAGTAAATTTATTTTTAAGATGCCCCCACAAAAAAAATCGCAAGGAGCTAGGTCCGGAGATCTTGCAGGCCAATTTATTCCACCACCACGACCAATCCACCGATTAGGAAAAACCAAATCTAAATATTCCCGCACATTTATTCCATAATGAGCCGGGCACCCATCCTGCTGGAACCAAATATCCTCATCTACTGCAGCTGCCTCATCCAATGCAGGACCTATATGATTTTGCAGAAGTTCTAAATACATATCAGAATTTAAATTTCCCATAATTTCAAATGGTATAATCCTGTTCATAAAAATTCCAACCCAAATATTATTTTTCTCAGGATATTGGGTACCTGTACACACAGTTAAATGATGATTTTCTGTGGTCCACGTACGAGTATTCTGAACATTTGGTTCATTATTTAAAGTAAATGTACATTCATCTGTAAAACAAATCGACGAAATAAAGTGCTGGTCCCGATTTGCCTTTTCTTGCATAATTTCACAAAATGTACTTCTAGTTTCAAAATCAGCCAAAAGAAGTTCTTGATGTGTTTGAAATATGTAAGATTTATATCCATGTGTTTTTAAAATTCTCAGAACTGTTGAATGATGCAAACCACACTCAGAAGCAATATGTCTTATGCTGTACCTTGAATTTTGAGATATCATAGCCAATACCAATTCTTCATTCACTTCGTTATGTCGTATTCTGTTATTATTATTGTTGCCTTCATTACCATCGGTCACAGCTACACTAGCTGTACTCTCAAATTTTGTAACCAGTTTTGAAATTGTTGATACACTTGGAATTGGTTTATCTTCATTTTTAATTGAAAATAAATCCCGCACCCTCCTATAACTATTTCCACCATAATAATTTTTAATAATGAAGACACGTTCTTCGTTTGAATATACATTCATTTTATAGCTTACACAAAGATTTAATTTAATAAGATAGATTCACGTTTATAAACATCAAAAATTGACATTTAACGCATTTGTCATAAAAATAAAACAAAAGTCATGGCTATTGCTACAAAGTAACAGAAATTTTGAAATATATTTTTAATGTTACGGCTAAACCAACAACTTAATAAAACATGTAAAAACAGTTTCGTGGGTAACTTTTAATTCTAAATAAATCTTCCCTCTACAGTTTTTTCCGTAAAATGTACAGGAGAGCAGGAAATTGCATAAAACTAATATCCCATGTTAAATCCCTATGTTCGCACTTACCGAGCACCACCCGGTATAATTGAATAGAAATAAAATTTTTATTATTTATATTTTCATCAAGAACAATTTATTTTTCAATAAAAAAACGATGCCTCGAATCGAATGATAATTTAACGAAAGATAAGTAACTATTTTCTTCGAATTTTTATTTTGTCCTTTAATTATTAGGTAATTCAGTATAGGTATTCAGATAAATTAAAAATAGTGTCTGATGAACTTTTATCACTGTCCCAATTTAAAATAAAAATAAATATATCATCACGCCTTATACCCATTATGGGTGTGGCACTCTGCGTAAATAATTATTTATTTAATTACAGGTTCTTTTCTTATGTCCAATGTCACATTTAATATTTTTTATTTGTTTGTATATCTAAATAACTGGAGCAATTTGGGAAAACAGTCGGAAGTGCACCTGCAATGCTACCTACAAATGTATGTAAACTTAATTTTAAAATAAAATGTATTAATATATTACACTTGTGGCTCTGCAGGTCCATTCCTTAATAACATCGTCCTCCTTAAGTGCACTATATATTACAATTTTTCATTATTTGACGCATAACCGCTTGTACAATTTGGCATAAAGCACATTTTGTCCATTTTAAATGAAATTAATGTAAATAGACAAAAAAGTTCAAAACACAACGTAAACGGAGCACAGCCTCCTATCCGCACCACAAGCTCAACAAACTAAGTAAATTTTGGTACCGCCAGCTTCATGGACCTGGCGTACGAAGTGTCATCTACTTTCTATATTAATACTTAATCAATCGCTGCAAAATTTAGCAACCAGTACAATGTTCCACTTCACAAAACCCAATACTTCAAACCTCAGAATACAAAGTACCAAATCCAAAATCCAAATTAAAAAATAGCAAATAGAAAATAGAAACTTGGAAATAGAAAAAAGCATGAAAATAAAAGAATTATTACTATTACGAATTCGGCAAAAGAACAACAAAACCTATACCTATGATGTTAGGCGGCTTAAAGTATCAGCTGTATTTTGTGAATAATAGATCCGGTCAAACCGTGGAATTTTATAATTCCTGTGAAATGCTTCAAAAATAATCCGCGAAGGTAGTATCGGCGCAACCAAAATCTATCCAAATCAGACCAATAACGCTATCTACTTAATTATGAAACACTTCTCACAAAATTTACGAAGCTTTTCAATGTCAATCCAATCATTGATTGATTTGTTTATATTTATTTTCAAGAATTGTTTTTCATCACCAAGGTTCCTAATAATTCTACAAATCGAAATACCTAAATAAAATGAGGGTTGCAGTATGAAGAAACAAAAGACGTCAAATGAGATAACACATGACAGTTGATTAAATTGTACCGTTACAATTTTTTACTTATAGTGTCGTGAGCCACCGGTGATTACGCGGTAAATAGTGATATTTAGGTTTGTTCGAACCCGAAGTTCAGAACTGTTCCAAGAAGGCAGGTTCCGCGCATGGCAACTAAGACAGCAAATTCGGAACAGTTCTAGTATGCACATGTTCGAACGCACAGCTCGATTTAAATTTGGCGGCATTATGTATGCGAATGTAATACACAGATATCATAACCGATGTAATATCACACGTAATCACAACTATTATTTTGACGTATGAATTGCTAACCTTAAAATTAGAGAGAACCGTTTTAATTACTTAGTATTTAAAATGGAGATACAAAACAATGAAGAAGAAGATAAAAGTACATAAGAAATAGAAAACTGTTTCATTAGATCTATTATATAATTTCAGTTTTATTTATACACATTTTTTTCCCAATTCCAAAAACTTATACCGAGTGGACTGTAAATGTAACCAAAGTACTTATTGAGTAATACAATATCAATACTAAAAGTCGGTACAAATTCAATAAATTGGATGAGAGTACTGTGGGACATCATTTCAAACGAAATGAAATGGAATGGATTTGATTATAATTCTGCTAATTGTGAAAACAGATGAAAAGTGTTAGAGAGAATTTGAAATACATGCCACCTAACCAGAACTGGTAGAACCGTTCTATTAGAATTTTAACTACGAATTCCCTGTCGTTCGAACGCCGAACTAACAATTCTTAGAATTCGTAAATACGGAACTACAAGGTTCGAACGCTTCAAGATCAATGCGCATGCTCACTAAGTTCAGAACTGCAGGTTCGAACAAACCTTGTCAGCTATATTTTAGGAATTGATGCACACTGTATTTGAACAAAGTTCAAGCAATAATAACCTTGGGCGACAGAACCAGAAAGATATTGGCAATGGTACAAAAAAATAAAACATCATTGGAATAATCATAAATTAAATTATAGAAAAAAATATGCCTACATAGCAAAATTTACGTACCTACTTTGTACATATTAAAAATTATAATATCTTTTATTTCAAAGCTGTTATTAGTTACTCTGTAGTCGAATACGATATCACAAATTTATATTCACTAATCCTCTATCATTATATGGCAGAAATTGCTAAATCTATAAATAAGCGCGATAATTGCTTGTTTATCTTTGACCATATTTAGTCTTATTTGATAATTTGTTATCAATTACTCAAAATATTGTTTTGTTTTTGTTTTTACGAAGATGGGAAGCGGACTAACTACTTTGGTCATATGCCGCCTCATGTGTAGATGATTATGAATTTATGAGAACACAAACGACCATGTTCTTCAGTGGGATTCGAACCCACGACCTCTAGCGTGCTAAGCGAGTAACATAGCCACTACGCTACCGAGATCGGCTAAAAAATATTGTTATTTTTTAAGTTATTTACAGACAGACTAAACATTATTTTATTCAAAATATCTATCTCAATTATCGATACTTTTCATTTTGCGTATAATCGATACAAAATTATAATTATTTTCGATATATAAATTTTAATATCGATATTTATTAGTAATTCTCGATATTTATCCACATCTATCAATATTTATCGACATATATATCGATATTTATCGATAGTTATCGATAATTATTGATAATTATCGATATTTATCAATTTTTGTCGATATTTATCGATATCTAAGTTTTACTTTTAATCGCTGTGTTTAAAAAAATTATTTTGTTACTAATAAACTATAATTGAGAATTCTGATGTTTACAGCTCAACAATCCAACTAAGACTGAATACAATACAATATAAAATATACTACAATCTAATCTAACTCTTCCTAAAGGGGTGTCGTAATGCACCGAGGGGCAGTGCTGACGGTGCAGGTACCCGTGTTCTGAGGCGATGAACTTACATTAATAATATATATTTATTAAACAATTAAAAATAATAAGATGCAATGTTAAATCACAAACAATTGTGGTAAATGTTGAAAAAATACTTGAACTAATCTTATTTAATTTTTTTTTTCAGTAATTTCCGTTCAACTGAACCGAATAAAATAATATTTATTTTATATAAAAGTAATTTGTTTGGGACAAGCAAAAGAACCTCTATTGTCGGTAAAATTGAAAGATTTATACAAATTAATAATATCAACATGATTCTTATAAGGTATGACACAAAAAATAATAATTTCGAAATCTTGCGACAAGGGTATTATAGCATACTTTAAGACTGACTTGGTAAATTTCAAAACCTCTACTCTCTGGAGGAAACATTGAATATAATTAAAATAGGAAATTATGTCATTGATTTGTAATTGTATTGTAATTTGTAAAATAATAAAAATTACACTTTGTTTCGACTTTCTTACTTTGGATATCAAAAAGTAATTATCCGAAAATTTGGGTATTTGCCAACGCTGTATATTTCAATAAATTCTATTCAATTTTACAATTCATACATTTTTAATTAATTATACATTATATAAAAAAATAATTTCTTTCGTTAAAGAGTTTGCGTGCCGTCGGCATTAGCGTTACCCAATTTGCACTACGGGAGGTTACGATTACAGCGCCACCTGTTGGAAATTTAAAAAAAAGTATCCGAATAAACCCTACATATTTTTAAACGCTCTTACAGAATCTGCAATAAAAAATAGGGCTTCCTATTTAAAATTTTGAAGTTGACCCCCCTCCCGGCCCCCCTTGGGGGGCTAGGGGGGCCATTATGTCAAAATCCGATGTCCCCCTCAAAACCATGACGATTATGATTCGGCATACTTTTCGGTAAAATGCTTTTATTTCGAGATATTCAAGGATATAATGTAAAATGGGACAACCTGTATAATTGATACACTAATACTGACTGCTGTATTTCGAAAAACAATGAGAAATTTTTAATTTATATATTTGAAGGTAAACCAGAATTAAATTACCTAATTTTTCATTTCATAGAATATAAATGTGCTTGCAAAAATGCTAGTTCATCAATGGTTTTTGCACACAGTTTACTTAATTATAATAATTTTTGTTTTTATTTAATTTCAAAACGTACGTCTTTACCATCTATTAGTGAATGTGCCTAACTAATTTCATACCACCATCTAGCAGTGAGTGTCTGAAGTAGACAAACCAAAGAGCCACGCTCACTTTTTCGGAATATTTCGTGCCATTGAGTAACCTTTCGAATTATGCATATTTTGTACATACGTATTCAGTTATATTTCATTTTTTTCCCGTATTCGGGTTTTGAAGACATTCCCTTCATGTTTAGCTATCTTCAGCTCGTATGGTAGCATGAGTAAAAATAACTATGTAAGCTTGTAACTAATTGTAACTAATTTCACACATGTGTATAAAAAGAAATTGACAGCAGGGGACTTAGTATAAATAAAAATTGTGATGAATAAAATTGATATAATAATAAATGTATTTGAAAGAAATCGCTGTTTCAAATATGGTTTAATTTGTTATAAACATTGAAAGTGATACCGGTTACGTCTAGCCCCAAATCCTAAAACTCCTAACCTCTATCTAAATGCATAGCCATGAATTTCCGAAGGAGAAAAAGTCTCCGAAAATATTATGGATTTATCATCCTTTTACTTAATATAAACTTTATCACATGTGCATTAAACACAAGCCGATCTTCTCGTAATGAAAGCGATCATGACAAATATGATTTAAAAACCTTATCTGTAAAAATTAGTGATAAAATAAAGCAAGCAAGTTATGTTGAGTTAGGAGTAACATCAATGCAGGTATTTAAGAAAATGAGAATTATTTTAACCATAGTTACTTATTCATAATTTTTAGAAAATGTACGATTCTTTACAATTCACTTCAATCGTGCATGACGAAGTAAAGACCGTAGAACAAATAGCGAGAAAATTGGAAAACAAAATCACACGAGCTTTTGATATTTTAAATAGTATTAAGACTGATATTGTAAATTATTCTTCTTCCAATTTGCCGTTGTCGTCCCAGATTTATATATTTCCTAGAGACGATTGGAAGAAAGACACAGGCGAAAATGAAGTGAAACATAACAAAAGTTTAAAAGATAATGAATTTGGTGATAAATATTTATCGCACTGTAAGTTAACCTATTTGTCTACTATAATTTTCAATTGTCTATCTCTGTTTTAGTATTTTCTAATCATCTTTTAAACATTTCACATCTAGGACTCAAACAAGCATATTTTTTATCTTCATCTGATTTAACAAATAAAGCATATTTAATCCCAAGTTATGTAGATTACGACGATTCATACATTTGGTAATATTGTTTTTTTTTTTTTTTAGTTTAATTAGTAATTATTCTTATTTGAATCAACATTTTAGGAATTTGTATACATCTTTAATGAAAACAAAACAAAGAAATATTATTATGGCTCTCGATTTGGGCAGCACTTTCAGTAATAAAATATTTAATGTAGTGAAATCAATTGGTAAGGAAATGCTATTAATTTTGTGGTATTATTAAATTTAATTTTGATATTTTTAGCGAAACAAGTTGTACTAATGTCGGAAAGTACAGATCAAATCGGAGTTGTAGCTTTCGGTTACGATAGAAGTTCTCCGTACATAACAGGATATAATTGTCAAACTTCTAGTCAAACAAGCCCTTTAACTACAGACGAATGTAAACTATCACCTACTACATTACAAAATAAAATAATTTTTTATCGCTTCATTGAATCATTAACCAGGGTAAATGGTAAGTACATTTTGTTTTTTATTTTAGATCTTATTACTAAGTAGCGGGTATACTCGTGACATAGATCAGCTGTTGAAGCTCGTAAAATTTTTCTTGGGTAGTAGTACGAAAACAATTTTTAGTTCATTGTTGAAAGCCGCTGCTTTACATTTACATTTTGTGCCTACCTTTATGTATTTAGTTATATAACTTATTGTGATAATTTGCATTACTTTATTCTTAGAAGAAGTGTTTATACAACGGCGTGTAAATGTAAAACACAAGCGCAAACGCGCACATTCGTACTGAGTAGAAAATAAATTGAAACTAATATAAAAAGTAATTAATGTATTTTTTTTAAATGTCCAGTGTATAAAAACACTAAATAGAATATAATATTATCTATTATACTGTTTTTAATACAGTTATTGATAAGTAAATGATTCAATGGCATGATCAGCAACAGCAACTGTGGTTGGTTCAGAGGAATGGGCCGTTTGTGTTCTGCAATTCTTGTTGTTTTCATTCTATAGTCTGTCTAATGTAACATTTTCTACTTTCACATGGAATTTTGAAGATTCCAGAGGATTGAAGCGGGAAATAGCCTTCGCACTCTTCAACATGTTTTGTAATTTGAGATTTAAAGCAAAAGATACTGAGATGTTATTTTCTGACAGTATTCTCCCAATTTTGACAGTAACATTTTAGACGTAGAGCAAAGAAACACACGTTTGTTATTGTTTTCTGATTTAAGGTTAGTTTTTATTCTCTTTGAAAAATAACTTTCAAACTCTTTGTTTCTTTATAGCCATCCATTTAAAAATATCTATATTTTCTTATTATCTTTGTGACAAATGTTCATTGCTGTATTCAATAAACACTTCATGGTACCAAATTTTTGAGAAGGTGAATTGATATGAGTTGTTTTTCTATAAACTTAATAAGTACATCAGAAATGGGATAATGCAATTTTCTTCTATCTCCATTGTAAACTTGATATTATGATGTCTACTATTAAGATGGTTTAAAAAAGTTTTCAAGCTATATTGTCCATGAGGCGAAATTAGTAAAGATATTGTGGTAGTTTACTTTAGGTTTTTTGGACATATCTTAGTAAACATTTAAGTTAGAGTAAATATTGTCATATTCAATAAGATTTTTGTTTATTAGTTGCTTAAGCGGGAGGTTTTGCCACATCATTTTATGCCATTTGTGAGGGAAGAAAAAGTCTACTTTCCTATTTCATACTATATTATTTCCTTAATGTTTAATATTATTTTTATAGGATCAACAAATCACCAAGTTGTGTTCAAGCAACTATTTAAAAGCGTTAGACAAAATTTTGAGTCAGGTTCCAATGAAACAGTGATGTTATTATACATAACCCCGAGTTCGTCATTGTCTTACAATGAATCATCAAATATTTTCATCAAATTATCAAATTATTTCACTGATAATTTTGATATACCAATCATTATAAATAGTATTGTTGTTAGAAGTGGTAAGTTTTAGTTTCTAAATACAGATTGATTCAGAGCTATTAGTAAAACTAGTAGTATATTAAGAAAGCTATTTTTAGTAAGAAATTGTATTTTCTAGTTTCGTAACTACAAGATATCTAAGTTTTATAAGTAGCATAAAATCTGAAATGTGATTCCATCCCATTATCTATCAGGCCCGTAACTGGATGGATGATAGCTGCACGAATCAAAATATAAATTACATAGCTCCATACCCGAAATGAGGAAATGCCATCATGATAGTCCGTCCCGTACACACACGTAGGCGTGAAAACTTGTCAAATCCAAATTAATTTAAATATTTTATGTGTAGAATAAAATTATCTCATTTGACATTTCCTGTTTCAATTTTGCTACATATGTTCATAAATCTGGGACTTACGTGGTTCGTTATTTTACACAATTATATATTTTTACGTAAATTTACATGGAGATTAGTTCCTATTTAGCATTGTAATTTGTAAACAGGCTTTCGCTTTACAGTCATATTATTTGTAATAAGATTTCAATATTTAAAATATGCTTCCACATTTGCGTGGTGCCAGTATGTTTTGTAGTTTGAATCAAACTCATTGGCTGGTATCAGGACCTCTGTTTTCGGGTGTTTTAAGAAAAGTTTAGTCTGTGCAATGTTTTAAAATGATTTTATAAGAAAATACTTCAAATAAAAGTGTAACTTCTAATCAAAATATTTTTTTTATAAAATAATTTCAATACATTGTGCAGCACAAAAACCAAGGCTAAAGCATTTTTCTTAAAACACCCAAAAATAAAGGTCATGGTACCAGTAATTTTGTTTGTGTTTCTATTTTGAACACAAATAAAATCAAATGAATAAAACAGTAAGAAAAATTGCTTTATTATTTTAAAGGAATTATTAGTACCAAATCGTAATCTACTCTACATACTGTACAAGAGCACTCATATTATGTAATGAAATCCCTAGATTTCACTAAAATTTAAGGCAAATTCAAAATAATTTACAACGTAACAGTACAAAATTGTAAAAATGCATGCAAACATATGATTGTATAAAATATGTTCGAATTCGTATAAAATTTTCTAAATATAAATAAAAACTTGTTCACCGTTATTTTTTAATTAGCTCTGAATCAATAAATTAGGTATATAATATAATGTTTGCAATGTTTGAATTTTTTACAGATGAGAGTATTCTATATCAGGAACACTTCTTGCGTGACATATCCGAATTAAATTTTGATAAATATAATATAGACTTTGTTAAAAATAATTATCAAATACCCGGTTTGATGCAGTCGGTTAATTCTACATCTAGTTTGGGTTTAGTGGTAGCAAGATTATTTAACACATTACATTCTAGTAGAATGTTGAATGTACAGCCAGGAATTTCAATGCCTGCTTTGCAAGAATCTACTAAAGGTTTGTTTAATATAGTTGTAACAGAACGAAATGAAATCCTAGGAAATATTTTTTTATTGCCATTGTACAAATGAAATGCTGAAATACGGTGGTGAACGATTGTTTGATTGGTTAGTTTCTTTGTGCAGATTTTGTTTGAAACGGTACGTGGCTCCTAATGGCTGGAAACGTTCTGTCATTTGTCCTTTATTTAAATGCAACTGCAGTGCGAGTGAGTGTACAATTTTCGAGTGATAAGTTTATTGAGTGTGTGTAGTGAAGTTGTACGCCCAAATTATAATTCATGAGATGCGAGTCTTAACAATTTCTAAGACAGAGGTTTGTGAATCAGTTGTTTTTTCTTCTTATGATTGTTTCTATATAACTTCATAAGAACAAAAAGGTGTTCTGTGGCTTTCTCAATTTAAAGAAAACGTATGACAGTGTTCTTCTGGAGACTATGTAAGATGTACTTGTAGAATACGGTGTGGGTAGTAATTTGTTGGGAGCGATTCAAGCGTTGAATGAAGGAAGTGAGGCTGCGATGTGAGTTGATGGTAAATTGAGAGAACCAACTTTCTGTACTGTATACTAGTAATTGTGGCAAAATTGCTGAAATTTCAAGTGTTAAAATATTTTTTTTGAAACTTCGACGAGTGTTTCTAAATGTACCTTATTTCATTTTGTTTTGTAAATCTATATTTTGTTTTATACTAGATAATAAGTAAAATTTGTATTAAAATTTGCAG
Source organism: Poecilus cupreus (assembly GCA_963942605.1). Classification (NCBI taxonomy): domain Eukaryota; kingdom Metazoa; phylum Arthropoda; class Insecta; order Coleoptera; family Carabidae; genus Poecilus; species Poecilus cupreus. Next base: position 36,667,712 of record OZ012715.1, on the reverse strand, counting down.
ATTTAGTCGTATCAGTATACATCCCATGCAGAACTTCTGTAGATCTTGGATTATTAGGATTAGATATTCACTATAGTAGCTTTGCGGAAGATGTTACTTATTATAGTAGCCAACTAAAATATACTTATGCATTTTTGTTAAATGTAAACGGTAAGTTTGTTATTTGTTTTCATATTATATGCTGTTGAAAATACATATTTTTAAATTTTGATGTATTTTTGTGTATTTTTATAGTATTATTATTTTCAATAACACTTGTTTTAGGATTTGTAATAATGCATCCTTCGTTTTCGCGGCCAATAGTTACTTCCGAGCAGCCAAAATTTGTGGATGTATCGTATTTTGAAAAGTACGAAAATTTTAGTTCAGTTCGTGATTCGATACTTAACAGAGAGCGAGGTTCACAAATAATTGTTGCGCATAAAGAAACAGTATGTATCAAATTTATTATCAAATATATAAATGAATTATTACTTATGTTTTTTACAGCTTAAATATGTTTGGCAGCGAGTACTACATTGGTATATAGTTTGCTTAGTTATTAAAAATGATTCTCTTCCGAAAATGAATAAAAAAGTCACTTTGCCGGACACTTCTGCACATTACAATCTGTTACATCATCGACTTGATCTGCTTCCGCCTCCTACATTATGCAGACATCTTAATCAAATTTCTACTCTAGGTATTTCTTACACTTTTATATAACTAATTTATTTATTTCATTGTTTATTTAACTATTTAACCATATTGTAAACAAATAATCAATAACATCCATGTCCGGTTGTATAAAGAGCTGTCAACAAACGCATGTATTAATGATAAAATGTTAACTTTTCAAAATTCAAACCAGTGGTGAACCATGAATTTTTTAACAAATGGCTCGCTCATAGTTCAGTTTAAAAAATGCGTTAATTATACGTTATTGTTGTAAAAATAATACAGCTGCCTCATATTATTTCCTTCCTGATTTACGTTTTGTTATCTTCTAAGATAAAGCATCGTCGAGTGATGATTTTTTTTTTAATTTAACGTTATGATGCAAAATAAAAAATATTCTCCATTTGAACAGATAACAAGGGGCACGCAAATTATAGAATAATTCAACAAAGGCCTCGCGCGAGCCCCTACAGCTCCGCACTGATTCCAACCAATAACAGTAAAATAACTAACTTAATACTAAATTATGGATTATAGAAATAAAATAACAAATGTTAACTTTTAACACGTTGTTAGTTAACAATGTAGTTAGTACTGTAATAAATGTATTATTTTTTTAGATACCGGCATCGTGTACTTAAGTGCTTCCTGTTTCCAATCACCTTATTCGTATCTTCGTGGTATAGCTGGATTATCAGTTTCTTCCTTGACTTTGCAGAGTTACATGGCTTACATCAAAGATAATACAAGATTACTAGCAAATCCTGGTCTCAAAGAAGGGGTACGTTTTAAATTTAAATTATAAAAGGTACAAAACATATTGCAGTATATAAATTATTAATGGGGTCATACACTTTTTAAAAAAAAGTTGTGTTTTTTTACAAATTATACAAATTTAGGTCATTTCAGTCACATATTATTCAATATTTCTTATAATTTTTCAACTTTTCATTCCTAATTTCCTTTCTGAAGTTTCGCGGTTGCAAAATCGTGATGTCATCATGTAATAGAATTTAAAGCATGGCAAGGCGAAAGAGGTGTTGATAACAAATAAAAACTTGCTTTTCAGTGTTGTAATAATTACTTATTATTATAAAAATGAATACTCCGATAAATTAAATTAGATATTCGTTAATTATAACATTTCTAGTCAAAGAGTTTGGGACGTGTGAAAACAAAATGCTTTGTTGTACTATATCTTGTCGATTGTCGGTAATGTCGGTAGTCTCGTTATCACACCTGTCATTTCAAATCATATGTTGCAGTTAACAACGATTTTCAAATTAAACATATGTTTATTATATTTGTTATATTATTTTGCCCAGGTAATATGAATAAACTATATTTGTAAAAACCTCTCAGTAAATAACAATGACTGATAACAGTCAATTTGACAGTTGATGTAGTTCCTCGCTCTCCGCAAGAGCGTGTTTTGTAGAATAACACAATGACGCGGGTGCTGACGTCACAAGCGAAAAATTTGAAATGGGATGCCAATTTCAAAAAATCACATCTTAATAACTAAATGCCTTTTAATATTAAAATTAGTATCTATATTTATAATTTTACTCAAACTTACAGAAAAAAAAATAAAATGAAAAAAGGTTTATGACCCCATTACAGAAAAAGAAAGGAAATTTTCCAGAAATTTGCCTTCGTGTTTTCAAAGTATGTAAATGACAAGAATAATGTTTGTATTTAAAATAACAACATTGGATACCATAATTATCATAATCATAATATACATACCACGCTATTAGCAGAAATGTCTTTAATTTCTTTTTTAAGTTTTTGTTTTCTAATGATGGGCAAGAATTAAATTTTAAAATATGCTTTCTCATTTTTGTGGCGTTCGCTACATATTTAGCCTTGCGAAATATGCATCTTCCAATTTCCTTATTATTTTCAATATTTTTTTTTTTTTTTTAATAAGACCGAGCTACAGATATTTTTCTTCCCATTTTTACGCGCGAGTGTCGAGTGTGAACTTGTATTTAAACAAAAAGTAACAAGAAACATAGGTTATGTTAAAGAAAAAAATTCCCGCGGAAACGATCCAGAAATTTTTCCATGAATTTATTTTAGAAAGTTTCTAAATAGACAAGGAAATATTCCCGGTAAATTTTCATTTTAGGAATATTGAATATTTCATTTTGGAAATTTTCCGGTTGGCCAACACTATAATTAATTCAATTAAATATGGATTTTATGTTTTGTAAAATCATGTATTATGCCTCATTATGCCAGCAACCATAGGCAATTTCTTATACAATGCTTCACTGTTAATGACTGTTAATGAGTTTAGTAGTCATTAACTGTTGAAGCATTGTATTATATATATATATATATATATATATATATATATATATATATATATATATATATCAAATTATGTGCATACATAAAATTCTGTTCATAAAAATTCTATTCAGAATATTGTCGAGAATTATAGATCTTGACATACGAAGATTTGATGTGTGCTACAATAATAAACTTTTGATTCGGAATGTACAATATATACAATATACTTGTATAACCATTAGTTATGTACTTGTGTAGGCAGGGTATGCCTTTTGCAATTTAAGAAAAATACTAATAAATATTTTCATATTGAAAGTTTTCTTTGATAATATTCAACTACAACCTTAAAAATATAATTTTATTTTCAGGTGAGAAGTGATGTCACAATCTTATCATACATGTTGAAGTATTTGATAAAACAGCATTTGCATGGATCTTTATACAAATACACCGTAAGAAGATACATTGCTACTGTAAATGGTGTAATGCTAATGTATCCAGGTTTAATTCTTGATGTAGAATTGGAACCTACAAGAAGAAATTGGTTTGTCAGAGCTGTAGAACATCCTGGAAAAATCGTTCTTACTTCGCCGTATTTAGATGCAGGTAATGTTCGTTGTTCATTGCATTATGCATATATACATACAGTGTCTTTCAATTTGGAGACTCACCTCTGGGATCTCGAGAACAATAAGAGATAAGATTCCAAAACTTTCTCTCATACTGGTCTCATAAAAGTGATGCCCTAACTCTAGTGCTTTGATTGAACATTTTTATAACAAAACCACAGAAAAAAGAGGAATAAGATTACACAATTTAGTAAGCAAGTCAGTGGTCAAGACTGAATTCCCCGAGATTTTCTTACATTTTAAGACTTAAAGGTTAGATTTTATTTTGTTTAATTATGTTAATGAAATTTTCTATATTAAATTAATTAATTATATAAAAAACGACCCTATCATTTTTCGTCTCGTCAAATATAAAAAATGAACTAGTGGGTTTAAATCTCATTCACTTAACTTTTAACCAAAATTTCAACTTCTATTGTTCGAGTTGTTTCGATTCTTCTAAAAGAGCTATTGGAATTCTTTTTCAAAATTTTAATTTTTTATGGTAATCTTGATGTATATAGATCTATCTACATTTATAGTTCGCCACATGCAAGCTCATATTCCTCCACCGAGACGCATCTTGTTGGAAATAAATATTAACAGTTTGATCTCAGTATAAATTTTGTAACCAGTAAGCGTATGTAACGGTATTTTTGTAACTTGAAAATTTGACCTTGAAGCAGTAAGCTCCGCCTCCAGGGCAGTCAATTTTAGTTTCAATACCGACCACTTGATGTCATTAAATTCGCCAGTGCTGCAACAAAAAATTGGTTATACTTATTTAAAGGGTAAGATTATTTTATGCTGTCTGTTAAAGAATTCTTACTGTATGCATTTGTACTTACTAAAAATGGGTTAAATGTAATTTATTCTGATCTGTATAATATTATATTTTCATCATCTTAAATTTTTTTTTTGTGACAGGTGGAGCCGGTTATATCGTAACAATATCACATACAATATATGAAAAGAACTTCAGTGGTAACATAATTGCTGTAATGGGAATGGATGTCACATTTGGTTACATCTACAAAATGTTGTTAGAAACAGTGCCTTATTGTTCTAAGCAAGAAACCGTTAAGTGCTTTATAATCGATGACAAAGGTTATTTAATTTATCACCCAAATTTAATTGACCTGAATGGAAAAGGACCAATCGAACAGCAACATATCATTCATAAAGAATCTTTAGTAGCAAATGATTTATTAAATCATAAAGGATTTGTTAAAAAGATCTTATGTAATAATTATGCAGATGGTACTATACAGAGGTAAGTTTGCTATTGTAAAATAGTATTTAGCTGTTGAACTTGAAAATAAGTACAATACAATTTAGAATACAGTGATAATCCAAGAGAGTAATATAAGTTAAACATTAAACATTAATTCATTTAAAAAAAAACTGCGTGTTTGTAAAGCGGAAATGGTGAAGTAGTAAATCAGATTAAATATTGAAGGATGCTTTCTGAACTCATAATATAAATAACGATGTTTAGATATAATTTTAATATCGGGTGTCTACTTACTTTATAGGATATAGGAAATACAATATTAATATTTTCATTATGCGGTAGTTTGTTCCCTATGAATTTTAGAACAAAAGTGTAAATATAAAAAATGTTCAGCAACAAATCCGCACCAAATGAGTCTAAATTTCATTATTAGCGCTACTCAATAAGAAAAACATGAATATCTCTGGAATAAAGCATTTACGGACATTTGCTCAAATGAACTTGTCATCCTATTTTTTGGTGTTTAATCTTAATTTTAAGTTAGGCCTTTTAAATCTGGGACACCCTGTATACATAGTTTTTTTGCCAAATTGTTTTTTCCCGCTTGGGTACATTGTGGGTAACAACAACAAACCTACTGAAAAAATTCATTTATTTTTTATTATACTTGAAAATGTTGCGGAATTAATTTATAGTCAGCTTACTAGAACAATAATTTTGGTGCCTTACATGAGGGATTATTTTGGTAGCGAAGACGAGACACCACTTTGCCAATTGCCAATTAGGCAAAACATATCATTCCTTCTAATTTGCTCAGCATAAAAATAAAAAGTTGAAGTGGAAAAGGATAATTAAAGTTAGAAAGTGTAAAATTTGAAGGAAGCAGTTTATTACCTACTGGTATATTACAGCTAAATCATCCATCCAGAATGACATAAAAGAGTAAATAAAAACAGTAACTATGTATACATTTATGACTTATAAAACAGAGGAAGCCATGTCTTGTTCATTTCGTTTGCCTTCATTCTGATTAACTATATTCTTCGGCTTATAGATTTCAATAGCTTCTCATACGAATACTGCAAGTATTTTGAAGCATGCGAAGCCTCTAAGAAATAAATTGCCCTTCCAATTAAATCAAAGCTTTAGTTGAATTACGTCAAAATAATTCCATCGTTATGTTACCTGCTGAAAAAGGTAAAGCATCAGTTATAAATAAGGAAGATAATATCAAGAAAGCTCAAGATTTACTTGATGATCCTACATATGTCAAAGTGGACAAGAATATTAGCAAACGACAAAATTGTTGAAGAAATCTAAATTGGACAAACAACTTATTAAGAACTTATTACGTAGTGATCCATATGCACCAAGTTCATGGACAAGATAACTTGAAAACTATCCGTATCTATTTTAATAATAGACATAATAATAATATCAAATTTACTATGGAAATAGAAGAAAATGGCACTATCCCTTTCCTTGATGTGTTTTTGAAAAAAACAAAACTGATGGAATCTTGTCTTATTCAGTTTATATCAAATATGTACATATCAACCAATATATTCATTAACTTTCACAACAACATCCTTCCCAAAAATTTGGTACCATGAAGTGCTTGCTGAACATAGCTACCAATATCTGAAAGCGTTCCGTCCCAAAAGATTACAGAACAACCTTGAGTCGAAAGATAATAATAAACGTTTGTTTGATTCTCTGCCTTATATCCAAAATGTTACAGATAAGATTAAAAGAATATTGTCGAGAAATAACATAAAAGTATTTTTGTTCCACCCCACATCTAAAATTACAACGTATATTGAAGAGTGCAAAGGATCTTCCGCTACAGTGCTCTGGAATTTATAAAATTTCAAAAATGTTACATTGGACAGACTAACAACGATTACTGCAAGAAATGCAGATCATAATCGAGCCATTCGTCTTAACCAACTAGCTAAATCTTCTATGGCTAGTCATGCCATTGAATATTTGCACAAGATAAATTTTAAAAACAAAAAAATTATAGTAAGATTCAAATGTGCCAATGGTAGTCTCATAAGAGAAGCTATTGAAATCTATAAGCAGAAGAATACAGTGAATCAGAATGAAGGCTAACGAACTGAACAAGACATGGGCTTCCTCTGTATTATAAGTCATAATTTTAAATTAACCTCTCGGCTAGTAAACGTACTTGTACGTTTGTACTAGACCCCGGCGTTAAGCAAAATCACTCAATTCAATTCAAATACACATCACTACTAATGCCTGTGTCACACCGACACGATTCTGTTCGATGACGGATGAAACGTGTTTTGTGCGTTGAAAATAGGAGCCCCGCTAATGCATCGCACAGAATCGTATGCAACTTTATTGCTCGTTTCGCTACGGTTGATTTGGCGGTTGGTAGTTTAAAATAGTCCTTCATATTATTTGTTCATTTTTATAGATTATTGTATAGTGCTGATATTGTTTCTTTTCATTCTGTATTTTGTACTTGTATCCCAAATTGATCATTTCTTTTTTGTTTAGCTTTTTAATTTTTTTATAAATTCAAATACAGATGCTATAATTACAGCCTCATCCGAACTACTCGAAGTCATATCTCAGTATAAAGGCTTATAGCAATAGCATTTATACTGTGCTCATATATGAAATGTGCTATCAAAATTAATTTTGATTAGTACAACACAATTTTTATAAGATTCTTCCTGTACCACCAGTGTGACATCCTTTCATACACTTTAAATCGCACAAAACACGTTTAAATGCACACGAACAGAATTGTGTTAGTGTGACATAACAGGCCCAAGAAGCTGTACCGGGTATCTACTTTTTTATAGGACATGGGAAATACAATGTTAAAATTTTCATTAGGCGATAGTTTGTTCCCTATGAATTTTAGAACAAAAGTGTAAATTCAAAAAATGTTAAGAAATGAAAACTGCACCAAGTGATCCTAAATTTATTGATGTTTTATATATATATATATATATATATATATATATATATATATATATATATATATATATATATGTCGTAGGCATTTAGAATAATCCGGCATTTAGCTAAATGCCGGCAATTAGATGAATTTTACTTCATTTTTCTACTGGACTGGCGGAATCAGGCAATTAGACGAAAAATCGTGCATTTTTTCATTTGCCGGGCGCGGTTTAGGCACTTGGAAGAATCATTCATATTATATACAATTTTATTAACAAATTTCACTTATTTGATAAAACAAAGTGCCGATAAATGGCATCGTGTTTCATTTCATTTTGCGGCAAAAATTGCAAAGCTGCAAAAAAAACAATACCAAACAAAACGATGTGCCTGCTTCTAAGCAGGTATTTTAATAAATTCACGATGTCATTTATCGGCACCTTGTTTTAACAAATAAATGAAATTTGTTAATAAAATTGTTCACAATATTATGAAGTGCCTAAACCGCGCCCGGCAAATGGAGAAATGCGCGATTTTTTGTCTAATTGCCTGATTCCGCCAGTCAAATAGAAGAATAAAGTAAAATTCATCTAAATGCCTACGACATATATACATCAATAAATTTAGGATCACTTGGTGCAATTTTATAAAAAATTACAGTTCACCCTTTTGCACCTCCTAAAAGTGAAAAAAAAATGTTCGTATATATATATATATATATATATATATATATATATATATATATATATATATATAAATTTATAATTTTTAGCTATTTCCAGAGTATTCAAAACACACAAACAAAACAGTAGTATTGTTATAGTTTGACAGATAATATCCCTATAACGGAGCATACCTTAATACATACACATACATATAAATGAAATATGAAACGAAATACGTATTTAAAAAGATCTAGTTTTAAATTTTAAGAATAAATTAAATCAATTTTATAATTGGCAACTGCTACGGCAGGTAGCATTGAAGCCGGTTCATCGATAACGCAAGTTAAGCAGCACTGCCCGCGATCAGTAGTTGGATGGGTGACCGCTTTGCACGTGAATTGCGGTTTACCTGCTGTTTAATTACGATCTCCAAAGATGTTAGTTTTAGTGGATTTTTTTTTCGAAAATTTTTAGCTTTGGAAATTAAACTTAAGGATATCACGATCCACAGTTTGGTGCGTTACCACGGAATTATTGTACGCTAATATTAACTTGGTTAAATTTTCAGATATTATAAATTCAATACGTCAATGGATTCAGTTTTGTCTAATTTGGTTCATGGCGAACATTGTGTGAAGTACTTCATTTCGGCCATCCCAAATACAAATGCCTTTATAGGCATTGTAAACTTTACTTGCACTGATGTTGCCACATTTTGTCCATGTAGCACTGTGAGTATACATAATATTTGTACTATAATTTATTTCTAGATATTTCATTGAAAAAGATTTTAAATAAAAATATGTGTTTGACTAAAGTCAGTACAAGTGAAAATATAAAATATTTGTTTATAAGAATTTGATTATTTAATTCAATCTTATTTATTGAATTTATAATGTAATAATGAAACTACTCAACTTAGTTATATTAAGTCTTATGTTATTCATTGAAATTATGTAATGTAGTGCAACTAATACAAATAAATTTTCAAATTACAGGTTAATAGATTGTGCTTAATCTGCAACAGAGTAGAGCAAAATGAATGCGAGTGCCCTTGCGAATGCCCATTAAATCTAGATAATGAGACTTGTCCTCAAGTCAACAAGAACTTAAATGACAATCAATTGTGTTCAGCAGTAACAGAAAACTCTCCATTTACATCCAACAGTATGTATTACAGCATCGCTGCAGGTATGAAACCCTGTCTTCCATTTCTGTGCGAAATTCACACAACCTATGAAAGTTGTGTCGGATTGTTAGGCTGCGAATGGTGTCACTTAGACGTCGATGGAGAAACTAAACTACCAAACCCTTTTTGTACATCCTTAACCATGTGTTTTCATGGTATTCTAGGATCTGTAAGCCCGTATAGAGACGTTAATTTAGAAGCCATGTCGTCTGATGATCTCTTCGTGTCAACTTATTCGTCTGTTGGACCTGCAGCTGGCTCCATTGTAGCATTGTGTTTTATATTAGCGCTAGTTTTTTACTGTTACCGACAATATTCACTCCAGTTTATGGAGCGATTGTATCCAAATTCAACGCCAAATAGAATTCAGAGAGTACAGATGAGTAGCATCAACGTTGATAATTTCAACGATGAAGCAACTAGCCACCAGGATAAACTATTGGCTAATTTTCCGAAAGACATCGGACCAATTTCGCCATATTGTATAACAACTGAATACAGAAAACCTACAACTGGCGTAGATTCAGATTTGGGTTATTCAACGATGACACCTCATGAAGAGAGTGAAAGATTATCGTTCGCTTTAATTGAGCTTGATTCTTTTGAAGATGATTGTAATACGTCCGATGCAGTGTCGACAAACACTTCGGTTTTGGCTTATAAATCGCCGAAATTAGTGCCCAAAAATAAGACTTTCTCTGAAAGTGAAAATAGCCCTGGTCCGAGTCCAGGGACCACCTGTTTGCCCAATAAACATTGTATTTTGGCATCCGTGACTGTACATAGAAATATGGAGACTATTTAAACTATTTGTATATGTGTTTTATACTACGAATACATGTAATATTAATAAGTACATTTAAGGCTTTTAAATGAAACATACGCTGTGAAGTGCGTGACAAAAGTAAACGAGACGCCAAAATACCAAGGTAGAAATCATAAAGTGCATTAAAAAAAAATTGAAAAATCAAATAATATATAATTTGTTTTGAACTATGTATATTTTTAGATCTAACGATTCAAAGTTTTATAATCACAAGTCATCATTATTATAAAAATATAATTGGTTCGAAGTAAAAAAATTTAAATATTTCAAAATTCAAACTTTGCGATTGTTTTTATAAAAATTATATTATTTTCCGTATTGAAAAAATTATATATGAACTGATGAAAGCTTCGTTCAAGACGGTTAATTACAATTAGTATTCAAACTAGCAATTGATTGGAACGTCTTAAAACTACCGATTTAAAATAAGAATTGTATTTATAATTACCACTTAATGGAGGTAACCTAGTGAAATATAACTAAAATAATCATAAATAATTTAAATATACAGTGGGTAATACGGTAGTATTTGTTGTTGTTTATGTGTAAGTCATAAATCCAATAGCTACTGTTAATTCTAATTGCTAATTGTTATAGATAATTCGGTAGCTCTAAATGCAGCTTATAACCGTGAATGGGGTAAATAGATTCGTGGGAAATCATCAGACTGGATAATAAAATCCATCTTTCGAATTCCAGAACTGACAGTTGCCATTTTAAGTTAACCATTGTGGTAACATATTTGGGGACCGCAATTTTGAAGCCTAGTAACCTTCATGCTCAAAACTTCACTTACCGAGATTTTCGAAATCAAAGTACTACACTCAAAAAATCCAAATGGCGTGTAAATTTCATTCATTATAATAATAATTGTGTCAAAGAAATTATGAGTTTATATGTTGCTATCTTCATAGCGTATGATTCATCGGTGTTTTAAAAATTTGTATTCTTTAAATAATTGCAGGAATAAAAAAATATTTTTTGTTTGTACATTTAAAATCATTTTAATTTATAAAACTGTTGTGTTCATTAAATAAAAAAAGTTAGTGTCGATATCTTACACGGTTTCAAATGAAACAAAAATTTATTTCTATGTAAAACCTATTTGATATTAATTTTTAATATTAATTTGTCTCTTGTATAATTGTAAAAACGGACTCAAATATACAATGTACAATTGTAAAATCATGTTTTAAAAATATGACAGAATGGTGGAAGTTCCAGATTTTCATGATTTAAACATTTTGTCTTGACTTTATCAAGGAACTTGAATGGTTTTTTAAATTGCGGAATATAAATTAAGTGATATCTGCGATAAAATAAATGCATTTTATTAAAATAAATAATTTTATATAGCTACATGTGTTGGTAGTATATCTATTTTGACATGACCATTAAATTTTACTTAAATGTTTTATATTTAACTGCTATAGTTAGTAAACTATTTACTGCATATGCATTTAACATGTATTTTTTTTTCTGAGATGTCATACTGCCCAAATGAAAAGCAATTTCATGATAATCATTTGTTCTTAATCTTGTTGAAATAAAAAAAAATGCACACAAATACCTAATCTCAACAACAGGTTAATTTATCTTTTAAAATTAATTTTAATATAAATTGCAAAAGTGCTAAAACATACATTTTAGTTTAAAGAATTTAAAATATTGGACATGAGAAACCTTGCAAATAATCTAATACGTAATCTTATTGTTTTAAATACTGATTATTTTGTCATTCAGGTTTATTCATTTGGTATTGTTTTCCACTAGCAGTTAACAGGAACTTATATAAACTTGTGATAAATTTTATAACGTATATACCTTCCCTAATAATATAAGTTTATAATTTGTATTTGTAAAATTGGATATAAAATAAAAGAAATGAACAAAAGTATTCAACTATTATTTTTAATATTTTCGATCAAGTTTTGCTTGATTCCGAACATTAAATTATATAGGAATGCAAAAGTCAATTTAAAATAGACAATTGACTATTTATGTTCTTGTATTTATACAGAGTAACGCAAAAGAATCTACATATATTTGTATCTTCACTGAAAATAGGAACAGAATATTTTTCCAGTATTTAGCGTGTACTGTAGTAGCCCTCTGCATTTCTTCGTTTACCCGTATAATAATATGTTGCCAATAAAAGCTACTGTATTAAACATTAAGTAAGTACCAAAACTGGATTTGATTGAAAATAGAATTCTTTGAAGTTATGAAACTCTCCCAGACGCAGATAGCAAAAGAATTTTTTTTAAAGAAACCAGAAACGTATAATCATTGCAACCATGCTATTTTTTTAGGGAAATGAATCATTTGCCTCATAAATAAATAATTACATTATCACAAATGAATCAAATAAAGAAATGAACCAACAAAAGCGTGTACTATATTGCTAAAAGTAAACTATGTTCTGTATCACAACATACAGGTACTTATAACAGGCTGCAATCAATTTCAATTTGTTTCTAACACATAAGCGAACAAAATAACTCTACAATTATTTTATAAAAATAATTTCTCTTATAATAACTGTCTACAGATAATTATTGTTAACAACGAGTGTTGCATGGTTTTATTCTCCGGACCTGTCGTCTGATTCGTGGTCGCCTACCAAGTAAAGGAACTGGAATGCTATGGCCAGCAGTGAAATCCCCAACAGGTCTCCCATCGACGTTAAGTATGGAATGGCTGAGTTGTCTGGATCGATTTTCTTCTTCCACATCCAGTGGATCATGATGTACGCGATGTACATTAACGCTGCCACCTGCAAACATAAAATTCTTCATTAGCTCTTAAATTGTACTTCACGAAACACTGGCGTGTTTTTATTTTGCAATGGGTTAAATAAAATATACTGACTGTATGCCAGGGTAATGGGAATGACGACCGTTATATTCCATATATTTAATAGTAGATTTATGGCTTATACTAAGCTCTCAGCGTGGCCATGAGAAGGCAATGGAAATATCGGTTCTCTCCGTACCGTATACATAAGCAGGCTGTTTTCTTTAAAAAAACCAGCGCTTTTTTGGGCGAACTAATTACTTTAGGGAAAAATGTTATATACAAAAAATGACCAGAAAAAATGCCCTATTTAAAAGAAATAACAGAAAATTAAACCAGTGGTTCTCAAACGATAGAATAATTTTTTTTTTAAATAGTAACCTATATAAATTTTTAGTCCATTAGATAGAGAATTTTTTTTCTGATTTCAACGATATAAATATGATATGAGGTATTACAATTATTTTGAGAAAAATGGTATTAAAAATCAAAAATAATTTTCAACATTGAAGTAGGCTATGCAATACAATTTAAGAATATATAATTTTATTCTATCGTTTGAGAACCTCTGGTTTAATTTTCTTTTTGTTATTTCTATTAAATATTGACCTTTTTCTTGGTCATTTTTTGTATATAACATTTTTCTCTAAAGTCATTAGTTCGCCCAAAAAAGCGCTGGTTGTTTTAGAAGAAACATTTATTTATTTATTGATAACCACTCTACAGGATACAAAGTATCCCAATTACAGAGGGTTGGAATCACCATACAAAATAAAGATTCACATTACGAGTAGTACAATTAGAATATATATTAAATAATTCAAGAACAAAAGCAATTAAACAAAGCTATTTAGAAAAAAATATATTATACGTTTAAAATGGTAATATGAATAACTGAAAATGTCAAGTTCAACATCACACTCGCAACTGTTGAAAATGGAACATAGGCGTTTAATAGGGGTTCTTTGTTCATAGTTAGTTTTAATAAGACATGTATTAAAAGTAACTTTCTGTTTGCACGTTCTAGGCGGTCGAGGAACATCAATGAAATTGTGGACCAATTTATATAAATACGGACAGGATACAAAATTACGTCTATTATCGAGAGACATTATATTAAATTCCATTCAAGATTTAGAATAACTATAAGTCATGAAGTTAAACGAAGGACAGAATGTACAAGCACAGAATCTAACAATTTTTTTCTGAATTCGTTCAATTTCATTACTGACTTTTGCATAGCGGATTCCACACAATTGAGTGTAGATATATTATAAAAGTGTTGAGAATTTTTAATTATAAAACCCAAATTTCTGTAGGATCTTTGTACAATATAATTGATGGGTGGTATGAACAGTAATTTAGGATCAAATATTACACCCAATCTTTAAATTGAACAACACTTTCAAGTCCTGTGCCACCCATATGATACACATAGTTAGACGGATTATGTTTCCTTGAATACGTCATAACTTTACATTTATTAATATTAAAAAAAAAAGTTTCGAGGAAGAAGACCAAATCATCAGATTATCAATATCAGCCTGACGATTCTCGTAGTTGGTAATATGAATTGATAACTTTAAAAAATTTCAAATCATCAGCGTACAACAATGGATGGGAAAAATTAATGTACCTACTAATATCATTAATAAATAAAATAAAGAGTAAAGGGCCTAGGTTCGAACCTTGAGGAACACCTGATGAAGGTATAAAATAGTTAGATTTGTAATTATTGAAGCTAACAAACTGCTGACGATTACTAATGTTAGACTGCATAAGAATAATTAAATCCGGGGAAAAATTGAATTGATGACGTAATTTATACAACAAAATATCGTGGTTGACAGTATTTAAAGCTTTAGCCAAATCAGTATAAATAACATCAACTTGTGTATTATTATTCAAAGCATTAATAGTAAACTCGGTAAAGTTACTTAGATTTGTTGAAATTGACCTTCCCTGCAAAAAACCATGCTGATACAGCGATAATGCACGACTAACACTGGAATAAATATACCTATACAAATTTTGAAATATTCGGCAATATGGATATAGGTCGATAGTTGGATATACTAGAAGGATCACCAGATTTGAGGATAGGGCTAATTAAAGAATTTTTAAGGATATCAGGAAAGGTACATGTAGTTATGGATAAATTAAATAAAATAAATAAAGGTTTAACAAAAATTTCACTGCACCCTTTAATAATGTAAGCTGGTAAATAATCAGGTCCAAGTGCAAGATGGTTTAAGACTAGTGATTGCTAATTTGATATCGTCCTCAGTAATTTCAGTAATCGAAAGTTGATCAAGGATTACTGATTCACAAGAGATTCCACTTAAATCAGTGTTAGCAGAAGAAGAAAAAACTCTGAGTGTCATTTAAATGCATGTCACCAGATATGCGAGATGATTTTTTCTTATTATTTATAAAAGACCAACATTTCCTTGAATCACTAGCGATATTAAGTTCGGTATAAGCAGAAAATTTTTATAAGCGTTTTTCAAATCAGTTTTTATCTTAGATCTCAAAGTTTTAAATGAAGCTAATAAATTTCATCTTTGTTCTTCTTATAAAGTTTATGATATTTATTCTTAAGCCTAATATCTGAAATAATCTGTTTTGTGAACCAGGGTGGATAACTTGATTTTTTTGTTTTTGTTTTTGGAACACAACTGCGAAAAACGTTGTCAAGGATATCATAAAATTTAGTAAAGGCATCATTTACATTAGAATAAGTATGAAGAATATTGTAACGGACTAAAAAGTTAGCACGTCGAAAATTATAGGTGAGCTCAGTGCCGAGGGACGCATTGTTTTGAAATTGTGAATTAATCTCGAGTAATATGGATAGTAAGGGATGGTATCTATCTTCAGGAACAATCGGAACAGAGTGAGTAACAGTGCACTTTATGTTTGACAGGACAATGTCTAGTAAACGGGAAGGACTTTATTAAATTGGGTAGCATTGAAGAAATTAGAAAAATTGTCGAATCTGGAAATACAATAATTTTTGTATTCTATGGTACAAAAATCAGTGAGTTTACTAATATTCATATCAGCCATGATAATAAATTCAGAATGAAAGAGGAACAAGATTCAAGACAATCATAAATCATTTCATGTTGTTCCAAGGATATGGGAGGAGGCGAATATATCTCAACCACAATCAAAAATTTGTTAGAATTCAAATGTACTCTTACACAAACAATGTCAGCAAGTAAATTAGAATTTTTGTTCAATTTTACCAATGTTGATTTATATTTATTACTTATGGCGCACAATACACCACCGCCACAAGATTTGCCTAATCTGATGTTATACCTATATTTAGTACAATCAATGAACTCATTGTTGTAGACTGAATCAGTGAGCCAAGTTTCAGTAAGTGCTATTACATCAAAATTCATAGACATGATATTCTTGTAAATCTTAAGAAGTTTAGTATTCATTCCCCGAACATTTTGGTAAAATAATTCCTTCATTAAATACTATAAGAGCAAAAATAAAGACAAAAAATAAATAAATGAATCAAACAGAAGTAGTGTGACGTAGAACAGTGGAATAGTTATTACAAGAAACAAATTAATTAAAGTTCAGCGACCTTTCAGTTAAGAATATAATCGTACAAAACTTGTAAATTTAAATTTACAGAAAAAATAGAAATATACAATGAAATATAAATGTAGACAGAAGCTGCTCCATTCATATGAAAGTATAACATATATAAAAACAAAGACAAAGTTGAGTAATGATAAACTGATATTACAAATTATTAACATCATCTTTCAGAGTAACCATATTAATTTTATTATTCGATTTATAATAAATGTTGCCATCAAAAGACCGTACGTTTTTAAATTCAAATTTATTTGCGACAGATTGAGTTCAAGTCGTTTTTTCGTAAGATCTTCTTTTATTGTACAATCTTAATCAGTTCCCTTTAGATTGGATCTAGTCTTCAAAACTAGGTTCCGGATTTTGTACGAACTGAATTTAATGATAATCGGACGTGGACGGCGAGGGGATGATTTAGTACTATCACTCACTGTATGAAGTACAGCAAGAGAGAGTTTGGTTTGAAAAATGTCACAGAGCTTGCTCCGGGACACAAAATATTCGGTGGCAGTGTCTCCTGGAGTACTGCTCGAGACGGTCGATTTCATCATGTAAAATTCTGTTTTCAGCAGTGCTGTCAACGATGATGGCCTCATAGTAAGCCTTTTGCTCTACAAGCTTCTGATCAACCCGCTCAAAAACTGAAGACACTAATTTAGATATGAAACTATAGCTACTTAATAATTTAGTAATCACTTCAGTTATTATTACAGCATTATTACGCGTACTATATATTTTGCAGGAAAATCATACTTTTACGATTACAGCGCCACCTGTTGGAAAAAAGTATCCGAATAAACCCTACATATTTTTTAACGCTCTTTCAGAATCTGCAATAAAAAATAGGGATTCCCATTTAAAATTTTGACCCCCTCCCACCCATTTTGTCAAAATCCGATGTCCCGCTCAAAACCATGACGATTATGATTCGGCATACTTTACGGTAAAATGCTTTCATTTCGAGATATTCAAGGATATAATGTAAATGGGACATCCTATATATATACATATATATATATATATATATATATATATATATGTGTGTGTGTGTGTGTGTGTGTGTGTGTGTGTGTGTGTGTGTGTGTGTGTGTGTGTGTGTGTGTATGTGTGTATTAGGGTGACCCTTATTTGGGTCAAAAAATAGATTTTCTGCGTCGCCCCCTAAAAAGATTCTAAATATTATTTAAATTACTGGGCAAAAACTCCGGGGCGTTTATTTCAATGTTAAACCGTGCCCCATTTGACTTTTGTGGTATTTTATAGCCTTTTTGCCGAAAATTTGGATAACTTGATTTGAACGCGATTTGTCTGCAATTACTGTCTTGGATTTAATACAAAATCATGAACAAATGCTTCCTACAACATTGAAACACCTTTTCTCAAAAGTGGAACCGCACCCCAAATAAATATTGTGTTTTTTAAGTGCTGTTTTTCCCCGAAAAATAGTAAAAATTCACTCAAACTTGGTCTAATCTTTTTTTCTCGGTTCGATGTGGTTTAAAATTAATGAACATAAAATTTTCCTTGACTGGACTTATTAATTAATAAAAAAAACTTTAACATGTGCTTGCTATAGTATTATAATACCTTTGCTTGAACGTGAAACCACGCCCCACTTCACTTTTTATGTTTTTTGATTGCCTTTTTTTCCTCAAAATCGTAAAAATTCACCTAAATTTAGTTGCATTGTATTTACTGAGTTTAATTTCATATACAATTATTCAAAATAGCAAACAAACGTTTGCTATATAATTATAAGACCTTTAAAAAAATGTTAAACCACGCTCAATATCACCTTTGTGTTTTTTATTTACCTTTATTTTCCCTAAAAATCTGCGTAGCTGCGTTTTTTGGGCTAGTAGGAAATATAAAGGAAAGGATGACATTTCTGTGAAGAAATTTTTTTTAATGAAAAATTACCATCAAGAAATGGCTTTTATTACATGAAATCGGTTTAGTAAGTTCATAAGTTGAATTCTTTGATTCAGCAAAAAAGGACTATAAAATAACATAAAAGTCAAGTGGGGCACGGTTTAACATTGAAATAAACGCACGGGAGTTTTTTTCCAGTGATTTAAATAATATTTAGAAACTTTTTAGGGGGCGACGCAGAAAATCTATTTTTTGACGTAAATAAGGGCCATCCTAATATATATATATATATATATATATATATATATATATATATATATATATATATATATATATATATAAAATTTGTAATACTAATAATTTGATGCTGTTTAAAAAATTATAACAAACTTTTGTGTAAAAAGTATTTGAAATCTCAGTCATACATACAGCATTTATTCTTCTTACATAACCGACGTTTCGGTTTACACTTAAACCTTCTTCAGAGTCTAAAATTTACAACCAGCGGTCGAAGTGAGGCGGGATGGCATCTCGCTATTTTTTTTAACTTGAAACCATCCCACTATTTTCTTTAGAAATTATTCCCGGAACTTCTTATTTTATTATTTCACACAAATATTTATTTTATTTCATTATGTTTGTAAAATTGTAATTGTTGACAACTGTGCCAAATTATTTTTCGCAAGTGAAAAACAATCCATGCAATTATTGAGTCTCGTCGTATGGTATCGATTACCTTCGTATACATTCCACGTTATGTTATTATTATCACGAACACGAAGTGGTATTCCATATTGGTTCATTTTTCTCCACCTAAATAAATGATTTCTAAATAAATTTGCTATATAAGCATCATATACAATGAGAAAAGTACACCTACCTATAGAACATAGAGTTGTTTATACAGGTATGGTAATTTAATTTTTATTTAACTTTAAAAATAATGATAAAACTGTTATATAAGTTGTATTTACAAAAATTCTACGAAAGGCAAAACACACCAATTGAAATATTTTGTCATTGTGTATTGTGAATAATGTTATTTTACGGTTGATTAACTTTTAAAAAGTATTTTAGTTACGTTATGTCATTTACAGATTCAGAATGACAAAGTGATATATATTTTTAGCAGGAATTGCGTGCACCTAAATACATAACAAATGGCATTATGTCAATTTGTAGAAGTATATATTGTACATTCCGAGTCGTAAGTTTATCATTGCAACATACAAAAAATAATATTCAACTTATTTTTTATTTGATTATTTATTATGAAATTTTAAAATGTAGAAAAATCATCAATTATATCGATTAGAGGTTATGAACTATAACAGAAATGTATTTTAGAGGGATAAATAAGTAGAATACGTATACAAGATAATCGTTACTAAAAAAGAAAAAAAGCGAATATTGTATATTTTTTGTAATAATGGCGGCTTACATACTATTAAGAATAGTCGTATGTGTGCAAAATTCAGGAATAGGCTCATCAACCCATTTTTTTTTAAATTTTATTTTTCAAAAATAGACGTTAATACATGAATATTTTTCGTGTTTTTATCTATATTGCAATATTATTAAGCCTGTAATCATTTACAATAGATTCTATATAAAACCGTGTGACGTCATAGTGCCTGATGACAGAACAGCTTGAAATAAATAATAATTTTGAATGTTTACTGTTGCTGTTGTTTTCACAACTTGCCACAAAGCAATACTTTATAACCATAATTATAATTTTAACGAGAATTTGAAAATTTCAACATATAAAGACTATAATACAACATACGACTGACAGAACACAACTCTAAACGCCAAGGTGGCCAAGACTATGCGCGCGCAATCTCTATTTGTCACTAGTCGGTCTGACACCAATTTAATATTTAAAAACAGGCGCAATATTTACTTCTTAAATAAAGTGTTATATTTTTTGACATTGTTGTCAAGCGTATTATTGAAAATTTGTTCCAAATATGCTTAATTTTGGGTGGTTGAAGAGCATATTGTTTTTCTTCGAAACAATATTTGACATATGCCAAGAGTGATGGGAAGGGGGGGTATCCGGCTATCATTATTTTATCCCTCTTTCCTTCATTCGTTCTTAATATAATCGTATCGAATATAACTAAGGGTATCATTGATGGAGCTGGCTGTTGTTAATTCAGAAGATCATAATTTATCTTCCAGCAAATAAAAAGTAAATATTCTAGGCGGCTGAATTAAATAATTGTTTTCTAAATTTGTCATGTAAGGGGTGCTAGCGTAATGATAAGTGGAGCCAGTTGGTGCTACGTCAGACGTATACAGAATGTTCAATTTAATTGAAGCCACTAAAATATCTCGAAAACTAGACATCGGATAAAACAAATTATACTAAAATTTGTTCGTCTTTGAGGGGTACATATAATGATACCAAACTCGACCCGCCACCACCCATCTCCTATGGAGTGAGGGTAGTGGATATAAAACTTAAATAAGAACCACCTTTTTTGATGCAGATTTGGATTCTCCAGGAAAAATACAACAGTTTTATCTTAAACATTTTTTTATATTCGTGACAAATCGTGCTGTAATCCACAATAATCAAAATGGTAAAAAATCGTTGAAAATTGGGGATATCTCATGAAATTCACATCAAATCAGGGAAATAAAAGTAGACGAATGTGGTATTTGAAATTCCCCCTCAGAGGCGAACAAATTTTAGTTTTATATTTGTTTAACCGTGTGTAGTTTATGAGATATTTCAGTGTCTTGAGTTAAATTGAACCCCCCTGTATAATTAGAGCTTGCGTTTCAGGTAAAAATTCTTCTATGGTGGGACTGGCGTCAAGTTGTTATCAAGGCAAGCTATACACCAAAACGCAAATTCGCAACATGATGCTACATGCATGTACTTTAATCGTGGACAAAAAACTCGTTACATGTGTGCATAGACATCACCGAGAAAATAGTGAAATCGTATTCAAGGGGCCCCAAAACATGCTTATCCCTTGAAAACTCACTATTGAATCTTTTTTCCCGTCACAATAACTTGCAGGAGGTTAAATAATAAATTTGGCCACAGACCATTGAGATGTGCATATAGGCGAAATACATTTCATGTGACGTCATAATAAAACAAATTTTGTTCAAACATGTTTCATGACAGATTCCGATTATAATTCTTGTTTCAGTTTTAAATGATTTCAAATTATACAAATTTAGGCAAGCGCAGCTGTTCGATAGTATCTGAAATAAATTTTATACATGTTTCTTCAGTTTATGTACCACACAAAAAACAGTTTCTTGTTTTTATTATTTTGTTTTTATTATTATTATTATTTCATATTTAATATTTTACGTTTAATTTTTATGGTATGTGGTCTATTTTATCTGTCAAAGAGATTCTAGTGGCGCACCAATAATTGTTTGCTAAGGCATACTCAAAAAACTTAAATCGATAATATAGACCAATCATTCCTGATCCCTCTGAAAACTTCTAACAACGTTTAGTCTTCAGAATGTATTAAACGTTTGTTACGGGATTTCTATCGTTAAAGAAGTATTGTTGCAGGTATAAAGCAAGCGGTATTTTACAACCACCACAGTAAATTTATATATTATTTTTTGGCGGATTTATTTGCCGTATCTCTGACAAAATTCGAATATTATTCTCGAAAATTTTGATTTATTACTCCAGCTCCTTTTCGAATGCCAGGGTCGTAGCCAGAGTGGGGGGGGGGGGGGGGTTGCTGCTGGCCAGGGCTGAACCCTGGTAAAAAAAAATTGAGCCCATATTAAAAAATATATGTTTCCATTTAAAACAAGAAATTTGTAAGCCATATTTTAAGAACCATTGATTTAAAAAAATATTATATATTTTTTGCTCATTAAAATAGTCTTGTAAAATAGAAATTGTTTACTAATTTAACCAACCTTCTAGCTCTTATAGTTCTCGAGATAGCAATGGTGGCACACTTAAATTGAATATCCTGTATAGAAACAAAATAGTATAATTATTATATTATTCAACTGAATTGTTTAAGCAATGAGAAGCATTTAAGGAAACCTATACACTTTTTGCTACAGTTGCAACAATCGGATGTAGTACTGCGTTAATTGAATCATCTTTTTCAACATTAACAGCAATTAATATACCACAAAGATACTCAATGAATCATCCACGTATGGCACATTTAATATATATTTGGAAAAGAACTGAAGCACTTGATATGGCGTATTTAAAAAAAATTCATAATATTAGACTTTTTTAATTTATGTTATTTTTAATTATTTTTAATTGTTTCTATTTTTCTATTTAAATTTTTTAAATTGTAATAGTTTTTTTTAAGTGCAATAAATAAATATCATATAATAGTGTTTTTAATATACAGGGTGTTGAATTGCAATATGTAACATAGGTAATACAATGTATTTTTTTAAATTTGGAAATTCTTGCTTCCCTTTTTAAATTGGACCAAAAGTGTGCATACAAAAATTTTCAGAATTAAAAACTGCATCCAACAAGTATCTTCTTGTTACTTAATTGTTTATTGAACATGACTAAGAAGCAAAGGAAAACTGATTTTATAAAGAAAATTCTGGATTAAGAGTCCTGTGGAAACAATGAAACAAAATAATTTTTAATATAAATTTTGACTGGTACTAAAATATAGCTTTGGTTAATGGATTATTTGTTATGAACTCTTTTAAATAAAAATATTTTCGAAGAACGATAAAATTTTATTTATAATATGGTATTATGCGGGAAATACATAACTGTCAAAGCTTATAATACAAATTATTTTGTTTCATTGTTTTCCACAGAACTCTCATTCCATAATTTTCTTTATAAAACCAATTTTTCGTTTTGTTTTTGTTACATTTTTCAATCTACACCCGGTATACATAAACCTATCAGTCCTAAGATTAATAAAATATGTTTAAAAAAAAAAACAAATATTGGCCCTGGCTAAAAAAAGGACTCTATCTAATATTTAGTTCTGGCTACGGCCCTGCCGAATGCACTATATAATATTTTTACTTTTCCCGCAATGGGCGCATAAACCATAAACGAAATATGACAAATTTATATCAAAATCGTGTAACACTTACGGAATAATTAGTAGTAAAGTATTTTTTTTCTTTTAAATATTTTGCAGTAAAGCGATATAACGAATTGAATATATTTTGACGTCCCAGGTACTTGCATTGTGCTATTGGCCAGAAATATGAAAATTGAAATCGCGCGTCTGCCGCTGCGCCCAACGCCTTTTGTGGGCTAAAATAGAACTACGAAATGTCATTTTATATTTTTGTTTGTTGGTATTTAAGATTATATTTGTTGGGCTTCTATTACTTGTTTCATAATTTCACTGTTTTATTGTGCTGTGTTGAAAATCTATTGATTAAAATTGTGTGTTGAGGTTAGGTTACATCACTACTAGCACCACTGTTCTCAAACTGTTGTTATTTACTCGAATATCAAGTAAAATACTCTTAAAGTTGTCAAAGGAATTTTGTCTTAGTTTATATTAAGTTTAATTGTTGTAAATTAAGAATTATAATATGAAAAAATTATTTTTATATTAAAAAATATATAATATCTATTATCATCGAAAATCGTTGTTTTAGTGCCACTGAAGTAGTACCTGTGACGTCACACAAACTTTGAAAAATCATATCTCGGGTAATATATGAAATTTTCACATCGGGTTTTCACTGATCGTCATATATTCTAATAAAGCTTCATAAATTTTTTTTTTTTAAATTGGTTTATGGGCCCATTGTGGTATCAAAAGAGAGAAGTGATTTTTACAAACCTGCAGAAGTGCTGCGCAAAGGTACACGATAACAAACAGAGTGGTCAAGTTGGTATGGCCCGCTTTCATGTAGTTAATGGTATATATGAAAATCAGATGTCCCGGTACCACCATGGCCATAAGTACTCGCGTTGTTCGGGCGTGAGTACCTAAAAAATAAAGCATCGACTTATATATCAACTCTACGACTCGGCTCTTGTATAGGCAGACTTACTGTCTCCTCCTGGTCACGAGAGAAAAACATACGTACATTGTAAAATAGGAAAGGCACTAGGCAGTGGTATGTAGCAATGTTATTACCTTTTCCACAGAAGCCAGTTACAGGTGATATGAATATAACTGTGTCTTCATCCGTCTCCGAATCTGATGTTAGGATCCCCAACTCTGCAGACTTATGAAGCGCTGTCGATATTCTGCTGGCCTGCCAATAAAAATAAATACTTTAAAATACTCATATGTGTCTACTGTTTTAATAGATCTACGTGATTTATTGCACTCTGTGTCAATATCAATAACGTTAGAATTTTGAAATATTCAGACAACTTGGGAGTAGTTTTATCTAAAAAACATATAAATTAAAATGTTTTTGAACAACACATAGAGAAGGACTCTAGAAAAGTCTATCATTAAAGTAAAAATTATAGACTCGAGTTAATTAGGTATTTGGCTAACTTAAAGATATTAGAAACCATATAACTATAGTGGATTCAATTACCCAAGTACTGTTATTTTTGGAGATGATTTTAATTCATTTAAGCAAAAAATTATCAAATGGCAATCTTGTGGTTTTTATTAGCAGTAGGTTAGTTTTAAATAAATAGAGTATATAAAAATGGAATTAAAACCTTTTTCCATATTCCTACTCCTGTATACTGTTTCATATTATTGTTTATGTTATGTTAAATGACCGGTCATTTATTTTTCAGTAACTGACCGTTATAAATTCATTCAGAATCACACTCCTGACTATTCTACGTCGAAAATGAAATATTATACCCTGTTATGCAATCACAAAATTAACTTATAACTGTACTTTTAACTGTACCTTTACCTATATTTTCGTTACAATTGGTGGTAACAAATGTACAAATAATCTTGCGGTAGAAGAGTTCTTTAGTATATACATATTAGGGTGGGTCGAAAATTTTAGATTTGAGACGGGTAGTGAAAAAATGATAGTTTTTGTGATTCTATGTAAGGGAGCGGCCGTGGTTTCGATCATAGGTTCACCCCCAGCTCGCACAAATGCCTCAAAAATGGCCATTTTGTTAGTTTTTTCGTATTTCACCCAATAGCTCATACTGTACATGTTATATGTGCGACTTTTGGTCACAAATTACTCCTGGGTTCTCAACCTTTAGATAAAGTTTATTGGGACCATCTTGTGATGATAAACCGGTAGAGGTATTGCTCTCTGAAAATATTGATTTTTGGGGGTAAAAATACGAGGTGCTTGTTAGAATGATAAATAGGTAACAATTAGCTTCTAAACCACTCCCTGTAAAATAAAAAAATAGGCTTAAACAAAAGTTTTGTTCGGTCGGAATTCAGTTTAATGAGCTAATAATGAAGTTAAGAGTGGTTTTTAAATTCACAATTAAGCAATTTATCACAGCAATAATCATCTCGACATTTTCGACGATTTAAGCCAAAAAGTCGAAAGTAAACGTCAAAAACAAAGTTTTCTTTCGGTCGAAAGTCAACTACATAAGCTTGCAGTGCAGTTTAAATTCTAAATGTATACAATAAGTGGCTTAGAAACCAATCATCACTATTAATCACTTTAATAAGAGTCTCGTGATTTTTCGCCAATTTGAGGTAAATAGTTGAAAATAAACGTCAAAAACAAAATTTTTTCTTCACTCGAAAACCAACTTTATGCGCTTGCGGTGCAGTATAGAGTCTGAATTAGTACAGGGAGTGGTTTAGAAGCTAATTGTTACCTATTTAACATTGTAACAAGCACCTCGTATTTTTACCCCCAAAAATCAATATTTTCAGAGGGAAATAACTCTACCGGTTTAACATCAAAAGATGGTCCCAATGAACTTATCTAAAGGTTGAGGACCCAGGAGTAATTTGTGACTAAAAAGTCGCACATATAACATGTACAGTATGAGCTATTGGATGAAATATATATATATATATATATATATATATATATATATATATATATATATATATATATATATATATATATATATATATCTTTTAAAAAATAAAAAACCAAGAATATATTTTAAAAAATACCCGTTATGATTATAAATTAAATGTAAGAAAAATATGTATTTCGCTTTTATTTTACCATCAAACTTGATCTTTTTATAATAATTCCATATTAACGTTATCATTTTTCTCATATTGGATCTACGAAGACACACTGACACTAAATTATTAACAATAATTTAATAAATCAATAACAATTTTAACAAACGTTCAGTCAATCTTGGTTTTTGAGGATTATGTTTACGTACCGTTTCGTATTGAATAATAATTCTCCTAAACACTACGCATGCGTGATCAGTTTTAAAAATGTTCGATCATTTACTTATTTCGCCTGACCAAATAAGTGACCAAAATAAGGGACCTGACCGGTCATGGGAAATGACCTACATCACTACTTTTCATTAATTTATTATTAATACTTTTGTATTTTAACGGGTACGAAAATTTTAAAACGAATCACATATTTTTTCTTTATTTATAAATAAATGTGTCAAACCATTTGCCTATTTTGAGTGTGGTACTTTTCTGTATTACACTTAATACTTACTAGCCGCCAAGTCACGACAACCAAAAATGATAATGGAAGGCAGAGCAGAGGGATAATGTTAAATATGACGCCATTTTTTATTGTGGGAGTAGAACTGAGGATCTAATGAGTCGTACTCTATTGCTTTACAACGAAACTATTTATTAAATGCATTAAAATAAATAATACATGAAATGTTATTAAAATTTGTGCGTTAATTGTGTTATAGCATTTTTTTCAATTCATATGTAATGGATGATAGTGGAAATTAAAAAAAAATATATTTTCATAAAGCAAAAAGTACCTAACGTAAGTACCTACATAATAATTGACGTAAATAGTTTTTAGGCAAAAGTTAGTTAATTAAAACTTCTAATTGCCAGCTTGCTATATTATAATTAATGATACATTTTGAATAACAATAAAAAACCAGAATACATTTTTTTAATTTGAGTAAATTGCTCCGTGGTTAACACGTCGACCCTGTAGAACATGAGATCCTCGATTTGATCCACATTTCCGAGAAAATTATGAAAAAAATCAAAAAATTGTCACCTCATAACATTTCCCACCCCTGTAATGCTACCCTACTACCTTCTCTAATATATTTTGGAGCCGTGAATTTAAATGGCGTAGTAATGTATTTGTGAAATATAATATTAATATACATTTTTTTAATAACCAACGCTGGAGTAGGAATCTATGGATCTCGCGGTTCCTCAAAAATTAGATTCAATCGATAAAGAATTCATTCTTAAACAAACAAGTAAAATAACGGACTAAAGAGTGCGTAAATCTTCGTAGGAATCAGAAAGTACCTGAACCGCCACCAAATTGCCACCGACACCATTGATGACAGGTTGAAACACGGCTATCCCCTCAAAGCGCGAAACCATAAAATCTAAAATAAGCCCACCCATTGAACTAATTAGCATGGCAGCCATAACAGGAGTCCAGCCATTATAAAGAACGTCTCGGGTATGCTGATTCTTCTTGGCGATCCAGATCCATAGAGGAATCACCAGAATGTAACCAGAAATGATTAAAGGTGCCAGCCAGTCTTGTGTTCCTGAAACAAACAACACACTTAATCAATTACTTTTACATTTATACATTTATTAATGTATTTAAGATATACAAGATTCAAACAAGAAGCAACAATAATTTTTATTCGGTATCATTTTATTCGCAGAGTTCGAGTTAGCCCAGCACGGTAGGGGTTTTCTTAGGCCAAGTAATTCCTACGAAAGATTAACATTAAAGAAATTCCACTAAAACGGGTATTACGGTACGTACGTTATGTGAGTTTAGGATTTCATAATTAAAGATACGAACAAGACCAAATCAACTGGAAAAAATTTCAGTAAAACGAGTATAAAAGCTTGAGTTTGATGAACATGCTTTATACAGGTTTAGAATTTCTTTATTAAAAATGAGAACGAAGCAAATTTATAGCACAGAAGGCCGTGTTCGAAGTGTCACTTTGATTACCCTAAATACCAAATCCTAAATTTATATGCCCTAAATGACGTCATAATTTAGGGTTTTAGCTATTAGATTTTAGGATTTGCAAGAGCACACTACGCCTTGAAGTTCGTAAACACTAAATTAACGGTCATGCGCGTTACGCACAAACAATAAAAAATTTTTGTGTTTATTTGACGTTTGAAGGCTTTTTATTTATTATAACACCTTCCATAACTATTTATACTTATTATATAAACTTAGGTTAAGATCTACACTTTGTTTGTCAAACAATTCTACCTACAGACTACAGATATCGTTAGTAGTGCACTATTCGAAGTTGTATTTATCTGAATTCCTAATTTTTTCTCTAATTCCTAAATCCTAAATGTCAAAAGGCTACTTCGAACACGAAGTACAATGGCTGGTACTTGTGTACGTGTAATACTGCATTGAAATGTTCTACAATAATTATGCTTATACACTTATTCATTTGAAACTTCCTTATAGTATGTATATGAAAGTGAAATATGCGAGCAAGGTGAGCTAATTTCAAAATAGGATTCCCCATAAACAACTACAACTACATGAGATTTTTGGGCGCATATTAGATGGTGAAGATAGTGAATACGACTAATAGGAATGAAGTGAGCGTTTGTCTACTTTCGGAAGAAAGTTTTTCTCACGTCTTGAACTACTAGCGCTATCGGCGGTAAAACGAAGAACCCAAATAACATTGCGCTTATGAGGAAACGAAACTTCAAAATTTTTGGACAAACTACACAATTTTTGCACAGAATTTTAGAATATATTTTTGTTTATTTTGCAAAGTAAGTAATGTTTTAAAATTATATTTTTTTAGCTTAGAACAATCTAGACACCCTACTGATTTCATTTTTGTATTATACATATAATGAATGACATTATCCCAAATTGCTTAAAATTATGAAATTATAGAGGTATAAAAGTAGTATGTTTTACCGGCTTTCAAACTCGCCCTTAAAAGGAATCCACTAATCGAGTACAACGGCTTGAATTTAATAGACGTGCGTTAGATAGGTTTAGGTTTTTTTTATTAAAAATATAAGCTAAGCGAGCTAATCTAAAAATTACATTTTGGTAAAATTTAATTGAATTTATATTATGCCGATTAGGTGTAGTTCTTTTTGAATAATTATAATTTAAAATTTTGGATTAGACATATCAAGGTATATCTTTCAAGTGAAAATTACCAAATAACAAAGTAATTTTGATCACTTCAGTTCTACATTCCACTCTCGATGTTTTATCGGCATCAACCAAGAAGTGCTTTATTTTTAAATGAGAATCGTTAAAATACCATTTATGTCACTTCTGTTTAACATCGCTGTCTGAGTGCTATTATCTGATACCAAGCACATACAAACAACAATGGAGAATCGATAAAACACCGCAATTTCTCCCTCACAGATTGTTCTAATTTGATTAGAGATTGCAGAAAAACAGGCACTCGTTTTCTCACTTTACTATTTCGAGCATCATTTTGTAGTAGCGCTATTCCGCAATGTATTATTATATGCCGAAGTAGTACTGTTGAAAATCGTGCTCCAAATGTCATAAACAAAAAAGAAAATCAATGTATAAAATACGGACCCCTGAAGAGTTGATATTATATATATATATATATATATATATATATATATATATATATATATATATATATATATATATACTGCTTAAAAAAAAAATCGAGCCACTTCGCCGAACCAAGAAAATGACTGTTTTTTAAATGTTAGGCATTTCTTTCAAGGACATGTTAACCAAAATCTGGAAATTCCCTCTGGAGATACATTCCTCCTCTACGTTCTCCAAAAATCCCGAAAAGATTAGCTGCCCCCGACCCCCTGAAAAATCGCTTTATGTGATGTCATGTCTGAGCAATGAAAAATCTCGAAGTTTGAAGGCCTGCAGTTCCAAAAAATCCTTTCTTAAGGGGGTTGTTCAACTCGATTGTCACAAAGCCCTGTCAATTTCCTTTTCAGAGCTGAAAATTTCGTCCTCATCGGTGAAGAATTGAGTGAGTGATCTCAACCACATCTATGACTTTGCAGGATAAAGGAACAAATCAATTTAATACGGATTGAGATTACACGTTTTGCGTGGCGCAAGTGTATAGACAACGCGTTTATGCACCCGAGGATCATAGAAACCATGAATGGCCATTTCACAAGCATAAAACAATTTTTTGGGCCCCATTTTACAAAAATATCTGCGGGCGCCCATGGCAGGCAAGACAGGCAACACAACTGATGAAACAGAAGCAGTCACAATAGGTGCTGTACGAGAAATACGCCAATTACGAGAATAATTAGCAGAAAACAATCACTAAAATTCTTAAATGATATGTATGAGGAAGAAAAAAGAAAAAAAAAAGTGATTGTAGAAATAGTGCAGGAGGTCAGAAAATAAAACGAAGGCTTGCGAGAAGTAGTTCAAAAGATAAAGAGTTAGAATATGTAACACGGCAGATACAGATAATGTTGCTAAAACTAGAGTAACTTCACTGTTGCAATATATTAAACCAAATATCGATATAAGCAGTATAGAGAGTATTAAGAAAATTAACAAGAAAAAAAAGGGGAGGGGGGGGGGCAATCGCTTCGATAAGATTTAAAACAATAGATACTAAATATGAAATATTAAAAGAGAGCCAACAGAGGAAAAACTATTTCTAAATCGTGAGGAATAATTAGGAGTGAAGCAGGAAACGATAATATATTCCTAAATGAAGCCTGAAGATCTAAATATTTTTTCATAAATATAAAAAGTTTAAAAAAATGCTATATGATTTAGAATTAACAGTTCAAGCATACAATAAAGCCAATATTATAGTTATCACAGAAACATGGCTCTATGAAAATGAAATAAACTATAACAATATTCAAAACTACTCGACAATGCATTGTACAAGAGATTCAACGGGTTCTGTAATTATAATATAATAGTATATTGAACAACTAGTGTTACAATGACCTTTTTTGTAATACGAGTTATTCATACTACTTTTCCTATTTCATGTTCATAAATTCAATAAAACTAAAAATAAAATAAAATTGTATGCCGTGTTTAATATTGCACTGGTCACTGATAGCTGCACCTACAAGGGCATCTGTGACGAGTGACAGTTGTGTTGCACTTGGTTGTTATATTTTATACACTAGGGTCCCCCGGACCCCCACGAGGCCCAGGCCCCGGATCAAGAGTATCGCCCCCGGGGCCCACTGGGTCCCAGATCTTAACCCCGACCAAGGGGCTTCGCCCTGGGGCCCACCTACCCCCCGCAAGGCCATGGTACCGGTCCAGGGCGCTCCGCCCCCCGTAGAGACGAGCTCGGTCCAGGGGCTCCACCCCGGAGCCCACCAGGTCCAAGGCCCTGACACAGGGGCTCCGCCCCCGATGCTCCCCAAGGCCGCTTCCCGGGTCCCAGGTCGCGGCTCCGACACAGGAGCTCCGCCCCCGTGGCCGCGGCCCCGATCGAGGGGCTTTGCTCTCGGGGCCTATCGGGTCCCAGGCCGCGACCCTGGCGCAGGGGCTGCGATTCAATAATTTTACGTGAGCAATGATAGCCCCAAGTTTGACAGACTGTCAATTTTACAAATAATAAATACCCCAAAAACAGTTGCACAAAATTCAATTTTGTAGCATTGTTTTTGAGAAAAGCAGTGTCTCAAAATTGACTTTGTGTACGTGAAATAGGAAAAAGATAATATCAAATACAAAGTTATATATATTAATCGCGAATTAAATTGTGATATAAATGTTATTGGAATTAACAATTTGACACTTATAGCGCTTTACAGACCTCCGAATATTAATTTTAATGCCTTTCTAAAACATTTCGATGACATTCTAAATAAGTATAGAAATATCATTGTTAGTAGGAGATATCAACATAAATATTTTTTTAAACAATAATAATACTTTCAGTTATACAGACATTATTATTTCAAATGGCTATGAACTGATGAATAAATTAGATAATTCCTCTGCCAATAGAATTAAACATAATATTGGTGATCATTCTAATTCCATAATAGATCATGTAGTGAGTAATTTAAATAATATCGAAGTTAATGTAGACATTAAAACCAGCAATTTATCAGACCACAACATAGTATTAAACTTAAAAAAAAAAATGTAAAGGTGAAAACCATAAGTGTATTTATCTACCATAAATATTGTAATAAAATAAAAGAAAAATTACTTAATCGATATCTTTTGAATCTTTACAATTGTTGATTCAAGAAAATAAAAAAATAAAAGCAACAAAGGAAATCTGGCTGGATGATTGAATAAGATTATTGAAAGAGATGAAAAATACCTAAGAATGAAAAAAGGAACTGACCCAGGAGAAAAATTAATGTTAGAAAATAAAAATAACAACATGATACAAAATAATAAGAAAACATTTTTCAGTAATTAATTTGAGAAAACAAAAATTATAACAAAATGCTGTGAAAGGTTATAAATGAAGCAATGCACAAAACCAGCTCGAAAACTTTGGAAATCTCTTCTATAAAACATGATGAAATGATGTACAGAAATGATAATGAAAATGCAGAAGTATTTTATAATTATTTCATTAACATAGCTGAAGCACTTGGAGAAAAACATAAAACTGATTTAGAAGAAGTTAACACAAATTATTGGAACTATAAAAGTTTTCTTATCTAACCAACAAATGATGAAGAAATTAAAAATGAAATACAAAACCTAAAAAAGTCAGTTAGTCCAGGGGTTGATGGAATTACTGCTAGAAACATTCAGTCAGTAGAAGAAGAATTACTTCCACATATTACAAAGCTCATAAATGAGGCATTGCAACAGGGAACATTTTCAAATTCTTTAAAAATTAATAAAGTGAAAGCATTAGAATATTTTCAAAAGTAATTGAAAAGATCATAAAACAGGAATTGTTAATTTTATAACTGAAACTATGTTTCGATCTCGGTTTCGATAAATACCAATATGGATGGACCTTGAACTACTTGTATAAATAATGATTGAGAACAGCTAGAATGTGTTTTTTTACCTCCCGTACATATATGTAAGGGGGTATTGTAACGGATCAAAATTAGGCCGAACATTGCCTGAAAAATGCTTAAAAATTGGTGTTCATTCACCAAAATTTGAATTTGTTTCTCGTTAACTACGAGTACTAATTAATTCTTTTTCGTTAATAAAAACTGTTTAACAAAAAATTAAACCAACGAAAATAGACACTGAAAAGTAGAAAATAAAATAAACTTTATTAGTCTTAATAACTAAGCTCCTAAACTAATGTAAGTAATAAATTTTGAGTTAGCGCCGGATATTAACCTACTATCTGTTTCATCTCTAGTGTAACCCCCTTAAACGAGGGTACATTATAAAAAGGGGTCCTGTCGAGACTGGGAGTCAGCAACAATAAAACTGGGTTTCGTCGACCAACTTACATGATCTTTATTGAACGATAAACAATGATGAACGTACTCTACAGCTTACTATACTCTACTGTACTTACTTCCTTACATATTACCACTTATATATATTTGTAAAAGTCCTAAGTCAGCAAAATAAGTGTCACAAATAAACAATAGCTGACCTACTTACTTAATCATTACGTGAACTATAAAGTGCTGACTTAGACTTGTTACATTCCTCCATTCTTTGAGAAATTTGCTCCGAAGGGCACAATTTCATAAATAAAAAAACATAAAAATATAATACCAAAACACAATTATAAATTACTTAAGCATAAATATCAAAATATCACTAAAACTTAAACACTTCACTAAAATTTATTTAAAATGTTCATCTCCACAATATTGTCCATATATACACCACCACCTTCTAAAGTTTATACTGTGATGCACTATTTTCTTCGGAATTTGCTTCTTCTCTGGATTCGTATAGTTTCTACCTAGAATGGGTTGATTCCACTTGGATTTTTTGTACCGCTTGTCTGATTTTTGGAAACGTTCACTTTCTTCGAACCTGTATGGTGGTTGCCTGTAACTTTATTGATTTTCTGGTATTTGATCAATTTTGTATTCTTATGTCTCTTTTGCCCTTTGCTGCTGTTACTCTTACCAGCTCTGATGACCCGCTGAACCTGGTTATGACAATTATTTACCGCTACACTTTCTTCTCTGCTTAGGGTACTCTCGATTTTTGTGCTCTCTAAAGCACACTCCTCAACTTTGACATCTGCAATTATTTCTTCCTTAACTGCAGCCTCTTCTGCCTCGGAGTCCTCCGCTCCTTTTTCGCAGAATTCATCACTGATCAGCATACTCAGGATCGGTGCGCTCTCTAACGCACCCTCCACTTTAAAAACTTCAATAATCTCTTCCCCTATTTCAGTCTCTTCTGCTTCAGAGTCCTCCGCTCATAGAATTCTTCTTCAGCAATTACTTGTGGTTCCTGTTGTTTTTCTTCCTGCTCTGCACAAATGCAGCAACCCCGTTTTGGGAGCAGACAACTAACACACTCGTGAATTACCTCAGTCTCTGTAACGCTTTCAGGTTCATTCTCGTCTTCAGTATGTTCTGGTACAGCAACTTCCATTTCAGTTGTTTGTTCTTCCGTTTTTTTAGAAAGGCAGTAATTTTTCTTGGGCATCAGACATCCGAAACATCTTAAAACGCCTTCATCGGTCGGAAGGCCGCCAAGATGTTCCAAAATTCTGTATATTTCTTCCTCCTGACCTAATAACTGGGCTCTAAATAATTTTCTAAACCAGCATTTTATTGTCTCTATTTCTATGTCAAATGGTTCTTCTATTCTTCTTTCTTGTTCGTCCGGGTAATTTTGTTGATATCCATACCTCGTAGCACGGTGATTCTCTTCATATCTTCTGTAGCGCTCGTGTTCTTCGTAGCCTCTTCTTTGATTGTTCAACACTGCCTGGCGTAATGGTTTCCGCCACAATTGTAGCATTGTACGCGTCTTCTTTCATTATGGTTGAATCTTCTCTGACTGTACATTTTCTTTCTTGCGTCTTCTTTATCGGCCACAACTTTCGACTTCAACTATCTTCGTATCATGCTGACTCCCGCGAGCAACCAATACAGTGTGTAAATGCTACTCTGGTCTGACAATGAACCCAAAACCGCTGTCACCAAAATGTAACCCTCTTAAACGAGGGTACATTATAAAAAGGGTTCCTGTCGAGACTGGGAGTCAGCAACAATAAAACTGGGTTTCGTCGACCAACTTACATGATCTTTATTGAACGATAAACAATGATGAACGTACTCTACAGCTTACTATACTCTACTGTACTTACTTCCTTACATATTACCACTTATATATATATATATATTTGTAAAAATCCTAAGTCAGCAAAATAAGAGTCACAAATAAACAATAGCTGACCTACTTACTTAATCATTGCGTGAACTATAAAGTGCTGACTTAGACTTGTTACATTAGTAACGGCACCATTACTCAAGTTTGAATGCCAAATGTATTTATTTAACAAATTTCATTTTTTTTAAAGTTGAAGATTGTGCTAAAAAAAACTTTTTGATTTGTTATTTACATTCTTCTAACACTTGAGTCTCGAAAAATTATTTATTTCTAACTTTTAATCTACAAACAGGATATTAATTCAAATTACAGTATTGGGAATACTCCATACTATAGTGAAATCCAAAACATTTAGATGGATTTGTATTATTTCATTTTAATCCATTTGTTGCCAATGCATGAAATAATAACAATAAAGGATATATTTTTGTAATGTATAAAAGTAAATTAAACTGACATTTACCTACGATGTAGCATAAACATCAGTTTAAAATTTATTATTCATTAACAAATATTATTTTTACAAATATATATATGACGTAGGCATTTAGAATAATTAGGCATTTAGCGAAATGCCGGCAATTAGATGAATTTTACTTTATTCTTCTATTTGACTGGCGGAATCAGGCAATTAGACGAAAAATCGCGCATTTCTCCATTTGCCGGGCGCGGTTTAGGCACTTGGAAGAATCATTATAATACCGTGAACAATTTTATTAACAAATTTCACTTATTTGTTACAACAAGGTGCCGATAAATGGCATCGTGAATTTCATAAAATACCTGCTTTGAAGCAGGCACATCGTGTTTGGCATTGTTTTTTTGCAGCTTTGCAATTACATTTTTTGCCGCCTTGTTGTAACAAATAAGTGAAATTTGTTAATAAAATTGTTTATAATATTATGAATAATTCTTCTAAATGCCTAAACCGCACCCAGCAAATAGAGAAATGTACGATTTTTCGTCCAATTGCCTGATTCCGCCAGTCAAATAGAAAAATGAAGTAAAATTCATCTAATTGCCGGCATTTCGCTAAATGCCTAGGCATTTAGCTAAATGCCGGATTATTCTAAATGCCTACGACATATACATACAGAATGTTCCATTTAAGTGCTACACTATTGTATAAGAGATACGAAGTTCGTTAAATTAGCAAAGAATTTCTAAATTATATGACTATTAAAATGAACAAAACAAAAATTTTTATTAACCAGTGGTTCTCAAAATATGGGACCCAACTTTTTAATATTTTTTAAATAGTGTAGCACTTAAAGGACATAGGAAATACAAAGATAAATTTGCATAAGACGATTGTGTGTTCCCTATGTATTTTAGAAAAAAAATTGTAACAAAAAAGATTCAGAAACAAAAGCTGAATTTTTAAGGTTAACTTATATAATGTAATCACCATAGAAATAAGATGTAAAAATTTGTGTAGATTCTAGGCCGAAAGGCATAAATAAATAAAATTAACTAACTAATCAAAAATAAGGTGGTCCTAATACAATACGCTAAATAGGTAAATCTTTCACTTGATTTATCGAATTTCGGCATAATAACAATGTATATAATGGTGTCCATGATTACTGATAAATAATTTAATTAAGTTAATAATCATTTAAAACTTAATGACAAAATATCATCTGTTAAACTTTATCAATACAACTGTTTAAATTGTATGTTTTGTTTACTATGCTACTCATAAATAGCTAAAAATTATTAATTTTATTTTACGGCTATCTCATGACATACACATCAATAAATTTAGGCTCATTTGCAGATTTTTGTATTTACACTTTTGTTCCAAAATTCATAGGGAACTATCGCCTAATGAAAATTTTAACATTATATTAAAAAATTACGTCTATTTATTCTTAAGCAAGATCTAGGTAAAAAAATCAGAAGATCTGATCCAAGTACTTACTAAGTGAGTAAATTAATGCCTTTATTCTGTAAGCAAATTTAAGCAATGTAAGGACTGTAACTATGGAAATGTGTCACTGTAAGTCAAACGGCGATTCCCAATTTTTTAAATGTCTCTGTAAGCGCTGCAGAAATGTAAATATTATTAAATAAACTTTAAAGATAGATAAATGTCTTTATAATTCCTTACAGACTGAGTTAAAATATGAAAATA
The DNA here is from genome assembly GCA_963942605.1 of Poecilus cupreus. Lineage (NCBI taxonomy): Eukaryota > Metazoa > Arthropoda > Insecta > Coleoptera > Carabidae > Poecilus > Poecilus cupreus. The sequence continues at coordinate 36,629,517 of OZ012715.1, read as the reverse complement.
TGAATTATCACAATATTTTAACTTTGCTTCCTTACTTTTTGAAGAAGATTATATAAGATAAATATAATACGCCATGCCATAAGTATATCACGAAAATTATTGGTATATGTATATCCCAGAGAGAAATAATCTATAAATTTGTCTAGAAATTATATGAGAAGAAAAAGAATTTCACTTCATGACACGCAAAATTTGGTTGATATACCTGATATCGCATTTATAAGCACTTTTCGATTAAATAAAAATAGTAGGAGAATTAATAGATATTCTAGAAGTACATGTAAAACCATGAATTCTAAGAACAAGGATTCCATTTCATTTGCGGTTAAAGTTTTCATCTACCAAAAGTTTACAATATGATATATGATTTCCTTCCTATTAATTATATTACGAACAGTAACACTGAAAAATGTATAAAAAACTTAACTAATGAAACCAAACCAGAAAACTGTAGTAAATTACTAGCTTTTGGTCCAAAATTTGCATTAACACCATCAAATAAAGAACTTCCAATAATTCAAAATTTTAACTGATGTAGAATACTGCATCACATCACAAAAGGACTTAAACATTGAACAAAAAAATTTATTGAGAGCGAGGACTACTAACGCTATAACTAATCACGTCAATAAATCAAAAAATATCAAATCTTTTAGTGTAATTAATAAAGTCTACAAGGAAACAAAAAACTTTTTGAAACAGAATCCAAATTTAATTGTAACTAGTTCAGATAAAAGTAAGTGCACTGTTGTTGTGTATAAAGATGATTATAAAAGTAAAATGGACGAGCTATTGAATGACTCACATACTTATAAGCCAATTGTTAAAGATCCGACGAATAGGTTTCAAAATTTAAACAATAAGTTAGTTACGGAACTCCATGAGAGAGACATGATTGATGATACAACCAACCACCAACTGAAAATACATAATGCTAATGCTCCCAGAATTTATGGTTTGCCCAAGACCCATAAAGCACCACCCATTCCTGTGAGACCTGTAGTTTGCAGTATAGATTCCCCAACATATAAATTAGCTAAATTCATAACACAATTTTTAAACAACTTACTTCCCTTGTTTCAATTTAACTTAAAAAACTCTTTTGATTTTGTTGAATTCATAAAAGATATTAAATTACCTGACAATTATATATTAGTCTCTTTAGATGTCACATCCTTGTTCACAAATATACCCAAACAACTGGTCCTACAGGAAATAGAACATAACTGGGATAACATTAAAGATTTCACTAATATTAACCTAGAAATGTTCAGAAAAATAGTTGAATCTTGTTTTGATAGTAGTTATTTCTCGTTTGATAGTAGGTTCTATCAGCAATTATTTGGTACAGCTATGGGTAACCCAGCTTCTCCTATTTTTGCGAATTTAGTAATGAATAAGATTTTGTCTGACATCGTAAATAATTTCCCTCTTCATATTTCTTTCTTGAAATTATACGTGGATGATATCATTTTAGCTATCCCAGAAAACTTTAAAGATAAAATATTACAGTATGTAAACAAATTTAACACACACATTCAATTTACTTTAGAATGCGAATGGGATAAGCGTTTACCTTTTTTGGATTTAATGTTGACAAAACAAGATGATGGTTCTGTTTGGACTGATTGGTATGAAAAACCAACATCATCAAACAGAATCTTAAACTATCAATCCGGTCACCCAATGAAACAGAAAATCAGTCTCATTAAAGGTATTAAACACAAAATCCAAAATATTTGCCATCCGCATTTCATTAAAGAAAATATGAAGAAATTAGAACAAAACTTAACTCGCAATGATTATCCGATAGGCCTCATAAAGAAAATTATTTACGATGTCACACAAGATGTTCCACCAACAATTAATAACCAGGATCCAGTAATACATTTTAAAATTCCATATATTCCAAAATTAACACCAGGCTTATGCAAAATATTGGAGACAGACAACTTAAAAATACAAAAACCTTGTATTCCATTTTCACAAAACTAAAAGATAAAATTCCATCCATGTCTACTCCCTTACACAGTATATAAAATCACGTGCAATGATTGCAATGGAGTATATATAGGTCAGAGCAAACAATACTTAAGTAGTAGAATCAGGAACCATGTTTAAGATTGTAAAAGTAAATCTAACTCAGACAATACAGCATTAAGTTCACACCATTTTAATTTAGGGCACACATTTAATTTTGAAAATGTAACAATATTATATACGGAAAAAAATTTAAATAAAAAATTATTTTTAGAGATGATTCATATACAATTAAATAAAACAAATATCAATTTAAGAACAGATATAGAAAATCTAAGTTGTATTTATTCAAATATTTTGAACAATTTAAATTCAAATGTACCGCGTTAAAAACATGGTTGCTGATTCTTCTTCTTTCGGTTGGTTCCATCATGTGGTTGCACTGGTTATTAATTAGTTGGTTCAGTCACTCAATAGCTCGCCTACGTTCAACACCTGTACAAAATATTTCCTGGTTGTTAATTATAGTACAATTTTACTCATATATATATATATATATATATATATATATATACATCCATAGATATTTGTGGCTTCCGACAAGATTCCAGACGTGTAGCATCCACTACTAGGAGTTCATATATATTAATTTTTGTTCGTGTATATTGTATTTTTAATTAATTGTATGATGTTTATCGGTTCAAAACTAAGCATTTTTAAATCACATATTTTTTACTTTTCGTTGGATGTGGCATCCACTGATTTTGTTGTTTATGCGGCTTCCGCTGTATTGATATATACGGCTATCTTGATTCCGCAATATACAATAATTTACACTTAGCGCTGGATATGGATTCCAACAGTGTTGCCAGTGTGAAACACATCGCAAATGGAATTATACTCGTCGTTGCGGTAGAACACATTTTCGTGACTTAAGAACAGACGCACACGAACAACGAACTTGTTCACGTTCAGATAGTCCGTTTATGGGACCGAAAGTATTTCCTTTCAATTTAAAAATTTGTATTTGAATAGAAATCAGTATAAGTAAAACAAAAGATATGATATTATTTTAAGTAAAATACTTTAATTTTAAAAGACAGTTTTTCAATTAACTCCTAAACAATTAAAAATAGGTAAAAACGTTTAATATAGTAGAGTACGTGAATATTTTTTTTTCTTACTGTGTACATCCGATAATTACCATTACTTTTGAATTATCTTGTAGATTATGTTTTGCCTCTAGTTTATTTAATAAAATAAACTAGTAAAATTATTTTTTAAAGTGCAATTTTATGGAAACGATTATTTTATTTTATTTTCTAAGTAAATGGAAACAGTAATTATATTATTGGAAAATAAAAGAAAATATTCCTACTACAATGAAATATTACTTACATTCTAAAAATCCTAGGTTAGTTTTATAACTCGAAAACGTGTCATAGAAAAAATTATTTACGATACTGAATAGATAGGTATTTAAAAGCGTCAAACTTTTCTACATTAAAATGGTGACAGACCGAAATCATTTTTCCGCCATGTTCTACCTATGTATGAAAGTTAAAAAAAATAGTTACTTTTAACCGATTTAGAATTTCTTCCAGTTGCTGAAATGCCAGTGATGGCAGGCGGAATCTCAGCACACTGAAGAGTAAAAAGATTTTGAAATGGTAAATTTCATACTAATTTCCAACATTAAATAGCCAGTTAAATAAAATTAGCAACTAAATTTAGGTGATTGATTTCTGTATTATAAACTTAATATAATCTAGGTATTAAATCTAGAAACTAAACTCACTGAATAACATCGTGCTATTAAATTGTAGTTAACTGATTTACCTGACAGTGTTGTTATTAGCAATCATCAATATACGAGCCCGGGATCATATCATTTGGCCCAGTTGAAATCATACAAAAAAATGTTTAAGTAAATAAATATAAATAAATATATCATCACGCCTTTTACCCATTACGGGTGTGGCACTCTGCTTACGCGGATCTCGGTAGGTGATATATTTTTTCGTATGAAATGCGGTTACCAGTCGTCAAATCATAGCCCCCAAGGATGTTAGTGGAGGGGGAACCACAGGGGTAAATTTAAATTTGTAACTGTCGGCAGTGGGATTCGAACTGAGAATCTCACGATCTACAGTCCGACACGTTACCACGGAGCTATTGTTTAATTACCTCATATTTATACCTTAAATCTAAATCATTTTTACCTCCCGCTAGAGATGGGCAAATTACTGAAAAAATGTAATTAATTAGTTTTTTATGATTACTGTCTCAATATTTATTAAATTACAATCGTAAAATTATATTACTGTACCATCAAAATGTAATTAATTTATTGGCTCAATTATATGCAAAAAATGTAGTTAATTTACATTAAATAATTACAAATTACAATTACTTATTATTTTTTATGCGAATTAAAAAAAAATAATTTCATATTAATATTTATATTAGAATTTTATACTAAAAAAAAGTAAAATAAAAATCAAAAGCATAATGAAGGAACATAGAATTATTATTTAAATATATATTAAAAAAATTAGAATTCTGAAACCAAAACAAAACATTGGATAATATTGTGGATTATAGTTATTCACACTGGTGTTTTAAAATTAGTAATTTCTCAAAGAGAGAATCTGATTTTAAATAACGCCTACGAATGAAAATTCGGTTGATATTTGGAAAATTACTAAGAAATAACAAATTTTGATCTGATGAAATTGAAACGGAATTTTCGTTTTTATCACATAATAAAAAAGTCATAAAATTAGTCATATTGTTTATGAAAAAAAAAACAAAGTAATTGTAATTACAATGAAATAGTGCTAGAATTACAAATTACTTGCATAAATAATATAATTAATTACTGAACTTTCCATAAAAGATATAATGTAATTGAAAATTTAAATTACCAATTACATTTCTGAAAAATGTATTTAATTACGTAATTCATTACTTGAATTTAATTACTGCCCATCTCAGTCTCCCGCACATAAATATATGTAAAGGAGGTATATTTATGTTACGAATTGATTAGATTTTGCCAACAATTTATCAACAGTAGTTGGTAGATTATTTGAAGGCCAATCAGGGTTTTTGGTCAAACCTCAGTAAATAAATGAAATGAGTAAATTTAATTGGAATCAAAAGAATACGGCATATTACCTTTCCTACAATATTTATTTGAAACTCTTGTTTATATTTTGTTTTCATCAGTTTCAAAAGCTGTTCGTGGGCCAAATTAATTATTAATGTTAGCGATTTTTGTTAATTTGGTATATGTTTTTTATTATTTACATTTTAAGCGGTCTCAACTGCTGAGGTTATATGCCGCCTCGGTACCTCGTTTTTGGGTAATGTGACAACGGCACGCGGAATTCGCTGGTATGAGTTTTCGCAAACCGGTAACCCATACAACTGTTGACCGCGGGCAGTGCTCCTTAACTTGCGTTATCGAGTGGACCGGATTCAACGTTACCAGCCATGGCTGTTGCTAAAATTAGTCATTATTTCAGTTGTAATTTTTCCTTAAAATGTTCTTAAGCATAAGAGAATTTAAGATACAAAGAAATTCAGTACAACCATTTTCCCTTTATATGATTAGAACAATTTTTTTTAAATTATTCTAAAATATTAATTAGGCCAAATGATATGATTCTGGGCTCGTACACTCAAGTGCAATGAAAACATAACATTTACGGTTTTACAATTTTTGTTGACAACGTCGTTCTAGTACTTTTAAAAAACTTGATGTTTTACCATAAAAAGACTTATAGAACTTAGGGGCAGAAGAAAACAACATGTGATATTTGACAGTTTATTAAATGAACAAAAATAACTAAAAATGAAATTTAAAGATAATCATGATTTTCTGGAGATGATATGAAAGTAATAAAATAATAATAAAATTATATATGGGCTTGGGGAGGTAATACGAAGTATTGAATCCTATTCTAGTGAAATTTTACTAAATATTCTTATCCTTAAATTTCATTTTCTGTTGATTTGTTCATTTAGTGAATGGATAAATATCACATGTTGTTTTCTCAGCCCCGTAAGTCTTAACTGTCCAAATCAAAAGTTTTGTTAAAAGTACCAAAACGACCTTATCAACAAAAACGTTTAAAAAGTAAGTGGTGCCTTTTCATGGCACCTCACCTGGATGTTTTATATGTCAATGTTAATTAAAACTGATTTGTATCGTAATTCTGTTCCAATAGAATAATTTAAAAATCAGTATTTCCAGACTGAAAATGTCTATTATTTTGCTCAGTTACTTATTCTATCTTATTCTTTTTTTTTTAAGTTGAATACAGCACTTAAAAAAAATTGCTTTAAATATAAATAAATTGCAGGTTAAATCAAATAAATTTGCTTTCGAAAATGCTCCAACAACTTCAACTTTTAATTCAAAAACAGTACTACTTTCGGGAGATATATATATTTTTTAATATAAAAAAGACAATATTATTACAATAATTTTTTATGGGTTAAAATTTTCATTTGGCGATAGTTCGTTTCCTATGAATTTTAGAATAAAAATGTCATTACAAAATATGTTGAGATCAATGAATTTATGCTTTATTGTTGCAATTTTTGTTGCTGAACATTTTTTATATTTACACTTTTGTTCTAAAATTTATAGGGAACATACTATCGCATAATGAAAATTTTAGCACTGTATTTCCCATGTCCTACAAAAATGTAAACACCCGGTATACTCACTTAAAACTAAAAATAGTTCCTATAAATATTAAATAATTTGTTTTTGATTTTAAAAGTCCTAAAAACATAAGTTTTTACTTGAAAGTATTGAGGAAAAATTGCTTTTGAAATTTACTTTTGATTTAAAGTATAGTTTTCCGCTATTTTATATCCATATGGGAACTCTTGAGAAATCAAAACATATCTTAATGAAGACTCAAATATTTACAATAAGTTCTATTTAACCAATTTCATAACACTTATATCCTTAGATGCAACACTTATTTTTATAGATAATTTTTACCTCCCGTTCAAAAGGGAGGTGTAGAATACATTCAGAACAGATTCGATGTCAAAATGTTTGTCAATAAGCACGTTCTCATGCCCTTCTTAGAACCCATTTTTATGATGATGTCTGAGTACATGTACAAAATTTTTGATTGTACGCTTTATCTTAAATTCTATTCTACTTAAAATTTTATATGCTCTCAAGAAGATTTAATTAGGTTTTGATGAAAATCTACCAACCGGAAATGGTCTTTCCTTGAAGCCCTATAATTTTTTTAACATCTTGTAAATAAATGGGTTAATAACAATTTATCACACTCATGAAAGAATAAGTTCCTGGATGTAAATTGAAAATAAAGACAAAACCATCGGTTTAATTTTGCTCCAAAAATTTATATTTTAACAAAAAGAAAAACTCTTTACAAAAAATAAACAAAACTCTTATGTGTCTAACTGAGTGAGTCGCGAGTACCGGCTGTCTGCCGTGAAATCAATAAACTACGGCGTTGTCAAATATCTTGGAAGCTGCAACCTACGTAGTTCGAAAAGCGATATACACCGCTGCGATATACGCGCCGAACAGCGCCAACGTCAGGAGCGGAGGAATCGTGAACTAAATTATACGTTTTTTTACAAACTCCCGAGTTAGAGCATCCGGCTGAAATCTTCAGCATAGATAGAATACGATGCAAGGTACCGTTTAACATAGCTCAGCGTTATGGCTTCCATATATGGAAGTAATAACGCAGCGGATGCCACAACCAATGTAAATGGTCAATAGGTGGATGCCACATACTACGGAAGATGTATATATATATATATATATATATATATATATATATATATATATATATATATATATATATATATATATATATATATATATATATATATAGTTTTCAAGTTAACGGTTCTGGCCACATCGTATCCCGAGAGACATCGTACTACTAATTTGTTATATTTTTTTATCCTTTATTTTTATGTTCATTTCTATCTCCCTTTTAGCTATTGCCATAACTTTTGTTTTGGAGAAGTTTATTTTCATATTGTATTTTTCCAACGTGTCGTTCCATATCTTTAGGTTTTCTTGTAGGGCTTTTTCGTTTGGTGCAAATATTACAACATCATCTGCGAATGCGCATTCTGTGATATGTGTTCTTTCCAGGTTTCTATATCCTACGTGTAGTTTGATCATTTTTGTCCTACATTGTTTGATTATTTCGTCCATTAATATAATAAATAACACCGGACTTAGAACTCCTCCTTGTCTTAATCCCTCGTGTGTATAGAAATCATCCGACCGTGCTTGTTTTGTTCTTACATAATTTATATTGTTTGTGATCGTGCTTTGTATCGCGTTTATTAATTGATACTGTACTTTCCTTTTTTCCAGGATATCCCAGATCATATTTCTCGGGACTCTGTCGAAGGCTTTTTCCAAGTCAATAAAAGCCATATAAGTCTCTTTATTTTGTTTCAGTGTTTTGTCTGTTATTTCTTTCAGGCTAAAGATATGATCCTGGATGCTATGCCCTCTTCGGAAACCACTCTGCGAATTTTCTAATTGTGACTCTGTTATTAATCTTAGTTTCTGTTACAATATTCTTTCGTAAATTTTGCAGGCGATACTAAGGAGAGTGATTCCTCTGTAGCTATTGCAGCTGAGTCTGTCTCCTTTTTTGTAGATTGGTAAAATAATACCTATATTCCAATCTCTTGGTATTTTTTTGGCATATTGCATGGAAAAGTAATGTTCCTGCCTCTCCCATATTCTTCAGCATTTGATCATCTACTCCGTCGTGGCCTGCTGCTTTACCTTTCTTTGTTTGTTTAATTGCCTGATAAACTTCCTCCAATGATATTACTGCCTCGGTCATCTCCGTTGTCCTTATATCCGTTGCTATTCTTGTATTTTTTGGGTGTTGTGTTGCGGATTGTATTTGTTCTTCTGTTGTCAACATTTCTTGGAAATATTCTTTCCATCTATTGAGTACCTTTGCTTCTTCAGTGGTTTTCCATTCTTGTTCTTAATTTGGTTTAGATGCACAGTTTTTACTTCTCTGAGGTTTTTTAGTATTTTATAGAATAGTTTAGTGTTTGCCATACTGTTTGCTTCCATGTTTTGCACGAATTTTTCCCATGATTTCTCTTTACTTTCTTGTATTAGTAACTTGGTTTTGGTTCTCTGTTCTTTATATGTATTATATGCATCTGTGGTTTTTATATTTAGGTATTCTTTCCATTTCTGTTTCTTAACTTTGACTGCTTCTTTAATTTCTTCATTCCACCAGTTAGCTTGTTTCTTCGTAGAAACTATTTTAGATACTCCACATACTACTTTTGCTGCATTTCTTAGTATGTCTTTGAATCTTTGCCACAGCGTATCTATGTCTTCTTGTTCTATGTCATCTGATAATTTGTTTATTTCTTCTGTTATTAACTGTTTATAGTCGGCTGAAACTTTCGCGACAGTTAGCTTAAACGTTCGTATTTTATCGTGTATTTTCTTTGGTTGTTTATTTGGCATTGTTATTGTCTTACGTGTCTTCTGTATTTTTAACTTTCCTGTGAGCATGTAATGGTCGCTATATATTTCAGGTCCTCTGTTGACTCTAACATCATTTATAATGTTCCTGTCTTTTTTGTCTATTAATATGTAATCAATTATTGACCTTTCTTTTCTGCTAATTACTTCTCTGGTGAATCTGTGTATTTTTTTGTGGTTATAAAATGTGTTATTATCAATTGGTTTTCCCTGCAATAGTCAATGATTCTGGTGCCATTACTATTTCTTGTTCCTTCACCAAAGTTACCTATTGTTTCTGATGTTGTCTGATCCTTCTTGCCAACTCTCCCATTGAGATCGCCCATTATTATTTTCGTGCCTTTACTTTCTTCTGTTAGTGTCGATAGTTCTTCCTAAAAACTAACCTTGTTTAAATTTTGCAAATCTTACATGATGTAACAAAAATAACTTTTATATTTTAGTCTTGATAATGGAAATATAACTTTCCGAAACGTCGGCAATGATTATTGGAGTTTGATTATTACTATTATTATTATTACTATTGAAGTGTGCGGTGGAACAGAAGTAGGTGCGTTCCTGTCATCTGGTCCAATTTTTGATTTTTGACTGGGTTTTTCGCCTTATTCTACTGAGATTTACTGATATTTGGTTTCAGCACCTCACATTTAATAAAGCTAAGTATTATCTTTCATTTATATTCAAGTTTAGGTTAATTTTTATAATTTTGCATAATTTTTTGACGTTTTTTCATTTTATTTACATTGGTTACGGGATAGTTACGGGTATGTAATTGTATATTTGAGTGTATATGTTATAATTTATTACCTTTCTTTCTTTATCAAGGATAAGCCTGGTAAGCTACCTTGACTCCTACTCTTGTACCGAGAGAACCCGTTTCTTTTTCAATCTTTAATTTTGTGAAAATGAAGAATAAATGGGCGAAGTTTGATGAATGTAAGTTTGCTACGTGGAATGTCAGAGGTATAAATGGAAAGAAAAATGAATTGATGTCTGCAATGCGTACGTATAATGTGGATGTTTTATGTGTGAGTGAAACGATGCAGAAAGGTTGTGGCGAGGAAGAGGTGGATGGAATGTTTTGTTTATGGTCGGGTGTGTGTGCGAATGCTAGAGCGAAACATGGTGTGGGTATGGTTGTAAGTGAACGAATGAAAGCATGTATTAGAAATTATGGTTGTATTTCGGAGAGAATTTTATGGTGCAGATTAAAGGTAGGCTTTCATAGAATCTTCGTTGTGTCCGTTTACGGCCCAACTGAATCTGAAAGTGATCTTGCAAAGGATCAATTTTGGAATTTGTTAGATAGCGTGATTGATGCGTGTGATCCTGGCGAGAAAGTGATTGTTTGTGGTGATTTGAATGGTTGGGTGGGTGTAAAGAGTAGTATGTCTGGTAGCGTGTTAGGTAAATTTGGGGATTCTAGAATGAATGATAACGGTAGGAAAATAGTCTCTTTTTGTATGGAGCGGAACCTCTTCATATCCAATTCCATTTTTAAGCATAAGTTAGCTCATATATATACATGGGAGAATGTAAGTACGAATAGACGTAGTGTGATTGATTTTGTTTTGTATGATGAGCGCTTGAGGAGTTTGGTTGTTGATACGCGTGTGAAAAGAGGGGCTGAGCTTGGAACGAATGACCATTATTTGGTTGTGTCGCGTATACGTCTAGGTAAGTGTTGGAGAATGAGGGTACAAGGTTCTGGGAGTTTGTTTCGTGTGAAATCCAATGTTTTGCAGAATGAGGATGTTCGAGGGTTATTTGTAGAGAAATTGAACGAATCTTTGCCTGAATGTGAGCCTAATTTTGATTGTTGCATAAATGATGTTTGGGTGAAATTTAAGGGCATTGTCCTTCAATGTGCGAAAGAAATTTGTGGTGAATGTAAGTTAGGCTGTCGTTCGAGGAATGCATGGTGGAATGAAGAAGTGAAAGAAGCGATTGAGGAGAAAAAGAGGGCGTATTTGAGATTTTTGAATGTGAAGGATGTACCAGGAACTTTGCGTGATGAATGCCTGATGGAATACAAGAGGAAGAATAAATGTGTTAAGAGAGTCGTAAGAGAAAGTAAGGCACGTTTCGATGAATTGATGAGTGAAAGATTAACGAATGATTTTAGTATGAATAAGAGAATGTTTTGGCAGACTGTAAAGAGATTGAGAGGTGGGAGTACAAGACCAGTGAAAGCAATTAAGAGTGCGAATGGTGAGTTGTTATGGAATGAGTCACATGTTAGGAATAGATGGTGTGAGTATTTTAAGGAATTGTATGGTGGTGTAAATGGAGTGAATAATAGGGGAGGGAATGCAAGAAATGCTAGAAACGTTGAATGGGATATAGATGAAGGTGATGTCAGCTTTGCATTGATGCGTCTAAAGAATGGAAAGGCTCCCGGTTTGGATGGCATTACAAATGAAATGTTGAAATATGGTGGTGAAAGATTATTTGATTGGTTAGTTTATTTGTTCAGATTTTGTTTGAAACGGTGCGTGGCTCCTGATGATTGGAAACGTGCTGTTATTTGTCCTTTATTTAAAGGCAAAGGCAGTTCGAGTGAATGTACAAATTTTCGAGCGATAAGTTTATTGAGTGTGGTAGGGAAGTTGTATGGAAAAATATTAATTCATAAGGTGCGAGCCTTAACCATTTCAAAGTTAAGTGACATGCAAGGAGGTTTTTTGCCTGAGAGAGGTTGTGTAGATCAATTGTTTTCTCTTCGAATGATTGTTGAGAAGTCACTTGATAAGAACAAAAAGGTGTTCTGTGGCTTTCTCGATTTAAAGAAAGCGTATGACAGTGTTCTTCGAGAGACTATGTGGGATGTACTTGTAGAGTACGGTGTGGATGGTAATTTGTTGGGAGCGATTCGAGCGTTGTATGAAGGAAGTGAGGCTGCGGTGAGAGTTGATGGTAGATTGAGTGATTGGTTTCGTATAGATGTTGGTGTGAAACAGGGTTGTGGAATGTCTCCTTGGTTGTTTAATTTGTATATGGATGTGTTGTTACGAAAGGCATTGAATGGAAATGATGGTGTACGTATTGGTGGACGTATAGTGCCTGCGTTAGCTTATGCGGATGATGTTGTTGTGTTGGGTGAAACTGAGGAGCAATTGAGAAGAATGATTGTGAGCATAAATGAAGTAGGGAAAGGTTTAAATCTGCTATTGAATGTCGATAAATGTAAAGTGTTGGTGTTTGAGAAGAATGATTTGGTGACTGATTGTAATGTTTCAGTGAATGGTGTGAGACTGGAACAAGTGAATGAATTTGTATATTTGGGTAGTATGTTCTCGAGGGATGGACGTATTGACCGGGAGATTGAAAGGCGAGTGTCTGCAGGGTGCAAGGTATTGGGTGCTCTGGGTACATTTGCTCGAAACGTGAATGTATCTAGAGATGCTCGATTGAGTGTTTATAATGGTGTGTTAGTGCCTACATTGATGTATGGTTCTGAATGTTGGGTGTGGATGAAGAAGCATGAACGACGTATAGCTGCTGTGGAAATGAGATATTTGAGAGGAGTATGTGGGTATACGAGACGTGATCATATACGGAATACATTGGTGTATGATGAGTGTGAGATTGAGAAGAATGTTGTTAAGAAAGTGGGAGTGAGTCAGTTGAGGTGGTTTGGACATGTTGAGCGAATGTCGAATGAAAGGTTGGTGAAACTAATATATGTGGGTGAGATTGAAGGTGACCGATTGCGCGGGCGTCCGAGGAATAACTGGTTGGGTATGATTGATGGTTTATTGCGTGAACGAATGATTCCGAGTGTGAAGAATAAACGAGCATGTATGAATCGCACTATGAATGTGGACGAGGCGAAAGTGGTGTGTCAGGATAGGAATGTTTGGAGGAGATTGATTGTTGGTTGACTGTTTTTCTGGGTTCGTGCTACCCCACTAAGTGGGACATAGCGTGACGTTATGTATGTATGTATGTATTCCGACTACTACTTCATTTCCTATTAATTATGTAACATACGCATTGTATGAGTAATTTTTGTATCAGCAAGGTAACATTAAAATTTTTTTGGTGGCGGATCCTACCAGAAAAAAATTCTATGACATAATTTAACATATCGTTACCGATTCCGCAAAACCGCGTGACAAAAATGACAAAATGAAATTTTTATATATTTAAAGAGTTCATTTTAATGCGCATGTCTGACAAAAACACATATGTACAAGAAAATTATAAAATAATACAATTTTGAATGTATAAAAATCTCATTTTGCCATTTTTGTCACTTACGTGGTTTTGCGGAATTGGTAACGATATATGGGTCAAACAAGTGCCCGTCGTGCTATATAAGAAATTTAAAAATGAATTACTCAACGTATGATGCTTAATAATATATTTCCAACAACAAATAATAGTTAACTGTGGCCCATTTTCGATAGCATTTAGAAGAACAGTTATTTCTCACATTTTTTCTATACATTTTTCTCCCAAAGTAGGGTTCGAACGCATAATTCGATTCTAGAACGCTTAAATAGATTTCATATTGTTCTTGTTTTGATTATTCTTCTTCTTCTCGTACTGATATGTAAATATTTTTTAGGTTTAGGTTTTGTGTTATAGATTATGTAAATTAGTACATTAGTTACTATTAAATAGTACCTAACAAAATGTGTTTTGTAATTTTTAATTTGTTAAGGTACCATTTTACTAACTTTTTTAAACCTATGTTATCTATTCTCCCTCTTCATTAAAACTTATGTCAAATTTGTACCCTGTCAAAAATAACTGTTGTGAAGTTAGCACTGTAACTATAAGATATAGATTGCATGGTTACATATATACATACAAAATCGCACATTACAGTAATCTATATGTGCAGGGCTTACAGATATCTTTAAAATACAGATTTACATTATTACATTTCATTTATACAGAATCGAGGCATAAAGTGTTAATCATACATGAATGTTTTCTTAACGATATTTTGATGTAACGGTATAAGTTCGTAGGTCTGGGGAAAGTGTGCGGGTTTGCAAGTGAATTAACGTAATGTATACTTATTGATGTCACAAGTCCTCAGCACATTCATAGTTTGGATGATGACAGCCAACAACATCCGTTATTTAATACGGACACCGCCGTGGACGTGCGGTGAGAATAAAAATGACAATACAATTAACATGTTCTTGACCGTGGATTTTTATTCCATATTGCGTGGTATGATTCCATTAGTACATTCATTTGTTAGAGTTATATAATGTAGCACTTTGTGAATACTGATGCTCCAAATTTTACTTAAGTGCTCCTCAACTCGATGTTACATCAAGAAATGTCATTAGACAAAGGGAAACGTGCTAATGCTAACATAATTAGAGTATATTATGACCTAACATGAATGACAGTGAATGCGGTTGTTTCACTATGCGGTAGGTATTACCTACCAGTTACCAATTCGTTGAAAGACAATAAAAGAGATTTTATGTTTGAGAATGAAGAGAGCAATAAATCAATCTGTCAAAGACAATCTAGTGTCACGCCAATAATTCTTTGCTCAGGGATAGTTGAAAAGACTTAATTAGATAAAGATCTACTGCTAAATTACTTAAATATAAATATATTTAATATTTTATTACTTGGCAGCGAATCGCCGTAATACTTAAGGCTCCTATTTAAAGCGGCAGTTGTACATTGTACTTTTGGTAAGGTAAAAATTTAAAAAATGCATGTTTATTAACAAGTACGGCATTAAAAACTGAACAGTAAACTGAATATAAATGAGTTGTAATAAATATTTAAATGGGTAATTAAATCAATGTTGAGTAGTGTGGGCAGTTCACAAATCGGAATTGATTGGCAAGAAATGTCATTATAAGCAGTCTTAAAACAATGAGGCGGTAAATTGTATCCCTTGTATATTTCAGTATGTAATGTAAAAAACAACAACAATTTAGTTGCTGAGACGATTCTATTATATATATATATATATATATATATATATATATATATATATATATATATATATATATCGTCTCAGCAACTAAATTGTTAATCTTCTTGTATAATCAGAGCAGGTTTGGCCTACCCCCCCCCCCCCCCTTCTTCTTTTGCACGAGAGGAATATTCATAGCTTCAACAGAAGGAACGGCGTACATTAGCGAATGGACAGGCCAATTATACGTTTACACATATACGAGTATATTTTACAAAAAATTGGGCAACCAAATGAATGCGAGGAAAAATAAAACAACACTGCTTGAGTATTTTTTTAACTGACATGTGGACCTATTCTGTAACTTACCTGTTAATTCTTAACGACCTGTCATACATTTTAACCAATAAAAATATATGTGACAAATGAAATTTCCTTTTTTTATTCAGTGACATCTCTTATCATTGGTTAAAATTTTTAACAGGCCGCTAAAAATTATCAGGTAAATTACAGAATAGGCCCCATTGTAGGATGAAATATCCGACCAATCTTCTTTTTATTACTGTTCATGTTTTACTGGCATATTAATTTACCAACGGCCCAAAAATAAAATGACTGTTTATTTTTTCAACTGATCATAGTAACTTCCATAATGTTTAAATAACAGTTGTAAAAACAAATTCCCAATACCTAATACTAATACGTTACGTTCCAAAAGGGATTATCGGAATAACGTTTATATCGGTGTTTGTATTATTCGACAAGTTGCTCCAGGTATAAAGCGAGTGGCATTCTATGAATGAATCCTATCTTTCTGGTAGATAGATATCATAGCTAACTAAAATTCAATTCTACTCTTGCAAATTTTGATTTATTACTCTCTATGATTCTCAAATGGTTAAATATAAAAAATTTGAAAGTGAACTGTCAAGTCAATTGAAATCAACAAAATTATAACAGTAATATCAACGGATGTGATTCAATAAAACACACTATTTCCGGAGAAGAACAGTGGGGTTTCGAGGCATGTCGCGAAAAATGATATTTTTTTCAATAGGTAAATTTTTAATCGATTATCAGAATTGGGATCTGACATGTAGCGATTTGCCATCTAGCGGATTATTTTCGAACACAAAGTAGCGTGAAGATTCCTTTAGAAATACATTACGTCAAATGGGAATATCGATTTTTGAGATAAAAAATGACCGAAATTGTAGTTAAACACAGCGAAAAATCGAAAAATAAAGTGTATTGTGCAGTAAAAGGGTGTAATAACAAGTCCCGTAAAAATCTGGACATTATATTCCATTATTTTCCGAAACTGGACAAACGTTTTATTTATAAAGTAAACCAATTTGGAGTGCGAAAAAACTAATAAAAGTAAACAACATGAATGCGTTTACAATAAATAATATGCTCTGAATATTTTGTGCCAGACGGTTATGTACATAGAAGTCATTTTCTTTTATCTTGACTCGGATTATAACAATAAAATAATTAAGTATGTATCTTACGAGCACGTTGTCATAAGAGTAAGCCTCAGGTGCTTTTAATTCTAATTTTTTATCACACTGCAAAAACAATTCCAAGCTAGTTAGGACGTCAGTACATTCCTGTCATGGACTGTCCATTCAGCAGCCCCAATCCTTTACCAATAAAAAATTTGTAGGGAAAAACGAATTGAAAATTGCGTAACAATCCAGTAAATGTAAAATAAGAATTGTGTGAGAAAATCGCAATAATTCCAGAGATATGAAAAACAGTTGTACAAATCACACAAAAAGAATTAATGCTGTTCTTACAAGAAAAGGCGACTGCATTCAGTGGTTAACCTACAGGACGAACTAATTTATCTTATGACATTGCATATAAGAAAAAAATCTATGATTAAATAAATAATTACTTAAATTTGGACAGTGGTATGTAAATAACTAAATAAGATATTCAAGGGTTTTAATTTGATTATTTTTATTTTGTGCCCAGGTCAAAATAGAAATGAACCTATACCATATAAAATTTCATCAGACGCTATTTTAGTTTATCTTGGATAAATACTCAATTACCTAATAATTAAAGGAAAAAATACAAATCCGAAGAAAATAGGAATAGTTATAGATCTTTCGTTAAATTATCATTCAATTCGAATCATCGTTTTTTTATTGAAAAATAAATTGTTCTTGATGAAAATATAAATAATAAAAATTTTATTTCTAATCAATTATATAAAAATAATGCTAATAATATTACCTGTTTCGAGACATTTAATATATACTATTGATAAACTTGATACTTGCAACAAAATATCTAAATCTTGAAATGAAGCATTTAAATTGGTACTGCATAGTAAAGTTTGGAAAATAGTTTGGGATACTTTACGTCACAAATAAAATGCACTATAACAAGCAATGGTACAGAAAATATATGCAGATTTTGTAAATATTTAAATTAGAATTTAAGCAAAAGAAACAGGTGAAAACTCCAAGTGGTAAAAACAAATTACAAAATCATCGAAAGAAAATCACTCGACTACGTAAAAAAAGTATGCACTTGCAACAAAATTGAAAAATCAGTTAAATAGATGAAAATGTTTTGAATGATAAATTAAACACGCCATCAATTCAAAAATAATTAATAATGCAATGCCTTAAATTATGCCAACAAACAAAGAAACTAGGCAGAAGATACAAATCAGACTGGTTAATTATTTGTCTTCTACTCCATATAAAAAATAACATAATTCATATGTCATATTTGAAGTATGTTGTAACAATAATATTATAATAAAATAATGAAATATTATGTTCTACTCATATGCGTACTGTACAACAACCGGCCTCCTACCCTCTCCCATCCATCAATTATGAATAGTAAAATTCCATGCCGCTAGCTCCGCACAAGTGCCATCTTCTATCTATATTATACTTCGCGCGTCCATGATAGCAGATATTTTTGTTCGTCGACCTTCTTGCTTTTAAGCATTTTAAGCGGTAAAATTTAAATAATTTAAATTTCTCATCAAATACGAAGAGATTGAAAAGAATTTTCAAAATCGTTTTAAATATTTACAATTAATTTCAGAATTTTCTTTTTAATCTAAATTCGTAGAATATTCAAAAAGATATTTTGAACGATCGTCAATTGTTCTTTTTTTAATAAATGTTATTTAAATCCTCCCATGTTTGGTATCAAAATAAAGTTTTCACGGAGGAGATTGAACTCAAGTGTCAAAAAGTAATTTTGGACGATTGTCAATTGTATTTTATAAATATTATTTAAATCCTACTGTCTTTGGTTTCAAATGAAAGGTTCAACGGAGAAGATAAACTCAAGTGCAAAAAGTTATTTTGGACGTTTGTCAATTGTATTTTATAAATGGTATTTAAATCTTAACGTGTTGGTATTAATTTCCTCAAAATTAAGCTTAAAATGTTTTCGATTACTGAAATTATTATCAAAACTTTGTCACTATTTATACCCGAGTACCACAAAATCATCTTACAGTGCAGCATTGATTAGAAAAGACCAAATTAGGAAACATTAAGTAAACTTAAAGGCAGTTTAAAAAACTTATAAAACAGAAAGAGTAATTTCAATAATTTTGATTTTTGCTGTAATATGAGAGGAATATATGATCCTAGCATCAATAGTAATTGCTAATAACTTTACTAGTTCATTATACATAATGGGGTCATAAACCTTTTTTCGCTTTATTTTTTTTTTCTGTAAGTTTGAGTAAAATTATAAATATAGATACAAATTTTAATATTAAAAGGCATTTAGTTATTAAGATACGATTTTTTGAAATTGGCATCCCATTTCAAATTTTTTTGCCTGTGACTTCAGCATCTACGTCATTTTGTAATGTTACAAAACACGCTCTTGCGGAGAGCGAGGAACTACATCTACTGTCAGATTGACTATCATCTGTCATTGTTATTTGCTGAGAGGTTTTTACAATTATAGTTTATATATATATATATATATATATATATATATATATATATATATATATATATATATATAAAATAGTATATATATTCTCTAGGCAAAATAAAATAACAAATGTAATAAACATACGTTTAACTTGAAAATCGTTGTTAGCTACAACATTTGACAAGAGATGACAGATGTGATAGTGAGACTGCCGACATTACCGACCCGACAAGCGACAAGGTATAGTACATCAAAGCATTATTATATTTTAACACGTCCTAAACTCTTTGTTTCAAAACGTTATAATTAACGAATACCTAATTTTGTTTATCGGAGTGTTCATTTTAATAATAATTAATAATTATCACAACCCTGAAGAGCAAATTATTATTTGTTACCACACCTCTTTTGCCTTGCCATGCTGTACATTCTTTTACAAGATGACATCACGATTTTGCGAAACTATATAAAGGAAATTATGAATGAAAAGTTAAAAAATTATAAGAAATTTGACTAATATGTGACTGAAATGATCTACATTTTTATAATTTGTAAAAAAACACAACTTTTTTTTAAAAAGTTTATAACCCCATTTACCCATTTTGGATGTGGTAATCCGCTCTTTCAAATCTTTGAAAATGATATAATTTTAATATGAAAATTACGTTTACCAAATAAAGGTCTTCAAATTTCAAATATGATCTGAATCTCTGGATATCAATATCAATACCACACATAGCTATTTACCCTAATATCAGGTAATGAATTATAGCTGAAAATTACTGTATTAAGTGCAGGTATTGTCGGCGAACCAATTTCTTTCCGTATGCATTAACTCGATGCATTGGGTTTCAACAGTTTCAATGTTACTGTCCTCCAATAAGAATGTAGTGTCATTCGCGAAAAATAACAGATTTTGATAACAATCATGTTGGCGCCAACGTAAGATATTACCACGTTTGTAAAATGATCTCACACATCTGGATCTGGAAAATATTACTAACGAGTCTTGAGAGTGGCTCTTTGCTAACTTCCAAGTTTCCCAGATCATAAATTTTGCAATATCTTACGTTTGATTGTTATCAAAATCTTGTATTTTCCGCGAATGATACTACATTCTTCTTGGAAGACTGTAACATTGAAACTGTTGGCTTGGACACTTCTTCGAGAGCTCCAAGGTCATCATTACGTACAAACAACGGCTGAATATAGTCATCGGAATTTATATTTAGCAATTTTATTGCATATCTGTGCTACCACATTATTAATTATTTCATTGTGGCCGTGCCACTAAAAATCATAATTTAGCGTGGGCAATCCACCAATTGTGTAATATTATGTGTAAATAATTGTGTGCTTGATGAAATATAAGTTTTCAAATATACCATATACTAATCAAAATCTAATTCTGGTCTTTCGACTTCCTAACTAACAAATCAGTGTTTTACCTGTGATTTTATTTAATAATATTTCTTACTCTTCACCAAGAAGAAATCATATCTCAAACTATTTGACGTTTATGATTACAGCATGAAGACGGCGCAAGCGCAGATGTGTGCAGTGTTACAAACTGTAAATCTATTGATAGATAGATCTTGTATTTTCTTTGTTATTATTATTATTATTTGTAATCTCGATATTGAAAACGAAGATTTATACAAACTCTGTAATAATTATAAATTTTATATATATATATATATATATATATATATATATATATATATATATATATAATCATAAACGTAATGGTTTTGATGGGGACATCGGATTTTGACAAAATGCCCCTCTTAGGGGGGCCGGGCCATTTGGGGTCATACTTTTCGGTAAAATGCTTTCATTTCGAGATATTCAAGGTTATAATGTAAAATGGGACACCCAGTATATATATATATATATATATATATATATATATATATATATATATATATATATATATTTATGTAATTATACTTGACATTAATATCACACAGTATTATATTATTAGTAAGTCGGTCACACTTTCGTGTGGAATAATTGCGCGAAATATACAAGCTTTCAAGCTTTGTTTAGTTTAGAGAAAGTGTAATTTTTAGTAGTGATGGTAGAAAAAATTATATTACATACCGCTATCTACGCAAGCAATGTTTTAGACTCCATTCGGTATAATAATGTACAACGCCGTTATTTTATGATATATCGGTTCCTGGTACATAAATTAAAGAAAACTAGCTGGGCCCAGTCCGCGTTGCTGGCCGTAAGTAAGCTTTTTGTGTTGTATTGCCGCTCGATTTAAATTGCATGTAGTCCCCAGTCCCCGCTTCCATTGTCGCACGTATATAATTTTTTTTTTTTTCAAAAACGGTGTAGGGGTTCTTGAGTTTAGCGCGCACATACATACACTCCTCTTTTATGTATATAGAGATTCACATTCACATGCACGCCTGCTCACTCGAAGATGCATACGACACGCTGGGCACCTCCTGAAATTAGGGCTATAGATGGCAGGAGGGCACTCTTGGCACCGGACTAGTACTGGTACTTCGCTGGGTACTACTCGGCTGGCCTCCCCTACCGCAGCGGGTTCTAGCGATCGCACTATACCTAGGGAGCACAGGAGCACACATATCTTTCATGCACACTCAACCATTTTACAATGCAATCAACAATGTTTATGCGCTCGATGAATGATTAGTCAAGGAAAACTCACAGTAAATGAATATATAAATTATAAATGTGACTCCTTGCCAATATACCACACAAAATAAATATAACTGTCCTCTACGACAGAAAAAATCAAACTGTATTAAATAATACTTAAATCCTCACAAAGATGATGGGTGATCGACACAGTTTCGAAAGACAACTGGGTGAAAAAAAAAAACTTAAATAATCAGGGGATGAGAATGTTACATTACCATCTTAGGTTTGTTAGACGGGTTAATTAAATAATAAAATAATTAGGCTTACTTAACAATACCTGATTACACCACACTTTTATAAAAAAAATTATGTATCATTTTACTAAGTTATTATAAAAAATAACACACACTTTCATAAAATAAAACTTAAAATGAATAATGTGCCTATTTCTGGTACATATTGAAAGCATTTATAAACTTTGTGAGATGACATATTTGCAGCCGTAACTACGGAGAAAATGCCTTGAAATTACAATTCTGGTATTATGTTACGAGTTACATAAAAGTGTACATTTATTTATAACTTTTCATTAGGTTTAATTTGCTTTATGACAATAATTTCATTTCACAAATATGATTGTATATTTTATTAAACAACACTGATGTCATGCTAACTACGGGTTATCTAACGTTGAAACGGTTTATTTCCATCAGTATATTCGTTTTTAAATAAATATACATATTTTTTTTGAAGATGGTAAGCGGACTAACTACCTATATCAAGGATGGGCACACATGATGCCAAAGAGAGCCGCAATCCGGATTTCTATACTTTATAAAGAGCCACACGTAGATACACAAACTCAAAACATTTTATTTAATACAATTGCATATTTTCACAAGTCACATAATATAAAAACATAGTTAACACATATAAAAAATAAATTATAAAAAATAAAATAATAATTTCAATATTTTAGCAGCAAAATTCAAACATAATAAAAATATTTTTGTTAATAACAAGCATAATAACATTTGACGACAATCTTCGGTCAACTTTTTAAAATTTGACGTCAAATGAGTTCAAGCTGTCCGCAGATGTTAATTCATTAACTGTGAACGATGTTTAGACTTCGCGAACTTCATCGTGGTGTACAAAAATTCACAGCAATATGTCTGTGGTTTAGAAGGAAAAACCAGTTAAGCCACTTATTTTGTCAAATTGAGTTAAGTGCGGACTTTGATACATATTTATGTATATTTTCATTTAGTGACCTCAAAACAATGTTATCTTAGGTATATTTTGCGTAATTTAAAAAAAAAAACATAACCAGTTAAGTGTAATTTTTAAGAAAAAACCAGTTACGTGAAATTTTTTGAGGAAAAACCAGTTAAGTGATTTTCTTTCATTTCTGGCTAAATAAAATACATTTTTACAAGTTCGGCATATTTTTAATACTTTTCTTTAAAATAAAAATGATATCACCTAGATATTCGGAGGCATTTTACAGTATTTATGAAAGTAATTTCTAAAAAACATCTCGAAATCATGAAATAGTGACTTAACAGGTTTTCCCTCAAAACCACAGATATTGTACCAATAATCGAAGATAGACGACAAGCACATTTGATTTTAATTTGGATAAATAACTAACAAGATCGTGTTCCTCAATTCGAAACCCATAGCCGGCAGGTGCCATTTTAACTTTACCTCTGTAGCAGCCCATCCACTAACATATTTGGCAAGCGTGATTTGACGTTTAGTAACCGCGTAAAAATATATCCTTTACCAAAATGTGGCTTATATTATCCTATACAAATATAAACTATTTAAAAAATTGTTTCATTTTCTACCCATTTATACAAGATCTAGGTTGGGCGCCAACTCCCTATTAACTTTCTGTCATAATATAAGAAAATGAACAAAAGTAATTATTACATCGGTTTTTACATTTCAATATTATATATTTTAAAATTTTTCAATGCAATTACAGGCTAAAAAATTTGCATTACCATCACCATTTAATTTTAATTATATTTATTAATGAATATAATTCTAATTCTATAAACAATAGAAAAATATTCCTTGTATTTAAATAAGTAATAATCAACTTTTATTCCACTGTCTTGTTTTATAAAATAATATTGTATTTCGTAATACACTCACCGGCACAATTAATCCCTTACCTTTTTTAGGGCATTTTTAAAATAATGAATGAAAACATTTTTCGAAATTTTAATAAGGCATAAACTTAGGGTCACACTATTATAAAACATTCTATATTTTTTTTTGTTGCTCTAAAATTCATGTGTAATTAATTAGATACAATGATACAATGATATGGATCCTGTAATTAAAAAAATATTAAGTGAAATTGAAATTATTTTAGATAAAAGATATGGAGCCGCGAGAGAAATAAACTTACTTTATAAATTAATGTTATTAATTCCATGGTTAAAATTAGAACATATTGATAAAATGATTGTGATGCAATTACACAGAGTATAATTGAAGAATTATTGGTAATGAATAAAGATTGTACCGAGTTATCACATACCACCGCAAGAAGATATAAAGTTGGCTTGGCGGCAATATTCGGATCTATTAGAAACGGTTAGACAGCAAACTGAATTAACAAAAACTGAAATTATTAATCTAGAGATTACAAAATATTGAAAGTTACCATACATTGAAAATAGGTAAGATCCATTAAATTGGTGGAAAACAAATTTACAGTTTCTGAATTTAGCCGTTAGCGAGGAATTATCTATGCATTAATCAACATCCGTCATCCTTACAAGTGTACATGCTGAATAATAAATATTTTTAGCATTAAATTAACATTTCATTCTATACTAGGTTATCATTAATTTTAAATACCTTGTTGAAAACAGCCAACATGTTTATTTTGGAGTATGTGTTTGTGTATATATTATATGGTGATATACATTGATAATTTAGTTAGTGGTGTAAATATTATTTATAAGAAATAGTTTTTTTAATTGGTAATTTTATTAATATTAAGTTTAATTTTTTCTTTAATGTATATACATATAGACAAACGAAAATATATAAATGTTTGTATTTTTATTGAATTACTTACTTCCTTCCATTTCCAAATAAGACCATGTTTTATCTTTTTAAATTTAGGTCGGTACTGGCACACTTGTATTATTATAACTTTATAAATTAGTTATTTCTTATCTGACTTTTATAAATATATTTTTCGCTTGCAATAAGCTTCACTTTACATAACGCCGGGCAAAATTCATTGAAACTGGTAAGTCCATAGGCGCCGGATGCATGGGTGCTCTGGTGGGTGCGCAAGCACCCATACCAAATTTCTAATTACAAATACTCAGTTATTGATGTTTTAGTTTTATTCAAAATTACTATTTAAACGAAATTTCCAAGTTGTCGAGTTAAAGATGAAAAACTCAAATACTAATTGTTATTATATTTTTAAACCTAACAATGACCATGTGCATTATTTGTTACAAATTTGCAATAAAACCCTATTTAGGCGCAACTAGTGCCTATGCCTATCTTTTGCCGCGTCAGCGGTACTTAATTTGCTATTAAAATGAATGATGTTTGGACATAACGATTTAGTTGCTTCATTGAGTAAGAATTAACATAGAGTCATAGTCACTCAATTTCCTTTAACCACAAAGTAAGAAGCGAGCAATAGTTATTATAGGTATGTATTTTTTTTTATTATTTAAAAAATAAGGGTACATCAACTACAACCGGTTATTAGTACCCGGGACAGTAATGTAATTTATATAGTGTAGTACATAGTAAGTTAAAAATTTTGTAGTATTTGTATATCCGTAAGGAATTTGATGACGTTGGTGATGGTTTCGGTGTTGTTCCCCAGTATATCTTCGAGTCTGTTTGATATGTGGTTTCGTGTTATTTCGATAGTATAGTTCGGGTAGTGTACAAGTATGTGTTCTATTGTCATTTGTGTATCACATGTAGTGCAAGTGGGTGGATTAGACTTTTATAATATGTATTGATGAGTCAAAAGCGTGTGTCCTATTCGTAATCTCGTTACCTTTATTTGTCGTCGATTGTCTGGTGTTGCCCATTTTGTAGTATCAGGTTTTATTTTTCTTAGTTTGTTGTTTGTTGTATTGGTCCACTTCTGATTCCAGTCGTCTTTAATGCGTTTTCTTATTTTTTGTATGAGATCATGTGCAGTGGTTGGGATGTGTGTGATTGGTTCGTTGATTGTCTCTTTGGCAAGGCTGTCAGCTGTTTCGTTGCCTTTGATCCCTATATGGGACGGGATCCACATAAATGATATATTTATTTTTCTGTTGTGTATTAATTCGTGGCTATTATCTTGAATTTTTTGTATTACTGGTTCTGTGGAGTAAAGTTTTCGAGTTCCTTGGATCACACTTAGGGAATCAGTGCATAGTGTGTATTTCTTATTTGAGTGTTGGTATTGGTTTATCTCTTTGAGGGCACATAATATTGTGTACGCTTCGGCAGTGTAACTTGATGTTGTGCTTGAGAATTGGACTTTGATTTGTTGCTGGGCCATTATTACTGCTCCTCCTGTTGCCTCATGTGTTTTACTACCCTCGGTGTATATTTGTTCTCCGGTTTGCGTATTGCTTATTACTTGAAATAGTTGACGATATATTTCCGGTGTTGTTTCACTTTTGTTATATTCTGTTAGGTCTAGGATGTAATTTGGGGGTGACTTTTTCCATGGAGGTATTTTATCTGTGTAGGAGCATTCAATGATTGGTAGGTCTATATTTAGGCTTCTTAAAGAGTTGTTGTAGACGGTTGGGGTTGGTTTTAAAGATATATTTGTATGCCGGATTGTTTGGATGCTTGGCTAATTTACTGACGTAGGAGAGTGTAAGTTGGCATCTGCGGATTTCGAGGGATATTAATCCAGACTCATATTCTAAGCTTATAGCCGGGTTAGTTCTAAACGCTCCAATAGACAGTCTGATAGCGGTATTCTGAATTGGTTGTAATACTCTAAGATTGCTATATTTAGCTGTCTGGTATATAATACAAGCATAGTCAATTTTAGATCTAATGATTGTTTCATATATTCGCATTAATGTGTCTCTGTGTGAGCCCCATTTGTTATGGCTAAGGCATTTGATTAAGTTTAGACCTTATTGACATTCCTTTTTCAGGTGTTCTATATGAGGTTTCCATGTTAATCTTGCGTCTAATATAACACCTAGATATTTAATGTTTGTTACGTAGTCGATTTTTTTTGTTATTTATTCTTATAGCAGGTTTTGTTATTGGTTTAAGTAATGTCGTAAATAGCATCATTCTGGTTTTTTCTTCAAAAAATTGAAGTCCAGTACATTTGGACCATTCTTCAAGTTTGTTTGTTGTGGCTTGTAGTTCCGTTTTTAGTGTTTTTATATTTTTGTTTTTGTAATAAATTGCGAGGTCGTCTGCGAAAAGTGATGCTTTTATGTGCTGCGGTATGAATTCCGTAATTTTGTTCATGGCTATCAAGAATAGTGTGACACTAATTATTTCACCTTGCGGTGTTCCTTTTTGCTGTTGCTTTATTGAGGATAGGTGTCCGTTGTATCTTACTTTAAATTTTCTGTCAGTAAGAAAATTTTGAACGTAGTGTGATATGTCTCCGTCTAGGTTGTATTCCTTCATTGATTTAAGTATGTATTATTTCCAAACTGTATCATACGCCTTGGTGATATCAAAGAATATAGCTGCTGTGTATTGTTTTTCCTTAAATGCATATTGTATTTCTCATTGGATAGCTATAAGTTGGTCGGTTGTAGATCGCCCATGTCTAAAGCCACTTTTGATGTTATTTAGGATGTCGTTGCTTTCTAGGTGCCATAGTAATCTTTTATTTATTATTTTTTGGAGTACTTTACTTAAGCAATTTGCTAGGGAGATTGGTCGGTAGCTTTGGGTGTCAGTTTTATTTTTGTTAGGTTTAAGTATCAGTACGGTTACAACTTCTCTCCACTGTGTAGGATATTTATTCTTTGTCCATATATTGTTATATATTGCTAGGAGATAATTTATTGTTTCGTCTGGTAGGTTTTTTTATGAATTCGTATGGTATTCCGTCTGGACCAGGGCTGGTAGAGGGTTTTAGTTCTTCAATTGTTGATAATAGTTCGTACACTGAGAAAAAGATTTGTTTGTCACTATGCAGGTTTATTGAATGTTAATAAATGATTTTTTGAAATATGGCGAAACAAATATATATTTATCAGTAATAAATAATATATTTAAGCAAAAATGACAATAATAAATAAGTTTTATTTAATATTAGTAAATATATTAATAGTTAAGAAATCATTGTTTTAAATGTTACTTAAGTCAATTTATATTTAATCAGTATTTATTAACATAAATATCGCAATATTTTTCCTGAACTAGTTGTTTATTTATAGTAAAAAAGAAGCTTTATTATTAATGTACAAATTTTAAATATAAAACTAAAATAATGTAAATAATACCATACTAATTTTGTTGTAAATTAATGGAATATTTAAAGATAATATGATAACATTTAATATTGAATTTACTTATTTAACTGTACTATAGCACATTTATGAACCAAATATTAACAATTATTGAAGCTGGGTAAATAATGAAATTTATTTAAATAAATACAATCGTGTATCGTTTAATATAATTATTACAAAATTTACCCTTATTTACATAAATACCTACTTAACCATGAACCTGCTAATATAAATAATTGAGTCGGGAAAAACTAACTTTATAGAAAACATTTTTTGAAGAACTACTTACATGAATATATAGATATGTGTTTAGACATAATAATATCAATAATATAGCTTACAATATTTAAATTTTGATAGTTTATTTTGACATTCATGAATTCATTATCTCTGATGATGTAGGAACTTTCGAGGAACAAGACTTTGTTAATGTTGGATTCGGATGGAGAATTTAAAAATTGTTCATGTCTAACTTATAACAATATAAATGTCGTCTAAATAATGAAAACTTAAAGCCATACATCCACAAACACGTTCTTGTAAACCAAATTATTATAATTATTATACAACACAAAATGGCGAACACTAGTTGGAACATAACATACAGTTTATAGAAAGAAAAGCATACCTTCAAAAATTGGGATTAAAAAAGCAAATCCCCAGTTTTTTTACATTATTTTTATGCTATTTTAATATAAACGAAAATATTTTTATCACACCAATCACAAGACATATAGTGTATCGCGAGGTTGCAACTAGTAAGAACAAACAATAATGAACCAACTACGCAATATGCATCATCTGTGAGTGAAACTGGGTTCATATAATATAAAGTTTGTTAACTGTTAATAAATGTATTTATAGTCAACAAAATCTAGTTACTGTTAACAAATATATCATTGCAGAAAATATTTCGTTCAATTCATAAATAAAGAAAGAAATTAACAATTAATAAATTTACAATTGCCTAGAAACGTAATATTCTAAATATAAATATTCATTCTTTATATGTAAAAAAATGCAGATTTAATAAAAATAGTATATTTGTTATCAATTATATCAGCATATTTTAATTAATTATAAAGTATTTTATTTTATAATAAACAAAGAATATTTAATGCTAATAAATCTAACGTCAATAAATTATTCGTTTCAGAGGAAACGTTGGTATTTATGTGTTTGTTTTTAAAGAACAAATATTTATTTGATTTAATATTATGTAGTTTTATATCAACGAATCCTACGTTAATAAAGGATTAGTTTACTATTAGTAGGTCTTTTTTTTCAGTGTATTTTGTGATTGGATCATTTATTTGGTTGTTGTCATTCGAATTTATTGGTACTTTTTCTTTCTCTATACTGTTCTAATATAAGATAAAATCGTGTGAATATTGCTCATCCCTTGAATTTTGGTAGAATTGTTCTGCCAATGTGTCGGATATTTCATATGTTGTTGAAATTATTTGATCGTTTTGGATTAGGATATCTGTTTCTGAGTATGTCTTTTTTCCGTTGATTTTCTTGATTTTATCCCATATTTCTTAGGTTGGCGTGTTTGTGTTTATTGATGAAGTGTAGTCCTGCCAGGATGCTTTTTTGCTCTGTAATATTGTACGTCTGGTATATGCTTTTGCTTGTTTAAGTTTTATTAGTTTTTCTGTCGTTTTCCTTTTTTTATAATCATTTAGTGCTTTCTTGCTGTTTTTGATTGCTTCTTGGCATTTTTTATTCCACCACGGTACTTGCCTTTTGTTATTGTTTGTGTTTACTTTCTTTAATACTGAATTTGCTGCATTTGATATGACAGTGGTTAGTATTTCTACCTGTGTGTCTATATCGTCTGTTTCTGGGGTTTCTTGAATTTTTGATAGTTGCAAAAATGTATTCCAATCAGCGTTTTTTGTGGACCATTTTGTGGTAGTTGGTTGTGTGGTGGGTTGTTCTCATGACTGATGTGATATTTTGATAGGGAAGTGATTTTCGGCGTAAGATAAAGGCAGGACCGTCCAGATTAGTTTTGGTGCTAGAGTGGGATCGCAAAATGAAAGGTCTATCGCAGAATGATTTCCTGTTTTTGTACAAAGATAGGTATTTGTTCCGTCATTTAATAATATAAGATTATCATTATTGTTTATTATATTTTCTATTTCTCTGCCGCATCTGTTTGTATCCTCGCAGCCCCATAATATATTATGTGCGTTGAAATCGCCTACAATAATGAAAGGTGTCAGTAGTTGAGCTATTAGTTGTTCGATTTCAATTTTACTAATCGTTCTATTCGATGGTAAGTAGAGTGAGCATAGTGTTAGTGCTTCCGGTATATATGTGTTGATAGCGACAGCTTCTAAATTTGTATTTAATTTGACTTCTTGTGCAGATTTAGAGTTTTTTACTAATATTGCAACGCCTCCACTGGCGTTGTTATTATTTTGTCTATCTTTTCTAAACACTGTGTAGTTATTAAGGGATGCTTTATGATGTGTATGTAATCGTGATTCTTCTATACAGATGTATTGTGGATTGGTGTCGGCGATGATTTTTTGAAATTCCGCGAAATGTGCGTGAAATCCGTTAAGGTACCACTAAATGATGTTCATTTTTACTTTTGTTTTTGTGTGTTTATTTCTTCTTGGTGTTCTTCTTCTTCTTCTTCTGAGAGTTATTGTTGTATTCGTCGGTGTAGTCGTGTGAACCTATTTTTTATTATTTTTCTTTGGAGAAGTGGGTACAAGTCGTTCATTATTTCAAGTAGTTCGGTTGTATTATTTGTATATTCTCATGATATTTTAAGGGGGTCTATACTGCCGTATGTGTTTTCATTAAAGTCTTTAAATCTTTCATATGATACCATGTATGACTCGGGAATATCTTTTATTTTATTTTCTATACCTTGTAGGAGTTCTTCTGTCGACATATTGTAAGTAGGGCTAACAGACCTAGGTTTTTTCAGTCTTTTGGTTTCAGCGATAGGTCTGGAGCTTCTCTGAGAGCTAGCCGGGTCATTTTCTTCTGTTAAAATTATGTCGTCATTGTCGTTCAGTCTTTTAAGAGATTTTATGTTTTCGGTTGTAGAGTTTTATTCTTTTGTATTATTTGCTGTTAATGTAGGCTGTATTTGAACGCGTGGTTGGGGTTGCTGTTGTTGGAGTGGGCTAATAGTTGTGGGATTTTCTTTTGAGTTTTGTGGTAATACTTGTTTTGGTTGTTGTGGTTGCTGTTCATTTGTTATTGGTGTTTGTGGGACTGGTTGGAGTTGCTGTAGTTGGGAGACGCTACTGTCTCTTGATGTTTGGGGAGATTGGGAAAGTGTTGTGCTTCTTTGAGACTGGTTTTGAGACTGTTGCGATATGTTGTTTTCTTGTGTTTGATTTGACATTTTTTCGTTTTGACATTGTGCTGCAGTGCGTCCCAGTTTTTTGCAGTTGTAGCAGGTGGGTGTGTCTCCTGTGAGCAATATTCTATATTCTGTGTTGTCGTATATTATAAGTAAGGATTGTGGTACTAATGTGTTTTCTTTATCTGCAATATAAACATGTCGCCTGAAACTCAGTATATGTGCGTATTCGTTTTCTTGTATACCAGCCCTAAGGAAGGTGATGGGTGAAATCAAGCTGAGGTTTTCTTGTTTTAGTGCTGCTTCAATAATTTGGTGGGGGATAGAAGGACATACATTGGATATGACGATTCTTTTAGTTGGTGTAATTAGACGTCTAATTTCTATAATTCTATTTTCGACCTCTATCTGTCTGTGTTCTTTAATAAGGTTTTCGACTATTTGTTTAGATGACAGGTAGATGCATATGCGATTATATGATATACGGGAAGCAAATATTATATTTTTTGGTTCTACTATATTACCTATGGCTACAATGTATGATTTGAGTTGAATATCATTTATTGCGTTTATTATTATTGCTTGTTCTTTAGATGGAAACATTTGTTTTTTTGTATTATTTAGGTTATATTTTGTTTTGTCGGCAAAGCTGGTTGAGTGGTTTGTAGGTCGTGTAATATCTTGTTCTGTAAGGACATGATTATTTTTTTCTTTTTATTTGCCTGTATTATCAGCATAGTAATTTTGTTGCTTTCGGATAATACGTGTCGCTATTGGAGTCTGATGACGTGTCTGATATTATTTAGGTGGTGGATTTTTAGGTTGGAGGGATATTATTAGGGTTGGGTTATGGTTGTAGGGGTTGGATTGAGTTTATGATAGGTGGCATGATAGGTTTACTGGTTATTAAGTTGTAATTAATTAAATTAAACTTAGTACCTTGGTTTTTAGTTGTCAACTGTCACTGTCACAATTTACGGTTGCACTGTTCAAGGGCGAAAGTCAACTGGTATGTATTTTACAGGTACCTATTTAAGTACTTATCAGATGTCTCTTTCCGACTTAAAACTGTGAATTATCATTTATTTATAATTTTTATTGGTTTATTATTTGAATTTGTATGTTATATTTTGCTTTCATGTTAAGTTTATAACGTTCAACATGTATATACAAGGCAAAGTTAACAAACCCTCAGTCCTAAAAATATCTTTACAAGATAATAGTTTGTTCAATAAAAATAAATTTCTAATGGCGTGTTTTTATAATTTAAAGTCATGTAATGCAGAAGGCGAATTACCCCAAAATTTAATCCCTTATCACAGAATCGAATAGAATTTAGCAAAATAAAAAACATTGGTTACATAAATAGTACACATAAGTCTTATCTTTTTGATTATATAATATAATGATGATAAGGTGTTACAACTCGAGTCAGTATGCGTATGAGTATCACATTTCAAGTTTTCATGGATGTTAAGCCCTAAGATTTTTACACTCATTACTTTGGGTAGTAATTTACCATCAACAGTCAACAAATATAATTTCATCCTTCTTGATATTTGAGAAGCTAATATATGCAGATTTTTTAACACTGAGTGCAAGATTCAGAGATGCAAACCAAGACGATAAGGTAGCTACCATATTTGGTAATTCAAAAATACAAACTAAAGATAGGAGGAAAACATTCGCTGCTCCATTTGAAATACATAGTAAAGCGGTAAAATTGTATACAAATTTACGAATATATTTAGGTTTATTATATTAAATAGATAGTGTTTTAGTATTAGTCTAATACTTTTAAGTAGTATTAAATGTGTTAATAGTGTATATAGTAGTGTTTAGTTAGTATATGTGAAGATTAGAAATGGAACAATGACGAGACAATGCAAAAGATATTATTCAGTGCCACAGTGTAATAATTATAAAACGGTTGATATCAGTATACACTCCTTCCCTAAAGATTCATTGATCCATTATTATAAAAAAATTGGGCAATTGTTCTCCGAACCTGTCTCAAAGGCAATGTCTGTTTATTCAGGATTACTTTCGGGCTACTGATTTTTATCCAAGTAAGTTGGAATGTCTTTATTTTTACATGAATTCGTGAATATCATTGATTTAAGTTCACCCATATACATGGACGGCGCTGGCTCAAAATATTTAGATGTGCCAGATCTGGACCAATAATTTTAAGGGTGGGTCAATATAAAATAATAAATTAAGTTAGAAATTTTTTTTTATTTTTTTCTTTAGGTATATTACAATATGCATATTTATGCAAAAAAAAACAACTTAACGAAAGTTTCTTATTTAAATAAGAAACAAAATTACAGTGATCAGTGATTTCTATTTTAATTCTACAAGTATTTTCATGGGCTTCAGCGAATTTATTGATTAGAACGTCAAAATCATTTATTTTTCTATTGTTTTTAAAGCTAAATTACGTTCATTGTCTGATCTATTATCAATCGTCTCATACCAGAAAATACACGAAGCTGTTGAAACTGGAATTACAATTTACAAATTTCATTGAAGGCCCTTTGTATTTAATAATAATAATAATATTTTATTTATTCCCTACGAAAATATTTTACATTTTATGGGAAGCGTCACAATTGTAGATTAAACAAAATTAAAATAACAGTATTAATACAATAGTATGGGAATATATACATAAATATATATCACAATATGAGAACTAATTTAAATTATTAACAGTATTATAAATACAAAGTATCACAGTAAGAAATAGTGTCGTAATATAAGCGTGGCTTTAGAATATCAGCAGTATTAAAAATTATCACAATATGAGATAGATGTATTAAAAGGTATCACAGTATGAATAATATTCATTTAGATTATAAAAGCAGATATTGAGAAGCATATTTTTAAATTTATTTAATGTTTTAAAATTTTTGGCACAGTTTGATCTACAAAAAGGAGTTCCAAATTCATTTTTCATTCTTGTGTCCTACTCATGGTGGTCTTTATTAGACATTGAAAAATAAATTTACCTATTTCATATAAAAAAGACAAGGCAAAGTTAGTATGGCCAGATTTTTAAATATGTCTCTACAGGATTCTGTTCTCTTAGATCCAGTTAAATATCTTACTACTTTTTTTTGAGTTATGAATACTTTATCAGGAAATGTTGAGACGCCCCAAAAGATGATACTGTATCTCAGTAGTGACTCTACTTTTGCGCAGTAAAACGTCAGTAATTGGTTTAAAGTTAAAAATTGCTTTAGATGCCTAATTTGAAAACAGATTACATTTAATTTAGTAATGACAATTTCACACTGTTGTTTCCATTTAACATTCTCATCGAAAATTATCCCGAGTACTTTTGAGGACTCTTCTTGTTTCAAATTATTATTTCCAATTATCAAGTTAACATTAAAAATGTTTATAGCTTGATGATTATGAAAATGAATATAGTTTGTTTTTGAGTTATTTAAATGGAGTATATTTTCATTACACCAGAAATGTTTTCATTGCATCTTTGTTCTAGAGATACATTATTTTTATCTGAAATAACTAACGTCGTATCATCTGCATACTGAGTGATTATAGTGCCACTGCTAAAAATGAAATTCAGATAGTTAATATAAATAATGAATAAAATAGGCGCTAAGACACTGCCCTGCGGCGCCCCAACATTGCTGACCAGGGGTGCCGAGTTTGTGACGAAATTATTATTTTTAATGCACACATAATGTCGTCATTTACTGAGAAAGCTTCGTATCTATTTCAGAGGCGCACCTCTTATGCCAATATTTTATAATTTGGCCATAAGCCTGTCGTTGTTGATGCTTGCATGCTTGCTTGCAAAAGCTTTACTTAGATCGCAGAAGATTGCCACTGGAAATTCTCCACGATCCAAGAAAGTAACAATGTTTTTAAACATGTGATGAATTGCATCGGTAGTTGATAAATTTGACCTAAAACCAAATTGATTTCCGTGAATTATTTTATGTTTTCTAATAAAAGATTCTGCCCGCCTCTGTGGCTCAGTGGTTTAGACTACTAGGCTCTGACCCAGAGGTCCCGGGTTCGATTCCCGGACTGGGCTGGCATTATATCGGTGTTTGTGATTGACTACAACGCAGACACCTCCATACTTATCACCAATCGGTGTCTGTGATGACTACACGCAGACACCTTCATCTTCACCATCACCAATCGGTATCTGTGATGACTACACGCAGACACCTCCATCTTCATCATCACCAATCGGTGTCTGTGATGACTACACGCAGACACCTCCATCTTCATCATCACCAATCGGTGTCTGTGATGACTACACGCAGACACCTCCATCTTCATCATCACCAATCGGTGTCTGTGATGACTACACGCAGACACCTCCATCCTCATATCACCCATCACCCCGGCTAATAACCAAGCAGTTGAAGCCGTATCATTAATAAAAAAAAAAAAAGATTCTAATCGTTCCAAATAACAATATTCATACAGTTTTGAGAATATTGAACCTATAGATACTGGCCTGTAATTATTTATGTCAGCTTTATCACCTTTCTTAAAAAATCGATATAATTTTATTAACCTTGATCGAGTTTGGAAAATGACCTTTCGCGAAGGATGTATTTATACAATAAGTTAAAGGTTTTACTTATGTAGTTGCTACATGTTTTATAAGAAAGCTGGGAACATCGTCTGGTCCAGAAGATCTTTTATTTTTTAACTTGTTTATTATTCTCAATAATTCATCTTCTGCAACTGGGGCAGCAAAAAAAAGTATTAAATTGAAGTGGTGTGTTACCTAGACTAGGTGATAGTGGAGCATTTCACAAATTATTTAAGACAGATAGAGGAGCGTCTCTGTAAAAGACATTGAAACTTTCTGCTACTTTTTCGGGATCGTCTATTTCAATGTTGTTGTGCTTCAGTGAAATTTTACCGGATTTTGATTTCTTGCCATTCACAGTATTTATAACGTTCCGTACTCCTCTTGAAATATTATCGGCATTCATAATCTTGCTCTGAAAGTAAGTTTTTTTAAGCATTAGATATAAGCAGAGAGTGTTGTTTTTTAGCTCTCGTATAGTGCTCATTAAGCACTGGATGATATTTCTTTAACTGAAAAAGAGATTTTAGGAGCTGACTGGAGTGTTGAATTTCATTATTGACCCATCCTATTTCAGGAATTTGCCTGATCTTTTTGAAGGGAAAATGCATTTGGAAGTAATAAATAAAAATTTTGTGAAAAGCCACAAAAGCGGTATCTGTATTTTTGCACTGATACACCTGATGCCAATTTTCGTTTTCCAAGACATTGTAGAATTCAATAATATTATGTTGGTCAAAAATTCTCCTTTAACAAAAACTATTATTTTCCAAATTAATAATATTAGTACTACATAGCATAGTATTGTGATCGGAAATAACGTTCTCAATAACTGTACTGTTTGTACTGAAATTTGTAAATATATGATCTAATTGATATTTACCACGAGTTGGTTGTTTTACGCTGTTTTTCAAATCATAGCTTAATGGGATATCGCGAAAGTGTTTATAATAAATGTTGTCTCTAATGGGGTCTACATTAAAGTCACCTTCGACAATAATTTTTACACTGGGTTTATATAAATAGTCCATAATTGTCGTTCATTTATCTAAGAAATAATTAAAATTGGTACCGGGTGACCTATAACAGAGTAAGAGGTGTTTTCATTTGGTTTCCATTGTACACCACAAGTTTCTATGATTTTCTCTTCGTTAAAGGCATCTAGATCAATAGAAACTGCCTAGATGTTCTTCTTTGCCCAGATGCCAACACCGCCGCCTTTAGAGACTGATCTGCAAAAGCTGGCCACTGAGTCGAAGTTTGTAAATTTACAAGATTTATGTTGTTATTATGCCTCCATGTTTCTGTGAAGCAAATCAACTGGAGATCTTGGAACTTATTTAGGTATTCAGTAGCGATAAAATTAACGTTTTTTTCAGTTAGTGCTTGGCAGCTCAATATTAAAAAATCTTGTTTACTATTTGGACTGGATTTGAGTCCATTTGTCACTGCGATATTGGTGTTATTTTCCTCAAGTGTAAAAAACGATTGAAACAAGCATCTGCGGGCCTCTGGTTTCATCGCTTCTTAAAAATTAGTAGCGTAGACAGTAACCTTGAATGACGAATAGTATTGAGGGATTTTTGCTGATAATTTTTCAGCTTGCACCTCTGGAAACTTATTATTGAGAAATGTTTTAATATTTTTGCCTAGACCAAATAAATGTAAGCGCTTTGTTTATTCCTTTTATTTTATTTAGTAGGAATTCTTGATCTGCTACAAATATCTATAAATATGAATAATACTAAGCTTAGTGTAAAACAATTTCACATAAAATGATTATTTTCCTTACAATTGGTCTGATTTTTATATTTATTTTATATATTTATATTAATTTATTTCTTCACGTTTTTGACAAATTATTTTTTATTATCTTCATATTATTTCCTTCGCGACGGACGCCAACTTTACAATTTTATTTTATTTGAATTTGAGTCGACGTCGTCAACACTCCCTCCTGGTAATTTTGAATCTTTAGGTTTAAAATTACCACAACTTTTCTTTACATCCAGCTTGGCAATTTTAGCTACTGGTCTCTCGAGTATTCCATTTTTTGTTTCTATCGGTATTTCTCCGAAAGGATTTTTACCATTTGATGTTCCTAATAAGAAATGGTTTGGAGTAAGAGCCTCTTCATTTTCTTCCTCTAATGGTACATATGTTAATGGTCGTGAATTTACCACTTTTTCCACTAAAATTCGTGCTCGTCGGTCATCCTCTGCTTCTATTTTCTTATTGTGGTCACCCAGTTGAAAATTGTCATCTTTTTTACATTCACAAATATGATACTGTAGACATTCTGAAGTCGATTCATCAAATGTATTTTTTCCATAAACTGTCCAACCCAAACGAGTTTTAGCTGCTACGGGTTCATTTTGTGCACCTTCACGACACTTGAGTGGTAATGATAATTTTATGTTGTCCAATCCAATTAAAATTTGAGGTTTTTCATTCTTGAAGGAGTAAATTGGGAGACCGTTCAGGTGTGCATACTTTGCCTGTAACTCTTGTGAAATTACAGTTTGTGTTGGTAAATCGAGGGTTTTTACTGTGCGAACATTTAAAATTCTGTACTGATTATTTGCATTTTCAACACCAGAAATTTTAAACGATACTTTCTTTGAATTATTTTCTATTCTATGTGTATTTGCAGTCCATTTTAAACATAACGGTTCCCCTTCACCTTTTAAGTGTAGTTGTTCGGCAAGACTATTCTCCATTAATGTTAAAGATGAGCCTTCGTCAAAAAATGCGAATGTATTTATTTTCTTATTTTCTGAGTAGACTGTAACAGGTAGTATTCTAAATAAAATGGATTTACTTGTGATTTGGTGGACGTGACAACTATTTTCGTTTCTTGTTTCATATGTACCCAAACATGTTCGGCAGAGATTAAATTGTTTTATTGCATTCCATTTTTCGCTTCGTGATAAACCAATGAACGTTTTACAGGTTTGAATAGACGGACACGTATCTTTACAAATCCAGCAACTCCTCTTTTTGTCTTCATGTACATAGCTTTTAAATTGTTGAATGTTTGTTGGATTTTTGTTTTCAGTACGTGAATGAGTTTGAACTTCTCCTTCTCTGGTCCATCTTTTCTGGTTCTTTGTTTCTCTTTCATATGATTCCGTATAAATTCCGGTTACTTCATTTGCTGCCTGTGCTATTTCAAATAACCAAGTACCGAATATTTTAATTGTTCCAGTTTGTTGAAGTTTCTGTTTATACAATGCCCAATCCAATTTTAATTGTATAGGTAAACGATTAATTAATTCTCGTAAAAGTGATGGATTACACATGTGTTCATGCATACCAGATGCTTCTATATGTAACAAGTCTAAGTCAGCACTTTATAGTTCATGCAATGATTAAGTAAGTAGGTCAGCTATTGTTTATTTGTGACACTTATTTTGCTGACTTAGGACTTTTACAAATATATATAAGTGGTAATATGTAAGGAAGTAAGTAAGTAAATACAGTAGAGTATAGTAAGCTGTAGAGGACGTATCATTGATTAAGAGTTAAATAAAGAAAGTAAGTAGTCAACGAAATCAGTCGTTTTATTTCTGCTGACTCCCAGTCTCGACAGGACCCTCTTTTATAATGTACCCTCGTTTAAGGAGGTTACATATAGTAGCACATAAATTTTGTACTAATAAGGCGAATGTGACAAGTGTTTCAAATTTTTCTGATTTAATAGGTGGTTCAGAACGAATCTTCCTTATCAGATTTTCTATGATAAATTCTGGACGTCCAAATAGCGTTTTAAGGATGAAGATTATTTTTGGAACATTTTCTGGTATAAGTAGTTGCCATTTTACTGCTTCATGTGCTTTACCGCGAAGGCATTTTTGTAAACGAATTAAGTTTTCATCGTTGGTAAATCCACACGTTGCAGTAGATTTTTCAAAATTACTAATAAAAAGCGGCAAAATTTCAGGGTTTTAAAGATTCAGGTTAGGTGAATGTTATAGAATTGTTAACCCACTTTTGAGTATCTTCTTGGCGATTTTTTTCTGACGGCGGGTGATTTTCATTATCAATGATACTAGCTTCGCTTTCGTTTTCGCTCAAATCCATCAAAATTTCATATTTTTTTGCTAGGTATTCTTCTTGAACTTCGAGGCGTTTCTCTTGAATACGTCGTTGTTCTTCTAGGCGTTCCAGCTCCAATTTCATTCTTCTGCAACTTGATTTTCTTAATATTTCAGATGCTGTGTTGTGATTTTCTCTCTTTCCAAATTAAGAAGTCATTTCACATTCTTTGCATTTTCTTTTAGCGCTTAAATTGTCTAAAGAAGCACCAAAACACGAGTAATGAAAATATAATTTACAGCTAATACACTGAATAATTTCGCCAGTAATTGAAGAGGAACATAGATGACATTTTTAAAAATTCTTATTTGATTTTTCTTCGCATTTACTACATTTCCAGTCTTGATCTTGAACATCAGATGTAACGCCTCCACATATGAAGTGAAACCAGGCATCGCATTCATCGCATTGTACTATATCCAAATTGTCTGTCTGATTACATAGTAGACAATTTGATTTGTGCGGATTTTTATTGCCTTATCGTTTTGAGCTCATCTTGTATATTCAATTATATGTGTAGTATTGAGAAATGTTTTAATATTTTTGCCTAGACCAAATAAATGTAAGCGCTTTGTTTATTCCTTTTATTTTATTTAGTAGGAATTCTTGATCTGCTACAAATATCTATAAATATGAATAATACTAAGCTTAGTGTAAAACAATTTCACATAAAATGATTATTTTCCTTACAATTGGTCTGATTTTTATATTTATTTTATATATTTATATTAATTTATTTCTTCACGTTTTTGACAAATTATTTTTTATTATCTTCATATTTTTTCCTTCGCGACGGACGACAACTTTACAATTTTATTTTATTTGAATTTGAGTCGACGTCGTCAACTCTTATATTTTAAATAATTGACTACTTCGGCTTCGATCGTTTCGGGATGTAGTCTATATACATGTATATACAGTTTTGACTGTTTTAGTTTATCTCCAACATAGGCACATTTCTGTTCCGCTGTGGTTTATTTACTATAGGTGATTTGATTGTATTCCTGTTATTTGTTTTTATACTGTTGGAAATTGGTAATTGTATTTTGTTAGAATCGTTTGTCGTGTTTGTAACTTCATTTTGTAAAGCTTCTGGTTTACTAATTATATTTGATATGTTTGGAGCTGGTACGGTAGTTTTTTACCAGTCGGTAAGTCGATATTTTTAGTCTTCTTATTACCATTTATTTGTTTAGAGTTTTGATTACTTTCTTTAGATGGCGTGGGTGGGTTTATTTTGTTATTCATGATATCCTTATTAAGTATATTTAATTGATATGTTAAAATTTTTATTGTATTTCTTTGACATAATATCAAATCGTCTTTTTGTTTTAACATTTCTTTTAAATGATACAGCTCACTTACATTTTTATTATCATTTATGCTTGAGAAAGATATTTTAGAGTCTTTGACGCTGTCAATGTCTGGCGAATGGATTACGACCTCGTCACAACAATTTGTAACATTTTCACTATTTACTGGGGCACTTTGCTGTATTAACACAACTGGTATGCGAAACAGTATTACAATTTATGCACTTAGGGCCAGTAATTGTTGTTTTGTGGCACCTTTTGCACAAATTCTTATCGTTTTTTTTTTCTCGTTTTTTGCTAACACGTTTTTACCAACCGCCATCTTAACTCTTCATGACTTCAACAAATTTAAATACATTCGAAATTATTGTGGGCCATGGCCCACCCTGGCCCCTCCCTGGCGCCGTCCCTGCCCATATGTATGTATGAAAATTGGGGTTGTGCCATCACAGAAAATCCCCATTAGAAGATTTGATGAACCAAAACCATCAACCAGTTCTAAACGATGATTAGAACCAAAGAAAGAAGTGAAAAAGAGTATTATTGTAGTCATATATTTGTTTTAAAGTTTATGTAAACAATATATATTTTTATTGTTTTTAGAGAATTTCAAAATCAGCCTCTAGATGTTTTGGGTGCAGAAGAGTTGGAAGAAGAAATAATAGTAACTCAAGAATTCGTTGAAGATATTCGACAGCCAGTTGCTAAAACTAGTAGCTGTAGATAAAACAGTGTATGTTGACAAAAGTATACAAGTTAACACTATTCAGAAATCAGTGATAAACACTTTGAAGCTGTTTCCAACTTTGAATGTCAATAGTATAGAAAAGAAAATTTGTATTATTTAAACTGAATATACTCAAAAATATCACTTAACTCAATAGTAACTTTCTCCATAATTTCACAAAATGTGTAGATGTTTACAATTCGAAACAAGAACTACGAATGTTCAAAACTCAGCAACAACAGCAATAATATCGGATTAGTACGGTAAATAACCAGTTGTTTATTCGAAAAACCTCTACATACCGACCTACGAAATACTCCAACTCAACAACCAATGCAATTATATCGGATTAGAACGGTTAATTATGTACATGCAGCTATGACAGATAGTGTGTTTTCCTCGTATTTATTCCATTTTACCACTGTCCGACCTGCCACCTACATTCGGTTTTTTCCCAATAGCTAACTCATACTTAAGTGACAAGAATCCAGCTTTAACCACTTGGGAGGAGGGAGCGAAGAGGCGAGAGTACCACATGGCGCGCGAAGTCGACATCGGGACCCATGCGTACCTAACAAACCAAACCAACCAACAAACTTTTGCCGTTATACTAGCTTTTAGTGGAATTC
Source organism: Poecilus cupreus (assembly GCA_963942605.1). Taxonomy (NCBI): domain Eukaryota; kingdom Metazoa; phylum Arthropoda; class Insecta; order Coleoptera; family Carabidae; genus Poecilus; species Poecilus cupreus. The sequence goes on along the minus strand of OZ012715.1, from coordinate 36,586,342 downwards.
AATTAAAGATTAGCTCGATTTGCTCGCATTTTTAATAAAATATTTTAGGTTAACCTTAAAATATTGCTAAAATATTTAAATAAATCTAATTTACTGCGCACTTGATAACACTTTAATGTAAAAAAAATATTTCAACGTACACTATAATCAGAGGTTCTCAACAATTTTTTACAATGTGCACTAAAACACATGGCTAGTGTTAGTAGATATATATATATATATATATATATATATATATATATATATATATATATATATTTAACTTAAAGTTAAACTGATTCAAACTTTACGTTTTTTTTTTACGGGTGGTCTTAAGTAACGTAAGAAATAGATAACTGCATTATGAACACATTTACTGAAAACCATTAGCTCAAAACGAAAAGTTGGAATCAGTTTCACTTTAAGTTAAAATTAGGTACGTGAAATTTTATTCAATGTGCATGTCTTAGGACAACAATTTGATAATTCTGCATTGGCGCAATGGTATTGACATGAATGTGAGAAGTTAAGTTTTAAAAATAAATCCAGGACGGCAATATTGTTTTCTAACTGACATTTTAAAACAAATAATGAGAAATGACCGGTAATACGAACAACAAGAAAACAAGATTAACCCTACACAATACTAAGGGTGAATATAATTTATTGACCAGCAAAAAAAGCTGCTGACTGAGCTTTAATAATTATGGTATAAGCCTGAAACATAATACTGAACTGTACCCCGCAACATAATATGAGCAACGTAGACTTCTGCAGAGAGATACTTTACTCTAGTAATTTTATATAAAATCTTCTTTATATCCCATTGAGGCACTTTACTCTAGTGATTTTATATAAAAGCTTGCTGACTGGGTACTCAGAGTAGACCGACCAGCTCGAAAATTCATATTTTATACATGCCACTGTAACATTTAAACATCGTAGCCTTTTTCGGAGATATACTATACTCTAGTTATTTTAAATATAAGCGTGCTGACTGGGTATTTGGGGAGGATTGACCAGCTCGAGAATTCATATTTTGGTTCAATATGATCTGATGCAAGCCACTGTAACGTATAAACATCCTAGCCTTCTCCAGAGAGACACCTTAGTCTAGTGATTTTATATAAAAACTTGCTGAATGGGAACTCGGGGTGGATCTACCAGCTCGAGAATTCATATTCCAGTTCAATATGACTTTCGTTTCGTTTCTCGCTTCCATGTCAGTACATTGGCAAAGCAAAGCTGGTCACTTCGTTCCTCTCTTCCATCTCAGTATATTACCGTAGAAAACTTTTCACTAAGTTCCTCACTTCCTTGGGCCATACCCTCAATAATCATTTCATAGTGGTCTCTTTAGTCCAGCTGGGCCTTTTCTTTGGCGAATACTTTTTCGGCGAACATAGAGATAATATTTTCGTCTTCTAGGAACTCGATGACTTTTTCTTGGACGAAGGTAGCAATGTTACTCACATTGCGAGTACTACTCTTTATTTATTTATTTTTTTATTTAATAGCACAACTCAAGAAGAAAAGGAGATCAAATAGCAGGATTAGTGTAAAGGGTATAGCCGGATAAGCATACAAAATCTGCCCCCAGTGATTTTTAAAAATCCATATGGCTGATCGATTTCTAGTTAAAAATAAAAATTTTCCTGAAAATTTCAGCTTTTAAATCTAAAGAGTTACGTCATAATTAAAGAATACGTTTTTTCAGTTTTTATTTTATTGGAACTATTCCACTGAATATTTTTTAACAAGAATTTTTTTAGTAAGAATAATCAATAAGGGACGTTAACACGTAATTTTATTTGAAAGTTTTCTAATTAAAAACCCTACAAAAATAATTGTTTTATTATTAACAATATTTTTAGATAAAACGTCACACTTAGTTGTCTTTATTTTATGGCTAATACTAAATTGTAAATTTTTAAATTTTCAAATCTAAGTTCTGCGTTATAAAGCATGCAAAATTAATATTGTTTGCTGATTTAAATACAGAATTGTACGCTCTGCAATATTTATTTAAAACAATTTCTTCCAAAATAATTTGGGGAGCAATGCGCAGGAAAAAACTGATTTTTTATGTTAAACGGTATAGTATTAAACGTACTGATTACGGAACAAGAATTAAAATTGAAATTCCTATACATCAGGGAACTTTAATTACTAAATAAACATTTAAAATAACATCATTACGTAAAGTTAAACTTTCATGATGCACACATTAGTTATTAGTTAGTTACAACGTAATATTTAATATTGGTGGCGAAACGTTGGTTGTTGACGCAATAATATATTTTATTATTTGACTGTATTCCTGCTTATTTATCGACCCTTCTCATTACATCGTACAGTCGCTTATTTCTACTTTTCATTTAATATTAAAACTACCTATTCAACCAGTTTCCCAAAAATATAGCGAACCCCAAAAACAAACTTTCAATTTCTTTTCTCTATGCTGTATTGTTTAAAAGTTGTTTAGGCGGAAGGTTATTTGGTGGAAACCTAAAATGTTAGCGAAGTGTTTTTGTATGCTCAACAGTTGTATTGTGTGTTGAATAAATACAAAAATGTTGCATCGTATTTGATTTCTTGGCGTTGAAACTTTCCTAACTGCGGCACTGCTAGGCCTTATCAAACTAGAAATATCTTTGATTAGTCGCCTGATTTAATCGCACGATTTATATCGTAGCGATTTGTGATATTTACTCATTACTTTATCGATGTACAGCTGCCTGCAAAAGTTTTCATAACTGCCCTTTCCACTTTATGATTTCTGCTCTACAGCCGACGTACGTAGTAACAACAAAGAATTGAAGATTTCCGGGAATAATTTAGTTTCAGGTTCTAGTTAAAATTTAAAATATTTTACTAGCTTATAAATTAGTTGTTTTCGCAAGAAATGTTAGTAGCTATATTCAATGATATAAAATATGTTTTATAACAAAACAAAAAAATGATATTCCTTTTCCTCGTCTTGAGAAGAGCCTTTTGAAGTGATTTCTGAAGATTATATATATATATATATATATATATATATATATATATATATTTAAAAATTTTATTTACTAATTGTAACTCTAAAAATATCTAAATAGATAAGCCCAGTGAAACATAATAAACAATTACAATAAAACATGGTTTCAGTTGCGAAAAAAAAAAACATGAACTAATGAACACGTGTGATTTAGTTAGCAATATCATAGTGTAAATACTCAATATCAAAACTATGGTAACACTGACAAGCGTGGAGAGCAAAATAAGGTAGAGCTCGTGCACTATATTATTAAATCTCCTCTCATTACCAGCTCCGCCCTTTAATCCTTTCACTCACATTAACCAAACTAAAAAAAAATTTCATACACTCCATTAACGATATCTATCATCTAGTCGCATAATGAAAATAACTGGCTCCGCTGACTACACTGGCGCCAAACAAATCTAAGGATGGACCTAACTACAGAATCCACACAGACTACTAACAAAACAATTCCAAAACCCACATTCGCTAAAGTAATAAGCAAAGTTACCTTCCCCACAAAAGAACAAGATATTATATTTAACTCCGTAGATGGCACCAAAATTAAAGACTACACATATATTCAGTATTGGAAACATCGTTGACCCAAAAAATATTCTGTTTGCATCACGCACCGAATATGCATACTTAAAATCTAAAGCACTAGTAGATGAACTTGTACAAAAATACGAAATAAACATCCGCAGATTAGTGACCCTGTACAAAAGAAATATACTATCAAACGTTTGTCCGTCAATACCAGACTAAATAATTGAAAACTACTTAAAAACATTTGCTATAAAATTAGTCTCACCCATCAATTTTCTTAGGGTAAGAATACAAGTGAGCGAATATCAACACATATTCAGTTTTAGACGACAAGTATACATAGCACCTGAAGACGCTTAAAAAATCCCACAATACGGAAACATAAGAGTATAATATAATCCTAATCGAAGATATAATAACATGATGCATTTGTAAAAAGACAGACACAACAGTAATTAATGCAAAAACACTTCCACGACAGAAATTACTATTTTAACTCCACAAACAAATCCACACAAAAGATCGCTTTCAAATAAATCAGAAACAGAAACTGAGTTTAGCAAGATGGGAATAAAACGTCTGTACCAGGAGAGTTTACCTAAAAAGGATTTTATTCCCTTTACTGTTTTTGAAATCATTATTTTCTGAATTGCTTCGAATATTTTTTCCTTATTAGGATTAATTCCTTATTTTGATATTATGAAACCTAAGTATTCTGTTTGTTTTTAAAAATTCTTATTACTCTTTGAATTTTAAGATGTGCATCTTGTAATTTTGAAAATATTTTTTCTACATTTTGTAAATATTCTTCTACCGTGTTCCCAAACATTATTATGTCATCCAAATAAATTAGACAAATTTTATTAATATATACTGATAAGATTTCGTTCATCATTCTTTGGAACGTCGCGGGGGCATTAATTAGTCCGAAGGGCATACAGACGAATTCGTAATGTTTTGAAGTAGTAGAGAAGGCTGTTTTTAGTCTATATTTTTCTTCTATTAATATTTGATAGAAGACATCCAATAATGAATCAATATTTGACAGAGGGAATTTATCTTCAACCGTTTTCGAGTTTAATTTTCTAAAGTCTATTACTAATCTTGTTTTACGTTTTCTAGACGCGTCCATCTTTTTTTGAACAATCCATATAGGTGAATTATATGGACTTTTTGAATTTTGAATCACGCCTGATGTTAATAAATGTTGAACATGTTCCTCGGTATCTTTTTCATAGATTTGTGGGAGTCTATAATTTTTTTTGGAAAACCGGTGTATCGTCTGTTGTACGAATTTTATGAGTAGTTACGTTTGTAGCAGGATAATTCTTCGTCTGACTTTAGGACAAAATTTGAATATTTTTCTTTTAAATTTTGTATCTTTTGCTTTTGATTAATTTTTCAAGCGTTATAACTTTATTTTTAAAATCCATTAATGTATTCTAATATTTTTACGCCGAACAACATTTTTTTTTTTTTATTGGTTTATTTTAAGAGTCCTTCAACATCCAGGTTATTTGGACTCCGGAACAGTAATGTTTACAATACTATATATCTATTTGTAATTCTATTGACATAGTTTAAATTTTATTTAAAATAGTTATTTGTTTTAGAAAATTTAGTAAGTTGTTTGTATGTTCAGTGTTGTTGGATAGAGCCTCTTGAAGGATGTTTGGGATGTTGTGCTGTCGTCTTTTTTCATAATACTGCTCGCATTCTGTTAGTAGGTGTTCTACCGTTATGTTTGTATTGCACTTTTCGCATATTGGTTGTTATGTTCTTTGTAGGATGTGACCATGAGTCATGAGTGTGTGAACTAGGGTGGGTCGAAAATTTTAGATTTGAGACGGGTAGTGAAAAAATGATAGTTTTTGTGATTCTATGTAAGGGAGCGGCCGTGGTTTCGATCATGGGTTCACCCCCAACTCGCACAAATGCCTCAAAAATGGCCATTTTGGTAGTTTTTTCATATTTCATCCAATAGCTCATACTGTACATGTTATATGTGCGACTTTTTGGTCACAAATTACTCCTGGGTCCTCAACCTCTAGATAAGTTCATTGGGACCATCTTTTGATGTTAAACCGGTAGAGTTATTTCCCTCTGAAAATATTGATTTTTGGGGGTAAAAATACGAGGTGCTTGTTACAATGTTAAATAGGTAACAATTAGCTTCTAAACCACTCCATGTACTAATTCAGACTCTATACTGCACCGCAAGCGCATGAAGTTGGTTTTCGAGTGAAGAAATAATTTTGTTTTTGACGTTTATTTTCAACTATTTACCTCAAATTGGCGAAAAATCACGAGACTCTTATTAAAGTGATTAATAGTGATGATTGGCTTCTAAGCCACTCATTGTATACATTTAGAATTTAAACTGCACTGCAAGCTTATGTAGTTGACTTTCGACCGAAAGAAAACTTTGTTTTTGACGTTTACTTTCGACTTTTTGGCTTAAATCTTCGAAAATGTCGAGATGATTATTGCTGTGATAAATTGCTTAATTGTGAATTTAAAAACCACTCTTAACTTCATTATTAGCTCATTAAACTGAATTCCGACCGAAAACTTTTGTTTAAGCCTATTTTTTTATTTTACAGGGAGTGGTTTAGAAGCTAAATGTTACCTATTTATCATTGTAACAAGCACCTCGTATTTTTACCCCCAAAAATCAATATTTTCAGAGAGCAATACCTCTACCGGTTTATCATCACAAGATGGTCCCAATGGACTTTATCTAAAGGTTGAGAACCCAGGAGTAATTTGTGACCAAAAAGTCGCACATATAACATGTACAGTATGAGCTATTGGGTGAAATATGAAAAAACTAACAAAATGGCCATTTTTGAGGCATTTGTGCGAGCTGGGGGTGAACCCATGATCGAAACCACGGCCGCTCCCTTACATAGAATCACAAAAACTATCATTTTTTCACTACCCGTCTCAAATCTAAAATTTTCGACCCACCCTAGTGTGCACTCACAAAAATATCTTCTTGTTGATAGAAAATGAATATATTTTAAATTTTGTTTTTAAAAATAATAAAAGGAGGTCTTTTAATTTTAAACAAAACTTTTATATTTAAAACGATATCATTTTGAATTAAAACTACTCCTATTCAATCTACTCCGTCTCCATAATGAGTCTCAGCTGAATACTTTGATATATTCCTTCAAAACAAAATTAATTTTCATTCAAGAATATTTATTAAAACAACAAAAGTTTTCAATAAACGCAATCGGATTGGCACTATTCAAATCAATTTTTCTCTTCATTTAAGAAGAGAATCTGTTTGTTCTAAGAAAACATTTTTATCAATGTGGCCTATTCGTAGTCTTGTTAAGAGCTACTTGATGTCTTCTTTGATCTGTCGCAGTTTGTTGTTGACTACATTTTTCCATTCTTCTTTCCATTTTAATTTGTTTTCTGTTTTCAAGAATTTTAATAAATCGGCTTTCTTTGCTTCTTTATCAACTTCTTCATTGCCAGATATTCCGGAGTGGGACCGACCCATAGGAATGTTATATGGATGTCTTGTTTGAGTTTATGGATGGTTTCGAGAGTTTTTTGTATTTTTGGTGGAGGGTAGCTGGATGTTTTTAGGGCTTGCAGGATGCTAAGTGAGTCTGTACAGATTATGTATCTGTGGTGCTTTTTAGTTCGTTCAATATATTCAACGGCTTTTGCTAAGTGAGTCTGTACAGATTATGTATCTCTTGTGCTTTTTAGTTCGTTCAATATATTCAACGGCTTTTGTTATGCTGTGTAATGCTGCAGTGAATATGCTTGCTATTTTCAGGAAATTAAATCTTTGTTTGTTTTCTGTTGTTAGGTATGCTGCTCCTCCTTTGTCGTTGTTTTTTGAAGCATCCGTTATATGAAGTCATAGTTGGAATATTTTATATGTATTAATTCTCGGAAAAATGCTTCTTATGAGTTCGTGGTTGGTGTCTTTTCATGGTGTTTTAGTAGTTCTAGATCAATGTGCGGAGGTTTTTTTTTTTCAGGGAGGGGTGGATAATTGCGGGTTTTTCTCCATTTCAGCGAGATTATGTGATTGGTTGCTGAATATTGTATGTATATAATTACGGAGTGGGATAGTGTATATAATGTTATGGTTTCATTGTTTTTAAAAATTTTTAATGTGATCAGCTATTTTTTATTGCAGATTCGGATAAAGCGTAATAAACCAAGTAGATTTTACGCTTTATCCGAATCTGCAATAAAAAATAGGTGTTCACATTTAAGATTTTAACTTAGCCTTCGCCCCGCCACCATGGGGTGGGGCGTAAATTTTTAACAGAATCAGATATCCCCATTCATACCTTCAAATTTTATTAGTTATTTACACAAGTTATTTCAAGAAGTCAAATTAAATGGACGACCTGATATATGCAGCTGTTAGCTTCGCATAGTATGCTACTAATAGGGCTCGTTCTAAAGGCTCCAATAGCTAGTCGTATTGCTTGCTGGTATATTGCATCTATTTGCTTGAGTAAGTATTGTTTACTTGTTGAATACATTATGCAGCCATAGTCAAGTGTAATAAGGCTTTAGTAAATTTTTGTGAGTGTTGTTTTATCTGCTCCCCAGTCTTGGTGAGATAGTTATTTCATCAGGCTTAGTCTTTGCTGGTATTCAACTTTTAGTTGTGTTATATGTTTTTTCCAATTTAGTTTTTTATCAAAGTAAATGCGTAGAAATTTACATGGTCAACCTAAGGGATTCGTTCATTGTTGAGTTTTAAGTATGGGTTTAAATGTGGTTTAGTAATAGTACAAAAATGTATTGCTTTTGTTTTTTTTTTGTGTTGAAAGTGAATCCTGTATTGTTCACCCACTCTTCAAGTTTGGATATGGTCGCATTTAAATGGTTTTGTATGGTTGTTATGTTTTCCCTCTGCATTAAATTATTAAGTGTTCTGCAAATAAAGAAAACTTTAAATTTTTGTCATAAAGTGTTTTATGTTATTTATCGCGGTCATGAATAATGTGGGGCTCATTATTGACCCTTGAGAAAAACCATTTTCTTGTATATGTTTTTCTGATATTGATTGTTTTGTTCTCACTCGAAATTTCCTGTTTATTAAGAAATTTTTAATATATGGAGTATGTTTCCGTTAAGTTTATATTTCTGGGCTGTTTTTAGTAGGTGGTATCGCCATGTATATGTATAATAATTTTGTATTTATATATACATATTCACAAAATAATTAATTTGAATAGTCTTCAGTGTTCGTGGTATCACTGTAGTCATTTAAATTTATTGGAAATTTTCCCTTACATCGTTGACTTTCAATTGACTGACATGGAACATTTAACTCACTTTCATTACTAATATTCAAACTAAAGTATTACAAAATTTATTATTGCACAAAACAGTGTAGATTGCTGCTTAACACTCTGTTTGCGCATTAACGCACACTTCGGAACAAGGACAGTATTTATACCTCCCTGGTACTTATGGAAAGGCTGGATGAACTTAAACAACCAATCACCAAATGGTTACTTTCTGTTCACGTGAATATTCCCACAACAGAGTTGGCATCTTCTCGCCGAATGAAGTATAGATGTTGTTTATTAAGTTTTCATGTCTCTATTTCGCAAGTAAGAGATATAAGTTGATTTCGAACTGATCGTTTTTGTCGGAATCCGCTTTGTTCGTTTATAATAATGTTTTTGCTTTCTAGGAACCACATAAGTCGTCGATTAACCACTTTCCTAGTACTTTAGATAGTATATTTGATAGAGCTATTGGTCTATAATTTTCGGTGTTTATTTTGTTTTTGTCTTGCTTTAGCATTGGTATAACATGCACCATTGATCCGGGGCCTGATTCTTGAAATTATTCGTATACGTAACTAGGGTTTTTTCGGGTGCGGATTGGATAACGGTATTCTTGAGGCGTCGCAAACGAATATTTCGTGCGCATTTACATCGCATGGGTATGAACCACTCGAAAGTGTCATTCGAACACGAAATTATATCTGTCACTCTTGTGTTTGGTGCAGATACGTATAATATCATATATTTTATTGCAAGAGAATAGTTGAATTGGAAGAGTTAATGTATTTAAACATAACAAATGTTTTGTAAGAAGTGAAAAGCGATATTTTGACAGAAAGTGTACGTTTTGGTACATTTATTGTATTAAATTAAAATGTAACGTACTTTCCACCACTGGTTCAATTTTTTAAAACTGCCGTTTAGAATAAAATATTTGTTACCTATTTTCTGTCCATCTTTAAAAGAAATATTTTGTCGATTTTCCGTTCTGTAATTTCAGATTTATTTTTTCCAAATTTAACTAATACCTAAAATTATAAAGAACTTTTGGGTTTGGGATGAGTTCTGAAAGTATTTTGTTCAGTATTTATGTTGCCGGTTCCTTTGTCATGTTTAATATTAAAATATACGTGAAATGTCAAAACAGTGACATTTAAACAAAACAATTTAAACTGAAACACTTCGATTTCATTGGCCGCGATGTGCTGCGTTCGTTTGATCGTGACAATGGTACACGCAAACTTCGACCAAAATTCGTTTGGTACTCAAGAATACCACCCATACGCATAGTGCTAGTCGTGCACGAAACATATCGTACGAATATTGTCGTATGCGAATAGTTTCGCATGATTTCCAGAATTAGGCCCCTGGAAATGTCTTTGTAGTCCATATATAGTTCTATAACTTTAGGAGATATGATTTTGCTTCTTCCGATAGTTGTTTAATTAGCATTGTTGTAATGTTGTCAGGTCCGGGAGTTGTGTTTATTTTTAGGTTGTTTATAGGAGAAGTGAGTTCGGATTCGCTGAAGACTTCTTTAATTTTCATCTTCGTTATCTTCTATATTTATTTTTTGCTTTTCAGCCTCATTTTTATTTTTGATAAATTTCGCGCTATATAATATATATATATATATATATATATATATATATATATATATATATATATATATATATATATATATATATTATATATATAATATTGGTCGGATGAGTTTTTTGCAACTGTTTTCGCTAGCTCATTTGCTATTTAAATTAGTTGTGTATTATAATCTTGACCTTTTCTTATTGTATTTGTTTCGCAATAGCATCTTGTACCTTTAATTTTCCGAATTTTATTCCAAACTTTAGTATCTGGTATAGTTTGTACGTACTGTTGCCATGATAATTTTTTACTGGTTTTGATTATTCTTCTTGCTTTTGCTCGACAGCGTTTGAAATTTATGAGATTTTCAGTTGTTCTATTGTTTTTATAGTTATATAGTGCTTGTTTTTGTTCTTTGGTTGCAATTTTGCATATATCGTGCCACCATGGTGTTACGACTTTTCTTGTAGCCTATTGCTGCTTCTGCGGCTGTTGTTATTTTAATACTAAAATTTTCTACCACTTCGTTTATTTCACTGGTGTTTTCTATTGCTTCGTAACTCTAATTTAAGTAGTACTAGTATAGTTTTCTATGTTCCATTTTTTCACGTAAGTTGTTGTTTGAGTCGGGGTTGTTTGGATATGTTTGATTTGAATTGGGAAGGTTTCTCTTTCATGGTGAGAGGAGAGGACATTCCGGGATAGACTGGGGTGATTTTTTGATGACAGAAGGATAGATCTATACTTGTATAAAGATACCGTTTCTGCTACAAAAATGATTTCGGGTTCCATCGTTGAGTAATATGTCAGGTGTGAATGCTTCTACTATTTTACCTTTTGTGTTTCTATTCTGTTCTCTTACAGGTTCTAGTACTTCGTCGAATGATGTGAACTGGCTTGGACTTTCATGTCTTGGTAACTTTCTCTCTCTTTTTGGTTTGTGTTACATGTACTGTTTCTGTCAGCTCTTTTTGTTCAGTTTGTCTAGTGTTTGATGTATTTAATTGGTTTTGTGTTTGCTCATCTGGTTCGGTGCCTTCTTCTGGTTTATCGGGTGCAGGTCTATTATTTCTATTGTTTTTATTTTCGTTGTTTTGATTTTCAATATGTGACTCTATTGCTGTTGTAGTTGGGCATTTTGCTGCCGGATGCCCTTATTCATTGCATTTATAGCATTTTATATTGTCTCCACTAAAGAATATTCTATAGCTGGTATCTTCGTGTGTGATTATAACACTGTCTGGTAGTTGTGGGCTATCCGGGGAGAGGAAAACTTGTCTCCTAAAGCTCAAAATGTGACTCTAGACTTCGTCTTGTATTCCGATTCTTAGAGAGTTTATGGATAAAACTATTATAACATTATGTTCAGTAAATATTTTTTTCTGAAACCTTCAGGAAAGTACCCACTTTCCTGACGCATTTGAGTCAGGAAAATAGATCATTACATAAGTCAGGTAAAGTACTTTCCTGACTAGTCTCCTAAAGCTCAAAATGTGACTCTAGACTTCGTCTTGTATTCCGATTCTTAGAGAGTTTATGGATAAAACTATTATAACATTATGTTCAGTAAATATTTTTTTCTGAAACCTTCAGGAAAGTACCCACTTTCCTGACGCATTTGAGTCAGGAAAATAGATCATTACATAAGTCAGGTAAAGTACTTTCCTGACTAGTCAGGTTAGGTTAGGTTAGGTGACTAGTCAGGTAAGTACTTTCCTGACTCAAATAAATAACAACAAAATTTTATAATATTTTTCATATCGGTCCTTTACACACTAAAATCAATTACTTTTGACACAAAAATATTTTTCTTATTAGTCGTTGTTTTCAACAGCTTTTGTTGTCACCTTGGATACGTAGTTTATCGCCAATATGATTCTCACCAAAAAATTTAAATATTTTGAATTATTCATAATTATTTATTAAATTAAAACGGTTTCAGAAAAAATAGTGTACATAATACGTCAGGAAAGTGTCTTTACTGGACTCAGCGTATTAAAATATTCGGCCTGACGGTCTCGTATTTCAAACAGCCGCTTCGTCTAGTAAAGTATCAGTTTCCTGACTTATTATGTAATATACTATTTTCTATGACAGAGTTTGGTATTGATGGGCATACATTAGAAATGACGATTCGTTGGGCAGGAGTTATTAGACTGCGTCGAGGTCTACGTATTATAATTGTATGGTGTCAGGTTTCAATTATTTTGTAGTGGTTCATAATTATATCTGTTGTCTTTATTCTTCAATAAGATGCAAATTCTATTGTTTGAAATTTTGGATTTCGAATGGATTTTTTTGCCGCCTACTAAGTTTCCTTTTGCTACGACGTAGTCCGCTATTTGTAATTCGTCAACTGCGTTCATCACTATGGCTTGATCTCTTTTTGGGATTTTTTCGTTTTTAGTTGTATTCGCATATGTAGTTTTTGGATTTGGTGTCTGAGAGGTGGATGGACGTGGTGTATTAATTTTATATTTGTTTTAATTACCCCTGTAGTCAGAAGTAATAAATTTTTATATTTGTCTTTTTTTGTCAAGATTAGGTTATATTCATGTTTGGCGTGTCTTGAGTAGACCGCACCTGTAAAGGTGTGATACTCTGCTAAAGTTTCTGTTTTTTGTTGATAGATGGATAGCGTTGTTTAACCCGGCAACGGGCAGGTGGGGTGTAGTAAACCCCAGTCACTTTATAATTGCCGACATTGTCTTACTAACGCCCGCACTCTATCGGCTGTCCAGGTACCTTCCACAAATATATTAAACTATGAATACGCAAAAGGATTCAGTCTCATTTCATCTGCGCGAAGAGTTACATCGAGTCAAAGTGTCCTAGGGTGTATTAAACCCCACCTGTCCATAAATGAAAGAGAAATCCCCTAAGTGTACGAATGTAAATGTTTTGAAATACCAAGATACATTATATTTATTTTTTTTTTAATTCTTGCATTTAATTAAATTTTTCTACTGTATTAGATGAGAATATTTGAAAATTTTAGGCTTGTCATTGGTGAGAGAACACATTGAAACCAGAAAAGATAATCCAAGACTAACTAGGGATTTTAAAAATTCAATAAATCGTATTTGCGAAGATGACACTGAACAACCACAACAAAAAAAAAAATCAAAGCAAGGTCGTTGCACAGAATGCCCTAGACCGAGAGATAGAAAAACAAAATACGTCTGCAATTCATGTGAAACATATTTATGCTTAGAGCACGCGCTAATTTTTTGTGAAAAATGCAGCACATTTGATTCATTGTAACTTTTTTTGTACCTGCAAGTAACCAGGTGATTATTATTTTAGGTGATAGGTTCACTTTCCATGTTTTAGAATATTATTTAGTTTTGTTTGTATTACTTTCCTTTATTATTTAACTTGTAATTATATGCCAATGGATTTTTTCAATAATTAAAAATGAGTGTTTACAATTATTATTTTTTTCTTAATAAAATAATTAAATAATTTTACCGTTTTTTACTTCCGCTGAGCCAGAAATTACTAAATTATCACTAAATATATTATTTATTAAAAAAAATAAGTTAATGCTTCATAATTATTTTTTTTAATGGGTTTTGTCACACCCCACCTTCCCTTACTTGTAATTTTTTTTCACCTACCCGCTGCCGGGTTAAATAAATGTGTTTTTATTAAAATAATTTTCAAGTGACTTTGGGGTTTAGTAGTGATATGGGTGGTAAGGGAATGCTCTATGTTACGAGAGGTAAGAGGTACAATTTTGATGGTTAGTGATAAGGGTAAATGAGGTAATTGATATAAATAATTAATAATTTCTCCGAAATACCTTGAAAATTCTATGCGAACTGTCGCTCAGCTGTAGTCGTTTTCAGGGTCAACGGTCAACTCTATTTTGAATTTTAATTTCAACACATTTTTTATATTTTACTTTCCCTGGAGCTATTTAAAGGTAACGAATTTATCAATAATTTTTAACATTCTTTGTTTAATAATGTTGGGAGATATTAAATTTATATCGGAGCCTGAATCAATTAATATAAGGTAAACATTAAATTTTATTAAGGGAATAGATTATAATATTGATGTCATTACGTATTTTGTTCTATCGTTTCTAAACCTTCCTCTAAAAAAGAATCGGTTCTGTTTTTCTGTCCCGCATTCTTCGATATTCTGTTTGTCAATATCAGTATAGTCATCTAGAATTTCAGTATTAAAGTTTTGTTTGATTGTTGTTATTGTTATAGGTTAGGTACTAAGTGTCTATATTGACATAGGTTGTAGTTGGAATTTATGTGTCTCAATGTACAAGATTTTGACTTTTAAATCTATTTGGTCCTGGAGTTGGTTGGGCGTAAACATTGATGTGTTTTGAATTGAAGTATTGACCGGTGAATTGTTTAGGTGGCGGATTAAATTAAAAATTTAGATTTTTTGAGGTGTTTGCGTTTTGTTTGTTATCATTTTGTGGCATTGGACTGTTATGTAAATATTTAGCGCAGCTAAACTTATATTTTAATAGCAAATCACATTGTTCGAGTGTTGAAAGTTGTTTCACAAGATCATTTCAGGTGGTTAATAATGAGATAAATTTGTTAACAATTGCTTTTTGGTTTTCTTGAATAATAGCAGTTTTCTGATCTAAATTTTTTGCAAGTATTTTTGACTTATACATTTCTTTATCTAGTATTAATTTTATTATAATATCTGTATTTTGTTTATATTTAATTTCAAATAATTCTTCTAACAATGTCGCGGACGATGTTTTGTCTGAGAAATTTAATAATTAATCTATTCTTAACTAGAATAAAAGCATACATTTTTTGTGCTGCTGCCAATTGTAAGGTGTTTAAGATGGCGTGTGCGCCATCTACAGTTTAAATAAAATTATTAAGCGTTGTTATGTCCCCTTCGTATGTTGCGGTTGGCATCATATTGTTTGAATTACTAAAATTCTATTATATAGTTTTGAACATTATTGATGAATTCGTCACTTTCAGAATCTGACATAAATTTCGTACTCTTTATTACTAGTGCTAGCTAGAGAGTAGGTACATTGTGTATTATACAAAAATAGTACTTACAATAATAAACTTATAGCTAAGATTTTCATTGTAAGGAGTCATCTGGTGTTGTTTTCGAACTGCTTCTCGTGGCACGAATTATAATAATAATAATAATAATAAATTTCTTTATTGACAAAAAGTAGTTAAAGGCGAGGTTCAGCCAAGGCTGTTCTTCCACCTAACCATACAAAATATAAACATTACATAATATATAAACAGTTTTATAAAAGTTTAAAGAAAACCAAAAGGTACACAACTAAGAAAAGTATAAATTTAAGAATGATCATATATGTAAAAATAAAGAAAGGAAAAAATAAATTGATTTGCCGATCTTACGAATCATAGAGAAAATATCGTGACGAATACACTTTTGATTTAAAACGAGCAAAACATGTTTTTAATATGTTTTCGGAAAGAAATCATAGACAAAGCCCTTAATGAATGAGGAATAGTATTATATAACGATGGTGCTAAATATGAGAAAGACAAGATAATAATAATAATAATGATTTATTTTCTGAGGATACAATACATCGTATATAGAAAACGTCACAAATAAAATATATAAACAGATATAAAATTTGAATAAATTACAAATTAAAAAATTCATTTAAATCATAGAAGTTGTAATCCAAAAGGAACAATTATAGACTTTTTTTAATTTTTTCGAGTTTGTCTGATTTAATGACATCGGGCAGTTTGTTAAAAATTTGTAAACCAATCCGGTTAGGAGATTTTTTTACATTTAACTTAGAAGTAGGAATGTATAAATTTTTTTTCTTGTGTTATGTTGATGCTACTCTGAAATCATGGTAAAAGATGTTTATTCTTAAAAATAAAATTGCTTATTTCCCAAACATAGATACAAGTTAAATTTAAAATATAAATTTTTTTTAAAAATATCTCTACAGGATGTTCTTTGACTGATCCCTGCGTTACACCTTAAAATTCTCTTCTGAGCTATAAAAACTTTGTAAGCAGCATTGGAAGCGCCCGAAAAGGAAATACCATAACGTGTGCGAGACTCAACGCAAGCAAAGTAAAAAATTAAGAGTTGATTAGTATTTAAATATTCTTTTAAATGTCGTATTTGGTAACAGGTCGAATTAAGTTTAATAATAAGATCGTCACAGTGAGGATTCCAGTTTAGGGTTAAGTTAATATTATTATTGTTATTGGAATTCATGTGAAAATGAAGAATTTTTGTTTTAGAATTATTTAAAAATAATTTATTTTCACTACACCACGAAGTTAGGAACTGAACGGTATGATTGAATTTG
This sequence comes from Poecilus cupreus, assembly GCA_963942605.1. Taxonomy (NCBI): domain Eukaryota; kingdom Metazoa; phylum Arthropoda; class Insecta; order Coleoptera; family Carabidae; genus Poecilus; species Poecilus cupreus. The sequence goes on along the minus strand of OZ012715.1, from coordinate 36,569,598 downwards.
TTAATTAAAATATCTTTATCCGGGTCCGAAATGATTATAGTATAATCATCGGCATACAAAATAGGAATGCAATCATCAGAAAGTACTGTACATAAATCATTTATATAAATAGTAAATAGAACTGGAGCAAGTACAGTTCCCTGTGGAAGACCTACACCAATTAATGCAAAATTAGACTGAACAAAATAATTAGTTGACTGCTTATTAGACTTGGTGTCTTTTTGATAAAAAAGTAGCAATCCAATTCAAAGCAACCCCTCGAACACCTACGCACTCCAGTTTAACTATCAAGCGGGAATGATCAACACAGTCAAAAGCTTTTCTTAAATCACATAATATACCAATTGGGTGTTCCCCATTATTTAGATTTTGAATAATATTATTATAGAAACAGTGTAAAGCATCGATAGTTGAACTATTTGTTCTAAATCCGAACTGATTATTATTAATAATACAGTTTTGGTTTAGAAAACAATCAAGTCTATACAAAAAACAGTATTCAAAAATCTTTGAAAACCCCGAGTTAAAGCTATAGGCCTGTAATTATCCAGACTTGTTTTTTCACCTTTTTTTGTAAACAGGAATTCGATGTAAAACTTGCCGGGAAAGTCCCGTTTTGAAAAGATAAATTTATAATATAAGTTAGAGGCTCAGCAATAATAATGAAATTCGGCACATTATCAGGCCCACTTGAATTTTTATTTTTTAGTTTGTGTAAAATTGTTTCAAATAATTATGTTTCAGTGAAAGGGTTCAAGAAAAGATTAGAGAAAAAATGATTACCATTTCTGTGCCCATTTGATGTGTTGACCACCGGAATGCGATTTAAGATGTTCAGGGGAGCTTCCTGAAAATGATCGTTGAACATATTTGCAACGATGTCAGGGTAATCAATGATTTCGTCATTATAAGATATTTTTAAACCCAGATCAGCTTTATTCTTTATCTTAGCGTTTATGATGTTCCAGGCGCTTTTTAACATGTTATCTGTGTTTATTATTTTATTATGGAAAAATTTTCGTTTTGTAGATGATGTCGGCAGACTATGTTCCATTTTGGCTTTCTTAAGGTAAGCTCTGGGAAACTATTTTTAGACGATATAATGATTTAAGATTGTTACTTGAATTGACAACATTTAGGTCAACCCAGTCTTTCTTATTACAGTATTTTGATGTTATTTTCTGCAATGAGAAATTATTATTAAAATGAAAATTGAAAATATTAAAGAAATATTCAAAACATGTTTCGCTTAGTAGTTGTTGAGAAAAATTATTAACCTTTGCATCGTTAAAAATTCTCCTAAAGCAGACTGCCTTATCCGTTTTGTGAGAATTAATTTTTACCAGTAAAGTATTATGATTTGATTAAAATTCTTCTGAACTGCTGCAATACAACTATTAATATTAGTAAAACAATGATCCAATCTATTGTTAACTATAGTGGGAGTGTTGAAAAGATTATATGTTGCTAAAATATCAAAAAAAAAAAAACATTAAATTCAATAACATCTCGAACAGGATCTAGGTTAAAATCTCCACATATTATAAGATCATGATAACCTTTATAGTTCTGCTCTAAGGCTAGAGTGATATTTTCACACAATATTTTGTAATTATAGCTTGGAGATCTGTAAACATTAATAATGAGAATTGGGTTCTGGGAATCAGGTTTCCACAAAATGGCACAGGGCTTCAAAATTTTTTCAATACATAAATTAGAAATATCAATAACATCGACATCTTTACAAATGATGGTATGGCACCAGATTCCCACCCCTAAACCTCTGAGTTGAGATCTACAAAAATTATAGAGACATGTATAATTACTAAAATGAAATGTATTTATATTAGTATGGTTGCTCCAAGTCTCAGTATGACATAAAAATTTTTAAAAGTTTATCTTTGTTATATACTCACAAAATATTAAGTTCATTTTATCAAATATCAACACGCTTGACAGTTTAAAATTAACAAATTTAAGTCAATATTGTCCATAATATTGTTTATTAAACAACTTTTTGTGAGGCCCTTAGGTGAGTTCCGCTGGGCCAAATGGACGGATCCAAGGCTTTATCCCGATTTGACTGAGACACTGTCTCCTTAAAGGAAAAATAATATATCGGATATCAGGGTGAAGTGTATACACATGAAGGGGCGCTGGTTAAAGATGTTGAACTGATGGAAGTGAGATTACCAATGACAGTCTTCATAGAAGTACGTTTATTTATCCTTGATTTGGTTGCAGGATTCGCTGAATTGTTCATGTCATCAGATATATTGGTTTTCACATCTTTCACATCAATTATGTTATTTTTTGTTGTTTCAGAAGGCATCTGGGTAATTTCTTTAGTCATTTGTTTATCAATTTTGACAGTATCTTGACTTTGTCTTGTTTGAGTTGCTTTTCCCGATATTGCAGGTGTTTGTTTGTTAGCAACATTTTTATTTATTTTTTCATTAGATGGCGGAGATGCTGTTTTAGCATTTAAATTAATAAATTAATCACTCTGACTTTGTATAATAAAATCTTTATTGTTGAGAACTTGTTTTAAATATTTAATTTCAATTTTTAGTGCACTATAATTTTCGTCAGTGGCAATGGTTAAAGACAAATCAAGGTCCTCAGTGTCAGCAACTACACAACAGTTAATATTGCAGTCGTCAATAATTTTAATATTTTTTAAAAGTCTAACACAAGTATTATGAGACACAGTACCACATGTTATACATTTAGCACCGCTAATTGCGGTTTGCTTACTTTTTTTGCACTTGTTAACTTGAGCACTATTACTTTGCACATCACCCGGCGCCTTTTTTGCTTGTCGTCTAGATTCTCGTGATCGTTTGAAACAGCAAGAATAATCGCTTGAGACAGTTGTGATTCGGTCAAATGAGACGTTTCAATAGTCTCTGATGGGCACTGTTTCGCCGTGAGATGGGTTCTCAGATGGTTGATGTTGATTAATAAGGTCTTATTGATATAGCCTTATATGTGTTTTGTGTTGCACACTTTGAATTTATTTCGAATAGCCAATTTACGTAAAATACGACAATTAGATGGCTAACTTTGTGTTTTTCACTGTTCAAAACTATTGTTGGCTATCCTACCAAGACTGCGCCAATTATATATTTCAACTTTTTCAATTTATTTTTAAAAAGTTTATTTGAAGCTGAAACAACGTTACAAGCAATAAACAATAGTTTATTAAATTTTAAGGATCACAATTGTACTCTATATAATTGTCTAAGACATGTTATTTGCTTAAATACCTAAGTGCTACTATTCTACTATTACATCAGTTTGTTTATCTGCCTATCATGTGTATTTTGCATCTCAGTTAGGTAAGTTATGGTATTATATTTTGGGGTTCATCTTGTTACATTTATTCTTTACTTATTGTTAAAAAAACGAGCAATACGTATTTTAGCTAAGATAACCAATTCTGAATCCTGACTTTTTGAATTGTTAAAATTTGTGCACACAATTAAACATAAATTTAATGTACATACCAGCAGCATTACTACACGTCAAACTGGAATATTGCTAACTATTCTGTCACACAATACAGCTGCAATTCAAAAAAGTACTTACTATATGGCCTGTAAATTGTATAATACTTTACCCGATGATGTAAAGAAATTTAGTGTTAACAAATTTAAATTTACTTTGAAAAAAATTGTCATTGAGAACCCAGTTTTAATGAATTTTATCAACTTGATTTTAGTCGATTATATTAGTTTTAAGAAATGTTATATTTTTAAATTCAATTTCTGATCATTATATTTTCTTTTTTGATTGTGTATTGTTAGTATTAATGTACTATTACCACTATTTTTTCCAACACATGTATTCATATTTTATTTGGAAATAAATTATTATTACTATTACTATTAATTAAAGCAGCACTTCTGGTTTATGGTTGCTACGAAAATCTAATTAGCTTGTAACTTGAATAGCCAAATTCTAAATACGATATTTTAAAATGATTCGGGAAGTAAAATATGTTTATTTTGTTCAAAGTTCCAATTTTGTTCACCTAAAATCAGAGTGCCATACCAAAAAATGAGTAAATGATCTGATAATATAAATTTTACTTTTATCTATTATATTCGATAACGACATATACGTATTTTAATACGATTTGTTTAAATACTCGTTTAAAGTAGTGAAAACTTATTATTGGGCCATATGACTGTAGTTCCACTAAACAAAATAAATAAATAATTTGCGCTATGACTCTAAACGATAATTTTCGTCCAACTTTAATCAAAAACAAACAAAATATTTAATAACTATAGCTACATTATTTATATTGTTTTTAATAATAAGTAAATTGAAAATTAATAATTCACGCTGACGTCAATTACTTAACACAAATTACCACTGCAAATTTACTCAGAATTTATAAAAAATTATATCATTATGAAGTGAAAAAATGAGTAATTTTATTTATATCAACAAAACAAAATTTGGTGATGTCATCAAGTTATGAAATTGCGTAATTATATTAAATTATAATAAATTACTCGTAAATTGAATAATTCTTTGCAAGGTGAAGAAATAATAAATTCTTGGATAATTTTAATAAAATTTTTATTAAAATTGGTGTTTAGCGTATTATCACAAATTACAGTAGATCAAAATATTTAAATTTATTTAAATAAATATACCTATAAATATATAATAGGACAAGCCAACAAACGAACGTACCTGTCAGAGGTCACATCCGTCAGCAAGCCGTCCGCAGTTTTTTACTTGAAAAAGTGTTTTTTTCGAACAATTAATTTGCAGTAAAGTGCTACAGTGCATTGTTGCGTACGAGTGCAGTGTAAAATTTTTTCCGGTAAGATCTGATTGTTTAAATTTGATTGTTGGAAAAAATTTTCACAGTTCGTCATCGACCATCTGTGTTGCGTTTTTTGTTATCTTCATATTATTTTTTAATTTATTTTGAAAAATTAAATATAGGCTTCTGAGCTTCCATTCTTTGTTCTCCCGGCATTTTTAGTGCTACAATGTATTTTATTTAATTTTTTTTTGTAAATAAAATAAAAATACTTATTTTCATTTTTCGGTTTTTTTTCTTGGTTTCGTCTGGGGGCTTCGGCCCACCAGACATTAAAAATTGCCCCAGACTCGGTTCCAGGTCAAAAATGCAGATCAATTTCGAAAATTACTAGCAGCCCTGGGCGATTATCCTGTTACCGTTACTCCACAAAATACACAACTTCACAAAGGGTTATCTACTGTAGGGATCTGCTTAATTGTATAACTGACGAAATCCTAACTGAACTGAAAAAGGAAGGTGTGATTGAAGTGCGAAGAATAATAGAAGGAAAAATTGCCGTGAGGAAAATACCCCATCCCCTGTGCTAACCTTTAATTGTTGTGGTGTTCAAAAAAACGAGGTTGGCCTAAGGGCAAGCCCCGTTCTTGTTATCTATCTTTGAGCTCTAAAGCTATTTTATATAGCACCATTTGCATTCTTTTATTTCTCTCTTCAAATGTTTAAACTCCTTCAATGTAATTGCAATGGTATTGTCACTCATCTTCCAGAGCTTAAACTGCTATTAGCTGATCAGAGCCCTTGCTGTGTTTGCATTCAAGAAACTCATCTTAAACCTCAAGATTCATTTTCCCTAAACGGCTTTAACATTATTCGCCATGATGTTAATCCCGACGGACGAGCACATGGTTGTGTAGCAATTTTTTTGTCTTCCCCTACTCCATACACAGTATATGACGGTAGAGAAAGTATTATTTGTTCTTCTTCTGAGTACAGGGGATGCTACTTATTTGAACTTATTTTCAAATTCCTTTTCTGCCATAGATTTGTCTATTTGTTCTCCTTCTCTAGCTCCGCACTTTTCCTGGAAAGTGCTTGATGATGCACATTTCAATGACCATACCACGGAGCTATTTACCCCATATATTCTTTTGTTTTTTGAAATTTGCGCAGATTGCTCTATAGAACTTAACTATTGCTTTTTAGTGAATTATTAAACTAATAATATTTATAATGAATTATGTACGAATTTTAAAAGTTAAAATAAATTATTTGTTCCAGTTTACTTAATTTTGGGTGTTAATATAATATGAGGTAAATAGCTCCGTGGTAAAGCATCGGACTGTGGTTCGTGAGATCCTCAGATCAAATCTCACATCCAACAGTTGCCAATTTAAATTTACCACTGTGGTTCCCCCTTTACATGGGTAAAAGGCGTGATGATATATTTATTTAGTTGACAAAATTTTAATCTGTGATATAGAAAATGCATTAAAGGCAAGTAGGTAAAGAGATTAGCAATTGTACGTTCTATGATATTTTAGAGAATAGTATTACACATAGAAGATAATAATTCAAATATATCATCGATCCATTTATTAACTTTTCAATAATTGATAATATTATAATCTGTGATGTGGAAAATGGATTAAAGGCGATTAAAGAGATTATTTAGCAGCTGAATATTTTTCGCACTGTTGTACGTTATAAATTATGACAAAGAGAAGTATTTATTTTGTGTGGCCCTTGGTTTTTATCAATTTCATTAAAATAATTGACGACTGGCAATTCGCCGTTTACGGACAAAAATAATCACATACTGAGCTCTACTCTAAGTGCCACACAGAATGATAGAAAAATTACTTGAATTAAACTTTTACTAACAATCCAATCAATTAATACACTGCTATGTTTGGTAAGGGCTGAATTATTTCTAGATATACACACTCAACTCGGGTCTTCTTACGCCGTGAATGATCGCTTAGTATCACTTGAGAATCCGCCTTATGGGTAGTAACACAATATATTTAATCTTATTATCGTTCTTCCTACAAGGTTATGCTCATAATTTGAAAAGAAGACCCTCATATCGATTCGATTCAGTGTACATTGTCAGAACCGCCTTACGTCCTACGTTCATAGAAATTCTATCCCAGAAACATGACGCACGTCCCACGACCAATAAGGAAAAAACACTAACGACCAGTCATGTACACTGTCTACGATTCGATGCAATGCTATGTTAAAACATTTTCTTACATTTAATACATTATATACCTACTATAACTAAACACAAATCGCAAGTTTCAGCTAAGATGAAATATTTACTTTTCTGTTTCTGTAAGTAATGTAATATGCAATATGGATACTAGTTATACCTAGTATTGTTCCAAGTACAACAGGATATGAATTTCAAATGAGCTTCTCGTCATCCTACTTTAAAGATGTTTATAAATTAAGAAAACACTCGAAGGTTACTTGGTACAATTCTGGCTTCAGGTTGAGAATTGTTTGTAATACATTTGCTAATTTATTTCCTGACAGCACTAAACCAAATCATTCCCTAGGTTCGTGAATATGTACAACATTTAAAAGCTATGGATGTTTAGATATGAAAAACACTTTTATTTAACATTGTCACTCGTAGCATTTCTTATTACATATATGGTTATTGAGTGGAGTGCCGTGGGATAACTTACAGTCTAATGATAATATTAAATATGCTTCTTTACCTTTTATTTAAAATCTTCTTCCAAAAATTAAAAATTTAGTTAAAAATAACAAACTTAAACTTTCTTATCGAAATTGTACAATTGGTAGAATTTTTAGTAAATTGAAAGACAAAACCCCTACCCTTCAATAATCTAATGTTGTGTATTGTATTCCGTGCCATGAATGTGACCTTGTTTATATACGACATACATCTAGAAATTTAACTGGCAGACTAACATCTCATAAAAGTGATGCCTGACTTAAACCCAATTCTAGTGCTTTTGCTGAACATTTTAACACAAATAATCACAGAATAATTTTTGGAGATTCGTATATTTAAATCAAGTTTTCCAAAAATAATTCTTTATGTTATTTGTCAATTTTTAGTTTATTTTGACATTTATATATATTCCAATTATTTTGAGCATATTCTCTTTTTTATTTAGTATTTTATTGTATTACTGTTTTATGTATTAGGTACCGTTTAAGAAATTTTATCACGTCTGAACTAAATATAAGTTTACTTTACAAATTTTGTAAAAAATTATGTATTGTGCCCTGATAAAGGATTAAAATAAATCTGAAAGCATGACAAATTTAAAAGAAGTTATTTATTCAATCAATAAATCGAAAATATTCAAAAAAAGAACAGAAATCGCCAATATACCAATATCCTTGTGCCACAAATTAACAAGAAATTTTAGAAATACAGGCACACCTCTAAAACAAGCTTTAAAATAATTAAAAATTTTACATTCATTTGTATGACATTTTATTTAAAAAATAAAATATTACACCACATTTCATCATTTTCTACAGAAATCAATAAATCGAGAATGTTAAAAACTGAAATAGTAAGAAAATTGCGCTAAGATATTTAAAAAATTACCAATTTAAACGAATTTAAATAACCAAGTACACTTTTTAAAAGAAAAATATAATATCTAGATACACGGGAGAGTGTCCGCCAAGTTTTGACAACAAAAGGACAAAACCGGCCATTGTGTATATTACACGAACCATTTCGAGCTACTTTCGAACCCTCCATTATTCAAAAACTATTAAGACCTACATTTTTGCAAAATTTGTATGTCTAATAGAGCTCTCTTGAATACCGAGAATCTCAAATTTCATGAATATATCTCTTATAGTTATGAAATTATTAAGGCCTGAAAAGAAGCATTTTTATCACTGACTGTCTCATCAAAAACCTTAACCACTTCTAAATGATTTAGAAACTTTAAAGGCATTAAGGTAGATTATTAGGCATATACCAACGGTGGGCAAATGCGGCTCTTCGTTGAGACAAGTGCGGTTATCTACAAAAGCTTATTCTAGGATTGAATTTTGGAAACGTGTTAGAATCAAAATATCTAAACTTAAAGAAAGCTGCTTTTCGTCTATTTTTAGTACAACATATTGCTGTGAATCTTTGTATTCTTCAATGAAGTTCTTTTATCTAATTTTAAGCCAAATTTTAAAAAGTTTACCTAACCTGTCACTTCTACGCCGATGATACCCAATTATATTACTCTTTTACACCTAGTAATGTCGACGAAGTTTGTGACAAAATAAATAATGATTTGCGTGGTTTAGTGGAAGCGTCTACTTCACACTCATTGCGTATTAATCCTGAGAAATCCACAGTAGTTGTTTTCGGTAGTAATCAAAACGTAACATCTGTTTCTAATTTAATTTAATCATGGTTGAAAATAAACCTATTACTGTTAGACCTTAGATTAATACAATACATTAACTCTCTAATTAAGCAATCATACAGTATCCTGAAGCAATTATGGCTAAACAAAGATTTATTAAATTCTCATTTAAGAGAAAAGCTCTCCAGGTTTAACTATTGTGATATACTGTATGGACCTTGAATAGATAAATTAACAAGTGACCGTATTCAGAAAGTTCAAAATGCTTGTGCTCGCTTTATATTTGGTATGCGTAAATTTGATTCCATCTCACATAAATTGAACGACTTAGAATGGTTAAATATGAGAAATAGACGTTATTTACATTCGCTCTATTTTACATTTAAGGTTATCAATCAACAAATTCCCATATATCTGTTTAGGAAACTTATTTCTCGTCAGTCTATACATTCACGTCACACGCATTTCAAAAATCAGCTACACTTGCTTAAATTTAGAACTACACGCTTCAAATCTGCATTCACCTACTGGTTTTGTAAAATATTTAACGAAACCATATCTACACTTGACTATTGCAACTTGTCATTTCTATCATTTAAAAAACGGATGCACAAATCAATTCTGCACGAACAACTTCAGGGTAACCAACGCTCGTTTAATGGCTCAGTATGATAACTTTAATTTTTGTAAATTTTCTTTTCCTGTTTTGGCATATATACTTGTATACTGTCTGTTTATATATTTTTCTTTGGTATTTACATAGTGGTTATGTGTAAGAACAGATTATGCTGAACATTGGCACTTTCATAAATAAATCGATTTATTATTATTAAATTGATCTAAAAATCAAGTGTACTCTGCAAGGAAGTCGCAAGAGCTCTGCAATTCGCTCTGTCATTCGTCAATTCCTACCTATTTGTACGAACGTGCTCTTCAATGGTGAACATGAAAATTTAAACAATGTGGTTATTTACGTCTCAAAAATAGAACCACGTTTCGACAAATTATTAAAAAATAAACAGACACAGCCTTCTCACTGAAATTGCAGTTTTCTCATTGTAGTGTAGGTCCAACAAACTCTTGCCTTTTATTTTATTCGCGACCTCCCGAATAAGGCTTTGCGACCCGTCTGGGGGTCGCGACCCATAGGTTGAAAAACTCAGAACTAGAGAATAAAATTTTCAGTGGATTGAACGAGAAATATCGCATCAAAAGATGACAGCTAGAATAATAATCATTACATATTTGAGCTAAGATTTTGATACACTTTTTTTTGTTTATTCCACTGATAAATGTATTCTCTAGTTTATCTGAGGTTGGGAATATCGACCCTTAGTAGAGTAATTCAAAAGACAAATCTAAATCAAGTTGATACTGAAAATCTGATAAAATACATAATAAATAATAAAATATCGAATGCTAACGAATCATTCTCTACACTTTTTAAGGATATTGTAAATGTTGAAGGGAATTAGGGAAGTAACGCCTACTTGTTCATAGATAAATGAAATATCACGGTTATAGAGGTAGTATATCTCTGAGTTAAAGGGTGTTTGCGTGTAGTCATCACAGACACCGATTTGTGCTGACGAAGATGGAGGTGTCTGCGTGTAGTCATCACAGACACCGATTGGTGATGGTGAAGATGGAGGCGTCTGCGTGTAGTCATCACAGACACCGATTGGTGATGGTGAAGATGGAGGCGTCTGCGTGTAGTCATCACAGACACCGATTTGGTGATAAGTATGGAAGTGTCTGCGTTGTAGTCAATCACAAACACCGATATAATGCCAGCCCAGTCCGGGAATCGAACCCGGGACCTCTGGGTCAGAGTTTAGTAGTCTAAACCACTGAGCCACAGAGGCGGGCAAGTGAAGTGAATTTAAAAGGAGATATAGACTGTTCAAACAGAGTAGCCGATTTGTAGTTAATTTGATTAGGGGAGAATTGACAGGCGTGCAAGTTTGCCGTGATTATGTTTCGCCAGAATTACAAGTTCTTGTAGCATTAAGATTTTTAGCAAAGAGTTTGTACCAAACATATAACGGTAGGAATTAACTATTTTCTTGTATTTCAATTTTGACTTTAAGGTTTAATTTTTTAGTTGTCAAAATGACAGTTTGGGATCATTATTCTTGCTTTCAATTACATTTCTTTTATGTTGCACGCACTCCTTTAAAAATTTTTCCCTTCCGTTTCCCAATTTTCGGAGCTTTCGCTTTATTGTTTAATTTTTAAGCTGGTCAAATTTCTTTTTTTAAATTTATCTATAAATTACAATTCTTTTATAATTATATATAAATGTCAGAGTATATCATTTGGTGTTTGACGTAATATAAAATATAATGTTACTATGACTACCAGTGATATTTGCGATGTTGTCAACTATGTTTTTTGTTAGTCACTTGAACTAACTAAAACACGCTAGTATAGAGCTCTTAATGGGTAGTGTATTAATTATTGTTTTAGCGCTAATACATGTTTTAACTAAAACATCCTAGTATATAACTTTAGTATCGAGCTGCGAATAGCACCCAATATATATTGTGTATAGCTAATATAACTGAAAAGCTTACTGCACACAACACAGATCACCGCACTGTGTGGAAAGAATGGCACGCCATCAAGTTCATACTTGTCTTGTTGTATGAGTCAACATTGTAAATAATAATATATATTAGATACAAATATATTTATTTGATATGATGTACTATTAATTTGTTTTAAATAGCAAAAACATTTTGCCTTAAATTTCATATTTATTTCATATAATTAAATATTTGTTTGATCTCTCAAATTATTATTTCCCAATAACCTTAATTTCTTCGAAATAGTACTTGTTACAAGTTTCACCAGTGCAAATGATAAAGAAATGTACATTTATCACAAATATGTATTTATTTATTAAACAAATTTATTTGTTTCTGGGGTGAAATAAATTCTAATTCATTTTTATATCTCATTTGCTATATGGAAACAAATGTGTGCGAAATATATAGTTTATTTTACCTGAACAGTATAATTTGTTAATATAAGTATTGTATTAAACATGCTGAATTTCTTCCGAATATTTTTTTTTCTCGATGAATGTACTTATTTTATCATCTACAGCTAAACAGTTTGTAGATTGTTTCTGGGATATTACAAATCGAAGACACATTTAGTCATCCATCTTGTTTTGATTCCTAGTGATTTGATCAATTAACCAATTTAATCATAACTCTGTAAACGCTCGTTTTATAAGCTAGTGTTCGTGCGTGCAATCCTCGCTTTTATAGCCTATAAAAGAACTATCCTATTGTACTATTGTACAAAATTCAATTGTTTTGGGGGAATTTATTATTTATAAAATTGACAGTCTGTCATACTTGGGGTTGTCATTGCTCACGTAAAATTATTGAATCGGAGCCCCTGTGTCGGGGCCGGGGCCTGGAACTCGATAGGCCCCGCGGGCCACAACCCCTTGGTCGGGGCCGCGGTCTCGCGGACACCGGGGGCTGAGCTCCTGGGACCAGGTGGGCTACGGGGCGGGGCCCCTTGGTCGGGGATACGTCCTCGGGAAACATGGGGGGCGGAGCACCCTGGACCGGGGCCATGGCCTCGATGGATAGAAGGTGGGCCCCAGGGCGAAGTCGCTGGATCTGGGTCAAGACCTGGGATCCGATAGGCCCAGGGGGCGAAACTCCTGGGTCGGAGCCTGGGCCTCCATGAAGGCCTCCATGAAGGCCCGGGGGACCCCAGTGTATAAAATATGAACCAATTGCAACACAACTGTCACTCGTCACAGCTGCCCTTGTAAGTGCTGCCACCAGTGACTTGTGGTACATTAAACAAGCGGTAAAATTATATTTTTATTTTAATGGGGTTTTTCACCATTTCTTTATTTTTTTTTAATGAATATCTAAATTGAAGACTATCTACAATTTTAAAAAGTCTTAATTGTTATTCATTAAGCCACAATGATTTTTTTTTTAAGTGTTGTGACGTAATTGCAGAGATGTTGCTGGATCTAAAACACTAGAGATTTAAATAATTTTTGTTACGTTTTATTTTATTGTAATAATAATAATAAAATAAGTAAAAAATATATATGACTACAATTATTTACAATCTGTACTGTTTTAGATCCAGCAACACCTCTACAATGACGTCACAACATTTAAAAAAAATCATTGTGGCTTAATAAATAACAATTAAGACTTTTTTAAATTGTAGATAGTCTTCAATTTAGACAAAGCAGTTTCATAGAAAAAAAAATATTAAAAAAATGGTGAAAGACCCCATTGAATTTATGAACATGAAAGAGGAAAAGTAGTATGAACAACTCGTGTTACAATCACTCGTATTTTGCGTAACTCGTCTTCGGCTCATTTACGCAAACTATACTCGTCATTGTAACACTGGTTGTTCACTATACTATTACCGGCAAGGGTCTAAAATCAAAGTTTTTCGTTTAAAAAAAAAAAGTGTCAGGAGGGCCTTAAACCGTTTTTCCGGTAGCACCGAACTGTCAAAACCTCTTTTTTTGGCTCTTTTTAGATTTCCAGCAATAACTTTTTTTGTTTAATTCCAAATTGGATCTAATTTTGATATATTTTTCCCAGATTAACACCGATTAGTTCAGTATAACTAGTGTTGCTGCGATACGAGATAAAAGTTGTCGAGAATGGGTCGAGACGAGACGAGACGAGACGGTCGAAGCGAGACGACTCGATATATAAAAAAATATATTTTCTATTTCAAATGGGTATTAATATTTACTATTTAGACACCACATACATAATTAATGATTTATTGACATATATAAAAAAATTATATAAATAAGTACCTATATCATAAAATGCGGAAAAAATAAAAAATATGTTTATTCAAGTTTGTCCTTTAATGGACACGTGTTTCATTTTTATCTAACGACTGATACGCGAGCACCGAGCAGTTCCTAGAAAATAAAATGAATACGCGAGTTCTCTTCGTTCGCGTATCTCCATCAAATTCATATGTCAGGGAAGCACAAACATCCGGTGTCCAGTGTTGCCAACGCCGAAAGATAAACTATCTCGTTTTTGAATTTCTTATTAATATTAAATACTTCAATTTATAAAGAATAATATAATATTCAATTAAGAATTTAGTTTAAAAAATTTAAGTTTGCAATAGATAAAGAAGTAGATAGGCAAATTTAATATGGACTTCTAATACTTAACCAAAAGCCTGCTTTTTTCTATGTATTGCCGCTGTTGTTTCATTACGTAATTGTTTGTAAGAATTATATTTAACGTAATTTAACGTCAGTTTTACATTTCCTGTAATTGGCAAGGGCTTTGTCCCTCTTATTTTGCATAATTCTGTTCACGGGTGTAATCCAAGGGCAATAGCTTTTATTTGTTTCACAGTCTTTAACGGTGCGTGTTTATCAATTAGTGCAATAATATTGTAATTAAGATAAGCTAATTTGTCATTGACATTATTTAATGTTAAAATATGATGCCAGTCAACAAGTTCACAATCAGTAAAAAATTCATAGTATTGAAATATTTGAAATCTCTGTAAGAAAACAAATTTGTTGGAATAAATGGTTTTGGTAAATATAAACTACACCACTACACACATATCATCAAAAATATCAAAATGTGTATAAAGAAACTAATCAGATATAGCAATAATATCGTGGAGTACTTATTAGTTGATGAAGCCCATAAGCTTTTAAATATTCATGAAAAACAAATCGAACATGCATCATCTAAGTTGACATTAATGTCTCCAGTACAAATCAAATAATCCGCGTACTGCGAGAACTCAGCAAATTTTGAATCCAAAAAAACTAATTTATTTTAAAAATCTGAGTGAGGATTGTAAACTACCCCAATTTGAGTTCTTTTTAGGCTTCGCCAATCCATGACAGCGGTAGATATCATTTTTAGATACGTCAAACTTTAAGTTTATCACTTCACAAGTTAATAGCATAGTCCTCCGTTGATTCATTAGGTAGGTGTTTCACTTAACCCAAAAATACGGATTACGTCGCCTATTTTGCTCTAAAACGTCAGCAAATTTTTCATACGATACGCACGACTCATCTAAATTATTGTTTTTTTTTTCTGACAGTTATTTCATTTTCCAGCACCTTTACTTTCTGATCGAACACTTTCTTCTTCTTAAAAAGCAGAGTATTAAGAATCCACGTATTCTGTACTCTTCGGTATTCATGTTTCGGTGATTCTCTTTTCTATGGTGATGCTGATGATATACAAAAAGCAAAACATCAAACGCCAAACGTTGAAAATGTTATCAGTACGCATGTGCAGAAGTACATTTCTTATTGGTTCATTCTTTAGTTTAGTTTCATGAATAAACAGCATTAATTTAGTTTAATTTTGTAGTTTAGTGGCTTAATTTAATTTTATAATTTAGTGGCTGCATAAACCCACCTTCACCAGTGCTTTGTACCCCTCGGGATATAATCTTATTTTCTCAACCTATTTTATTATTGTAATAAATTTAAATAAAATTTATTATAATAGATACTAATGAACAACAAAAGTTTAAATATACGATTTTTAAAAGTCATTTCGCAGTGCTTTTGTATTATTTTGAACTTACTGCACGAGCGTTTTGCACTTGCCACTTATAAAAAAAAACGTTCGTATTATTATGAAATATATATTAGAATATATTCAGGTTTGTATCTGATAAGGTACTTCAATTTCGCATTGCCAAAAAAGATGAATAAATTTTAGCAATAATGTTTTAAATAATATAATAATAGGTCGCGAGGGACTTCAATAACTCTGGACTCCTCTCCTCTCAATAGTAAACACAATTGAATTACGTTTCCTTGGTGTAACACATAATGCTATTGCAATGTTCGATTTTTTTAAATACTGTTGATTTTCGTTAAAAAAGTCAATATATGAATACTCTTCATGTTTTCATCTATATTGTAGTATAATTAAGCCGGTAATTAATTACTAAAGATTCTGTGTGTGTGACATTCAGTTTAATTAAGTGTGACGTCAGTACCAAAAACCAGCAATGAAAAGTTGGTAGCGTTGATTTTCAGTCAGTTGTTTCCAATCCATGAAAATAATTCGTAATATTTGAAGGGTCCACAGATGCAAGAATCTGCATATCATCTCCATATGAATGCACAGAACATAAAATATCTGCTACATATATTAAAAAGAATTGTGGGATTCATAATGAAGTAACACAAAAAGTAACGCCACGCAAAAGTTGGCAAACTTCCAACTGTTTGCGTTACTTTTCTACCTTTGACCAACCAGAACGCACTATTTGAAACTACAGCCCAACGCTGACAATTGAAATAAGATACGCAGTGGTTCGTTCACTATTGTGTGGATGAATTTAATTTGCAATTGGATAAATCGCCAACTTCTTGCGACAGAAAACAAACAATAATTGAGATTGACTGGTTAAGACGCAGGTATGACTATGCTAAAGTCGTAAAATCTGATTCATATAAACTAGTTTTGCAAAATAAAGAACAGTATAAGATATACGCCCTCGACGAAAGGACCCCGCACATTCCTTATAGAAAAATGGCTTCCGTCAAATTGGCTCAATTTTAAATATATTTTTCTTAAGACATTTCTGAACAAATCTCAATAGTCGCACATCGCAAAAATCAGTATTACATAAGTTACAAGCGTTTTATATTGCAAAATGCGATAGTTAAATAGAAATGAGGTATTATAGCAACATTATTATAACATCAAGTTTTGGGTAAGCAAATCTCACAAAAATGTGTGTGAATGATTACGCGAGTGTGTAAGTGCGTGAATGTATGAGTGCGTAAGTGCATGAGTGTGTAAGTGCATGAGTGTGCGAATTTTGGATAACTAAATATTATAAAAATGTGCTTGCATGAGTGCGTGTGTGAGAGAGAGAGTATGTGTGTGTGTGTGTGTGTGTGTGTGTGTGTGTGTGTGTGTGTGTGTGTGTGTGTGTGTGTGTGTGTGTGTGTGTGTGTTACGTAACGTGTGTAACCGAGTCTAGTAATAAAAATTTCGATTTGGGTTTCTCAGCTTGCTTTTTCCCCGAGCAATGACCTTGTTGTATGCATTTCTTAACGACTAATTTAATTGCTTTCGTATTTATAAATATGTTATTTTGTTTGCATATTATATATGGAATAGGTAATTACATAAATATTTATTTTTAAATGTAATTGAAAAATGTTAATTAGGGGAGACTGGGTACGGATGAAAATGTTTTGCTTTTATCGACCATAGCAATTTTATTATATGATGGATTTTTGAAAGAAACACATCAAATTAAAGGGTGTTTATCAATCTTTAATTAGATAAAATAATTATTCTACCAGGTGCAACAGTTACCCTGCTAAGCAATCCAAACAAAAGTCTGTTTTTGTTTCAACTGACCCCAGTGCAAGGGTCGGTTGAAACATATGTTGGAGTCGATTGAAACATACAAAAAATGAAAAAAATATTAAATCTTAACACAGTTTTATTACGTAAAAATCATGGCCTTAAAGGATCAGTCATAAATTATATGAACTATAGGTAACATACAAAAGTTCTCTAAAAATTAAACAAAATAAAAAAAAATATTTCTATAATAAACGTTCTAGAATTCCACTAAAAACTTTATTGTGAGTTATATACTCCATTTTGATATTTATACCCTGCTCATCTCCACTTGCATCTCTGTTTTTCAAGTATCTCATTATTGATATATGGTTAACACCATGCTTCAACCGTACCCACGAAAAATGTTTCAAGCGTACCCGCATCTTCATTTGTTCGAATTTAATACAAAATGTCAAATCCAAAGATACTACGATAATATATAAATCAATGTTTCGAATACTTTTGGGTTCAATTTACAAGCAAGAAAATATTCAAACTATTATTCTTAATGGTAATTGAGTAATTACGAAAAATTTTCGAACAAAAACTTTTGCTAGTCAAAACATATAAAGGGACTTTCTGCACAACATAAGCTCATTGCTGCTTTTGCGAAACAGCTAAGCAAGTTTATAATCGCAAGCCGCATCTTTCTTCCTTTTTACCCCATTCCTACCCCACTTAATACATAGCGAGTTATTAACGTTGTCTCAACCGTACACTGTTTCTACTGTATCCAGTCTCTCTCTATATATATATATATATATATAATATATATATATATATATATATATATATATATATATATATATATATATATATGTGTGTGTGTGTGTGTGTGTGTGTGTGTGTGTGTGTGTGTGTGTGTGTGTGTGTGTGTGTGTGTGTGTGTGTGTGTGTGTGTGTGTGTGTGTGTGTGTGTGTGTGTGTGTGTGTGTGTGTGTGTGTGTGTGTGTGTGTGTGTGTGTGTGTGTGTGTGTGTGTGTGTGTGTGTGTGTGTGTGTGTGTGTGTGTGTGTGTGTGTGTGTGTGTGTGTGTGTGTGTGTGTGTGTGTGTGTGTGTGTGTGTGTGTGTGTGTGTGTGTGTGTGTGTGTGTGTGTGTGTGTGTGTGTGTGTGTGTGTGTGTGTGTGTGTGTGTGTGTGTGTGTGTGTGTGTGTGTGTGTGTGTGTGTGTGTGTGTGTGTGTGTGTGTGTGTGTGTGTGTGTGTGTGTGTGTGTGTGTGTGTGTGTGTGTGTGTGTGTGTGTGTGTGTGTGTGTGTGTGTGTGTGTGTGTGTGTGTGTGTGTGTGTGTGTGTGTGTGTGTGTGTGTGTGTGTGTGTGTGTGTGTGTGTGTGTGTGTGTGTGTGTGTGTGTGTGTGTGTGTGTGTGTGTGTGTGTGTGTGTGTGTGTGTGTGTGTGTGTGTGTGTGTGTGTGTGTGTGTGTGTGTGTGTGTGTGTGTGTGTGTGTGTGTGTGTGTGTGTGTGTGTGTGTGTGTGTGTGTGTGTGTGTGTGTGTGTGTGTGTGTGTGTGTGTGTGTGTGTGTGTGTGTGTGTGTGTGTGTGTGTGTGTGTGTGTGTGTGTGTGTGTGTGTGTGTGTGTGTGTGTGTGTGTGTGTGTGTGTGTGTGTGTGTGTGTGTGTGTGTGTGTGTGTGTGTGTGTGTGTGTGTGTGTGTGTGTGTGTGTGTGTGTGTGTGTGTGTGTGTGTGTGTGTGTGTGTGTGTGTGTGTGTGTGTGTGTGTGTGTGTGTGTGTGTGTGTGTGTGTGTGTGTGTGTGTGTGTGTGTGTGTGTGTGTGTGTGTGTGTGTGTGTGTGTGTGTGTGTGTGTGTGTGTGTGTGTGTGTGTGTGTGTGTGTGTGTGTGTGTGTGTGTGTGTGTGTGTGTGTGTGTGTGTGTGTGTGTGTGTGTGTGTGTGTGTGTGTGTGTGTGTGTGTGTGTGTGTGTGTGTGTGTGTGTGTGTGTGTGTGTGTGTGTGTGTGTGTGTGTGTGTGTGTGTGTGTGTGTGTGTGTGTGTGTGTGTGTGTGTGTGTGTGTGTGTGTGTGTGTGTGTGTGTGTGTGTGTGTGTGTGTGTGTGTGTGTGTGTGTGTGTGTGTGTGTGTGTGTGTGTGTGTGTGTGTGTGTGTGTGTGTGTGTGTGTGTGTGTGTGTGTGTGTGTGTGTGTGTGTGTGTGTGTGTGTGTGTGTGTGTGTGTGTGTGTGTGTGTGTGTGTGTGTGTGTGTGTGTGTGTGTGTGTGTGTGTGTGTGTGTGTGTGTGTGTGTGTGTGTGTGTGTGTGTGTGTGTGTGTGTGTGTGTGTGTGTGTGTGTGTGTGTGTATGTGTGTGTGTGTGTGTGTGTGTGTGTGTGTGTGTGTGTGTGTGTGTGTGTGTGTGTGTGTGTGTGTGTGTGTGTGTGTGTGTGTGTGTGTGTGTGTGTGTGTTTTTTTTTTTTTTTTTTTTTTTTTTTTTTTATAACATTATTTATTCAGCATGCTCCGTATTACATTACATGCTTATAGACTATTATTTACAATTAATAATGAATTATTAAAAAGTTTTAACATCAAAAGATATAAAAGTTAATTGTTAAACAACATAATAAATTATAAATACTGTCAAATGTTTACATTAAACTATTGAAATCTATTCCTTTAACAAAATTTATGAAATGTGACATGTATTTTTCAACCAACTCTCTTCCTGTTGCTGGCCAACTCCCACCGCTTGACCTAATGTCTTCTATCAATGTCGTTCGTCCTTCATTAAGTAAAAAACAATCATAAATTATATGATAAACAGTTTGGTTACCCAAACCACACATACACTCTTCATTGTCAGTTATTTTAAATCTATGAAAGTAACTTTTAATTTTTCCATGACCACTTAAAATCATTGTCATTTTTGGACAGTATATTAAATTAATATTTAGCCTACATTGAACACTGGGGAAGAATATTTTTGTTGTAGCACCATTCGCACTATTGAGCCATTCACTCTGCCATTTTTCAGCACTATGTTCTTCTTCTTCTCTGTTTATTGCACGTTTTATTAATCTTTTTTCTGCTCCATTAATTCCTGGATTTTCTTCTAGAATACTATTAATTTTTTCATATGTACTAACAATTTCTTTTAATTTAAGAACAATAGGAGTGTTACAGGATAAAATGCATGACGCCTCGTGCGATATAGTTCGAAAACCCTTCAAAATTCTTATATTCATTAGTCGCTGGACTCGATTTAATTTTTTCTGATTACACTTCTTCTCCAAAGCACTTTTCCAAGCAGGTATTCCATAGGACAATATTGGTACAATAGCTCCTTTATAAATAATTTGTAGAGCTTCTTGACCAATACCCCATGATATTTTTGCTGATTTTGAAAGTATATGTATTAATGTACAGCATTTTTCTGTAACGTAGTTTACGTGCTTGTCGAACTGAAATTTGTTGTCTATAATAATCCCCAAATATTTGATTTCTTGTACCTGTTTCAATATTTCCAAATTTAAATAAACATTAATTTTCTTATTTCTTTGTGAAGCAGCTCTAGACACTAGCATAACTTGCGATTTACTTTCATTAAACGCCATTTTATTGTTGCTTGCCCATGATGTTACTTTTTCTAGTTCAATGTTTGCAATATTTTCTGCTTGAAGTGCTGTTTTCCCACATGTTAAAATAATCAAATCATCAGCAAATGCTATTGCTTTGGTAGAAGTTGAAAAATTAAGGTTAAGAAGTGAATTATATTGAAGATTCCAAAATCCCGGACCACTGCACGACCCCTGCGGACAACCACGGTTTACTGTTTTTTCTACCTTTATTCCGTTGATTTCTAAAGACGCTGATCTATCGCTGAAATAGTTCTTGGACAAATTGTAGAGGTTTTTGGGGCAATTGAAGTCCTTTAAGGATTTAATTATAGCCGGCCACCATGCTGCGTTGAAAGCGCCCTTAACATCAAGACTCACAAGAATTACTACTTTCTTTTGTTGAAAACAATCATTTACAAATTTAATAAGTTCCAATATCGCTTCAGTTGTTCCTATTTTCGGCGTAAATCCAAACTGGTTTTTATTCATAAAATTATTTGAATGCATGTAGTCCATAACTCGATTAATTAGTAGTTTTTCAAGAACTTTCCCGCTCACATTTATTAGACTTATCGGTCTGAATTTAGAAGCTTCATTTGAATTTTCCTTCCCTGGTTTAATTACCGGAACTATTAAAGAGGATTTCCATTCTTTTGGAAAATGTGCATTTTGGAGACATTGGTTATAAACTTCCGTAATAAAAAGAGGATATGTTCTAAATACTCTTAACAGAATATCGCTCGTTATGCCATCTTGCCCTGGAGCTTTCTTGGGGTTCATACTCACTAAAATTTTCTCTATTTCTTCCTGATTAAATAGTTGATCATCTTCTGTAATTATATTTTCTTTGATCTCATCTTTTATTCGTTTATGATATTCTGTGTCATCAAGTTCCTCATCTTCTGGTATGAATTCATCCATCAGAACTTCTAGTGTGTCCCTCGAGTCCTTTGTAAATATACCATTTTTATCTTTAATTGTTGTTAATGTAAAATTTTGTTTGTTTTTGCCAGCAGCCATTTTGTACACTGTACCCCAAGGATTTGCTTTATTTATTAAGTTACAATATTCTTTCCATGAATTAAATTTACATGTAATAATTTTTTCTTTATATATATTTCTCTGATCTTCATAAATTTTCTTTCTATCTTCTCTAAGGGCTTCATTATTTTTGGTTCTTTGAAATTTTCTTCGTAGCGCATTTACTTTTCTGCGCATAATGCTCAACTCATCTGTCCACCATGGAACTGTCTTACCACATTTAACAAATGAGCTTCCTTTAGAAAATTTAAATGATCTTCTACAGGCTTTATTTAATGATGAAATGTAATTTTCTAAAAATATTTTGAGGTTTGTATCATTTTTCAAGTACCTTTGCAATATTATATCCAAGTCATCTGTAGATAAAACTGAATTGCTACTTTTTATTAATTTAGAGAATTCGTCATAAATATTTTTATCAAAGTTCTCCAAATTTTCTTGTTTTACAATGAACCTACATCTGTTATGTTGTATTTTTGTTTTATAAACATTTGACAACTTCACCTCGTATGTTATGATTCTGTGATCTGAGCAACTTTCTTCGTCTTCAATTTTCCAATTTATAATATTGGCGGTAATCTGTGAACTTGCTAATGTGAGGTCTATATTACTTTTTCCTCTTCCATTATCGAATGTTTTTAACTCACTTTGCTCATTTATAACAAATATCTCGTAAGTTGTTATGAAATTTTCCATTGAAATTCCCCTTGAATTAGTTAATACATCATGCCATAATGTGGATCTTGAATTGCTGTCAACTGCAACAATAAGAGCTTGATTTCTAGCAAATTCAATGATTTCTTCAAGTTTCATAATACTTATTGAAATTTCTTGTGTTATGTCAAAATAGACAGAAGCAGCATATATTTTTGTACCTTCAAAATTAATATCAATAACAACTATATCTTCGCTCGATAACTGGCTAAGTAATATAATATCTATCATTTTATTCCTTGCTAAAACTGCTGCCCGCTTTGGACCATTTCCTAGTGCATAAATATTGATACAATTTGGAATCCCTTTTAATTTATTTCCAATTATATATGGTTCTTGGATGAAGGCTAAATCGATTTCTTGTTCTTCCATTATTTTTACTAAATTTTGAGTAGCTGCTCTTGAATGTTGAAGATTTAATTGTAAAATTTTAATTGAGTTTCTATCTGAATGTAAATGACTTACTGCCATTAATAATTAATATTTTGTTTTGTTCTAATGAAGACTCTATTATAACAGGGACAATTTTTATCAAGAGCTGTGTGATTTTCATTTACTTTATCCTTTCTATTAAAATTATTCCACATAACACAGTTTACGCATTTATATCTTTCTTTGTTAGCTGTACAATCTTTCAAAGTATGTTCCTCGGCACAGATTGGACAAGTTAATTTTCCTTTGCAATTTGTGGCTTTATGATTATATTTACAACATTTGAAGCATCTGCTTACTGAAATGTAATCTTCTGTACTGCATATATTCCACCGTATTTTCAATTTATTACTTTTAATTTTCTGTCGTGTTTCAGATTTGACTTCGATTACTAAGTTAGTTAAATTATTTTTGTTTTTAAATTTAAATTTTGGTATAATGTCTCCTTTTTTAAGATTTAATTCCGGATTTTGCAAACATATAATATCTTCGACATTTTCTAGATTTACTTCTTCTGGTACATTATAAACAATTAATTTGGGATCGAATTTATCAATTACTTTAGCTTCTAATTCTTCACTGCACATTTCATTGATTTTAGTACTAATAACTTGTACATCTCGCTCAACTGTTGATTCTATTAATATCTTTCCATTTGTTAAAGATTTAACTGAATTTATTCCCACTTTTAGTTCTACCGGATTAATATTTTCTTTTAACTGACATTTAATTTCTTCGCTTGTCATGTTTCGTTTTGAGGATATTAAAACTCTGAATTTTTTAGTAATCTCTTCATTATTGACTTTGTTCCTTACAACATCAGAGAAAGATGGACGAATAACTGCAGATACAACTGCAGGTTGCACATTTTTATTCAAATCATTTTGCAATTTGACAAGTTCTCGATTTTTATCGTCAAGATCTTTTTGCAGCTTTTTAAATACTCTTCTTAATTGAGAAACAGAACTTAAAATATCTTGTTTAAAATCGTTCCTCAAATTTCCACTTTTTTCAGTAATATTAATTAAAGTTTTCAGCGCACTGACAACTGTCACGTCTACATCGTCTGACATTTTTGACGTGTGTGTGTGTGTGTGTGTGTGTGTGTGTGTGTGTGTGTGTGTGTGTGTGTGTGTGTGTGTGTGTGTGTGTGTGTGTGTGTGTGTGTGTGTGTGTGTGTGTGTGTGTGTGTGTGTGTGTGTGTGTGTGTGTGTGTGTGTGTGTGTGTGTGTGTGTGTGTGTGTGTGTGTGTGTGTGTGTGTGTGTGTGTGTGTGTGTGTGTGTGTGTGTGTGTGTGTGTGTGTGTGTGTGTGTGTGTGTGTGTGTGTGTGTGTGTGTGTGTGTGTGTGTGTGTGTGTGTGTGTGTGTGTGTGTGTGTGTGTGTGTGTGTGTGTGTGTGTGTGTGTGTGTGTGTGTGTGTGTGTGTGTGTGTGTGTGTGTGTGTGTGTGTGTGTGTGTGTGTGTGTGTGTGTGTGTGTGTGTGTGTGTGTGTGTGTGTGTGTGTGTGTGTGTGTGTGTGTGTGTGTGTGTGTGTGTGTGTGTGTGTGTGTGTGTGTGTGTGTGTGTGTGTGTGTGTGTGTGTGTGTGTGTGTGTGTGTGTGTGTGTGTGTGTGTGTGTGTGTGTGTGTGTGTGTGTGTGTGTGTGTGTGTGTGTGTGTGTGTGTGTGTGT